>CM071854.1:17078245-18330068 GCA_036507275.1 Sicyos edulis
AACCATACAAAGACTTAGAGCACGAACGGGTGGCTTAGGCTATGAGCTACTTCTAGGCGAGCCTATTCAAGGGCTTCCATCAACAGCCACTCCTAGGTCCCACGCTTGGATGCCCTTCGGGCCTTGCACAACCTAGGACTCGGTGATGCCCAAAGTGGGCCTTACACACCTAGGATGCCCGTAGGGCCTTACACCTCCGCACTCGGTGATGCCCGGTGGGCCTTACACACCTAGGATGCCCGTGAGGGCCTTACACCTCCGGACTCAAAGTGATGCCCAAAGGGGGCCTTACACACCTAGGATGCCCGTAGGGCCTTACACCTCCGTATTCAGTGATGCCCAAAGGCCTTACACACCTAGGATGCCCGTAGGGCCTTACACCTCCAGATGTCCATCGGGTCTTGCCCGAGCGGGACCCCAAACTAGTTACCTCTACGGCCATCTATACTATACATCACACATCTAACCGTAACTTGGATCTAGTAGCATACAATAGGCAGCATGGTTCTATCAAGATAGGAAAGCCTAACATGGGACTAACGGGATGTAAACATGTCACGAACATGAATCAAAAGAAAACATGAAACCTATCACTAGAAACTCATATAATTACAGTAATCAGCGTGCTATCAACTATTCGCAGGGTCCACACAACCCCGGGTAAGAATCCTTACCTGGAAATAAGTGGAGGTTAATTATCCCGAATCAAATAACGACCCTCGAGCTTTTAAGCGAACTCGAGCAACCTAAACAAGTAATAAAACATCCTAATTAATAAACAACATCTAAAATCGTGAAGTCCAAAGGGTGGAGGCTCGAAATTTACCAACCGAGAAGGCACTCGCCTCGCGCGGCAGCGGCAAGAAGATGGCGCGCTAGCGGCGCGTAGCGCGCGCTGGCGCGCAGACTGGCGCTATCGGGGCGCTGGCTGGGCGTGGCCGGCGCGGGCAGGGACGAGCGCCGTGGCGCGCTGGCGCGGCGACGCAGACGAGCGCACCGCACGCAGACGCGGCGGTGCGGTGGTGGCGTCTGGCGCGAGGCGGCCAGACGGGCCGGCCGCTGGCGCGACTGGTGCGAGTGAAGGCTGGGCTGCAGCGCTGTGGGCGAGCCGGCCGCCGATGCGATCTGGGCCGTGGCGGTGGCTCGGTGCGGTCGGCAGCGGGTCGCAGGCGTCTGCGATGGCGTGGGGCGGCAAAGAGGCGTTAGGCGCGGCGTGGCGCGAGCACGGCGGCGGTGGGGCGAGCTGCAGAGTCGGCGCGCTTGGGTGAGGTGAAGGAGAAGTCTAGGGTTTTGGGTTCTTTCTTTTTGTCCTTATTTTCTCTTTCCTTTTCTTTAAATATAATTCCCTTCCTTAACTTAAATAGACTTGGGAATCTCAAATGACCTTCCCAAGACTCCCTTCGAGCCCCTACGACGCGTTTATTTTCCTTATTTAAACCCAAGCTTCCAAACCCCTTTTTAGGCCAAGGGTTCGAGTCCTTCCAACAGCTCCTCCCAAACTAAAAAAAATAATAAAAGGAAACCTTATTTTACATTTAGCTGAAAACTGGGCTGTTACATTGCCACTAGACCCGGCACCCCCCATAGTCTACAGTAGCACGCGGTGCATGCTTACGCTCATTACAAATACCAGACACGAGAGCTCCTCGGGATCTTGAGCTAGTGTACCTTTCGTGACGACAGAGACAGCCGAGGCCGAGACTTGTTTCTCGTATAGGACGTATGGTGTGGTGGATTTATCTCCGGACTAAGACCCTGAGTTGGCATCCGAGGTCCAAGTGTGGACTCAAGCTATGTGCTCTTTCCTGTGTTTATATTCATAGCTTGCATACACTCATCTAGATGACCATGTGCATCGTATTGTACCCCGGTTGGGGATTCTTACTGAGTAATTCGTTACTCACCCTTATTTTGTGGTTTTCCACAGGTAACCAAGGTGCGAGACAGGATGGCTGAAGGAGGAGCTGTGATCATGGAGACCTGCTGTCGTCTCTGACTTTTTATTTCTATGACTCTTGTCTTCTTATTTTCCCCTGAATGCATGTAGTCGGGCCGGAGCCTTAGGATGTTTTCTGAATGTTTTCGTGGATTCCTGCTTTATTGAATTTGAGGATGTTTCAAATGTTTTAAGAAATCTCTGATCAGAGTGTACGTTTTGGAAATGTATTTGCCTTGAAACAGGTGCTTGGAGACAGGGACAGGTTTCAGCAAACTATCTTTATTTCTGATTGAACCTTGATTGTTTTGTTTTAATTGGGAATCCGAAAATTATTTGCATATTGTCCTTTACTTTGAATGCATGCATTGGGGTAAAGGCCTATTTAGAGCCCTTTTTGGGTCGGGTCTTTACAGTTGGTATCAGAGCTCAGAGTCATAGACTTTGTAGACTGACCTTTTGTTGTAGGTCGTCTTTCCCATGATCACCAAAGACTGATACCGGTCATCAGTACGCCTAAGTTTTCTGTTTTTAGAAAAGGGTTAAGAATTTACAATACCTTTCATCTAGTGTATGCCTTGTTTTGTGTTGTGGAGCAGAGACGAGCAGGTTCTGACTCGTCGTTGGTTTGGGTTTAGAGCGCCTTCATGCCAATTTCCTGCAGTGTGAGCTGTATATTGTGGTTTGTTGAGATATCCAGATAGATTCGGATACCGCTGGGACATCATTCCAGATGGAGGCAGAGGTTAGACTCCCGTAGGCCACGTGTGGCCCACAATTAATTCCCTAGTGAGAGGGTGGAGGTGTTTTGCCCTGGAGTACCACTCCAGGAGAGGAGTTAGCTTTGGCTTTTGCTCATGTTGATGCTTGTGGAGCAGGTCCTAGTGTGGACTAGCCTGGGTAGTTCAGGTGTTGATCTTGAACCTTAGCAGATGGTTGATTGCCCAGTGAGTAGCTGCAGAGTGAGTAGCCTTCGAGGTGGTTTGTAACAGCCCAGTTTCCTATTCCAGTTTTCGAGGTGCCTTCGGGTCAAGATTCGGTTGTTTGGTTGGGTTTTAGAGCCGTTTGGCCCCTTGGGGGTATTTTGGTCTTTTGGCTCTCCAGGCAGGATTTGTGGTTTTCAGGGCTTCGAGGTAGCTCCTGCCTTTGTCGAGGCTTGTTTGTTGGTGGCTGCGAGTCCCGTGGTGTTTGGGTTAGTCGGTTGGATGCTCGGTTGTGGTTCAGGCTTTGGCAAAGTGTTGGTTTGTTGTGTGTTTCCTTTGGGATTCGAGCCCGGGCCTTTAGTGTTGCTTTGGGAATTGGATTTAAGTGAGTTTGATTTATTGGAAAAGATTGCTTCGGTCGGGTCTCGAAGGAGGAAGCCAGGAAATGGGATTTTGAGGTTTTAAAGTGGATAAGGATGGAAAATGGAATTAAAATCCCATTTTTTCCTTTTTCCCATTTTCCTTTTATTTCTCTTTTTCTTTTCTTTTTTTCCCCAAGATGCAACTTTCTCTCTCCTTCTCTCTCTCTCTCTCCCCGAGCACCCCCACCTAGCCCAGCCCCTAGCCATGGCTCGCCCAGCCCCAGCCCGTGCAGCCTTGGCTCGCCCACGCCAGCTAGCGAGCCAGCGTCGCGCCAGAGCCGCCGAGAGCTCGCCAGCCGCGCGCCGCGCCTGCCTCGCCCGCCCCGAAGGCCGCGCGCCCTCGCCAGCGTCGCCGCCCACCGCGCGCTCTCCTCGCTTGGTCCGTGTCGCCCAATCACAAGCCTTGCCGCCGGCCAAGCGCATAGTGCCGCGTCGCGTCGCCCGAGCCTCGCCCAACTCGATCGCGCATCCCTGTAGCGCGTCGTCGCCCCAGCGCGCCCTCGCCCCTGCTGCTCGCCCGTGCGTTCGCGCGCCTTGCTTCGCCAATGAGCCCAGCAGCCGCGTCAGCACGCCCTCAGAGCCGAGCCAGCAGCGCTTCAGCATGAGCGAGCAGCGCCCGACCTGCGCCCAGCGCGCTGTCTGCGCCAGCCGCTTTGCCTAGCCGTGCAGCCGGCTCGTTCGAGTGTCAGCCGTGCCTCGTGAGTTGCTCCCGAGCCGAGCCCTGTTTATTTTAGTGTATTTAGGGCTATTTTATGATTATTGATGTTTTTGCTTGGCTCGTTATAGGTTGCTCGGGTTCGATCGCAGCTTATTTTATTGTGTGTTGTTGCCTTCCGGCGTAAGGATTTCTTACTGGAGTTGTGTGGGCCTGCGATATTGTCATGATTTTGCCTTGCTTGTTTGTTTTCGTTGTTATGAGCATGATAATAATAGAGCGACTTTGATTGATTTCTGCTAGCATGTTTGCTTGATATTACATGTTAGTGCCATGCTAGGTTTGTTCTCGCAAAGATGCTTGTGATTCTGCTAAGCTCGTAGTATCATGCTAGGTAGTGTGATTGATGTCGGTCTTTGCTTGCTAGCCAGAATCATTGCTTTTACTCAGACTCTTAGATAGAGTTGTAGGGTTTGTCATCATCCGGTGGCCGAGAGGACATAACGTACTTTGTCCCCACTGATCGGGAGTAGTGTGCGACGCATAACGTATCTTGCTTCCCCGGTCACTAAGGTGGATTTAGCTCGTGTCGGAATAAAGTGTGCGCGCGACATAACGTATCTTGCTACCCCGCCCGACCAGTCGGTTTTGGAATTAGCTACCCACTTCGGCATGGCCTAGTTTGTAGCCTGCTAGAGCGGAACCCTGCCACGGTGTAAGCCTACCTTGGCCGGTTCTTAGCTTCAGGTCGGTGGATCAGGCTGCACAGGAGAGCGCCGAGGGCCTCGCGCTACTGTGATCAGTGACACCGCTTCCGAGTCTTAGGCATGCGTACCTGGCCCGCGTAGTTTGCCCTTAGGCCCCCGCATTTACGCCGGTTGCAGAAGAGCATGCGGTGTGCGTGCACACGCGTTAGATGCCGGATCGGAGAGCTCCTTCCGGGCTAATGTTCGTGAGTACACCATTCCTTCCAGTTTAGAGCCAGACTTCGGGTACTCTCCCGATAGTCCAGATCTTTTAGCAAGGGTAAGAGGCCCTTGAGGACATCCTTGGGATCGGTTTTTGAGCTGATCAATTGGCTGAGGGAGAAAGACCCTCAGAGATGTCCCGGGATTGGTTATGAGAGCCAATCATTAGGCCGGAAGTAGGAGACTTCCGATGGCTCCAGATCTTTCTTTGTAAGCTCGTTGAGCTATGATCCATGTTGTTGTAGTCCTTGCTTGCTTGCATGCTTTGGTTCTAGATGATTGATTATATCGTATTGTACCCCGGTTGGGGATTCTTACTGAGTAATTCGTTACTCACCCTTACTTATCTTTCAGGAAACCATGGCGCGAGGCAGGATGGCTGGAGGAGGAGCTGTGATCATGGAAACCCGTTGTTCAACTCTGAGATTTATGTTTATGATTTAAATGTTCTCTGAATGCATGTAGTTGGGCACGGAGCCCTAGGGTGTTTTCTGAATGTATTTCCGGATTCTAGCATTGTTGTAAATATTGTAAAGATTGTATGATTTAAATAAATCTCTGATCAGAGTATGCTTTGGAAATGTATTTGTCTTGGAACAGGTGCTTGGAAACAGGGACAGGTTCCAGGAATTGTTGTTGATTTTCAAATGGATGTTTTATGTTTTAGTTTTTACTTAGAATCCGAACACCATCTTGCAAATTTTCTGTAGATTTGTATGCATGCATTGAGGTAACGGCCTATTTAGAACCCCATTCGGGCTGGGCCACATGACCTGGTATCGAGCTCAGAGTCATAGATTCTATAGACTGACCTTTTGTTGTAGGTCGTTTTTCCATGATCATCAGCACTCGACCGTGATCCAGTTCGCCTAAGTTTACTGTTTTAAAGAAAAGGGGTAAGAATTTACAATACTTTTCATCTAGCTTTTATGCCTTGTGTAGAGTTGTGGAGTGGAGACGAGCAGGTTCTGACTCGTTGTTGGTTTGGGCTTAGAGAGCCATCATGCCAACTTTCCCGCAGTGCGAGCAGTTTGTTTAGCAGCTTGTTGAGGTATCTAGATAGATTCGGATGCCCCTGGACATCGTCCCCGTGGGAGGCAGAGCTTAGTCTTCCGTAGGCCATTTGTGGCCCAGTTGTTGCTTTTCCCCTAGTGAGAGGGTGGAGGTGCTTCGTGCAGATCGCCAGTATGTTGATCGCACCCAGAGGAGCAGGACGCTTGGCATGTCCGACCGAGGAGTTGGACTGATCGTGTTGATGTTGAGGTCGCGTCCAGGGTCGTTTAGACCCGTTGGCCAGAGTTGGCCCTGGCAGTTGAGTTGCCTAGTGGAGGGGGTAGAGGCTAGCAGCGCCTCAGAGTGAGACTCCTTGAGCAGAGTGTGCTCCAGCCATGAGAGATTTGATGGCAGGTCTTTAGCTATCAGAGAGCGGAGACCCAGGCACAGTTTGTAGTGCGTATGGAGGAGTCCCGGGCACAGATAGCCCAGCTGGCAGAGTTTGTTTCAGCTTTCCCCCCAGTAGCTCTTGTAGCCCCGGAGGTTCCCAGGAGGGCATGATCAGCAGGTTTATGCCGATGAGGATGCTTGTGGAGCAGGTCCCCGTGTGGACTAGCCTGGGTAGCTCAAGTGTTGATCTTGAGCCTTAGCAGATTGTTTGATTGCCCAGTGAGTAGCTGCAGAGTTGGTAGCCTCGAGGAGGTTGTTGAGGCATCTTTGTGCTCCTGTAAAGTGTTGTTGTTTGCAGCCAGTAAGCCGAAACCCTATGGTTAAAGGTGCAGTGAGTAGTGTTCCCTTCGGACTGGATCCGTTGGTGTTTTCCTCAGATGTTTGGTAGAGTTGAGCATTCTTCCTTAGGTGAGCTCCTGGAGTGGAGCTAGCTGCTGCTTGTAGAGATCCGGCCAGAGTTTTGTTGAGCATCATGTGGAGATGCAAGGGTAGGCCGTGAGCCTTCGGTTTGATGAGATGCCGTAGGCATGGTTTTTGAGTTGAGCCCTCGTATGCCTAGCCAGAGTTGTTGTCACTTGAGGTAGTGACCTTGTTGGCCCCATCTGTAGTATGATGTGGATTTGGTTGTAGTAGCACTTGAGGTGCATTGGTTGGTGTGCCGCTTTGGCACTAACTCTAGTTGAGGCTTGAGTTTGGCTTGGACATAGCAGATGGATCTATGCCGTTCGGAGTTTAGTGCACTCCTTTAGCCTTGGATCCGTTTATGGCAGTGGCACCTGTATAGGTCGTGCCAGAGGGCTTGTTCAGTAGTAGTCGATGGACTACAAGCGAAAGGATGCTCGAGAGGAGCCGGAGCCTCTTCCCAGTGTTTCTGGAGGTTGAGTAAGTCAGCAGGTTGCCGGTTGGCAAGTGTTGGTGCGCGTGAGTCTCGCGCTAGTGTTAAGGCCAAGAGTTTCTTTGTGGTTGGTAGTGTGGTCAACTACCTTCGAGGGCCTTATCTGAGGAGAGTTGAGCTTCGTAGATGCGAGTTTGGTCCAGCAGAGGGACCCTGAGTTGGATGCCATGAGTGAGTTGGATGCCTTTGAGGCGAGATGAGCTGATGCCTTGCGAGAGGTTTTTGGATGCCTTATGGGTAAGCACCCTTGGTAGAGGCATGGTACAAAGTAAGTTTGGTTTGGCATGGTTATGCCTTGGTAAAGCAAGGTTGCCTCAGCTTTTAGCATCGTGTGGAGATGGAACTTTTGGTGTTCCTTCGGTTGGTGCTCAGTTCCTGGAGAAGTTGGACTCCAGGTGGATATTGTAAGGCTTTGGTTGAGGTGGTAAGGATATCGTGCTCGTGGTATCAGGTTGTTGCTTAGGCAAGATTTGTTAAGTTGGACTTAAGCTTGGTTGGCGGATCTTCTTGTTGATCGTTAGTTGGAGTTCAGTTGGAAACTGAACAAGAGCGGTGATAGCTAAGCCGCGTGGTTTCTGATCGTCATGGCTAAGAGAGTTGTTTGGATCCTTTCCTTGGGTAGAAGCCTTGTTGTGGCTGATGTTTGAGTAGGAGGTCGACGCATTCGGTAGCGTTTCGGGTCCTCTCGGTTCCCAAGGAATTGGAGTTGCTAGCAGTCTTGGTAGACTAGCAAGCTAGTGTTTGTTTGGAGTAAAGTCCGGATTGGTTCCGGTGTGGTGGCAAGTTGATGCTTGGTGTTGACCAAGGTGTGGATTGGAGTTGCTAGAGATTAGTTTTGCTCGTGGGGCGAGTGGTTTGTGCCCCGCTGGTTGTTTGTTTTCATGTTTCCAGGATGTTGAGTTGCCCCTGTCGTTGCCCCGTGAGTTTTAGATGTTGTTGCTTTAGTGGAGCAAGACAGTGAGCGTATGTGGAGCTCTCTGTCCTTCGGTTGTCTGCTTGTAAGAGCTGTTTCCTGCTGGGAGTTGTTAGGTTACTCCCTTGGTCTTGGAATTGATGGTAGAGGTGCTAGCTTGAAGGATAAGTTTGTTGGCTGCTTGGAAGCAGTTGTTTGTCCAGTTAAGCGGATTCTTGGATGGTGTTCTAGAGGCTGCAGTAAAGGTTGTTTTGCCTCTTGTGAGTGTTTGGCCAAGATTTGGTTCTTTTGTTGTTTCGAGAGCTAGTTCGGTTCTAGCTGGAGGGCGTTGCCCTAAGGCCTTGTTCCTAGTCAGTTAGTTTTGGGAGTTGACCCCTCCCTCGGCAGTTGAGTAAGCTTTGATGGTTCCAGATTTGTGATCCGATTGGTTGAGTTTTCCCTTGGGTGTTGCTTCCAAGAGAGTTGGTTGATGTTGCCTTGGGTTTGAGCAGTCAGCGAGCGTGTGTGGAGTTCGCTGCCCTTCAGAGTTTGCTTGCTGGGAAGGTCGTTCCCGTTTGGCAGGAGTCAGCTTAGCTCTTGAGTTGTGTAGTTGGTCAGAGGAGCGCAGCGGTCAGCCCAGCGAGAGGGTCCCTGCATTGTGTTGTTAGCAAGCAAGAGTTGTTTGTCCCCGCAAGGGCGGTGGCCAGCTAGTAAGAGTTGTTTCCGGCAAGTTGTTGGTTCTTTGGGGATTGAAGATTTCCCTTTCCCCCTAGTCTCTGTGGTGGTTGAGTTGCTCCCTGGATGTCAGCCTCGAGTGTTAGCTCCTGAGGTAGTCTTGCGGATTCGTGTGGCTCAGGATCCGTAAGCTTGAAGGTTGTCGTCATCCGTTTTCCTTGTGAGGTTTCGGGAGTGGAGCTTCTGGTTGGAAGTTGAGTTAGGCTTAAGCTAAAAGGAGAAGTCCTTTGAGTAGCCTGTTGGATTTTAAGAGTTGAGTAGTAGCTTGGAGGCGAGCGTTGCTCGTTATAAGTTTGGGTTGAGTTCTTCTGAGCAAGCCCTTCTCGGGCTTTGTTCCTTGTTGTTGTGCGCTCGCAGTTGGAGTAGTAGAGCCGTTTGAGTGAGTTGGCATAGAGGTGCCGTGGCTTTGGTTGGTAAAGCCGTTGAGCTGTTTTCCTCAAGGTGTTGTGCCGCAGAGAGCTGCGTGATGGTTTAATCCTTGCAGTCCGAGTTTTCCTTAAGAGGAATTTTGGTGGCTTCCTTGCCTGGCAGTGTTTTCTTTGGCCAGTTGCTAGTAGGTTTGCATGGAAAAGTTTGCTTTCGGCCGTTGAGAGGCTGCTGTTTGTTGGCCGTTTGGTTTTCTGGAACCTGGGAGGTTCAGTTGTTTGGCCAGTTTGTTGTTGGTTGGAGGCTGCTTATTAGCAGTTGTGAGTTCCAGAGGAGTTCGCCAGTGCGTGGTGTAGAGTTTCACATCTTGGCCCGTCCTCGAGTTTGCTAAGAGTAGCACCATTTTAGAGTTGGTGCGAGTTGAGGACGTGGTTTTCCGTCTGTTCCCTTGGAGTTCAGTGTATGCCCAGTTTGGATGGCATTGTGGCCTTGAGTTTTTGAGAACCCAAGAGAGTTTTGGTTCTCGAAGAGGGCTAGTGTTGTTGGCCGAGAAGTTCAGTTGGCTGGATCAGTGGAGTTTTCCTGGAGCTGTTTCGTCTTAGGACTTTCGAGGACGAAAGTCTTAAAAGGAGGGAGTATTGTAACAGCCCAGTTTCCTATTCCAGTTTTCGAGGTGCCTTCGGGTCAAGATTCGGTTGTTTGGTTGGGTTTTAGAGCCGCTTGGCCCTTTGGGGTATTTTGGTCTTTTGGCTCTCCAGGCAGGATTTGTGGTTTTCAGGGCCTCGAGGTAGCTCCTGCCTTTGTCGAGGATTGTTTGTTGGTGGCTGCGAGTCCCGTGGTGTTTGGGTTAGTCGGTTGGATGCTCGGTTGTGGTTCGGGCTTTGGCAAAGTGTTGGTTTGTTGTGTGTTTCCTTTGGGATTCGAGCCCGGGCCTTTAGTGTTGCTTTGGGAGTTGGATTTAAGTGAGTTTGATTTATTGGAAAAGATTGCTTCGGTCGGGTCTCGAAGGAGGAAGCCAGGAAATGGGATTTTGAGGTTTTAAAGTGGATAAGGATGGAAAATGGAATTAAAATCCCATTTTTTCCCTTTTTTCCCATTTTCCTTTTTATTTCTCTTTTTCTTTTCTTTTTTTCCCCAAAATGCAACTTTCTCTCCCCTTCTCTCTCTCTCTCCCCGAGCACCTCCACCTAGCCCAGCCCCTAGCCATGGCTCGCCCGACCCGGCACCACGTGCATGCCTTGGCTCGCCCACGCCAACTAGCGAGCCAGCGTCGCAGAGCGGCCGAGCTCGCCCAGCGCCAGCGCGCCGCCCCCTCGCCGCCCCCGGCGCGCGCGCCTCGCCAGCCACCGCGCCCCTCGCCGCCGCCTTGGTCGTGTCGCCCGGCAAGATGCTGCCGAGCCGCGCCGCGATCGCTGGCGTCGCGTCGCCGAGCCTCGCCAGCTCGATCGTGCGTCCCTCAGAGCGCTGTCGTCGCCCAGCGCTCCTCGCCTCGCTGCTGCTCGCCGTGCGTTCATACGCGCTTGCTTCGCCAATGAGCCTTAGCGCCGTGTCGGCGCGCCCAGAGCCGAGCGGCGCCACCCCTACGCCCCCAACACTGTTTACGCCACCGCCGCCTAGCCGTCGCGGCCGGCCCGTTCGAGTGTCGGCCGTTCCTCGTGAGTTGCTCCCAGCCGAGCCCTCTTTATTTTAGTGTATTTAGGGCTATTTTATGATTATTGATGTTTTTGCTTGGCTCGTTATAGGTTGCTCGGGTTCGATCGCGCTTATTTTATTGTGTGTTGTTGCCTTCCGACCGGTAAGGATTTCTTACCGGAGTTGTGTGGGCCTGCGATATTGTCATGATTTTGCCTTGCTTGTTTGCCGATCATTATGAGCATGATAATAATAGAGCGACTTTTGATTGATTTCTGCTAGCATGTTTGCTTGTTATTACATGTTAGTGCCATGCTAGGTTTGTTCTCACAAAGATGCTTGTGATTCCCGCTAAGCTCGTAGTATCATGCTAGGTAGTGTGATTGATGTCGGTCTTTGCTTGCTAGCCAGGAATCATTGCTTTTTACTCTGTACTCTTAGATAGAGTTGTAGGGTTTGTCATCATCCAGAGGCTGAGAGGACATAACGTACTTTGTCCCCACTGATCGGGAGTAGTGTGCGACGCATAACGTATCTTGCTTCCCCCCCGGTCACTAAGGTGGATTTAGCTCAGGTCGGGAATAAAGTGTGCGCAGCATAACGTATCTTGCTACCCCGCCCGACCAGTCGGTTTTGGAATTAGCTACCCACTTCGGCATGGCCTAGTTTGTAGCCTGCTAGAGCGGAACCCTGCCACGGTGTAAGCCTACCTTGGCCGGTTCTTAGCTTCAGGTCGGTGGATCAGGCTGCAACGGAGAGCGCCGAGGGCCTCGCGCTCATCGTGATCGGTGACACCGCTTCCGAGTCTTAGGCATGCGTGCACGCCCGCCGTGAGTTTGCCCTTAGGCCCCGCATTTACGCCGGTTGCAGAAGAGCATGCGGTGTGCGTGCACACGCGTTAGATGCCGGATCGGAGAGCTCCTTCCGGGCTAATGTTCGTGAGTACACCATTCCTTCCAGTTTAGAGCCAGACTTCGGGTACTCTCCCGATAGTCCAGATCTTTTAGCAAGGGTAAGAGGCCCTTGAGGACATCCTTGGGATCGGTTTTTGAGCTGATCAATTGGCTGAGGGAGAAAGACCCTCAGAGATGTCCCGAGATTGGTTATGAGAGCCAATCATTAGGCCGGAAGTAGGAGACTTCCGATGGCTCCAGATCTTTCTTTGTAAGCTCGTTGAGCTATGATCTGTGTTGGTAGCTGTTTGCTTGCATGCTTTGGTTCTAGATGATTGATTATATCGTATTGTACCCCGGTTGGGGATTCTTACTGAGTAATTCGTTACTCACCCTTACTTATCTTTCAGGAAACCATGGCGCGAGGCAGGATGGCTGGAGGAGGAGCTGTGATCATGGAAACCCGTTGTTCAACTCTAAGATTTATGTTTATGATTTTAATGTTCTCTGAATGCATGTAGTTGGGCACGGAGCCCTAGGGTGTTTTCTGAATGTATTTCCGGATTCTAGCATTGTTGTAAATATTGTAAAGATTGTATGATTTAAATAAATCTCTGATCAGAGTATGCTTTGGAAATGTATTTGTCTTGGAACAGGTGCTTGGAAACAGGGACAGGTTCCAGGAATTGTTGTTGATTTTCAAATGGATGTTTTATGTTTTAGTTTTTACTTAGAATCCGAACACCATCTTGCAAATTTTCTGTAGATTTGTATGCATGCATTGAGGTAACGGCCTATTTAGAACCCCATTCGGGTCGGGCCTTTACATGGTTGCTGAGACATCCTTGTTCTCCTGTAAGTGTTGTTGTTTTGCAGCTAGTAAGTCGGAACCCTGTGGTTAAGGGTGCAGCGAGCAGTGTTCCCATTGGACGTGATCCGTTGGTGGTTTCCCCAGTTGTCTGGTAGAGTTGAGCACTCTTCTTATGGTGAGCCCCTAGAGTAGGGCTAGCTGCTGCATGTTGAGAGAGGCGCCGAGTTTTGTTGAGCATCATGTGGAGATGCAAGAGTAGGCAGTGAGACTTCGGTTTGATGAGATGCCTTAGGCATGGTTGTTTGAGTTGAGCTCTTGTATGCCTCGCCATAGTTTTTGTCACTTGAGGTTGTGACCTTGCTGACCCCATTTGTAGTAAGATGTGGATTTGGTAGTAGTGGCACTTGAGGTGCAATGGTTGGTGTGCCGCTTTGGCTCTAAGTCTGGTTCAGACCTGAGTGTGGCATGGGTATAAGCAGATGGTTCTATGACCCGTCCGGAGTTCAAAGACACTTCTTTAGCCATTGGATCCATTTATGGAAAATGCACTTGTTTAGGTCGTGCAAGAGGGCTAGTTCAGTGGTAGTCGAAGGACTACAAGTGAAAGGATGTTCGAGAGGAGCTGGAGCCTCTTCCCAGTGTTACTGGGGGTTGAGTAAGTCAGCAGGTTGGCGGCTTGTAAGTGTTAGTGCGTGTGAGTCTCACGCTAGTGCTAAGGCCAAGAGATCTTTGTGGTTGGTAGTGCGGTCCACTACCTTCGGGTGCCTAAACCTGAGTTGAGTGAGCATTGTAGATGCGAGTTCGGTTTAGCAGAGGGACCGTGAGTTGGATGCTTATGAGATGAGTTTGGTGCTTATGAGATGAGTTGGATGCCTTATGAGATGAGCAGGTTGTCTTATGTGTAAAGCACACTTGGTAGAGTCTTGGTATAAAGTAAGTTCGGTTTGGCATCGTTATGTTTTAGCAGAGCAAGGTTGCCATGCTTCGAGTATCGTGTGGAGATGGAACTTTTGGTGTTCCTTGGGTTGATTGTATCTCTGCCAGAAGTTAGTGTTGCCTTTTGGAACAACACCGTTAGTCTTGGATCTCTGAAGGAAGGTTGAGAGTTGTGCACACAAGTGTGTTTAGTGTAGTTTGTTCCGCGCGGCAAGAGTTCCGTAACCATGTAGGGTTTGCATTGGAGAACCGTGCTCAGTTCTTGGAGAAGTTGGACTCGGTGGATGTTGTAAGGCTTTAGTTGAGGTTGTAAGGATACCGTGTGCTCGTAGTTGGGTTGTTGCTTAGGCAAGTTTGTTAAGTTGAACCTAAGCTTGGTTGGTGGAACCTCTTGTGGCTCTTGGTTGGAGTTCAGATGGTACTGAACAAATGGTGGTTGTAGTGAAGCCGCGTAGTTCCTGATCGCAGTTGCTAAGAGTGTTGCTCGGAATCCTTACCCTGGGTGGAAGCTACATGGTGGCTGATGCTTTGAGTAGGAGGATGACACATTCAAGCGCGTTTACGGTCTTTTTGGTTTCGAGGTTTGGAGCAGCCGGCGTGGTTGTGATCTTTGGGAAAAGGAGTTGTTTGTTCAGCAGCTAGTTGTTAGACCGTTAGACGACAAAGGTGTCGAGGGTTGTCGAAGAACCCTAGTTGTGGAGAGCCTCGCCAGAGCTCAGTCAGACTGTAAAGACCCGACCCAAAAGGGGCTCTAAATGGGCCTTTACCCCAATGCATGTAGTGAAAATAAAAGACATTATAAAAAAATACATTTGGATCCCAAGTAAAAACAGAAACATTCAACAACCAAAACATACATTTCTAAAAGCATACTCGATCGAGATTTATTTAAACCATTTAGACAATCCACAAGTACAAATATGCTGGAATCCATAAAACGTAAGAAAACATCCCGGGGCTCTGTGTCTGCCTACATGCATGCATTCAGGAAATAACAAAAGTCAAGAGTCATGATAAAATAAAATGGTCGAGAGATGACAAAGAGGATTCCATGATCACAGCCTCCTCCTTCACCATCCTGTCTCCCGCCTTGATTACCCGTGGAAAACCACGAATAAGGGTGAGTAACGAATTACCAGTAGAAGAATCCCCAACCGGGTACAATACGATATACATGATCATCTAGAAGAATGTATGCAAGCTATGAGTACAAACACGAGCGGAGCACATAGCTAAGTCCACACTTGGACCTCGGATGCCAACACAGGTCTTAGTCCGGAAATACCACAACACACTATACGCGCTATACGGGAACAAGTCCCGGCCTCGGCTGTCTCACCGTCGATACGAAAGGTGCACTAGCTCAAGATCCCGAGGAGCTCTCCTGGCCGACGCTTTGTAATGAGCGTAAGCATGCACCGCGCGTGCTTCTACGGACTATGAAGGTGCCGGTCTAGTGGCAAGTCGCCCATATCCGGATACCACGCCTAACTAAATCTCCGGATCGGTGTCACCGACATAGGGGTGTGAGACTCGACACATGAACTATGTCACTGTACCACCGCACTTTGAGGCTAAGGAACGGGTCATGGTAGGCTTACACCAGAAGCCGCCTTTACCTTAACAGTGGCAATCAAGGGCTACCGCGAGAACACGCCGAGGACGCGTGCGGCCGCCGGGACTAGGCATTGCCAAGTCATCATCCCGACCGCTGGGGTATCGCTTAGACTACCACCCTCACCCAAGATTGCGGGGCCTACCGGTTGGGATAGCTAATCCTCACGGGGTCCAAGGACGGAGAACTGCTCTCGAACGCCCTTGCCATAGATTCAAGATACTTTATGCATCGGGCCGGATGATGCTATCTACCTCAATTCTAACTCGCCTTAACAATCAACAAACAATCCAATACGTGCTCGAAAGAATACAAAGCAGACCTAGCATGGTACTACGAACAAGAATGAATATGAGCATGCCGAACGGAACAACCTAGCATGGACTAACATGAAAGAACAACATACGAAGTCATGCCACCGAATTCAAGCAGAGCACCTAAACTATACATGCCGATAATCACAAACAGACATACAACATCAATCACATAGAACATCGCAGGTCCACACAACCTGTAAGAAATCCTTACCTTGGTCGGAAGACTTCTACACACAAATTCCTAGGTCGCGAACACTTCCGAGCTAGCTATCGAGAACCTACAAACATGGTAACAATCATAACCATATCCCTAAAAATATAATAAAACAGCGAGGCTCGGCTCGGGAGCACTCACACGCACCGCGACACGAAGCAAGGGCGCTCTTCGCGGTTGGCACGGCCGAGCTGGCGCTGGCGCGCTACCGGCACGGCTACCGGGCGCGTCTCATGAAGCGCGATGGGGCGCTGGGCGCGCTTGCGGCGCGACGGACGACGGGACTCGGCAGCGGCGGCACGCAAGACGGGCGCACGCACACACGGCGCCAGGTGTGCGATGCGGACACGGCGAGTCGCGTCGCGATGGGGCGATCAAGGTGCAATGGGCGAGCTTCGGCTGGGCGTCGCGACGGCGAGCGACTTCGGCGATGGCTTCCTCGCCGCGACTGGCGTCGCGACAAGTCAGTGCGACGGCGACAGATCTGGGCGACGGACTGGGCGTCGCGACGAGCGATCTGCGATCCTCGGCCGGATCTCGTGCAAACACTTGGTCGAGGAGACTGCGGCGGCAAGCGAGTGGCGCGACAGCCGTTACAGTGCGGGTTAGGCGTCTTTGCTTTCGAATCGAGCGTCCCGCTCGGCGGTGGGCGAACTTGGACAGCTCTGCAACAACACACACACACACAGCTCTCCTTCTTACCTTCGGCCAACAAGAACACCCAAACGAGAAGATGAAGAGGATGAAAACTTACCCGGAATGATGATGGAGTCTCGAGCTGCAAAGGGGATGAAGAAATCGGCAAGGAGAGCTTGGGAGAAAGCTTGGGCGGCCACAACTCTTTTGGAGAAGAAAACACAACAAACCTAATTCCTTTTCATTTAATCAAATGCACCAAACACCAAAGATCCAAGGTTAACTAAGATGTGATGCAGAAAGAGCAACAAGAGCAACTAATGGCTCAATTGGTACACATCTCCACAAGCTTCCCAGGAGACTCGGGTTCAAACCCCAGCTGCAGCACAATTCCCTTTTATTTTTACTTTTGCATCAAACCTTGCTCATACCATACCACAAACCCCTCCAAAAACCCACAAAAACCATCCAATAATTTTAGTAACTGGAAAAGACACAAACGACCCTGACGGCCCGACCAAATTACCAAATTACCCCTAGGGCATACCTGGAAGACCGGGAAGAAAAACCTGGGTCGTTACACAGACCCAGGTAGTGAGTTTAGTTGGCAAGCCAGAGTCGAGTAGTTTGTAGCCTCGGGTGAGTTGTTGGCAGTTTTGGTAGGCTAGCAAGCCAGAGTTTGTTTGGAGTAGAGTCTGGATTTGGTTCCGGTGTGGTGGCAAGTTGGTGCTTGATGTTGGCCAAGGTGTGGTTTTCGAGTTGCCAAGGAGTTAGCCTTGTTCGTGGGTAAGTGGTTTGCCCTGTAGGATGTCTCTCCTGTTCCCAGAGTTTGAGAGTGCCCTTATTTGGTGTTTGGGGGTGAGTCTTCTCTTGCCCATGGTTGGTGGTCTAGTCTGTGGTGGACCCCCCTTGTTGTTGCCTCTAGGAGAGTTGGATGCCGTGCTTAGCTAAGCAAGACAAATGAGCGGTTGTGGAGCTCTCTGTCCTTCCTGGTTGTCCTCTTGTAAGGATGCTTTCTCCTTGGGAGTTGTCAAGTTATTCCTTGGTCTTGGAATTGGTAGTAGTGGTGCTAGTAGGAGGAAAAGTTTGTTGGTCGCTTGGAAGCGCTTGTTGTTTGTCCAAGTTAAGCGGACTCTTGAGTGGTGTTCTGGAAGTTGCGGTAAGGGTTGTTCTGCCTCCTATGAGTGTTTGGCCTAGTTGGTTAAGGTTTTGTGTGTTGGCATGGAAGTTGTTGCACCTTTGTAGTTGAAGAACTCATTTGTATCAGTTGTGGGTTGAGGTTGCACCATTGTGATTGGATTAGGGTATTGACCTTTTGATGGATCCTTGCTGGTTAGTGTGGCTTGTGCTCTGCCAGCCATTTTTGGTAATCTGGTTCATGGTAGTTGGTGTTAACCGAATAGTGGAGTTTCGTTTATGAAGTTTCGGTGGAAATGTGCAATAAGCCTAAGCTAGAGGGTTAAGCCTGTATGTGTTATCGTTTGGACTTATGAGATGTGTTTCATTTTTTTGAGGCAAGCTTCGTTCCGTTGCTTGCATGGAGGTAAGTTTGGTGGAGGGAGCCCTCTGGGGCCCGGTTGTTGGCAGGCTGACTTGTCCAAACCAGGTGATTTGAGTCAAGCTAGAGTTGTGTGGATTGGCATAGCTATGCAGTTTGTAGTTGTTTGAGCTTCCGAGGCCGTAGCACTCAAGTTGTTGGATTGTAAGTTTTCCGTGTGGGAGCTGTCAGTTAGTTGAGGTTGTTGTGTGAGATTAGATTCTTGGAGGATTGGTTTCAGTAGTGAGAGCTCGCACCTCGTTTCGTGTGCAGATGCCATTTCTATGGAGTAGAGGCATGTCAGTTTCAGGCTGGAGTTGTTGTCACCAGGCTGTGGCAACGAAGGTTTGTTCTAGGCAGTGCGTTGATGAACTGTGGTTCGAGAGCGTTGTTAAGAGGCTTATGAGCCGAGTGCGATTCTGAGAGTGTTGACCCTCTGACCGATGGTCTTTTGGGAAGAGTGAGCCGGATCCTTCGAACTTGTTGTGAGTTGGTGTTTCGTGATTAGGCAAATGGGGACTAGTGTGGTTTTATGAGGTTGCCTTGGGTTGCGCTTCTCGTGGTCAATTCTTGTTGTTCCATTGAGGCATTGCAAGGTAAGTGTTGTAGGATTCCAATGTTCTGGGAAAAGGTTGGTGGCCATCAATTTTGTTTTGGGTCCTGAGTTGCTGCATTTAACCAGAGGTGATGTGCAGAAGTTTAGAGCTAGTGTTGTCAACTTAGAGCAGTAGAGAAAAAACGCCCGATGTTCTGGCGCCGAGTTTTAGAGTTTGAGGTTGGACAAAGGCGTAGTTTTAAGGTTGTGCCGTTGTGAGTTGTGTTGAGGTTTGGTAAGCGGGAGAAGTGGAGTCTCCTGTTGTTGGACCATTTGAGATTCTCGAGAGGATTGGCGAGTTGCATATTGGTTAGCTTTTTCTGTCATTGTCACCGTGTGCCATGTTCTCATGTATCGGTGTGAGGCAGTATGTGTCGGACCCATCGCTCATTGTGGACTTTGAGCCTTTACAGCTGATTGAGGATTTGAGCTTCAAGGGGAAGCCTGTGAGTATTCTGGTCTTTGAGACGAAGACGTTGCATAATCGTGGGATCCGTTTGGTAAAAGTTCAGTGGAGGAGTCAGAGTTCAGAGGAGGCCGCTTGTGAGCGGAGAAGACGGGATGAGATTGCGATCATCATGTCTTTTTTTGAGTCTTAAGGACTTTCGAGGACGAAAGTCATAAAAAGGAGGGAATATTGTAACGGCCCAGGTTTTCATCCCGGTCTTCGAGGTATGCCCTAGGGGTATTTTGGTAATTTGGTCGGGCCGTCAGGGCCGTTTATGTCTTTTTCCAGTTGCTAAAATTATTGGATGGATTTATGTAAGTTTTTGAGGCTTTGTGGATGGGTTTGAGCATGGATAGATGCAAAAGTAAAAATATAGGAATTATGTTGCAGCTGGGATTCGAACCCGGGTCTCCGGGAAAGCTTGTGGGGATGTGTGCCAATTGAGCCATTAGGTGCTCTTGTTGCTCTTCCTGCATCATTTTATGGTTAGCCTTGGATTTTGGGAGTTTTGGTGCATTTGGTTAAATGAAATAGAAATTAGGTTTGTTCCATCTTCTTCTCCAAAGTGTGTGGCCACCCAAGCTATTCTCTCCATTGCCTTGCGAGTTCTTCATCCTTGCAGCTCCCTTGGATCGATCATCATCACTCCGGGTAGGTATCGATCTTCCTCTTCGTCTTCTCCGATTTGAGTTCTTGCTGGCCGAATGTAAATAGAAGAGTGTGGGTGTGTGTGTGTGTTTGTTTGCAGCCTGCCGAGAGGAGCCCCACCGTCGCAGCTCCCCAGCCGGCCAGATCGCACCAGCAGCAAGCCCAGATTGCCCGGAGTCGCCCAGCTCCATCGCCCCTGCAGTGCCATCGAGCACTTGTCGCTTCGCCGGCCGAGCGACGCCTGAGATGCCCGCCGCAGCGGCCAAAGACGCCCCTGCATACGCGCAGCCTTCGATCTCGCCAGCCAGATCGCTCTCTGCCGAGCCCTGCAGCAGCAGAAACCGCACGTCCAGACGCTCGTCAACCCCACGCCTGTCGTCGTCCCAGCGCCGCCCGCTACAGCTGTCAGTCTGCGCCGTGCGCCTTCGCCGCCGCCCGCCGCCGTCAGCCGCGCGCGTCGCGCCAGCTCTGCCCATCGCCACTCTGCTCAAGCCAGCGCCAGCGCCCGACCCTACCGCCATCGCCATCGCCAGAAGAAGCGCTCTCGCCATGCCGTCTGCTGCCCGTCCAGCGTGTCGGTCACCGCGCGCGCGTGAGTTGCTCCCGAGCCAAGCCTTGTTTATTTTATTATGTTTAGGCCTATGGATTGTGATTATTATTGTGTTTGTTAGGTTCTCGTTAGCTAGCTCGGGATCGATCGCAGCTTAGGATTTTTGTGTGTAGTTGCCTCCCGGCCAGGTAAAGATTTCTTACCGGGAGTTGTGTGGACCTGCGATGTTCTATGTGATTGATGTTGTATGTTTGTTTGTGACTATCGGCATGTATAGTTTAGTTGCTCGTTCGATTTCTGACCGCATGACTTCGTATGTTGTTCTTTCATGTTAGTCCATGCTAGGTTGTTCCGTTCTGGCATGCTCATATTCATTCTTGTTCCGTAGTACCATGCTAGGTCTGCTGTATTCTTTTGAGCACGTATTGGATTGTTGCTGATTGTTAAGGCAGGTTAGAATTCAGGTAGGTAGCATCATCCGGGCCTGATGCATAAAGTATCATGCATCCATGGCGGGGGCGTCGTCGAGACGATTCTCCGTCCCCGGATCCCGTTAGGGTTTAGCTAACCCGACCGGTAGGCCCTGCAATCTTGGGTGAGGGTGGCGGATCGTTAAATGCCCCAACGGTCGGGATGATGACTTGGCATTGCCTCGCCCCCGCGGTCGGCACGTCCTCGGCGTGTTCGGCCGTAGCCCTTGATTGCCACTGTTAGGGCAAGGACCGCTTCTGGTGTAAGCCTACCACGACCGGTTCCTTAGCCTCGAGTGCGGTGGTTCAGCCGACATAGTTCACGTGTCTAGGTCTCACACCCCTATGTCGCTGACACCGATCCGAGATTTAGTTAGGCGTGGTGATCGGACATGGGCAACTTGCCACTAGACCCGCACCCCTCATAGTCTGATGTAGCACGCGGTGCATGCTTACGCTCATTACAAATGCCCGACCGGAGAGCTCCTCGGGATCTTGAGCTAGTGTACCTTTCGTGACGACGATGAGATGTGTGAGGCCGAGACTTGTTTCTCGTATAGGACGTATGGTGTGGTGGATTTATCTCCTGGACTAAGACCACGAGTTGGCATCCGATGTCCAAGTGTGGACTCAAGCTATGTGCTCTTTCCCGTGTTTATATTCATAGCTTGCATACACTCATCTAGATGACCATGTGCATCGTATTGTACCCCGTTGGGGATTCTTACTGAGTAATTCGTTACTCACCCTTATTTTGTGGTTTTCCACAGTAACCAAGGTGCGAGACAGGATGGTGAAGGAGGAGCTGTGATCATGGGGACTCGCTGCCGTCTCGACTTTTTATTTCTATGACTCTTGTCTTCTTATTTTCCCCTGAATGCATGTAGTCGGGCACGAGCCCTAGGATGTTTTCTCAATGTTTTCGTGGATTCTGCTTTATTGAATTTGAGGATGTTTCAAATGTTTTAAGAAATCTCTGATCGAGAGTGTACGTTTTGGAAATGTATTTGCCTTGAAACAGTGCTTGGAGACAGGGATGTGTTCGACAAAACTATCTTTATTTCTCGATTGAACCTTGATTGTTTTGTTTTAATTGGGAATCCGAAAATTATTTGCATATTGTCCTTTACTTTGAATGCATGCATTGGGGTAAAGGCCTATTTAGAGCCCTTTTTGGGTCGGGTCTTTACAGCGACAGGGGCGATCTGGGCTCGCTGCAGGGGTGATCTGGACGTGCTAGGCGATCTGGCTTGACTGCTGGGCTTCCCTTCGGCTGGCTGCAACAAAACACACACACACACAACCTCTTCCTTTACACTCGACCAGCAAGGACACCAATTGGAGTAGATGAAGAGGATGAAGACTTACCCGGAATGCCGATCGAACCACGAGGCTGCTAAGGAGAAAGAACTCGGCTTGGGAGCTAGGGAGAAAGAGGCTTGGGCGGCCAAGGAGCTTTTTGGAGAAGAAGACAAAACCCTATTTTCTTTTCTTTTAATCAAAAGAACCAAAACTCCAAAAATCCAGGGTTAACCAAGATATGTCGCGGAAAGAGCAATAAGAGCTCCCAATAGCTCAACTAGCACGCATCCCAATAGACTTTCCTGGAGACCCGGGTTCGAAACCCAGCTGCAACACAAATACCTAACATTTTGACTCTTGCATCTTACCATGCCCAGACACATCCACAAAGCCTCAAAAACCTACATAAGACCATCTCCCAACCAACGGAACGAAGCTCGCCTCAAATATGAAACACATCTCCCAAGTCCAAACGGTAGCACAAACAGGCTTATACCTTCTAGCTTAGGCTTATTGCACCTTTCCCACCGAAACATCACATACGGAACGCCACTAACCGGTTAACACCAGCTACCAAGAACAAGAACACCAACAACGGATGGCATGTAACGGCCCTGTTTTCTATTCCGGTTTCCCAGGTGCTTTCGGTTCAATATTCGGTTGTTCGGTTGGGCCGTTAAAGCTATTTTAACCCTTAGGGGTATTTTGGTCTTTTTGCTCCCCGGACAGGGTTTGGGGATTTTCAGGATTCCAAGGTCAATCCTGGCTTTGTCGAGGCATGATTGTTGTTGGTTGCAAGACCCAAGATGTATGGCCTAGTTGTTTGGAAGTTTGGAAGTGGTTTGGTTATTGGCAAAATTATTGTTAATTTAAGTGCTTCCATTGGGATTTGAACCCTTACCCTAAATGATTATTTGAGAGTTGGCTTAAATGAGTTTTTAATAAGGATAAAAGATTGTTTCAGCCGGGACTCGAAGGAGGAAGCCTTGGGAAGGGATTTAGGTCACCAAGGCCTATTTAAGTTAGGAAAAGGAAGGAAAACCAAGAAAATTCCTTCCCTTGTTTTGCCGCTCACCCTCCATCACTCCTTCCCTCTCACCTTGCCGTCTTCCAAGAATCAAGAACCGAGAGCCAAGACCAGCGCATTGGACCCAAATACTCGCTCGACACTGACCCAGCGAAGACGATGTTTGCCAAACCCTAGTGTCGCACTCCGCAGCAAAGACCCCCGCCTGTCGAACCAACAACACCGAGCAAACCAGAGACGCCTAGCTTCAGCCCCTACATCGCGCCCAGACGCCCACGTCCGCCTGCACCGCGTGCCAGCCCGCGCGCCGTCTCAGCGCAAGATTTCCCGCGTCGCCCGTCGGCGTCTGTGTGCCAGCTCGCCCATGTCGCCGTCGCTCGTCCGCGCGTAGCTCCGCGCCTGTGCCAGCTCTCGTTCGCGCGCGCACCCGTCCCCCTGCCGCGCCAGCGCGCCCAGAAGCGCCCAGCCTGCTTCCTTGCCGCCGAGAGCCTATTTTTCGCCTAGAGAGTTTGGCCGAGACCTTATGTCTTCTCGGTTGGTAATTCCCGAGACTTTTCTCTTTTCGGCCCTAAGCTGTTGGCTGCTGTTTGTTTAATTAGGATGTTTTTATTGAATGCTTAGGTTGCTCGGGTTCGCTTAGAAGCTCAAGGGTCGCTTATTGATTCGTGGTAGTTATTTTTCTACTTGTTTCCAGGTAAGGATTTCTTACCGTGGTTGTGTGGACCCTGCAATGTTTTCTTGATTGTGACTTGTATGCCTGTTTACTTTTATGAGCATGTTAGTGGATAGGACTACTTGTGTTTGAATTCCTGCTAGCATGTTTGCCTGTTGTACATGTTAGTGCCATGCTAGGTTTGTTCTTCCAGCATGCTTATGATTCCTGCTTCAAGTTTGTAGTATCATGCTAGGTTAAGTGTGATTGATGTTGATATGTATGTTTAGTTAGGAATCAGTTATTTTGTACTCGTAGATAGACTTATAGGGTTTGTCATCATCTAGAGGCTGAGAGTGGACATAACGTACTTTGTCCCCACAGGTCTGGAGTAGAGCGAAGCATAACGTACCTTGTTTCCCCTCCGCAGCCGATGTGGATTAGCTACCACATCGGCATAAGCCTAGTTTGTAGCCTGCTAGAGCGGAACCACGCTAACCAGTGCAAGCTTTGCCTTGGCGGTTCTTAGCTTCGTCGGTGGTGCAGTACAGCCGCATGGATGAGTGATGAGGGCCTCGCACTACTGTGTTCAGTGACATGGCTTCCGAGTCTTTAGGCATGCATACCTGGCCCGCGTAGTTTGTACTTAGGCCCCCACATTTACGCCGGTTGCAGCAGCATGCGGTGTGCGCGGACACGCGTTAGTCGCCGGTTCGGAGAGCTCCCCCGGGCTAATGTTCGTGAGTACACCGTTCCTTCCGCTTAGAGCGGACTTGGGTACTCTCCGGATAGTCCAGATTTTTTAGCGAGGGTAAGAGACCCTGGAGGACACCCGTTGGGATTGGTTTTTGAGCCGATCATATGGTCGAGGGAGGAGGGTGTCGGACATCTTTTGGGATCGGTTTTTGAGCTGATCAATTGGCCGAGGGAGAAAGACCCTCGAAGATGTCCCGAGATTGTTTATGAGAACCAATCATTAGGCAGGAAGTAGGAGACTTCCGAGGACTCCGGATTTGCCTTGTAAGCCCGTTGAGCTAAGATACGTGTTAATATAAGTTTACATGTGTACTAGGTTGCTAGATGATTGATAGCATCGTATCGTAGCCCGGTCGGGGATTCTTACTGAGTATGTTTATACTCACCCTTACTGTGGTTTTCCACCAGGTAACTTGGGACAGCACCGGGGCGGCTAGCGGATGGAGCTGGGAGATCATGGATGTTGCTGACACTCTGTCGTGTCTTTATTTGCATTATTTGAATTTAGCATGTAGTTGGACATGAGTCCGTAGGGAAAACTTATTTACTGTTGCTTCGAACTATCTTTTATGTTTGAAGGAAAAAGTACTGATCAGTCACTGTTTTAAACTGGATGGCTTTACTTAATGATTATCTGACTTGGTTTTAATGTTTTCCACTCTATATGTTGTGAAAAGTTTTAAATTCAACCTCCGGTTTGTGTCATTTATGCTTTTCACTTGCATGTTGAGTAAAGACCTAGGTTTAGAACCGTTTTTCGGGTAGGGTCTTTACATGTCATAGCACAAGCTACACTAACCAGCAAGGATTCCTCGAAGGTCAAGATACTAGACTAGCCACAATGGCGCAACCTTAGCCCACAACTGGCACAAAGGGATTCTCATCTAAAAAGGTGCAACACCTCCCAGTCCAAACACACAAGGTGCCTTAACCGACTAGGCCAAACACTCACAGGAGGCAGAACAACCACTGCTTCTAGGTGGCTAACAGCCTTTCCTTCTTCCAAGCACCACTACCACCAACTCCAAGACCAAGGGAGTAACCTGATAACTCCTAAGAGGAAATAGTTCCTTACAAGCGGACATCGGAAGGACAGAGAGGTCCTCACACACTCGTTGTCTTGCTCAGCTAAAGCAACAACATCTAAATCTCACGGAGGCAACAACAGGGGGGGTTCCACCACAGACTGAACCGCCAACCACAAACTAGCAAAAGACTCACCCCCAAACTCCGAAGGAGGGGCCACTCCTGAAACTCCGGAAACAGGAAAAACATCTGACAGGGCAAGAACCACTCGCCCCACGAGCAAGGTTAACTACCAGGAACTCGAAAACCTCACCTTGGTCAACACCAAGCATCAACTTGCCACCACACTGGAACTAATCCAGACTCTACTTCAAACAAACTCTAGCTTGCTAGCCTACCAAAACTGCCAGCAACTCACCCGAGGTCTACTGCCTACACGATTTCGACTTGTCAACTGAAACTCACTGCCTGGGTCTGACTGAGCTCTGGTGAGGCTCTCCACAACTAGGGTTTCTTCGGCAACCCTCAAACACACACTGTCGTCAAACGGTCTCACAGTCAACTGTCTGAACAAACAACTCCTTTTTCCAGCATTACAACTTTGCTGGCCTTCTCCGAACCAAAAGACCAGAAACGCTACAGAATGTGTCATCCTCCTACTCAAAGCATCAGCCACATCGTAGCTTCCACCCAGGGTAAGGATTTTGAACAACACTCTTAGCAACTACGGTCAGAGACTACGTGGCTTCGCCACAACCACCATTTGTTTAGCACCACCTGAACTCCAACCATGAACAACAAGAGGTTCTCCAACCAGGTTAGGACCGACATAACAAAACATGTCTAAGCAACAACCAGACTACGAGCACGGTATTCTTACAACCTCAACTAAGGCCTTTCGACCTCCACCTGGAGTCCAACTTCTCCAAGAACTGAGCACCAGTTCTCCAATGCAAACCCTACATAGTTTTTGAAACTCTCGCCACCAGAACGAACTACACAAAAGTACACTTGTGTGCACAACTCCCAACCTTCCTTTAGACATCCAAGTCTAACAGGCGCTTTCTAAAAAGGCAACAACTAACTCCCGACAGAAATACAGTCCACCAAAGGAACACCAAGAGTTCCATTTTCACACTGTATTCGAAGCTGTGACAACCTTGCTCTACTAAAGCATAACAATGCCAAACCGAACTTACCTCATACTAACGTCTCTACCAAGTGTTCTTTACTCATAAGGCATCCAACTCATCTCATAAGGCATCCAACTCATGGCCCCTCTCTTGGACAAAACTCGCATCTACGATGCTCAACCCTACCCAGATTTAGGCACTCGGAGGTAGTTGACCGCACTACCAACCACATAGATCACTTGGCCTCAGCACTAGCGTGAAACTCACACGCACTAACACTTATCAACTTTCAACCTACTGACGTACTCATCCCCCGGTAACACTGGGAAGAGGCTCTGGCTCCTCCCGCACGTCCTTTTGCTTGTAGTCCTACGACTACCACTGAACTAATCCTCTTGCACGACCTAAGCAGGTGCAACTGCCACAAACAGGTCCAATGGCTAAAGGAGTGTGCTGAACTCTGGGCGGGTTATAGAACCATCTGTTCTACCCGTGCCAAACTCAGGCCTGAACCAGACTTAGTGCCCAACCGGCACACCCACCAAGGCACCTCAACTGCCACTACCACCGAATACTGCATCTTACTACAAACACGGCCAGCAAGGTTAGAACTTCATGTGACGAAAACTCTGGCTAGGCATACAAGAGATCAAAACTCAAACAACCCTGACTATGGCATCTCATCTAACTGAAGTCTCACGACCTACTCTTACATCTCCACTTGATGCTCAACAAAACTCTGACCGGCTCTCTCAACGTGCAGCAGCTAGCTCTACTCTAGGATCTCACCATAAGAAGAGTGCTCAACTCTACTAGACAACCGGGGAAACCACCAACGGATCGAGTCCGATGGGTACACCGCTCGCTGCACCCTGAACCCTAGGGTTTTGGCTTACTGGCTGCAAGGGAACAACAATTTGCAAGAGAACAAAGATGTCTCTACATCCTTCTCGAAGGCTACTAACTCAGCAGTCACTCTCTGGGCAACCAACCAATCTGCTAAGGTTCAAGATTAACACCTGAATTGCCCAGGCTAGTCCACACTGGAACCTGCTCCACTAGCAACAACATGAGCAAAGCCAAAGCTAACTCCTCTCCTGGAGCGGTACTCCGAGGCAAATCACCTCCACTCTTCCTCTAGGGAAAAACTAACAACTGGCCATAAGTGGCCTACGAGAGTCTAATATCTGCCTCCCCCTGGGACGATGTGTAACAGCCCAGTTTCCTATTCCAGTTTTCGAGGTACCTTCGGGTCAAGATTCGGTTGTTTGGTTGGGTTTTAGAGCCGTTTGGACCCTTGGGGGTATTTTGGTCTTTTGGCTCTTCGGGCAGGATTTGTGGTTTTCAGGGCTTCGAGGCAGCTCCTGCCTTTGTTGAGACTTGTTTGTTGTGGGCTGCGAGTCCCGAGATGTTTGGGTTTTTCGTTTGGGAGTTCGGTTGTGATTTGGGTGTTGGGAAAAATGATGGTTGTTTGGGTGTTTCCTTCGGGATTCGAGCCAGGCCTTCAGTATTGGTTTGGGAGGTTGATTTCAGTGAGTTTTGTTGTTTGGAAAGGTTGCTTCAGTCGGGTCTAGAAGGAGGAAGCCGGGAAGTGAGATTTAAGGATTTTTGGAAAAATTGGAAAATGGATAAATTGGATTTATTTGGATAAGGTTGGAATTTAAATAAAAGAGAAAAAGAAAAGAAAAAAGGAAAAAATCTCATTTTTTTCACCCATTTTTCCCTTTCTCTCTCCTCCAGCCCGAGCCCCCCCCCCTTGGCCCTCTCCTCCCACACCCGAGCCCCCTGGTCGCCCACCCAGCTCGCCCACACCCAAGCCAGCCCGAGCCCACCCGCGCACGATCTGCGTGCAGCGTCGCCCAAGTCCACCCGGCTTGCCCGGCCCGCGTCGCCGCACGGTGAGCCGAGCCCACCTGCCTGCGGTCCGATCCCAGCCGCAGTGTCACCCAGGCCGCCCGAGTCGCGTCGCACAGTGTTGCCCAGCCCCGCGTCGCCCTCGCCGTGGTCCGTGCGCCCTGTAGCTCGCCCTCCCTCGAACAGTGCCGTGCCAGATCGAGCGCCCGAGCCCGTCGCCTCGCGTCGCCTCGCGCGTGCCCCTGTGCTTAATGAGCTCGCGCTCGCGCGCGCCGCCCATCCACTTTAGCCCTAGCGCGCGCGCGCGCGCGCGCTGGCCCGCCTCGTCCCGCTCTCAGCGCGCGCGCTTCGCGCCCTGCGCGCGTGCCTGCGCCCGGCTGCGCCCAGCGCGCTCGATTACTGCGCCCGGCCCGGCCTCTTATAACGGCCTGAGTTTTCATCCCGATCTTCCAAGTATGCCCTCGGGGTATTTTGGTAATTTAGTCGGGCCGTCAGGGGCCGTTACGTCTTTTCCAGTTGCTAAAATTATTGGATGGATTTATGAAGGTTTTTGAGGCTTTGTGGTTTGGTTTGAGCATGGGTAGATGCAAAAGTAAAAATAAAGGAATTTGTGTTGCAGCTGGGATTCGAACCTGGATCTCCTAAAAGCTCTGTGAGGATGCGTGCGGTTGAGCTATGAAGAGCTCTTGTTACTCTTTCCGCGTCATATCTTAGTTACCCTTGGATCTTTGGAGTTTTGTGCATTTGGTAAATGAAAAGAAATTAGGTTTTGTGTTTTCTTCCCCAAAACTCCATGGCCGCCCAACCCTCTTCTCTCCCAAGCCCCTTGCTGTGATTCTCTTCCCTTGTAGCCCCGAGCGCCGCTCCGCCAACCAAGCGACCAGCCGAGCAGGCGGTCGAGCAACCAACCAGATCGCACCAGCGACCCAGCGCCCAAAGAAGCAGCCGCCCAGACGCCAGCGCCAGCAGAGACGCAGCCTGTGCGCCAGCGAGGACGCAGCCAGCGCCCGTGCCGTCGCATTGCCAGCGAGGCGTCGCGGCACCGATCCGCAAGTCGCGTCGCGCGCGCCGCCGCGCTCGCCGCATCGCACTGCGCGCGCGCGCGCCAGCCGCGCCATCGCCCAGGCCGAAGCTCGCGTCCGCATCGCGGCCGAGCGCCGTCGTCTCGCGTCGCGCCCCCTCGCGTCTGCGCCCGTCCCGTCCGCGTCGCCGTCAGCGCTGCGCGTCGCGCCTAGCGCGCCATCCGCGCCCAGCGCTGCTGCGTCTGCGCGCAGCAGCGCCAGTGTCGCGCCATTTGCCGCCCATCGCCAGCGCGCCGATGTCGCCCATTTGCGCCCATCCGCGCCCCACTGCGGCCGCCGTCTTTATGCTCGCGTCAGCGTGTCGGCCGCGCCCGCGTGAGTTGCTCCCGAGCCAAGCCTTGTTTATTTTATTATGTTTAGGCCTATGGATTGTGATTATTATTGTGTTTGTTAGGTTCTCGTTAGCTAGCTCTGGGATCGATCGCGGCTTAGGATTTTTGTGTGTAGTTGCCTCCCGCTGTGGGATCTCTTACACGGAGTTGTGTGGACCTGCGATGTTCTATGTGATTGTTGTTTGTATGTTTGATTGTGATTATCAGCATGTATAGTTTAGGTGCTCTGTTCTGAATTCCTGACTAGCATGACCTCGTATGTTGTTCTCTCATGTTAGCCCATGCTAGGTTGTTCCGTTCTAGCATGCTCATATCTGTTCTAGCTTCGTAGTACCATGCTAGGTTCGTTGTATCTGTTGAGCACGTTTTGGATTGTATTGGATTGTATGTTATTGATATGATAGGTTAAAGTGTAGGTAGGTAGCATCATCCGGGCCCGAGGCATAAAGTATCTTGCATCTTTGGCAAGGACGTTCGAGGCGATTCTCCGCCCTTGGACCCCGTGAGGGATTAGCTATCCCAACCGGTAGCCCCCGCAATCTTGGGTGAGGGTGGTAGTCTAAGCGATACCCCAATGGTCGGGATGATGACTTGGCAATGCCTAGTCCCCGCGGTAAACGGCGACGTCCTCGGCGTGTTCGGTAGTAGCCCTTGATTGCCACTGTTAAGGTAAGGGCGGCTTCTGGTGTAAGCCTACCATGACCCGCCTTTAGCCTCAAAGCGGTGGTACAGTGACATAGTTCACGTGTCCGTGTCTCACACCCTATGTTAGTGACACCGATCCGGAGATTTAGTTAGGCGTGGTATCCGGATATGGGCGACTTGCCACTAGGTCCGGCACCCCCATAGTCTGTAGAAGCACGCGGTGCATGCTTACGCTCATTACAACGCCGACCGGAGAGCTCCTCGGGATCTTGAGCTAGTGCACCTTTCGTATCGGCGATAGTCGGTGAGGCCGAGACTTGGTTCTCGTATAGGGCGTATTGTGTGGTGTGGATTATTCCGACTAAGACCACGAGTTGGCATCCGAGGTCCAAGTGTGGACTTAAGCTATGTGCTCTATTCTGTGTTTATATTCATAGCTTGCATACACTCATCTAGATGACCATGTGCATCGTATTGTACCGGTTGGGGATTCTTCTTGAGTAATTCGTTACTCACCCTTACTTACCTTCGTGTAACCATGGCGCGAGGCGGGATGGTCAAGGAGGAGCTATGATCATGGGAACTTGCTTTGTCGTCTCGACTTTTTATTTCTATGACTCTTGTCTTTCATTTTCCCTGAATGCATGTGGCGGACACGAGCCCTAGGATGTTTTCAATGTTTTTGTGGATTCCCGCTTTATTGAATTTGAGGATGTTTCAAATGTTTTAATAAATCTCTGATCGAGTGTACGTTTTGGAAATGTATTTTCCTTGAAACAGTGCTTGGAGACAGGGATGTGTTTCAAAGAAACTATCTTTATTTCTGATTGAACCTTGATTGTTTTGTTTTAATTGGGAATCCGAAAACCATTTGCATATTGCCCTTTACTTTGAATGCATGCATTGGGGTAAAGGCCTATTTAGAGCCCCTTTTTAGGTCGGGTCTTTCTGATTGGTATCGAGCTCGAGTCATAGATTCTGTGAGACTGACCTTTTGTTGTAGGTCGTCTTTCCCATGATCACCAAAGACTCAATACCATCATCAGTGCGCCTAAGTTTACTGTTTTTAGAAAAGGGTCAAGAATTTACAATACCTTTCATCTAGTGTATGCCTTGTGTAGTGTTGTGGAGCGGAGACGAGCAGGTTCTGACTCGTTGTTGGTTTGGGCTTAGTGAGCCATCATGCCAACTTTCCATGCATCGCGAGCGGTTTGTTTAGCGACTTGTTGAGGTATCCAGATAGATCTCGGATGCCCAGGACATCGTTCGCAGGGAGGCGAGCTTAGACTCCGTTGGCCATTTGTGGCCCAGTTGTTGCTTTTCCCCTAGTGAGAGGGTGGTGGTGCTTCGTGTAGATCGCCAGTATGTTGATCGCACCCAGAGGAGCAGGGCGCTTGGCATGTCCGACCGAGGAGTTGGACCGATCGTGTTGATGTTGAGGCCGCGTCCCGGGTTGTTAGGCCCGCATGCCGTTTTGGCCCCTGAGCTGAGTTGCCTAGAGGAGGGGGTAGAGGCTAGCGGCGCCTCAGTGAGACTCCTTGAGCGAGTGTGCTCCACCATGAGAGATTTGATGGCGTGTCTTTAGCTATCGAGAGCGGAGACCCAGGCGCAGTTTGTAGCGCGTAGTGAGGAGTCCCGGGCACAGTTAGCCCAGCTGACAGAGTTTGTTTCAGCATTTTTCCCCCAGTAGCTCTTGTAGCCCCGGAGGTTCTCGGGAGGGCATGATCAGCAGGTTTATTCAGATAAGCTTGGTTGGCGTTGTTGGAGACGCCCAGGTTGGCAAATGGATGCGTGTAGAGCTCGATGTTTTAGTAAGTCCTACTGCTAGTAGTAAAGTAGTTGGCCAGTTTGAGTTTAGCATCCGTGTGTGGGATGCCCTGCTGCTCAAAGGCCGAGGTGTGCTGTTCTGTCTTTATTTGGTTCATCGGATGGTGGTGGAAATCCCTTGTGAGAGGTGGACTAGCAGAGTCTCCACCAGTCGCCCGATTGTTTGGCAAGTTGCCGTGTTAGTGGCTTGAGGCAGATGAAGGGTCATCTTTGCCCCCTTGCGAGCCTCTTTGTTGTTTAACGACCCGACTTCCTCGGATGTGGATTTGGTAGTAGTAGCACTTGAGGTGCGTTGGTTGGTGTGCCACTTTGGCACTAAGTCCAGTTCGAGCTTGAGTTTGGCTTGGCATAGCGGATGGTTCTATGCCTGGTCGGAGTTCAGCGTACTCCTTTAGCCTTGGATCTGTTTATGGCGCTTGCACCCGTTTAGGTCGTGCGGAGGACTAGTTCGGTGGTATTCGATGGACTACAAGCGAAAGGATGCTCGAGAGGAGCCGAGCCTCTTCCCGATGTTTACGGAGGTTGAGTAAGTCGGCGAGTTGCCGGTTGGTAAATGTTGGTGCGCGTGAGTCTCGCGCTAGTGTTAAGGCCAAGAGATTTTCTTTGTGGTTGGTAGTGCGGTCAACTACCTTCGAGTGCCTAAATCGAGGAGAGTTGAGCATTGTAGATGCGGATTTGGTCCAAATTGAGGACCATGAGTTGGATGCTTATCGGATGAGCCGGATGCCTATGAGGCGAGTTGGATGCTTTTGAGGCGAGATGAGCTGATGCCTTGCGAGAGGTTTTGGATGCCTTAGGGTAAGCACCCTTGGTAGAGGCTTGGTACAAAGTAAGTTTGGTTTGGCATGATTATGCTTTGGTAGAGCAAGGTTGCCTCGGCTTCGAGTATCGTGTGGAGATGGAACTTTTGGTGTTCCTTGGATTGTTTGTATCATTGCCGGGAGTTATCGTTGCTTTGTGGAAAAGCGCTTGTTAGTCTTGGATCTCTAAAGGAAGGTTGGGAGTTGTGCACACAAGTGTGTTTTGTGTGGTTCGTTCCGTGGCGAGAGTTTCGAGATCCATGTAGGGTTTGCTTTGGAGATCTCGTGCTCGGTGCCTTGAGAAGTTGGACTCGGTGGTTGTTGTAAGGCTTGGGTTGAGGTGGTAAGGATCACGATGCTCGTGGTATCAAGTTGTTGCTTAGGCAAGATTTGTTAAGTTGGGCCTAAGCTTGGTTGGCGGATCTTCTTGTTGATCGTTGGTTGGAGTTCGATTGGAAACCGAACAAGAGCGATGGTAGCTAAGCCGCGTGGTTTACGATCGGCATGGCTAAGAGGGTTGTTCGGATCCTTCCTTGGGTAGAAGTTATGTTGTGGCCGATGCTTTGAGTAGGAGGATGACGCGTGCAGTAGCGTTTGGGTCCTCTAGGTTCCCAAGGAGTTGGAGTTGGCCACATGGTTGGGATCTTTGAAATTGGAGTTGTTTGTTCAGCGGTTGTCTGTTAGATCGATCGTATGCCGGCAGTGTGTGTGTCGAGGGTTGCCAAGAACCCTAGGTTGTGGAGAGCCTCTCCGAGCTCGATCGAGCCCAGCTAGTGAGTTTCAGTTGGCTAGCCGGAGGCGAGTAGTTTGTAGCCTCGGTGGAGTTGCTAGCAGTCTTGGTAGACTAGCAAGCTAGTGTTTATTTGGAGTAAAGTCCGGAGTGGTTTCGGTGTGGTGGCAAGTTGATGCTTGGTGTTGACCAAGTGTGGATTGAAGTTGCTAGAGTTTAGTTTTGCTCGTGGGGGCGAGTGGTTTGTGCCATGTTGGTTGTTTTTCCTGTTTCCAGGATGTTGAGTTGCCCCGTTTGGCATTTGGAGGTTCATCGAGACGGACCCTTGTTGTGCCCCGTGAGATTAGATGTTGTTGCTCGGTGGAGCAAGGCGGTGGCGTATGTGGAGTTCTCTGTCCGTTGGTTGTCCGCTTGTATGAGCCGTTTCCTTCGGGGAGTTGTCAGGTTACTCCCTTGGTCTTGGAGTTAATGGTGGAAGCGCTAGCTTGAAGGAAAAGTTTGTTGGCTGCTTGGAAGTAGACGTTTGTCCAGTTGAGCGGATCCTTGGATGGTGTTCTAGAGGCTGCAGTAAAGGTTGTTCTGCCTCTTATGAGTGTTTGGCCTAGTTGGTTAAGATTTTTGTGTGTTGGCATGGAAGATGTAGCACCTTTGTAGTGGAAGAACTCCTTTGTATCAGTTGTGGGTTGAGGTTGCACCATTGTGGATGGATTAGGGTCTTGACATTTTGAGGATCTTTCTTTGGTTAGTGTGGTTTGTGCTCTGCCAGCCATTATTGGTAATCAAGTTCCTGGTAGTTGGTGTTGACCGAGTAGTGGAGTTCCGTTTATGAAGTTTCGGTGGGAAGGTGCAATAAGCCTAAGCTAGAGGGTTAAGCCTGTACGTGTTATCGTTTGGACTTGTGAGATGTGCTTCATATTTGAGGCAAGCTTCGTTCCGTTGCTTGCATGGAGGTAGGCTTGGTGGAGGGAGCCCATTTAGGGCCGGTTGTTGGCAGGCTGACTTGTCCAGCTAGTGATTTGAGTCGAGCTAGAAATGAGTGGATTGGCATAGCTATGCAGTTGTAGTTGTTTGAGCTTCCTAGTTCGTAGCACTCAAGTTGTTGGATTGCAAGTTTCCGTGTGGGAGCTGTCAGCTAGTTGAGGTTGTTGTGTGAGTTCGGATTTTTGGAGTATTGACTTGATGGCTAGAGCTCGCACCTCGGTTGGTGTGCGGATGCCATTTCTATGGAGTAGAGGCATGTCGATTTCAGTTGGAGATGTTGCCATTAGGGTGTGGCAACAAAGGTTTGTTCTAGGCGGTGCGTGTGGGCGAACCGTGGTTCAGAGAGAGTGTTCTTAGAGGCTTATGAGCCGAGTGTGCGATTCTGTAGTGTTTCCACCCTTTTTGTCCGATGGTCTTTTGGGAGGAGTGAGCCAGATCCTTCGGAGCTTGTTGCGAGTTGGTGTTTCCGTGATTAGGCAGCGGGAGACCAGTGTGGTTTTAGGAGGTTGCCTTGGGTTGCGCTCTCGTGATCGATTCTTGTGGTTCCATTGAGGCATTGTATGGTAAGTGTTGCGTCTCTCTAGTCTTTGTGAGAAAAGGTTGGTGGCCGTCGGTGTTGTTTTGGGTCCTGTGTTGCTGCAGCTGACCAGAGGTGTTGTCACGCGGGAGGTTGAGCTCGTTTGTGGTTAGCTTCGGAGCGAGCATGAAAGTTTCGCCGATGTTCGGCGTCGAGTTTTAGAGTTTGAGGTTGGACAGTGCGTGCTTTTAAGGTTGTGCCGTTGTGAGTTGTGTTGAGGTTTGGTAAGCGGGAGAAGTGGAGTCTCCTGTTGTTGGACCATTTGAGATTCTCGAGAGGATTGACAGAGTTGCATATTGGTTAGCTTTTTCTGTCATTGTCGGTAGTGTGCGATGTTCTCATGTATCGGTTGAGGCAAGATGTGTCGGACCCATTGCTCATTGTGGACTTTGAGCCTTTGCACCGATTGAGGTTTGAGCTTCAAGGGAAGCTTTGTGAGTATTCTGTCTTTGAGACGAAGACGTTGCATAATCGTGAGATCCGTTTGGTAAAAGTTCAGTGGAGGTGTTAGAGTTCAGAGGAGGCCGCTTGTGAGCGGGGAAGACGGGATGAGATTGCAGTATCCTGTGTTGTTTCAGTCTTAAGGACTTTCGAGGACGAAAGTCATAAAAAGGAGGGAATATTGTAACGGCCCAGGTTTTCATCCCAGTCTTCCAAGTATGCCCTCGGGGTATTTTGGTAATTTGGTCGGGCCGTCGGGGCGTTTAAATCTTTCCAGTTGCTAAAATTATTGGATGGATTTATGAAGGTTTTTGAGGCTTTGTGGTTTGGTTTGAGCATGGGTAGATGCAAAAGTAAAAATAAAGGAATTTGTGTTGCAGCTGGGATTCAAACCCGGGTCTCCGGAAAAGCCTGTGAGGATGCGTGCCACTTGAGCTATGGAGAGCTCTTGTTACTCTTTCCGCGTCATATCTTAGTTACCCTTGGATCTTTGGAGTTTTGTGCATTTGGTTAAATGAAAAGAAATTAGGTTTTGTGTTTTCTTCCCCAAAACTCCATGGCCGCCCAACCCTCTTCTCTCCCAAGCCCCTTGCCGTGATTCTCTTCCCTTGTAGCCCCGAGCGCTGCTCCGCCAGCCAGCGACCAGCCGAGCACCCTGGCCGAGTCGGCCACCAGATCGCACGCACAGCGCGCCCAGCGCCCAGCGCCAGCGCGCGCCCAGACGCCAGCGCCAGCGAGACGCAGCCAGCGCCAGCGAGCGCCGCCCCAAAGAGGCGCTACAAAGACACACCCGCGCGCGTCGCCGCGATCGCAGCCGCGCGCCGCCGTCGCGCCGCGCGCGCCTGCGCCTCCTCGCCATCGCCAGCCGAGCTCGCGTCCGCATCGTAGCCCGAGCGCCCGTCGTCCGCGTCGCGCGCGCGCGCGCCCTCGCGTCTGCGCCCGTGCCCGTCGTCGCGTGCCGTCCCAGCCTAGCGTCGCGCGCCTAGCGCGCGCATCCGCGCCCAGCGCTGCTGCGTCGTCTGTATGCCAGCGCCAGATGTCGCCCCATTTGCCGCCCATCAGCGCCCGGTGTGCGCCCATTTGCCGCCATCGCGCCCTCCAGCGCCCATCCGCGCCAGCAGCCAGCTTTCCCACCGTCTTTGTCTGCCGTCCGCGTCGCGTGTCGTGCCGCGCCGCGCGAGTTGCTCCTTGAGCCAAGCCTTGTTTATTTTATTATGTTTAGGCCTATGGATTGTGATTATTATTGTGTTTGTTAGGTTCTCGTTAGCTAGCTCGGGATCGATCGCGCACTTAGGATTTTTGTGTGTAGTTGCCTCCGGCGGTAAGGATCTCTTCACGGAGTTGTGTGGACCTGCGATGTTCTATGTGATTGTTGTTTGTATGTTTGATTGTGATTATCAGCATGTATAGTTTAGGTGCTCTGTTCAATTCACGACTAGCATGACCTCGTATGTTGTTCTCTCATGTTAGCCCATGCTAGGTTGTTCCGTTCTAGCATGCTCATATCTGTTCTAGCCGTAGTACCATGCTAGGTTCGTTGTATCTGTTGAGAGCACGTTTTGGATTGTATTGGATTGTATGTTATTGATATGATAGGTTAAAGTGTAGGTAGGTAGCATCATCCGGGCCCGATGCATAAAGTATCTTGCATCTATGGCAAGGGCGTTCGAGACGATTCTCAGTCCTTGGACCCCGTGAGGATTAGCTATCCCAACCGGTAGGCCCCGCAATCTTGGGTGAGGTGGTAGTCTAAGCGATACCCCAATGGTCGGGATGATGACTTGGCAATGCCTAGTCCCGGCGGCCCGCACACGCGTCCTCGGCGTGTTCGGCGGGTAGCCCTTGATTGCCACTGTTAAGGTAAGGACGGCTTCACGGTGTAAGCCTACCATGACCCGTTCCTTAGCCTCAGTGCGGTGAGTACGGTGACATAGTTCACGTGTCCGGTCTCACACCCCTATGTCGGTGACACCGATCCGGAGATTTAGTTAGGCGTGGTATCCGGATATGGGCGACTTGCCACTGGACCCGCACCCCCCATAGTCTGTAGAAGCACGCGGTGCATGCTTACGCTCATTCTGGCGCCGGCCAGAGAGCTCCTCGGGATCTTGAGCTAGTGCACCTTTCGTATCGGCGATGTAGTCAGTGAGGCCGAGACTTGGTTCTCGTATAGGGCGTATTGTGTGGTGTGGATTATTCCGGACTAAGACCACGAGTTGGCATCCGAGGTCCAAGTGTGGACTTAAGCTATGTGCTCTATTCTGTGTTTATATTCATAGCTTGCATACACTCATCTAGATGACCATGTGCATCGTATTGTACCACTGGTTGGGGATTCTTCTTGAGTAATTCGTTACTCACCCTTACTTATCTTTCGGTAACCATGGCGCGAGCGGGATGGTGAAGGAGGAGCTATGATCATGGGAACTTCTTTGTCGTCTCGACTTTTTATTTCTATGACTCTTGTCTTTCATTTTCCCCGAATGCATGTAGCCAAGACACGAGCCCTAGGATGTTTTCTTCAATGTTTTTGTGGATTCCCGCTTTATTGAATTTGAGGATGTTTCAAATGTTTTAATAAATCTCTGATCGAGTGTACGTTTTGGAAATGTATTTGCCTTGAAACAGTGCTTGGAGACAGGACGAGAGTTTCAAACAAACTATCTTTATTTCTGATTGAACCTTGATTGTTTTGTTTTAATTGGGAATCCGAAAACCATTTGCATATTGCCCTTTACTTTGAATGCATGCATTGGGGTAAAGGCCTATTTAGAGCCCCTTTTGGGTCGGGTCTTTACACCTCTGCCCTGCCGACAGCCTGCTTGTGTGTGTTGGTTTGGCCCGAACCTTGTGGCTTCTCGGATGGTATTTCCCGAGTCTTTTCTTCGTTGGGCCCGGATTTATTGGCTGCTGGTTATGGATTTATTGGGCTGTTTATGTATTTGATTTGGGTGCTTTGTTTGATGTTCCGGCTGTTCGGGATCGTCTAGAGGCTCGAGGATTCGCTCGTAGATTTATCATAATTATTGTTTTCTACTTGTCCCATGTAAGGATTTCTTACCGAAGTTGTGTGGTGTAACAGCCCGGATTTTAGTTAAATATAAAATAAGGTTTAAAAGATGTTTTTGGAGGACTCGAACCCTCGGCCTCAAAGAGAGATGGGAGTTTGGAATTAATTAAGGAAAATAAATGCGTCAACTTGGGTTTGAAGGAGGGAAGCCTTGGGAAGGGAATTTTAGATTTCCAAGCTTATTTAATTTGAGGAAGAAAGAAAAAAAAAAAAAAAAACACTCCTCTCGCAAAACCCTCTCCCCACACCCTCGCGCCGCCACCCTCGCGCGCGTCGCACTGCCTGTCCGCCTTCGCCGTCGCGCTGCCCGACCGTCGCCGCACGAGATCAGCCAGCCCGTCCGCGCCGCCGTGCGGTCCAACGCACTTCGTCGCCAGCCGTCGCGCCCAGCGCCGCCGCCATCGCCGCCCGTGCGCCCCGCGCCGCTACGTCGCCGCCGTCGCCCCCAGCGCCGCTTCGTCGCCGCCGCCGCGCGCCCAGCGTCGCTCCGACGGACCGCACCACGACCGCGCGTCTTAGCACACCCACCGTGTGCCGTCCGTCCGTGCCTCGGCGTCGCCGCCGCGCGCTGCTCCAGCCCGAGCCCTTCGCCGCGCCGCGGTTCTCGTCGCCGCGCGCGCCCGCTTCGGCACCAAAGACGCCGACCGCATCGCGCGACACGCGCCCCGGCCGGCCGCGTCCCGCTGCCGTCTTGCCGCCAGGGCCATGCGCCTCGCCCTTGCACTGGCGCACCGCGCCCGCGCCCAGCCCTGCTTTGCCGGCCGCCAGCAGCGCAGCCAATGATCGACCGCCGCCCGCGCCAGCGACTGTCGCTCGCCGCCCCGCCTGCCTTGCCGAGCCTGGTGCCTTCTCGGTTGTTAAATTCCCGAGGCTGACCCTTTGGACTTTTTGTGCTTTTAGCTGCTGTTGGTTAACTAGGTTGATTTTTATTACTTGCTTAGGTTGTCGGGTTCGCTTAGAAGCTCGAGAGTCATCCGTTGATCGTTGGTTCTATTCACTTCAGGTAAGGATTTCTTACCGGGGTTGTGTGGACCCTGCGAATACTTTGATAGCATGCCATGTGTTGTGTTTGTATGGAATTTCTAGTGGATAGGTTGCTTGCTCTTTCTTGTTCCAGGTGATTTTGTGCTTGAGATTCCTGATATATCCTGTTAGTTATCATGCTAGGAGTTAAATTGTCTCGGCATAACCGTGACCTTGTTATCCTGTTAGTGCCATGCTAGGAATTGGCGGATGATGTATAGTGTAAGAGATTGTAGAGGTAACTAGCGCGTCCCGCTCGGGGAAGGCCCCGATGGACATCCGGAGGTGTAAGACCCCGATGGGCATCCTAGGTGTATAAGTCCCCGATGGGCATCACTGAGTTGGAGGTATAAGACCCGATGGGCATCCTAGGTGTATAAGTCCCGATGGGCATCACCGAGTTGGAGGTGTAAGACCCGATGGGCATCCTAGGTGTATAAGTCCCGATGGGCATCACCGAGTTGGAGGTGTAAGACCCGATGGGCATCCTAGGTGTATAAGTCCCCGATGGGCATCACTGAGTTGGAGGTGTAAGACCCCGATGGGCATCCTAGGTGTATAAGTCCCCGATGGGCATCACTGAGTTGGAGGTGTAAGACCCCGATGGGCATCCTAGGTGTATAAGTCCCCGATGGGCATCACCGAGTTGGAGGTGTAAGACCCGATGGGCATCCTAGGTGTATAAGTCCTCGATGGGCATCACCGAGTTGGAGGTGTAAGACCCGATGGGCATCCTAGGTGTATAAGTCCCCGACGGGTCATCAACGAGTTGGAGGTGTAAGACCCCGATGGGCATCCTAGGTGTATAAGTCCCCGAAGGGCAACACTGAGTTCTAGGTTGTGTAAGCCTCGAATAGGCAAGCCCAAGAGTGACGTTCTGTTGACCCATCTGTTTGCTCTGAGTCATTGCATGGTTGCATGTCCGTGTGCTAAATGATATGTTTTCGTATTGTACCCCGGTTGGGGATTCTTACTGAGTAACTCGTTGCTCACCCTTATTTTCTGTGGTTTTCCACCAGGTAACTTGGGACATCGGCGGGATGGCTAGGAGGAGGCTCTTTGGATGATCATGGATAGACGACTCTGGATGCATGTTCTTTTATTGTTTTCTTATGATTTAGCATGTAGTGGGACTTGAGTCCCTAGGAAAAAGTACTCAAAAACCTATTTTATGTTTCTCAAATCTGTTTCCCTTGATTTGTTTTTAAGAAAGTCTTGATCAGTCATCTACCTGTTTATTTAAAATGGAATTATATTTTTTCTTTGTTTTGAATGTACTTACCTCAAGGATTTAAATTTCAAACTCTGAATGACGTTTTACATTCCTAGACATGCATGCTAAGTAAAGATCTAGGTTAGAGACCGTTTTTTTTGGGTGGGTCTTTACTGATTGGTATCGAGCCCGAGTTATAGGTTACGTAGTGACTGACTGCGAGTTGTAGGTTGTTTTCCATGATCATCAGCGCTCACCACCATCGGTATGTCCGAAAGTTTAAGGTTAAGGGTTAAAATTACAATACCATTTGCACCTTGCATGTATATGACTTGTTGTTGAGGAGCGAGAAAAGCGAGTTACGACTCATTGTTCGTTTGAGTGTAGATTGTCGTTATGCGATCACTCGTAGAGGCGGGGAGGCTCGAGGCCGACCAGGCGAGGGCATCCGTATTGATTCCGACACGGGAGGGACGTCGTCCCAAGGCGATGCGATGTTAGGCCGCCTCTGAGGCCCTTCTCTGTGTTGCCGGTGAGGGCGTGGAGGCAACTTCGGCCTCGGGAGGCTGCACCGAGTTGCTTTTGTGGAGTCCATGAGGGCTCTTATGGTTGGGTTCTTTATCGACCGAGGGCCGAGCGAGAGGTGAGACGCAGCTCTGTAGGCGCACAGCAGAGGAGGAGTCTCGGATTGAGATAGAGCGGTGACCGAGTTAGTTCAAAGAGAGGACCGCAGTGCCACCGGTACCCCAGCTCGTGAAGGCCAATTGTGAGCGAGGCCGTTGTGGCGAGAAGGTCTTGAGGATTTGGGCAAGTGGCTAAAAGATTTCGCGTCAAATGGAAGCCGGAGAAGTTTAGTGCCCTGGAGAACCACCGTGGCGGCCAGGTGGATTGCCGAGCTAGAGTATACTTTTATGGTAATGGCTTGTCACGAGGTGCAACGAGCTCGATGTGCGGCTCATGCGTTAGCTGGAGCAGCTAAGTGGTGGTGGGATTCCACCTTGAGTGAGAGGCCATTTGGGTCTCCCCACCACACAGGGAATTCTTCAAGAAGTGAGTTCAAGGCAAAATTTATCGATGAAGAAGCCCAAGAAAGGATGATTGAGTTGTTTTGAACCTTAAGCGAAGTCGACCCAATCGAGGTGTATGAGAGGAAGTTTTGGAGTATGGGTACTTCGCACCGCGCGATTGATTGCTACTCTTGAGTGAAGATCGGGAAGTTTATTGCGGAGTGCGAGGCGGGAGTGTCTCGGGATGTTAGGGCACAGCCCCAAAGACTTTTGCCAAGGCGGTGCGATTGGCAACTATTTATGATGGAAAGTATCCTCCGAGCGAGTTGTTAGTCTTTGTGTGCGCGAAGGCCCAGTGTACTCGGGTCGAAGCGTAAGTTTGTTTGAGGAGGTAATGGACATGGAGGCGGTCGGCGCCGTCGAGGTACTATCATGGCGAGACCAAAGAGGGATCGTAATCGTGATCGGCCTCGCCAACAACGGCGTGGGAGGCCGCCACCGTATTGTAGACCACGTGGTAAACGACATTGGGGGCCGTGTGGTGGTAACCCTAGAGCTTGCTATAAGCGTGGCAGGAGGGGCATCGGGCCCGGCATTGCAACCAGAGGCGATGGTGGCACAACCAGGCTCAAAGACGAGGAAGAGTATATGCTACGACTCGCCGGGAGGCCGAGAGAGCCGGACCGCGATGGCGAGTGCGCTCCTAGTTCTTGAACACCTCGCCTTTGTGTTGTTTGATTCGGGTTCCACCCATTCTTTTGTTTCTCTTGTTTTTTGCCGAGCGTGCTTGCATGAATTTAGAGCCTCTAGGTTTTGAGTTATCTGTCGCTACTCTCCTCGGAACTAGTATGTTGGCTAGCTTTGAGGGTAAGGGACGGTCGGATACAAGTGTCCGACCGGACTCTGCGAGTTACACTCATAGTGTTAGCTATGAGCGGTTTTGATGTGATCCTCGGCATGGATTGGTTGGCCGATAACCACGCTATGATTGACTGTCGTTGTTAAGGAGGAGGTGGTGTTCAGGCCGCCAAGTAGGCCTACCTTTAAATTTCGGGGCACCCAGAGTGGGGTGTGTCATGGGTGATTCGGCGATTAAAACTCACCGTTTGTTAGCTCGAGGAGCTTGGGGTTTCTTAGCTAAGTTGGTAGGGAGAACCGTGACCAGCTATCTGTCGAGCAGTGCCCATAGTGCAAGAGTTTGCGGATGTTTTTCCCAAAGAGTTGCCTAGCTGCTTGCCGAAGAGGAGGTGGACTTCTCAATAGAGCTTGGCCGGACTCGCCCTATCTCGAAAGCTCCTTATCGCATGGCGCCAGCAGAGTGAAAGAGTTAAAAGAACAGTGCAGGAGTTGCTTGACGAGAGGATTTATTAGGCCGAGTGTGTCTTCGTGGGGAGCACCGTCTTTGTTTGTTAAGAAAAAGGATGGCTCGATGCGTCTATGCATCTATTACGAGGAACCGAACAAGGTAACCATTAAGAACAAGTACCTGCTTTGCCTCGTATCGATGACTGTTTGACCGGCTCCGGGGAGCTTGTGTGTTTTCGAAGATTGACTTGAGGTCGGGCTACCACCAGGTTGAGGATTCGGGATGCGAGATATTCCCAAGGCAGCGTTCGTGTCGAGGTATGGGCATTATGAGTTCGTAGTCATGTCTTTGGATGCGAACACCCCAGTGCATTCATGGACATGATGGGCCAGTGTTCAAGGCGTTCTTGGACCGCTTTGTCATCGTGTTCATAGACGACATTCTTGTGTACTCCAAGTCTAAGGAGGACCATGCCTCGCACCTAAGGAAGATTTTGGCGACCTTGCGCGAGAACAAGCTCTATCGAAGTTCTCAAACTGTGACTTTGGCTCGAGGAGGTAGCTTTTCGGGACACGTTGTGTCTAAGGAGGAGTGGTTGTGGACCCTTCAAGGTAGAGGCCGTTAGTTCGTGGGCGGGCCGACGATCGCGTATGTCGGAGATTCGTAGCTTCCTGGGTGCGGCGGATATTAACGACGCTTCGTTCAAAATTTTTCCGCTATAGCCGCCCGCTTACTCGATTGACGAGGAAGGGTGTTGATTTCGTTTGGGATAGGAAGTGCGATGAGAGTTTTGCTAAGCTAAAGAGCGGTTTGACGTCTGCCCGGTGTTGGCGATTCGGAGGAAGCTGGGGTTTCGTGGTGTCTGATGATGCCAGCAAGTTTGGTTTGGGTTGCGTTTTGATGCAACACGGTAAGGTGATAGCATACGCTTCGAGCGATTGAAACCGCACGGCGAGTTACCCGACTCATGATATGGAGTTAGCGTGATCGTCTTTGCCCTTAAGATTTGGAGGCACTACTTGTATGGGGAAAAGATTCAGATTTTCTTGGATCACCAAAGCCTCAAGTATTTCTTCACTCGAAGGACTGAACATGAGGCGAGAGGAGGTGGTTGGAACTCGTGAAGGATTACGACGTGAGATATTGTATCACCACAGAAAGGCAAATGTTGTGGCGGATGCACTAAGTAGGAAGACCTCGCATCTAGCGGCGTTGGCAAATCCCAAAAGTATCATAAGGAAAGACCTCGAGAGAGCGTAAGAAATAGCGATGTTGTTAGGGGATGTTACCGCCGAGGTAGCTCGATTGACCATTCAGCCTTCGGTAAGGCAAAGGATTATTGACGGCCAATTGAATGATCCTAAGTTGAAAAAGTTGTATGAGAGGATCCAGGCTGATGGTGACTTTGATTTTGAGATATTTGCAGATGGTGGCTTGAGATATAAGGGTCGGCTATGTGTCCCAGCCAATGCCGGTATTCGTTCGGAATTGTTGACCGAGGCTCACACCTTGCCTTTTGCATGGCACCCAGGGGGTAACAAGATGTACCAAGATCTTAAGCAGACTTTTTGGTGGATGGGGATGAAGAGAGAGATTGCCCAGTTTGTCACTCGGTGTCTCACTTGTCGCAAGCAAGTGAAGGCGCCTAAGCGGCTCCAGCGGGGTTGCTACTGATCGCTCGAGGTGCCACGAGTGGAAGTGGGAGGAAATTACCATGGATTTTATTTCGGGATTGCCCGAACCCTAGAGGATATGCACAGATTTGGGTGGTCGTTGATAGGTTGACTAAGTGTGCCCACTTCGTTCCGGGCAGGATAAACTACACCGTGGAGCAGTGGGCACAGCTGTTCCTTGAGCAGATAGTGAGGTACCACGGAGTGCCAGTTAAAATTATCTCCGACCGGATTCCCGTTTTACATCACGGTTTTGGAAGGCCCTTGAGCGGGTTTGGGCACGAGTGCGGCTACACACTGACCTTCCACCCACAGGTGATGGCGGTGGCGACCGAGCGGGTAAATCGGATCTTAGAGGATATGTTGCGAGCCCGCGTGTTGGATTTCCACAGCGATTGGGATCGATGCTTGTATTTGATGGAGTTCGCCTACAACAATAGTTTTGATCAACCATTCGGATGGCACCGTTTGAAGCATTGTATGGTAGCGCTGCAGATCCCGATTGCAGGAAGAGGTTGAGACGAGCGGTATTGGGACGAGTTGCTCCAGTTGACCAATGAGGTCATCCGAGAAGATCGAGCTCGAATGTTGATCGCCTAGAGCGGCGCGGAAAGAGCTACGCCGATGTCGACGTAGAGAGTTGGAGTTTGAGATTGGCGACGTGTTCCTTAAGGTGGCTCCGTCGCGTGGAGTTATGAGGTTTGGTAGGAAGGAAGCCGAGCCCGTGTTTGTCGGACCATTCGAGATCCTCGAGAGGATCGGGGCCGTAACTACTGGATTAGCATTGCCGCCATCCTTGGCTGCGATGCATAGTGTGTTCCATGTTTCGATGCTCACTTGGTATGTGGCGGACCCTTCGCATGTCATAGATTTCGAGCCTTTGCGGGTAAACCATGACACGAGCTTTGAGGAAAACCCATAAAGATCTTAGCATTTGAGAAGAAAGTCTTGAGGAACCGAGCTATTGATTTAGTGAAAGTGCAAAGTGGCGGAATCGAGAGTCGAGGAAGCTACTTGGGAGTTGGAAGGGGAGATGAGGAGAAATTACCTGGGGTTGTTTTAGTGCGACAACTTCCGAGGGCGGAAGTCCTCCAAGGAGGGAGTATTGTAACACCGGATTTTAGTTAAATATAAAATAAGGTTTAAAAGATGTTTTGGAGGACTCGAACCCTCGGCCTCAAAGAGAGATGGGAGTTTGGAATTAATTAAGGAAAATAAATCGTCAACTTGGGTTTGAAGGAGGAAGCCTTGGGAAGGGAATTTTAGATTTCCAAGCTTATTTAATTTGAGGAAGAAAGAAAAAAAAAAAAAAAACACTCCTCTCACAAAACCCTCTCCCCACACCCTCGCCGCCTTGCCCACCCTCGCCGTCGCACTGTCCAGCTCTCAAATCGCACTGCCTGCCGTCGCCGCATACCGTCAGCCAGCCGTCCCGCACCGCGCGCGCGCCAGCGCCGCTTCGTCGCCGCACCGTCGCCCCAGCGCCGCCATCGCCGCCGTCGCCCAGCGCAGCTGCTACTCGTCGTGCGCCGTCGCGCCAGCGCCGCCGCTCGTCGCCGCACCATGCGCCCCAGCCGCTCGCCCGACCGACGCACCGCGAGACCGCGTCTCAGCACACCCACCGTGTGCCGTCTGTCCGTGCCTCAGCGTCACCCGCACGACTGCTCCAGCGAGCCCGCTCGCCCGCGCCGGTTCTCGTCCCCACGCGACGCCCCGCTCGGCACCCAACACGCCGACCGCGCCGCGTCATGACGACCGTCGGCCGGCCGCCGCGTCCCGCCTCTGCCAGATTTGCCCGAGGGCCACGCGCGCCTCGCCCTTGCACAGCGCACCGCGCGCATAGCGCCCTATTTGCACCGCCCGAAGAGTGCAAACAGTGATGATCGACCGCGCGCGCAAGCAGACGCTCGCTCGCTCCGCACGCCATGCCTTGTCGAGCCTGGTGTCTTCTCGGTTGGTAAATTCTCGAGGCTGACCCTTTGGACTTTTTGTGCTTTTAGCTTCTGTTGGTTAACTAGGTTGATTTTTATTACTTGCTTAGGTTGTCGGGTTCGCTTAGAAGCTCGAGAGTCATCCGTTGATCGTTGGTTCTATTCACTTCAGGTAAGGATTTCTTATCGGGGTTGTGTGGACCCTGCGAATACTTTGATAGCATGACATGTGTTGTGTTTGTATGGAATTTCTAGTGGATAGGTTGCTTGCTCTTTCTTGTTCCAGGTGATTTTGTGCTTGAGATTCCTGATATATCCTGTTAGTTATCATGCTAGGAGTTAAATTGTCTCGGCATAACCGTGACCTTGTTATCTTGTTAGTGCCATGCTAGGAATTGGCGGATGATGTATAGTGTAAGAGATTGTAGAGGTAACTAGCGCGTCCCGCTCGGGGAAGGCCCCGATGGACATCCGGAGGTGTAAGACCCCGATGGGCATCCTAGGTGTATAAGTCCCCGATGGGCATCACTGAGTTGGAGGTATAAGACCCCGATGGGCATCCTAGGTGTATAAGTCCCCGATGGGCATCACTGAGTTGGAGGTGTAAGACCCCGATGGGCATCCTAGGTGTATAAGTCCCCGATGGGCATCACTGAGTTGGAGGTATAAGACCCCGATGGGCATCCTAGGTGTATAAGTCCCCAGATGGGCATCAGCGAGTTGGAGGTGTAAGACCCGATGGGCATCCTAGGTGTATAAGTCCCGACGGCATCACCGAGTTGGAGGTGTAAGACCCCGATGGGCATCCTAGGTGTATAAGTCCCCGATGGGCATCACTGAGTTGGAGGTGTAAGACCCCGATGGGCATCCTAGGTGTATAAGTCCCCGATGGGCATCACTGAGTTGGAGGTGTAAGACCCTGATGGGCATCCTAGGTGTATAAGTCATCGACGGGCATCACTGAGTTGGAGGTGTAAGACCCTGATGGGCATCCTAGGTGTATAAGTCCCCGAAGGGCAACACTGAGTTCTAGGTTGTGTAAGCCTCGAATAGGCAAGCCCAAGAGTGACGTTCTGTTGACCCATCTGTTTGCTCTGAGTCATTGCATGGTTGCATGTCCGTGTGCTAAATGATATGTTTTCGTATTGTACCCCGGTTGGGGATTCTTACTGAGTAACTCGTTGCTCACCCTTATTTTCTGTGGTTTTCCACCAGGTAACTTGGGACATCGGCAGGATGGCTAGGAGGAGGCTGCTGGATGATCATGGATAGCTGACTCTGGGATGCATGTTCTTTTATTGTTTTCTTATGATTTAGCATGTAGTGGGACTTGAGTCCCTAGGAAAAGTACTCAAAAACCTATTTTATGTTTCTCGTAACGTTTCCCTTGATTTGTTTTTAAGAAAGTACTAATCAGCCATCTACCTGTTTATTTAAAATGGAATTATATTTTTTCTTTGTTTTGAATGTACTTACCTCAAGGATTTAAATTTCAAACTCTGAATGACGTTTTACATTCCTAGACATGCATGCTAAGTAAAGATCTAGGTTAGAGACCGTTTTTGTTTGGGTCGGGTCTTTACATGTGGGCCCTGCGATATATTATGTGATTGCTGATTGTATGCTTGTTTGTGTTTATTGACATGTTTGGTGATAAGTGCTCTATTCTGAATTCCCGACTGGCATGATTTCCTGTGTTGTTTCTCATGTTAGTCCATCCTAGGTTGTTCCTTTCTGGCATGCTCGTATCTGTCCTTGCTTCGTAGAATCATGCTAGGTTCGTTGTATTCTTATTGAGCACGTATTGGATGATATTGCTTGTTTGCTGATTGCTAAGGCAGGTTAGAGTTGCAGGTAGATAGCATCATCCGGGCCGGGTGCATAACGTACCTTGCACCCCGACAGGGACGTATGAGATGGAGCTCCTCCCTGATCTCGTTAGGGAATAGCTAACCCTAACGGTGGCCGCCCTGCAATCTTGGGTGAGGTGGCGGATCGTTAAATGCCCCAACGGTCGGGATGATGACTTGGCATTGCCTCGTCCCCGGCAGCCGACATGTCCTCAGCATGTTTGGCAGTAGCCCCTGATTGCCACCTATTAAGGTAAGGACGGCTTCCTGGTGTAAGCCTACCACGACCCGTTCCTTAGCCCCAGGTGCGGTGGTTCAGGCTGACATAGTTTACGTGTCCAGGTCTCACACCCCTATGTCAGTGATACCGATCCAAAGAATTAGTTAGGCGTGGTGACTGGACATGGGCGGCTTGCCTCTAGACCCGCACCCCCATGGTGCGCAGCGAGCACGCGGTGCATGCTTACGCTCATTACAAATAGGCCGGAGAGCTCCTCGGGATCTTGAGCGATGTACCTTTCATCGACGAGTGAGCGGTGGGCCGGACTTGTTTTCTCGTATAGGGCGACTTGTGTATTGTGTGGATGTGGTGATTGATTTCCGGACTAAGACCCTCAGTTGGCATCCGAGGCCCAAGTGTGGGCTAAGCTATGTGCTCTATTCTATGTTTATATTCATAGCTTGCATATCTTTCTGCTAGATGACCATGTATATCGTTTTGTACCCCGGTTGGGGATTCTTACTGAGTAATTCGTTACTCACCCTTACTTATCTTTCAGGAAACCATGGCGCGAGGTAGGATGGCTGGAGGAGGAGCTGTGATCATGGAAAACCCGTTGTTCAACTCTGAATCTTGTATTTATGTTTTAAATGTCCTCTGAATGCATGTAGTTGGGCACGAAGCCCTAGGTTGTTTTATGAATGTATTTTCGGATTCTAGCATTGTTGTAAATGTTGTAAAGTTGTATGTTTTTAATAAATCTCTGATCAGAGTAAGTTTTGGAAATGTATTTGTCTTGGAACAGGTGCTTGGAAACAGGGACAGGTTTCAAGAATTTTGTATTGACTTCTTAAATGAACTCTTGCCGGTTTTTGTTTTTTTTACTTAGAATCCGAAACAACCCTATTGCAAATTCTTTTGTTGATTTGTATGCATGCATTGAGGTAAGGGCCCATTTAGAGCCCCATTCGGGTCGGGTCCTTACAAGTTGGTATCAGAGCTCAGAGTCATAGATTCTGTAGGTGACCTTTTGTTGTAGGTCGTTTTTCCATGATCATCAGCACTCAGACGGTCATCATCAGTGCGCCTAAGTTTCTTGTTTTAAAGAAAAGGTAAGATTTACAATACTTTTCATCTAGCTTTTATGCCTTGTGTAGTGTTGTGTAGCGGAGACGAAAGCGAGTTACGACTCGTTGTTGGTTTGGGCTTAGTGAGCCATCATGCCAACTTTCATGATCTGGCGGTTTGTTTAGCGGCTTGTTGAGGTATCCAGATAGATTCGGATGCCCCAGGACATCGTTCGAGAGGGAGGCGAGCTTAGACTCCGTTGGCCATTTGTGGCCCGATTCTTTCTTTTTCCCTAGTGAGAGGGTGGAGGTGCTTCGTGCGGATCGCCAGTATGTTGATCGCACCCGCAGGAGCGGGGCGCTTGGCATGTCCGGAGAGGAGTTGGACCGATCGTGTTGATGTTGAGGCGCGTCCAGGTTATTAGGCCCGCATGCCGTTTGGCCCCGCGATTGAGTTGCCTAGAGGAGGGGGTAGAGGCTAGCGGCGCCTCAGTGAGACTCCTTGAGCAGAGTGTGCTCCGACATGAGAGATTGGATGGCGAGTCTTTAGCTATGTGAGAGCGGAGACCCGTGCGCGATTCGTAGCGCGTAGTGAGGAGTCCTGAGCACGATAGCCCAAATGGCAGAGTTTGTTTCAAAGCATTCCCCCGGTAGCTCTTGTAGCCCCTGAGGTTCCGGAAGGGCATGTTCAAGCAGAGTTTATGCCGATGAGGATGCTTGTGGAGCAGTCCCCGTGTGGACTAGCTTGGGTAGCTCAAGTGTTGATCTTGAGCCTTAGCGGTTGTTTGATTGCCCGGTGAGTAGGCTGCAGAGTTGGCGGCCTTCGAGGAGATTGTTGAGGCATCTTTGTGCTCCCGTAAAGTGTTGTTGTTTGCGGCGATGGCGGAACCACGTGGTTAAGGGTGCAGTGAGCGATGTTCCCTTCGGATTGGATCTGTTGGTGTTTTCCTCAAATGTTTGGTAGAGTTGAGCACTCTTCCTTTGGTGAGCTCCTGGAGTGGAGCTAGCTGCTGCATGTTGAGAGAGCCGGCCAGGGTTTTGTTGAGCATCATGTGGAGGTGCAAGAGTAGGCGGTGAGCCTTCGGTTTGATGAGATGTCGTAGGCATGGTTTTTGAGTTGGAGCCCTTGTATGCCTAGCCAGAGTTCTTGTCACTTGAGGTTGTGACCTTGTTGGCCCCATTGGTAGTAAGATGTGGTTTTGGTAGTAGTGGCACTTGAGGTGCATTGGTTGGTGTGCCACTTTGGCACTAAGTCTGGTTCAGGCTTGAGTTTGGCTTGGGCATAGCAGATGGTTTTATGCCGTTCGGAGTTCAGCGTACTCCTTTAGCCTTGGATCTGTTTATGGCAGTTGCACCCGTTTAGGTCATGCCAGAGGGCTAGTTCAGTGGTAGTCGATGGACTACAAGCGAAAGGATGCTCGAGAGGAGCGGAGAGCTCTTCCCGATGTTTACGGAGGTTGAGTTAGTCAGCAGATTGGTAGGTAAGTGTTGGTGCGCTTGAGTCTCGCGCTAGTGTTAAGGCCAAGAGTTTTCTTGTGGTTGGTAGTACGGTCAACTACCTTCGAGTGCCTTTATCTGAGGAGAGTTGAGCATCGTAGATGCGAGTTTGGTCCAGCAGAGGGACTCTGAGTTGGATGCTCATGAGATGAGCTGGATGCCTATGAGGCGAGTTGGATGCCATGATTCGAGTAGGATGCTTTTGAGGCGAGATGAGCTGGTGCCTTGCGAGAGGATTTGGATGCCTTATGGGTAAGCACCCTTGGTAGAGGCTTGGTATAAAGTAAGTTCGGTGTGGCATGGTTATACGTTTGGTAAAGCAAGGTTGCCTCAGCTTTGAGCATTGTGTGGAGTTGGAACTTTTGGTGTTTCTTCGGTTGGAGTTCAGTTGGAAACTGAACAAGAGCGGTGGTAGTAAAGCCGCGCAGTTTCTGATCGCCTTGGCTAAGAAAGTTGTTTGGATCCTTTCCTTGGGTAGAAGCCTTGTTGAGAGGCTGATGTTTGAGTAGGAGGACGACGCATTCGATAGCATTTTCGGGTCCTCTTGGTTCCCAAGGAATTGGAGTTGGCCTGCATGGTTGAGATGCTGGAGAGAGTTGTGCCTGTTCAGGCAGTTGGCTGTTAGCTCGTTTGTCGGTAGTGTGTGTCGAGGGTTGCCAAAGAACCCTAGGTTGTGGAGAGCCTCTCCAGAGCTCAGTCAGGCCCAGGTAGTGAGTTTCAGTTAGCAAGCTGGAGCCGTGTAGTTTGTAGCCTCGGTTGAGTTGCTAGCAGTCTTGGTTGACTAGCTAGCTAGTGTTTGTTTGGAGTAAAGTTCGGATTGGTTACGGTGCGGTGGCAAGTTGATGCTTGGTGTTGACCAAGGTGTGGTTTGGAGCTGCTAGAGACTTGCTTTGCTCGTAGGACCAATGGTTCGTGCCCAGTTGGTTGTTTTCTTGTTTCTAGGATGTCGCGTTGCCCCGTTTGGCATTTGGAGGTTCAGTCTGAGGTGGACCCCTGTGGTTGCCCCGTGAGATGTAGATGTTGTTGCTCAAGTGGAGCAAGACAGTGAGCGTATGTGGAGCTCTCTGTCCTTCGGTTGTCTGCTTGTAAGAGCCATTTCCTTCGGGGAGTTGTCAGGTTACTCCTTTGGTCTTGGAATTGATGGTAGTGGTGCTAGCAAGAGGGAATAATTTGTTGGCTACTTGGAAGTAGTCGTTTGTTCAGTTAAGCGGATTCTTGGATGGTGTTCTAGAGGCTGCAGTAAAGGTTGTTCTGCCTCTTGTGAGTGTTTAGCCAGGAAGTTTTGGGAGTTGACCCCTCCCTCGGCAGTTGAGTAAGTTTTGTTGGTTCCGGATTTGGGATCCGATTGGTTGTGTTTTCCCTTGGGTGTTGCTTCCAAGAGAGTTGGTTGTTGTTGCCTTGGGTTTGAGAAAGTCAGCGAGCTTGTGTGAAGTCCGTTGCCCTTCAAAGTTTGCTTGCTGGGAAAGTCGTTTCCCATTTGGCAGGAGTCAGCTTAGCTCCTGAGTTGTGTAGTTGGTCAGAGTAGCGCAGCGGTCAGCCCAGCGAGAGGGTCCCTGCTTTGTGTTGTTAGCAAGCAAGAGTTGTTTTTCCCCGCAAGGGTGGTGGCCGGCCAGTAAGAGTTGTTTCTGGCAAGTTGTTGGTTCTTTGGGGGTTGAAGATTTCCCTTTCCCCTAGTCTCTGTGGTGGTTGAGTTGCTCCCTGGATGTCAGCCTCGAGAGGTAGCTTTGAGGTTGTCGTTATCCGTTTTCCTCGTGAGGTTTCGGGAGTGGAGCTTCTGGTTGGAAGTTGAGTTAGGCTTAAGCTAAAAGGAGAAGTCCTTTGAGTAGCCTGTTGGATTTTTAGAGTTGAGTAGTAGCTTGGAGGCGAGGGTTGCTCGTTATAAGTTTGGGTTGAGTTCTGCTGAGCAAGCCCTTCTCGGGCTTTGCTCCTTGTTGTCGCCGCATGATTGGAGTAGCAGAGCCGTTTGAGTGAGTTGGCACAGAGGTGCCGTGGCTTTGGTTGGTAAAGCCGTTGAGCTGTTTTCCTCAAGGTGTTGTGCCGTAGAGAGCTGCGTGATGGTTTAGTCCTTGCATCCCGAGTTTTCCTTGAGAGGAATTTTGGTGGTTTCCTTGCCTGGCAGTGTTTTCTTTGGCCAGTTGCTAGTAGATTTGCATGGAAAAGTTTGCTTTCGGCCGTTTGGTTTCTGGAACCTGGAAGGTTCAGTTGTTTGGCCAGTTTGTGTAGGGTTGAGGCTGTTTGTTAACAGCTGTGAGCTCCTAGAGGAGTTTTGCCAAAGCGTGGTGTAAAGTTTCAGAGCTTTTGGCCAGTCCTCGAGATTGCTGAGAGTAGCACCGTTTTAGAGTTGGTGCGAGTTGAGGACGTGGTTTGCCGTCTGTTCCCTTGGAGTTCAGTGTATGCCCAGTTTGGATGGCATTGTGGCCTTGAGTTTTTGAGAACCCAAGAGAGTTTTGGTTCTCGAAGAGGGCTAGTGTTGTTGGCCGAGAAGTTCAGTTGGCTGGATCAGTGGAGTTTTCCTGAAGCTGTTTCGTCTTAGGACTTTCGAGGACGAAAGTCTTATAAGGAGGGAGTATTGTAACAGCCCAGTTTCCTATTCCAGTTTTCGAGGTGCCTTCGGGTCAAGATTCGATTGTTTGGTTGGGTTTTAGAGCCGTTTGGACCCTTGGGGGTATTTTGGTCTTTTGGCTCTTCGGGCAGGATTTGTGGTTTTCAGGGCTTCGAGGTAGCTCCTGCCTTTGTTGAGGCTTGTTTGTTGTGGGCTGCGAGTCCCGAGATGTTTGGGTTTTTCGTTTGGGAGTTCGGTTGTGATTTGGGTGTTGGGCAAAATGATGGTTGTTTGGGTGTTTCCTTCGGGATTCGAGCCAGGCCTTCAGTATTGGTTTGGGAGGTTGATTTCAGTGAGTTTTGTTGTTTGGAAAGGTTGCTTCAGTCGGGTCTCGAAGGAGGAAGCCGGGAAATGAGATTTAAGGATTTTTGGAAAAATTGGAAAATGGATAATTTGGATTTATTTGGATAAGGTTGGAATTTAAATAAAAGAGAAAAAGAAAAGAAAAAAGGAAAAAATCTCATTTTTTCCCCCATTTTTCCCTTTCTCTCTCCTCCAGCTCGAGCCCCCCCCTTGGCCCTCTCCTCCCACGCCCGAGCCCCCTGGTCGCCCACGCCCGAGCCAGCCCGAGCCCAGCCGCACAGTGCCATGCCAGCGTCGCCCAGTCCGCCCGCCTCGCCTGCGCGTCGCCAGCAATGAGCCCAGCCCTGCCTGCCCCGCCGCGCCGCCGCACAGTGTCGCCCAGGCCACCCGAGTCGCGTCGCACAGTGTCTCCCAGCCCCGCGTCGCCCTCGCCCTGGTCCGTGCGCCCTGTAGCTCGCCGTCCCTCGCACAGTACCGTGCCAGATTGAGCGCCCGAGCCCGTTGCCTCGCGTCGTCTCGCGCGCGCCCCTGTGCTTAATGAGCTCGCGCCACGCCGCGCCTCGCCCCGCCTGCGTCCCAGTACTCGCGCCCTGCGCCCCGTGCCTGCGCCCGGTATAACGACCCGGCCGAATGGGGTTCTAAATAGGCCATTACCTCAATGCATGCATACAAATCAACACTAGAATTTGCAATAGGGTTGTTTCGGATTCTAAGTAAAAACCAAAAAACCGGCAAGAGTTCATTTAAAAAGTCAATACAAAATTCTTGAAACCTGTCCCTGTTTCCAAGCACCTGTTCCAAGACAAATACATTTCCAAAACTTACTCTGATAAGAGATTTATTAAAAACATACAACTTTACAACATTTACAACAATGCTAGAATCCGGAAATACATTCATAAAACAACCTAGGGCTCAGTGCCCAACTACATGCATTCAGAGGACATTTAAAACATAAATACAAGACATAAGACTCAGAGTTGAACAACGGGTTTTCAATGATCACAGCTCCTCCTCCAGCCATCCTGCCTCGCGCCATGGTTTCCTGAAAGATAAGTAAGGGTGAGTAACAAATTACTCAGTAAGAATCCCCAACCGGGGTACAATACGATATAATCAATCATCTAGTACCAAAGCATGCAAGCAAACAGCTACCAACACAGATCATAGCTCAACGAGCTTACAAAGAAAGATCTGGAGTCATCGGAAGTCTCCTACTTCCGGCCTAATGATTGGTTATCCTAACCAATCCTGGGACATCTCTGAAGGTCTTTCTCCCTCAGCCAGTTGATCAGCTCAAAAACCGATCCCAAGGATTTCCTCAAGGGCCTCTTACCCTTGCTAATCTGGACTTACGGGAGAGTACTCGAAGTCAGGCTCTAACGGAAGGAATGGTGTACTCACGAACATTAGCCCGGGGGAGCTCTCCGAACCGGCAACTAACGCGTGTGCGCGCACACCGCATGCTCTTCTGCAACCGGCGTAAATGCGGGGGCCTAAGGGAAAACTACGCGGGCCAGGTACGCATGCCTAAGACTCGGAAGCGGTGTCACTGATCACAGTAGCGCGAGGCCCTCGGCGCTCATCTGTGCAGCCTGGTCCACCGACCTGAAGCTAAGAACCGGCCAAGGCAGGCTTACACCGTTGGCAGGGTTCCGCTCTAGCAGGCTACAAACTAGGCATACGCCAATGAGGTAGCTAAGTCTCATTGGGCTGCCGGGAGGGGGAGAAAAAGCAAGGTATGTTATGCTTTGCTCAATATCCACCACTGGGGACAAAGTACGTTATGTCCGCTCTCAACCCTCAAGCAATGCTTCGCTTTGCTCCCCAGACTGGGGGGACAAGATACGTTATGTCCTCTCTCAGCCTCTGGATGATGACAAACCCTACAACTCTATCTAAGAGTACAGAGCAAAAAGCAATGATTCCTGGCTAGCAAGCAAAGACCGACATCAATCACACTACCTAGCATGATACTACGAGCTTAAGCAGGAATCATAAGCATACCGGCAGAACAAACCTAGCATGGCACTAACATGTAATATCAAGCAAACATGCTAGCCGAAATCAATCAAAGCTGCTCTATTATTATCATGCTCATAAGAGTCAGCAAACAAGCAAGGCAAAATCATGACAATATCGCAGGGCCCACACAACTCCGGTAAGAAATCCTTACCTGGTCGGAAGGCAGCAACACTAATAAATTAACTGCGATCGAACCCGAGCAACCTTTATCGAGCCAAACAATTACATCAATAATCATAAAATAGCCCTAAATACTCTAAAATAAATAGGGCTCGGCTCAGGAGCAACTCACGAGGCACGGCTGACACTCGAACAGGCGGCCAGCACGGCTAGGCGGTGATGGGGACAGACAGTATTTGCGCCGGGCGCTGACCTGACACGGTTTGGGCGCTACTGCTTGGCGCTGGGCGTGCTTGACACGGCGCTGGGCTCATTGGCGAAGCGAGCGCAAAACGCGCGGGCGAGCGGCGAAGAGGGGCGAGGCGCGCGCACGCACGACGACGAGCTACGAGGACGCGACTTCGGGCGGCTCGGCACGAAACGCACGACGACGGACTGGCGACACTGGGACGCGCGCGACGAGGACTGGGCTCGGGGCGGGCGATGGGGCGCGACGCTCGTCATTGCGGCGACTGGGGGGCGACGCTCGAGTGGCGACTCGACTGTGACTGCGGCGCGACTTAGCGAGCGAGGGCTCGGTGGGCTCGGTGGCTCGGGCGTTGGCGAGCTAGGGCTGCTTTCGGGCAGAAATTTGGCGAGCCAAGGCTAGGGTCTTGGCTAGGTGGGGGTGCTCGGGAGAGAGAGAGAGAAGGAGAGAGAAGTTGAGTTTGGGGAAAAATAAAAGAAAAAAAGAAATAAAAAGAAAAATGGGAAATAAAAGGGAAAAATGGGATTTTAATTCCATTTTCCATCCTTATCCACTTAAAACCTCAAAATCCCATTTCCCGCTTCCTCCTCGAGACCCGATCAAAGAAATCTTTTCCAATCAATCAAACTCACTTAAATCCAACTCCCAAAGCAACACTAAAGGCTCAAGACTCGAATCCCAAAAGAATCACACAACCAACCATCACTTTGCCAAAGCCCAAACCACAACCGAGCATCCAACCGATTAGCCCAAACACCACGGGACTCGCAGCAACCAACAAACAAGCCTCGACAAAGGCAGGAGCTACCTCGAAGCCCTGAAAACCACAAATCCTGCCCGGAGAGCCAAAAGACCAAAATACCCCCAAGGGGCAAAACCGCTCTAATGACCCAACCAACAACCGAATCTTGACCCAAGGCACCTCGAAATCGGAATAGGAAATCTGGCTGTTACACATTACACCGCGCGCCAGCCTGCGCCCCAAAGACTTCAGTGCGCCTAGTGCCTGCGCCTAGCCAGCCTCTGCCCTGCCGACAGCCTGCTTGTGTGTGTTGGTTTGGCCCGAGCCTTGTGGCTTCTCGGATGGTATTTCTCGAGTCTTTTCTTCGTTGGGCCCGGATTTATTGGCTGCTGGTTATGGATTTATTGGGCTGTTTATGTATTTGATTTGGGTGCTTTGTTTGATGTTCAGGCTGTTCGGGATCGTCTAGAGGCTCGAGGATTCGCTCGTAGATTTATCATAATTATTGTTTTCTACTTGTCCCATGTAAGGATTTCTTACCGGAGTTGTGTGGGCCCTGCGATATATTATGTGATTGCTGATTGTATGCTTGTTTGTGTTTATTGACATGTTTGGTGATAAGTGCTCTATTCTGAATTCCCGACTGGCATGATTTCCTGTGTTGTTTCTCATGTTAGTCCATGCTAGGTTGTTCCTTTCTGGCATGCTCGTATCTGTCCTTGCTTCGTAGAATCATGCTAGGTTCGTTGTATTCTTATTGAGCACGTATTGGATGATATTGCTTGTTTGCTGATTGCTAAGGCAGGTTAGAGTTGCAGGTAGATAGCATCATCCGGGTCGGGTGCATAACGTACCTTGCACCCCGACAGGGACGTATGAGATGGAGCTTCGCCCTGATCCCGTTAGGGAATAGCTAACCCTAACGGTGGCCCCGCAATCTTGGGTGAGGGTGGCAGACTGTTAAATGCCCCAACGGTCGGGATGATGACTTGGCATTGCCTCGTCCCCAGTAGCCGGCATGTCCTCAGTATGTTTGGCAGTAGCCCCTGATTGCCACCTGTTAAGGTAAGGACGGCTTCCTGGTGTAAGCCTACCACGACCCGTTCCTTAGCCCCAAAAAGGTGGTTCAGTGACATAGTTTACGTGTCCGTGTCTCACACCCGTATGTCGGTGACACCGATCCAAAGAATTAGTTAGGCGTGGTGGATGGACATGGGCAACTTGCCTCTGGACCCGCACCCCCCATGGTCTGCAGTAGCACGCGGTGCATGCTTACGCTCATTACAGCGCCGACCGGAGAGCTCCTCGGGATCTTGAGCCAGTGTACCTTTCGTCGACAGTAGACAGGCTGAGGCCGGGACTTGTTTCTCGTATAGGGCGACTTGTGTATTGTGTGGATGTGGTGATTGATTTCCGGACTAAGACCCTGAGTTGGCATCCGAGGCCCAAGTGTGGGCTAAGCTATGTGCTCTATTCTGTGTTTATATTCATAGCTTGCATATCTTTCTGCTAGATGACCATGTATATCGTTTTGTACCCCGGTTGGGGATTCTTAATGAATAATTCGTTACTCACCCTTACTTATCTTTCAGGAAACCATGGCGCGAGGCAGAATGGCTGGAGGAGGAGCTGTGATCATGGAAAACCCGTTGTTCAACTCTGAATCTTGTATTTATGTTTTAAATGTCCTCTGAATGCATGTAGTTGGGCACGGAGCCCTAGGTTGTTTTATGAATGTATTTCCGGATTCTAGCATTGTTGTAAATGTTGTAAAGTTGTATGTTTTTAATAAATCTCTGATCAGAGTAAGTTTTGGAAATGTATTTGTCTTGGAACAGGTGCTTGGAAACACGGACAGGTTTCAAGAATTTTGTATTGACTTTTTAAATGAACTCTTGCCGGTTTTTGTTTTTTTTACTTAGAATCCGAAACAACCCTATTGCAAATTCTTTTGTTGATTTGTATGCATGCATTGAGGTAAGGGCCCATTTAGAGCCCCATTCGGGTCGGGTCCTTACACGATGTCCCAGCGATATCTGAATCTATCTGGATACCCTGACTAGCTTCTATCATACTCCTTACACTGCGGATAGTTGGCATGATGGTGCTCTGGACCCAAACCAACAACGAGTCAGAACCTGCTCGTCTTCGCCCTGCTCTGCTAAAACATGTATACACTAGATATAAAATGTATTGTAAATTCTTAACCCTTTTCTAAAACCGTAAACTTAGGCGTACCTGATGACTGTCGGAGTGCTGATGATCATGGAAAAATGACCTACAACAAAAGGTCAGTCTACAGAATCTATGACTCTAAGCTCTGATACCAACTATAAAGACCCGACCCGAATGGGGTCCTAAACTAGGCCTTTACCTCAATGCATGCTTTAAAACTTAGAAAATAATATGCAAGGTTGTATGCCAGATTCTGATTAAAACTAAAACGGTAAACATCCATTCAAAACAACACAAAATGTCCTTGAACCTGTACCTATTTCCAAGTACCTGTTCGAGGCTAAATACAATTTAAAACGTACTCTGATCAGAGATTTATTTCAAACATTAAAATTCCAAAACAGTTTACATCATTGTCAAAATCCAGAAAACAACCTAGGGGCTCCGTGCCCAACTACATTCATTTAGAGGACAATAAAACATAAAGAATCATAAACATAAGACTCAGAGTTTTAAAAGCAGGTTTCCATGATCAGCAGCTTCTCCTTTAGCCATCCTGTCTCGCACCATGATCACCTGTGGAAAACCACATAACAAGGGTGAGTAACGAATTACTCAGTAAGAATCCCCAATAGGGGTACAATACAACATAACTGGTCATCTAGCAGATATGTATGCAAGCTATGAATATAAACACAGAAGGGAGCACTTCACTGAAATCCATACATAAACCTCGGATGCCATCTCAAGGTCTTACTCCGGAAAACTACCACGCGATACGATACTATACGAGAAACTAGTCTCGGCCTTAGCCTTTGTAACGGCCCAGGTTTTCATCCCGGTCTTCCAGGTATGCCCTAGGGGTATTTTAGTAATTTGGTCGGGCCGTCAGGGTCATTTATGTCCTTTTTCAGTTGCTAAAATTATTGGTTGGTCTTAAGTAGGATTTTGATGCTTTGTGGATGTGTTTGGGGCATGGTGAGATGCAAAAGAAAAATTGGGAAATAAAGTGAAGCAGTTGGGTTTCGAACCCAGGTAGTAGGATTTTGATGCTTTGTGGATGTGTTTGGGGCATGGTGAGATGCAAAAGAAAAATTGGGAAATAAAGTGAAGCAGTTAGGTTTCGAACCCAGGTGGTCTGGGAGGTCAGTTGTGCGTCCTTGCCAGTTGAGCCACAAGGTGATCTTGTTACTCTTTCCGCGACATATCTTGGTTAGCCTTGAGTCCTTTGGGTTTTGGTGCATTTGATTAAATGAAGAGAAAAATAGGTTTTCTTCTCTATGGGATCTCCAAACTCCATGGCCGCCCAACCCTTTTCCTCAAGCTCCATTGCCATGATTTTCTTTCCCGTGCCAAGCTTCATCCATCGAGCGTTGTCCCGGCCAGCCAATCAACCCAGCCGAGCAGCCCAGTCGAGCAGCCCAGCCAAATCGCACCTGCAGCCCCATCGTCAGCAGCAGACGCCCATCGTCGTAGCCCAGCAGCGCCGCACGCCCGCGTTCGCCCCGTTCACGCGTCGTCGCGTGCATTAGACGCCATCGCCCAGCCGAGCTCCCTCCGGCACGCCCGCGTTCGCCCGTCCGCTTCTGCGCCCGCGCCCACTCGCCCTTGTCTCGCCTGCAGCTCGTCCGCGCCAGCGCGCCCGCGCGAAGCTTATCTCCCTAACGCCGTGCCAGCACGCTCAGCCGCTGTAACGGCCCAGGTTTTCATCCCGGTCTTCCATTTATGCCCTAGGGGTATTTTGGTAATTTGGTCGAGCCGTCAGGGCCGTTTATGTCTTTTCAGTTGTTAAAAAATATTGGATGGTCTTATGTAGGTTTTTGAGGCTTTGTGGATATGTTTGGGCATGGTAAGATGCAAAAGTAAAATGTAAGGTAATTGTGTTGCAGCTGGGTTTCAAACCTGGGTCTCCGAGAAGCCTGTTGGGATGAGGGCCAGTTGAGCTATTGTGATGTAACGGCCTAGTTTTCTATTCGGGTTTTTCAGGTGCTTTCGGTTCAAGATTCGGTTGTTCGGTTGGGCCGTTAGAGCTATTTTAACCTTAAGGGGTATTTTGGTCTCTTGCTTCCCGAGCAGGATTTGTGGATTTTCAGGATTTCAGGGTCGCTCTTGCCTTTGTCGAGGCTTGATTGTTGTTGGTTGCAAGCCCCAAGATGTTTGGGCTAGTCGGTTGGAAATTTGGAGGTGGTTTGGGTTTTGGCAAAGTTATTGTTAAGTTTAGTGCTTCCTTTGGGGATTTGAGCCCTTGCCCTTAATGTTGATTTGGGAGTTTGAATTGAGTGAGTTTTATTTAGGAGAAAAGTTGTTTCTGCCGGGTCTCGAATGAGGAAGCTTTGGGTTGGGATTTTAGACCCATTTAAATTAGGAAAAGGAAAGAAAATCAAGAAAATCCCATTCCCCTTATTTTGCAAGACTATCTCTCTCTCTCTCTCTCTCTCTCTCTCTCTCTCTCTCTCTCTCAAACCCTAGCCACACCAAGCCTTGGAACCGAGCCAAGGAGCCCAGCCAAGCCACCTCACTCCAGCCGCACCAGACCGCCCAGCCTGCCCAGCCGCTCCGCCCTACACCGCTCTGCACGCTGCCGCCCAGCGTCGCCCGTGCGTCGACCCAGCCACCCAGATGCGTCCACCGTTCGTCGCCCAGCCGTCGCACGCCCTGCATCGTCCGAGTAACTGGCATGCTGACAATCTGCACTCAGCTAACAATGAGTCAGAAGCGGTTTTCCTGCCCTACAACAATAAGTCATGATCATGCAAGTGCAAATAGTATTGTAATTCTTAGCCCTTAACCTTATGGACAAACACGATGGTCATCTTGAGCGCCGATGATCATGGAAAGCAACTCGCGCAATTGCGGGTCGATCTCTCGAACCTATGACTCTCAGCTCTGATACCAACTGTAAGGACCCGACCAAACTAATGGTCTCTAACCTAGATCCTTTCTTAGCATGCATAAATAAAATATGAAATCACTTATAGAGAGTACCAATTTAAAACTTTTCATTCAACACAACTAAGTTCAAGCATAAAATCCATTAAGCAAAACCAACAAGTAAAGTGACTGTTCGGTACTTTAAAGAAAATCAAGGAAACAGTCCGAGAAGTCTTAAACAAGTTTTCTTTTTGAATGAATGATGTTCTAATGACTCCAGTCCCACTACATGCTAAACCAACAAAACATAATAAGGTGACATAGTCTCAGAGTTGGGCCGTCCATGATCATCCAGCAGCCTCCTCCTAGCCATCTTGCCTCTATCCCATGTTACCTGGTGGAAGGACACAGAAAAATAAGGGTGAGCAACGTATTACTCAGTAAGAATTCCCCAACCGGGGTACAATACTCAAACATAGCATTTAGCACACCTACAAGCAACCATACAATGACAATGGACAAACCAGTTGTTTAGGCTAAGAGCTAACACTAGAGCTGGCCTACCAAGGGCTTACAATTACAACCTGCCCTAGGTTCTACACCTGGATGCCCATCGGGGACTTACACCTCAATCAATGATGCCCATCTGGGTCTTACACATATGGATGCCCATCGGGGTCTTACTCCTCAATCAATGATGCCCATCGGGGTCTTATACATATGGATGCCCATCGGGGTCTTACTCCTCAATCAATGATGCCCATCGGGGTCTTATACATATGGATGCCCATCGGGGTCTTACACCTCAATCAATGATGCCCATCGGGTCTTACACATATGGATGCCCATCGGGTCTTACACCTCAATCAATGATGCCCATCGGTCTTACACATATGGATGCCCATCGGGTCTTACACCTCAATCAATGATGCCCATCGGGTCTTATACATATGGATGCCCATCGGGTCTTACACCTCAATCAATGATGCCCATCGGGTCTTACACATATGGATGCCCATCGAGTCTTACACCTCAATCAATGATGCCCATCGGGTCTTACACATATGGATGCCCTTCGAGGGTCTTACACCTCAATCAATGATGCCCATCGGGTCTTATACATATGGATGCCCATCGGGTCTTACACCTCAATCAATGATGCCCATCGGGTCTTACACATATGGATGCCCATCGGGTCTTACACCTCAATCAATGATGCCCATCGGGTCTTACACATATGGATGCCCATCGGGTCTTACACCTCAATCAATGATGCCCATCGGGGTATTACACATATGGATGCCCATCGGGTCTTACACCTCAATCAATGATGCCCATCGGGTCTTACACATATGGATGCCCATCGGGTCTTACACCTCAATTACATACGGAATCGATGTCAAAGTGCCCATCGGGGACTTACCTATTTTTAGATCACCTGCCAAGCACTAACATGGAACTAACAGATTATAATAGGAACACTAACACAACACAAACCTGCAAGCAAGAGAAAATATGTAACCTATCCACTAGAAATTTATACGATCACAAGGTAAGACTTGCTAGCAATTATACACAGGATCCACACACCCTCTGTAACGGCCCCGTTTTCCTTCCCGGTTAATAAGCAAAATTAATTGGGAATTAATTGGATCCTTTGGGATTTGAACCCTTGCCCTAGATGGTGGAATTGGAGTTTTAAATAAGAATTTGAACTAAAAAGAGAAAAGAATTTCTTTAGCCGGGACCCGCAAGAGAAAAATCCTTGGGAAGGGAATTTTAAGTTTTCTAACCCTATTTAAAATAAGGAAGAGAAGGAAAAATCAAGAAACCCTTTTTTTCCCTTTGTTGGCTCTCTCTCTCTCTCTCTCTCCTAAAACCCTAGCCGAGCAAATTTCTAGCCACACCATCGAACCACCCCGAGCCACCCAGCCCTAGCGCCACGCACCACAGACCATCGCACACCCCTCGCGACACGCTCGGCCCTGCGCGCCGCACGGACCACGCACCGCCCACCGCCCCACTTCGCCCACACCACGCACGCGCGCTGCGAACCCGAAGCCCCACCGCGCACCCCATCGCCGCTGGCGTCGCCGTGGCCGCCCGCCAGCACCGCCCGGCGTCGCTCGTGGTCGCGCACGAGTGCCGCAACGCAGCCGAGACGCGCCGCCGCGCGCGCGCGCGCCGCTCAAGCGCGACCCCCCCGCGCGCCCACTCCAGCCAGCGACCCCTCGCCGCGCGCGCCAACCCAATGAGCCCCTCGCGCTCGCGGTCGCCTTGCACCACGCAGCACACCATGCGCGCTCAAGGCGTCCGCCCGACGTGGCGCGCGCCCAGCGCCAGCGCCCCGCCCGCCGCACTGCGCAGCCAAGCCACCCTCCTTGCTTGCTGCCGAGGCCCGTGTCTTCTCGGTGGTTGCTCGAGTTCGTATTAAGCTCGAGGGTCTTCTTGGTTGTGATAGCTATTCTCCACTTGTTTCCGTGTAAGGACTTCCTACCGTGGTTGTGTGGACCTGCTATACTTTCTTAATTGTGCCTTGTATGCTTGTTTACCTTTATAAGCATGTTAGTGGATAGGATAGCTTGTGATTGAATTCTTGCTAGCATGTTTTGCCTTTTTGTACATGTTAGTGCCATGCTAGGTTTGTTCTCCCAAAGATGCTTGAGATTCCCGCTTTAAGTTCGTAGTACCATGCTAGGCTATGTATGATGATGTCTTTTGTGTATGTTAGCCAGAAATCACTTACTTGGTAGTCTTAGCCATCTACAATAGGGTTTGTCATCATCCGGAGGTGAGAGCGGACATAACGTACCTTGTCCCCACCTGGTCGGGAGTAGAGCGAAGCATAACGCACATTGCTTCCCAAACGGCCGTTGTGGATGTAGCTACCACATCGGCATAAGCCTAGTTTGTAGCCCGCTAGAGCGGAACCACGCCAACGGTGCAAGCCCGCCTTGGCGGTTCTTAGCTTCGTGTCGGTGGTTCAGGCTACTACAGATGAGTGCCGAGGGCCTCGCACTCACGTGTTCGGTGACACTTTGTTTAGAGTCTTAGGCATGCGTGCACGCCCGCGTAGTTTGCCCTTAGGCCCCGCATTTACGCCGGTTGCGAGAAGAGCATGCGGTGTGCGCGCACACACGCGTTAGTAGCCGGTTCGGAGAGCTCCCGGGCTAATGTTCGTGAGTACACCAATTCCTTCCATCTAGAGCCGGACTTGGGTACTCTCCCGATAGTCCAGAATTATAGCGAGGGTAAGAGGCCCTTGAGGACACCCATTGGGATTGACTTTAGAGTTAATCACTTGGTCGAGGGAGGAAGACCCTCGAGGGTGTCGGACATCTTGGGATCGGTTTTAGAGCTGATCAAGTGGCCAAGGGAGAAAGACCCTTGGAGATGTCCCGGGATTGGTTTTGAGAGCCAATCATTAGGCCGGAAGTAGGAGACTTCCGAGGACTCCAGATTTGCCTTGAGAGCTCGTTGAGCTAAGATCCGTGTTGATAACTGTGAACATGTGTACTAGGTTGCTAGATGATAGATTGCATCGTATCGTACCCCGGTCGGGGGTTCTTACTGAGTATGTTTATACTCACCCTTATCGTGGTTTCTTCCACAGGTAACTTGGGACAGCACCGAGGTGGCTAGCGGAGAGAGCTGGGAGATCATGGATGCTGCTGACACTCTGTTGTGTCTTATTTTACTGTTTTTGGTTTTCAGCATGTAGTTGGACTTAGGTCCGTAGGGAAAACTATGATTTGAACTATTTTATGCTTTTAAGGAAAGTACTGATCAGTCACTGTTTTAATTTGAATGGTTCGTTTTTGCCTAATGAATGTTTACTTTGTTTTTAATGTTTCCCACTCTTATAATTAAAAAGTTTTACAACCGACCCTAGCTGGGTCCTTTTAAGTTTTTCACTGGCATGCTGAGTAAAGACCTAGATTTAGTCCCGTCTTCGGGTTGGGTCTTTACAGTTGGTATCAGAGCACAGAGTCATAGATTCTGTAGACTAACCTGTTTGTAGGTTGTGTTCCCATGATCTCCAAAGACTCCAAGGCGCGTGTTTTTCTAAGTTCATTAAGCTAAGGGTTTTGTTTACGATACTATATGCGATACACATGTGTTATCTTTGTTGGCGAGAGAGAGTCCGAGCGTGGACTAACCCGTTGTGGTTTCCGTGTAGATCGCCAGATATGCGATTTACTGCGCAGATGGAGCAGTCCGTCTGGAATCGCAAATAGAGATCTTCGCAGAGCCAGCAGCCAGTAGAATCGAACTCGTAGGCCGCCGTGGCACCGGTGGCTTGCCCAGAGAAGGGGCGGAGGCTGCTATGCCTCAAGTGCAGCTCGGGAGGAGATATTTCGCTATGAGAGACATGATGATGGGCCTAATGGCCGAGCAGAGGGACGGAGACTCGGCGCAGCTAACGGCGTAGAGGAGGAGTCTAGGGCACGAGATAGCCCGATTGACCACGGCTTATACAAAGAGCACCCCCAAGTGGCTCCAGCGCCCCGATAGCCCCGGTAGCTCAACCGGAGGGGCAGGGTCATCGGACGATCGAGACTCACTTGATAGTGCGAGAGGAGGCTGCTGAGTTTGGCAAGTGGTTGAAAGACTTCACCAAGTGGAAGCCAAGGGAATTTGATGCTTGAGAGAACCCACTTGTGGCGATTAGGTGGTTGGCTAGAATGGAGTACATCTTGAGTTATGGGATGCCCAGATGTACAGAGGCCGAGATGTGCGGCCCATGTTCTCTCGACACGGTGAGTGGTGGTGGGAGTCCACAGATAGAGCTAGACCACTGGGTCTTCTCCGACCACACAGGAGTTCTTTAGAACGAAGTTCGAGCTAAGTATGTTAATGACGAGGCTCAGCGGGAGATGGCGAGAGGCCTTCTCAAATCTGAAACAGGATCGAGATAGTATTGCTTTGCCTATGAGAAGAAGTTCTCTGAGTATAGCTATTTCGCCCGGAGCTCATTGCCACCGAGGAGCTCAAGATTAAGAAGTTTATTAGTGGTCCGAGGAAGGAGGTTGCTCGGGATGTTCGAGCACTCGCTCCCGAGAGTTATGATCGAGCGGTAGAGTTGGCCACGATTTACAACCCGAAGTATCCGCCAAAGGTCAGAGATTCTGCTGCGCCACTTCGGTCGATTCGGCTTTGCCAGCAGATATTCCGGCGAGAAGAGGAAGTCAGGGACTTCTAGTGATTTCCGCTCAAGCGGTCGTGAGACTCGCCGGCAGGGCGATCTAGTGGTCGAGATCGCGCCGACCTCGGTAGTAGAGCCGGATCGCCAAACATGGCGGGCGAGCAACCCGACTCATTGCAACAAGTGCGGAAAGGCACATTATGGTCACGTGTGAGCATCGCCCGTGCTTGCTACTGGATGTGGTGGCAAGGAGGGGCATTTGGCCAGATTCTGCACTCAGGATTTAGTAGCAGCAGGGCCGGCCCAGCAGCAGGGCCGGGTGTTTGCCACCACTCGCCAAGAGGCGGAACGTACAGAGGATGCAGTTGCAGGTACGCTGCTTGTCTTACAGCATTATGCATTTGTATTGTTTGATTCGGGTTCGACCCATTTCTTTGTCTCTGATGCATTCGTTAGACAAGCTTGTGTGGAACTCGAACCTCTAGGGTTCGAGCTGTGTGTGGCCACTCCTTCGGGAGTGAGTATGTTAGCTACCAGTAGAGTTAAGTGTGGCCAGGTGCAGATATCTGATGTGATCTTAGAGGCTACCCTCATAGTTCTATCTATGAGCGGTTTCGATGTGATCCTTGGCATGGATTGGTTGGCAGAGAACCACGCATTGATAGACTGCCGCCGGAAAGAAGTGGTGTTTAGGCCGCCTCTGAGGCCGAGCTTCAAGTTTCGCGGTGTCCAGGGCGGAATTTGCCCGCCTTTGATCTCAGCAGTGAAGGCCCGTAGATTGTTAGCTCGAGGAGCTTGGGGCTTCTTAGCAAAGCTGTCCGGAGATAGTAGTACTTCGTTGTCTGTTGACATGGTCCCCGTGGTGCAAGAGTTTGCAGATGTTTTCCCTGAAGAGTTGCCGGGTTTACCCCCGAAGCGGGAGTTGGACTTCACCATTGAGCTGGAGCCAGGGACTCTTCCCATTTCCAAAGCCCCGTATCGTATGGCGCCAGCTGAGTTGAGAGAACTCAAAGTGCAGTTGCAAGAGATGTTGGATCGAGGTTTCATCCGTCCGAGTGTGTCCCCGTGGGGAGCACCCGTCCTGTTTGTTAAGAAGAAGGATGGATCCATGCGCTTGTGTATAGACTATAGAGAACTGAATAAAGTCACGGTGAAGAATAAGTATCCCCTGCCGCGTATCGATGACCTGTTTGATCAGCTTCAGGGAGCCTCAGTATTCTCTAAGATTGATTTGAGGTCAGGGTACCATCAGTTGAGGATTCGAGATGCAGATATCCCGAAGACCGCGTTCAGATCGAGGTATGGTCATTATGAGTTCGTGGTCATGTCCTTTGGACTCACAAACGCCCCTGCAGCGTTTATGGACATGATGGACAGAGTGTTCAAGCCATTCTTGGACAACTTTGTCATCGTATTCATAGACGACATTTTGATTTATTCCAGGACAAAGGAGGACCATGCTTCGCATTTGAGGCAAGTTTTGACAGCATTGCGTGAGAACCAGCTGTTCGCAAAGTTCTCTAAGTGTGAGTTTTGGCTAGAGAGAGTAGCCTTCCTTGGACATATCGTGTCTGCAGATGGTATAGCGGTGGACCCCGCGAAGATAGAGGCAGTTAGCTCGTGGGCCAGGCCGACGACGGTCGCCGAGATACGCAGCTTTCTAGGTCTGGCAGGTTATTACCGGCGTTTCGTGAAAGACTTTTCCGCTAAGGCAGCACCCCTAACCCGTCTGACCGAGAAGGGTGTTGACTTTGTTTGGGATGCTAGATGTGAGGAAAGTTTTGCCCAGCTTAAGCTTAGCTTGACGACAAAGACCTATATTGGCGGTTCGGAAGGAATAGGAGGTTTCGTAGTTTATAGTGATGCTTTCAAATATGGTTTAGGCTGTGTGTGTTGATGCAAAGCATGGGAAGGTGATAGCTTATGCTTCCCGTGATTAAAAGCCTTATGAGAAAAACTATCCAACTCATGATATGGAGTTGGTCTGCGATTGTTTTTGCTCTAAAGATTTGGAGGCATTACTTGTATGGTGAGAGGATTCATTGTTCACGGACCACCGTGAGCCTCAAATATTTCTTCACTCGTAAGGAGTTGAACATGAGGCGAGGGAGGTGGCTCGAGTTAGTAAAGGACTACGATCGTGAGATTTTGTACCATCCCTAAAAGCCAATGTTGTGGCTGATGCATTGAGTAGGAAGACGTCGCATTCAAAGCAGCCTTCTTTGAGCTCCCAAGTTGAGTTGCGGAAGGAGTTTGAGCGAACCGGTATTGCGATCTTATTGGGAGAGGTTACCGCCGGGGTAGCCCAAATTATCGGTTCACCCGTCGCTTAAGCGAGGGATCATCGATATCACCGAGTGATCTCAAGTTAAAGAGATTGCTCGAGAGAGTTGAGGCTGATGGCGATTTCGACTTTGTTGTGGCACCAGACGGAGGCTTAAGGTACAGAGGTCGGTTGTGCGTCCCGGATGACGCAGAGATTCGAGCGAGTTGCTCGCGCCGAGCACATAGTTCCCATTCACTTGGCACCCAGGAGGTACCAAGATGTACCAGGATCTCAAGCAGACATTTTGGTGGATGGGCATGAAGCGGGATATAGCAGAGTTTGTTAGCCGGTGTCTCACTTGTCAGCAAGTGAAGGCTCCCGGCGAAGCCTGCGAGTTTTATTGCACCGTTAAGTGTTCCACAGGGGAAGTGGGACGAGATTTCGATGGATTATATCTCTGGGTTGCCGAGGACACCGAGAGGGTTTTCGCAGATCTGGGTAGTTGTGGACCGGCTGACCAAGAGTGCACACTTTATTCTCGGGAGGATTAGTTATACCGTGGAACAGTGGGCACAGTTGTTCCTTGAGCAGATTGTGCGGTACCACGGGGTACCTGCAAAGATAGTGTCTGATCGGGATTCTCGGTTCACATCTCGCTCGGAGAGCGCTCCGTAAGGGTTTAGGAATCGAGTGCGGCTTCAAGATCGCCTTCCACCCTCAAACCGATGGTCGACCGAGAGGGTGAATCGATTCGGAAGATATGTTGAGAGCTGCGTTTTGGACTTCCCAGAAGTTGGGACCAATACTGTATTTGATGGAGTTCGCTTACAACAACAACGGCTATCGGCGACTATTCGATGGCCCCATTCGAGGCGTTGTATGGTAGCGCTGCAGATCCCCAGTGTTTTGGGAAGAGGTTGGGGATAGGCGGGTTACGGGACCCGAGTTCTGCAGATGACGAACGACGCGGTGCGAGAAAGATAAGGACTCGCATGTTGACAAATAGCAGAGTAGGCGAGAAAAGTTACGCCGATGTGAGGCGTAGAAACTTGGAGTTTGAGGTGGGTCAACATGTTTTCCTGAAGGTAGCACCTATGCGTGGGGTGTTAAGGTTTGGAAAGCGAGGCAAGCTGAGCCCCAGGTTTGTAGGGCCTTTTGAGATCCTTGAGCGGATCGGAGCAGTGGCCTATCGGTTAGCTTTACCCCGTCTTTGTCGGTGATTGCATAATGTGTTCCACGTTTCGATGTTGAGAAAGTACGTGGCGGATCCGTCGCATGTGCTAGAGCATGAGCCCTTAGAGTTGAGTAAAGATTTATCCTTCGAGGAGAAGCCCGTGCAGATTTTGGCTTATGAGCGCAAGGTATTGCGCAACCGGGAGATAAGTTTAGTAAAAGTTCTTTGGAGGCATCAGAGGGCAGAGGAAGCGACGTGGGAGCTAGAGGATGAGATGAGGACTCATTACCCGGAGTTGTTCCAGTCTTAGGACTTTTGGGGACGAAAGTCTTTTAAGGGGGGAGTATTGTAACGGCCCCGATTTCCTTCCCGGTTAATAAGCAAAATTTATTGGGAATTAATTGGATCCTTTGGGATTTGAACCCTTGCCCTAGATGGTGGAATTGGAGTTTTAAATAAGAATTTGAACTAAAAAGAGAAAAGAATTTCTTTAGCCGGGACCCGCAAGAGAAAAATCCTTGGGAAGGGAATTTTAAGTTTCCTAACCCTATTTAAAATAAGGAAGAGAAGGAAAAATCAAGAAACCCTTTTTTTCCCTTTGTTGGCTCTCTCACTCTCTCTCTCTCTCTCTCTCTCTCCTAAAACCCTAGCCGAGCAGCCCTAGCCACACCATCGAACCACCCCCGAGCCACCCAGCCCTAGCCGCACGCACCACCGACCACCATCGCCACGGCCCCGCCGCGCTCGCCCCGCCGCACGCACTGCCACTGACCGCCCACCCCTCCGCCCGCCCGGCCCGCGCCGCGCGCACTGAAGCCCCACCGCCGCACCCCATCGCCGCCGACGTCGCCGTGGCGCCAGCCCGCCCGACGTCGCTCGTGGTCGCGACAAAGGCCGCAACGCAGCCCGAGCGCGCGCGCCCGCCGCGCCGCCCCGCCGCTCCAGCGCGACCCCTGCCAAGCGCCCACTCCAACATGACCCCTCGCCGCGCGCCCACCCAGCCGAGCCTCGCTCGCGGTCGCCTTGCGGCCACACACCCACGCGCCACAGGCGTCCGCCGACGACGTGCCGCGCGCCCAGCGCGCCGCCCGGCCACTGCTGCAGCGCCCAAGCCACCCTCCTTGCTGCCGAGGCCCGTGTCTTCTCGGTGGTTGCTCGAGTTCGTATTAAGCTCGAGGGTCTTCTTGGTTGTGATAGCTATTCTCCACTTGTTTCCAGGTAAGGACTTCCTACCGTGGTTGTGTGGACCCTGCTATACTTTCTTAATTGTGCCTTGTATGCTTGTTTACCTTTATAAGCATGTTAGTGGATAGGATAGCTTGTGATTGAATTCTTGCTAGCATGTTTTGCCTTTTTGTACATGTTAGTGCCATGCTAGGTTTGTTCTCCCAGCATGCTTGAGATTCCTGCTTTAAGTTCGTAGTACCATGCTAGGCTATGTATGACAGATGTCTTTTGTGTATGTTAGCCAGGAATCACTTACTTGGTAGTCTTAGCCAGTACAATAGGGTTTGTCATCATCCAGAGGCTGAGAGCGGACATAACGTACCTTGTCCCCACCGGTCGGGAGTAGAGCGAAGCATAACGCACATTGCTTCCCCCCGACAGCCGTTGTGGATGTAGCTACCACATCGGCATAAGCCTAGTTTGTAGCCTGCTAGAGCGGAACCACCGCAACGGTGCAAGCTGCCTTGGCCGGTTCTTAGCTTCGTGTCGGTGGTTCAGCCGCATGATGAGTGCCGAGGGCCTCGCACTACTGTGTTCAGTGACACCGTTTCCGAGTCTTAGGCATGCGTACCTGGCCAGCGTAGTTTGCCCTTAGGCCCCCGCATTTACGCCGGTTGCAGAAGAGCATGCGGTGTGCGCGCACACGCGTTAGTAGCCGGTTCGGAGAGCTCCCCCGGGCTAATGTTCGTGAGTACACCAATTCCTTCCAGTCTAGAGCCAGACTTCGGGTACTCTCCCGATAGTCCAGATTTATAGCGAGGGTAAGAGGCCCTTGAGGACACCCATTGGGATTGACTTTAGAGTTAATCACTTGGTCGAGGGAGGAAGACCCTCGAGGGTGTCGGACATCTTGGGATCGGTTTTAGAGCTGATCAAGTGGCCAAGGGAGAAAGACCCTTGGAGATGTCCCGGGATTGGTTTTGAGAGCCAATCATTAGGCCGGAAGTAGGAGACTTCCGAGGACTCCAGATTTGCCTTGAGAGCTCGTTGAGCTAAGATCCGTGTTGATAACTGTGAACATGTGTACTAGGTTGCTAGATGATAGATTGCATCGTATCGTACTCCTGTCCGGTTCTTCTTGAGTATGTTTATACTCACCCTTATCGTGGTTTCTTCCACAGTAACTTGGGACAAAGACCGAGGTGGCTAGCGGAGAGAGCCGAGATCATGGATGCTTCTTGACACTCTGCTGTGTCTTATTTTACTGTTTTTGGTTTTCAGCATGTAGTTGGACTTAGGTCCGTAGGGAAAACTATGATTTGAACTATTTTATGCTTTTAAGGAAAGTACTGATCAGTCACTGTTTTAATTTGAATGGTTCGTTTTTGCCTAATGAATGTTTACTTTGTTTTTAATGTTTCCCACTCTTATAATTAAAAATTTTTACAACCGACCCTAGCTGGGTCCTTTTAAGTTTTTCACTGGCATGCTGAGTAAAGACCTAGATTTAGTCCAGTCTTTGGGTTGGGTCTTTACAGTTGGTATCAGAGCACAGAGTCATAGATTCTGTAGACTAACCTGTTTGTAGGTTGTGTTCCCATGATCTCCAGCACTCCAAGGCCGCCAGGTTTGTCTAAGTTCATTAAGCTAAGGGTTTTGTTTACGATACTATATGCAGTACACATGTGTTATCTTTGTTGGCAGAGAGAGTCCGAGCGTGGACTAACCCGTTGTGGTTTCCGTGTAGATCGCCAAGATGCCGGATTACGCCATGATGGAGAGCGAGTTCGTGCAGAATCGCAAATAGAGATGCTGCAGAGCCAGCAGCCAGGGTAAATCGAACTCGTAGGCCGCCCGTGGCACCAGTGGCCAACTTGCCCAGAGAAGGGGCGGAGGCTGCTATGCCTCAAGGTACAGCTCCAGGAGGAGATATTTCTGCTATGAGAGACATGATGATGGGCCTAATGGCCGAGCAGAGGGCGGAGACTCAGGCGCAGCTAACAGCGCAGAGGGAGGAGTCTAGGGCACAGATAGCCCGATTGACCACAGCTCATACAAAGCAGCACCCCAGGTGGCTCCAAAGCAGCCCAAAGTAGCCCCGGTAGCTCAACCGGAGGGGCAGGGTCATCAGGACCAGTCAGACTCACTTGATAGTGCAGAGGGAGCTGCTGAGTTTGGCAAGTGGTTGAAAGACTTCACCAAGTGGAAGCCAAGGGAATTTGATGCTTCAGAGAACCCACTTGTGGCAGTTAGGTGGTTGGCTAGAATGGAGTACATCTTCAGAGTTATGGGATGCCCAGATGTACAGAGGCCGAGATGTGCGGCCCATGTTCTCTCGACACACCGTGAGTGGTGGTGGAGTCCACAGATAGAGCTAGACCACCGGGTCTTCTCCAGCCACACAGGGAGTTCTTTAGAACGAAGTTCGAGCTACGTACGTATGTTAATGACGAGGCTCAAAGGGAGATGGCAGAGGCCTTCTCAAATCAAACAGGATCGAGATAGTATTGCCGCCTATGAGAAGAAGTTCTCTCGAGTATAGCTATTTTGCCCCGGAGCTCATTGCCACTAAGGAGCTCAAGATTAAGAAGTTTATTAGTGGTCTGAGGAAGGAGGTTGCTCAGGATGTTCGAGCACTCGCTCCTGAGAGTTATGATCGAGCAAAGAGAGTTGGCCATGATTTACAACCCGGCATCCGCCGATCAGAGATCTGCATTGCGCCACTCAGTCGATTCAATTTGCCCACAGATGATTCCGGCGAGAAGAGGAAGTCCAGGACTTCTAGTGATTTCCGCTCAATCGTCAAGTCAGAGACTCCGGCAGGCGATCTAGTGGTCGAGATCGCGCCACGACCTCGGTAGAGCCGGATCGCCAAAGCATGGCGGGCGAGCAACCACTCATTGCAACAAGTGCGAAAGGCACATTATGGTCTCTGTGGGAGCATCGCCCGTGCTTGCTACGAGATGTGGCAAGGAGGGGCATTTGGCGGATTCTCGCACTCGAGGATTTAGTAGCAGCAGGCCGCCCAAAGCCAGCGGGGCGGGTGTTTGCCACCACTCGCCAAGAGGCGGAACGTCCGAGGATGCCATTGCAGGTACGCGTGCTTGTCTTACAACATTATGCATTTGTATTGTTTGATTCGGGTTCGACCCATTCCTTTGTCTCTTGATGCATTCGTTAGACAAGCTTGGTGGAACTCGAACCTCTAGGGTTCGAGCTGTGTGTGGCCACTCCTTCGGGAGTGAGTATGTTAGCTACCAGTAGAGTTAAGTGTGGCAAGGTGCAGATATCTGATGTGATCTTAGAGGCTACCCTCATAGTTCTATCTATGAGCGGTTTCGATGTGATCCTTGGCATGGATTGGTTGGCGAGAAACCACGCATTGATAGACCGCCCACGAAAGAAGTGGTGTTTAGGCCGCCTCTGAGGCCGAGCTTCAAGTTTCGCGGTGTCCAGGGCGGAATTTGCCCGCCTTTGATTTCAGCAGTGAAGGCCCGTAGATTGTTAGCTCGAGGAGCTTGGGGCTTCTTAGCAAAGCTGTCTGGAGATAGTAGTACTTCGTTGTCTGTTGACATGGTCCCCGTGGTGCAAGAGTTTGCGGATGTTTTCCCCTGAAGAGTTGCTGGTTTACCCCTCGGCGGAGTTGGACTTCACCATTGAGCCGGAGCCGTGGACTCTTCCCATTTCCAAAGCCCCGTATCGTATGGCGCCACCGAGTTGAGAGAACTCAAAGTGCGATTGCAAGAGATGCCGGATCGAGGTTTCATCCGTCCGAGTGTGTCCCCGTGGGGAGCACCCGTCCTGTTTGTTAACAAGAAGGATGGATCCATGCGCTTGTGTATAGACTATAGAGAACTGAATAAAGTCACGGTGAAGAATAAGTATCCCCGCCGCGTATCGATGACTGTTTGATCACCTTGAGAGCCTCGATATTCTCTAAGATTGATTTGAGGTCGTGGTACCATCGCTGAGGATTCGAGATGCGATATCCCAAGACCGCGTTCGGATCGAGGTATGGTCATTATGAGTTCGTGGTCATGTCCTTTGGACTCACAAACGCCCTGCAGCGTTTATGGACATGATGGACAGAGTGTTCAAGCCATTCTTGGACAACTTTGTCATCGTATTCATAGACGACATTTTGATTTATTCCAGACAAAGGAGGACCATGCTTCGCATTTGAGGCAAGTTTTGACAAAGATTGCGTGAGAACCACTGCTCGCAAAGTTCTCTAAGTGTGAGTTTTTGCTAGAGAGAGTAGCCTTCCTTGGACATATCGTGTTCCGCAGATGGTATAGCGGTGGACCCCGCGAAGATAGAGGCGCTTAGCTCGTGGGCGGCCGACGACGGTCGCCGAGATACGCAGCCTTTCTAGGTCCGGCAGTTATTACCGGCGCGTTTCGTGAAAGACTTTTCCGCTAAGGCAAAGACTCCCCTAACCCGTCCTCGACCGAGAAGGGTGTTGACTTTGTTTGGGATGCTAGATGTGAGGAAAGTTTTGCCCGGCTTTTTAGCTTAGCTTGACGACAACACCTGTATTGGCGGCCTGCAAGGAATAGGAGGTTTCGTAGTTTATAGTGATGCTTTCAAATATGGTTTAGGCTGTGTGTGTGATGCAAAGATGGGAAGGTGATAGCTTATGCTTCCCGCATTAAAAGCCTTATGAGAAAAACTATCCAACTCATGATATGGAGTTGGCTGCAGCTTGTTTTTGCTCTAAAGATTTGGAGGCATTACTTGTATGGTGAGAGGATTCATTGTTCACGGACCACCGAGCCTCAAATATTTCTTCACTCGTAAGGAGTTGAACATGAGGCGAGAGGAGGTGGCTCGAGTTAGTAAAGGACTACGATCGTGAGATTTTGTACCATCCCTAAAAGCCAATGTTGTGGCTGATGCGCTGAGTAGGAAGACGTCGCATTCAGCAGCCTTGCTGAGCTCCCAAGTTGAGTTGCGGAAGGAGTTTGAGCGAACCGGTATTGCAGTCTTATTGGGAGAGGTTACCGCCAGGGTAGCCCAGCTATCAGTTCAGCCGTCGCTTAAGCAGAGGATCATCGACAGTCAGCTGAGTGATCTCAAGTTAAAGAGATTGCTCGAGAGAGTTGAGGCTGATGGCGATTTCGACTTTGTTGTGGCACCAGACGGAGGCTTAAGGTACAGAGGTCGGTTGTGCGTCCCGGATGACGCAGAGATTCGAGCAGAGTTGCTCGCCGAGGCACATAGTTCCCCATTCACTTGGCACCCAGGAGGTACCAAGATGTACCAGGATCTCAAGCAGACATTTTGGTGGATGGGCATGAAGCGGGATATAGCAGAGTTTGTTAGCCGGTGTCTCACTTGTCAGCAAGTGAAGGCTCCTGCGAAGCTCGCAGTTTTATTGCAGCCAAGTTAAGTGTTCCACAGTGGAAGTGGGACGAGATTTCGATGGATTATATCTCTGGGTTGCCGAGGACACCGAGAGGGTTTTCGCAGATCTGGGTAGTTGTGGACCGGCTGACCAAGAGTGCACACTTTATTCCCGGGAGGATTAGTTATACCGTGGAACAGTGGGCACAGTTGTTCCTTGAGCAGATTGTGCGGTACCACGGGGTACCTGCAAAGATAGTGTCTGATCGGGATTCTCGGTTCACATCTCGCTTCTGGAGAGCGCTCCAGAAGGGTTTAGGAACCGAGTGCGGCTTCAAAGATCGCCTTCCACCCTCAAACCGATGGTCGATCGAGAGGGTGAATCGATTCTGGAAGATATGTTGAGAGCTCTGCGTTTTGGACTTCCTGCAGTGAAGTTGGGACCAGATGCACTGTATTTGATGGAGTTCGCTTACAACAACAAATATCGGGCGACTATTCGGATGGCCCCATTCGAGGCGTTGTATGGTAAGCGCTGCAGATCCCCGTGTTCTTCGAAGAGGTTGGGGATAGGCGTGTTCGGGACCCGAGTTATCGCAGATGACGAACGACGCGGTGCGAAGATAAGGACTCGCATGTTGACAAATAGCAGAGTAGGCGAGAAAAGTTACGCCGATGTGAGGCGTAGAAACTTGGAGTTTGAGGTGGGTCAACATGTTTTCCTGAAGGTAGCACCTATGCGTGGGGTGTTAAGGTTTGGAAAGCGAGGCAAGTCCGAGCCCCTGTGTTTGTAGGGCCTTTTGAGATCCTTGAGCGGATCGGAGCGGTGGGCTCTATCGGTTAGCTTTACCCCCGTCTTTGTCGGCGGCAGCATAATGTGTTCCACGCTTTCGATGTTGAGAAAGTACGTGGCAGATCCGTCGCATGTGCTAGAGCATGAGCCCTTAGAGTTGAGTAAAGATTTATCCTTCGAGGAGAAGCCCGTGCAGATTTTGGCTTATGAGCGCAAGGTATTGCGCAACCGGGAGATAAGTTTAGTAAAAGTTCTTTGGAGGCATCAGAGGGCAGAGGAAGCGACGTGGGAGCTAGAGGATGAGATGAGGACTCATTACCCGGAGTTGTTCCAGCCTTAGGACTTTTGGGGACGAAAGTCTTTTAAGGGGGAGTATTGTAACGGCCCCGCTTTCCTTCCCTGCTAATAAGCAAAATTTATTGGGAATTAATTGGATCCTTTGGGATTTGAACCCTTGCCCTAGATGGTGGAATTGGAGTTTTAAATAAGAATTTGAACTAAAAAGAGAAAAGAATTTCTTTAGCCGGGACCCGCAAGAGAAAAATCCTTGGGAAGGGAATTTTAAGTTTCCTAACCCTATTTAAAATAAGGAAGAGAAGGAAAAATCAAGAAACCCTTTTTTTCCCTTTGTTGGCTCTCTCTCTCTCTCTCTCTCTCTCTCTCTCTCCTAAAACCCTAGCCGAGCAAAATTCTAGCCACACCATCGAACCACCCCGAGCCACCCAAATTTCTAGCCGCAGACGCACCACCCGACCATCGCCACACGCCCGCACCGCTCGGCCACTGCGCCACGCACTGCACTCACACTGCCTTGCCGCCCGCGCCCCGCCCGCCACGTGCGCTGCGCTGCGGCTTCCCCGTCGCACCACCGCCGCCGCTCGACGCCGCCGTGGCCGCCAAAGACCGCCCGGCGTCGCTTGTGGTCGCACAAAGGCCGCAACGCAGCCTCAGACGCGCGCGCCGCGCCGCGCGCCCGCCGCTCGCCCGACCCCTGCGCGCCCACTCTCGGCTCCACATCTGCGCGCGCGCCAACCCAGCCGAGCCTCGCTCGCGCGCGCCGCCTTGCGCGCAGACACCGCTACAGCGCCTCCTGCGCGCGTCCGCCTCGACGTGCGTCAGCCGCGCGCCAGCCCGTGCGCCAGCGCCCAGCGCCCACCAGCACTCTGCAGCACCCAAGCCACCCTCCTTGCTGCCGAGGCCCGTGTCTTCTCGGTGGTTGCTCGAGTTCGTATTAAGCTCGAGGGTCTTCTTGGTTGTGATAGCTATTCTCCACTTGTTTCCAGGTAAGGACTTCCTACCGTGGTTGTGTGGACCCTGCTATACTTTCTTAATTGTGCCTTGTATGCTTGTTTACCTTTATAAGCATGTTAGTGGATAGGATAGCTTGTGATTGAATTCTTGCTAGCATGTTTTGCCTTTTTGTACATGTTAGTGCCATGCTAGGTTTGTTCTCCCAGCGATGCTTGAGATTCCGGCTTTAAGTTCGTAGTACCATGCTAGGCTATGTATGACAGATGTCTTTTGTGTATGTTAGCCGGAATCACTTACTTGGTAGTCTTAGCCAGTACAATAGGGTTTGTCATCATCCGTAGGCGAGAGCGACATAACGCATTTGTCCCCACCGGTCGGGAGTAGAGCGAAGCATAACGCACATTGCTTCCCCGACACCGTTGTGGATGTAGCTACACATCGGCATAAGCCTAGTTTGTAGCTCCGCTAGAGCGGAACCCCGCCAACGGTGCAAGCCCGCCTTGGCCTGTTCTTAGCTTCGTGTCGGTGGTTCTGGCCGCACGATGAGTGCCGAGGGCCTCGCACCATCGTGTTCAGTGACACCGCTTTCCGAGTCTTAGGCATGCGTGCACCGCCCGCGTAGTTTGCCCTTAGGCCCCGCATTTTACGCCGGTTGCGAGAAGAGCATGCGGTGTGCGCGACACGCGTTAGTAGCCGGCCGGAGAGCTCCCTGCCTAATGTTCGTGAGTACACCAATTCCTTCCAGTCTAGAGCCAGACTTCGGGTACTCTCCCGATAGTCCAGAATTATAGCGAGGGTAAGAGGCCCTTGAGGACACCCATTGGGATTGACTTTAGAGTTAATCACTTGGTCGAGGGAGGAAGACCCTCGAGGGTGTCTCTGACATCTTGGGATCGGTTTTAGAGTCGATCAAGTGGCCAAGGGAGAAAGACCCTTGGAGATGTCCCGGGATTGGTTTTGAGAGCCAATCATTAGGCCGGAAGTAGGAGACTTCCGAGGACTCCAGATTTGCCTTGAGAGCTCGTTGAGCTAAGATCCGTGTTGATAACTGTGAACATGTGTACTAGGTTGCTAGATGATAGATTGCATCGTATCGCACTCCTGGTCGGGGTTCTTACCGAGTATGTTTATACTCACCCTTATCGTGGTTTCTTCCACAGTAACTTGGGACAAAGACCGAGGTGGCTAGCGGAGAGCCGGGAGATCATGGATGCCGACACTCTGTTGTGTCTTATTTTACTGCTTTTTTTGTTTTCAAATGTAGTTGGACTTAGGTCCGTAGGGAAAACTATGATTTGAACTATTTTATGCTTTTAAGGAAAGTACTGATCAGTCACTGTTTTAATTTGAATGGTTCGTTTTTGCCTAATGAATGTTTACTTTGTTTTTAATGTTTCCCACTCTTATAATTAAAAAGTTTTACAACCGACCCTAGCTGGGTCCTTTTAAGTTTTTCACTGGCATGCTGAGTAAAGACCTAGATTTAGTCCCGTCTTCGGGTTGGGTCTTTACACCCTCGGTAAGGAACCCTTACCTAGAAGCAAGCAGAGAAATATTAATCCCACCCAACAAGTGACCCTCGAGCTTCTATGCGATCCCAAGCAACCAACCAAGAAGGCGACAAGCTCGGCACCAAGCTATCACGGCCAGCAAAGCTCGCGGCGGCGCGCGCGGCGGCATGACGCACGCAGCGCATGGGTGGCTCGTCGGGGTGCCTGACGCCGCCACGAAGCCGGACGCAAACGCCGCGCAGAACACAACCAGCACCGGCGCTGGTACTGGGCGCGATCGCGCAGACACGACGGCGCTGGGGCGCTGGCGTACGGAGTGACGCGGCGAGATCGTGCTGGGACGGCGCGAAGGACGGGCTGGGCGACGCGGCGAGATCACGCTGGGACGGCGCGAAGGACGGGCTGGGCGACGCGGCGAGATTGCGCTGGGACGGCACGGCGACGGCGGGCGACGCGGCTGGCTAAGTGACCAGCCGCGATGGATCTCGCTGCGCAGGCGCTCGACGCACTGGCTGGCGCAAGCTGAGGCGAGGCAGAGCGACGACGACGCGATCAGGCTGGGCAGGTGAGAGGGACGGCGGCTAGCAAGGGCGACGACGGCGTCGGGCGGCGAGGCAAGGCTGGGCGACGGCTAGGGTTTTTCCTTTTTCCTTCTCCTTTTCTCCTCCTTTCTTTTCCTTCCTAAAATTAAATCCACTTTGGAGAAATCTCAAAATCCCTTCCCAAGGCTTCCCTCCTTCGAGTCCTAGCTGACGCTTAATTTTCCTTTATTTAATTCCAAACTTCCAATTCCCTTAAGTCTAGGGCTCGTATCTCCCAAGGACCCTTAAAAGAAATTTCTTATTTCACCCCCGACCAATAAACTGCCAAAACCTTAACAAATCCAACTGCTCCTGGAAACAATGCTACAAAAACCTTATCTCACAATTAATGTAAAATCCGGCCACATTACAATACTCCCTCCTTAGAAGACTTCCGTCCCCGGAAGTCGCTGTACTAGAATAACTCCGGGTAGTTTCTTCTCATCTCCCCTTCCAACGCCCAAGTAGCTTCCTCAACTCCCTGATTCTGCCACTGCACTTTCACTAAATCAATGGCTCGGTTCCTCAAAACCTTCTTGTCGAATGCTAAGATCTCTATTGGTTTCTCCTCAAAGCTCAGGTCACTGTTCAATTGCAAAGGCTCAAAATCTATGATGTGCGTAGGATCTGCCACGTACTGGCGAAGCATCGAAACATGGAACACACTATGCACTGCAGCCAAGGACCGCGGTAGTGCCAACCGGTAAGCTACAGCCCCAACTCTCTCCAGAATCTCAAAAGGTCCCACAAACACGGGCTCACTTTCCCTTCTTACAAACCTCAGAACTCCTCGCATAGGAGCTACCTTGAGGAAGACATGCTGGCCAACTTCAAATTCTAACTCTCTACGCCTGACGTCGGCGTAGCTTTTCTACCTACTCTGGGCAGTCAACATACGAGCCTTAATCTTTTGGACCGCTTCATTGGTCAATTGGAGCAACTCCGGACCCAAAACTTGCCTGTCTCCAACCTCTTCCCAAAAGACCGGGGATCTGCAACGTTTACCATACAACGCCTCAAACGGTGCCATCTGAATGGTTGCCTGATAACTGTTGTTGTAGGCAAACTCCATCAAATACAAGTACTGGTCCCAACTGCCCGGAAAGTCTAACACACAGGCTCGCAACATATCTTCTAAGATCTTATTTACCCGCTCTGTTTGACCATCGGTCTGAGGGTGGAAGGCGGTACTATAGCTGCACTCCGTGCCTAATCCGGCCTGAAGGGCTTTCCAAAACCGGGACGTAAAACGGGAGTCTCGATCAGAGATAATCTTAACTGGCACTCCGTGGTACCTAACTATCTCGCTCCGGGAACAATCGTGCCCATCGCTCCACGGTATAATTTATCATGCCAGAATGAAGTGTGCACTCTTGGTCAACTTCGCCGACGATCACCCAAATTTGTGCATAACCTCTCGGGTGTCTGGGCGGACCGAGATAAAGTCCATGGTAATCTCCTCCCACTTCCATCTGCGGCACCCCAAGTGATCGCAATAACCCTCGCTGGTTTTCGCTTAGGTGCCTTCACTTGTTGACAAGTGAGACATCGACTGACAAACTGGGCAATATCCCGCTTCATTCCCATCCATCAAAAAGTTTGTTTAAGATCTTGGTACATTTTGTTACCCCCAGTGCCATGCAAAAGCGAGGTGTGAGCCTCGGTCAACAACTCAGTGCGGATGCCGGGCCTCTACCGGGACACATAGTCGACCCTTATATCTCAAGCAACCATCTGCGAGATACTACAAAATCGAAGTCACCATCGATCTGCACTCTTTCGTACAAACTCTTTAACTTTGGATCATTCAGCTGGCCATCGATAATCCTTTGCCTTATCGACGGTTGGATGGTCAACTGAGCTACCTTGGCGGCAACTTCTCCTAACAACACCGCTATTCCCGCCTCTCAAGGTCTTTCCTTATATTACTTCGGGTTTGACAAATAAGCAAAATGCGAGGTCTTCCTACTCGAGCATTAGCTACAACATTAGCCTTCCTGTGGTGATACAAGATTTCACAAATCGTAATCCTTTATAAGCTCCAACCACCTCCTCTGCTGCATGTTCGTGTCTTTCAGGTAAAGAAATATTTGAGGCTCGGTGGTCCGAGAAAATTTGAATCTTTTCCCATACAGTAATGCCTCCAAATCTTAAGAGCGAAGACGACACCGCCAACTCCATATCATGAGTCGGATAATTCTCGCTCATGCGGTTTTAATCGCCTCAAGGCATACGCTATTACTTTACCGTCTTTGCATCGAGGACACAACCTAAACCAAACTTGCCGCATCATCAGACACTACGAAACCCCTGTTCCCTGGAATCGCCAACACCGGTGCGGACGTCAAACTGCTCTTCAACTTAGCGAAACTCTCGTCGCACTTCTCATCCCAAACGAAATCGACGCCCTTCCTCGTCAACCGAGTAAGCGGTGAAGCTATAGCAGAAAAGTTCTGAACGAAGCGGCGGTAATATCCGCCGACCAGAAAAACTACGAATCTACGACACGGTTGTCCGCTCTAGCCCACGAACTAATCGCCTCAATTTTCGAAGGGTCCACAGCCACTCCCTCCTTGGACACCACGTGCCCTAGAAAAGCTACCTCCTCGAGCCAAAAGTCACACTTAGAAAACTTCGCATAAAGCTGGTTCTCGCGCAAGGCTGACAAAATCTGCCTTAGATGCGAAGCATGGTCCTCCGCAGACTTAGAGTACACAAGAATGTCATCTATGAACACGATGACAAAGTGGTCCAAGAACGCCTTGAACACTCTGTTCATCATGTCCATGAATGCAGCTGGGGCGTTCGTCAGTCCGAAAGACATGACTACGAACTCATAATGACCATACCTCGACCTGAAAGCTGTCTTAGGGATATCTGCATCCCGGATCCTCAACTGGTGGTAGCCCGATCTCAAGTCAATCTTTGAAAACACACATGCTCCCTGGAGCTGGTCAGATAGATCATCAATGCGCGGCAGTGGATACTTGTTCTTGATGGTTACCTTATTCAATTCCCTGTAAACGATGCATAGACGCATCGATCCATCCTTTTTCTTAACAAATAGCACGGGTGCTCCCCACGAGGACACACTCGGTCTGATAAATCCTCTGTCAAGCAACTCCTGTAATTGCTCCTTTAACTCTTTTAGTTCAGCTGGCGCCATACGATACGGAGCCTTCGAGATAGGGCGAGTCCCTGGCTCGAGCTCTATTGAGAAATCTACCTCCCTCCTTGGACGCAGACCAGGCAACTCTTCAGGAAAAACATCTGCAAACTCTTGCACAATGGGCACTTGCTTAACAGATAACTGACCACGACTTACTTCGGACAACTTAGCTACAAAGCCCCAAGCTCCTCGAGCTAGCAAACGGTGAGCTTTAACTGCCGAAATCACTGGCGAACACAACCCGCTCTGGGTGCCATGGAATCTAAAGCTAGGCCTGCTCGGCGGCCTGAACACTACCTCCTTGCGGCGGCAGTCAATCATCGCGTGGTTATCAGCTAACCAATCCATGTCGAGGATTACATCAAAATCACTCATAGCCAGTACTATGAGCGTAACCGGTAGGGACTCGTCAGAGACCTGTATCCAACCGTCCCTTACCTTCTGACTGGCCAACATACTAGCTCCCGAAGGGGTAGCCACGGATAACTCAAAACCTAGGGGTTCTAAAATCATGCAAGCATGCTCAGCAAAAACGGGAGAAACAAAAGAATGCGTGGAACCAGAATCAAACAACACAAGGGCAAAGTGATCAAGAACTAGGAGCGTACGCCATCCATCGCGGCCCGCTTGCTCGACCTCTCCGACGGGTTGTAGCATACACTTGCCCTCGCGCCGAGCCGGGCCGCACAACTACCGCTTTCTGGTTGCAATACCGGGCCTGATGCCCTTCCTTACCACAGTTATAGCAAGCCCTAGGGTTACCCCCACAAGGACCCCAATGCGGTTTCCCACAAGGTTTACAAAACGGTGGTGGCCTCCCTACGCCCTGCTGGCGAGGCTGATCACGACTGCGGTTCCGATGCTGGTCTCGGCCCTGATAAGAACCCTGGTGGCACTGACCGCCCACACGACCACTGCCTCCGAAGTCAAACTTACGCTTCTGGCCCGAGTACGCTGGGGCCTTTTGCACAGCAGCACTAGCAACTTGTTCTGGAGGATACTTACCGTCATAAATCGTTGCCACCGCATGCATGCCTTGGCAAAGTCTGCGGGGCTGCGCCTAACATCCCGAGACACTCCCTCTCTCAAGCCCGCAATAAACTTCCTGATCTTCAGCTCAGGGGTAGCAATTAACTGCGGCGCGAAGTACCCATACTCCGAAAACTTTTTCTCATAAACCTCGATTCAATCAGTGTAAGAACCCGACCCTAAATACGGTCCTAAACCTAGGTTCTCACTCAGCATGCAAGTTAAATATTTCATCAAGCGGTTTAGTGCTCATATTTAAAACCTTTAAAAACTTTTAGAACGGGAATGCTTAAAACATAATCAACAGCTTTTGTTTAAGAAAACCAACGAAGTAAAACAAGCTCTGCAAGAGATATATATAAAACATTCAAAATAGTTCAAACAACTTTTAATAATGTTTCCCCTAGGACTCTGTCCATCTACATGCTTTGAACAAATATGCAAACAATAAAGACAGAGTGCGGCGCTCCCCATGATCAATCGCCTCCTCCGCTTCATTTGTCCCTGTCTTTGCCCCAAGTTACCCGTGGAAAACCACAGAAATAAGGGTGAGTATAAACATACTCGGAAGAATCCCCAATCGGGTACAATACGATACATCAATCATCTAGCACCCTAGTATACATGCAAACAAGCACCAACACGCATCATAGCTCAACGAGCTTACAAGGCGAGAATCTGGAATCCTCGGAAGTCTCCTACTTCCGCCTAATGATTGGCTCTCATAACCAATCCCGGACATCTCCGAGGGTCTTTCTCCTCGGCCAATTGATCACCTCAAAAACCGATCCCAAAGATGTCGACACCCTCGAGGGTCTTTCTCCTCGACCATATGATCACTCAAAAGCCAATCCCAATGGGTGTCCTCAAGGGCCTCTTACCCTCGCTTATAACTGACTATCGGAGAGTACCCAAGTCCGGCTCTAAACAGAAGGAACCGTGTACTCACGAACATTAGCCCGGGAGCTCTCTCCGAACCGGCGACTAAAGCGTGTGCGCGCACACCGCATGCTGCTGCAACCGGCGTAAATGTGGGGGCCTAAGTACAAACTACGCGGGCCAGGTACGCATGCCTAAAGACTCGGAAACGGTGTCACCGAACACAGAGAGTGCGAGGCCCTCGGCACTCATCTGTGCACTGTACCACCAACTTGAAGCTAAGAACCGCCAAGGCAGGCTTGCACCGTTGGCAGGGTTTCGCTCTAGCAGGCTACAAACTAGGCTTATGCCGATGTGGTAGCTAAATCCATATCGGCTGCCGGGGGGAAGCAATGTACGTTATGCTTCGCTCTATTCCCGACCGGTGGGGACAAGGTACGTTATGTCCGCTCTCGGCCTCTAGATGATGACAAAATTTCCTAACACACTAGCTAGAGTATAGAGTAAACGATTCTGGCTAAACATACATAATCATCATCAATCATACATAACCTAGCATGATACTACGAACTTAAAGCAGAATCTCAAGCATGCCGGAAGAACAATCCTAGCATGGCACTAACATGTACAAACAAGCAAACAAGCTAGCAGGAATGCAATCACAAGCTGTCCTATCCACTAATCATGTCCATAAAAGTAAACATGCATATAAGGCACATTCAAGAAAGCATCGCAGGTCCACACAACCACGGTAAGGAATCCTTACCGAAACGAGCGAAATAACCTTCACAATCAAATAATGACCCTCGAGCTTTAAAGCGAAACCGAGCAACCTAAGCATTTTAAAAGCATCGTAATAAATATACAGCAGCAGCTAGCGCCTTAAAAATCTAAAAGGGATAGGTTCGGGAATTACCAACCGAGAAGGCACGGGGTCTCGCAGCAAGAAGCGATTTTGGCGCCGCTGAGTGCGGCCGGGCGCTGCTCGGGCGCTTACGCGGCGCTGGCCAAGCGCGCGGCGCGGCAGGACGGAGTGCTTGTTGCCGCGCGCCGATCGCGATCGCGACAAGCGCGCAGCGCGCGCGCGCGGACGCGACGCGGCGGACGGTGTTGGGCGCGGCGTCTGGCGAAGCGACGCAGCGTCTTTACACGGCAGTGGCGCTCGGTGCGGGACGGCGTGGCGCGCTCGGGCGGCTTGGTGCCGAACGGCGCGACGCTGCGCGTCTGGCTGGGCGAGGCAATATGCGATCGGGCGCGCTCGCATGGGCGATCTGAGGCGCCCGGGCATGGGCCGTCTTTGCCGCGGTCTGTGCGTGGCGTGGCGGGGCGGCTGGTGCGATCTGGGCGGCGTGGCCGGGCGGGCCGGTGCGATCCGGGCGCGTGCGTGGCGGGGAGTAGGCGCGATCCGTGTGGGGATGGGCCGAGCGGCTAGGGTTTGGTTTCTTGGTGAGGGGGCTCGGCAAGGAGAGAGAGAGAGAGAGAGAGAGATGTTTCCAAAACAAGGGAATAGGATTTTCTCTTCCTTTTCCTAATTTAAATGGGTCTAAAATCCTTCCCAAGGCTTTCTCTTGCGGGTCCCAGCTAAAGAAATTCTTTTCTTTTAACTAAATCTTCTTTTCTAAAAACTCCAATTTCACCATTAGGGCAAGGGTTCAAATCTCAATGGGACCAATTAAATTCCAATTAATTTTGCTATCAACCGGAAAGTCTCCGAACTTCTAATCAACTAACCCAAACTCCTTGGGTCTTGCAACCACATTACTCAAGTCTCAACGAAGGCCGAAATGACCTCAAATCCCCGAAATCCTCAACCTCCGATCGGGGAGCAAAATACCAAAATACCCTTAAAGGTTAAAACAAATTTCTAACGACCCATCCGAACATCCGAATAATGACCCAAATCACCTGGTACCCGAATAGAAAATCGGGCCGTTATAATACTCCTCCTTTTAAGACTTTCGTCCTCGAAAGTCCTAAGACGAAAACAACTCTAGGAAAACTCCACTGGTTCTTAACCAACCAAGCTCCTGATTAAGACAACACAAATCCTTCTTTGAAACCGAACCCTTTTGGGTTCCCAAAGGCTCCAAGCCCAACAGACACCGAGTCTGCCACGAACTATCTCAACCAAAACTGAACTAACACTGAGCTTCGAAGAAAACATGCGATAACTAGTCGGTGAGCCACATCCTCTGACTCGCACCAACTCTCAAACGGTCTTACGACTCTAGGGCTCACTTATCCATGCTAACCCAACTCGGAATGCCTCTCTACGGTGCTACTCTCAGCAAACTCGTGAACGGGTCACAAGCTCTAAAATTCAACGCCACGCTCCGGCAGAATCTTCTCTGAATGCTCATAGTCATTATCAAACAGCCTCGACCCTTCACCATGCCGACTAAACAACCGAACCTCCTGTGTTTAAGAAACTAAACGGCCTACTCATACTTCGCAAAGAGACTCTGCAGATGCCCCGCTTTTCCTTCCCTTAATAACAAAATTAATTGGAAAATTAATTGAATCTTTTGGGATTTGAGCCTTGCCCTAAATGGTGAATGTGGAGTTTTAAGAAAAGAGTCTTAATTAAAAAGAAAAAGAGAAAAGAATTTCAGAGCGGGACCCGCAAGAGAAAAGCCTTGGGAAAGGAATTTAGGTCTCCTAACCTATTTAAAAATAAGGAAAAGAAGAAAAATCAAGAAACCCCTAATTTTTCCCCTTAGAGCCGCATTCTCTCTCTCTCTCTCTCTCTCTCTCTCTCTCTCTCTCTCCTAAAACCCTAGCCGAGCAGCCCTAGCCACACCATCGAGCCACCCCGAGCCACCCACCCTAGCCCGCACGCACCACCCCGCGCCGCACACCGCTCGCGACACCTGCGCGCGCACTGCACCACGCCGCCACCGCTTCGCCGCCCGCATCGCGACGCTCGCTGCCGGCTAAGCCCCACCGCCGCACACCCATCGCCGCTGACGCCGCCTCGTGGCCGCCAAAGACCGCCGCGACGTCGCTCGTGGTCGCACAAGCGCCGCAACGCAGCCTCGCACGTGCGCGCCGCACGCCGCACGCCCCGCCGCTCCAGCGTGATCCTCGCCGCGCGCCAACCCGGGCCGAGCCGCTGCTCGCTGCGCTTGCCAACACCGACACCACGCCATGCTGCCTGCGCGCCGCCTGACCGTGTCGCGCGCCGCCCAGCCCCAGCGCCCAGCGCCCAGCCGCACTGCCAGCGCCCAAGCCACCCTCCTTGCTGCGAGGCCCGTGTCTTCTCGGTGGTAATTCCCAACCAATCCCTTTGTGTTTTCTAAGCTTCGTCTGCTGTATGTATTTACTTAGGATGCTTTATTTATGCCTAGGTTGCTCGAGTTCAGTATTAAGCTCGAGGGTCTTTTGGTTGTGATAGCTATTCTCCACTTGTTTCCGTGTAAGGACTTCCTACCGTGGTTGTGTGGACCTGCTATGCTTTCTTAATTGTGCCTTGTATGCTTGTTTACCTTTATGAGCATGTTAGTGGATAGGATAGCTAATGATTAAATTCTTGCTAGCATGTTTTACCTTTTGTACATGTTAGTGCCATGCTAGGTTTGTTCTTCCAAAGATGCTTGAGATTCCCGCTTTAAGCACGTAGTATCATGCTAGGCTATGTATGATAGATGTCTTTGTGAATGTTAGCCAGAATCACGTGATTGGTAGTCTAAGCTAGTATGATAGGGTTTGTCATCATCTAGAGGCCGAGAGCGGACATAACGTACCTTGTCCCCACCGGTCGGGAGTAGAGCGAAGCATAACGTACCTTGCTTCCCCTGCAGCCGGTGAGGAGGATTAGCTACCTCATTGGCATAAGCCTAGTTTGTAGCTCGCTAGAGCGAACCCCGCCAACGGTGCAAGCCTACCTTGGCGGTTTCTTAGCTTCGTGTCGGCAGGTACAGCCGCATGATGAGTGCCGAGGGCCTCGCACTCTCGTGATCGCGACACCGCTTTCCGAGTCTTAGGCATGCGACGCCCGCGTAGTTTGCCCTTAGGCCCCGCATTTACGCCGGTTGCGAGAAGAGCATGCGGTGCGCGCAAGACACGCGTTAGTAGCCTGCCTCGAGAGCTCCCTGCTAATGTTCGTGAGTACACCGCCTTCTTGTTTAGAGCCGCACTTCGTACTCCCCGATAGTCCAGATTTATAGCGAGGGTAAGAGACCCTTGAGGACACCCCTTTGGGATTAACTTTAGAGTTAATCAATTGGTCGAGGGAGAAAGACCCTCGAGGGTGTCGGACATCTTGGGATCGGTTTTTGAGCTGATCAATTGGCCAAGGGAGAAAGACCCTTGGAGATGTCCCGGGATTGGTTTGAGAGCCAATCATTAGGCCGGAAGTAGGAGACTTCCGTGGATTCCGGATTTGCCTTGTGAGCTCATTGAGCTAAGATCCGTGTTGATATTTGTGGCATGTGTACTAGGCTGCTAGATGATAGATTGCATCGTATCGCACTCCTGGCCGGGGGTTCTTACTCGAGTATGTTTATACTCACCCTTATCGTGGTTTCTTCCACAGTAACTTGGGACAAAGACCGAGGTGGCTAGCGGAGAGAGCCGAGATCATGGATGCCGCTGACACTCTGCCGTGTCTTATTTTATGCTTTTTTTGGATTTCAAAGATGTAGTTGGACTTAGGTCCATAGGAAAAACCATGATTTGAACTATTTTATGTTTTAAGGAAAGTACCGACGACCATCGCTTTTAAATTTGAATGGTTCGTTTCTGCTTAATGAATGTTTACTTTGTTTTTAATGTTTTCCACTCTTATATTTGAAAAGTTTTACAAACCGACCCCAGCCGGGTCCTTTTAAGTCTTTTCACTTGCATGCTGAGTAAAGATCTAGATTTAGTCCCATCTTCGGGTTGGGTCTTTACAGCTTGGTATCGTGAGCACGAGTCATAGATTCTCAGAGACTAACCTGCTTGTAGGTTGTGTTCCCATGATCTCCAAAGACTCCAAGGCCGCCAGTTTGTCTAAGTTCAATAAGCTAAGGGTTTTGTTTATGATACTATATGCAAGACACATGTGTTATCTTTGTTGACAGAGAAAGTCCGAGCGTGGACTAACCCGTTGTGGTTTCCATGTAGATCGCCAAATGACGGCCACACGTAGTGGAGCAGTCCGTCTCGAATCGCAAATAGAGATGCTTTGCAGAGCCAGCAGCCTGTGGTATATCGAGCTCAGAGGCGCCTGTGTGGCACCAGAGGTTAACTTGCCCGAGAAGGGGCGAGGGCCGCTATGCCTCAAGGTGCACTCCGTGAGGAGATATTTCTCGCTATGAGAGACATGATGATGGGCCTAATGGCCGAGCAGAGAGCTGAGACTCAGCGCAGCCTAGCAAGCAGAGAGAGGAGTCTAGGGCACAGATAGCCCAGCTTGACACAACTCATGCAAAGAGCACCCCCCCAAAGCAGCTCCAAAGAGCCCTGTAGCTCCGTAGCTCAACCGGAGAGGAGCAGTGGTCATCGTGACCACTCAGACCCACTTGATAGTGCAGAGGAGTCGCTGAGTTTGGCAAGTGGTTGAAAGATTTCACCAAGTGGAAGCCAAGAGAATTTGATGCGTCGAGAAACCACTTGTGGCGCTCAGTGGTTGGCAAGAATGGAGTACATCTTCGAGAGTTATGTGATGCCCAGATGTACAGAGGCCGAGATGTGCGGCCCATGTTCTCTCCGACACACCGAGTGGTGGTGGGAGTCCACAGATAGAGCTAGACCACCGGGTCTTCTCCACCACACTGGAGTTCTTTAGAACGAAGTTCGTGAGCTAAGTATGTTAATGACGAGGCTCAAGCAGGAGATGGCAGAGGCCTTCTCAAATCAAACAGGGATCGAGATAGTATTGTCGCCTATGAGAAGAAGTTCTCTCGAGTATAGCTATTTCGCACCGAGCTCATTGCCACCGAGGAGCTCAAGACTAAGAAGTTCATTTGTGGGTGAGGAAGGAGGTTGCTCAGATGTTCGAGCACTCGCCCCGAGAGTTATGATCGAGCAAAGAGAGTTGGCCACGATTTATAACCCGGCGTATCCGCCAAGGCAGGATTCTCATTGCGCCACTTGCTCATTCAACCGCCCAGCAGATTCGGCGTAAGAGGAAGTCAGGACTTCTAGTGGTTTCCGCTCAATCGTCGCAGACTCACGCAGCAGGCCGCCTAGTGGTCGAGATCGCGCCGACCTCGTAGAGCCCAGAGATCGCCAAAGAGGCGGCGCCAGCAAACAACACTCATTGCAACAAGTGCGGAAAGGCACATTATGGTTCTGTGGGAGCATCGCCCGTGCTTGCTACGGATGTGGCAAGGAGGGGCACTTGGCCGATTCTCGCACTCGTGGATTTAGCAAGAAGACGGGACCGCCCAACAAGAGGGCCGGGTGTTTGCCACTACTCGCCAGAGGCGAGCGTCATCGATGATGCGATTCTTGTACGCTTGTCTTACAAAGACTATGCATTTGTATTGTTTGATTCGGGTTCGACCCATTCCTTTGTTTCGATGCATTCTGTTAGACAAGCTTGTGTGGAGCTCGAACCTCTAGGGTTTGAGCTGTGTGTTGCCACTCCTTCTGTGTGTGAGTATGTTAGCTAGCAGAGAGTTAAGCATGGCCGGATTCAGATATCCGATGAGATTTTAGAGGCTACCCTCATAGTGCTGTCTATGAGCGGTTTCGATGTAATCCTTGGCATGGATTGGTTGGCGAGAGAACCATGCTTTGATAGATCGCCACGAAAAGAAGTGGTGTTTAGGCCGCCTCTCGAGGCCGAGCTTCAAGTTTCATGGGTGTCCAGGCGGAACTTGCCCGCTTTGATCTCAAAGCAAATGAAAGCCCATAGACTGTTGGCTCGAGGAGCTTGGGGCTTCTTGGCAAAGCTGTCGAGAGATAGTAGTCTCGCGTTGATCGTTGACATGGTCCTCGTGGTGCAAGAGTTTGCTTGATGTTTTCCCGAAGAGTTGTCGGGTTTACCCCTCGCGGAGTTGGACTTCACCATTGAGCCGGAGCCGTGACTCTTCCCATTTCCAAAGCCCCGTGATCGTATGGCGCCACCGAGTTGAGAGAACTCAAAGTGCGATTGCAAGAGATGCCGGATCGAGGTTTCATCCGTCCGAGTGTGTCCCGTGGGAGCACTCCGCCCTGCTTTGTTAAGAAGAAGGATGGATCCATGCGCTTGTGTATAGACTATAGAGAATCAATAAAGTCACGGTGAAGAATAAGTATCCCCGCCGCGTATAGATGATCTCGCTTGATCACCTTCAGGAGCCTCGGTGTTTTCTAAGATTGATTTGAGGTCGTGGTACCATCACCGAGGATTCGAGATGCGTATATCCCAAGACCGCGTTCGGATCGAGGTATGGTCATTATGAGTTCGTGGTCATGTCTTTCGGACTCACGAACGCCCCGCAGCGTTTATGGACATGATGGACAGAGTGTTCAAGGCATTCTTGGATAACTTTGTCATCGTATTCATAGACGACATTTTGATTTATTCCAGACAAAAGAGGACCATGCTTCGCATTTGAGGCAAGTTTTGACAAAGATTGCGTGAGAACCAGCTTGTTCGCAAAGTTCTCTAAGTGTGAATTTTGGCTAGAGAGTAGCCTTCCTTGGACATATCGTGTCGGCAGATGGTATAGCGGTGGACCCCGCAAAGATAGAGGCAATTAGCTCATGGGCCAGACCGACGACGGTCGCCGCGAGATACGCAGCTTTTTGGGTCCGGCGAGTTATTACCTGCGTTTCGTGAAAGACTTTTCCGCTAAGGCGGCACTCCCTAACCCGTCCGACCAAGAAGGGTGTTGACTTTGTTTGGGATGCTAGATGTGAGGAAAGTTTTGCCCACTTTAAGCTCACTTTGACGACAAAGACTGTGTGTTGGCGATTCGGAGGAACAGGAGGTTTCGTAGTTTATAGTGATGCTTCCAAGTATGGTTTAGGTCAGTGTGTTGATGCAAAGATGGGAAGGTGATAGCTTATGCTTCCCACAGCTTTGAAGCCTTATGAGAAGAACAATCCAACTCATGATATGGAGTTGGTCATAGCTTGTTTTTGCTCTAAAGATTTGGAGGCATTACTTATATGGTGAGAGGATTCAGTTGTTCACGGATCACCGTGAGCCTCAAATATTTCTTCACTCGTAAGGAGTTGAACATGAGGCGCAGGAGGTGGCTCGAATTAGTAAAGGACTACGATCGTGAGATTTTGTATCATCCCTAAAAGCCAATGTTGTGGCCGATGCACGAGTAGGAAGACGTCGCATTCAAAGCAGCTTTGCTTTGAGCTCCCAAGTTGAATTGCGGAAAGAGTTTGAGCGAACCGGTATTGCGCCTTGTTGGGAGAGGTTACCGCTGTGGTAGCCCAACTATCGATTCACCTGTCGCTAAGCGAGAGGATCATCGACGATCGTGAGTGATCCCAAGTTGAGGAGATTGCTCGAGAGGGTTAAGGCCGATGGCGATTTCGACTTTGTTGTGGCACCAGTGAAGGCTTGAGGTACCGAGAAAGTCGATTGTGCGTCCCGATGACGCAGAGGTTCGAGCAGAGTTGCTCGCCGAGGCACATAGTTCCCATTCACTTGGCACCCGTGAGGTACCAAGATGTACCAGATCTCAAGCGACGCGTCGTGGATGGGCATGAAGCGAGATATAGCGGAGTTTGTTAGCCGGTGTCTCACTTGTCAACAAGTGAAGGCCCCTGCATGAAACCCCGCAGGTTTATTGCACCGTTAAGTGTTCCACAAAGGGAAGTGGGATGAGATTTCGATGGATTTTATCTCAGGTTGCCGAGGACACCGAGAGGGTTCACTCAGATCCGGGTAGTAGTGGATCGGTGACCAAGAGTGCACACTTTATTCCCGGAAGATTAGTTATACCGTGGAACAAAGGGCCACGATTGTTCCTTGAGCAGATTGTGCGGTACCACGGGTACCCGCAAAGATAGTATCGATTGGGATTCTCGGTTCACATCTCGCTTCGAGAGCGCCCGTAAGGGTTTGGGAATCGAGTGCGCCAAAGATCGCCTTCCACCTCAAACCGATGGTCGATCGAGAGGGTGAATCGAGATCGAAGACATGTTGAGAGCCCGTGTCTTGGACTTCCTGTGCGCTTGGGACCATGACTGATTTCTGATTTGAGTTCGCCTACAACAACAGTTATCAGGCGACTATTCAGATGGCCCCATTCGAGGCGTTGTATGGTAAGCGCTGCAGATCCCCAGTGTTCTGGGAGGAGGTTGGTGACAGACAGGTTCTGGGACCCGAGTTACTTCAGATGACGAACGACGCAGTGCAGAAGATAAGGACTCGCATGTTGACAGCACAAAGTAGGCAGAAAAGTTACGCCGATGTGAGGCGTAGAGACTTGGAGTTTGAGGTGGGTCAACATGTTTTCCTGAAAGTAGCACCTATGCGTGGGGTGTTAAGGTTTGGAAAGCGAGGCAAGCTGAGCCCCAGGTTTGTAGGGCCTTTTGAGATCCTTGAGCGGATCGGAGCAGTGGCCTATCGGTTAGTTTTACCCCCGCCTTTGTCGTGGTGCATAATGTGTTCCACGTTTCGATGTTGAGAAAGTACGTGGCAGATCCTTCGCATGTGCTAGAGCATGAGCCCCTAGAGTTGAGTAAAGATTTATCCTTCGAGGAGAAGCCCGTGCAAATTTTGGCTTATGAGCGCAAGGTATTGCGCAACCGAGAGATAAGTTTAGTAAAGGTTCTTTGGAGGCATCGAGGGCGAGAGGAAGCAACGTGGGAGCTAGAGGATGAGATGAGGACTCATTACCCGAGTTGTTCCAGTCTTAGGACTTTCTGGGACGAAAGTCTTTTAAGGGGAGTATTGTAACGGCCCTGCTTTCCTTCCCTTAATAACAAAATTAATTGGAAAATTAATTGAATCTTTTGGGATTTGAGCCTTGCCCTAAATGGTGAATGTGGAGTTTTAAGAAAAGAGCCTTAATTAAAAAGAAAAAGAGAAAAGAATTTCTCAGAGCCGGGACCCGCAAGAGAAAAGCCTTGGGAAAGGAATTTAGGTCTCCTAACCTATTTAAAAATAAGGAAAAGAAGAAAAATCAAGAAACCCCTAATTTTTCCCCTTAGAGCCGCATTCTCTCTCTCTCTCTCTCTCTCTCTCTCTCTCTATCTCTCTCTCTCTAAAACCCTAGCCGAGCAGCCCTAGCCACACCATCGAGCCACCCCGAGCCACCCGGCCCTAGCCGCACGCACCACCCCGCCCGCACACGCCCTGCCGCAAGACAAACTTCGCGCACGCACTGCACCACGCCGCCCGCCTCGCTTCGCCCGCACATCGCGCCGCGCTCGCCGACCGAAGCCCCACTGTCGCGACACCCATCGCCGCCGACGTCGCCGTGGCGCCAGGACCGCCCGGCGTCGCTCGTGGTCGCCAAAGGCCGCAACGCAGCCTCAGACGCTGCCGCCGCGCGCGCGCCGCCGCTCCAGCGTGATCCTCGCCGCGCGCGCCAACCTGGCCGAGCCGCTGGCTCGCGCGTCGCCTTGCAACCGCACACCGCCGCTACTGCTCAAGCGTCCGCCCGACGTGTTGCACACGCGGCCCAGCGCCAGCGCCCAGCGCCCCAGCCGCACCAAAGAGCGCCCAAGCCACCCTCCTTGCTGCCGAGGCCCGTGTCTTCTCGGTGGTAATTCCCAAACCAATCCCTTTGTGTTTTCTAAGCTTCCGTCACTGCAGTATGTATTTACTTAGGATGCTTTATTTATGCCTAGGTTGCTCGAGTTCAGATTAAGCTCGAGGGTCTTTTTGGTTGTGATAGCTATTCTCCACTTGTTTCCGTGTAAGGACTTCCTACCGTGGTTGTGTGGACCCCGCTATGCTTTCTTAATTGTGCCTTGTATGCTTGTTTACCTTTATGAGCATGTTAGTGGATAGGATAGCTAATGATTAAATTCTTGCTAGCATGTTTTACCTTTTTGTACATGTTAGTGCCATGCTAGGTTTGTTCTTCCAAAGATGCTTGAGATTCCCGCTTTAAGCACGTAGTATCATGCTAGGCTATGTATGATAGATGTCTTTGTGAATGTTAGCCAGAATCACGTGCCTTGGTAGTCTAAGCTAGTATGATAGGGTTTGTCATCATCTAGAGGCCGAGAGCGGACATAACGTACCTTGTCCCCACCGGTCGGGAGTAGAGCGAAGCATAACGTACCTTGCTTCCCCGGCAAACAAAGTGAGGATTAGCTACCTCATTGGCATAAGCCTAGTTTGTAGCTCGCTAGAGCGGAACCCCGCCAACGGTGCAAGCCTACCTTGGCGGTTCTTAGCTTCCAGTCGGTGGTACAGTCGCGCACGGATGAGTGCCGAGGGCCTCGCACTCATCGTGATCGCGACACCGCTTTCCGAGTCTTAGGCATGCGTGCACTGCCCGCGTGGTTTGCCCTTAGGCCCCGCATTTACGCCGGCTGCGGAGAAGAGCATGCGGTGTGCGCGCAAGCACACGCCGTTAGTAGCCTGCTCGAGAGCTCCCGGGCTAATGTTCGTGAGTACACCGCTTCCTTCTTGTTTAGAGCCGGACTTGGGTACTCTCCCGATAGTCCAGATTTATAGCGAGGGTAAGAGACCCTTGAGGACACCCCCTTGGGATTAACTTTAGAGTTAATCAATTGGTCGAGGAGAAAGACCCTCGAGGGTGTCGGACATCTTGGGATCGGTTTTTGAGCTGATCAATTGGCCAAGGGAGAAAGACCCTTGAGATGTCCCGGATTGGTTTGAGAGCCAATCATTAGGCCTAAGTAGGAGACTTCCGTGGATTCCGGATTTGCCTTGTGAGCTCATTGAGCTAAGATCCGTGTTGATATTTGTGGCATGTGTACTAGGTCGCTAGATGATAGATTGCATCGTATCGCACTCCCTGTCGGGGGTTCTTACCGAGTATGTTTATACTCACCCTTATCGTGGTTTCTTCCACAGTAACTTGGGACAAAGACCGAGGTGGCTAGCGGAGAGAGTTGGGAGATCATGGATGCTGCTTGACACTCTGTCGTGTCTTATTTTACTCGCTTTTGGATTTCAAAGATGTAGTTGGACTTAGGTCCGTAGGAAAAACCATGATTTGAACTATTTTATGTTTTAAGGAAAGTAATTGATCACCATCGCTTTTAATTTGAATGGTTCGTTTCGCTTAATGAATGTTTACTTTGTTTTTAATGTTTTCCACTCTTATATTTGAAAAGTTTTACAAACCGACCCCAGCCGGGTCCTTTTAAGTCTTTTCACTTGCATGCTGAGTAAAGATCTAGATTTAGTCCCATCTTCGGGTTGGGTCTTTACACCTGCGAACCCCACTGGTTGCCTACAATCCTTAACGAAATCCAATTCGAACCACCAACTGGTGACTGATTGTAAGAACCCGACCCAAAACATGGTCCTAAACCTGGGATCTTACTCAGCATGCAAGTTAAATATCATAACAAGCGGTTTAGAGCTTACATTTAAAAATCTTTCAAAACATATGAGAAGGGGGAGCCCTTAAAACATAACCAACAATTTAAGTTTAAACAATCCAACAAAGTAAAACATCCTGGGCAATGTTTAATAAAATGTACAATACAATTTAAGCAACGCTTTTAAACAATGTTCCCCTAGGACTCTGTCCCATCTACATGCCGAATAAACAATGCAATAATAAAAGACAGAGTGCCGCGGTTCCCCATGATCAATCGCTCCCTCCGCTAGCCCTCCCGGTGTTGTCCCGAGAGTTACCCGAAAGATAAATAAGGGTGAGTATAAACATACTCAGTAAGAATCCCCAACCGGGGTACAATACGATACATCGCCTCTTCTAGCACCTCAATATGCAAGCAAACAACTACCAACACGCATCATAGCTCAACGAGCTCATAACACAAGATCTGAAACATCTAAGTCTCTTACTTCCGAATCATCGGAAGTCTCCTACTTCCTACTAATGATTGGTTCTCATAACCAATCCTCGGGACATCTCCGAGGGTCTTTCTCCCTCGGCCAATTGATCACTCAAAAACCGATCCCAAGATGTCCGACACCCTCGAGGGTCTTTCTCCTCACCACTTGATTAGCTCAAAAGCCAATCCCAATGGGTGTCCTCAAGGGCCTCTTACCCTCGCTAAAAATCTGGACTATCGGAGAGTACCTGTAAGAACCCGACCCAAAATACGGTCCTAAACCTAGGTTCTCACTCAAAGATGCAAGTTAAATATTTCACCGAGCGGTTTAGTGCTCATATTTAAAACCTTTCAAAACATTTAGAACGGGAATGCTTAAAACATAATCAACAACTTTGTTTAAGAAAACCAACGGTAAAACAAGCACTGCCAAGATATATATAAAAACATTCAAAATAGTTCAAAACAACTTTTTATAATGTTTTCCCCAGGACTCTGTCCATCTACATGCTTGAACAAATATGCAAACAATAAAGACAGAGTGTCGGCGGCTCCCATGATCAATCGGCTCCTCCGCTAGCCGCCCCGACATCGTCCCAAGTTACCCGTGGAAAACCACAGAAATAAGGGTGAGTATAAACATACTCAAGTAAGAATCTCAACCGGGTACAATACGATACATCAATCATCTAGCACCCTAGTATACATGCAAACAATTACCAACATGGATCATAGCTCAACGAGCTTACAAGGTAGAATTGAATCCTCGGAAGTCTCCTACTTCCGGCCTAATGATTGGCTCTCATAACCAATCCCGGACATCTCCGAGGGTCTTTCTCCTCGGCCAATGATCACCTCAAAACCGATCCCAAAGATGTCCGACACCCTCGAGGGTCTTTCTCCCTCGACCATATGATCACCTCAAAAGCCAATCCCAATGGGTGTCCTCAAGGGCCTCTTACCCTCGCTATAACTGACTATCGGAGAGTACCCGGTCCGGCTCTAAATCGAAGGAACTGTGTACTCACGAACATTAGCCCGGGAGCTCTCCGAACCGGCGACTAAAGCGTGTCTTGCGCGCACACCGCATGCTCTTCTCGCAACCGGGCGTAAATGCGGGGGCCTAAGGGCAAACTACGCGCCGCTTACGCATGCCTAAGACTCGGAAATGGTGTCACCGAACACGAGAGTGCGAGGCCCTCGGCACTCATCCGCAACCTGTACCACCGACTGGCTAAGAACCGCCAAGGCGTGCTTGCACCGCTGGCGTGGTTCCGCTCTAGCAGTGCTACAAACTAGGCTTATGCCGATGTGGTAGCTAAATCCACATCGGCCGCCGGGGAAGCAATGTACGTTATGCTTCGCTCTACTCCCGGCAGTGGGGACAAGGTACGTTATGTCCGCTCTCACCTCTAGATGATGACAAATTCTAACACACTAGCTAGAGTATAGAGTAAACGATTCTGGCTAAACATACATAATCATCATCAATCATACATAACCTAGCATGATACTACGAACTTAAAGCAGAATCTCGTGCATGCCGGAAGAACAATCCTAGCATGGCACTAACATGTACAATCAAGCAAACATGCTAGCAGGAGTGCAATCACAAGTCATCCTATCCACTAATCATGTCCATAAAAGTAAACATGCATATAAGGCACATTCAAGAAAGCATCGCAGGTCCACACAACCACGGTAAGGAATCCTTACCGAAACGAGCGTAAATAACTTTCACAATCAAATAATGACCTCGAGCTTTAAAGCGAAACCGAGCAACCTAAGCATTTTAATAAAAACAACCTAATTAAATAAACAAATGCCAATAGCCTAGGGCCCAAAGGAAAAAGTCTCGGAATTACCGACCGAGAAGACACAAGGCCACGCCCCAACCCGCACGGCAAGGCAGCCGTCCGTCAAAGAAAAAAAGCAGTGGCGCTACTGGCGCTGGCGCTGCCGCACTCGGGCGCTGGGCGCTGGGCACCGGCGCTGCATCTGGCGCTGGCGCTGGCTGCTGGGCTGGGCGCGGCAGGGGCGGGCGCCTGGCGCTGGTGCGCGCGATCGCGACAGGGAGCAGCGCGACCGGGCGGCGGACGCGACGAAGCGGCACGGGCACGCAGACGCGGGCCGCCGCAGCGAGCGAACACGCTGGTCGGGCGCTGCGCGAGGCGGGCTGGCGGGAACGAGCGGCGCGCGCGCGCGCTCGGGCGGTTCGTGCGCGGCACGCGCGCGCTTCGGGCCGGGCGAGGAAGTGCGATCGGGCGCGCTGGGCTGAAGCCGCTGGGCGACTGGGGTTGGTGCGATCTGGGCATGGCTGGTCAGGCAGCCGGTGCGGCTGGCTCGACAGGATGTGCAGCCGGTGCGATCTGGGCATGGCGGCCGGGCTTAGCGGCTAGGGTTTGGGTTCTTGGTGAGGTCGGCTAGGAGAGAGAGAGAGAGAGAGAGAGAAATTTCTGCCAAAACAAGGGGAAGAGGGATTTTCTTGATTTTTCCTTCTTTTTCCTAATTTAAAAGGCCTAAAATCCCTTCCCAAAACATCCACTTTCAAAACCCGCCCAAGCAAACTTACTTAAAAAAATAAAACTCTCATTTCCTACAAACTCTCAAAGACCATTTAGGCAAGGGCTCAAATCCCAATGGAAGCACCAAAATTATAAATAATTTTGCCATTTTCAAAAATACTTCCAAACTTCCAAACAACTTGCCCAAACCTCTCTGGTCTTGCAACCAACAACCATTAAGCTTCGACAAAGGCAGGAATGACCCCGAAATCCAAAATCCACAAAACCCTGACCGGGGCAAAAGACCAAAATACCCCTAAGGGTTAAAATAACTCTAACGGCCCATCCGAACATCCGAATAATGACCCAAATCACTTGGGTAACCGAAATAGAAAATCGGGCCGTTATAACCCGCATCGGCTCTAAATCGAAGGAATCGTGTACTCACGAACATTAGCCCGGGAGCTTCTCCGAACTGGCTTACTAACGCTGTGTGCGCGCACACCGCATGCTCTTCGCAACCGGGCGAAATGCGGGGCCTAAGGGCAAACTACGCGCCAGTGCACGCATGCCTAAGACTCGGAAACGGTGTCACCGAACACGAGGTGCGAGGCCCTCGGACTCATCTGTGCGGCACCGTACCACCGACTGAAGCTAAGAACCGCCAAGGCAGCTTGCACCGCTGGCGTGGTTCCGCTCTAGCAGCTACAAACTAGGCTTATGCCGATGTGGTAGCTACATCCACATCGGCCGCCGGGGGAAGCAATGTACGTTATGCTTCGCTCTACTCCCGACCGGTGGGGACAAAGTACGTTATGTCCGCTCTCACCTCCGGATGATGACAAACCCTACTACTCTATCCAAGAATACCGAGTAAATCAATGATTCCCCGGCTAGCAAGCAAAGACCGACATCAATCACGCTTACCTAGCATGATACTACAACTTAAACAGAATCACAAGCATGCTTTGGAAGAACAAACCTAGCATGGCACTAACATGTAAAATCAACAAACATGCTAGCAAGAGATCAAACAAAGTCGCCTATCACTATCATGCTCATAACAATCAAAGAAACATACAAGGCACAATCGAGACATATCGCAGGTCCACACAACCACGGTAAGAAATCCTTACACGGGACAAGCAGAAAATAATCACAAATCAACCAAGCAATCCTCGAGCCTCTAATCGAACCCAAACAACCTAAACATAAAATAAAGCACCCAAATCAAATACATAAAACAGCCCAAATAAATCCCTAAACAAAGAGCCAACAAATCGGGGCCCAACGAAGAAAAGACTCGGAAATACCATCCGAGAAGCCACAAGGCTCGGGCAACCCAAAGACACAACAGTGTGGCTGGCGCGCAGCGAGCACTGGCCAAGCGCTGGGCACAGCGCTGGGCACTCGGGCGCAGGGCGTGGCGCCGGGCGCAGCACGCGCGCTACTGGGCGAGGCAAGGGCGCGCGGGCGCGGGCTCGAGCTCGGCTGGGCGACGACACACGGCGCGCTTTGGCGTAAGACGGCGCGCACGGCGCGCGCGAGTCGACGCGATGGCCTCGGGGCGCTCGGGAAGGCACGCCGACCTACTGAGGCGAAGCGACTTCGGTGCGCCGGGCTCGGGCGACTCGACACGGACTCGGCGACACGGAGACGGCTCGGGCGATGCCGACCGGGCTCGGCGCGACCTGGGCGACACGGAGACGGCTGGGGCGGCGGCGGATCTGCGCTCGGCGCGACTAGGGCGAGGGCGATGATCGGGCGCTGGGTGGCTCGCAGACGGCGCGCGGGCATGGGCGACTGGGCGGCTGGTGCGAGGCGCTCGGCCGGGACATGGTGCGACTAGGGCTGGGCATGGTGCGGCTAGGGGCTGCTCGGCCGAGGAGAGAGAAAGGAGAGAAAAAGGAATTTTGGGGATTTTGGAAAATAAAAGGGAAAAATAAAAGGAAAAAGGGAATTAAAAGGAAAAATGGGATTTTATCCTCCTTTCCATCCTTAACCAATTTAAATAAGCCTTAAAGTCCTTAAATCCCACTTCCCGGCTTCCTCCTTCGAGACCCAGCTGAAGCAACCTTTTCCAAACAATAACTCTCACTTAAAACAAACTCCCAAATCATCTCTAAGGGCCTGGGCTCGAATCCCAAAGGAAACACCCAAACAAAGATCACTTTGCCCAAAACCCAAATCACAACCGAACTCCCAAACGAATAGCCCAAACATCTCGGGACTCGCAGCCACCAACATACAAGCCTCAACAAAGGCAGGAGCTGCCTCGAAACCCTGAAAATCCACAAATCCTGCCCGGGGAGCAAAAAGACCAAAATACCCCTAAGGGTCAAAAGCACTCTAACGGCCCAACCGAACCATCAATCTGAACCTAAGCACCTCGAGAACTGAATAGAAAATCGGGCTGTTACAATACTCCCTCCTTTTAAGACTTTCGTCCTCGAAAGTCCTAAACGAAACAAACTTCTAGGAAAACTCCAATGTTTCCTAGCCAATGTAACTTCTCGCCAAAACAACACTAACCCTTCTCTCAAAACCAAACCTCTTGGGTTCTCAAAGGCTCAAAGCCACAATGCTCTCCATCATCACAAACTATCTCAACCAAGAGACGAGGAACACAAAACTTGCACTGCTGTCAACGACGGGGCAAAGCTAACCACTGCTCCAATCCGCTCAAGGATCTCAAAAGCCCTACAAACTTGGCGCTTAGCCAAAACCCCGCTAAACCAACACGGAACACCTCTCAACGGTGTTACTCTCAAAGAAATCGGCAGCGGACTCGGCACAAGCTCCAAAACTCAACGCCACGCCTCGGCGTAACTTCTCTCGAAAGCCCACAACCGATAACAAATCGCCTCAACACAACGCCAAGTCAAGCAACAATCAACCTCTCGGTTCCAGAAACCAAACGGCCTACTCTTTCTTCACAAGAGACCAAATAACCGTATAGCTTGCCTAAAGCCTTAACGAAAAACAATCGAACCACCAATCGGCGATTGATCCAAAAGGCAAACTTTTTCCCACTAGCACAAGCTGAAACTTCACACCACGGCCAACCCTAAATGGCCAAAAAACCGTGCACAGCTCCACTCGCCAAGCCAACAACTGGAGCCTCACAACGGCCGAACACAAACTTTTCCATGCAAACCTCTAGCAATCGCCAAAAAGAACATTGCCAGTGCAAGGAAACACCCAACATTCCTCTCATGGAAAATCTCGCAGCAAGGACCAAACCCTCACAGGGGCTACCAAAGAACTCACAACAAATTGAGGAAAATGGCCCAAAGGCTAACCAACCAATGCCACGGCACCTCTGTGCCAACACACTCAATCGAGGCTCACTATTCGCCAATCACGAAAGCTCAACAACTAGAAACAAAGCCCGAGAAGGCCTTGCTCAGCAGAAACTCAACTCAAGCTCAACTCTTAAATGGGCCGCCACCGCTCTTGCGGGGACAAACAACTTTTTGCTTGCTAACAACACAATGCAGGGACCCTCTCGTTGGGCTAACCAACTGCGCTACTCGATCAACTACACAACTCAGAGCTACGCTGACTCCTCAACGGAACGATTTCCCGCAAGCAAAACTCTAAAGGGCGCGAACATCACACACGCTCGACTTGCTCAAACCCAAGGCAACATCAACCAACTCTCTTGGAAGCAACACCCAAGGGAAACTCAACCGATTGGACCACCAATCCGTAACTAGCCGAACTTACTCAACCACCGAGGGAGGAATCAACTCCCAAAACAACCAGACTAGGAACGAATCCTCGTGGCAACGTCCTCTCCGCTCGAACCGAGCAAGCTCTTGAAACATCAAGAGAACCAAATCTTGGTCAACACCAAGCACCAACTAGCCTCCAAAACCAAACAAGCACTAGCTTGCTAGATCGCCAAATCGCAAGCAACTCACCCAAGGAACACCGCCTGGGTCTAATCGAGCTCGAGAGGCTCTCCGCAACTAGAGATCCTCTCGATCACCCTCCGACACACACGGTCCGACAACGATCTAACAAACAACCGGCTCGCGGGCACAACCCTCTCCAAATCTCAACTATGCTTTGGCCAACTCCAACTTGGAAACCAAGGGGACCAGAACGCGCTACAGAGGCGTCATCCTCCTACTCAAAGCAACAACCTCAACATACCTTCTTCTCAAGGTAAGGATCCGAAACACTTTCTTAGCCCAAACGATCGAAAATCTGCGCGGCTTGCCACTCTCGCTCTTGTTCACCCCAATCAAGTCTAACCAGGGCAAGGACCAACTAGCAAAACTTGCTTACCCAACAACCCGACAAACGAGCACGGCATCCTTACACCCAAAGCTAGGCACTTGCCAAGAACTAAAGCCTTGACACCTCAAAGATCGAAAGCACTGGGTCCTCAACACGAACCTCTCGTGGTTTTCCAAACATAAACCACGGAACGAGCTACGCATGCAAAGTGCACCGGGTGTACAGGCTCCAACTTGATCTCTTAAGATCCAAAGCCAACAAGGGCTCTCACAGGGCAACTTTTGCCTCCAAACAGAGCCACAACAAACAAGGGAGCAACGAGTTCAAACCCACTCGGGGCCAACTCACCACGAAAAGCCACATTGGCCAACCTACTCTTACAAGCGCAAAACCACACCAAGCTAACATTCCTCAAACAATGTGCTCACTAAACGCGCTCCGATCAGCCATCCAACTCATGGCTCTATCATCGATCAACCACGCATCCACGATGCCAACACTAACCATACTAGGGCAACTCAAAGGGTAGCCGAATCATGCTACCATCAAGCCGGCTCACAGGCTCACAACACAGCGCGAGAACTCGAACGCGCTAGCTCTTAATGACCTAAAGCATCCTTTACACCCAACTCTCGTGAGATCCCGAACAGCTCCTACTTTCCTCGAAAACCTCAAACTTGTAGTCCTCTCGACTACCACCGAGCTAGATCTCTTAAGCAACCCAAACAGTGCAACCTCGTGAAAAGGGTACAAGACAAGCGGGGATGCTATACTGGGCACCATGGAACCACCTGCACTAAAAGTGCCAACCGGCCCAAACTAGGCCTCCTCTCAAAGCTTGGTGCCAACAGCACTACATCCATTACAACACGAATCAGCCTCAAACGAGCTTTATGCCCCTCTCGAGAATAGGGAAAGCCACTCTCCAAGTGACGGGGCAATGGCACTCAAAGACAGAGTCCAAACACTCGAGCACCTAATCTCTCGCATCTCGACCAACAGACTTGCCACGCCTACTCCTCGCATCCCACTCGATGCTCAACAAAAGCTCAGGCCAACTCCTCGGGTGGCAACAACTAGTTCCACACTCGGAACATCCAAATAAAAGAGGGTTCCACTCTACTAGCCCGCCAAATCCACAGATGGATAAAACCCCGGCAAGCAAACTCCACACTACACCCTAGCTACGAGGGTACAAAGAGAACTGGCTGCAAAACAACAAAGAGGCTTGCAAGGGGGCACATATGTCTCTACATCCGCCTCAAGCCACTAACACGGCAACTTGCCAATCAATCGGGCGATCGGTGGAGACTCGCTAGTCCACCTCTCTCAAGGGACTACCACCACCAATCGCGGAATCAACAAAGACGGAACGGCTCACCTCGGCCTCTCGAGCAGCAGGGGCATCCCAACACACGGATGCTAAACTCAAACTCAGCCAACCGCTTTACTACTAGCGGAGGGACTTTCTAATACATCAAGCTCTCTGAGCATCCACTTGCCAAATCGGGCGGCTCCATCAACGCCAACAAACTCAATCGCATAAACTCGCCTGGTCAAGCCTCCCGGACCTCCGGCTACGAGAGCTACTGGGGAAAATGCTGAAACAAACTCTGTCACCGGGCTATCCATGCCCGGGACTCCTCGCTACGCGCTACAAAATCGCGCTGGGTCTTTGCTCTCTCGATAGCTAAAGACTCGCCATCAAATCTCACATGGCCGGAGCACACTCTGCTCAGGAGTCATACTGAGGCGTGCTAGCCTCTACCCCCTCCTCTAGGCAACTCAACTGCTAGGGCCAACTCGGCCAAAGGGCTAAACAACCACGGGGCGCGCCTCAACATCAACAAGATCACCCAACTCCTTGGTCGACATGCCAAGCGTCCCCGCTCCTCTCGAGTGCAATCAACATACCGGGCGATCTCGCACAAGGCACCTCCACCCTCTCACTAGGGGAGAAACCAACAAACCGGGCCACAAATGGCCTATGGGAGTCTAATCTCTGCCTCCTCTCGAGTGCGATCGACACACCGCGATCCGCACAAAGCAACAAAATCGCCCACACGGGGCTCTCACCGCTCATCAAACTACTCGTGATCGCGAAAAATTGGCATGATGGCTCTCTAAGCCCAAACCAACAACAAGTCGTAACTCGCTGCGTCTCAGCTCCACAACTCTACACATGCATAAAAGCTAGAAGAAAAGTATTGTAAATTCTTACCCCTTAACTTAATTGAACTCGCACAAACCAAGCGGCCGTGGAGTGCCGATGATCATGGGAACAACAACCTACAAAGCGGGTTAGTCTACGTAATCTATGACTCGTGCTCGATACCAACCTGTAAGAACCCGACCCAAAACATGGTCCTAAACTCGGGATCTTACTCAAAGATGCAAGTTAAATATGATAACAAGCGGTTTAGAGCTTACATTTAAAAATCTTTCAAAACATATGAGAAGGGGGAGCCCTTAAAACATAACCAACAATTTAAGTTTAAACAATCCAACAAAGTAAAACATCCCGGCGGTGTTTAATAAAATGTACAATACAATTTAAGCAACGTTTTAAACAATGTTCCCCTAGGACTCTGTCCATCTACATGCTTTGAATAAACAATGCAATAATAAAAGACAGAGTGCCTGGCGGTTCCCCATGATCAATCAGCTCCCTCTCGCTAGCCCTCCCGGTGTTGTCCCGAGTTACCCGAAAGATAAATAAGGGTGAGTATAAACATACTCAAGAAGAATCCCCAACCGGGTACAATACGATACATCGAGTCTTCTAGCACCTCAATATGCAAGCAAACAACTACCAACACGGATCATAGCTCAACGAGCTCATAACACAAGATCTGGAAACATCGGAAGTCTCTTACTTCCGGAATCATCTAAGTCTCCTACTTAGGCCTAATGATTGGTTCTCATAACCAATCCCGGACATCTCCGAGGGTCTTTCTCCCTCGGCCAATTGATCACTCAAAACCGATCCCAAGATGTCCGACACCCTCGAGGGTCTTTCTCCCTCGACCACTTGATTAGCTCAAAAGCCAATCCCAATGGGTGTCCTCAAGGGCCTCTTACCCTCGCTAAAAATCTGACTATCGGAGAGTACCCGCAGATCGCTCTAAACCGAAGGAACTGGTGTACTCACGAACATTAGCCCGGGGAGCTCTCCGAACCGGCTACTAACGCGGCGTGTCGACACCGCATGCTCTTCTCGCAACCGGCGTAAATGCGGGGCCTAAGGGCAAACTACGCGGGCCGTGCGCATGCCTAAGATTCGGAAGCGGTGTCACCGAACACGATGGTGCGAGGCCCTCGGCACTCATCTGTGCAGCTGTGTGCCTCACCGACACGAAGCTAAGAACCGGCCAAGGCGTGCTTGCACCGCTGGCGGTGGTTCCGCTCTAGCGGGCTACAAACTAGGTTTATGCCGATGTGGTAGCTACATCCACATCGGCCGCCGGGGAAGCAATGTACGTTATGCTTCGCTCTACTCCCGACCGGTGGGGACAAAGTACGTTATGTCCGCTCTCACCTCTGGATGATGACAAACCCTACTACTCTATCCAAGAATACCGAGTAAATCAATGATTCCCGGCTAGCAAGCAAAGACCGACATCAATCACGTTTACCTAGCATGATACTACAACTTAAACAGAATCACAAGCATGCTGGAAGAACAAACCTAGCATGGCACTAACATGTAAAATCAACAAACATGCTAGCAAGAGATCAAACAAAGCTGCCTATCACTATCATGCTCATAACAATCAAAGAAACATACAAGGCACAATCGAGACATATCGCAGGTCCACACAACCACGGTAAGAAATCCTTACCGGACAAGCGAGAAAATAATCACAAATCAACCAAGCAATCCTCGAGCCTCTAATCGAACCCAAACAACCTAAACATAAAATAAAGCAACCCAAATCAAATACATAAAACAGCCCAAATAAATCCCTAAACAAAGACCAACAAATCGGGGCCCAACGAAGAAAAGACTCGGGAATACCATCCGAGAAGCCACAAGGCTCAAGCCAACCAAAGACACAACAGTGTGTTGGGCGCAAGAGCACTGGCCGGGCGCTGGGCACAGCGCTGGCTGCACTGGGCGCAGGCGTGGCGCGCGCGCAGCACGCGCGCTGGGCGAGGCAAGGGCGCGCGGCGCGGGCTCGAGCTCGGCTGGCGCGACGACCACACGGCGCGGCTTGGCGAAAGACGGCGCCGACGCGCGCGCGCCGCGCGAGCGACGCGATGGGCTCGGGGCGCTCGGGAAGGCACGACGACCTACGAGGGGCGAGCGACTTCGGTGCGCGGCCGGGGCTCGGGCGACTCGACACGGACCGGGCGACACGGAGACGGCACAGGCGATGCCGACTGGGCTCGGCGCGACCTAGGCGACACGGAGACGGCCAGGCGGCGGCAGAGATCTGCGTGCTCGGCGCGACTAGGGCGAGGGCGATGCGATCGGGCGCTGGGGTGGCTCGGCACGGCGCGGGCATGGGCGACCTGGGCGGCCTGGTGCGAGGGCGCGGCTCGGCTGGACATGGTGCGACTAGGGCTGGGCATGGTGCGGCTAGGGGGCTGCTCGGGCTGGAGGAGAGAGAAAGGGAGAGAAAAAGGAATTTTGGGGATTTTGGAAAATAAAAGGGAAAAATAAAAGGAAAAAGGGAATTAAAAGGAAAAATGGGATTTTATCCTCCTTTCCATCCTTAACCAATTTAAATAAGCCTTAAAGTCCTTAAATCCCACTTCCCGGCTTCCTCCTTCGAGACCCGGCTGAAGCAACCTTTTCCAAACAATAACTCTCACTTAAAACAAACTCCCAAATCATCTCTAAGGGCCTGGGCTCGAATCCCAAAGGAAACACCCAAACAAAGATCACTTTGCCCAAAACCCAAATCACAACCGAACTCCCAAACGAATAGCCCAAACATCTCGGGACTCGCAGCCACCAACATACAAGCCTCAACAAAGGCAGGAGCTGCCTCGAAACCCTGAAAATCCACAAATCCTGCCCGGGGAGCAAAAGACCAAAATACCCTAAGGGTCAAAACAGCTCTAACGGCCCAACCGAACCACTGAATCTGAACCTGAAGCACCTCGAGAACTGGAATAGAAAACTGGGCCGTTACATGCGTCCACAACACTAAAGCAACCATCTTACGAGAAATCGAAGCACCAAAGCCAAGGACACTTTTCTGGTTCACCAAACGGCTACCACCACACACACTAGCCGATACTTCCGGCCGGCCTACGAACGCGGGGTCCAAGAACAGGCTCCACTCAGCCAAACTAATAAGCCGGAGCCCCTCAACGGCCGACAACAAACCTTCCAATGCAATCCGATCAGCCATTGGCCTAGGTGAACATCGCCAGACAGGAAAACAAACAACATTCCTCTCACGGAAACCTCGAGCAGCAAGGAATAAAACATTACGTGGCTACTAGCAACACGATAGCTGGAGGATCGAAACTCAAGGGCTTTACCACCCAATGCCACGGCACCTCTGTGCCAACTCACTCAACTGTGGCTCAGCTAAAATGCCAACTGCGAATGCACAACGACTAAAAGAAAAGCCCGAGAAAGGCTTGCTTAGCAGAAACTCAAACCAAGCTCATAACGAGCAAAGCTCGCCTCCAAGCTGCCACTCAACTCTTAAGCCCATCCGTTTTGCTCCAAGGACTTCCTCCTTATAGCTTAGACCTAACTCTTCTTCCAATCCAGAAACTCCACCCACGAAACATCGCGAGGAATAAGGATAGCGACGACCACAAGCTTGCGGATCCTGAACAACACGAGTCGGCAAGACTACCTCAAAAGTTAAAACTCGAGGCCGGCATCCACGGTGCAACTCAACTACCAAGGAACTAAGGGGTTCCACAAACTCCAAAGATCCAACAACCTTCCACCAACAACTCAAGCCCTGGAACTGGCTGGCTTTCGCCTCGCGGGAACAAACACTTTCCGCTTGCTATCAAACAGACGCAGGGACACTCTCGCTAGGCTGACCACTGCGCTACTCTGATCAACTACACAACTCAGGAGCTAAGTCGACTCCTCCTTTACAGAACGATTTCCTAGCAAGCGGACTTGTAAGGACAATGAATTTCACACACGCTCGCTGTCTTGCTCAAACTCAACAGTAACAACCACCAACTCTTCTCGGAAGAAACATCCAAGGGTTCCTCAATCGCTTGAACCACCAACTTGGAACTAGCAGTGCCTACCCAATTGCCGAGGGAGGGGTCAACTCCCAAAACTTCCGAACTATGAACAAGTCCTCAGGGCAACGCCCGCTTGCTCAAACCGAGCTAGCTCACGAAACAACAAGGGAACCAAACCTTGGTCAACACCAAGCACCACCTCGCTAAGAATTCCGAAAATCAAAGTGGAGGTTACCAAGAACAACTCTAGCTTGTTAATTGACAACAAGCATCCACCAACTCAACCGAGGAACACTGCCTGGGTCTGACTGAGCTCTAGTGAGGCTCTCCACAACTTAGGGTTCCACCGATCGCCCTCCGACACACACTGTTGTCAAACGGTCTAACAGACAGCTGACTACACGAGCACATCTCCCTCCAGCATCTCAACTATGCTGGCCAAAAGCTCTTCCTTGCCACATCTGTAGCAAGCACGGGCGATGCTCCGCACAATCTGAAAAGCGCCTTACCACACTTGATGCAATGAGCCGACTGCCTGGCCCCGCCCTGCTGACGATCCTGAGCTCTAACCTGCAGTCGGCGCTGATCGCGACCCCTAGATCGCCCTCGCTGGCGATGCGCTATCCACTGAAAGGGAACAATCGGAAGACCCAAACTTCCTCTTGCTCAAAGCATCGACCACATTGTAGCTTCTATCCGGGTAAGGATCCGAACAACTCTCTTAGCCATGGCGGCGTAAACTCTGCGATTATGCTACCATCGCCCTTGTTCGGTTTCAATCAACTCCAACCATCGACCAACAAGAAATGCCTCTACCTGGCCAAGGGCCAACTAGCATAACTTTCCTACGCATCAACCCGCTACGCACGCGAGCCTCTCAACCCAAGGGCACTTGCCAAGAACTAAAGTCCTAACTCCTCGAGGCCGAGCACCGGTTTCACAACCCGAAACCCCTCGTGGTTCTTGAAAAATACACCACTAACGAGCTACACAAAAGTACACCGCCTGCATGCAGCTCCAACTTGGTTCCTTAAGATCCAAACCAACAAGTATTCTCACACAAGGCAACTTTTGCCTCCCAATAGAGCCACTTCTAGCAAAGGAGCAACAAGAGTTCAACCCACTCAGGGTCAACTCACCACGGAATGCCACATTGGTCGACTCACTCTTACAAGAGCATAGCCACACCAAGCTAACTTACCTCCTACCGATGGTCCACTAAACGTGCTCCGATCAACCATCCAACTCATGGCTCTAACAGTGGATCAACCACGCATCATCGATGCCAACCCTACTCATATTAGGGTAACTCCAGGGTTAACCGAATCACACTACCATCCAACTGGCTCCAAAGCCCACAACACAGCGCGAGATCTCGGACGCGCTAGCCCTTAACAACCAACAGTATCCTTTGTACCCAACTCTCGGTGACCCTGAAAGGCTCCTACTTATCCCTCGAACGACCTCAAACTTGTAGTTCTCTAGCTACCACCGAGCTAGATCTCTTATGCAACCCAAATAGGTGAAATCTCATGAATGGGTACAGGACTAGTGGGGATGCTAAACTCCGGGCGGGTCCTGGAACCACCTGCACAAAAAGTGCCAACTGGCCTGAATCTAGGCCTCCTCTCAAAGCTTGGTGCCAACAGGCACTACTTCCTTTACAACACAAACATCCCTTTACGGGCTTTAAGCCACTCTGAGGGTAGGGAAGGTCACACTCCAGGTGACAGGGCAATGGCACTCAACACAAGAGTCTCAAGAATCGAGTAGACTACTCTCTGACATCACGTCTAACAGACAAGCCAAGGCCCACTCCTGCATCCCACTCGATGCTCGACGAATACTCAGGCCAACCCTCGGGTGGCAAAGACCTAGCTCCACACGGAACATGCTAACGAAGGTGCTCTTCTCTAATAGCCACCAAAACCACTGGACGGAATAAGTCCTCGACAAGCAACCTCCACACTCACCGCTGGCTACGACGGTACTAAAAAAGAACTGGCCGCAAAACGATCAGTAGGCTTGAAGGAGGACAAGATGTCTCTACATCTTCCTCAAAAGCTACTAACTTGGCGCTTGCCAATCGACCGGGTGGCTCGTGGAGACTCTCGCTGTCCGCCTCTCACAGGACTTCCACCACCACACTGCTGCATCAAACAACACCGAGCGGCGCGCCTCGACCTCTAAACATCCGGTCATCGGCCTCCGAACACCGAGTCATCACAACACTTGGATGATAAACTCGATCTGGCAAACCACCTTGCCGCTAGCGATGAGGTCTCAAAACATCCACTCTCTGAGGCTTCCACTTGCCAAACTCGGCGGCTCGATCAACGCCAACTATCTTATCGGCATAAACTCTGCGATCAAGCCCTCCCCCGAACCTCCGGAGCTCTTTGGAACTACAAGGAGGGGTGTCTCCTAAATAAACTCTACCACCGGGCTATCTATGCCCAAGACTCCTCACTTCGCGCTACAAATCTGCGCTGGGTCTCCGCTCTCTGTTAGCTAAAAGACTCGCCATCAACTCCTTCATGGTGGAGCACACTCGCTCAAGGAGTCTCACTCGAGGCGTGCTAGCCTCAACCCCTACTCTTGGCAACTCATCTGCGGGGCCAAAGGTGGCCTACGGGTCTAGAGACAACCCTAGACGTGGTCTCATGATCAACATGAATAGTCCAAACCCTCGGTTGGAAATACCAAACGTCCTGCTCCTCTAAGTGCAATCAACATACTAGCGATCTACACAGAGCATAAAAGCTAGCCCACGCTGGGCTCTCACCGCCAAACAAGGGTAACACATGTATACTAGATGCGATATTGTAAAATAAAACCCTTAGCTTAATGAACTCGCATACAAACTGACGGCCATGAGTGTCTTGATGATCATGGGGGCAACAACCTACAAAGCGAAGTTAGTCTACGAGAATCTATGACTCGTGCTCTCGATACCAACTGTAAGAACCCGACCCTAAATACGGTCCTAAACCTAGGTTCTCACTCAAAGATGCAAGTTAAATATTTCATCAAGCGGTTTAGTGCTCATATTTAAAACCTTTAAAAACTTTTAGAACGGGAATGCTTAAAACATAATCAACGATTTTGTTTAAGAAAAACCAACGAAGTAAAACAAGTCAGCGAAGATATATATAAAACATTCAAAACAGTTCAAACAACTTTTAATAATGTTTCCCTAGGACTCTGTCCATCTACATGCTTGAACAAATATGCAAACAATAAAGACAGAGTGCCAGTGCTCCCATGATCAATCGGCTCCTCCGCTATTGTCCGGTCTTTATCCCAAGTTACACGTGGAAAACCACGAGAATAAGGGTGAGTATAAACATACTCGGTAAGAATCTCAACCGGGGTACAATCACGATACATCAATCATCTAGCACCCTAGTATACATGCAAACGAAGCACCAACACGGATCATAGCTCAACGAGCTTACAAGGCGAGAATCTGAATCCTCGAAAGTCTCCTACTTCCGGCCTAATGATTGGCTCTCATAACCAATCCCGGACATCTCCGAGGTCTTTCTCCCTCGGCCAATTGATCACTCAAAACCGATCCTAAAGATGTCCGACACCCTCGAGGTCTTTCTCCTCGACCATATGATCGACTCAAAAGCCAATCCCAATGGGTGTCCTCAAGGGCCTCTTACCCTCGCTATAATCTGGACTATCGGAGAGTACCGGAGTCCGGCTCTAAACAGGAAGAACTGGTGTACTCACGAACATTAGCCCGGGAGCTCTCCGAACCGGCGACTAAAGCGTGTCTTGCGCGCGCACCGCATCTTCTTGCTGCAACCGGCGTAAATGTGGGGGCCTAAGTACAAACTACGCGGGCCGGTACGCATGCCTAAAGACTCGAAACGGTGTCATCGAACACGAGGTGCGAGGCCCTCGGCACTCATCTGCGGCTGTACCACCGACTGAAGCTAAGAACCGGCCAAGGCAGGCTTGCACCGTTGGCAGGGTTTCGTTCTAGCAGGCTACAAACAAGGCTTATGCCGATGTGGTAGCTAAATCCACATCGGCTACCGGGGGGAAGCAATGTACGTTATGCTTCGCTCTATTCCCGACCGGTGGGGACAAGGTACGTTATGTCCGCTCTCACCTCTAGATGATGACAGCCTTCTAACACACTAGCTAGAGTATAGAGTAAACGATTCTGGCTAAACATACATAATCATCATCAATCATACATAACCTAGCATGATACTACGAACTTAAAGCAGAATCTCAAGCATGCCGGAAGAACAATCCTAGCATGGCACTAACATGTACAAACAAGCAAACATGCTAGCGGGAATGCAATCACAAGTCATCCTATCCACTAATCATGTCCATAAAAGTAAACATGCATATAAGGCACATTCAAGAAAGCATCGCAGGTCCACACAACCACCGTAAGGAATCCTTACCCGAAACGAGCGAAATAACCTTCACAATCAAATAATGACCCTCGAGCTTTAAAGCGAAACCGAGCAACCTAAGCATTTTAAAAGCATCGTAAATAAATATATCTGACAGCCGACTTAAAAATCTAAAAGGGATAGGTTAAGGAATTACCAACGGAGAAGGCACGGGGTCTCGCGGCAGAAGCGATTTGGGAGTTTTCTTTGGTGCAAGTGCGGGCGCTGGCGCTGCTCGGCGCTTAACTAACGGCGGCTTCTTTGGCGCAATGCCTGCGCGCAGGGGGGGTCTTGTGCGGCTGGCTGCGCGCAGACTGCGACAGGCGCAGACGCTGTAGCGCGGGCGGACGCGCGCGAAGCGGCACGGGCACGCAGACGCGGACGTCTTTAGCGTCGGAGCGTCTGGCGGCGGCGCGTCTTCTGCGGCTGCGTGCAGGCGGCTTTAGTCGCGGGACGGCGCGTGGCGCGTCTCGGGGCTTTCGTGCGGAACGGCACGCAGCGCGTCTGGCTGGGCGAGGCGGCCGCCCGGGCACGCTGGCATGGGCGATCACGGCGTCTGGGCGCGCTGGGCATGGGCCGTGGCTTCTTGTTCGTGCGGTCGCGGCGTGGTGGGCGGTGCGATCGCGATCGGCGGCGTGGGCGGCGGTGGTGCGATCTGGGCGGCGTGGTGGCGTGGCCGTGCGCGATCTTGTGTGGGGATGGGCCGAGCGGCTAGGGTTTGGTTTCTTGGTGAGGGGCTCGGCAAGGAGAGAGAGAGAGAGAGAGAGAGATTTTTCAAAACAAGGGGAATAGGATTTTCTCTTCCTTTTCCTAATTTAAATGGGTCTAAAATCCCTTCCCAAGGCTTTCTCTTGCGGGTCCTTACTAAAGAAATTCTTTTCTTTTAACTAAATCTTCTTTTCTAAAAACTCCAATTTCACCATTAGGGCAAGGGTTCAAATCTCAATGGGACCAATTAAATTCCAATTAATTTTGCTATCAACCTAATGTCTCCGAACTTCTAATCAACTAACCCAAACTCCGTGGGTCTTGCAACCAACATTACTCAAGTCTCAACGAAGGCGAAATGACCACTGAAGCCCTGAAAATCCTCAACCTCGACCGGGAGCAAAATACCAAAATACCCTTAAAGGTTAAAATAGCTCTAACGGCCCATCCGAACATCCGAATAATGACCCGAAATCACCTGGGTACCCGAAATAGAAAACTGGGCCGTTACAATCAGAACCTTGCTTAAGGTTTGAAAATAGCTCAATCATCTTCTCTTGGGCTTCTTCACTGATAAATTTTGCCTTGAACTCCGCCTTGAAGAACTCCCGGTGGCTGGTGGGGACCGGCCGCCTCTCACTCAAGGTGGAATCCCACCACCACTTAGTCAGTGCCAGGCTAACGCATGAGTACACAACAACGAGCTCACAGCACCTCGTGAGACAAGCCATCACCATGAAGGTATACTCCACCTCAAACTATCCATCTAGCTGCTACCAACGGTTCTCCAAGGCCACTAAACTTCTCAGGCTTCCATTTGACAAAATCTTTCAGCCACTTGCCCAGGTCCTCGGCACCTTCCGCCACAACGGCCTCATTCACAATCGGTTCCTGTGGAACTGGCGGTGCTGGTGGCACTACTGATCCTCTCTTTGAACTAGTTCGATCCAACCGCTCTATCCAAACTCGGGACTCTTCCCTCTCAATGCGCGCTAACAAAGCTGCGTTTTCACTCTGTTCGGCCCTCCGGTCGCCTAGCAACCCAACCATAAGAGCCTTCATGGACTCCACAAAAAGCTACTCCTGAGCGACCTCTCGAGGCTCGGGATGCCTCCACGCCCTCCCGGGCAACACAACGAGATGGGCTGCAGTGGCCAAACATCCGCTTCACTTGGGGACGACATCCCTCCAAAGGTCGAGAATCGTCACGAATGCCTTGAGCGGTCGGCCTCGACCCTCCCCGCCCTCTACGAGTAACTGGCATGCTGACAATCTGCACTCAGCTAACAATGAGTCAGAACCGGTTTTCTTGCCCTACAACAATAAGTCATGATCATGCAAGTGCAAATAGTATTGTAATTCTTAGCCCTTAACCTTATGGACAAACCTGATGGCTGTCGGAGCGCTGATGATCATGGAAAGCAACTCGCACTGCGGTCGATCTACGTAACCTATGACTCTGAGCTCTGATACCAACTGTAAGGACCCGACCAAACTAATGGTCTCTAACCTAGATCCTTTCTTAGCATGCATAAATAAAATATGAAATCACTTATAGAGAGTACCAATTTAAAACTTTTCATTCAACACAACTAAGTTCAAGCATAAAATCCATTAAGCAAAACCAACAAGTAAAGTGGATATTATTAAGTACTTTCAAGAAAATCAAGGAAACAGTCCGAGAAGTCTTAAACAAGTTTTCTTTTTGAATGAATGATGTTCTAATGACTCTAGTCCCACTACATGCTAAACCAACAAAACATAATAAGGTGACATAGTCTCGAGTTGGGCCGTCCATGATCATCCAAAGACCCTCTCTCCTAGCCATCCCGCCTCTGTCCCATGTTACCCGTGGAAGGACACAAAAAATAAGGGTGAGCAACGTATTACTCAAGAAGAATTCCCCAACCGGGTACAATACTCAAACATAGCATTTAGCACACCTACAAGCAACCATACAATGACAATGGACAAACCAGGTTGTTTAGGCTAAGAGCTAACACCGTAGCCGGCCTACCAAGGGCTTACAATTACAACTCGCCTAGGTTCTACACCGATGCCCATCGGGGACTTACACCTCAATCAATGATGCCCATCGGGTCTTACACATATGGATGCCCATCGGTCTTACTCCTCAATCAATGATGCCCATCGGTCTTATACATATGGATGCCCATCGGGGTCTTACACATATGGATGCCCATCGGGGTCTTACTCCTCAATCAATGATGCCCATAGGGTCTTATACATATGGATGCCCATCGGGGTCTTACACCTCAATCAATGATGCCCATCGGGGTCTTACACGTATGGATGCCCATCAGGGTCTTACACCTCAATCAATGATGCCCATCGGGGTCTTACACATATGGATGCCCATCTGGGTCTTACACCTCAATCAATGATGCCCATCGGGGTCTTATACATATGGATGCCCATCGGGGTCTTACACCTCAATCAATGATGCCCATCGGGGTCTTACACCTCAATCAATGATGCCCATCGGGGTCTTACACATATGGATGCCCATCGGGGTCTTACACCTCAATCAATGATGCCCATCGGGGTCTTACACATATGGATGCCCATCGGGGTCTTACACCTCAATCAATGATGCCCATCGGGATCTTACACATATGGATGCCCATCGGGGTCTTACACCTCAATTACATACGGAATCAGTGCAGTGCCCATCGGGGACTTACCAATTTTTAGATCACCTGCCAAGCACTAACATGGAACTAACAGATTATAATAGGAACACTAACACAACACAAACCTGCAAGCAAGAGAAAATATGTAACCTATCCACTAGAAATTTATACGATCACAAGGTAAGACTTGCTAGCAATTATACGCAGGATCCACACACCCTCGGTAAGGAACCCTTACCTGGAAGCAAGCAGAGAAATATCAATCCCACCCAACAAGTGACCCTCGAGCTTCTATGCGATCCCAAGCAACCAACCGAGAAGGCGACAAGCTCGGCACCAAGCTATCACGGCCAGCGGGCTCGGCGGGCAGGCGTCGTGCGGCGAGCAGGCAAGCGCACGAGGCTCGGTGGGGCGTCGGACGCTGTCGGCTGGGACCAGCCTCCACGAAGCCGGACGCAAACGCGCGCGAACCACGGCAACCGCGGCGCCGCTGCTGGCGCGCGCGCGCGAGACACGACACGGCCCCAAGCGGCGGGCGTCTGACGACGAGTCGCGTCTGGAGTGACGCGGTGAGATCGTCTTTGGGGCGGCGCGCGAAGGACGGGCTGGGCGACGCGGCGATATCGCGTTGGGACGGCGCGAAGGACGGGCTGGGCGATGCGGCGAGATCGCTACCGGGGCGCGCGAAGGGCGGCGGCGGCGGCGCGAGATCGCGCTAGGATGGCCTGATGGACGGCGGGGCGACGCGGGCTAGCTGTGACCGCTGCGATGGATCTGCTGCAGGGCTGCTCGACGCGGCCTAGGCTGGCGGCTGCGCGCTGTAAGGGGCCGACCCGAATGGGGCACTAAGTGGGCCCTTACCCCAATGCATGCATTCAAAGTAAAGGACATTTAAATGACATGATTTCGATTCCAATTAAAACAAAACATTCAAAATAACCCCTTTAAAAACTAGACATTTTCCCCGAAACTCGCCCTGTTTCCAAGCACTGCTCCGGGATAAATACATTTCAAAGTTTACTCGATCGTAGATTTACTAAAAGCAATTCAAAACCTGTTCGGATACAACATGCTGGAATCCACAAATATTTACAAACATCCTAGGGCTCGTGCCCGCTACATGCGCATTCGGGGAAAGAAAAACACACGAGAGTCATAATACAAAAATCGAGTTGGAAGACTGGGCCCCATGATCACGGCTCCTCCTTCGTGCATCCGGTCGCAAGACCACGATTACCCGTGGAAAACCACGAATAAGGGTGAGTAACGAATTACTCGGTAAGAATCCCCAACCGGGTACAATACGATATACATGGTCATCTCGATGAGCGTATGCAAGCTATGAATATAACACGCAATAGAGCACATAGCTTAGCCCACACTTGGGCCTCGGATGCCAACTCGGTGGCTTAGTCCGGAATAAAATCATCACTGCATCCAATACATAAGTCGCCCTATACGAGAAACAAGTCCCGCCTCGGCTGCTTCATCTGTCGACGAAAGGTACACCGCTCACAATCCCGAGGAGCTCTCGATCGGCGTGTAATGAGCGTAAGCATGCACCGCGTGCTACTGCGCAGACTATGGGGTTGCCAGTGTCCGAAGGCAAGCCGCCCATATCCGATCACCACGCCTAACTAAATCTTTGGATCGGTGTCACCGACATAGGGTGTGAGACACGACACACGTAAACTATGTCACCTGAACCACCGCACTTTGGGGCCAAGAAACGGTCGTGGTAGGCTTACACCGTGAAGCCGTCCTTGCCTTAACAGTGGCAATCGGGGCTCTCGCCAAACATGCCGAGGACATGCCGGCCGCCGGGGGCGAGGCAATGCCAAGTCATCATCCCGACCGTTGGGGCATTTAACGATCGCCACCCTCACCCAAGATTGCGGGGCCTACCGCTCGGGTTAGCTAATCCCTCACGGGTCCGGGGACGGAATGACTTGCTCGACGTCCCCGCCATGGATGCAAGGTTCTTTATGCATCACCGGATGATGCTATCTACCCGCAATTCTAACTCCGCCTAGCAAACGACAAACAATTCCATAAAATCCAATACGTGCTCAATAAGAATACAACGAGCCTAGCATGATACTACTGAAGCAAAAGAGAATGAATCTGAGCATGCTAGAAAGGAATAACCTAGCATGGATTAACATGAGATTTAAATCGGGAAGAATCATGCTAATCGGGAATTCAGATTAGAGAACCTAGCTACACAAGTCAATAAACACAAACAAGCAATCAATCAAAGAATCACATATAATATCGCGGGGTCCACACAACTCCGGTAAGAAATCCTTACCTAGGTCGGGGACGATTGCACGAAAAACTAAGCTGCGAACTATCTCGAACTAGCTACAGGAACCTATCAATCACAACAAAAATCACACAATAGGCCTAAATATAATAAAATAAATGAGGCTCACTCAAAGGAGCAACTCACGAGGTACGACAGCGAACGCACGAAACGGGCCGATTGCACGAACGGGCAGCAACGGGTTGGGCTGGCGCTTGCTGGGCGCAGAATGGGCGAGCTGGCGTCTTTGCTGGCGCGCGACGCTGCGCGCGGACGCGCGACGAACGCGGGCGGCAGTAGCGCGCGGCCGGGCGCGGCGATGCGACGCGACGCGTAGCTGGCGAGGATGCTTGCGAGGAGGAGGCGAAGCGATCTGCGGCGTGGCTCGGCGAGCACTCGCCTTACTGCGCGCGCGCACGCGAAGCGGGAGCGAACAGAGAATCGAAGAAACGAACTCGATTCCGAGCGATTGGAGAAGATTCGACGGCCGATTTATAGATGGATGAACTCCCCTACTCCAAATTTTGCACTAAAACCACCCAACGTTTCACCTCGACACGGCCGGAAAATGGAAATCAAAAACAGGGAAAGAAATGGAGAAATCGGAGGAGAAGAAGAAGAAGAGAGGAGAAAGGGGGAGAACTCACCGGAGGGGATCGATCGGCCGAGGAGAGCCGGCGAGCTGCTGGTCGGCGAGGGGAGGCCGGTCGGTGAGGAGAATCGCGAAGGAGAAGAAGAAAGGAAATGAGGAGAAGGCTCGCGAGCCGCCTCTTAAACCAAAACAGGGACAGACAAGCATACATAGAAGATGGCGCGTTTAGATTAACAAACGCGCGCGGTGGCTCTACTGGGCAGCCCTCTCCGCCTAGCATGCGACACGGCCCTGGTTCGAGTCCTGCTCGACGCGCTATTTAATTCCCTATTTATTTTTTTGCTCCTTCCCAAGCCCAAACGCCTTCACCAAAAATCCCAATTCTTTTCAAATTGACTCATAATTATTCCGACAAATTTAATTTCAAAACCGGCCCTGTCGGCCCGACCCAAAATTACCAAAATGCCCCTGGGCCTCCCGGGAAGACCGAGATGAAATTTTCCGGGCCGTTACAATACTCCCCCCTTACAAGAATTTCGTCCTCGAAAGTCACTTAAGATTGGAACAGCTCGGGATAATGCAATCTCATCTTATCCTCCCGCTCCCAAGTGGCTTCCTCTGAACTCTGACTCCTCCACTGAACCTTTACCAGCCGGATTTCACGATTACGCAGTGTCTTTGTCTCAAAAGCAAGAATCCCCACTGGTTTCTCCTCAAGCTCAAATCTTCATTCAGCTGCAACGGCTCAAAGTCAACATTGTGCGACGGATCTGGCACGAACTGTCTCAACATCGAAACATGAAAACACCGTGCACTGCTGACAATGACGGAGGCAGGGCTAACCGATAAGCAACCTTGCCGATCCACTCCAGAATCTCAACGGACCAACAAAACGGGGACTCAGCTTTCCACGCTTGCCAAACCTCAAACACCTCGCAACGGAGCGACCTTTAGGAATACATGCTGACCAACCTCAAACTCCAAATCCCGACGTCGAACATCGGCATAACTCTTCATGCGCTCTGAAATTTGTCAACATACGAGCTCTAATCTTCTGCGACGGCACCATTGGTCAAGCTGCGACAAACTCGGGACCCAAAACACGCCTATCACCAACCTCTTCCCGAACACGGGAGATCGGCAACGCTTACCATACAAAGCCTCGAATGGAGCCATCTGAGTCGCCGATCGATAATCGTTGTTATTTGCAAACTCCATCGAATCACGTCTTTGGTCCCACACTGCCGGAAATCCAACACACAAGCCCTCGAATCACGGTCGGACACAATCCTCACAGCACACCGTGATAACAAATGATCTGCTTCCAAAAACAATCTGCGCTTGATCCAGATCCATCAGATAAGTGTCTCTACCGGGAATGAAGTGTGCGCTCTTAGTCAATCGATCGACTATCACCCAAATCGAGAGAACTTCCTCGAGTCCTTGGCAAACCGTAAAATAAAGTCCATGGAGATCTCTTCCCATTTCCACCGAGGTACACTCGGTAATTTTGCAACAAACCGGTGGTCTCTCTGCTGGGTGCCTTCACTTGCGACAAGCGAGACATCGACCGACAAACACCGCAACATCTCTTTTCATACCCATCCACCGAATGTCCGCTTAAGCTCGATACATCTTGGTACCCACAGGGTGCCAAGCAAAAGGAGAACTGTGGGCTTCGAGAGCAACTCTGCTCGCAATCCTACAACATCCGGAACACACACCGCCTCAGTGACGTCACCCCACCGTCTCGTGAATATACAAAGTCAAAATGCTCATCGAGACTAACTCTATCACCCAATTTCTTAAGTGCGAGTCACTCACCGACTATCAATAATCCATTGTCTAATCGATGGTTGGGTATCACAATCGAGCCACTCGGGCAATAACCTCACCCAACAACACTGCAATCTCACTCCGCTCAAACTCTCGCCGCAATGCTGGCCGAGGACTCAACAACACCGCGGAGTGCGACGTCTTCCTACTCAAAGCATCAGCTACAACATTTGCTTTACCGGATGGTACAAACTCTCATGATCATAATCTTTCACCAACTCTAACCATCTCCTCTGCCTCATATTCACTCCTTACGAACAAACAGATACTTGAGGCTCGGTGATCGGTAAACATCTCAATCCGCTCACCATACAGTAATGCCTCCAAATCTTGATTGCAAACACCATCTGCGCCAATTCCATATCATGAGTCGGATAGTTACTGCTCATATGGCTTCAAATGACGGGAAGCATAAGCAATGACCTTCCCGTCTTTGCATCAACACACAACCCAACCCGAACTTGGAAGCATCGGCAGAAACCACGAAACCACTGTCCCCTCCGGATCGCCAACACCAGTCTTTGAAGTCGAACTACGCTTGAGCACGGCAAAGCTCTCATCACACTTACCGTCCCAATTAAACTCGACACCCTTCCTCGTCGGGACGAGTGAGGCGCGAGGCTATGGCGAAAAGTCCTTAACAAACCGAAGCGGTAGTCTGGCCAAACCCGAGAAGAAAACAGCTCCTACGAGCAAACCACCAAGAACAGAGAGCTCCACTTACACTCACTGTCTTGCTCCACTAAAGCCAGAAGATCAAAATCTTACGGGGTAGCAACAGGGGTCCACCACGAACTGAACTTCCAAATACCAACGGGGCAACTCTCAATTTTCCTGGAAACAGGAAGACAACCAACAGGGCACGAACCATTCGCCCCTCGAGCAAACTGACTTCTAGCAATTTCAATCCACACTTTAGTCATCACCAAGCATCAACTTGTCACCATACCGGAACCAATCCGGACTTCACTCCAAACAAATACCACTTTTGCTAGGGCTACCAAGATCGCCAAAGAACTCACCCGAGGCTACAACCTACTCGACTGCGCTTTGCTAACTAAACTTACTACAGGGTCCGACCGAGCTCTGGTGAGGCTCTCCACAACTAGGGTTCTTCGACAACCCTCGACACACACTGTCGTCTAACGGCCTACAACCAATTGCCTGAACAAACAAAAACTCCATTTTCTAGCAACACATCCATGCTGGCCAACTCCAACTCCTTGGAAACCAAGAGGACCCGAAACGCTACCGAATGCGTCATCCTCCTACTCAAACATCAACCACAACATAACTCCTACCCAAGTAAGGATCCGAACAACTCTCTCAGTCATGACGATCAGCAAGAAGATCCGCCAACCTAGCTTAGGTCCATTTAACAATCTTACTTAAGCAACAACCGCTACCACGAGCATGGTATCCTTACCACCTCACTAAGCCTTACAACATCCACTTGGAGTCCAACTTTTCCAAAAAGCGAGCACGGATCCCCAAAGCAAACCCTACATGGATCGACTCTCTCACTGAAACGAACCACACAAAACACACTTGTGTGCACAACTCCCAACCTTCATTTAGCGATCCAAGTCTAACAAATGCTTTTCCCAAAGCCACACTAGCTCTGGCAGAGATACTGACCACATCAACGGAACACCCAAAGTTCCATCTCCACACGATGTTCAAGTGTGGCAACCTTGCTCCACCAAAGCATAACCACGTCAAACCAAACTTACTTTATACCAAACCTCTACCAAGGGTGCTTACCCATAAGGCATCCAACTCCTCTCACAAGGCATCTTACTTACCTCATAGACATCCAACTCATGGTCCCTCAACTGGACCCAACTTGCTTCTATGATGTTCAACTCTCCTGAGGTTTAGGCACTCGAAGGTAGTTGACCGCACTACCAACCACAAGGATCTCTTGGCCTTAACACTAGCGTGAGATGCACGCGCACTAACACTTACCAACCGCCAACCTGCTTGACTTACTCAACCTCTAGTAACACTGGGAAAAGGCTCCGGCTCCTCCCGAACATCCTTTCGCTTGAAGTCTTTCGATTACCACTGAACTAGCCCTTTTTGCACGACCTACACAGGTGCAACTACCATAAATGGATCCAAGGCTAAAGGAGTACGCTAAACTCCGAACGGCATAGAACCATCTGCTATGCCCATGCCAAACTCAGGCCTGAACCAGATTTAATGCCAAAGTGGCACACCAACCAATGCACCTCAAGTGCCACTACTACCAAATCCACATCTTACTACAACGGGGCCAACAAGGTCACAACCTCAAGTGACACGAACTCTGGCTCGGCATACAAGGGCTCAACTCCAACAACCATGCCTAAGGCATCTCATCAAGTGAAGGCTCACAGCCTACTCTTGCATCTCCACATGATGCTCAACAAACTCTGGCCGGCTCTATCAACATGCAGCAACTAGCCCTACTCTAGGGCTTACCAAAAGAAGAGTGTTCAATTCTATCACACCACTGAGGAAACCACCAACGGATCCAGTCCGTAAGGAACACTACTTGCTGCACCCTTAACTACAGGGTTCCGGCTTACTGGCTACAACAACCACACTTCGCAGAAACACAAAGATACCTCATCAACCTCCTCGAAGGCTACCAGCTTTGCAACCATTCTCTGGGCAACCAAAAATCTAACAAGGCTCAAGATCAGCACTTGAGCTACCCAGGCTAGTCCACACGGGACTGCTCCCCCCAACATCCACATCAAGCACAACCACGCCTACTACCTTCTCTCTTGGAGTGGCATTCCAAGGCAAAGCACTTCCACCCTCTCACTAGGGGAAAACCATCAATTGGGCCACAGTTGGCCTATGGGAGTCCAATCTCCACCTCCCTCTAGAACGATGTCCCAGGGCATCCGAACCTACCTGGATACCACAACAAGCCACAACATACATCACACACTGCGGGAAGTTGGCATGATGGTGCTCTAAACCCAAACCAATAACGAGTCAGAACCTGCTCGTCTCCGCTCCACAACACTACACAAGGCATACACTAGATGACAGGTATTGTAAATTCTTAACCCTTTTTAAACAACAAATAGCAAACTTAGGCGTACTGATGACTGCCGAGTGCTAGTGATCATGGGAAAACGACCTACAACAACGTGTCATACTACGAATTTATGACTCTAAGCTCGATACCAAGCTGTAAGGGACCGACCCGAATGGGGCACTAAATGGGCCCTTACCCCAATGCATGCATTCAAAGTAAAGGACATTTAAATGGACATGATTTGATTCCAATTAAAACAAAACATTCAAAATAACCCCTTTAAAAACTAGACATTTTCCTGAAACTCATCCCTGTTTCCAAGCACTGCTCGGGATAAATACATTTCCAAAGTTTACTCGATCGAGATTTACTAAAAGCAATTCAAAACTGTTCGGATACAACATGCTGGAATCCACAAATATTTACAAACATCCTAGGGCTCGTGTGCGTGCTACATGCATTCGGGGAAAAGAAAAACACACGAGAGTCATAATACAAAAATCGAGTTGGAAGATCTGGGCCCCATGATCACAGCTCCTCCTTCGAGCATCCGGTCACGCACCACGATTACCGTGGAAAACCACGAGAATAAGGGTGAGTAACGAATTACTCAAGAAGAATCCCCAACCGGGTACAATACGATATACATGGTCATCTCGATGAGCGTATGCAAGCTATGAATATAACACGAATAGAGCACATAGCTTAGCCCACACTTGGGCCTCGGATGCCAACTCGGTGGCTTAGTCCGGAATAAAATCATCACACGATCCAATACATAAGTCGCCCTATCGAGAAACAAGTCCCGGCCTCACTGCTTCATCGCCGACGAAAAGGTACACTCGCTCACAATCCCGAGGAGCTCTCGATGGCGTTGTAATGAGCGTAAGCATGCACCGCGTGCTCTGCAGACTATGGGGTTGCCAGGTGCGAAGGCAAGCTGCCCATATCCGATCACCACGCCTAACTAAATCTTTGGATCGGTGTCACCGACATAGGGTGTGAGACTGACACGTAAACTATGTCGGCTGAACCACCGCGCACTGGGCCAAGAAACGGTCGTGGTAGGCTTACACCAGAAGCCGTCCTTGCCTTAACAGTGGCAATCGTGGGCTCTTGCCAAACATGCCGAGGACATGCCGGCTGCCGGGGACGAGGCAATGCCAAGTCATCATCCCGACCGTTGGGGCATTTAACAGTCTGCCACCCTCACCCAAGATTGCAGGGCCTACCGCTCGGGTTAGCTAATCCCTCACGGGGTCCAGGGACGGAATGACTTGCTCGATGTCCCTGCCATGGATGCAAGGTTCTTTATGCATCAGGCCCGGATGATGCTATCTACCTGCAATTCTAACTCGCCTAGCAAGCGACAAACAATTCCATAAAATCCAATACGTGTTCAATAAGAATACAACGAGCCTAGCATGATACTACGAAGCAAAGAACAGATACGAGCATGCTAGAAAGGAATAACCTAGCATGGATTAACATGAGATTTAAATCAGGAAGAATCATGCTAATCGGGAATTCAGATTAGAGAACCTAGCTACACACGTCAATAAACACAAACAAGCAATCCATCAGCAATCACATATAATATCGCAGGGTCCACACAACTCCGGTAAGAAATCCTTACCTAGGTCGGGGACGATTGCACGAAAACCTAAGCTGCGAACTATCTCGAACTAGCTACCGGGAACCTATCAATCACAACAAAAATCACACAATAGGCCTAAATATAATAAAATAAATGAGGCTCACTGGGAGCAACTCACGAGGTACGACATTTAACGCATGAGCAACGGATTGACACAAAACGGGCAAAGAACGGGTGCTGGCTTGGGCTCGGCCGGGCGCAGAAATGGGCGAGCTGGCGTCTTTGGCGCGCGCGCTGGCGCGACGCCTTGCGACGAACGCGCGGGCGGCGGGCGGCGCGGCTGGCGCTGGCGATCTGACGCGACGCGTAGCCGGGCGAGGACGCGCGCGCGAGGGCGAGCGATCGCGCGGCGTGGCTCGGCGGAGCGCTCGCCTGCCGCGCGCGGCGAATCAGGAGCGAACAGAGAATCGGAAGAAACGAACTCGATTCCGGGCGATTGGAGAAGATTCGACGGCGATTTATAGATGGATGAACTCCCTACTCCACCGCACTAAAACCACCCAACGTTTCACCTCGACACGGTAGAAAAATGGAAATCAAAAACAGGGAAAGAAATGGAGAAATCGGAGGAGAAGAAGAAGAAGAGAGGAGAAAGGGAGGGAGAACTCACCGGAGAGGGATCGATCGGCCGAGGGAGAGCCGCGCGAGCTGCTGGTCGGCGAGGGGAGGCCGGTCGGTGAGGAGAATCGCGAAGGAGAAGAAGAAAGGAAATGAGGAGAAGGCTCGGCGAGCCGCCTCTTAAACCAAAACAGGGGGACGGATAAGCATACATAGAAGATGGCGCGTTTAGATTAACAAGCGCGCGGTGGCTCGGTACCGGTGTGCCCTCTGCCTAGCATGCGACACGGCCCTGTTCGATTCCCCGCTCGACGCGCTATTTAATTCCCTATTTATTTTTGCTCCTTCCCAAGCCCAAACGCCTTCACCAAAAATCCCAATTCTTTTCAAATTGACTCATAATTATTCCGACAAATTTAATTTCAAAACCGGCCCTGTCGGCCCGACCCAAAATTACCAAAATGCCCCTGGGCCTCCCGGGAAGACCGAGATGAAATTTTCCGGGCCGTTACACGCGCTGAGGCAGAGCGACGACGACGCGATCAGGCTGCGCCGGTGCGAGGGACGGCGGCTAGCAAGGGCGACGACGGCGTCGGGCCGCGAGGCAAGGCTGGGCGACGGCTAGGGTTTTTCCTTTTTCCTTCTTCTTTTCTCCTCCTTTCTTTTCCTTCCAAAAATTAAATCCACTTTGGAGAAATCTCAAAATCCCTTCCCAAGGCTTCCCTCCTTCGAGTCCTAGCTGACGCTTAATTTTCCTTTATTTAATTCCAAACTTCCAATTCCCTTAAGTCTAGGCCCGAATCTCCCAAGGACCCTTAAAAGAAATTTCTTATTTCACCCCCGACCAATAAACTGCCAAAACCTTAACAAATCCAACTGCTCCTGGAAACAATGCTACAAAAACCTTATCTCACAATTAACAGAAATCCGGGCTGTTACAATACTCCCTCCTTAGAAGACTTTCGTCCCCGGAAGTCGCTGTACTAGAATAACTCCGGGTAGTTTCTTCTCATCTCCCCTTCCAACTCCCAAGTAGCTTCCTCAACTCCCTGATTCCGCCACTGCACTTTCACTAAATCAATGGCTCGATTCCTCAAAACCTTCTTCTCGAATGCTAAGATCTCTATTGGTTTCTCCTCAAAGCTCAGGTCACTGTTCAATTGCAAAGGCTCAAAATCTATGATGTGCGTAGGATCTGCCACGTACTGACGGAGCATCGAAACATGGAACACACTATGCACTGCAGCCAAGGACGGCGGTAGTGCCAACCGGTAAGCTACAACCCCAACTCTCTCCAGAATCTCAAAAGGTCCCACAAACCTGGGGCTCAGCTTCCGCTTCTTACCAAACCTCAGAACTCCGCGCATAGGAGCTACCTTGAGGAAGACATGCTGGCCAACTTCAAATTCTAACTCTCTACGCCTGACGTCGGCGTAGCTTTTCTGCCTGCTCTGGGCAGTCAACATACGAGCCTTAATCTTTTGGACCGCTTCATTGGTCAATTGGAGCAACTCCGAACCCAAAACTTGCCTGTCTCCAACCTCTTCCCAAAAGACCGGGGATCTGCAACGTTTACCATACAATGCCTCAAACGGTGCCATCTGAATGGTTGCCTGATAACTGTTGTTGTAGGCAAACTCCATCAAATACAAGTACTGGTCCCAACTGCCCGGAAAGTCTAACACACAGGCTTGCAACATATCTTCTAAGATCTTATTTACCCGCTCTGTCTGACCATCGGTCTGAGGGTGGAAGGCGGTACTATAGCTGCACTCCGTGCCCAATCCGGCCTGAAGGGCTTTCCAAAATCGGGACGTAAACGGGAGTCTCGATCGAGAGATAATCTTAAGCGGCACTCCGTGGTACCTAACTATCTGCTCCAGAACAATCGTGCCCACCGCTCCACGGTATAATTTATCTCCGCCAGAATGAAGTGTGCACTCTTGGTCAACTTTGTCGACGATCACCCAAATTTGTGCATAACCTCTCGGTGTCCCGGGCGGACTCGAGATAAAGTCCATGGTAATCTCCTCCCACTTCCATCTGCGGCACCCAAGTGATCGCAATAACCTCCTCACTGGTTTTACGCTTAGGTGCCTTCACTTGTTGACAAGTGAGACATCGATCGACAAAGCGGGCAATATCCCGCTTCATTCCCATCCATCAAAAAGTTTGTTTAAGACCTTGGTACATTTTGTTACCCCACAGGTGCCATGCAAAAGGCGAGGTGTGAGCCTCGGTCAACAACTCTGCGGCGGATGCTTCTGGCCTCACCGGGACACATAGTCGACCCTTATATCTCAAGCCACCATCTGCAGATACTACAAAATCGAAGTCACCATCGATCTGCACTCTTTCGTACAAACTCTTTAACTTTGGATCATTCAGCTGGCCATCGATAATCCTTTGCCTTATCGACGGTTAGATGGTCAACTGAGCTACCTTGGCGGCAACTTCTCCTAACAACACTGCTATTCCTGCCCTCTCAAGGTCTTTCCTTATATTACTTCTGGGGTTTGACAGCGTGGCAAAATGCGAGGTCTTCCTACTCAGAGGATCAGCTACAACATTTGCCTTCCCAGGGTGATACAAGATTTCACAGTCGTAATCCTTTACAAGCTCCAACCACCTCCTCTGCCGCATGTTCAGGTCTTTTTGGGTAAAGAAATATTTGAGGCTTTGGTGGTCCGAGAAAATTTGAATCTTTTCCCCATACAGGTAATGCCTCCAAATCTTAAGAGCGAAGACGACAGCTGCCAACTCCATATCATGAGTCGGATAATTCTGCTCATGCGGTTTCAACTGCCTCGAGGCATACGCTATTACTTTACTGATCTTTGCATCGGAGACACGGCCTAAACCAAACTTGCCGCATCATCAGACACTCACGAAACCCCCCTGTTCCCCTCGAAACTGCCAACACCGGTGCGGACGTCAAACTGCTCTTCAACTTAGCGAAACTCTTGTCGCACTTCTCATCCCAAACGAAATCGACGCCCTTCCTCGTCAACCGAGTAAGCGGTGAAGCTATAGCAGAAACGTTCTGAACTAAGCGGCGGTAATATCCGGCCAGACCCAGAAAACTACGAATCTCTGACACGGTTGTTGGTCTAGCCCACGAACTAACTGCCTCAATTTTCGAAGGGTCCACAGCCACTCCCTCCTTGGACACCACGTGCCCTAGAAAAGGTACCTCCTCGAGCCAAAAGTCACACTTAGAAAACTTCGCATAAAGCTGGTTCTCGCGCAAGGCTGACAAAATCGCCTTAGATGCGAAGCATGGTCCTCATGACTTAGAGTACACAAGAATGTCATCTATGAACACGATGACAAAGCGGTCCAAGAACGCCTTGAACACTCTGTTCATCATGTCCATGAATGCAGCTGGGGCGTTCGTCAGTCCGAAAGACATGACTACGAACTCATAATGACCATACCTCGACACGAAAGTCGTCTTAGGGATATCTCGCATCCGGATCCTCAAGCGTGGTAGCCCGATCTCAAGTCAATCTTTGAAAACACACATGCTCCTGGAGTGGTCAAATAGATCATCAATGCACGGCAGTGGATACTTGTTCTTGATGGTTACCTTATTCAATTCCCTGTAATCGATGCATAGACGCATCGAGCCATCCTTTTTCTTAACAAATAGCACGGGTGCTCCCCACGAGGACACACTCGGTCTGATAAATCCTATGTCAAGCAACTCCTGTAATTGCTCCTTTAACTCTTTTAGTTCAGCTGGCGCCATACGATACGGAGCCTTCGAGATAGGGCGAGTCCCTGGCTCGAGCTCTATTGAGAAATCTACCTCCCTCCTTGGACGCAGACCAGGCAACTCTTCAGAAAAACATCGCAAACTCTTGCACAATGGGCACTTGCTTAACGATAATCGACCACGACTTACTTACTTTGACAACTTAGCTACAAAGCCCCAAGCTCCTCGAGCTAGCAAACGGTGAGCTTTAACTGCCGAAATCACTGGCGAACACAACCCGCTCTGGGCGCCATGGAATCTAAAGCTAGGCCTGCTCGGCGGCCTGAACACAACCTCCTTGCGGCGGCAGTCAATCATCGCGTGGTTATCAGCTAACCAATCCATGTCGAGGATTACATCAAAATCACTCATAGCCAATACTATGAGCGTAACCGGCAGGGACTCGTCAGAGACCTGTATCCAACCGTCCCTTACCTTCTGACTGGCCAACATACTAGCTCCCGAAGGGGTAGCCACGGATAACTCAAAACCTAGGGGTTCTAAAATCATGCAAGCATGCTCAGCAAAAACGGCAGAAACAAAAGAATGCGTGGAACCAGAATCAAACAACACAAGGGCAAAGTGATCAAGAACTAGGAGCGTACCTGCCACTGCGGCCCCGGCTTGCTCAGCCTCCCGACGGGTTGTAGCATACACTCGCCCTATTTCTTTGAAATTTGGGCTGCGCAACTACTACTTTACGGTTGCAATCGGGCCCGATGCCCTTCCTTACTACCAGCTTATAGCAAGCCCTAGGGTTACCCCCACAAGGACCCCAATGCGGTTTCCCACAAGGTTTACAAAATGGTGGTGGCCTCCCTACGCCCTGCTGGCGAGGCTGATCACGACTGCGGTTCCGATGCTGGTCTCGGCCCTGATAAGAACCCAGGTGGCGCTGACCGCCCACACGACCACTGCCTCCGAAGTCAAACTTACGCTTCTGGCCCGAGTACGCTGGGGCCTTTTGCACAGCAGCACTAGGAACTTGTTCTGGAGGATACTTACCATCATAAATCGTTGCCAGCTGTACAGCCTTGGCAAAAGTCTCTGGGGCCTGCGCCCTAACATCCTGAGACACTCCCTGTCTCAAGCCCGCAATAAACTTCCTGATCTTCAGCTCAGGGGTAGCAATTAACTGCGGCGCGAAGTACCCATACTCCGAAAACTTTTTCTCATAAACCTCGATTGAATCAGAACCTTGCTTAAGGTTTGAAAATAGCTCAATCATCTTCTCTTGGGCTTCTTCACTGATAAATTTTGCCTTGAACTCCGCCTTGAAGAACTCCCAGGTGGCCGGTGGGGACCCGGCCGGCCTCTCACTCAAGGTGGAATCCCACCACCACTTAGCTGTACCAGCTAACGCATGAGCTGCACAACGAGCTCGCTGCACCTCAGGACAAGCCATCACCATCTAGCTGCTACCAACGGTTCTCCAGGGCCACTAAACTTCTCAGGCTTCCATTTGACAAAATCTTTCAGCCACTTGCCCAGGTCCTCGGCACCTTCCGCCACAACGACCTCATTCACAATCGGTTCCTGTGGAACTGGCGGTGCTGGTGGCACTACAGTCCTCTGCTGAACCAGTTCAGTCAGCTGCTCTATCTGAACTCGGGACTCTTCCTCTCGTGGCGGCTAACAAAGCTCACGCGTTTGCTCTCTGTTCGGCCCTCCGGTCAGCTAGCAACCCAACCATAAGAGCCCTCATGGACTCCACAAAAGCTACTCCTGGAGCAGCCTCTCGAGGCTCAGATGCCTCCACGCCCTCCCCGGGCAACACAACAGATGGGCTGCGGTGGCGAACATCCGCTCGGCTTTGGGACGACATCCCTCCGAAGGTCGAAATCGATCACGAATGCCTTGAGCGGTCGGCCTCGACCCTCCCGCCTCTGCGAGTAATCGGCATGCGACAATGCGCACTCGGCTAACAATGAGTCGAAACGGTTTTCTGCCCTACAACAATAAGTCATGATCATGCAAGTGCAAATAGTATTGTAATTCTTAGCCCTTAACCTTATGGACAAACTCGATGGTCGCCGAGCGCTGATGATCATGGAAAGCAACTCGCAATTGCGAGTGTCATCTGTAACCTATGACTCTGAGCTCTGATACCAACTGTAAGGACCCGACCAAACTAATGGTCTCTAACCTAGATCCTTTCTTAGCATGCATAAATAAAATATGAAATCACTTATAGAGAGTACCAATTTAAAACTTTTCATTCAACACAACTAAGTTCAAGCATAAAATCCATTAAGCAAAACCAACAAGTAAAGTGGACTGTTTCTGGTACTTTCAAGAAAAAATGAAGGAAACAATCAGAAGTCTTAAACAAGTTTTCTTTTTGAATGAATGATGTTCTAATGACTCCAGTCCCACTACATGCTAAACCAACAAAACATAATAAGGTGACATAGTCTCAAAGTTGGGCCGTCCATGATCATCCAGCAGCCTCCTCCTAGCCATCCTGCCTCTGTCCCATGTTACCTGGTGGAAGGACACAGAAAAATAAGGGTGAGCAACGTATTACTCAGTAAGAATTCCCCTGTAAGAACCCGACCATAAATACGGACCTAAACCTAGGTTCTCACTCAGCATGCAAGTTAAATATTTCATCAAGCGGTTTAGTGCTCATATTTAAAACCTTTAAAAACTTTTAGAACGGGGAATGCTTAAAACATAATCAACAGTTTTGTTTAAGAAAAACCAACGAAGTAAAACAAGCCTGGCCAGTATATATATAAAACATTCAAAACAGTTCAAACAACTTTTAATAATGTTTCCCCTAGGACTCCTGTCCATCTACATGCTGAACAAATATGCAAACAATAAAGACAGAGTGCCGGCGGCTCCCATGATCAATCAGCTCCCTCCGCTAGCCGTCCCGGTGCTGTCCCAAGTTACCTGGTGGAAAACCACAGAAATAAGGGTGAGTATAAACATACTCAGTAAGAATCTCAACCGGGTACAATACGATACTTCAATCATCTAGCACCCTAGTATACATGCAAACAGTTACCAACACAGATCATAGCTCAACGAGCTTACAAGGCAGAATCTGGAATCCTCGGAAGTCTCCTACTTCCGGCCTAATGATTGGCTCTCATAACCAATCCCGGGACATCTCCGAGGGTCTTTCTCCCTCGGCCAATTGATCAGCTCAAAAACCGATCCCAAAGATGTCCGACACCCTCGAGGGTCTTTCTCCCTCGACCATATGATCACTCAAAAGCCAATCCCAATGGGTGTCCTCAAGGGCCTCTTACCCTCGCTTATAAATCTGACTATCGGGAGAGTACCCAAGTCCGCTCTAAACTGGAAGGAACGGTGTACTCACGAACATTAGCCCGGGAGCTCTCCGAACCGGCGACTAAAGCGTGTCGCGCACACCGTATGCTCTTCTGCAACCGGCGTAAATGCGGGGCCTAAGGGCAAACTACGCGCGCTGCAGTACGCATGCCTAAGACTCGGAAACGGTGTCACCGAACACGATGTAGTGCGAGGCCCTCGGCACTCATCTGTGCGGCTGTACCACCGACACGAAGCTAAGAACCGGCCAAGGCGGGCTTGCACCGCTAAGGTGGTTCCGCTCTAGCGGGCTACAAACTAGGCTTATGCCGATGTGGTAGCTAAATCCACATCGGCCGCCGGGGAAGCAATGTACGTTATGCTTCGCTCTACTCCCGACCAAGTGGGGACAAGGTATGTTATGTCCGCTCTCACCTCTAGATGATGACAAATTAACACACTAGCTAGAGTATAGAGTAAACGATTCTGGCTAAACATACATAATCATCATCAATCATACATAACCTAGCATGATACTACGAACTTAAAGCAGGAATCTCAAGCATGCTGGAAGGACAATCCTAGCATGGCACTAACATGTACAAACAAGCAAACATGCTAGCAGGAATGCAATCACAAGCTGTCCTATCCACTAATCATGTCCATAAAAGTAAACATGCATATAAGGCACATTCAAGAAAGCAACGCAGGGTCCACACAACCACGGTAAGGAATCCTTACCTGGAAACAAGTGGAGAATGGCTATTACAACCAAAAAGACCCTCGAGCTTAATACGAACTCGAGCAACCTAGGCATAAGTAAAGCATCCTAAGTAAATATACAGCAACAAAGAGCTTAAAAACGAAAGGGAAAAGGCTCGAGAATTACCAACCGAGAGGACACGAGCTCTCGGCAGCAAGGGCAGGCTGGGGCGCTGCTGGTGCGTCAGGGAGCTGGGCACTGGGCTCGGGCGCGCGGCAAGGCGAAAGGACGCTGGGCGCTGGGCGTGCGGTAGGACGAGCAATCGTGCAGGTGCGGGCGCACGGCAACGCGTCTCGCCGGCGCGGCGCGCAGCGCCAGCCAGCGGCTCGGCTGGGTTGGCGCGGGCGCGAGCGTCTGAATCTGGCTGGGCGTGACGAGCCGCAGCGACGGCGTCGCCGCCGAGCGCGCGTCGGCGGTGATGGGTGTGCGACGGTGGGGCTTCCAGTCGGCAGCGTCACGGTGGCTGGGCGGCGCAGGGTCGGCGCGGTGCAGTGCGGGTGGCACGGGCGGGTGTGGTGCAGTGCGTGCGCGTAGGCGGGTGTGGCGGTGTGTGGTGCGATGGATGGTGCGCGGGGTGGGTGGCTCGGTGGGTGGTTCGATGGTGTGGCTAGGGTCGCTGGGTGGTTTTAGGAGAGAGAGAGAGAGAGAGAGAGAGAGAGAGAGAGAGAGAGAGAGAGAGAGAGAGAGAGAGAGAGAGAGAGAGAGAGAGAGACGGCCAACAAGGGGAAAAATAGGGGTTTCTTGATTTTTCCTTCTCTTCCTTATTTTAAATAGGGTTAGGAAACCTAAAATTCCCTTCCCAAGGATTTTTCTCTTGCCCCTGGCTAAAGAAATTCTTTTCTCTTTTAGTTCAAATTCTTATTTAAAACTCCAATTCCACCATCTCGGGCAAGGGTTCAAATCCCAAAGGATCCAATTAATTCCCAATTAATTTTGCTATTAACCGGGAAGGAAAACGGGGCCGTTACATCCCCAACCGGGGTACAATACTCAAACATAGCATTTAGCACACCTACAAGCAACCATACAATGACAATGGACAAACCAGTTGTTTAGGCTAAGAGCTAACACTAGAGTCCGCCTACCAAGGGCTTACAATTACAACTGCCTAGGTTCTACACTGGATGCCCATCGGGGACTTACACCTCAATCAATGATGCCCATCGGGGTCTTACACATATGGATGCCCATCGGGGTCTTACTCCTCAATCAATGATGCCCATCGGGGTCTTATACATATGGATGCCCATCGGGGTCTTACACATATGGATGCCCATCGGGGTCTTACACATATGGATGCCCATCGGGGTCTTACTCCTCAATCAATGATGCCCATCGGGGTCTTATACATATGGATGCCCATCGGGGTCTTACACCTCAATCAATGATGCCCATCGGTCTTACACATATGGATGCCCATCGGGTCTTACACCTCAATCAATGATGCCCATCGGGTCTTACACATATGGATGCCCATCGGGTCTTACACCTCAATCAATGATGCCCATCGGGTCTTACACATATGGATGCCCATCGGGTCTTACACCTCAATCAATGATGCCCATCGGGGTCTTACACATATGGATGCCCATCGGGGTCTTACACCTCAATCAATGATGCCCATCGGGGTCTTACACATATGGATGCCCATCGGGGTCTTACACCTCAATCAATGATGCCCATCGGGGTCTTACACATATGGATGCCCATCGGGGTCTTACACATATGAATGCCCATCGGGGTCTTACACCTCAATTACATACGGAATCAGTGCAGTGCCCATCGGGGACTTACCTATTTTTAGATCACCTGCCAAGCACTAACATGGAACTAACAGATTATAATAGGAACACTAACACAACACAAACCTGCAAGCAAGAGAAAATATGTAACCTATCCACTAGAAATTTATACGATCACAAGGTAAGACTTGCTAGCAATTATACGCAGGATCCACACACCCTCGGTAAGGAACCCTTACCTGGAAGCAAGCAGAGAAATATCAATCCCACCCAACAAGTGACCCTCGAGCTTCTATGCGATCCCAAGCAACCAACCGAGAAGGCGACAAGCTCGGCACCAAGCTATCACGGCGGCGCGAGCTCTCGCAGGCGCGCGCGTTGGCAAGCGCGCGAGGGCTCGGTGGGGCGTCGGACGCCGCCGGCCGGACGCCATCCACGAGCTTTGGGCGCAAACGCGGCGACACGCACGCACCGGCGCTGCATCGGGCGCGATCGCGCGCATTACACGGCGGCGCTGGGCACCGGGCGTCTGGACGAGGGCGTCGGAGTGACGCGTGAGATCGTCTTTGGGGCGGCGCGGAAGGACGGCCGGGCGACGCGCGAGATCGCTACTGGGGCAGCGCGCGAAGGACGAAGGGCGGGCGACGCGCGAGATCGCTACTGGACGGCGCGAAGGACGGCGGGCGACGCAATGAGATCGCTACCGGGGCGGTCGCGGGGCGACGGCGTGGCGACGCGGCGAGATCGCTACCGACGGCGCTGGCAAATCTGTGGCGACGCCGCTAGCCGTGGATGACAGCTGCGATGGATCTGCTGCAGGGATGCTCGACGCGGCCTGGGCTGGCGGCTGCGCGCTGAGGTAGAGCGACGACGACGCGATCAGGGTGGGCCGGTACGAGGGACGGCTGCTAGCAAGGGCGACGACGGCGCCGGGCGGCGAGGCAAGGCTGGGCGACGGCTAGGGTTTTTCCTTTTTCCTTCTCCTTTTCTCCTCCTTTCTTTTCCTTCCTAAAATTAAATCCACTTTGGAGAAATCTCAAAATCCCTTCCCAAGGCTTCCCTCCATCGAGTCCTAGCTGACGCTTAATTTTCCTTTATTTAATTTCAAACTTCCAATTCCCTTAAGTCTAGGGCCCGAATCTCCCAAGGACCCTTAAAAGAAATTTCTTATTTCACCCCCGACCAATAAACTGCCAAAACCTTAACAAATCCAATCGCTTCGAAACAATGCTACAAAACCTTATCTCACAATTAATGAAATCTCACGGCTATTACAAAGAGAACCTAGGTTTAGGACCAGTATTTTGGGTCGGGTTCTGACAGTTGGTATCAGAGCACAGATTCATAGATTATGTAGACTAACCTGCTTTGTAGGTTGTTGTCCCCACGATCATCAGCACTCCACGGCCGTCAGGTTTGTCTGAGTTCATTAAGCTAACGGTTTATTTTACGATACTGCATCTAGTATACATGTGTTACCCTTGATGGGCAGTGAGAGCCCTAGCGTGGGCTAGCTTTTATGCTTTGTATAGATCGCCAGTATGTTGATTACACATGGAGGAGCAGGGACGTTTGGTATGTCCAACCGAGGAGTTGGACTGATTGTGTCGATGTTGAAACCACGTCCAGGGTTGTCTAGACCCGTAGGCCAGTTTTGGCCCTGGCAGTTAAGTTGCCAAGTGGAGGGGGTAGAGGCTAGCACGCCTCAGAGTGTGACTCCTTGAGTAGAGTGTGCTCCAGCCATGAGAGATTTGATGGCAGGTCTTTTAGCTATTAGAGAGCAGAGACCCAAGCGCAGTTGTAGCGCGTAGTGAGGAGTCCTGGGCCCAGATAGCTCAGCTGACAGAGTTTTTCAGGAGGCACCCCCCCCAGTAGCTCTTGTAGCCTCAGAGGTTCCCGGAAGGGCAGGATCAGCAGGTTTATGCTGATGAGTTTGTTGGCATTGATGGAGCCGCCGAGTTTGGCAAGTGGAAGCCTGTAGAGCTTGCTATTTTAGAAAGGCCTACTGCTAGCAGCGAAGTGGTTGGCCAGGATCGAGTTTTTCATTCGTGTGATCGGATGTCCTGATGTTCAGAGGCCGAGGTGTGTTGTTCCTGTGCTGTTTGATACAACAGCTTGGTGGTGGAAGTCCCTTGTGAGAGGTAAACCAGCAGAGTCTCCACCAGTCCCCCGATCGATTGGCAAGTTGTCGTGTTAGTGGCTTGAGGAAGATGTAGAGACATCTTTGACCCCTTGCGAGCCTGCTGTCGTTTTATAGCCAATTCTTTTAGTACCCCTGTAGCCAGGGTGTTTTCTTGTCAGGGCTTAATCCATTCGTGGATTTCAGCAGGCTAGTAGGGTGGAGCACTCTTTTGTTAGCATGTTCCAAATGTGGATCTAGTTTTTGCCACCCGGGAGTTGGCCTGAGTTTTTGTTGAGCATCGAGTGGGATGCAGGAGTAGGCCGTGGCATGTCTGTTAGACGAGATGCCAGAGATTAGACTACTCGAGTGTTGGGACTCTTGTGCTGAGTGCCATTGCCCCGTCACTTGGAGTGTGACCTTCCCTACCCTCAGAGGGGCATAAAGATCGTATAGGGTTGATTTGTGTTGTAAAGGATGTAGTGCCTGTTGGCACCAAGCTTTGAGAGGAGGCCTAGATTCAGGCCAGTTGGCACTTTTGTGCAGGTGGTTCCATGACCCGCCCGGAGTATATCATCCCCACTAGTCTTGTATCCGTTTCCTGAGGTTGCACCTGTTTGGGTTGCATAAGAAATCTAGCTCGGTGGTGGTCAGAGAACTACAAGTATGAGGTCATTCGAGGGAAAGTAGGAGCATTTCAGGGTCACCGAGATTTGGGTTCAAAGGATGTTGTAGGTTGTTAAGAGCTAGCGCGTTCGAGTTCTCGCGCATGTGTTGTGAGCTTGTGAGTCAGTTTGATGGTAGCATGATTCGACTACCCTTTGAGTTACCCCAGTATGAGTAGTGTTGGCATCGAGGATGCGTGTTTGATCCAATGTTAGAGCCATAAGTTGGATGGTTGAGCGGAGCTCATTTAGTGGGCACATTGGTTTGAGGTATGTCAGCTAGGTGTGGATATGCTCTTGCAAGAGTGAGTTGTCCAATGTGGCTTTCCGTGGTGAGTTGACCTCGAGTGGGTTTGAACTCTTGTTGCTCCTTTGCTAGTTGTGGCTCTATTGGGAGGCAAAAGCTCCCTTGTGTGAGAGTTCTTGTTGGCATTGGATCTTAAGGAATCAAGTTGGAGCTGTACACGCCGGTGTACTTTTGGTGTAGCTCGTTCCGTGGTGTTTGTTTTGGGAACCACGAGAGGTTTATGTTGAGAAACCAGTGCTCACTCCATGAGGTGTCAAGGTGTAACGGCCCAGTTTTCTATTCCGGTTTCCCAGGTGTTTTCAGTTCAATTTTCGGTTGTTCGGTTGGGCCGTTAAAGCTATTTTAGCCCTTAGGGGTATTTTGGTCTTTTCGCTCCCCGGTCAGGGTTTGTGGATTTTTAGGATTCTAAGGTCATTCCTGCCCTTTATCGAGGCTTGATTGTTGTTGGTTGCAAGACCCAAGAAGTTGGTGCTAGTTGTCTGGAAGTTTGGAGGCGATTTGGTTATTAGCAAAATTAATGTTAATTAACTGCCTCCAATGGGATTCGAACCCTTGGCCTAATGGTGAGTTGGAAACTCGATTTAAATGAGTTTTAATTAAGGAGAAAAGGTTGCTTCAGCCGGGACTCGAAGGAGGAAGCCCGGGGAAGGGATTTAGGTCACCAAGACCTATTTAAATTAGGAAAAGGAAAGAAAATCAAGAAAATCCCATTCCCTTGTTTTACCACTCTTTCTCTCTCTCTCTCTCTCTCTCTCTCTCTGTCTCTCTCTTTCTCTCTCTCTCTCCTTGCCGACCTCACCAAGAAACCCAACCGAGCCGCACCGAGCCACCAGCCACCAAGACATCCACTCTCTGCTGCAGCACCAAAGAAGAAGAACTTTCGCCCGGCCTGCGTCGCCCGACCGCCATCGCGCCAAGCGATTTCAACCATCATCACCTATCGCCTAGCCGAGCGGCCAGATGCTGTCAGCGCACGCACCCGTCGCCCAGACGCCAGACGCTTGGCGAATGAAGTCGCGACCCGTCGCCCAGCGCCCGTGTCGCCGTGCCAGCGCCGGTCCCCTGCCGCGCCAGAGCGCCCAACAGCGCCCAGTCTGCTCGCCCCAGCTGCACGTCATGCCTGTCCACTTGCCGCCGAGAGCCTATTTTGCCGAGATAGATGGGACCGAGACCAAGTGCCTTCTCAGTTGGTAATTCCCGAGCCTCCACTCTTTTGGACCTTAAGATGTTAGTTGTTGTTTCCTTAATTAGGATGATTTTTATTGTTTGCTTAGGTTGATCGGGTTCATTTCGAAGCTCGAGGGTTGCTTGTTGGTTGTAGTAGTTAGTTCTGCTTGTTTCCAGGTAAGGATTTCTTACCGTAGTTGTGTGGACCCTGCGATATTATCATGATGTGCCTTGTGTGCATGTTTACTTTTATGAGCATGTTAGTGGATAGGACAGCTTGTGATTGAATTCTTGCTAGCATGTTTGCCTGTTTGTACATGTTAGTGCCATGTTAGGTTTGTTCTTCCAGCACGCTTTTGATTCCTGTTGAGTTCGTAGTATCATGCTAGGGACTTTCCTTATCTTGGCAAAACCTTGTCCTATTTTATCCTGAATAGTTCCATGCTAGGGATAGGCAGGTGATGTATAGTGTAGAAGACTGTAGGGTGCTAGATGACTGAAGTATCGTATTGTACCTCGGTTGGGGATTCTTACTGAGTATGTTTATACACCCTTATTTCTGTGGTTTTTTCCACCAGGTAACTCAGGACAGCATCGGCACGGCTAGCGGAGGGAGCTGATTGATCATGGGAGTTGCCGGCACTCTGTCATTTATTGTTTGCATAATTTGTTCAGCATGTAGATGGACAGGAGTCCTAGGGGAACGTTGTTAAAAGTTGTTTAAACTGTTTTGAATGTTTTTATAAATACTGGCCAGGCTTGTTTTACTCTGTTGGTTTTGCTTAAATGAGAATTGTTGGTTATGTTTTAAGCGTTCCCCATTTTCAAATGTTTTTGAAAGGTGTTAAACATGAGCACTAAACCGCTTGATGAAATATTTAACTTGTATGCTGAGTGAGAACCTAGGTTTAGGACCATTTTCGGGTCGGGTTCTTACACAAGGCTTTAGTTCTTGGCAAGTGCCCTGACTTTGGTTGTAAAGATACCGTGCTAGTAGCCGGTTTGTTGTTAAGCTAGTTTTGCCAGTTGGAGCTTGACCTGGTCAGAGGAACTTCTTTTTGGTCGATGGTTAGAGTTCAGTTGGAACTGAACAAGAGTGGTGGTAGCGAAGCCGCGCAGTTTCTTATCATCATGGTTAAGAGTGTTGTTCGGATCCTTACCTTGGATAGAAGCTATGTTGTGGCTAACAACTGGCGGTCTACACAAAGCATAAAAACTAGCCCACGCTGGGGCTCTCACTGCCCAACAAGGGTAACACATGTATACTAGATGCAGTATTGTAATTCTTAACCCTTAACCTTAAACTTACGGACATACCTGATGGCTGTCAGAGCGCTGATGATCATGGAAACAACCTACAACTGCAGGTCAATCTACAGAACCTATAACTCTGAGCTCTGATACCAACTGTAAGGACCCGACCCAAGAAGCGGTCTCTAACCTAGATCCTTACTTAGCATGCATGATTAAGAATGTAAAACGTCATTTAGAGTTCCAAATTTAAAACCTTGTAATCAACAATTTAAAACAAAAACCATAATTCCAATAAATAAAACCATCAAGTAAGTGACTGATCAGTACTTTCTTAAAACAATCAAGGGAAACGGTTTGTGAACATAAAATAGTTTTATGAGTGTTTTCCTAGGGACTCAAGTCCCACTACATGCTAATTCATAAAAATAGTAAAAGAATGTGCAATCTCAGAGTCACTATCCATGATCATCCAAAGACCTCCTCCTAGCCATCCAAATTCTCCGTCCCAAGTTACCCGTGGAAAACCACAGAAAAATAAGGGTGAGCAACGAGTTACTCAGTAAGAATCCCCAACCGGGGTACAATACGAAAACATCTCATTTAGCACAAGTACATGCAACCATACAACGACTTGGAGCAAATAGTTGGGTTAGACCATACGCCCCTCCTAGAGCTTGCCTATTCGAAGGCTTACAGCTATAACTACCCTAGGTTCTACACCTGGATGCCCTTCGGGCCTTACACAACCTAGGACTCGGTCTGCTTGCCCATCGGGGACTTACACACCTAGGATGCCCATCGGGTCTTACACCTCCAATTCAGTGATGCCCATCGGGGTCTTATACACCTAGTATGCCCATCGGGGTCTTACACCTCCAACTCAGTGATGCCCATCGGGGTCTTATACACCTAGGATGCCCATCGGGGTCTTACACCTCCAACTCAGTGATGCCCATCGGGGTCTTACACCTCCAACTCAGTGATGCCCATCGGGGTCTTATACACCTAGGATGCCCATCGAGGTCTTACACCTCCGGGACCTAAACTAGTTACCCCTAACATCTTCTGCACAATATAACACCTGTCCAACCTTAACATGGATCTAACAGCATACAACCGAAAACATGGTTATGCCGGGTTGGAAGGACCTAGCATGGAATTAATTGAGTAACACATAAAACATGGATAAGTCAGGATAGGAGAACCTTAGCATGGAACTAACGGAACGCAAACATCACACGAATACGGGATCGAAGCAAGCATGAATCCTATCCACTAAAAACTCATACGGTCACAGTAATCAACATGCTATTAAAGTATTCGTAGGGTCCACACAACCCCGGGTAAGAATCCTTACTTGGAAATAAGTGGAAAAATAGCTATCACGAGTCAAGAAGCAACTCTCGAGCTCCCAAGCGAACCCGAACAACCTAAGCATTTAATAAAACATCCTAATTAAATAAACAAAGAACCAAAGCCTTAGGGTCCAAAGAGAAAAGACTCGAGAATACCAACGGCGAAGTCACGGGGTCTCGGCAGCCAGGGGGCAGGATGGGCGCTGGTGGTGCAGCAGGGGCGCTGGCGCTGGACGCTGGGCGCTGGCTCGGTGCACGGCAAGGCTAGCAGAGGCGCTGGAGCGGGCGCACGGGGACTATGCGTCGGTACTGTGGGGCGCGTAGCGACGCGCCTGAGGCCGCAGCAACGGCGCGCGCGCGAGTGGCGTGGCTAGGCGCAGCGAAGCGCGCGCGGCAAAGCGTAGCGTGCGGCGGCTGGGCGATGCAGAGACTGAGCGACTTGGTGCGGGCGATGCAGAGCTGGGCTGGGCGACTTGGTGCGAGCGGTGCAGTGGCTGGGTCAGCGACGATGGGCGGCTGGCCGACCGAGTTAGGCGGTGTGGCGCGGCCGACACCACAGCGAGTGGCTGGCGATGCAGGACCGAGCGACACAGGGTGTGGTGGCTCGGCTGGGCTCCTTGGCTTGGTTCCAAGGCTTGGTGCGGCTAGGGTTTGGAGAGAGAGAGAGAGAGAGAGTTGCAAAAATAAGGGGAATGGGATTTTCTTTCCTTTTCTTATTTTAAATAGGCCTAAAATCCCTTCCCAAGGCTTCCTCCTTCGAGACCCGGCTGAAACGACTTTCCTCCTAAATAAAAACTCATTTAATCCAAGTTTCCACTTCACCATCCAGGGCAAGGGTTCAAACACAAAGGAAACACTTAAATAATAAATAATTTTTGCCACTATCTAAAATGCTCCCAAACTTCTAAACAACTAGCCCAAACTCCTTGGGTCTTGCAACCAACAACAATCAAGCCTCGACGAAGGCAGGAAGAACCCCGAAGTCCTGAAAATCCACATACCCGGCTCCGGGGAGCAAAAGACCAAAATACCACTAAGGGTTCAAATAGCTCTAACGGCCCATCCGAACATCCGAATAATGAACTGAAACACACTGGAAACCGAAAAAGAAAATCGGGCGTTATAGGTGTGTCCCCGTAAGTACCACGCTTTTATTTGTAAAGAAGAAGGACGGTTCGATGCGCTTATGTATTGATTATCGCGAGCTTAATAAGGTGACAGTGAAGAATAAGTACTCGTTGCCCCGTATTGATGATTTGTTTGACCAGCTTCAGGGAGCTTCCGTGTTCTCCAAGATAGATCTGAGATCTGGTTACCATCAGTTGCAGATCAGGGATGCCGACATTCCTAAGACAGCTTTCAGGTCTAGATATGGTCACTATGAGTTTGTGGTCATGTCGTTTGGATTGACTAACGCCCCAGCAGCGTTCATGGACATGATGGATAGGGTGTTCAAATCATTTTTGGACAGCTTCGTCATCGTGTTCATTGATGATATTCTGATCTATTCGAGGACCAAGGAGGATCATGCAGAGCATTTGAGGCCAGTGTTGGCAGCTTTGAGGGAAAACCAGCTTTATGCGAAGTTTTCCAAATGTGATTTCTGGTTGGAGCAGGTGGCCTTCCTAGGTCATGTAGTTTCGAGAGGTGGTATAGTCGTGGACCCCGCGAAGATTGAGGCCGTGAGTTCGTGGGCCAAGCCGACTTCAGTTGCCGAGATACGCAGCTTTCTAGGTTTGGCAGGTTACTACCGTCGGTTCGTTAAGGACTTTTCCGCCATAGCCTCGCCCCTCACTCGTCTGACGAGGAAGGGTGTCGAGTTTGTTTGGGATAGTAAGTGTGATGAGAGCTTTGCCGTGCTCAAGCGCAGCTTTGACTTCAAAGACTGTTAGCAATCCGGAGGGGACAGGTGGTTTCGTGGTCTACAGCGATGCTTCCAAATTTGGGTTAGGTTGTGTATTGATGCAGCACGGGAAGGTCATTGCCTATGCTTCCCGTCAGCTAAAGCCGTATGAGCAGAACTACCCGACTCATGATATGGAGTTGGCAGCCGTAGTGTTTGCGCTGAAGATTTGGAGGCATTACCTGTATGGTGAGCGTATTCAGATGTTCACTGATCACCAGAGCCACAAGCATCTGTTTACTCAAAAGGAGTTGAATATGAGGCAGAGGAGGTGGTTAGAGTTGGTAAAGGATTATGACTGCGAGATTTTGTACCCTCCGGGTAAAGCCAATGTTGTGGCTGATGCTTTGAGTAGGAAGACGTCGTACTCTGCGGCGTTGTTGAGTTCTCAGCCCTGGTTGAGGAAAGAGTTCCAGCGGGCCAAGGTTGTAGTGTTGTTGGGTGAGGTTACTGCCAGAGTAGCTCACGATTGATGATTCGGTAAACGATCGATTAACGGATTATTGATAGCCACCGAGTGACCCAAGACTTAAGAGATTGTTTGACGAGGTTAGTCTTGACGGAGAATTTGACTTCGTGTATTCACCGCGATGGGTTGACTTACGAGGCGGTTGTGTGTTCCGGATGTTGCGTTTGCGAGCGAGTTGCTCTCGAGGCCCACAGCTTCTCCGTTTGCTTGGCACCCCAGGGGTACCAAGTTGTATCAGGATCTTAAGCAGACATTCTGGTGGATGTGTATGAAGAGAGATGTTGCAGAGTTTGTCAGCCGGTGTCTCACTTGTCAGCAAGTGAAGGCACCCAAGCAGAGGCCAGCTGGTTTGTTGCATCCGTTGAGTGTGCCTCAGTGGAAATGGGAAGAGATCTCCATGGACTTTATTTCTGGTTTGTCGAGGACTCAAAGGAAGTTCTCTCAGATCTGTGTGATAGTCGACCGTTTGACCAAGAGCGCACACTTCATTCCCGGTAGAGACACTTATGCCGTGGAACAGTGGGCGCAGTTGTTTTTGGAGCAGATCATTCGTTATCATGGTGTGCATGTGAGGATTGTGTCTGACCGTGATTCGCGGTTCACTTCCCGTTTCTGGAGGGCACTCCAGAAAGGTTTAGGCATCGAGTGCAGTTTCAGCACAGCTTTTCACCCTCAGACAGATGGGCAGACTGAGAGGGTGAACCAGATTCTTGAGGACATGTTGAGGGCTTGTGTGTTGGACTTCCCGGCGCTTGGGAGCGATATTCATGCACTGATGGAGTTTGCCTATAATAATAGTTATCAGTCGACGATTCAGATGGTTCCATTCGAGGCTTTGTATGGTAAGCGTTGTCAGTCTCCTGTGTTCTAGGAAGAGGTTGGTGATAGACAGGTTCTGGGTCCCGAGTTGCTGCAGTTGACTAATGTTGCAGTTCATAAGATTAGAGCTCGTATGTTGACAGCTCAGAGCAGGCAGAAGAGTTACGCCAATGTTCGGCGTCGGGATTTAGAGTTTGAGGTTGGGCAGCATGTGTTTGTAAAAGTTGCACCAATGCGAGGTGTGTTGAGGTTTGGCAAGCGTGGGAAGTTGAGTCCCCGTTTCGTTGGTCCTTTTGAGATTCTGGAGAGGATTGGCAAAGTTGCATATCGGTTAGCTCTGCCTCCGTCATTGTCAGCGGTGTATAGTGTTTTTCATGTATCGATGTTGAGGCAGTATGTGCCGGACCCGTCGCACATCGTGGACTTTGAGCCTTTGCAGCTGAATGAGGATTTGAGCTTCGAGGAGAAGCTAGTGGGCATTCTTGCCTTTGAGACTAAGACGTTGCGTAATCGAGAGATCCGGTTGGTAAAAGTTCAATGGAGGAGTCAGAGTTAAGAGGAAGCCACTTGGGAGCGGGAAGACGAGATGAGATTGCATTATCCTGAGCTGTTACAGTCTTAAGGACTTTCGAGGGCGAAAGTCATAAAAAGGAGGGAATATTGTAACGGCCCAGGTTTTCATCCCGTTCTTCCAGGTATGCCCTAGGGGTATTTTGGTAATTTGGTCGGACCGTCAGGGCCGTTTATGTCTTTTCCAGTTGTTAAAAATTATTGGAAGGTCGTATGTAGGTTTTTGAGGCTTTGTGGATGTGTTTGGGCATGGAAAGATGCAAAAGTAAAATAGAGAATTAATTATGTAGCAGCTGGGATTCGAGCTCGGGTCTCTGGGAAACTTGTTGGGATGCGTGCCAGTTGAGCTATTGGGAGCTCTTGTTACTCTTTTCGCGACATATCTTTAGTAGCCTTGGATCATGGGGGTTTTGGGAGCTTTTGATTAAAATTAAATAAAATAGGGTTTTTGTCTTTCTTCTCCAATCTCACCATTGCCGCCCAAGCCAATCTCTCCCAAGCCCCAAGCCGTTTTTCATCTCCTTAGCATCTCCGTGGTTTGATCGTCCTTCCGGGTAACTTTCTTCGTTTCTTCTTCTTCTCCGATTTGGGTTCTTGCTGGCCGAGTGAAAAAGAGGTTGTGTGTGTGTGGGTTTTGTTGCAGTCAGCCGAGGGAAGCCCAGCAGCCTAGCCAGATCGCCCCATACGCTCAAATCGCCCCTGTCGCACGCCCAGATCGCCCCTGTTGCACGCCCGTCGCAGCCGTCGCATGCCCAGATTGCCTAGCAGGCCCGTCGCAGCCGTAGCGCGCACCAGATTGCCCGCCGCTTCGCGTCGCTCGCCCACGCGCGCCCTCGTGTCGTCTGCTGCGTTCGTCCGTCCGCGTCCGATCCCGCGTGCCCGCTTCTTGCCAGCACGCCCAGCCGCACACGCCAGCGTCCCAAAGATCGTGTCGTCGCGCCCCACCAAGACAAATTTTCAAAGACGCCAAAGAAGCAGCCACGCTGCGTCACCTGTCCGTCTCGCTTTCGTCAGCCGTGCCGCGTGAGTTGCTTCTGAGTTGAGCCCTGTTTATTTTATTATATTTAGGCCTATGGATTGTGATTGTGGTTGTGTTTGTTAGGTTCTTGATAGCTAGCTCGGGAGCGATCACAGCTTAGGAATTCTTGTTTGTAGTTGCCTCCCGACCAAGGTAAGGATTTCTTACCGGAGTTGTGTGGGCCCTGCGATATTATATGTGATTGTTGTTTGTATGCTTGTTTGTGTTTATCAGCATGTTTAGTGATAGGTGCTCTGTTATGAATTCCCGACTGGCATGACTTCTTATATTGTTTCTCTTGTTAGTCCATGCTAGGTTGTTCCGTTCTGGCATGCTCGTTATCTTTTCTTGCTTCATAGTATCATGCTAGGTTCGTTGTATCTGTTGAGCACGTATTGGATTGTTTGATGTATCTGTTTATAGGTTGAGATATGGTAGGTAGCATCTTCCGGGCCAGGATGCATAACGGAACTTGCATCCACGATAGGGAAGTACGAGGCAGTACTGTAAAGACCCGACCCGAATGGGGTCCTAAAATAGGCCTTTACCTCAATGCATGCTTTAAAACTAATAAAATAATATGCAAGGTTGAATGCCAGATTCTAATTAAAACAAAATACAATAAAACATCCATTCAAAACAAGAACAAAACGTCTTGGAACCTGTCCCTGTTTCCTAGTACCTGTTCCAAGCTAAATTCAATTTAAAACGTACTCTGATCAGAGATTTAATTCACATTCAAATCCAAAAATGGTTTACATCAGTGTCAGAATCCGGGCAACAACCAGAAAACAACCTAAGGGCTCCGTTGTAACGGCCCAGTTTTCTATTCCAGTTCTCGAGGTGCTTCCGGTTCAGATTCAGTGGTTCGGTTGGGCCGTTAGAGCTGTTTTGACCCTTAGGGGTATTTTGGTCTTTTGCTCCCGGCAGATTTGTGGATTTTTAGGGCTTGAGGCAGCTCCTGCCTTTGTTGAGGCTTGTTTGTTGGTGGCTGCGAGTCCCGAGATGTTTGGGGTATTCGTTTGGGAGTTCGGTTGTGATTTGGGTTTTGGGCAAAGTGATCGTTGTTTGGGTGTTTCCTTTGGGATTCGAGCCCAAGCCCTTAGAGATGATTTGGGAGTTTGTTTTAAGTGAGAGTTATTGTTTGGAAAAGGTTGCTTCAGCCGGGTCTCGAAGGAGGAAGCCGGGAAATGGGATTTAAGGACTTTAAGACTTATTTAAATTTGTAAAGAAAATTGGTTAAGGATGGAAAGGAGGATAAAATCCCATTTTTCCTTTTATTTCCCTTTTCTTTTATTTTTTTCCTTTTGTCCAAACCCATTTTCCTTTTCTTTTTATTTTTCTTTTTCTTTTCTTTTTCTCTTTCTCTCTCTCTCTCTCTCTCTCTCTCCCCGAGCCTAGCCGCACTTTCACCTCGAAGCCGCTGCGACGCTGTCGCACCACCGCCGAGCCGGCCAGATCCGCGCTGCCGTCGCGCCAACATCAAAGATCGCCGCGCACCAACCCCCGCGCGCCCAGTTGCGCGCCGTCGTCCGAGTCCGTCGCCAGCAATGAGATCGCTTGTCGCCGCACGAGACGCCTAGATCCGAGCTCGCCCTAGCTAGCCGATCTCGCCCACCACATCGCGTCGCTCGCCGTCGCTCCCCTCGCGCGCGCCCGATCTGTCGCGCGCGTGCCATCCTCGCTGAGCCGCGTCGCGCGTCCCAGCGCTCTTGTCGCGCGCGCCCTCGCGCCAGCCGCTGCCCCCCTGCGCTGAGCCGCTCGAAGTCGCGTCCCCTCAGAGCGCGTCGTCGCGCCAGCGCGCACTCTCTCCCCTACTTCGCCGCGCGCATGCGCCTGCCCGCCAGCCTGCGCCCAAGTATCGTGTCGCGCCTGCGCCCAGCCAGGTGTCAGCGCGCCCAGCACAGGTCATGCGCCTTGGCCAGTGGTCCATGCGCCCCTCTGCCGTGTCGGCCACGCGCTGCCCTGCGCCAGCGCCCTGCCGCTGCCAGCACTGCTTGTGATGTGTTGGCTTGGCCCGATCCTTGTGGCTTCTCGGATGGTATTTCCCGAGTCTTTTCTTCGTTGGTCCCTGTTTTGTTGGTTGCTGGTTATTGATTTATTTGGGCTGTTTATGTATGTGATTTGGCTGCTTTATTTGATGTTTAGGCTGTTTGGTTCGATTAGAGGCTCGAGGATTGCTTGGTTGATTTGTGATTATTTTCTCGCTTGTCCTGTAAGGATTTCTTACCGTGGTTGTGTGGACCTGCGATATATCTCGATTGTGCCTTGTATGTTTGCTTGATTGTTATGAGCATGATAGTGATAGGCGCTTTGTTTGATCTCTTGCTAGCATGTTTGTTGATTTTACATGTTAGTGCCATGCTAGGTTTGTTCTTCCAGCGCATGCTTGTGATTCCCGCTAAGTTGTAGTATCATGCTAGGTAAATGTGATTGATGTCGGTCATTGCTGCTAGCCAAGAATCATTGATTTACTCAGTATTCGTAGATAGTGTAGTAGGGTTTGTCATCATCCGTAGGCCGAGAGCGACATAACGTACTTTGTCCCCACCGGTCGGGAGTAGAGCGAAGCATAACGTACATTGCTTCCCCGGCGGCCGATGATGTGGATGTAGCTACCACATCGGCATAAGCCTAGTTTGTAGCTCGCTAGAGCGGAACCTTGCCAATGGTGCAAGCCCGCCTTGGCCGGTTCTTAGCTTCGTGTCGGTGGTACAGCCGCATGCAGATGAGTGTCGAGGGCCTCGCACTCACCGTGTTCGTGACACCGCTCCGAGTCTTTAGGCATGCGTGCGACCCGCGCGTAGTTTGCCCTTAGGCCCCGCATTTACGCCGGTTGCGGATGAGCATGCGGTGTGCGCGCACGCTGCTTTAGTCGCCGGCTCAAGAGCTCCCTGGCTAATGTTCGTGAGTACACCATTCCCTTCTAGTTTAGAGCCGGACTTCGGGTACTCTCCCGATAGTCCAGATTGTTAGCGAGGGCAAGGAGGCCCTTGAGGACACCCATTGGAATTGGCTTTTGAGCTAATCAATTGGTAGAGGAGAAAGACCCTCGAGGGTTTCTGACATCTTGGGATCGGTTTTTGAGCCGATCAATTGGCCGAGGAGAAAGACCCTGAGATGTCCCGGATTGGTTATGAGAACCAATCATTAGGCGGAAGTAGGAGACTTCCGATGATTCCGAAAGTAAGAGACTTCCGATGTTTCCAGGATCTTGTTTTATGAGCTCGTTGAGTTATGATCTGTGTTGATAGTTTGCTTGCTTGCATGTTGAGGAGCTAGATGACCGATGTATCGTATTGTACCCCTGGTTGGGATTCTTACCGAGTATGTTTATACTCACCCTTATTTATCTTTCGTAACTTGGGACAACACCGGGAGGGCTAGCGGAGGGAGCCGATTGATCATGGGGAATCGCCAAGACTCTGTCATTTATTATTGCATTGTTTATTCAAAGATGTAGATGGACAGAGTCCTAGGGGAACATTGTTTAAAAACGTTGCTTAAATTGTATTGTACATTTTATTAAACAAAGGCTGTGTTGTTTTACTTTGTTGGATTGTTTTAAATGAAAATTGTTGGTTATGTTTTAAGGGGTCTCCCCCTTCTCATATGTTTTGAAAGGTTTTTAAATATGAGCTCTAAACCGCTTGTTATCATATTTAACTTGCATGCTGAGTGAGAACCCAGGTTTAGGACCATGTTTTGGGTCGGGTTCTTACATCCGTGCCCAACTACATGCATTCAGAGGACATTTAAAACATGAAAACATAAATAAAAGACTCAGAGTTCGAAACAACGGGTTTCCATGATCACAGCTCCTCCTTCAGCCATCCTGTCTCGCACCATGGTTACTTGTGGAAAACCACAAAATAAGGGTGAGTAACGAATTACTCAAGAAGAATCCCCAACCGGGTACAATACGATATACATGGTCATCTAGCGAAAAGGTATGCAAGCTATGAATATAAACACGAAGAGAGCACATAGCTTAAATCCACACATAAACTTCGATGCCATCTCGTGGTCTTACTCGAATAATCCACCTCATGATACGATCCTATACAAGAAACAAGTCTCGGCCTCAGCCTGTCTACTGTCGATACGAAAGGTGCACTGGCTCACAATCCCGAGGAGCTCTCCAATCGGCGCTGTAATGAGCGTACGCGCTCACCGCATGCTACTGCAAACCATGGGGGTGCTGGGTCTAGTGGCAAGCTGCCTAGGTCCAGTCACCATGCCTAACTAAATCTCTGGATCGGTGTCATTGACATAGGGGTGTGAGACCTGGACACGTGAACTATGTCAGCCTGAACCACTGCACCTGAGGCTAAGGAACCGGTCGTGGTAGGCTTACACTAGGAAGCCGTCCTTGCCCTAACAGGTGGCAATCAAGGGCTACAGGCCGAACACGCTGAGGACATGCCGACTGTCGGGGATAAGGAAATGCCATGTCATAATCCCGATCGTTGGGGCATTTAACAGTCTGTCACCCTCACCCAAGATTGCAGGGCCTACCGTTAGGGTTACCTAAACCCTAACGGGTCCGTGGACGAGTCATCGCCTGCGCACGTCCTGCCGTGGATGCAAGGTACTTTATGCATCCTTGCCCGGATGATGCTACCTACCATATCTCAAAGCTATAAACAGATATAGCAAACAATCCTATACGTGCTCAACAGATACAACGAACCTAGCATGATGCTACGAAGCAAGAACAGATAACGAGCATGCCAGAATGAAACAATCTAGCATGGAATAACATGAGAAACAACATAAGAAATCATGCCAGTCGGGAATTCAGAGCAGAGCACCTATCACTAAACATGCTGATAAACACAAACAAGCATACAAACAACAATCACATAATATATCGCAGGGCCCACACAACTCCTGCATGAAATCCTTACCTGGTCTAAAGGCAACTACACACAAGAATCCTAAGCTGCGATCGATCCCGACCTAGCCAACGAGAACCTAACAAACACAACAATAATCACAATCCATAGGCCTAAATATAATAAAATAAACAGGGCTCGGTTCGGGAGCAACTCACGCGGCACGGCTGACGCGCGGACGGACAGATGGGCGCAGATGGGCGCTGGCGTGGATCAAGGCGTCACGGCGGCTACGCGACGCCTGCTGGGGTCTCGCGATGATGGGTCAGCAGTGCGACGGCAGGGTCACTATCGCTCTGTGGCCGCACAACACCAAGGCTCACCTCTTCTTCTCCATACTAGCAAGAATACACCAAACAAAGAAGGAGAAGAGGAAGAGAACTCTTACCCGGGATGACACTCGATCAAAGGGCTGCTCGTGGAGATGAAACTCGGCTTGAAGCTTGGGGGAGACATGCTTGGGAGGCCAAGGTGATTTGGAGAAGAAAACACAAAAAACCCTATTTCCTTTCATTTAATCAAATAAACCAAAACCCAGAGGACTCAAGGCTAACCAAGATATGCCGCGGAAAGAGTAACAAGATCACCTTGTGGCTCAACTGGCCACACCACCCACCTGACTTCCTAGCACCCTGGGTTCGAATCCCAACCAACACACCTTTATTCCTCAACTTTTCTTTTGTATCTCACCATGCCCAAACACATCCACAAAGCATCAAAATCCTACTTAAGTCCATCCAATTATTTTAACAACGGCGCGACCAAATTACCAAAATACCCCTAGGGCATACCTAGAAGACCGGGATGAAAACCTGGGCCGTTACAATATTCCCTTCTTTTTATGACTTTCGTCCTCGAAAGTTCTTAAGACTGAAACAACTCAGGATACTGCAATCTCATCTCGTCCTCCCTGCTCACGAGCGGCTTCTTCAGAACTCAAACTCCTCCACTGAACTTTTACCAAACGGATCTCACGATTACACGTCTTCGTCTCAAAGACGAGAATACTCACAGGCTTCCCCTCGAAGCTCAAATCCTCATTCAACTACAAAGGATCAAAGTCCACAATGAGCGATGGGTCCAGCACATACTGCCTCAACATCGATACATGAAAACACTGTACAACTGACAAAGACAGGAAAGAACTAACCGATAAGAAACTCTGCCAATCCTCTCGAAAATCTCAATTGGTCCAACAAAACGGGGACTCAACTTCCCTTGCTTACCAAACCTCACATCTGTGTAACCCTCAACACGAACTGTCCAACCTCAAACTCTAAATCTCGATGCCGTACATCGGCGTAACACTTCTGCCTGCTCAGGGCTACCAACAAACGAGCTCTATACTTTTTGTAACGGCCCAGTTTTCTATTCCAGTTCTCGGGGTGCTTCCGGTTCTGATTCAGTGGTTCGGTTGGGCCGTTAGAGCTGTTTTGACCCTTAGGGGTATTTTGGTCTTTTTGCTCCCCGGGCAGGATTTGTGGTTTTTCAGGGCTTCGAGGCAGCTCCTGCCTTCGTTGAGGCTTGTGTGTTGGTGGCTGCGAGTCCCGAGATGTTTGGGGTATTCGTTTGGGAGTTCGGTTGTGATTTGGGTTTTGGGCAAAGTGATCGTTGTTTGGGTGTTTCCTTTGGTATTCGAGCCCAGGCCCTTAGAGATGATTTGGGAGTTTGTTTAAGTGAGAGTTTTTGTTTGGAAAAGGTTGCTTCAGCCGGGTCTCGAAGGAGGAAGCCGGGAAATGGGATTTAAGGACTTTAAGGCTTGTTTTAATTAGGAAAAAGGGAAGAAAAATCAAGAAAATCCCTTTCCCCTTGTTTTGCAATCTCTCTCTCTCTCTCTCTCTTTCTCTCTCTCTCTCTCTCTCTCTCTCTCTCTCTCTCTCTCTCTCTCTCTCTCTCTCTCTCTCTCTCTCTCTCTCTCTCTCTCTCTCTCTAGCCGACCTCACCAAGAAGACCCAGCCCTAGCCACCACCCTCTCTAGCCGCACCACTCCTCACTGCCGCATCGGACCGCTCATTCCCAGCCATGCCCTCGCCGCACCAGACGCCTCAGATCGTCCAAACCTAGCCGCGCCCTCGCTTGAAGCCGCCCAGTCGCCCATGCCGCATGCGATGCGAGCCACCCCCAGCGCCCGATCGCGTCGCCCCTCGCCCTAGTCGCGCGAGCCCAGATCTGCATCGCGCCAGCCATCTTCGTGTCTTCTTGGTCGCGCCGAGTCGAGATCATGTCGCCCTCGCCTTGGTCGCGCCGAGCCCCAGATCGGCATCGCCCGTGCCGCCTCCGTCTTGAGTCGCTCGCGCCGCGCAGTCGTCGTGCCTTCCCCGAGCGCCCGAGCCCATTGCGTCGCGCCGCCTCGCCTGCCGCGCCCGTCTGCGCTGCCTCCTCTGTCAAGCCGCGCCGTGTGTCGTCGCCGCAGCCGAGCCTCGCGCCGCGCCGGCGCTTTACTTCCCAGCGCGCCGTGCTGCGCGCGCCCACGCCTGCGCGCCGTGCTGCGCGCCAGCGCCCACGCCTGCGCCCACATGCCCAGCGCACAGTGCCCAGCCCCCACCACTGCTGTGTGTCTTTGGTTGGCCCGAGCCTTGTGGCTTCTCGGATGGTATTTTCCTTAGTCTTTTTCTTCGTTGGGCCCCGATTTTGTTGGTCATTTGTTTAGGGATTTGATTTTGGGCTGCTTTATTTTATGTTTAGGTTGTTTGGGTTCGATTAGAGGCTCGAGGATCGCTTGGTTGAGTTATGATTATTTTACGCTTGTCCTGTAAGGATTTCTTACCGTGGTTGTGTGGACCCTGCGATATGTCTCGATTGTGCCTTGTATGTTTGCTGATTGTTATGAGCATGATAGTGATAGGCGACTTTGTTTGATCTCTTGCTAGCATGTTTGTTGATTTTACATGTTAGTGCCATGCTAGGTTTGTTCTTCCAAAGATGCTTGTGATTCCCGCTTAAGTTGTAGTATCATGCTAGGTAAACGTGATTGATGTCGGTCATTGCTTGCTAGCCAGAATCATTGATTTACTCGGTATTCTTGGATAGAGTAGTAGGGTTTGTCATCATCCGTGAGGCCGAGAGCGGACATAACGCACTTTGTCCCCACCGGTCGGGAGTAGAGCGAAGCATAACGTACATTGCTTCCCCGGCGAACGATGTGGATGTAGCTACCACATCGGCATAAGCCTAGTTTGTAGCTCGTTAGAGCGGAACCACGCCAACGCAAGTGCAAGCCTGCGCTTGGCGGGTTCTTAGCTTCAGTGTCGGTGGTACAGTGCCGCACGATGAGTGCCGAGGGCCTCGCACTCCGTGTTCGCGGACACCGCTTTCCGAGTCTTAGGCATGCGTGCCGCCCGCGTGAGTTTGCCCTTAGGCCCCGCATTTACGCCGGTTGCGAGAGAGCATGCGGTGTGCGCAAGACACGCCGTTAGTCGCCGGTTCGAGAGCTCCCGGGCTAATGTTCGTGAGTACACCGCCTCCTTCCAGCTTTAGAGCCGCATCATGGGTACTCTCCCGATAGTCCGTTGTTAGCGAGGGTAAGAGGCCCTTGAGGACACCCATTGGGATTGGCTTTTGAGCTAATCAATTGGTCGAGGAGAAAGACCCTCGAGGGTGTCTGGACATCTTGGGATCGGTTTTTGAGCTGATCAATTGGCCGAGGAGAAAGACCCTCGAGATGTCCCGGATTGGTTATGAGAACCAATCATTAGGCCGGAAGTAGGAGACTTCCGATGATTCCGAAGTAAGTGACTTCGATGTTTCCAGATCTTGTGTTATGAGCTCGTTGAGCTATGATCCGTGTTGATAGTCGCTTGCTTGCATACCGAGGTGCTAGATGGTCGATGTATCGTATTGTACCCCGGTTGGGATTCTTACTGAGTATGTTTATACTCACCCTTATTTATCTTTCAGTAACTCGGGACAACACCGGGAGGGCTAGCGGAGGAGCTGATTGATCATGGGGAACCGCCTTCTGGCACTCTTTTTTATTTATTGCATTGTTTATTCAAAGATGTAGATGGACAGAGTCCTAGGGGAACATTGTTTAAAACGTTGCTTAAATTGTATTGTACATTTTATTAAATCTTCGCCGTGATGTTTTACTTTGTTGGATTGTTTAAACCGAAAATTGTTGGTTATGTTTTAAGGGCTCCCCTTTCTCGTATGTTTTGAAAGGTTTTTAAATATAAGCTCTAAACCGCTTGTTATCATATTTAACTTGCATGCCGAGTAAGATCCCGTGTTTAGGACCATGTTTTGGGTCGGGTTCTTACTGATTGGTATCGAGCACGAGTCATAGATTCTCGTAGACTAACCCGCTTTGTAGGTTGTTGTTCCCATGATCATCAAGACTCCACGGCCGCTTGGTTTGTCCGAGTTCAATTAAGTTAAGGGGTAAGAATTTACAATACTTTTCTTCTAGCTTTTATGCATGTGTAGAGTTGTGGAGCGGAGACGAGCGCGGGTTCGACTCGTTGTTGGTTTGGGCTTAGAGAGCCATCATGCCAACTTTTCCGCATGATCGCAGTAGTTTGATGAGCGGTGAGAGCCCCCCCTGTGGGCCGGGCTTTGTTGCTTTGTGCAGATCGCCAGCAGTGTCGATCGCACTCGAGGGAGACAGAGATTAGACTCCCTTAGGCCATTTGTGGCCCGGGCTTGTTGGTTTCTCCCCTAGTGAGAGGGTGGAGGTGCCTTGTGCGGATCGCCATATGTTGATTGCACTCACGAGCAGACGCTTTGGCATGTCCGACCAAGGAGTTGGACCGATCTTATTGATGTTGAGGCCGCGTCCCGTGGTTGTTTAGCCCTTTGGCCAGAGTTGGCCCCGGCAATTGAGTTGCCTAGAGGAGGGGGTAGAGGCTAGCACGCCTCGTAGTATGACTCCTTGAGCAGAGTGTGCTCCACCCATGTGAGATTTGATGGCGGGTCTTTAGCTATCGAGAGCAAAGACCCAAAGCGTAGTTTGTAGCGCGTGAGCGAGAGTCCCGGCATGGATAGCCCAAATGACAGAGAGTTTGTTTCAAATTTTTCCCCAAAGCTTTCTCGTAGCCCCGAGGTTCCGGGAGGGCTTGATCAAGAGGTTTATGCAGCTTGAGTTTGTTGGCGTTGATGGAGCCGCCCGGCTTGGCAAGTGGATGCCTCAGAGAGCTTGATGTATTAGAAAGTCCTACCGCTAGTAGTAAAGCGGTTGGCCAGTGTTGAGTTTAGCATCCGTGTGTTGGGATGCCCTCGCTTGCTCGAGGCCGAGGTGAACCGCTCCCGTCTTTATTGATTCCGCAGCTTGGTGGTGGTAGTCCCTTGAGAGAGGTGGACTAGCGAGTCTCCACCGATCGCCCGATTGATTGGCCGATTGCCGTGTTAGTGGCTTGAGGCGGATGTAGAGACATCTGTGCCCCTTGCAAGCTCGCTTTGTTGTTTTCTGGCCAGCTTCTCTTTGTACCCTCGTAGCTGTGGTGTAGTGTGGAGTTTGCTTGCCGGGTTTTATCCATCTGTGGGATTTCATGGGTTAGTAGAGTGGAACCCTCTTTTATTTGGATGTTCCGAGTGTGGAGCTAGTTGTTGCCACCCGAGGAGTTGGCCTGAGCCGTTGTTGAGCATCGAGTGGGATGCGTGGAGTAGGCCGTGGCAAGTCCGTTGGTCGAGATGCCGAGTTTAGGCCGCTCGAGTGTTTGGACTCTGTGGCTTTGAGTGCCATTGCCCCGTCACTTGGAGAGTGACTTTCCCTATTCTCGAGAGGGCATAAAGCTCGCTTTGAGGCTGATTCGTGTTGTAATGGATGTAGTGCTCGCTGGCACCAAGCTTTGAGAGGAGGCCTAGTTTCGGGCCGCTTGGCACTTTTTGGTGCAGTGGTTCCATGGTGCCCAGTATAGCATCCCCGCTTTGTCTTGTACCCTTTTCCTGAGGTTGCACCTGTTTGGGTTGCTTCAGAGATCTAGCTCGGTGGTAGTCAGAGGACTACAAGTTTGAGGTTTTCGAGGGAAAGTAGGAGCTGTTCAGGATCTCTGAGAGTGGGGTGTAAAGGATGCTTTAGGCCGTTAAGAGCTAGCGCGTTCGAGTTCTCGCGCCTGTGTTGTGGGCCTGTGAGCCAGCTTGATGGTAGCATGATTCGGCTACCCTTTGAGTTGCCCTAGTATGGTTAGTGTTGGCATCGTGGATGCGTGGTTGATCCAGTGATAGAGCCATGAGTTGGATGGCTGATCGGAGCGCGTTTAGTGAGCACATTGTTTTGAGGAATGTTAGCTTGGTGTGGTTTTGCGCTTGTAAGAATAAGTTGGCCAATGTGGCTTTTCGTGGTGAGTTGGCCCCGAGTGGGTTTGAACTCTCGTTGCTCCCTTGTTTGTTGTGGCTCTGTTTGGAGGCAAAAGTTGCCCTATGTGAGAGCCCTTGCTGACTTTGGATCTTAAGAGATCAAGTTGGAGCTGTGCACCCCGGTGCACTTTTGCGTAGCTCGTTCCGTGGTTTATGTTTGGAAAGCCACGAGAGGTTCGTGTTGAGGACCCGTTTCGATCTTTGAGGTGTCAAGGCTTTAGTTCTTGGCAAGTGCCCTAGCTTTGGCGTAAGGATGCCGTGCTCGTTCTTCGGGCCGTTGAGTAAGCAAGTTTTGCTAGTTGGTCCTTGCCTCGGTTAGACTTCGCTTGAACCGAACAAGAGCGCTTGTGGCAAGCCGCGCAGCTTTATCGATCGTTTTGGCTAAGAAAGTCGTTCGGATGCTTACCTTAAGAAGAAGGTATGTTGAGGTTGTTGCTTTTAGTAGGAAGATGACGCCTCCTGTAGCGTTTCTGGTTCCCTTGGTTTCCAAGTTGGAGTTGGCCAGCGTAGTTGAGATGCTGGAGAGGGTTGTGCCCGCGTAGCCGGTTGTTTGTGAGATCATTGTCGACCGTGTGTGTCGGAGGGTGATCCGAGGATCTCTAGTTGAGGAGAGCCTTTCCAGAGCTCGCTTAGACCCGTGCGGTGTTCCTTGGGTGAGTTGCTTGCAGATTTGGCGATCCTAGCAAGCTAGTGCTTGTTTGGTTTTGGAGGTTAGTTGGTGCTTGGTGTTGACCAAGATTTTTGGTTCTCTTGATGTTTCAAGAGCTTGCTCTTGCTCGAGCTGCAGGGCGTTGCCCGAGGATTCGTTCCTAGTCCGGTTGTTTTGGGAGTTGATTCCTCCTCGGTGGTTGAGTAAGTTCGGCTAGTTCTGGATTGGTGGTCCAATCGGTTGAGTTTCCCTTGGGTGTTGCTTCCAAGAGAGTTGGTTGATGTTACCCTTGGGTTTGAGCAAGTCAATGAGCGTGTGTGATGTTCACGCCCTTTAGAGTTTTGCTTGTCGGGAAATCGTTCCCGTTGAGGAGTCGGCGTAGCTCTGAGTTGTGTAGTTGATCGATGAGTAGCGCAGTTGGTTAGCCCAATGAGAGGGTCCTCGCATTGTGTTGTTAGCAAGCGAAAAGTTGTTTGTCCCCGCAAGAGCGGTGGCCACCAGATTTAGAGTTGAGCTTGAGTTGAGTTTCTCTGAGCAAGGCCTTCTCGGGCTTTGTTTCTAGTTGTTGAGCTTTCAGCGATTGGCGAATAGTGAGCCTCGATTGAGTGTGTTGGCACAGAGGTGCCGTGGCATTGGTTGGTTAGCCTTTGGGCTGCTTTCCCTCAAGCCGTTGTGTGTTGCTTGGTAGCCCCGTGAGGGTTTGGTCCTTCTTGCCGAGTTTTTCCATGAGAGGAATGTTGGGTGTTTCCTTGCCCGGCAATGTTCTTTTTGGCCACTTGCTAGTAGGGTTGCATGGAAAAGTTGGTGTTCGGCCGTGAGAGGCTCCAGCTTGTTGGCTTGGCCGAGTGGAGCTCAGGCCTCGGTTTTTTGCCATTTAGGGTTGGCCGTGAGCTGAAGTTTCACTTGTGCTAGTGGGGAAAAAGTTGCCTTTTGGATCAATCGCCAGATTGGTGGTTCGATTGTTTTTCGTTAAGGCTTTAGGCAAGCCTTGTGGTTCACGGTCTCTTGTGAAGAAAGAGTAGGCCGTTTGGTTTCTGGATCCCGAGAGGTTCAGCTTGTTTGGCCACTTTGGCGTTGTGTTGAGGCGCTTTGTTATCGGGCCAGTGGGCATTCAGAGAAGTTACGCCAGTGCGTGGCGTTGAGTTTTGGAGCTTGTGCCGAGTCTGCCAGTTTGCTGAGAGCAACACCGTTGAGAGGTGTTTCGTGTTGGTTTAGCGGGGTTTTGGCTAAGCGCCAAGTTTGTAGGGCTTTGAGATCCTTGAGCGAGATTGGAGCAAAGGGTTAGCTTTGCCCGTCGTGGACAGCAGTGCAAGTTTTGTGTTCCTCGGCTCTTGGTTGAGATAGTTTGTGGCTTTGAGCCTTTGAGAACCCAAGAGGGTTTGGTTTTCAGAGAAGGGTTAGTGTTGTTTTGGCCGAGAAGTTCTGTTGGCTAGGAAACATTGGAGTCTTCCTAGAGTCAAGTTCGTTTTTAGGACTTTCGAGGACGAAAGTCTTAAAAGGAGGGAGTATTGTAACGGCCCGCTTTTCTATTCCAGCTCTCGGGGTGCTTCCTGCTTACGATTCGATGGTTCGGTTGGGCCGTTAGAGCTGCTTTTGACCCTTAGGGTATTTTGGTCTTTTGCTCCCGGGCAGGATTTGTGGTTTTTCGTGGCTTCGAGGCAGCTCCCGCCTTCGTTGAGGCTTGTGTGTTGGTGGTCATGCGAGTCCCAGATGTTTGGGGTATTCGTTTGGGAGTTCGGTTGTGATTTGGGTTTTGGGCAAAGTGATCGTTGTTTGGGTGTTTCCTTTGGTATTCGAGCCCAGGCCCTTAGAGATGATTTGGGAGTTTGTTTAAGTGAGAGTTTTTGTTTGGAAAAGGTTGCTTCAGCCGGGTCTCGAAGGAGGAAGCCGGGAAATGGGATTTAAGGACTTTAAGGCTTGTTTTAATTAGGAAAAAGGGAAGAAAAATCAAGAAAATCCCTTTCCCCTTGTTTTGCAATCTCTCTCTCTCTCTCTCTCTCTCTCTCTCTCTCTCTCTCTCTCTCTCTCTCTCTCTCTCTCTCTCTCTCTCTCTCTCTCTCTCTCTCTCTCTCTCTAGAAGACTCACCAAGAAGCCACCCTAGCCACCCGGCCTGCCTCTAGCCGCACCACTCCTCGGCCGCATCGACCGCTCACCAACCATGCCCTCGCCGCACCAGACGCCCCCAGATCGTCCAGCCTAGCCGCGCCCTCGCTTGAGCCGCCCAGTGCGCCATGCCGCTGCAGATGCCGAGCCACCCCAGCGCCCGATCGCGTCGCCCTCGCCCTAGTCGCGCCGAGCCCAGATCTGCATCGCCCAGGCCATCTTCGTGTCTTCTTGGTCGCGCCGAGTCAGATCGTGTCGCCCTCGCCTTGGTCGCGCCGAGCCCAGACGCGGCATCGCCGAGTGCCGCTCGTCTTGCCGAGTCGCTCGCCCCTGCAGGTCGTCGTGCCTTCCCGAGCGCCCCGAGCCCATTGCGTCGCGCCGCCTCGCGCGCGCGCCGCGCGCTGCCTCTCCTGTCAAGCTGCCGTGTGTCGCCGCCAGAGCTCGAGCTCGCGCCGCGCCGTGCCTTTAGCCGCCCTCAGCCGCCCGCTGCTGCGCGCGCTGCCCCTGCCTGCGCGCGCCTGTGCTGCGCTTCGCCCCCGCCTGCGCCCTTGTGCCCAGCCTTTGTGCCCAGCGCCCAGCCGCCACCGCTGTGTGTGTCTTTGGTTGGCCCGAGCCTTGTGGCTTCTCGGATGGTATTTTCCCCGAGTCTTTTCTTCGTTGGGCCCCGATTTTGTTGGGTCTTTGCTTAGGGATTTGATTTTGGGCCGCTTTATTTTATGTTTAGGTTGTTTGGGTTCGATTAGAGGCTCGAGGATCGCTTGGTTGAGTTATGATTATTTTCTCGCTTGTCCCGTGTAAGGATTTCTTACCGTGGTTGTGTGGACCTCGCGATATGTCTCGATTGTGCCTTGTATGTTTGCTGATTGTTATGAGCATGATAGTGATAGGCGACTTTGTTTGATCTCTTGCTAGCATGTTTGTTGATTTTACATGTTAGTGCCATGCTAGGTTTGTTCTTCCAAATGCTTGTGATTCCCGCTTAAGTTGTAGTATCATGCTAGGTAAACGTGATTGATGTCGGTCATTGCTTGCTAGCCAGAATCATTGATTTACTCGGTATTCTTGGATAGAGTAGTAGGGTTTGTCATCATCCGGAGGCCGAGAGCGGACATAACGTACTTTGTCCCCACCGGTCGGGAGTAGAGCGAAGCATAACGTACATTGCTTCCCCGGCAGCCGATGTGGATGTAGCTACCACATCGGCATAAGCCTAGTTTGTAGCCCGTTAGAGCGGAACCCGCCAACAGCGGTGCAAGCTCGCCTTGGCCGGTTCTTAGCTTCGTGTCGGTGGTACAGCCGCACAGATGAGTGCCGAGGGCCTCGCACTCACCGTGTTCGGTGACACCGCTTTCCGAGTCTTAGGCATGCGTACTGCCCGCGTGAGTTTGCCCTTAGGCCCCGCATTTACGCCGGTTGCGAGAAGAGCATGCGGTGTGCGCGCGACACGCGTTAGTCGCCGGTTCGGAGAGCTCCCGGGCTAATGTTCGTGAGTACACCGCCCTTCCGAGCTTTAGAGCGATCGCGGTACTCTCCCGATAGTCCGATTGTTAGCGAGGGTAAGAGGCCCTTGAGGACACCCATTGGGATTGGCTTTTGAGCTAATCAATTGGTCGAGGGAGAAAGACCCTCGAGGGTGTCGGACATCTTGGGATCGGTTTTTGAGCTGATCAATTGGCCGAGGAGAAAGACCCTGAGATGTCCCGGGATTGGTTATGAGAACCAATCATTAGGCCGGAAGTAGGAGACTTCCGATGATTCCTAAGTAAGTGACTTCGATGTTTCCAGATCTTGTGTTATGAGCTCGTTGAGCTATGATCCGTGTTGATAGTCGCTTGCTTGCATACCGAGGTGCTAGATGGTCGATGTATCGTATTGTACCCCGTTGGGGATTCTTACCGAGTATGTTTATACTCACCCTTATTTATCTTTCGGGTAACTCGACAACACCGGGAGGGCTAGCGGAGGAGCCGATTGATCATGGGGAACCGCCAAGCACTCTGTCTTTATTTATTGCATTGTTTATTCAAAGATGTAGATGGACAGAGTCCTAGGGGAACATTGTTTAAAACGTTGCTTAAATTGTATTGTACATTTTATTAAATATCGCCGTGATGTTTTACTTTGTTGGATTGTTTAAACTGAAAATTGTTGGTTATGTTTTAAGGGCTCCCCCTTCTCGTATGTTTTGAAAGGTTTTTAAATATAAGCTCTAAACCGCTTGTTATCATATTTAACTTGCATGCTGAGTAAGATCCCAGGTTTAGGACCATGTTTTGGGTCGGGTTCTTACACTTTTGCAACGCGACACTTTGGTCACCGCAAAACAACACAGCCCCAAAAAAGAACTGACGGCCACCAATCTTTTCCCAGAACACTAGAAACCTCCAACATCTACTATACAACGCCTCAACGGAACCGCAAGAACTGACCGCTGAGAACGGCAACCCAAGGTGTAAGGACCCGACCCAAAAAGGGTTCTAAATAGGCCTTTACCCCAATGCATGCATTCAAAGTAAAGGACAATATGCAAATAATTTTCGGATTCCCAATTAAAACAAAACAATCAAGGTTCAATCGAAATAAAGATAGTTTGTCAAACTCGCCCCTGTCTCCAAGCACTGCTTTCAAGGCAAATACATTTCCAAAACGTACACTCGATCGAGATTTCTTAAAACATTTGAAACATCCTCAAATTCAATAAAGCAGGAATCCACGAAAACATTCAGAAAACATCCTAGGGCTCTGTGCCCGACTACATGCATTCAGGGGAAAATAAAAGACAAGAGTCATAGAAATAAAAAGTCAGAGACGACAGCAGGTTCCCATGATCACAGCTCCTCCTTCAGCCATCCCGCCTCGCGCCATGGTTACCTGAAAGATAAGTAAGGGTGAGTAACGAATTACTCAAGAAGAATCCCCAACCGGGTACAATACGATGCACATGGTCATCTAGATGAGTGTATGCAAGCTATGAATATAAACACGAATAGAGCACATAGCTTAAGTCCACACTTGGACCTCGGATGCCAACTCGTGGTCTTAGTCCTAAATAAATCCACCACACCATACATCCTATACGAGAAACAAGTCTCGCCTCACTGCCTCACCGCCGATACGAAAGGTACACTAGCTCAAGATCCCGAGGAGCTCTCCTGGCCGGCCGCCAGTAATGAGCGTAAGCATGCACCGCGTGCTCTTTGCAGACTATGGGGTGCCAGTCTAGTGGCAAGTCGCCCATGTCCATCACCACGCCTAACTAAATCTCTAGATCGGTGTCACCGACATAGGGTGTGAGACCTGAACACGTGAACTATGTCACCTGAACCACCGCACTGAGGCTAAGGAACCGGCCGTGGTAGGCTTACACCGTGAAGCGGTCCTTGCCCTAACAGTGGCAATCAAGGGCTACGGCCGAACACGCCGAGGACGTGCCGATCGCCGGACGCGAGGCAATGCCAAGTCATCATCCCAACCGTTGGGGCATTTAACGATCGCCACCCTCACCCAAGATTGCGGGGCCTACCGGTCGGGTTAGCTAAACCCTAACGGGGTCCAGGATCTGAGAATCGCTCTCGACGCCCCCGCCATGGATGCAAGATACTTTATGCATCGTGCCCGATGATGCTACCTACCTCAATTCTAACTCGCCTTAACAATCAAGAACAATCCAATACGTGCTCAAAAGAATACAAAGCAGACCTAGCATGGTACTACGGAACAAGAATGAATATGAGCATGCCGTAACGGAAGAACCTAGCATGGACTAACATGAAAGAACAACATACGAAGTCATGCGGTCAGAAATCGTAACAGAGCACCTAAACTATACATGCCGATAATCACAAACAAACATACAAACAACAATCACATAGAACATCGCAGGTCCACACAACTCCGGTAAGAAATCCTTACCGGCCGGGCAACTACACACAAAACCTAAGCCGCGATCGAACCCGAGCTAGCTACCGAGAACCTAACAAAAACAATGATAATCATAATCCATAAGCCTAAATATAATAAAATAAACAAGGCTCGGCTCGGAGCAACTCACGCGCGCGCGCCGACACGCTGACGGGCAGATAAAGATGGCGAGGCCGCTGGCTGGCGCTGGATGGGCGCTGGCGGGCGGCAGTAGGGGTCGGGGCTGGGCGCTGATGGGCGATGGGCGCGCAGAGCTGGTGCACGCGCCGCGCGACGGCCGGCCGGGCGCAGCGCACGGGCGCGACAAGCTGACGCGACGGACACGCGCGGGCGCGCGCTGGCTGACGACGGCGGCAACGGCGCGAAGCGCGCGGCCGACGAAGCGCTCGACGCGGCGATTTCGCCGCCGCAGGGCGCGACAGGCGACCGGCTGGGCGAGATCTGGCCGCGATAGGGGCTATCTCGGGCGTCATTGGCCGCGATAGGCCGCTCGGGCGCTCGCTCGCTCGCTGAGCGACAGCCGCTCGATGGCACCGCAGGGGCGATGGAGCCGGGCGACTCGGCGATCCGGGCTTGCCGCTGGTGCGATCGCGGCCGGCTGGGAGCCGAGACGGTGGGGCTGCTGGCTGGGGCTCCTCTCGGCAGGCTGCAAACAAACACACACACACACCCACACTCTTCTATTTACATTCGGCCAGCAAGAACTCAAATCGGAGAAGACGAAGAGACGAAGAAACTTACCCGGAAAGACGATCGAACCACGGGGCTGCAAAGGGAATGAAAATCGGCTTGGGGCTAGGGAGAGGAAGGGTTGGGCGGCCATGGGGCATTTGGAGAAGAAGACATAACAATACCTAATTTCTTTTCATTTAACCAAATGCACCAAACTCCAAGGTCCAAGGATAACCATAATATGACGCAGAAAGAGCAACAAGAGCTCTTCATATCTCAATTCGCACGCATCCCCACAGGCTTTCCCGGAGACCCGGGTTCGAATCCCAGCTGCAACATAATTTCCTTTATTTTTACTTTTGCATCTATCCATGCTCAAACCCATCCACAAAGCCTCAAAAACTTATATAAATCCATCCAATAATTTTAGCAATCGAAAAAGATATAAACGGCCCGATGGCCCGACCAAATTACCAAAATACCCCGGGGCATACCTCGAAGACCGGATGAAAACTCGGGCTGTTACAATATTCCTCCTTTTTATGACTTTCGTCCTCGAAAGTCCTTAAGATCGAAATAAAGACAGATAGATCTGCAATCTCATCCCGCTTTCCCGCTCACGAGCGCCTCCTCCGAACTCGCACTCCTCCACTAAACTTTTACCAACGGATCTCATCACACGCAACGCCTTCGCCTCAAAGACCATAATACTCACAGCTTCCCTCGAAGCTCAAATCCTCAATCTGCTGTAAAGGCTCAAAGTCCACAATGAGCGATGGGTCCGACACATAGTGCCTCACACCGATACATGAGAACACTGCACACGGCTAACAATGACAGTAAAAGCTAACCAATATGCAACTCGCCCAATCCTCTAGAGAATCTCAAATGGTCCAACAACAGAGACTCCACTTCGCCGCTTACCAAACCTCAACACAACTCACAACGGCACAACCTTAAAACTACGCCTTTGTCCAACCTCAAACTCTAAAACTCGACGCCGAACATCGGCAGTAACTTTTCTTTCTCGCCTCTCTCGCTCTGAAATGACAACACTAGCTCTAAACTCCTGCACATCACCTCCGGTCAAATGCAAAAACTCAGACCCAAAACAAAATTGATGGCCACCAACCTTTTCCCGCAACATTGGAATCCTACAACACTTACCTTGCAATGCCTCAATGGAACAACAAGAATTGACCACGAGAACTGCAACCCAAGGCAACCTCATAAAACCACACTAGTCCCCGCCGCCTAATCACTTTAAACACCAACTCACAACAAGTTACAAGGATCTCGCTCACTCTTCCCAAAAGACCATCGGTCGAGGGTCAAAACTCTACAGAAACTCGCACTCGGCTCATAAGCCTCTTTACAACGCTCTCCGTAACCACGCTTCATCAACGCACCGCCTAGAACAAACCTTCGCTGCCACACCGTGACAACAACTCCGACTGAAATCGACATGCCTCTACTCCATAGAAATGGCATCTCGCACACGAAAACGAGGTGCGAGCTCTCACTCATCAAAACCAATCCTCCAAGAATCTAATCTCACACAACAACCTCAACTAATCGACACTCCCCACACGGAAAACTTACAATCCAACAACTTGAGTGCTACGGCCTCTAAGCTCAAACAACTACAAACTTCATAGCTATGCCAATCCACACAACTCTAGCTTGACTCAAATCACTGGCTGGACAAGTCAGCCTGCCAACAACCGGGCCCCAGAGGGCTCCCTCCACCAAACTTACCTCCATGCAAGCAACGGAACGAAGCTTGCCTCAAAAAAATGAAACACATCTCATAAGTCCAAACGATAACACATACAGGCTTAACCCTCTAGCTTAGGCTTATTGCACCTTTCCACCGAAACTTCATAAACGGAACTCCACTATTCGATTAACACCAACTACCATGAACCAGATTACCAAAAATGGATGGCAGAGCACAAGCCACACTAACCAGCAAGGATCCCTCAAAAGGTCAAGACCCTAATCCAATCACAATGGTGCAACCTCAACCCACAACTGATACAATGAGTTCTTCAACTACAAAGGTGCAACAACTTCCATGCCAACACACAAAACCTTAACCAACTAGGCCAAACACTCATAGGAGGCAGAACAACCCTTACTGCAACTTCCAGAACACCACTCACGAGTCCGCTTAACTGGACAAACAACTGCTTCCAAGCAGCCAACAAACTTTTCCTCCTACTAGCACCACTACCACCAATTCCAAGACCAAGGAATAACCTGACAACTCCCAAGGAGAAACAGATCCTTACAAGAGGACAACCGAAGGACAGAGAGCTCCACAACCGCTCGCTGTCTTGCTTAGCTAAGCACGGCATCCAACTCTCCTAGAGGCAACAACAAGGGGGATCCACCACAGACTAGACCGCCAACCATGGGCAAGAGAAGACTCACCCCCAAACACCAAATAAGGGCACTCTCAAACTCTGGGAACAGGAGAGACATCCTACAGGGCAAACCACTTACCCACGAACAAGGCTAACTCCTTGGCAACTCGAAAACCACACCTTGGCCAACATCAAGCACCAACTTGCCACCACACCGGAACCAAATTCGGACTCTACTCCAAACCAACTCTGGCTTGCTAGCCTACCAAAATCGCCAAAGAACTCACCCGAGGCTACAAACTACTCGACTGGGCTTGCCAACTAAACTCACTACACTGGTCTCGACCGAGCTCGCGAGGCTCTCCACAACTAGGGTTCTTCGACAACCCTCGACACACACCTGCCGCCTAACGGTCTAACAACCAACTCACTGAACAAACAACTCCTTTTCCCAAAGATCACAACCACGCCGGCCCTCGCTCCGAACTCTCGAAACCAAAAAGACCGTAAACGCTTGCAATGTGTCATCCTCCTACTCAAAGCATCACCCACAACGTAGCTTCCACCTGTGGTAAGGATTTCGAGCAACACTCTTAGCAACTACTGAACAGAACTACGCGACTTCACTACAACCACCATTTGTTCAGCACCATCCGAACTCCAACCAAGAACAACAAGAGGTTCCACCAACCAAGCTTAGGTTCAACTTAACAAACTTGCCTAAGCAACAACCCGACTACGAGCACGGTATCCTTACAACCTCAACTAAAGCCTTACAACATCCACCGAGTCCAACTTCTCCAAGAACCGAGCACCGCCTCCAATGCAAACCCTACATGGTTCTGAAACTATCACCACCAGAACGAACCACACAAAACACACTTGTGTGAACAACTCTCAACCTTCCTTCAGAGATCCAAGACTAACAGGTGCTGTTCCAAAAGGCAACACTAACTTCTGGCAGAGATACAATCAACCCAAGGAACACCAAAAGTTCCATCTCCACACGATACTCGGCGGTTGGCAACCTTGCTCGCAAAACATAACGATGCCAAACCGAACTTACTTTATACCAAGACTCTACCAAGTGTGCTTTACACATAAGACAACCTGCTCATCTCATAAGGCATCCAACTCATCTCATAAGCACCAAACTCATCTCATAAGCATCCAACTCACGGTCCCTCTGCTGGACCGAACTCGCATCTACAATGCTCACTCAACTCAGGTTTAGGCACCCGAAGGTAGTGGACCGCACTACCAACCACAAAGATCTCTTGGCCTTAGCACTAGCGTGAGACTCACACGCACTAACACTTACCAGCCGCCAACCTGCTGACTTACTCAACCCCCAGTAACACTGGGAAGAGGCTCCAGCTCCTCTCGAACATCCTTTCACTTGTAGTCCTTCGACTACCACTGAACTAGCCCTCTTGCACGACCTAAACAAGTGCATTTTCCATAAATGGATCCAATGGCTAAAGAAGTGTGCTGAACTCCGGACGGGTCATAGAACCATCTGCTTATACCCATGCCACACTCAGGTCTGAACCAGACTTAGAGCCAAAGCGGCACACCAACCATTGCACCTCAAGTGCCACTACTACCAAATCCACATCTTACTACAAATGGGGCCAGCAAGGTCACAACCTCAAGTGACAAAAACTATGGCGAGGCATACAAGAGCTCAACTCAAACAACCATGCCTAAGGCATCTCATCAAACCGAAGTCTCATCGCCTACTCTAGCATCTCCACATGATGCTCAACAAAACTCGCCCGCCTCTCTCAACATGCAAAGCAGCCTAGCCCTACTCTAGGGGCTCACCATAAGAAGAGTGCTCAACTCTACTGCATAAGCTGGGAAACCACCAACGGATCACGTCCGATGGGAACACTGCCACGCACCCTTAACCACGTGGTTCCGACTTACTAGCCGCAAAAACAACAACACTTACAGGAGAACAAGGATGTCTCAAAGAACCACCTCGAAGGCTACCTACTCTGCAGCTACTCACCGGGCAATCAACCATCCGCTAAGGTTCAAGATCAACACCGAACTACCTGTGCTAGTCCACACTAGGACTCGCTCCACAAGCATCAACATGAGCAAAAGCCAAAGCTAACTTCTCTCCCGGAGTGGTACTCCAGGCAAAACACCTCCACCCTCTCACTAGGGGAATTAATAAATGGGCCACACGTGGCCTACGGAGTCTAACCTCTCGCCTCCATCCGAACGATGTCCCAGCCAGATCCGAATCTATCTGGATATCTCAACAAACCACAACATACACTCACATCATGGGAAGTTGGCATGAAGGCGCTCTAAACCCAAACCAACGACGAGTCGAACTCCTTTCGCCTCCGCTCTACAACACAAAACAAGGCATACACTAGATGAAAGGTATTGTAAATTCTTGACCCTTTTCTAAAAAGTAAAACTTAGGCGCACTGATGATCGCCAGAGTCTTTGGTGATCATGGGAAAGACGACCTACAACAAAAAGGTCGGGTCTACAAAGTCTATGACTCGAGCTCGATACCAATCATAGGACCCGACCCAAAAAGGGCTCTAAAATAGGCCTTTACCCCAATGCATGCATTCAAAGTAAAGGACAATATGCAAATAATTTTCGATTCCCAATTAAAACAAAACAATCAAGGTTCAATCAGAAATAAAGATAGTTTGCTGAAACCTGTCCCTGTCTCCAAGCACCTATTTCAAGGCAAATACATTTCCAAAACGTACACTCTGATCAGAGATTTCTTAAAACATTTGAAACATCCTCAAATTCAATAAAGCAGGAATCCACGAAAACATTCAGAAAACATCCTAGGGCTCTGTGCCCGACTACATGCATTCAGGGGAAAATAAAAGACAAGAGTCATAGAAATAAAAAGTCAGAGACGACAAAGCGGAGTTCCCATGATCACACTCCTCCTTCACCATCCTCGCCTCGCGCCATGGTTACCCGAAAAGATAAGTAAGGGTGAGTAACGAATTACTCAAGTAAGAATCCCCAACCGGGTACAATACGATGCACATGGTCGTCTAGATGAGTGTATGCAAGCTATGAATATAAACACGAGATAGAGCACATAGCTTAAGTCCACACTTGACCTCGGATGCCAACTCGTGGTCTTAGTCCGGAAATAAATCCACCACACCATACGCCCTATACGAGAAACAAGTCTCGGCCTCGGCCTGCTCTCATCGTCGATACGAAAGGTACACTAGCTCAAGATCCCGAGGAGCTCTCCGGTCGGCGCCAGTAATGAGCGTAAGCATGCACCGCGTGCTCGCAGACTATGGGGTGCCGGGTCTAGTGGCAAGCCGCCCATGTCCATCCACCACCACGCCTAACTAAATCTCTCGGATCGGTGTCACCGACATAGGGGTGTGAGACCTAGACACGTGAACTATGTCACCTGAACCACCGCACCGAGGCTAAGGAACCGGCCGTGGTAGGCTTACACCGTGAAGCGGTCCTTGCCCTAACAGGTGGCAATCAAGGGCTACGGCCGAACACGCCGAGGACGTGCCGATCGCCGGGGGCGAGGCAATGCCAAGTCATCATCCCGACCGTTGGGGCATTTAACGATCCGCCACCCTCACCCAAGATTGCGGGGCTTACCGGTCGGGTTAGCTAAACCCTAACGGGGTCGGGACGAGAATCGTCTCGACGTCCCCGCCATGGATGCAAGATACTTTATGCATCGTGCCCGGATGATGCTACCTACCCGAATTCTAACTCGCCTTAACAATCAAAGCAACAATCCAATACGTGCTCAAAAGAATACAAAGCAGACCTAGCATGGTACTACGAACAAGAATGAATATGAGCATGCCGAACGGAAGAACCTAGCATAGACTAACATGAAAGAACAACATACGAAGTCATGCGGTCAGAAATCGAACAGAGCACCTAAACTATACATGCCGATAATCACAAACAAACATACAAACAACAATCACATAGAACATCGCAGATCCACACAACTCCTGGTAAGAAATCCTTACCGCCGGGCAACTACACACAAAACCTAAGCCGCGATCGAACCCGAGCTAGCTACCGAGAACCTAACAAAAACAATGATAATCATAATCCATAAGCCTAAATATAATAAAATAAACAAGGCTCGCTCGGGAGCAACTCACGCGGCGCGGCCGACACGCGGACGGGCAGACAAAGATGGCGAGGCTGCCGGCGGCGCTGGCGGGGCGCTGATGGCGGCAGGGTCGGGCGCTGGGCGCTGGGGCGTGGCGTAGATGGGCGGCAGAGCTGGTGCACGCGCGCGCGACGGCCGGCCGGGCGCAGCGCACGGCGCGCGAACAAGCTGACGCGACGCGACGGACACGCGGCGCGCGCGCTGACGACACGCGGCGCGCGAGCGCGCGCGGCCGACGAGCGCTCGACGTCGCGATTTCGCTTCCGCAGGGCGCGACAGGCGCATCTGGCTGGCGAGATCTGGGCCGCGATGGGGGCTATCTGGCGTCTTTGGCCGCGATAGGCCGTCTGGGCGTCTGGCTCGTCTGCTGAGCGACAGGCTGCTCGATGGCACTGCAGGGGCGATGGAGCTGGGCGACTCCGGGCGATCTGGGCTTGCTGCTGGTGTGATCTGGCCGGCTGGGGAGCTGAGACGGTGGGGCTGCTGGCTGGGGCTCCTCTCGGCAGGCTGCAAACAAACACACACACACACCCACACTCTTCTATTTACATTCGGCCAGCAAGAACTCAAATCGGAGAAGACGAAGAGACGAAGAAACTTACCCGGAAAGACGATCGAACCACGGGGCTGCAAAGGGAATGAAAATCGGCTTGGGGCTAGGGAGAGGAAGGGTTGGGCGGCCATGGGGCATTTGGAGAAGAAGACATAACAAAACCTAATTTCTTTTCATTTAACCAAATGCACCAAACTCCAAGGTCCAAGGATAACCATAATTTGACGCAGAAAGAGCAACAAGAGCTCTTCATAGCTCAATTGGCACGCATCCCCACAGGCTTTCCCGGAGACCTGGGTTCGAATCCCAGCTGCAACATAATTTCCTTTATTTTTACTTTTGCATCTATCCATGCTCAAACCCATCCACAAAGCCTAAAAAACTTACATAAATCCATCCAATAATTTTAGCAACTGGAAAAAGACATAAAAGGCCCTGACGGCCCGACCAAATTACCAAAATACCCCCAGAGCATACCTCGAAGACCGGGATGAAAACCTGGGCCGTTACACAAGGCAACCTCATAAAACCAACACTGGTCTCCCGCTGCCTAATGACGGAAACACCAACTTGCAACACGATCTAAGGGACCTGGCTCACTCCTCCCAAAAGACCATCGATCAGAGGGTGAAAACACTACAGGAACTGCACTCGGCTCACAAGCCTCTACGAATGCTCTCCAGAACCACGATCATTGAACGCACTGCCTAGAACAACCTTTGTTGCCACACCTTGGTGCCAACAACTCTAGCCTGAAACTGCCATCCCACTACTCCACAGTAACGACATCTCCACCTGGGCGAGGTGCGAGCTCTAGCTGTTGAAACCAATCCACCAAAAATCCGAACTCACACAACAACCTCAACAAGCTGCCAGCTTCCACACGGACTCCAACAAACCAACAACTTGAGTGCTACGAACTCGGTAGCCTAACCAACCGCACACTGCATAACCACGCCAATCTACTCAACTCCAACTCGACCTAGATCACTGTCTGGAAAGGTCAACCTGCTAACAACAGGGCCCCAGAGGGCTCCCTCCACCAAACTTACCTCCATGCAAGCAACGGAACGAAGCTTGCCTCAAATATGAAACACATCTCAAACGATAACACATACAGGCTTAACCCTCTAGCTTGGGCTTATTGCACCTTCCCACCGAAACTTCATAAACGGAACTCCACTACTCGGTTAACACCAATTACCAAGAACAAGAATACCAATAATGACTGGCAAAGCACAAGCTACACTAACCAGCAAGGATCCCTCAATAGGCCAAGACCCTAATCCAGCCACAATGGTGCAACCTCCACCCACAACTGATACAAAGGGGTTCTTCAACTACAAAGATGCAACAGCTCTCAGGCCAAACACACCAAGAACCTTAACCGACTAGGCCAAACACTCATAGGAGGCAGAAGAACCCTTACTGCAACTTCCAGAACACCACTCAAGAATCCGCTTAACTTGTAACGGCCCAGTTTTCTATTTCGGTTACCCAGGTGTTTTCGGATCATTATTCGGATGTTCGGATGGGCCGTTAGAGCTGTTTTAACCCTTAGGGGTATTTTGGTCTTTTTTCCCCCGGTCAGGGTTTTGAGGATTTTCAAGATTTCAGGGCCTTTCCTGCCTTCGTCGAAGTTTGGTGGTTGTTGGTTGCAAGACCCAAGAGGTTTGGGCAAGTTGTTTGGGAGTTTGGAGGTATTTTAGTTATTGGCAAAATTAATGGGTTTTTGAGTGCTTCCTTTGGGATTTGAACCCTTGCCCTAAATGGTTTTGGGAGTCTGTAGGAAAAAGAGTTTTATTTAAAAGCAAAGTTTGCTTGGGCCGGGTTTTGAAAGAGGATGCTTTGGGAAGGGATTTTAGACCCATTTAAATTAGGAAAAGGAAAGAAATCAAGAAAAATCCCTTTCCCCCTTGTTTTGCAAGACTCTCTCTCTCTCTCTCTCTCTCTCTCAAAACCCTAGCCGCACCATGCCCAGCCCTTGCCGCACCAACCGCAGCCGAGCCACCACACCCTAGCCGCACCCCCGCACCAGGCCGCTCAGCCGGCCACCGCCCAGACGCCGGCCCGCTGCCGCTCGGCTTCGTTACGCCCGACGTTGTCGCCAGCGCCGCTTCATTGCCGCCGCTAGACGCGTCGCCGCGCGCTACTGTCTTCGCAGACCGCGTCGCTCGCTCGCGCGACCCAACCCAGCGTGTTCGCTCATGCGGCGGCCAGCGTCTGCGCGTACCACGCCTCGCTAAGCGCCCGGTGGCGCTTGCTTGTCCTTGCTTTGACGGACAAACCTACCTGCCGCCGGGTTGGGTTGGGGCGCGACCTTGTGTCTTCTCGGTTGGTAATTCCCGAGCTTTTCCCCTTTTAGATTTTAAGCTGCTGGCTGCTGTTTATTTATTTAGGATGTTTTTATCATATGCCTAGGTTGCTCGCGTTCGCTTTAAGCTCGAGGGTCATTATCTGATTCGCGATAGTTATTTTCCACTTGTTTCCAGGTAAGGATTTCTTACCGTGGTTGCGTGGACCCTGCGATGCTTTCTTGATTGTGCCTTATATGCATGTTTACTTCTACGAACATGATTAGTGGATAGGACAACTTGTGATTGCATTCTTGCTAGCATGTTTGCCGGTTTGTACATGTTAGTGCCATGCTAGGATCGTTCTTCCAGCATGCTTGAGATTCCTGCTTTAAGTTCGTAGTATCATGCTAGGTTATGTGTGATTGATGTTGATATGTATGTCTAGCCAGGAATCAGTTATTTTGTACTCCTAGCTAGTATAATAGGGTTTGTCATCATCCAGAGGCTGAGAGCAGACATAACGTACTTTGTTCCCACCGGTCGGGTGTAGAGCGAAGCATAACGTACATTGCTTCCCCCCGGCAGCCGATGTGGATTTAGCTACCACATCGGCTAAGCCTAGTTTGTAGCTCACAGAGCGGAACCCTGCCAACGGTGCAAGCCTGCCTTGGCCGGTTCTTAGCTTCAGGTCGGTGGTACACGCTGCACAGATGAGTGCCGAGGGCCTCACACTACTGTGTTCAGTGACACCGTTTCCAAGTATTTAGGCATGCATACCTGGCCCGCGTAGTTTGTACTTAGGCCTCCACATTTACGCCGGTTGCAAAGAAGATGCGCAGTCGCAAGACACGCAGCGTTAGTCGCCGGTTCGGAGAGCTCCCCTAGGCTAATGTTTGTGAGTACACCCGTTCTTTCTAGTTTAGAGCCAGACTTCGGGTACTCTCCCGATAGTCCAGATTTGTTAGCGAGGGTAAGAGGCCCTTGAGGACACCCATTGGGATTGGCTTTTGAGCTGATCATATGGTCGAGGGAGAAAGACCCTCGAGGGTGTCGAACATCTTTGGGATCGGTTTTTGAGCTGATCAATTGGCCAAGGGAGAAAGACCCTCGGAGATGTCCCGAGATTGGTTATGAGAGCCAATCATTAGGCCGGATGTAGGAGACTTCCGAGGATTCCAGATTCTGCCTTGTAAGCTCGTTGAGCTATGATCTGTGGTTGTAACTGTTTGCATGTATACTAGGGTGCCAGATGATTGATGTATCGTATTGTACCCTGGTTGGGGATTCTTACTGAGTATGTTTATACTCACCCTTATTTCTGTGGTTTTCAACCGGTAACTTGGGACAAAGACCGGACGGCTAAGCGGAGGGAGCCGATTGATCATGGGAGCCGCCCGCACTCTGCCTTTTATTGTTTGCATAATTTGTTCAAAGCATGTAGACGGACAGGAGTCCTAGGGGACGTTTTTAAAAGTTGTTTAAATTGTATTGTATGATTTTATAAACACTGCCGAGCTTGTTTTACTTTGTTGGCTTTGCTTAAATGAAGGTTGTTGTTTATGTTTTAAGTGTCCCCGCTTTTAAATGTTTTGAAAGGTTTTAAATATGAGCACTAAACCGCTTGATGAAGTATTTAACTTGCATGCTGAGTGAGAACCTAGGTTTAGGACCTCATTTTGGGTCGGGTTCTTACAGTTGGTATCAGAGCCAGGCATCGGGCCGGTGTGCTAGGTCCATCGGGACGCTGGACCTCTAAGGGGAGGTGTAAACCCATAGGGGAATCCCACATCGGTTGAAAAGGAGAACGAAGCACTCCTTATAAAGGGTGTGGACACCTTTCCCTAGCAAGACGCATTTTCCCCATGGGGGGGACAAACAAATCCGTGAGGCCAGTGGGCCAAAGCGGACAATATCTTGGCTAGCGATGGGTTGGGCCGTTACAGTTGGTATCAGAGCACAGAGTCATAGATTCTCAGAGACTAACTCGCTTTGCGTGTTGTTGCCCTCGTGATCATCGGCACTCGCATGGCCGTCCGCCAGTTTGTCCGAGTTCATTAAGCTAAGGGTTTTATTTTACAATACTGCATCTAGTATACATGTGTTACCCTTGTTTGGCAGTGAGAGCCCCAGCGTGGGCTAGCTTTTATGCTTTGTGTGGATCGCTAGTAGGTTGATTGCACTTAGAGGAGCAGGGACGTTTGGTATTTCCAACCGAGGAGTTGGACTGTTCATGTTGATCATGAGACCACGTCTAGGGTTGTCTAGACCCGTAGGCCACCTTTGGCCATGGCAGATGAGTTGCCAAGAGTAGGGGGGGTTGAGGCTAGCACGCCTCAGAGTGAGACTCCTTGAGTAGAGTATGCTCCAACCATGAGGGAGTTGATGGCAGGTCTTTTAGCTAACAGAGAGCGGAGACCCAGGCGCAATTTGTAGCACGTAGTGAGGAGTCTTGGGCACAGATAGCCCAGCTGGCAGAGTTTATTTAGGGGACACCCCTCCTTGTAGCTCCAGTAGCCTCGGAGGTTCTCGGGAGGGCTTGATCAGCAGGTTTATGCTGATAAGATAGTTGGCGTTGATCGAGCCGCCGAGTTTGGCAAGTGGAAGCCTGTAGAGCTGGATGTTTTTTAGACCTACTGTTAGCAGCAAGGTGGTTGGCCAGGATCGAGTTTATCATCCAAGTCTTTGGGATGACCGGTGTTCGTGAGGTCGAGGCGCGCGCCGCTCGTGGTGTTTGATGCGCAGCGGTGGTGGTGGAAGTCCCCTGTGAGAGGCGGACCAGCAGAGTCTCCACCAGCCACCTGGTCGATTGGCAAGCGGCCAAGTTAGTAGCTTTTGAGGAAGATGTAGAGACATCTTGTTCTCCTGCAAGCCTGCAGTCGTTTTGCAGCCAGTTTTTTTAGTACCCTCGTAGCCAGGCGGTAGTGTGGAGTTTGCTTGTCAGGACTTAATCCGTCCTTGGTTTTCAGCTGGCTATTAGAGAGAAGCACCTTCATTAGCATGTTCCGTGTGGAGCTAGGTGCCGCCACCCGAGGGTTGGCCTCGAGTATTCGTTGAGCATCGAGTGGGATGCGGGAGTGGGCCTTGGCTTGTCTCATTAGGACGTGATGTCGAGAGTTGTCTACTCGAGTGTTGAGACTCTTGTGTTGAGTGCCATTGCCCTGTCACCTGGAGTGTGACCTTCCCACCCTCAGAGGGGCTTAAAGCCCGTAAAGGGATGTTTGTGTTGTAAAGGAAGTAGTTCCTGTTGGCACCAAGCTTTGGAAGGAGGCCTAGTTTGTGCCGCTTGGCACTTTTTGTGCAGGTGGTTCCAGGACCCGCCCGGAGTTTAGCATCCCCACTAGTCTTGTATCCATTCCTGAGACTGCACCTGTTTGGGCTGCATAATAGATCTAGCTCGGTGGTAGTCAGAGAACTAAAAGTGTGAGACCGTTCGAAGGATAAGTAGGAGCCTTTCAGGGTCACCGAGAGTTGGGTACAAAGGATGCTGTTGGTTGTTAAGGGCTAGCGCGTCTGAGTTCTCGCGCTGTGTGTTGTGGGCTTGTGAGCCGCTTGGATGGTAGTGTGATTCGACTACCCTGAGTTACCCTAATATGAGTAGGGTTGGCATCGATGATGCGTGGTTGATCCACTGTTAGAGCCATGAGTTGGATGGTTGATCGGAGCACGTTTAGTGGACCATTGGTATGAGGTAAGTTAGCTTGGTGTGGCTATGCTCTTGTAAGAGTGAGTCGACCAATGTGGCATTCCGTGGTGAGTTGACCCCGAGTGGGTTGAACTCTTGTTGCTCCTTTGCTAGATGTGTCTCTATTGGGAGGCAAAAGTTGCCTTGTGTGAGAATACTTGTTGGTTTGGATCTTAAGGAACCAAGTTGGAGCTGTACACGCCGGTGTACTTTTGTGTAGCTCGTTCCGTGGTGTATTTTTTAGGAACCACGAGAGGATCCGGGTTGAGAAACCAGTGCTCAGTTCTGAGAAGTTAGGGCTTTAGTTCTTGGCAAGTGCCCTTACTTTGGTTGAGAGGTTACCGTGCCGGTAGCTGGGTTGTTGCGTAGGCAAGTTATGCCAGTTGGCCCTTGACTAGGGTAGAGGAATTTCTTGTTGATCGATGGTTGGAGTTCACTTGGAACTGATCCAAGGCGATGGTAGCAAAATCGCGGAGTTTCTGGCCGCCATGGCTAAGAGTGTTGTTCAGATCCTTACCACAGGTAGAAGCTACGATGTGGTCGATGCTTTGAGCAAGAGGAAGTTTGGGTCTTCCGGTGGTTCCTGCGCCAGTGGATAGCGAGACTCGCCGACAGGCCGATCCTAGAGGTCGGGATCGGCGCCGACCGCAGTTAGAGCTCGTGATCGCCGCAGGCGGGGCGAGCACCGGCTCATTGCATCAAGTGTGGTAAGGCGCTTTTTGGATTGTGTGGAGCATCGCCCCGTGCTTGCTGCAGATTTGGCAAGAAAAAGCTTTTGGCCAGCACAGTTGAGATGCTGGAGGGAGATGTGCTTGTGTAGCCAGATGTCTGTTAGACCGTTGACGACAATATGTGTCGGACGGTGATCGGAGGAACCCTAGATTGTGGAGAGCTTCACTAGAGATCAGTCAGACCTAGGCAGTGTTCCTCGGTTGAGTTGCTGGATGCTTGTTGTCGGTTGACAAGCTAGAGTTGTTCTTAGTAACCTCCACGTTGGTTTTCAGAATTCTTAGCGATGTGGTGCTTGGTGTCGACCAAGGTTTAGTTCCCATGTTGTTTCGTGAGCTAGCTCGGTTCGAGCAAGCGGGCGTTGCCCTGAGGACTTGTTACTAGTCAGGAAGTTTTGGGAGTTGACCCCTCCCTCGGCAATTGAGTAGGCACTGCTAGTTCCAAGTTGGGGGTTCAAGCGATTGAGGATCCTCGGATGTTGCTTCCGAGAGAGTTGGTTGTTGTTGCCCTTGGGTTTGAGCAAGGCAATGGCGTGTGTGAAGTTCGCGTCCTTCGGAAGTTCGCTTGCCGGGAAATCGTTCTCGTTGAGGAGGAGTCGACAGCTCCCGAATTGTGTAGTTGATCGAGTAGCGCGCAGCGTGACCACCAAATGAGAGTGTCCCTGCGTTTGTTTGTTAGCAAGCGGAAAGTTGTTTGTTCCCGCAAGGGCGGAGGCCTGCCAGTTCAAGGGCTTGAGTTGTTGCTGGAAGGTTGTTGGATCTTTGGAGTTTGTAGAACCCCTTAGTTCTTTGGTAGTTGAGTTGCACCGTGGATGCCGGCCTCGAGTTTTAACTTTTGAGGTAGTCTTGCCGACTCGTGTTGTTCAGGATCCGCAAGCTTGTGGTCGTCGCTATCCTTATTCCTCGGTATGTTTCGTGGGTGGAGTTTCTGGATTGGAAGAAGAGTTAGGTCTAAGCTATAAGGAGGAAGTCCTTGGAGCAGCCAGATGGGCTTAAGAGTTGAGTGGCAGCTTGGAGGCGAGCCTTGCTCGTTATAAGCTTGGGTTGAGTTTCTGCAGAGCAAGCCTTCTTGGGCTTTGTTCCTAGTTGATGTGCGTTCGCAGTTTGGCGTTATAGCTGAGCCACAGTTGAGTGGGTTGGCACAGAGATGCAGTGGCATTGGTTGGAAACCTTAGAGTTGTTATCCTCTAGCTATTGTTTTGCTAGTAGCCACGTAATGTTTTATTCCTTGCTGCTCGAGATTTCCGTAAGAGGAATGTTGTTTGTTTTTCTATCTGGCGATGTTCTCTTAGGCTAGTGGCTGATCGGATTGCATTGGAAAGTTTGTTGTCGGCCGTTGAGGGGCTCCAGTTTGTTAGTTTGGCCGCGTAGAGCCAGTGCGTGGACCTTGTCTTCTAAAGTTGGCCGTAGCTGAAGTTTCAGCTGGTGTGTTGGTGGTAGCCTGTAACGGCCCAGTTTTCTATTTCGGTTTCCCAGGTGTTTCCGATTCATTATTCGGATGTTCGGATGGGCCGTTAGAGCTATTTTAACCCTTAGGGGTATTTTGGTATTTTTTCCTCCGATAAGGGTTTTGTGGATTTTCAAGACTTCGGGGTCACTCCTGCCCTTGTCGAGGCTTGATTGTTGTTGGTTGCAGGACCCAAGAAGTTCAGGCTAGTTGGTTGGAAGTTTGGAGGTGATTTGGTAATTAACAAAATTATTGTTAATTAGAGTGCTTCCTTTGGGAATTGAACCCTTGACCTAACGGTTATTAGGAGGCTTGATTTAAATGGGTTTTTTTAAATGGAAAAGAATGCGTCAGCTAGGATTCGAAGGAGGAAAATCTTGGGAAGGGATTTTGGACCACCCAAAGCCTATTTAATTTAGGAAAAAGGAAAAGAAAAGAGAAAAACCCTTATTCTTTCCCCTTCTCCCTCTCTCTCTCTCTCTCTCCTTGCCGACCTCACCAAGAAACCCAACCGAGCCGCACCGAGCCACCAGCAGCAGCAGCAGCAGCCATGCCTGTCGCACAGCCGGCCGAGCAGCCCAGACGCCCCATGTAACGGCCCAGATTTCCATTCCGGTTTTCTAGGTACTCTCGGTTCAGTATTAGGGCAATCGGTTGGGTCGTTAGAGCATTTTAACCCTTAGGGGTATTTTGGTCTTTTTGCTCTCCGGTCAGGATTTGGGATTTTAAACCTTTGCCTTAGTGATTTATTAAGTAAGTTTTATTATTGGGAAAGATCGCTTCAGCCGGGTCTCGAAGAGGCCAAAATGGGATTTTTAGGGATTTATTTAAATGGATTTTAAGGCATTTTTGGGATAAGTATGGATTATTAAATAAATAAGAAAAATCCCCAAATTTCCCCATGTGTTTTTAATTTTCATTTCTCTCTCTCTCTCTCTCTCTCTCTCCTCACCCGACTTCTAGCCACCCCTGAGCCCCCTTGCTCGCCCCACCACCTAGCCACCAGACTGCGGCGAGCCACCCCGTGCCAAGACCGCCCAAGTCGATCCCTAGCTCGCCCGACCTCGGCCACTCACCGTAGAGCGCGCCGCGCGCTCCTCGTCTCCTGTGTGTGTCGTCCGAGCCTTGCCCGCGCGCCATCGCGTCTCAGAAGCGCCGCGCCTCCCACCAAGGCGTGCCTTCGCCTAGCCGAGCCTCGCCCGCGACGCCATCGCGCCCTCAGAGCTCGCGCCGCGCGACATCGTGTCCTCAGAGCTCGTCCGCGCTTTTCAGCGCCCGGCCAGCTTCCTGCTGAGCCAGCCAGCGCCCCCAGCCTGAGCCTCCCTGCGCGGCGCTGTCGCGCCACCATCATCTAGCTGCCTGACCACCGCTGCACCAGGCTTGCTTTGGCTGAGCCTTTGTGCTTCTTCTCGGTTGGTAATTCCCAGTCTTTTCCCTCTTTGGACTCCGAGTTGTTGGTCTTTGTTTATGTATTTAATTAGGTGTTTATTGTAATAATCAGGTTGTTCGGGATTCGATTAAAGCTCGAGGGTCATTATTCGTTGGTCGTGATAATTATTATTTTCTCGCTTGTTTCCGTGTAAGGATCTCTTACCATGGTTGTGTGGACCTGCGATGCTTTCTTGATTGTGCCTTGTATGCTGTTTACTTTTATGAGCATGTTAGTGGATAGGATAGCTTGTGATTGAATTCTTGCTAGCATGTTTGCTCATTGTACATGTTAGTGCCATGCTAGGTTTGTTCTTCCAAAGATGCTCGAGATTCCCGCTTTAAGTTCGTAGTATCATGATAGGATATGTATGATTGATGTCTAATGTATATGTTAGCCAGAATCTCTCACTCAGACTCTTAGCTAGTGTTATAGGGTTTGTCATCATCCAGAGGCTGAGAGTGGACACAACATACTTTGTCCCAACCGGTCGGGGGTAGAGCGAGGCATAACGTATATTGCTTCCCCTCCCAGCAGCCAATGAAAATTAGCTACCTCATCGGCATAAGCCTATTTTGTAGCCTGCTAGAGCGGAACCCTGCTAACGGTGTAAGCCTACCTTGGCCGGTTCTTAGCTTCGTGTCGGTGGATCAGTCGCATGCAAGAGCGCCGAGGGCCTCGCGCATCGTGATCGCGACATCGCCTTCCAAGTTTTAGGCATGCATACCTGGCCGGCGTAGTTTGCCCTTAGGCCCCCGCATTTACGCCGGTTGCAGAAGAGCATGCGGTGTGTGCACACACGCATTAGTCGCCGGTTCGGAGTGCTCCCCCAGGCTAATGTTCGTGAGTACACCATTCCTTCCAATTTAGAGCGGACTTGGTCTCGTCCCGATAGTCCAGTTTATTAGCAAGGGTAAGAGGCCCTTGAGGACATCCTTGGGATCGGTTTTTGAGCTGATCAACTGGCTGAGGGAGAAAGACCCTCAGAGATGTCCCAGGATTGGTTAGGATAACCAATCATTAGGCCGGAAGTAGGAGACTTCCGAGGACTCCAAATTTGTCTAATAAGCTCGTTGAGCTAAGATCTGTGTTGATATCTGTTGCACGTGTACTAGGTTGCTAGATGATTGATTGCATCGTGATCGCACTCCCGGTTGGGGATTCTTACCGAGTATTTTTATACTCACCCTTATTTATCTTTCGGGTAACTCAGATGGCAAGACCGAGGTGGCTAGCGGAGGTAGCTGGGAGATCATGGATGTCGACACTCTGGCCGTGTCTTATTTTGTTTTATTTTGAATACTGACATGTAAATGGATTTTGGTCTGTATGGAAAACTTATGGTTTGAACTGCTTTTGATGATTTTAAGAAAAGTAATCGATCACTCACTATTTTGTAAATGAATGTTTAGTTTGCTTTAATGTTTTCCACTTTTATGTTGAAAAGTTTCAATCTGACCCTTGGTTGGGTCTTTTTATGTTTTCCTTTTGCATGCATTAAGTTAACGACCCATTTTAGAACCCCATTCGGGTTGGGTCGTTACACCCCGACCACCGCCTGTCACACACCCGACCAGCGGCCAGAGACGCCCAAAGATACCCCACATCGCGCCCAGACGCCCGCCCGCCACTGCTCGCGCCTCAAGTGCCTGCCCATCCGTGTCACCAGCCGTCGTCGCATACACGTCCCATGCCATGCCGCGCCGCCCGTGGTCGCCGTGCTGCGCCGCCGTCCCCTGCCCGCGCCAGCGCCCACCAGCAGCCGCCCATATCGCTCGCCTCTGCTTTGCCCAACTCGCCGCCTTTGCTACTCAGAGCCTCGATTTTTGCCAAGAAAGTTGGGCCGAGACCTAGTGCCTTCTCGGTTGGTAATTCTCGAGCCTCCACTATTTTGGACCCTAAGTTGATTGGCTGTTGTTATTTAATTAGGATATTTTTATTAAATGCTTAGGTTGCTCGGGTTCACTTAGAAGCGAGGAAGTCGCTTGGTTGGCTTATGGTAGTTATTTTCTGCTTGTTTCGTGCAATGATTTCTTACCGTGGTTGTGTGGACCTCGCGATGCTATCATGATCGTGCCTTGTATGCTTGGTTGTTGTTATGAGTATGTTAGCTATTGAACAGACTTGTGTTTGAAATCTTGCTAGCATGTTGCTTGTTGTTCATGTTAGTGCCATGCTAGGTTTGTTCTTCCAAAGATGCCATGTCTTGTGATTGTATGAAATTTCCAAAGGGGTAGGTTACATGTTTTCTCTTGCTTCCATATCGTCTTTTGCTTTGTGTCCCCGATATATTCTCGTTAGTTCCATGCAAGGGGTTTAATTATCTTGGCATACCTTGTTCTATTTTATCCTCGTTAGTTCCGTGCGGGCATAGGCGGGTGATGTATAGTATAGAAGACCGTAGGGGTAACTAGTTTAGGTCCCGCTCGGTAAGACCCGGTGGACATCCGAGGTGTAAGACCGATGGGCATCCTAGGTGTGTAAGTCCTCGATGGGCATCACCGAGTTGGAGGTGTAAGACCGATGGGCATCCTAGGTGTGTAAGTCCTCGATGGGCATCACCGAGTTGGAGGTGTAAGACCGATGGGCATCCTAGGTGTGTTAGTCCCGATGGGCATCACCGAGTTGGAGGTGTAAGACCCGATGGGCATCCTAGGTGTGTAAGACCCTCCGGGCATCACTGATTCTGGAGGTGTAAGGCCCCGATAGGCATCTTAGGTGTGTAAGGCCCCATTGGGCATCACTGAGTCCTAGGTTGTGTAAGGCCCGAAGGGCATCCAAGTGTAGAACCTAGGATAGGCAAGAGATGAAAGCCCTTGAATAGGCTCGCTCTAGAAGTAGCTCATAGCCTAATTCAACCGTTTTGCTCTAAGTCATTGTTTTATTTGCATGTATAGTAGGGTGCTAGATGACTGATGTATCGTATTGTACCCCGGTTGGGGATTCTTACTGAGTATGTTTATACTCACCCTTATTTCTGTGGTTTTTCCACCAGGTAACTTGGGACAACACCGGGATGGCTAGCGGAGGGAGCTGTTTGATCATGGGGGCTACCAGCACCACCTCGTCGCTTATTGTTTGCATTTATTTATTCAAAGATGTAGATGGACATGAGTCCTAGGGGAATGATGTTAAAGTTGTTTAAACTGTTTTGAATGTTCTTTTATAAATACTGGCCAGGCTTATTTTACCTTGATTGGATTTGCTTATGAAAATTGTTGGTTATGTTTTAAGTGTTCCCCGTTTCCAAATGTTTTGAAAAAGTTTTAAATATGAGCACTAAACCGCTTGTTGAAATATTTAACTTGCATGCTGAGTGAGGACCTAGGTTTAGGACCGTATTCCAGGTCGGGTCCTTACAGTTGGTATCAGAGCTCAGAGTCATAGATTCTGTAGACTAACCTGCTTTGTAGGTTGTTGTCCCCATGATCATCAAGACTCCGCGTCACAGTTTGTCTGCGAGTTCATTAAGCTAAGGGTTTTATTTTACAATACTGCACCTAGTATACATGTGTTACCCTTGTTGGGTAGTGATAGTCCCGGTGAGGACTAGCTTTGTGTTTAGTGTAGATCGCTTATGCTGAATACACATTGAGGAGCAGGGACGTTTGGTATTTCCAACCGAGAAGTTGGACTGCGCATGTTGATGATGAGACCACGTCCAGGGTTGTCTAGACCCGTAGGCCACCTTTGGCCCTGGCAGTTGAGTTGCCAAGAGAAGAGGTTAGAGGCTAGCATGCCTTGGAGTGAGACTCCTTGAGCAGGGTGTGCTCCAGCCATGAGAGAATTGATGGCAGGTCTTTTAGCTATTAGAGAGCGGAGACCCAGGCGCAGTTTGTAGCGCGTAGTGAGGAGTCCCGGGCACAGATAGCCCAGCTGACAGAGTTTATTTAGAAGACACCCCCCTACTAGCTCCGGTAGCCCCAGAGGTTTCCGGAAGGGCTTGATCAGCAGGTTTATGCTGATGAGTTAGTTGGCGTTAATCGAGCAAACAGTTTGGCAAGTGGAAGCATGTAGAGTCGATGTTTTGAGAACCCATCGCTAGCAAATGAGGTGGTTGCCCAGGATCGAGTTTATCATCCGAGTGTTGGAACGACCTGGTGTTTAGAGGCCGATGACCTGATGTTCAGAGGCCAAGGTGTGCTGTTTTGGTGCTGTTTGATGCAGCAGTTTGGTGGTGGAAGTCCCTTGAGAAAGGTGGACTAGCAGAGTCTCCACCAGTCAACCCGATCGATTGGCAAGTGCCGTGTTAGTAGCTTTTGAGGAAGATGTAGAGACATCTTGACCCCTTGCAAGCTCTGCTTGTCGCTTTGCACCCAACTCTTTTGGTACCCTCGTAGCTGTGGGTGTAGTGTGGAGTTTGCTTGTCAGGACTTAATCAGTCCGTGGATTTCAGTTGGCTAATAGAATGGAGCGCTCTTTTTGTTAGCATGTTACAAATGTGGAACTAGTTGTTGCCACCTGAGGGTTGGCCTGAGAATTTGTTGAGCATCGAGTGGGATGCAGGGGTAGGCCGTGGCATGACTATTGGACGAGATGCCAGAGATTAGACGGCTCGAGTGTTGGGCTTCTTTTTTTTTAGTGCCGTTGTCCCCACACCGAGTGTGACCTTCCCTACCCTTAGTGGGGACGTAGAGCTCGTTTATAGTTGTTTGAGTTGAAAAGATGTAGTGCTTGTTGGCACCAAGCTCGGTAAGGAGGCCTAGGTTCAGTGCCACCGCACTGCATGTACAGTAGTTCTATGACCCACGCGGAGTTTAGCATCCCCACTAGCCTTGTACTCATTTTCTGAGGTTGCACCTGTTTGGGTTGCATAAGAGATCTAGCTCGGTGGTAGTCGGAGGACTACAAGTGTGATGTCGTTCGAGGGAAAGCATGAGCTTTCAAGGTCACCAAGAGTTGGGTACAAAGGATGTTGTAGGTTGTTAAGGGCTAGCGCATTCGAGTTCTCGCGCTTGTGTTGTGGCCTTGTGAGCCAGTTTGTTGGTAGGGTGATTCGACTACCCTTGAGTTTCCTTGGTACGAGTAGAGTTGGCATCGATGATGCGTGGTTGGTCCAGCGTGGGAGCCATGTGTTGGATGGATTGTGCGGAGCACATTTGGTGGACACATTGGTATGAGGTTGTTAGCTTGGTGTGGTTATGCTCTTGTAGAGTGAGTTGGCCAATGGGGCATTTCGTGGTGAGTTGACCCCGAGTGGGTTTGAACTCTTGTTGCTCCCTTGCTAGTTGTGGCTCTTTTTGGAGGCAAAGGTTACCTTGTGTTAGAGTTCGTGTTGGATCTTAAGGAATCAAGTTGGAGCCGTGCACGCCAAAGGTACTCTTGTGTAGCTCATTCCTTGGGGTATGTTTTGGGAACCACGAAAAGGTTCGTGTTGAGAAACCAAAGGTGCTCACCCTTTTGGTGTTAGGGCTTTAGTTCTTGGCAAGTGCCCTAATTTTGATCGTAAGGATACAGTGCTTGTAGCCGGGTTGTTGCTTAGGCAAGTTATGCTAGTTGGCCTTTGACCTGGGTAGAGGAATTTCTTGTTGATCGATGGTTGGAGTTCAGTTGGAACTAATCAAGGGCGGTGGTAGCAAAGCCGCGTAGTTTTTGTCCGTCATTGCTAAGAGTGTTGACCGGATCCCTATCCTGGGTAGAAGCTATGATGTGGTCGATGCTTGAGTTGGAGGCTGACACATTCTGTAGTATTTCTGGTCTTCTTGGTCTTTCGAGGAGTTGGAGAACGCCAGCATAGTCGAGATGCTGGAGAGAGAGTTGTGCCCGTGTAGCTAATTGTCTGTTACACCGTTTGATGGCTGTGTGTGTCGGAGGGTGATCGGAGGAACCTGTAAAGACCCAACCCGAAGATAGGACTAAATCTAGGTCTTTACTCAGCATGCCAGTGAAAAGCTTAAAAGGACCCAGCTAGGGTCGGTTTGTAAAACTTTTCAATTATAAAAGTGGAAAACATTAAAAACAGAGTAAACATTCATTAGGCAAAAACGAACCATTCAAATTAAAATAGTGACTGATCAGTACTTTCCTTAAAAACATAAAATAGTTCAAATCATAGTTTTCCCTACGGACCTAAATTCAACTACATGCTGAAATCCAAAAATAAGAAAATAAGACACGACAGAGTGTCAAGAAGATCCATGATCTCCCAGCTCTCTCCGCTAGCCACCTCGGTGCTGTCCCAAGCTACCTGTGGAAGAAACCACGATAAGGGTGAGTATAAACATACTCAGTAAGAACCCCCGACCGGGGTACGATACGATGCAATCTATCATCTAGCAACCTAGTACACATGTTCACAGTTATCAACACGGATCTTAGCTCAACGAGCTCTCAAGGCAAATCGAGTCCTCGGAAGTCTCCTACTTCCGGCCTAATGATTGGCTCTCAAAACCAATCCCGGGACATCTCCAAGGGTCTTTCTCCCTTGGCCACTTGATCAGCTCTAAAACCGATCCCAAGATGTCCGACACCCTCGAGGGTCTTCCTCCCTCGACCAAGTGATTAACTCTAAAGTCAATCCCAATGGGTGTCCTCAAGGGCCTCTTACCCTCGCTATAAATCTGACTATCGGAGAGTACCCAAGTCCGGCTCTAAACTGAAGGAATTGGTGTACTCACGAACATTAGTCCGGGGAGCTCTCAACTCAACAGGCTACTAACGCTGTGTGCGCGCGCACACCGCATGCTCTTCTCAGCAACCGGCGTAAATGCGGGGCCTAAGGGCAAACCACGCGAGCCAGTACGCATGCCTAAGACTCGGAACGGTGTCACCGAACACGAGAGTGCGAGGCCCTCGACTCATCTGCATGCAACTGTACCACCGACTGGCACGAAGAACCGCCAAGGCAGCTTGCACCGCTGGCGGTGGTTCCGCTCTAGCAGCTACAAACTAGGCTTATGCCGATGTGGTAGCTACTTCCACATCGGCTGCCGGGGGGAAGCAATGTACGTTATGCTTCGCTCTACTCCCGACCGGTGGGGACAAGGTACGTTATGTCCGCTCTCAGCCTCTGGATGATGACAAACCCTATTGTACTCGCTAAGACTACCAAGTAAGTGATTCCTGGCTAACATACACAAAAGACATCTGTCATACATAGCCTAGCATGGTACTACTGAACTTAAAGCAGAATCTCAAGCATGCTTTGGAGAACAAACCTAGCATGGCACTAACATGTATGTACAAAAAGGCAAAACATGCTAGCAAGAATTCAATCACAAGCTATCCTATCCACTAACATGCTCATAAAGGTAAACAAGCATACAAGGCACAATTAAGAAAGCATAGCAGGGTCCACACAACCACGGTAGGAAGTCCTTACTTGGAAACGAGTGGAGAATAGCTATCACAACCAAAAAGACCCTCGAGCTTAATACGAACTCGAGCAACCTAGGCATAAATAAAGCATCCTAAGTAAATACATACAAAGAACTGTGCTTAGAAAACACAAAGGGATTGGTTCGGGAATTACCACCGAGAAGACACGGGCCTCGCAGTTAGGAGGGTGGCTTGGGCGCCGCTGGTGCGGCTGGGCGCTGGCGCTGGCGCTGGCGCTGGGCGCGCGTCGCGCGGCGCGACGCGCAGGCAGCAGTGTGCGCTGGTGTGCGTGCAGCAAGGCGACGCGCGAGCGAAGCGCTCATTGGCCGGGCGCGCGCGCGAGGGGTCGCGCCGGAGTGGGCGCGCGGCAGGGTCGCGCTGAGCGGCGGGGCAGCGCGGCGGCGCGCGCGTCTGGGCTGCGTTGCGCACTGCGGCGACCACGAGCGACGCCGGCGGTCTTGGCGGCCACGCGACGCCAGCGCGGCGGTGGTGCGATGGGGGGCTGGTTGCGGTTCGCAGGCGCAGCGCCCGGCCGGGCGGTGGGCCGGGCGGCGTGGTCCGTGCGTGCGCAGGGGCGAGCGATCATGCAGGCCGTGGCGGGGGTGGTGCGTGCGCGCTAGGGCTGGGTGGCTCGGGGGTGGTTCGATGGTGTGGCTAGGGCTGCTCGGCTAGGGTTTTAGGAGAGAGAGAGAGAGAGAGAGAGACGGCCAACAAGGGGAAAAATAGGGGTTTCTTGATTTTTTCCTTCTTTTCCTTATTTTAAATAGGGTTAGGAAACTTAAAATTCCCTTCCCAAGGATTTTTCTCTTGCGGGTCCCCTAAAGAAATTCTTTTCTCTTTTAGTTCAAATTCTTATTTAAAACTCCAATTCCACCATCTAGGGCAAGGGTTCAAATCCCAAAGGATCCAATTAATTCCCAATTAATTTTGCTTATTAACCGGGAAGGAAAACGGGGCCGTTACAATACTCCCCCCTTGAAAGACTTTCGTCCCCGAAAGTCCTAAGACTGAACAACTCCGGTAATGAGTCCTCATCTCATCCTCTAGCTCCCACGCGCTTCCTCGCCCTCTGATGCCTCCAAAGAACCTTTACTAAACTTATCTCCCGGTTGCGCAATACCTTGCGCTCATAAGCCAAAATCTGCACGGGCTTTTCCTCGAAGGATAAATCTTTACTCAACTCTAAGGGCTCATGCTCTAGCACATGCGACGGATCTGCCACGTACTTTCTCAACATCGAAACGTGGAACACATTATGCACCACCCGACAAGGACGGGGTAAAGCTAACCGATAGGCCACTGCTCCGATCCGCTCAAGGATCTCAAAAGGCCCTACAAACCTGGGGCTCAGCTTGCCTCGCTTTCCAAACCTTAACACCCCACGCATAGGTGCTACCTTCAGGAAAACATGTTGACCCACCTCAAACTCCAAGTTTCTACGCCTCACATCGGCGTAACTTTCTCCTACTCTACTCACACAAACATGCGAGCCCTTATCTTCTGCACCGTCGTTCGTCATCTGCAGCAGAACTCGGGTCCCGAACCCGCCTATCCCCAACCTCTTCCCGCAACACTGGGATTTGCAGCGCTTACCACCATACAACGCCTCGAATGGGGCCATCTCGAATAGTCGCCGATAGCCGCTGTTGTTGTGTTTAACTCCATCAAATACAGTCTCGGGTCCCAACTTCCTGGAAGTCCAAAACGCAGCTCTCAACATATCTTCCGTAATCCGATTCACCCTCTCGGTCGACCATCGGTTTGAGGGTGGAAGGCGATCTTGAAGCCGCACTCGCTTCCTAAACCCTTCCGGAGCGCCTCCGGCTTAAGCGAGATGTGAACCGAGAATCCCGATCGACACTATCTTTGCAGTACCCCGTGGTACCGCACAATCTGCTCAAGGAACAATCGTGCCCACTGCTCCACGGTATAACTAATCCTCCCGAATAAAGTGTGCACTCTTGGTCACCGGTCCACAACTACCCAGATCTGCGCGAAAACTCTCTGTCCTCGGCAACCCAGAGATATAATCCATCGAAATCTCGTCCCACTTCCACCGTGGAACACTTAACGGCCGCAATAAACTCGCGCAGCTTCGCTCGGGAGCCTTCACTTGCGACAAGTGAGACACCGCTAACAAACTCCGCTATATCCCGCTTCATGCCCATCCACCAAAATGTCCGCTTGAGATCTCGGTACATCTTGGTACCTCCCGGGTGCCAAGTGAATGGGGAACTATGTGCCTCGGCGAGCAACTCGCTCGAATCTCTGCGTCATCCGACGCACAACCGACTTTCTCAGACCTTAAGCCTCCGTCTCGTGCCACAACAAAGTCGAAATCGCCATCACCTCAACTCTCTCGAGCAATCTCTTTAACTTGAGATCACTCACCGATCGTCGATGATCCTCTCGCTTAAGCGACGGCCGAACTGATAGTTGGGCTACCTCTCGCGATAACCTCTCCCAATAAGACTGCAATACCGGTTCGCTCAAACTCCTTCCGCAACTCAACTTGGGAGCTCAAAGAAGGCTCTTTGAATGCGACGCTTTTCCTACTCAAATGCATCACCCACAACATTGGCTTTTCCGGGATGGTACAAAATCTCACGATCGTAGTCCTTTACTAACTCGAGCCACCTCCTCTCGCTCTCATGTTCAACTCCTTCGAGTGAAGAAATATTTGAGGCTCGTGGTCCGTGAACAATCGAATCCTCTCACCATACAAGTAATGCCTCCAAATCTTTAGAGCAAAAAAAATCTGCAATAACTCCATATCATGAGTTGGATAGTTTTTCTCATAAGGCTTTAATCACGGAAGCATAAGCTATCACCTTCCCATGCTGCATCAACACACAAACCTAAACCATTTTTGGAAGCATCACTATAAACTACTTAAACCTCCTATTCCTTCCGAATCGCCAATACAGCCGCCGCTGCTGCTAAGCTTAAGCCGGGCAAAACTTTCCTCACATCTAGCATCCCAAACAAAGTCAACACCCTTCTTGGTCGACGGGTTAGGGGTGCCGCCTTAGCGAAAAGTCTTTCACGAAACGCCGGTAATAACTCGCCGCCAGACCTAGAAAGTCTGCGTATCTCGCGACCGCCGTCGGCCGCCCACGAGCTAATCGCTTCTATCTTCGCGGGGTCCACCGCTATACCATCTGCAGAACACGATATGTCCAAGGAAGGCTACTCTCTCTAGCCAAAACTCACACTTAGAGAACTTTGCGAACACCGGTTCTCACGCAATCTTTGCCAAAACTTGCCTCAAATGCGAAGCATGGTCCTCCTTGGTCTTGGAATAAATCAAAATGTCGTCTATGAATACGATGACAAAGTTATCCAAGAATGCCTTGAACACTCTGTCCATCATGTCCATAAACGCCGCAGGGGGCGTTTGTGAGTCCAAAGGACATGACCACGAACTCATAATGACCATACCTCGATCTGAACGCGGTCTTCGTGATATCCGCATCCCGAATCCTCAACCGATGGTACCCTCGACCTCAAATCAATCTTAGAGAATACCGAGGCTCCCTCGGCCGATCAAACAGTCATCGATACGCGGCGGGGGGATACTTATTCTTCACCGTGACTTTATTCAGCTCTCTATAGTCTATACACAAGCACATGGATCCATCCTTCTTCTTAACAAACAGATTTGGTGCTCCCCACGGGGACACACTCGGACGGATGAAACTCTCGATCCAAAGATCTCTGCAACGCACTTTGAGTTCTCTCAACTCACCGGGCGCCATACGATACGGGGCTTTGGAAATGGGAAGAGTCCCCGGCTCCACTCAATGGTGAAGTCCAACTCTCGCCGGGGGTAAACCCAAGAACTCTTCAGTGGAAAACATCCGCAAACTCTTGCACCACTGGGACCATGTCAACAGACAACGAAGTACTACTATCTCCGACAGCTTTGCTAAGAAGCCCCAAGCTCCTCGAGCTAACAATCTACGCCTTCACCACTGAAATCAAAGGTGGGCAAATTCCGCCGGACACCGCTGAACTTGAAGCTCGGCCTCGAGGGCGCCTAAACACCACTTCTTTCCGGCGGCAGCTATCAATGCATGGTTCTCTCGCCAACCAATCCATGCCAAGGATCACATCGAAACCGCTCATAGATAGAACTATGAGGGTAGCCTCTAAGATCACATCGATATCCGCACCGCCACACTTAACTCTCTTGGTAGCTATCATACTCACTCCCGAAGGAGTGGCCACACACACTCGAACCCTAGAGGTTCGAGTTCCACACAAGCTTGTCTAACGAATGCATCGAGACAAAGGAATGGGTCGAACCCGAATCAAACAATACAAACGCATAATGTCAGAAAGACAAGCGCGCACACCGCAATCGCATCCTCTCAGACGCTCCGCCTCTTGGCTAGTGGTGGCAAACACCGCCCCGCCGCTGGGCCGCCTCCTGCTGCTACTAAATCCCGAGTGCGAGACCGGCCAAATGCCCCTCCTTGCCACATCATCCGTAGCAAGCACGGGCGATGCTCCACACGTACCATAATGTGCCTTTCCGCACTTGTTGCAATGAGTCGGTCCGCTCGCCCCGCCCCGCCGGCGATCCTGGGCTCTACCGAGGTCGGCGCCGATCTCGACCACTAGATCACCTGCCGCGGCGTCTCACGACTGGGCTGAGTGGAAACCACTAGAAGTCCTGCACTTCCTCTTCTCGCCGGAATCACGCTGGGCAGTTGAATCGACCGAGCCGGGCGCAATGTAATCCTCGCAGACCGGCGGATACTTCGGGTTATAAATCGTGGCCAACTCTATCGCTCGATCATAACTCTCGTGAGCGCGAGTGCTCGAACATCCCGAGCAACCTCCTTCCCTCACCCCACTAATAAACTTCTTAATCTTGAGCTCCTCGGTGGCAATGAGCTCCGGCGAAATAGCTATATTCAGAGAACTTCTTTTCATAGGCAATGATACCGCTGTAACCTCGCTTTCAGATTTGAGAAGGCCTCTGCCATCTCCCCGCCGAGCCTCGTCATTAACATACTTAGCTCAACTTCGTTCTAAAGAACTCCTGTGTGGTGGAGAAGACCCAACCGGTCTAGCTCTATCTGTGGACTCCCACCACCACTCACCGTGTCGAGAGAACATGGGCCGCACATCTCGGCCTCTCGTACATCCGGGCATCCCATAACTCAAGATGTACTCCATTCTAGCCAACCACCTAATCGCCACAAGTGGGTTCTCTCAAGCATCAAATTCCCTTGGCTTCCACTTGGTGAAGTCTTTCAACCACTTGCCAAACTCAGCAGCTCCTCTCTGCACTATCAAGTGAGTCTGACCGTCCCGATGACCTCGCCTCTCCGTTGAGCTACCGGGGCTATTGGGGCTGCTGGAGCCACTGGGGTGCTCGCCAGTATGAGCTGTGGTCAATCGGGCTATCTCGTGCCCTAGACTCCTCCTCTCTGCTACCGCTAGCCGCGCTGCGAAGTCTCCGCTCTCTTCTCGGCCATTAGGCCCATCATCATGTCTCTCATAGCGAAATATCTCCTCCTGAGCTGTACCTTGAGGCATAGCAGCCTCCGCCTCTTCTCTCTCGGCAAGTTGGCCTCTGGTGCCACGGGCGCCTACGAGTCCGATTTACCTCAGGGCTGCTGCTCTGCGGATCTCTATTTGCGCTTCAGACGGACTGCTTCCATCGCTCAGAATCGCAGATATCGGGCGATCTACACGGAAACCACAACGGGTTAGTCCACGCCGGACTCTCTCTCGCAACAAAGATAACACATGTGTATCGCATATAGTATCGTAAACAAAACCCTTTAGCTTAATGAACTTAGACAAACTCGGCGGCCTTGGAGTGCCGGAGATCATGGGAACACAACCTACAAACAGTTAGTCTACAGAATCTATGACTCGTGCTCGATACCAACTCAGAAAGACCCAACCCGAAGATAGGACTAAATCTAGGTCTTTACTCAGCATGCCAGTGAAAAGCTTAAAAGGAGGAAGTCATTCGTTTAGCCAGTTGGACTTGAGAGTTGCATGTCCTTGGAGGCGAGCTTCGCGGTTTGTAAGCTTGAGTTGAGTTCTGCAGAGCAAGCCTTTCTCGTGCTTTGCTCCTAGTTGTTGCGCGTTCGTGGTTGACATTTAGTTGAGCCAAAGTTGAGGGGGTTGGCATAGAGGTGTCGTGGCATTGGTTGGTTAAACCTTTGAGTTGTTATCCTCGAGGTGTTGTGTTGCAAGTAGCCGCGTGTTGTTTTATTCCTTGCTGCTCGAGATTTCCGAGAGAGGTATGTTATTTGTTTTCCGTCCTCGCGATATTCTCTTAGGCCGCTGGGTCGATCGGATTGCATTGGAAAGTTGTTGTCGGCCGATGAGGGGCTCCAATATATTAGTTTGGCTAAGTGGAGCCTGTTCCTGGACCTTGTCTTTCATGGGTGGCCGTAGCTGAAGTTTCAACTAGTGTGAGTGGCGTTAGCCGTCTGGTGAACCAGGTATGTGCCCCTGGCTTGAGTGCGTCGGTGCTCTTCCAGATGGTTGCTTAAATGTTGTGGACGCGTTCTAGTTGGACAAGTTTGGCTTTGGGATCGGCCGCCAGGTGGTGGTTCGATTGGATTTCGTTAAGGCTTATAGGCAACCATTGGAGTTCGTTGGTCTCTTGTGAAGTAAGAGTAGGCTGACTGGTTTCTGGAACCCGAGAGGTTCAGTTGGTTGGCCAGCATGGTGTAGGGTTGAGATTGTTTGTTAACAGCTGTGAGTATTAAGAGGAGTTACGCCGGTGCGTGGCGTAGAGTTTTAGAGCATGTGACCCGTCCACAAGTTTGCTGAGAGTAGCGTCGTGGAGAGGCGTTCTGAGTTGGGTCAACAGGGATAAGTGAGCCCTAGGGTTGTGAGACCGTTTAAGAGTTGATGCGAGTTTGAGGATGTGGCTTACCGACTAGCACTATCGCATCTTTTTCTTCGAAGCTCAGTGTATGTTCAGTTTTGGTTGAGATAGTTTGTGGCAGACTCGATGCCTTTTTGGCTTGAGCCTTGGAAACCCAAGAGGGTCGGGATTTCGAAGAAGGACTAGTGTTGGCTTGACAAGGAGTTGGTTGGTTAAGGATTAGTGGAGTTTTCCTAGAGTTGTTTTCGTCTTAGGACTTTCGAGGACGAAAGTCTTAAAAGGAGGGAGTATTGTAACGGCCCAGTTTTCTATTTCGGTTTCCCAGGTGTTACCAGTTCATTATTCGGATGTTCGGATGGGCCGTTAGAGCTATTTTAACCCTTAGGGGTATTTTGGTCTTTTTGCCCCCGGTAAGGGTTTTGTGGATTTTCAAGACTTCAGGGTCACTCCTGCCCTTGTCGAGGCTTGATTGTTGTTGGTCGCAGGACCCAAGAAGTTCGGGCTAGTTGGTTGGAAGTTTGGAGGTGATTTGGTAATTAACAAAATTATTGTTAATTAGAGTGCTTCCTTTGGGAATTGAACCCTTGACCTAACGGTTATTAGGAGGCTTGATTTCAATGGGTTTTTTTAAATGGAAAAGAATGCGTCAGCTAGGACTCGAAGGAGGAAAGCCTTGGGAAGGGATTTTGGACCACCCAAAGCCTATTTAATTTAGGAAAAAGGAAAAGAAAAGAGAAAACCCTTATTCTTTCCCCTTCTCCCTCTCTCTCTCTCTCTCCTTGCCGGCCTCACCAAGAAACCCTACCGAGCTGCACCGAGCCACCAAAGACTAAAGACTAAAGAGCCATGCCTATCGCTCACCGCCGAGCAGCGACACAGACGCCCAAAGATACCTTCTGCACACGCCACAGCCAGCCAGCCAGCAAATTTCAGACGACCAGCCACAGACCCACGATCGCGCCCGACTCCCGCCACTGCTCGCGCGCTCCAGCTCGCCAAATTGTGTCGCCGTCGCCGTCATACGCTCGCGCGTCCCTGCCTCGCCAGGCGCTGCCCGTGTATCGCCGTGCTCAGAAAAACCCGACCCAAAACATGGTCCTAAACCTGGGTTCTCACTCAGGATGCAAGTTAAATATGATAACAAGCGGTTTAGAGCTCATATTTAAAAACCTTTCAAAACATATGAGAAGGGGGAGCCCTTAAAACATAACCAACAATTTTCATTTAAAACAATCCAACAAAGTAAAACAACCTGGCCAGTGTTTAATAAAATGTACAATACAATTTAAGCAACGTTTTAAACAATGTTCCCTAGGACTCATGTCCATCTACATGCTTTGAATAAACAATGCAATAATAAAAGACAGAGTGCAAAGCGGTTCCCCATGATCAATCAACTCCCTCCGCTAGCCCTCCTGGTGTTGTCCCAAGTTACCTGAAAGATAAATAAGGGTGAGTATAAACATACTCAGTAAGAATCCCCAACCGGGGTACAATACGATACATCAGTCATCTAGCACCTCAACATGCAAGCAAACAACTATCAACACAGATCATAACTCAACGAGCTCATAAAACAAGATCTGGAAACATCGGAAGTCTCTTACTTCCGGAATCATCGGAAGTCTCCTACTTCCGGCCTAATGATTGGTTCTCATAACCAATCCCGGGACATCTCCGAGGGTCTTTCTCCCTCGCCAATTGATCACTCAAAACCGATACCAAAGATGCCCGACACCCTCGAGGTCTTTCTCCTCGACCATATGATCACCAAAAGCCAATCCCAATGGGTGTCCTCAAGGGCCTCTTACCCTCGCTAACAATCTGGACTATCGGAGAGTACCCGCATCGCTCTAAATCGGAAGGAATCGGTGTACTCACGAACATTAGCCCGGGGAGCTCTCCGAATCGGCGACTAACGCGTGTCTTGCGCGCACACCGCATGCTCATCTCGCAACCGGCGTAAATGCGGGGCCTAAGGTCAAACTACGCGGGTCGTACGCGCTGCCTAAAGACTTCGGAAGCGGTGTCACCAAACACGAGAGTGCGAGGCCCTCGGCACTCATCTGTGCACCTGTACCACCGACTGGAAGCTAAGAACCGCCAAGGCGAGCTTGCACCGCTGGCGGTGGTTCCGCTCTAGCGAGCTACAAACTAGGCTTATGCCGATGTGGTAGCTACATCCACATCGGCCGCCGGGGAAGCAATGTACGTTATGCTTCGCTCTACTCCCGATCGGTGGGGACAAAGTACGTTATGTCCGCTCTCACCTCTGATGATGACAAACCCTACTACGCTATCTAAGAATACCGAGTAAATCAATGATTCCCGGCTAGCAAGCAATGACCGACATCAATCACGCTTTACCTAGCATGATACTACAACTTAAACAGAATCACAAGCATGCCGAAGAACAAACCTAGCATGGCACTAACATGTAAAATCAACAAACATGCTAGCAAGAGATCAAACAAAGCCGCCTATCACTATCATGCTCATAACAATCAAGCAAACATACAAGGCACAATCGAGATATATCGCAGGGTCCACACAACCACGGTAAGAAATCCTTACCGGGACAAGCGTAAAATAATCACAAATCAACCAAGCAATCCTCGAGCCTCTAATCGAACCCAAACAACCTAAACATAAAATAAAGCAAACCAAATCAAATACATAAAAATAACCAAAATAAATCCCTAAACAAAGAAATGACCAACAAATCGGGGCCCAACGAAGAAAAGACTGGAAATACCATCCGAGAAGCCACAAGGCTCAAAGCCAACCAAAGACACAACAAAGTGGCTGGGCGCAGAGGAGCAGCTGGCCGGGCTCTGCACAGCGCTGCGGGCAATCGGGCGCAGGCGTGGCGCCGGCGCAGTACGGCGCTGGGCGAGGCAAGGGCGCGGCTCGAGCTCGAGCTTCGGGCGACGGCACACCTGCCGCGCTTGGCTTGGTAGAGACGGCGGCGCGCGCGCGCGAGAGCGACGTGGACGCGATGGGCTCCTGGCGCTCGGGAAGGCACGACGACCTCTGAGGCGGCGACTTCGGTGCGGCGGGGGCTCGCGCGACTCGACACGGACCGGGCGACACGGAGATTCGGCCAAGCGATGCCGATCCGGGCTCGATCGACCAAGGCAACACGGAGATGGCCTCAAGCGATCACAGATCTGGGCTCGGCGCGACTAGGGCGAGGGCGATGCGATCGGGCGCTGGGGTGGCTCGGCACGGCGCGGGCATGGGCGAGCTGGGCGGCCTGGAGCGAGGGCGCGGCTCGGCTGGACATGGTGCGACTAGGGCTGGGCATGGTGCGGCTAGGGCTGGACATGGGCGACCAAGGGGCTGCTCGGGCTGGAGGAGAGAGAAAGGGAGAGAAAAAGGAATTTTGGGGATTTTGGAAAATAAAAGGGAAAAATAAAAGGAAAAAGGGAATTAAAAGGAAAAATGGGATTTTATCCTCCTTTCCATCCTTAACCAATTTAAATAAGTCTTAAAGTCCTTAAATCCCATTTCCCGGCTTCCTCCTTCGAGACCCGGCTGAAGCAACCTTTTCCAAACAATAACTCTCACTTAAAACAAACTCCCAAATCATCTCTAAGGGCCTGGGCTCGAATCCCAAAGGAAACACCCAAACAACGATCACTTTGCCCAAAACCCAAATCACAACCGAACTCCCAAACGAATACCCCAAACATCTCGGGACTCATGACCACCAACATACAAGCCTCAACAAAGGCAGGAGCTGCCTCGAAGCCCTGAAAATCCACAAATCCTGGCCGGGGAGCAAAAAGACCAAAATACCCCTAAGGGTCAAAACAGCTCTAACGGCCCAACCGAACCATCGATCAAACCTAAGCACCTCGAGAACTGGAATAGAAAATCGGGCGTTACAATAATACTCCTCCTTTTAAGACTTTCGTCCTCGAAAGTCCTAAAACGAAACAACTCTATGAATACTCCACCGATTCTTAGCCAATCGAACTTCTCGGCTAAAACAACACTAGCCCTTCTCTCGATAACCAAACCCTCTTGGGTTCTCAAAGGCTCAAAGCCATAATGCTCTCGATGCGCACATACTATCTCAACAAAGAGACGAGGAACACAAAACTTGCATTTCTTTAAAAAGACGGGGCAAAGCTAACCACCGCCTCCAATCCGCTCAAGGATCTCAAAAGCCCTACAAACTTGGGGCTCAGGCCAAAACCCACTAAACCAACACGGAACACCTCTCAACGGTGTTACTCTCAAGAATCGCAGATCGGGCACAAGCTCCAAAACTCAACGCCACGCCTTTGGCGTAACTTCTCTGAATGCCCACAACCGATAACAAATCGCCTCAACACAACGCCAAGTTGGCCAAACAATCGAACCTCTCGGGTTCCATAAACCAAACGGCCTACTCTTTCTTCACAAAGAGACCAAATAACCACAAGGCTTGCCTAAAGCCTTAACGAAAAACAATCGAACCACCAATCGCGCGATTGATCCAAAAGGCAAACTTTTCCCACTAGCACAAGTTTCAAACTTCAGCTTACGACCAACCCTAAATGGCCAAAAACCCAGCACAGGCTCCACTCGGCCAAGCCAACAACCTGGAGCCTCACAACGGCCGAACACAAACTTTTCCATGCAAACCTACTAGCAATCGGCCAAAGAGAACATTGCCGTGCAAGGAAACACCCAACATTCCTCTCATGGAAAATCTCGGCAAGAAGAAGGACCAAACCCTCACGGGGCTACCAAAGAACTCACAACACTTGAGGAAAACAAACCCAAAGGCTAACCAACCAATGCCACGGCACCTCTGCAAGCCAACACACTCAATCGAGGCTCACTATTTCGCCAACTGCAAAGCTCAACAACTAGAAACAAAGCCCGAGAAGGGCTTGCTCAAAGAAACTCAACTCAAGCTCATAACGAGCAAAGCTTGCCTCCAAGCTACCACTCAACACCTAAGTCCCACTGGCTACTTAAGGGACTTCCTCCTTTTAGCTCGAGGCCTAACTCATCTTGCGACTAGAAACTCCACACTCGAAACATTGCAAGGAGAACGAATCGATGAGGCTATCTCCAAAGATAATACTCGAGGCCGGCATCCATGGTGCAACTCAACCACCAAGGAAAACTAGGGGAAAACTTCAAACCCCAAGAACCAACAACTTACCAAAGAAAAGCTCAACTCTTAAATCTGGCCGCCACCGCTCTTGCGTGGGACAAACAACTTTTAAACACTAACAACACAATGCGGGGACCCTCTCATTGGGCTAACCAACTGCGCTACTCGATCAACTACACAACTCAGAGCTACGCTGACTCCTCAACGGAACGATTTCCCGGCAAGCAAAACTCTAAAGGGCGGCGAACATCACACACGCTCACGACTTGCTCAAACCCAAGGGCAACATCAACCAACTCTCTTGGAAGCAACACCTGCTGGAAACTCAACCGATTGGACCACCAATCCGAACTAGCCGAACTTACTCAACCACCGAGGAGGAATCAACTCCCAAAACAATCGGACTAGGAACAAATCCTCGTGGCAACGCCCTGCAGCTTGAACTGAGCAAGCTCTTGAAACATCAAGAGAACCAAATCTTGGTCAACACCAAGCACCAACTAGCCTCCAAAACCAAACAAGCACTAGCTTGCTAGATCGCCAAATCTGCAAGCAACTCACCCAAGGAACACCGCCTGGTCTAATCGAGCTCTGAGAGGCTCTCCACAACTAGAGATCCTCTGATCACCCTCCGACACACACGGCCGACAACGATCTAACAAACAACCGGCTCACGCGGCACACAACCCTCTCCAAAGATCTCGAACTACGCCGCCAACTCCAACTTGGAAACCAAGGGAACCGGAACGCTACAGGGGCGTCATCCTCCTACTCAAAGCAACAACCTCAACATACCTTCGCCCAAGGTAAGGATCCGAACAGCTTTCTTAGCCAAAACGATCGAAATCATGCGCGGCTTGCCACTATTGCTCTTGTTCGGTTCAATCAAGTCTAACCAGGGCAAGGACCAACTAGCAAAACTTGCTTAACCAACAGCCCGGCAACGAGCACGGCATCCTTACAGCCAAAGCTAGGGCACTTGCCAAGAACTAAAGCCTTGACACCTCAAAGACTGAGCACTGGCTCCTCAACACGAACCTCTCGTGGTTTTCAAACATAAACCACGGAACGAGCTACGCAAAAGTGCGCTGGGGTGTACAGCTCCAACTTGATCCCTTAAGATCCAAAGCCAACAAGGGCTCTCACACAGGGCAACTTTTGCCTCCAAACAGAGCCACAACAAACAAGGGAGCAACAAGAGTTCAAACCCACTCGGGGCCAACTCACCACGAAAAGCCACATTGGCCAACTTACTCTTACAAGCGCAAAACCACACCAAGCTAACATTCCTCAAAACAATGTGCTCACTAAACGCGCTCCGATCAGCCATCCAACTCATGGCTCTAACATCGGATCAACCACGCATCCACGATGCCAACACTAACCATACTAGGGTAACTCAAAGGGTAGCCGAATCATGCTACCATCAAGGTGGCTCACGGGCTCACAACACGGGCGAGAACTCGAACGCGCTTAGCTCTTAACGACCTATAGCATCCTTTACACCCAACTCTTAGAGATCCCGAACAGCTCCTACTTTCCCTCGAAAACCTCAAACTTGTAGTCCTCGACTACCACCGAGCTAGATCTCTTAAGCAACCTAAACAGTGCAACCTCGGAAAAGGGTACAAGACAAGCGGGGATGCTATACTCTGGGCAGCCATGGAACCACCTCGCACCAAAAGTGCCAACCGGCCCGAATCTAGGCCTCCTCTCAAAGCTTGGTGCCAACAGCACTACATCTATTACAACACGAATCAGCCTCAAACGAGCTTTATGCCCCTCTCGAGAATAGGGAAAGTCACTCTCAAGTGACGGGGCAATGGCACTCAAAGACAGAGTCCAAACACTCGAGCGGCCTAATCTCTCTCGCATCTCGACCAACAGAGACTTACCACGGCCTACTCCTCTGCATCCCACTCGATGCTCAACAAAAGCTCAGGCCAACTCCTCGGGTGGCAACAACTAGTTCCACACTGGGAACATCCAAATAAAAGAGTGTTCCACTCTACTAGCCCGCCGAAATCCACGGATGGATAAAACCACGCAAGCAAACTCCACACTACACCACAGCTACGAGGGTACAAAGAGAATCTGGCTGCAAAACAACAAAGAGCTTGCAAGCAAGGGGCGAGAGATGTCTCTACATCTGCCTCAAGCCACTAACACGGCAACTTGCCAATCAATCGGGCGATCGGTGGAGACTCGCTAGTCCACCTCTCTCAAGGGACTACCACCACCAATCGCGGAACCAACGGCCACGGAATGGCTCACCTCGGCCTCTGAACAGCGGGGCATCCCAACACACGGATGCTAAACTCAAACTGGCCAACCGCTTTACTACTAGCGGTAGGACTTTCTAATACATCAAGCTCTACAGCATCCACTTGCCAAATCGGGCGCTCCATCAACGCCAACAAACTCAACTGCATAAACTCTGCCGATCAAGCCCTCCCGGAACCTCCGGGCTACGAGAGCTACTCGGGGAAAAATGCTTTGAAACAAACTCATCGGTTGGGCTATCTATGCCCGGACTCCTCGCTACACGCTACACAAATCTGCGCTGGTCTTTGCTCTGATAGCTAAAGACACGCCATCAAATCTCACATGGTCGGAGCACACTCTGCTCAAGGAGTCAAACTCTGAGGCGAGCTAGCCTCTACCCCCTCCTCTAGGCAACTTAACTGCCAGGGCCAACTTTGGCCTACGGGCCTAACAACCCTGGGACGCGGCCTTAACATCAACAAGACCAGTCCAACTCCTCGGTCAGACATGCCAAGCGTCCTGCTCCTCTCGAGTGCAATCAACATCATCGGCGATCTGCACAAGGCACCTCCACCCTCTCACTGGGGAGAAACCAACAAGCCGGGCCACAAATGGCCTATGGGAGTCAAATCTCTGCCTCCCTCAGAGTGCGATCAACATACTAGCGATCTGCACAAAGCATCAAAACTGGCCCACACTGGGGCTCTCACTGCTCATCAAACTACTCGCACTACGGAAAAGTTGGCATGATGGCGTTCTAAGCCCAAACCAACAACGAGTCAGAACACGCTTTCGTCTCCGCTCCACAACTCTACACAGGGCATAAAAGCTAGAAGAAAAGTATTGTAAATTCTTACCCTTTAACTTAATTGAACTCGGACAAACCAAGCGGCCGTGGAGTCTTGATGATCATGGGAACAACAACCTACAAAGCGAGTTAGTCTACAGAATCTATGACTCGTGCTCTCGATACCAATCAGTAAAAACCCGACCCAAAACATGGTCCTAAACACAGGTTCTCACTCAAAGATGCAAGTTAAATATGATAACAAGCGGTTTATAGCTCATATTTAAAAACCTTTCAAAACATATGAGAAGGGGGAGCCCTTAAAACATAACCAACAATTTTCATTTAAAACAATCCAACAAAGTAAAACAACTCGCCAGTGTTTAATAAAATGTACAATACAATTTAAGCAACGTTTTAAACAATGTTCCCTAGGACTCTGTCCATCTACATGCTTGAATAAACAATGCAATAATAAAAGACAGAGTGCCGGCGGTTCCCCATGATCAATCAACTCCCTCCGCTAGCCCTCCCGGTGTTGTCCCAAGTTACCCGAAAGATAAATAAGGGTGAGTATAAACATACTCAAGAAGAATCCCCAACCGGGTACAATACGATACATCAGTCATCTAGCACCTCAACATGCAAGCAAACACTATCAACACAGATCATAACTCAACGAGCTCATAAAACAAGATCTAGAAACATCGAAAGTCTCTTACTTCCGAATCATCTAAGTCTCCTACTTCCGGCCTAATGATTGGTTCTCATAACCAATCCGGGACATCTCCGAGGGTCTTTCTCCTCGGCCAATTGATCGACTCAAAAACCGATCCCAAAGATGCCCGACACGCTCGAGGGTCTTTTCCCTCGACCATATGATCACCTCAAAAGCCAATCCCAATGGGTGTCCTCAAGGGCCTCTTACCCTCGCTAACAACTGACTATCGGAGAGTACCCGCACCGCTCTAAACCGGAAGGAACTGTGTACTCACGAACATTAGCCCGGGAAGCTCTCCGAACCGGCGACTAACGAGTGTTGCGCGCACACCGCATGCTCATATGCAACCGGGGCGTAAATGCGGGGGGCCTAAGGGCAAACTCGCGCGTCGTACGCATGCCTAAAGACTCGGAAGCGGTGTCACCGAACACGATGGTGCGAGGCCTCGGCACTCATCTGTGCGGCTGTACCACCGACTGAAGCTAAGAACCGCCAAGGCAGCTTGCACGCAGCTTGGAAGGGTTCCGCTCTAGCAGGGCTACAAACTAGGCTTATGCCGATGTGGTAGCTACATCCACATCGGCTGCGGGGGAAGCAATGTACGTTATGCTTCGCTCTACTCCCGACCGGTGGGGACAAAGTACGTTATGTCCGCTCTCACCTCGGGATGATGACAAACCCTACTACGCTATCTAAGAATACCGAGTAAATCAATGATTCCCAGCTAGCAAGCAATGACCGACATCAATCACGCTTACCTAGCATGATACTACAACTTAAACAGAATCACAAGCATGCCGGGAAGAACAAACCTAGCATGGCACTAACATGTAAAATCAACAAACATGCTAGCAAGAGATCAAACAAAGTCTGCTTGTAACGACCTGTGTTTTCATCCCGTCTTCCGGTATGCCCTAGGGTATTTTAGTAATTTGGTCGGGCCGTCGGGCCGCTTTATGTATTTTTCCAGTTGCTAAAATTATTGGATGGATTTATGTAGGTTTTTGAAGGATTTGTGGTTTGGTTTGAGCAAGGTTTGGTGCAAAAGTAAAAATAAAGGAAATTGTGCTCTGAAAGGGTTTGAACCCGGTCTCTCTGGAAGCTTGTAGAGATGTGTGCCAATTGAGCCATTAGGTGCTCTTATTGCTCTTTCTGCATCACATCTTAGTTAACCTTGGATCTTTGGTGTTTGGTGCATTTGGTTAAATGAAATAGAAATTAGGTTTGTTGTGTTTTCTTCTCCAAAAGAGTTGTGGCCGCCCAAGCTTTCTCCCAAGCTCTCCTTGCCGATTCTTCATCCTTGCAGCCTCCCTTGGATCGTTCATCATCATTCCGGGTAAGTCTTCATCCTCTTCATCTTCTCGATTGGGTGTTCTTGTTGGCCGAAGGTAAGGAGAAGAGCTTGTGTGTGTGTGTGTTTGTAGCAGTCGCCCAGCCAAAGAAGAAGCCCTCGCCGCCCCGATCGCCTAGCAAAGAAGCCCAGTTTGCCCGTGATCGCGCAGCCAGAAGAGCACCAGCCCGCCTGCACCGCCAACCCGTCGCGGCCTGTCGCGCAGCTTTGCTTGAAGCGGCCCGCGCGCCGCGCCAGCTCTCGCGCCGCGTCGCGCCGCTCGCCCTCGCTGCGCCCGTCTGCGCTCGTCGCGTCGCTCGCGCCTCGCTCGCGCCCCAATAGCGCTGTTCGTCTCATCACGCGCGCATGCAGCCCTCGCCGCCTCCCGCCGCCGTCAGCGCCCGGCTCTGCAGTTCCTGCCGCCGTCGGCGCCCGATGTGCGGTCCTCGCGCCATCAGCCCCCTCTCTGCGCTCGTCGCTGCCAGCGGAAGCCCCGCCGTCTTTGCTGCCGCCTGTCCGCGTGTCACCGTAGCGCGTGAGTTGCTCCCAGCCGAGCCTTGTTTATTTTATTATATTTAGGCTTATGGATTATGATTATCATTGTTTTGTTAGGTTCTCGGTAGCTAGCTCGGGTTTGTTCCGCAGCTTAGGATTTGTGTGTAGAAGCCTCCCGACCTAGGTAAGGATTTCTTACCGGAGTTGTGTGGGCCTGCGGTATATTTGTGATTGTTGTTTTGTATGCCCGTATGATTATTAGCATGTTTAGCCCTAGGTGCTCTGTTCAATTCTCTGATCGCATGAACTCTTGTATTGTTTCTCATGTTAGCCCATGCTAGGTTGTTCCATTCGCATGTTCGATATCTGTTCTTCTTCGTAGTATCATGCTAGGTTCCTTGTATCTCGTTGAGCACGTATTGGACCGCATTGATTGAATTGTTATTATTGCCGTGGTTTAGAGTTCGTAGGTAGCATCATCCGGCCGGATGCATAACGTAACTTGCATCCCCGATGAGGGACGTGCGAGATGGTACTCGTCCCCGATCCCGTTAGGGTTTAGCTAACCCTAACGGTGGCCCCCAATCTTGGGTGAGGGTGGCGATCGTTAAATGCCCCAACGGTCGGGATGATGACTTGGCATTGCCTCGCCCCCGGCGATCAAGCACGTCCTCGGCGTGTTCGGCGTAGCCCTTGATTTCCACTGTTAGGGCAAGGACCGCTTCTGGTGTAAGCCTACCACGACCGGTTCCTTAGCCTCAAAGCGGTGGTACAGGTGACATAGTTCACGTGTCCGAGTGTCTCACACCCCTATGTCGCTGACACCGATCCGTAGATTTAGTTAGGCATGGTGATCGAACACGGGCGACTTGCCACTAGACCCGGCACCCCGAGTTTGCGGTAGCATGCGGTGCGCGCTTACGCTCATTACAACGCCGACCGGAGAGCTCCTCGGGATCTTGAGCTAGTGCACCTTTCGTGACGACGATGAGACAGTGAGGCCGGACTTGTTCCCGTATAGCGCGTTTAGTGTGTTGTGGTATTTCCTGGACTAAGACCACGAGTTGGCATCCGAGGTCCAAGTGTGGACTTAAGCTATGTGCTCTATTCTATGTTTATACTCATAGCTTGCATACATTCTTCTAGATGATCATGTATATCGTATTGTACCCCCTGTTGGGGATTCTTACTTGAGTAATTCGTTACTCACCCTTATTCTCGTGGTTTTCCACGAGTAACCAAGGCGCGAGACAGGATGGTCAAGGAGGAGCGTGATCATGGAATCTGTTGTCATCTCCGATCATTTTATTATATCTTGACTCTTGACTTTTGTTATTTCCCACAGAATGCATGTAGACGGGCACGGAGCCCTAGGATGTTTTCTTACGTTTTATGGATTCCAAAGATATTTGTACTTGTGGAATGTTTAAATGGTTTAAATAAATCTCTGATCAGAGTATGCTTTTAGAAATGTATGTTTTGATTGTTGAATGTTTCTGTTTTTACTTGGGATCCGAAACTTATTTTTCATAATGTCTTTTATTTTGAATACATGCATTGGGGTAAAGGCCCATTTAGAGCCCCTTTTGGGTGGGTCTTTACTGATTGGTATCGAGCTCGTAGTCATAGATTCTCAGAGACCGACCTTTTGTTGTAGGTCATCCTTCCATGATCACCAAAGACTCCACAACTGCTACCATCAGTACGCCTAGGTTTATTGTTTTAGAAAGGAAAAGGGTTAAGAATTTACAATACCTATCATCTTGTGTATGCCTTGTGTAGTGTTGTGGAGCGGAGACGAGCAGGTTCTGACTCGTTGTTGGTTTGGGCTTAGTGAGCCATCATGCCAACTTTCCCGCATTGCGAGCAGTTTGTTTAGCAGCTTGTTGAGGTATCCAGATAGATTCGGATGCCCCAGGACATCGTTCGCAGGGAGGCGAGCTTAGACTCCGTTGGCCATTTGTGGCCCGATTCTTGTCGCTTTTCCCCAGTGAGAGGGTGGTGGTGCTTCGTGCGGTCGCCCAAGATGTTGATCGCACCCAGCAGGAGCGGTGGCGCTTGGCATGTCCGACCGAGAAGTTGGACCGATCGTGTTGATGTTGAGGCGCGTCCGTGGTTGTTAGGCCCGCATGCAGATTTGGCCCCGGCGCTTGAGTTGCTGGAGGAGGGGTAGAGGCTAGCGGCGCCTCAGTGAGACTCCTTGAGCAGAGTGTGCTCCAAACATGAGAGATTTGATGGCGGTCTTTAGCTATCGTGAGAGCGGAGACCAGCGCAGCTTTGTAGCGCGTAGTGAGGAGTCCCGGCACAGATAGCCCAAATTGACAGAGTTTGTTTCAAAGATTTTTTCCCCAAGTAGCTCTTGTAGCCCCTGAGGTTCCCTGGAGGGCATGATCAGCAGAGTTTATTCAGATGAGTTTGTTGGCGTTGATGGAGACGCCCGGGTTGGCAAATGGATGCCCGCGAGCTCGATGTTTTAGTAAGTCCCTCCGCTAGTAGTAAAGTAGTTGGCCAGTTTGAGTTTAGCATCCGTGTGTGGGATGCCCCGCTGCTCGAGGCCGAGGTGTGCCGTTCTGTCTTTATTTGGTTCATCGGATGGTGGTGGAAGTCCCTTGTGAGAGGTGGACTAGCGAGTCTCCACCAAAGGCCCCGATTGTTTGGCAAGTTGCCGTGTTAGTGGCTTGAGGCGGATGAAGGGTCATCTTTGCCCCCTTGCGAGCCCGTTGTTTTTAACGTGCCCACTTCCTCGGATGTGGATTTGGTAGTAGTAGCACTTGAGGTGCATTGGTTGGTGTGCCACTTTGGCACTAAGTCCGGTTCGAGCTTGAGTTTGGCTTGGGGCATAGCGGATGGTTCTATGCCGTTCGGAGTTCAGCGTACTCCTTTAGCCTTGGATCTGTTTATGGCGATTGCACCCGTTTAGGTCGTGCGGAGGGGCTAGTTCGGTGGTAGTCGATGGACTACAAGCGAAAGGATGCTCGAGAGGAGCCGGAGCCTCTTCCCAGTGTTTCTGGAGGTTGGGTAAGTCAGCAGGTTGCCGGTTGGTAAATGTTGGTGCGCGTGAGTCTCGCGCTAGTGTTAAGGCCAAGAGATTTTCCTTGTGGTTGGTAGTGCGGTCAACTACCTCGAAAGTGCCTAAATCGAGGAGAGTTGAGCATTGTAGATGCGAGTTTGGTCCAAATGAGGGACCATGAGTTGGATGCTTATCAGATGAGCTGGATGCCTATGAGGCGAGTTGGATGCTTTTGAGGCGAGATGAGCTGATGCCTTGCGAGAGGTTTTGGATGCCTTGGGGGTAAGCACCCTTGGTAGAGGCTTGGTATAAAGTAAGTTTGGTTTGGCATGATTATGCTTTGGTAGAGCAAGGTTGCCTCAGCTTCGAGTATCGTGTGGAGATGGGACTTTTGGTGTTCCTTGGATTGTTTGTATCATTGCCGGGAGTTATCGTTGCTTTGTGGAAAAGCGCTTGTTAGTCTTGGATCTCTAAAGGAAGGTTGGGAGTTGTGCACACAAGTGTGTTTTGTGTGGTTCGTTCCGTGGCGAGAGTTTCCGAGATCCATGTAGGGTTTGCTTTGGAGATCTCGTGCTCGGTTCCTTGAGAAGTTGGACTCTGGTGGTTGTTGTAAGGCTTTGGTTGAGGTGGTAAGGATACCGTGCTCGTGGTATCAAGTTGTTGCTTAGGCAAGATTTGTTAAGTTGGGCCTAAGCTTGGTTGGCGGATCTTCTTGTTGATCGTTGGTTGGAGTTCGATTGGAACCGAACAAGAGCGATGGTAGCTAAGCCGCGTGGTTTCTGATCGTCATGGCTAAGAGAGTTGTTCGGATCCTTCCTTGGGTAGAAGTTATGTTGTGGCCGATGCTTTGAGTAGGAGGATGACGCATTCTGTAGCGTTTCGGGTCCTCTAGGTTCCCAAGGAGTTGGAGTTGGCCAGCATGGTTGGGATGCTTTGAAATTGGAGTTGTTTGTTCAGCGGTTGTCTGCATTAGATCGTATGCCAAGGTGTGTGTGTCGAGGGTTGCCGAAGAACCCTAGGTTGTGGAGTGCCTCTCGAGCTCAGTCGAGCCCAGCTAGTGAGTTTCAGATTGGCTAGCCGGAGGCGTGTAGTTGTAGCCTCGGTGGAGTTGCTAGCGATCTTGGTAGACTAGCAAGCTAGTGTTTGTTTGGAGTAAAGTCCGGAGTGGTTTCGGTGTGGTGGCAAGTTGATGCTTGGTGTTGACCAAGGTGTGGATTGGAGTTGCTAGAGTTTAGTTTTGCTCGTGGGGGCGAGTGGTTTGTGCCATGTTGGTTGTTTTTCCCCGCTTCCGGGATGTTGAGTTGCCCCGCTTGGCATTTGGAGGTTCAAATCGAGATGGACCCTTGTTGTGCCCCGTGAGATTAGATGTTGTTGCTCTGCGGTGGAGCAAGACAGGTGAGCGTATGTGGAGTTCTCTGTCCGTTGGTTGTGTGCTTGTAAGAGCCGTTTCCTTCGGGAGTTGTCGTTACTCCCTTGGTCTTGGAGTTAATGGTGGAAGCGCTAGCTTGAAGGAAAAGTTTGTTGGCTGCTTGGAAGTAGTCGTTTGTCCAGTTAAGCGGATTCTTGGATGGTGTTCTAGAGGCTGCAGTAAAGGTTGTTCTGCCTCTTGTGAGTGTTTGGCCAAGATTTGGTTCGTTTGTTGTTTCGAGAGCTAGTTCGGTTCTAGCTGGAGGGCGTTGCCTTGAGGTCTTGTTCCTAGTCAGTAAGTTTTGGGAGTTGACCCCTCCCTCGGCAGTTGAGCAAGTGCTGTTTGTTTCGGTTTGGTGGTCCGATTGGTTGAGTTTTCTCTTGGGTGTTGCTTCCAAGAGAGTTGGTTGTTTGTTGCCTTGGGTTTGAGCAAGTCAATGAGCGTGTGTGGAGTTCGCCGCCCTTCCAGAGTTTGCTTGCCGGGAAGTCGTTTCCCGCTTTGGCGGAGTCGCCTTAGCTCCCGAGTTGTGTAGTCGATCGAGTAGCGCAGCCAGTCAGCCCAAAATGAGAGGGTCCTCTGCTTTGTGTTGTTAGCAAGCAAGAGTTGTTTGTTCCCGCAAGAGCGGAGGCCACCAATAAGAGTTGAGTTGTTCTCGCAAGTTGTTGGTTCTTTGGGGATTAAAGATTTCCTCTTCCTCTAGCCTCTGTGGTGGTTGAGTTGCTCCTTGGATGCCACCTCGAGTGATAGCTTGCGAGGTAGTCTTGCGGATTCGTGTGGCTCGGGATCCGTAAGCTTTGAGGTTGTCGTTATCCGCTTTTCCTTGTGAGGTTTTGGGAGTGGAGCTTACGGTTGGAAGATGAGTTAGGCTTAGGCTTAAAGGGAAGTCCTTTGAGTAGCCAGTTGGATTTTAAGAGTCGAGTAGTAGCTTGGAGGCGGCGTTGCTCGTTATAAGTTTGGGTTGAGTTCTGCGAGCAAGCCCTTCTCGGGCTTTGTTCCCGGTTGTTGTGAGTTCCCGCTTGGCGTTAGCGAGCCGCGCGTTGAGTGAGTTGGCATAGAGGTGCCGTGGCATTGGTTGGTAAGCTGTTGAGCCGTTTTCCTCAAGGTGTTGTGTCGCAGAGATAGTCATGTGATGGTTTAGTCCTTGCTTCCCGAGTTTTCCTTGAGAGGAATGTTGGATGTTCCTTGCTGGCGATGTTCTCCTTGGTCGGTTCTTGGTAGGTGTTCGTTGGAAAGTTTGCGTTCGTAGATGAGGAGTTCTAGTTTGTTGGCTTGGCCGAGTGGAGTCCGTGCTTGGCCCTTGTTCTTTTTTTTTTTAGGTGGCCGTAGCTGAAGTTTCAGCGGTGGTGTGAGTGTTGTTAGCCGTCTGGTGTACCAGATGGTGCCCCTTGCCTTTGGTTCGCGATTTCTCCTTAAGATGGTTGCTTAAGTGTTGTGGTCGTGTTCTAGTTGGAGAAGTTTGTCTTTTTGGATCGATCGCCGATTGGTGGTTCGTTTGTATCTCGTTAAGGCTGTAGTCAAGGTTTGAGGTTTGTTGGTCTCTTGTGAAGTAAGAGTAGGCCGTTTAGTTTTGGAATCTGGAAGGTTCAGTTGTTTGGTCAGTTTGTTGTAGGGTTGAGTTTGTTTGTTGACAGCTGTGCACAGTGTTTTTATGTATCGATGTTGGGGCAGCATGTGCCGGACCCATTGCTCATTGTGGACTTTGAGCCCTTGCAGCTGATTGATGGTTTGGGCTTCGAGGAGAAGCCTATGAGTATTCTGGTCTTGAGTCGAAGACGTTGCGTAGAAGTGAGATCCGTTGGTAAAAGTTTAGTGAAGGAGTCTGAGTTCAGAGGAGGCCGCTCGTGAGCGGGAAGGACGGGATGAGAATGCAAAGATATCTGTGTTGTTTCAGTCTTAAGGACTTTCGAGGACGAAAGTCATAAAAGGAGGGAATATTGTAACGACCGTGTTTTCATCCCGGTCTCTTCGAGTATGCCCTAGGGGTATTTTAGTAATTTGGTCGGGCCGTCAGGGCGTTGTATATCTTTCAGCTTGCTAAAATTATTGGATGGATTTATGTAGGTTTTGGAAGGATTTGTGGTTTGGTTTGAGCAAGGTTTGGTGCAAAAGTAAAAATAAAGGAAATTGTCTTTGCAAATAGAGGTTTGAACCCGGTCTCCCGGGAAGCTTGTAGAGATGTGTGCCAATTGAGCCATTAGGTGCTCTTGTTGCTCTTTCTGCATCACATCTTAGTTAACCTTGGATCATTGGTATTTGGTGCATTTGGTTAAATGAAATAGAAATTAGGTTTGTTGTGTTTTCTTCTCCAAAAGAGTTGTGGCCGCCCAAGCTTTCTCCCAAGCTCTCCTTGCCGATTCTTCATCCTTGCAGCTCCCTTGGATCGTTCATCATCATTCAGGTAAGTCTTCATCCTCTTCATCTTCTCGATTGGGTGTTCTTGTTGGCCGAAGGTAAGGAGAAGAGCTTGTGTGTGTGTGTGTTTGTAGCAGGCTGCCCAGCAGCAAGCCCAGGCCGCCCAGATCGCCTAGCAAAGAAGCCCGAGCCGCCCAGACGCCTAGCAAAGAAGCCCAAGCCGCCCAGATCGCGCGCAAAGCGAGCACCAGCCGCCCGATCACAAATTCGTCGCGGCCGTCGCGTCGCCGCGCTGCTGAGCGCGACCGCGCGCGCCGCGTCTCGCGCCCGCGCGCCCGCTCCTCGCTGCGCGCGTCGCGCTGCGCGTCGCGCATCGCCGCGCCTCGCGCCAGCGCGCTGTTCTCGTCCGCGCTCGCATACATACAGCTGCCTGCCGCCTCCTCTGCGCCCGTCAGCGCCAGGTGTGCGGTTCCTGCGCCGTCAGCGCCAGTGTCGCGGTCCCTGCCGCCATCAGCCCCATTCGCGCCGTCGGCGCCCAAGAAGACCCGCCCGTCTTGCTGCTGCCCGTCAGCGTGTCACCCGAGCCGTGAGTTGCTCCTTTGAGCCGAGCCTTGTTTATTTTATTATATTTAGGCTTATGGATTATGATTATCATTGTTTTGTTAGGTTGTCGGTAGCTAGCTCGGGTTTGTTCCAGACTTAGGATTTGTGTGTAGAAGCCTCCCGACCTAGGTAAGGATTTCTTACCGGAGTTGTGTGGGCCTGCGGTATATTTGTGATTGTTGTTTTGTATGCTGTGTATGATTATTAGCATGTTTAGCCCTAGGTGCTCGCTCAATTCTGATGCATGAACTCTTGTATTGTTTCTCGTGTTAGCCCATGCTAGGTTGTTCCATTCTCGCATGTTCGATATCTGTTCTTGCTTCGTAGTATCATGCTAGGTTCCTTGTATCTCTGTTGAGCACGTATTGGACCGCATTGATTGAATTGTTATTATTGCCGTGGTTTAGAGTTCGTAGGTAGCATCATCCGGCCGGATGCATAACGTAACTTGCATCCCCGACAGGACGTGCGAGATGGTACTCCGTCCCGATCCCGTTAGGGTTTAGCTAACCCTAACGGTGGCCCCAAATCTTGGGTGAGGGTGGCGATCGTTAAATGCCCCAACGGTCGGGATGATGACTTTGCATTGCCTCGTCCCGCAGTCGGCAAGTCCTCGGCGTGTTCGGCCGTAGCCCTTGATTGCCACTGTTAGGGCAAGGACCGCTTCTGGTGTAAGCCTACCACGACCGGTTCCTTAGCCTCGGTGCGGTGGTACAGCCGACATAGTTCACGTGTCCGTGTCTCACACCCCTATGTCGGTGACACCGATCCGGAGATTTAGTTAGGCATGGTGGATGAACACTCGGCAGCTTGCCACTAGACCCGGCACCCCCGAGTTTGCGGTAGCATGCGGTGCGCGCTTACGCTCATTACAACACACGGCCGGAGAGCTCCTCGGGATCTTGAGCTAGTGCACCTTTCGTGACGACGATGAGACGGTGAGGCCGGGACTTGTTCCCGTATAGCGCGTTTAGTGTGTTGTGGTATTTCCGGACTAAGACCCTGAGTTGGCATCCGAGGTCCAAGTGTGGACTTAAGCTATGTGCTCTATTCTGTGTTTATACTCATAGCTTGCATACATTCTTCTAGATGATCATGTATATCGTATTGTACCCCGGTTGGGGATTCTTACTGAGTAATTCGTTACTCACCCTTATTCTGTGGTTTTCCACGTGTAACCAAGCGCGAGACAGATGGTGAAGGAGGAGCTGTGATCATGGAATCCTGCTGTCATCTCCGATCATTTTATTATATCTTGACTCTTGACTTTTGTTATTTCCCTGAATGCATGTAGACGGGCACGAGCCCCTAGGATGTTTTCTTACGTTTTATGGATTCCAAAGCATATTTGTACTTGTGGAATGTTTAAATGGTTTAAATAAATCTCTGATCGTAGTATGCTTTTAGAAATGTATGTTTTGATTGTTGAATGTTTCTGCTTTTACTTGGGATCCGAAACTTATTTTTCAAAATGTCTTTTATTTTGAATACATGCATTGGGGTAAAGGCCCATTTAGAGCCCCTTTTTGGGTCGGGTCTTTACAGCTGCCTATCACTATCATGCTCATAACAATCAAAGCAACACATACAAGGCACAATCGAGATATATCGCAGGTCCACACAACCACTCGTGAAGAAATCCTTACAGGGACAAGCGAAAATAATCACAAATCAACCAAGCAATCCTCGAGCCTCTAATCGAACCCAAACAACCTAAACATAAAATAAAGCAAATTAAATCAAATACATAAAACAGCCCAAATAAATCCCTAAACAAAGAGCCAACAAATCGGGGCCCAACGAAGAAAAGACTCGCGAAATACCATCCGAGAAGCCACAAGGCTCAGGCCAACCAACACACAACAGCAGGCCGGGCGCAGAAGAGCAAATGGTGGGCGCTAGGCACCTGGGCGCAGGCGTGGGCGGCGCGCAGCGACGCGCGCGCGCCTTGGGCAGGCAGGCAGGCGCGCAGGGCGCGCGGCTTGAGCTCGGGCGAGAGAGACACACCACCTGCACGGCTTGGCAGAGGATTTGCGCAGCGCGGCGCGCGCGCGAGGTGACGCGACGCGACGGGCTCGGGGGCGCTTGGAAAGGCACGACGACCTACAGGGGCGAGCGACTCGGTGCGGCCAGAGCTCGGGCGACTCGACACGGACCTGGGCGACACGGAGACGGCCTGGGCGATGCCGACTGGGCTCGGTGCGACCAAGGCGACACGGAGATGGCACTGGCGATCTGAGATCTGGGCTCGCGCGAGTAGGGCGAGGCGATGCGATCGGGCGCTGGGTGGCTCGGCACGGCGGCATGGGCGAAGCTGGGCGGGCGGCTGGAGCGAGGCGCACTGACCGGACATGGTGAGACTAGGGCTGGGCATGGTGCGGCTAGGGCTGGACATTGGCGACAAAGGGGCTGCTCGGGCTGGAGGAGAGAGAAAGGGAGAGAAAAAGGAATTTTGGGGATTTTGGAAAATAAAAGGGAAAAATAAAAGGAAAAAGGGAATTAAAAGGAAAAATGGGATTTTATCCTCCTTTCCATCCTTAACCAATTTAAATAAGTCTTAAAGTCCTTAAATCTCATTTCCCGGCTTCCTCCTTCGAGACCCGACTGAAGCAACCTTTTCCAAGCAATAACTCTCACTTAAAACAAACTCCCAAATCATCTCTAAGGGCCTGGGCTCGAATCCCAAAGGAAACACCCAAACAACGATCACTTTGCCCAAAACCCAAATCACAACCGAACTCCCAAGCGAATACCCCAAACATCTCGAGACTCCCAGCCACCAACATACAAGCCTCAACAAAGGCAGGAGCTGCCTTGAAGCCCTGAAAATCCACAAATCCTGCCCGGGGAGCAAAAAGACCAAAATACCCCTAAGGGTCAAAACAGCTCTAACGGCCCAACCGAACCATCGAATCTGAACTGAAGCACCTCGAGAACTGGAATAGAAAATCGGGCGTTCTGGTGCAGCGCCCGTCCCTGCCGCGCCAGCCAGCTTCAGGGCCGGCGGCAGCAGCCCGCCAGCGCCAGCCGCTGCTCGCCTCTGCCGCCCAACCTGCCTGCCCCTTGAAGCCGAGAGCCTGATTTTTGCCAAGAAAGTTGGGCAAAGACCTAGTGCCTTCTCGGTTGGTAATTCTCGAGCCTCCACTCTTTTGGACCCTAAGTTGATTGGCTGTTGTTATTTAATTAGGATATTTTTATTAAATGCTTAGGTTGCTCGGGTTTACTTAGAAGCTCGGGAGTCGCTTGGTTGGCTTATGGTAGTTATTTTCTGCTTGTTTCCAGGTAAGGATTTCTTACCGTGGTTGTGTGGACCCTGCGATGCTATCATGATTGTGCCTTGTATGCTTGGTTGTTGTTATGAGTATGTTAGCTATTGAACAGCTTGTGTTTGAAATCTTGCTAGCATGTTGCTTGTTGTTCATGTTAGTGCCATGCTAGGTTTGTTCTTCCAAAGATGCCATGTCTTGTGATTGTATGAAATTTCCAAAGGGGTAGGTTACATGTTTTCTCTTGCTTCCATATCGTGTTGCTCTTGTGTCCCCTGATATATTTTGTTAGTTCCATGCAAGGGGTTTAATTATCTTGGCATACCTTGTTCTATTTTATCCTGTTAGTTCCGTGCCAGGCATAGGCGGGTGATGTATAGTGTAGAAGACTATAGGGGTAACTAGTTTAGGTCCCGCTCAGGTAAGACCCCGATGGACATCCGGAGGTGTAAGACCCTGATGGGCATCCTAGGTGTGTAAGTCCCTGATGGGCATCACTGAGTTGGAGGTGTAAGACCCCGATGGGCATCCTAGGTGTGTAAGTCCCCGATGGGCATCACTGAGTTGGAGGTGTAAGACCCTGATGGGCATCCTAGGTGTGTAAGTCCCCGATGGGCATCCCTGAGTTGGAGGTGTAAGACCCTGATGGGCATCCTAGGTGTGTTAGTCCCCGATGGGCATCACTGAGTTGGAGGTGTAAGACCCCGATGGGCATCCTAGGTGTGTAAGACCCCTCTGGGCATCACTGATTCTGGAGGTGTAAGGCCCCGATAGGCATCTTAGGTGTGTAAGGCCCCATTGGGCATCACTGAGTCCTAGGTTGTGTAAGGCCCGAAGGGCATCCAAGTGTAGAACCTAGGATAGGCAGTAGATGAAAGCCCTTGAATAGGCTCGCTCTAGAAGTAGCTCATAGCCTAATTCAACCGTTTTGCTCTAAGTCATTGTTTTATTTGCATGTATAGTAGGGTGCTAGATGACTGATGTATCGTATTGTACCCCGGTTGGGGATTCTTACTGAGTATGTTTATACTCACCCTTATTTCTGTGGTTTTTCCACCAGGTAACTTGGGACAACACCAGGATGGCTAGCGGAGGGAGCTGTTTGATCATGGGGGCTACCAGCACTCACATCGTTTATTGTTTGCATTTATTTATTCAAAGATGTAGATGGACATGAGTCCTAGGGGAATGATGTTAAAGTTGTTTAAACTGCTTTTGAATGTTCTTTTATAAATCTTGCCGAGCTTATTTTACCTTGATTGGATTTGCTTATGAAAATTGTTGGTTATGTTTTAAGTGTTCCCCGTTTCCAAATGTTTTGAAAAAGTTTTAAATATGAGCACTAAACCGCTTGTTGAAATATTTAACTTGCATGCTGAGTGAGGACCTAGGTTTAGGACCGTATTCCAGGTCGGGTCCTTACAGTTGGTATCAGAGCTCAGAGTCATAGATTCTGTAGACTGACCTTTTGTTGTAGGTCGTCTTTCCATGATCATCAAGACTCGACTGGTCATCAGTGCGCCTAAGTTTCTTCGTTTTAAAGAAAGGGTTAAGAATTTACAATACTTTTCATCTAGTGTATGCCTTGTGTAGTGTTGTGGAACGGAGACGAGCAGGTTCTGACTCGTTGTTGGTTTGGGTTTAGAGCGCCATCATGCCAACTTCCCGCAGTGTGTGATGTATGTTGTGGCTTGTTGAGGTATCCAGATAGATTCGGATGCCCCTGGGACATCGTTCTAGAGGGAGGTAGAGATTAGACTCCCGTAGGCCATTTGTGGCCCAGTTGCTGCTTTTCCCCTAGTGAGAGGGTGGAGGTGCTTTGTGCAGATCGCCAGTATGTTGATCGCACTCAGAGGAGCAGGACGCTTGGCATGTCCGACCGAGGAGTTGGACTGATCGTGTTGATGTTGAGGCCGCGTCCAGGGTTATTAATCTCGTAGGACAGATTTGGCCCAGGCAGTTGAGTTGCCTAGTGGAGGGGGTAGAGGCTAGCAGCGCCTCAGAGTGAGACTCCTTGAGCAGAGTGTGCTCCAGCCATGAGAGATTTGATGGCAGGTCTTTAGCTATCAGAGAGCGGAGACCCAGGCGCAGTTCGTAGCGCGTAGTGAGGAGTCCCGGGCACAGATAGCTCAGCTGATAGAGTTTGCTTCAACATTTTCCCTCAGTAGCTCTTGTAGCCCCGGAGGTTCGCAGGAGGGCATGATCAGCAGGTTTATGCCGATGAGGATGCTTGTGGAGCAGGTTCCCGTGTGGACTAGCTTGGGTAGCTCAAGTGTTGATCTTGAGCCTTAGCAGATTGTTGATTGCCCAGTGAGTAGCTGCAGAGTTGGCAGCCTTCGAGGAGATTGTTGAGGTATCTTTGTGCTCCTGTAAAGTGTTGTTGTTTGCAGCCAGTAAGCCGGAACCCTGTGGTTAAGGGTGCAGTGAGCAGTGTTCCCTTCGGACTGGATCCGTTGGTGGTTTCCTCAGATGTTTGGTAGAGTTGAGCGCTCTTCTTTTGGTGAGCTCCTAGAGTGGGGCTAGCTGCTGCATGTCGAGAGAGCCGCCCAGAGCATTGTTGAGCATCATGTGGAGATGCAAGTGTAGGCCGTGAGCCTTCGGTTTGATGAGATGCCATAGGCATGATTGTTTGAGTTCGAGCCCTTGTATGCCTAGCCAGAGTTCTTGTCACTTGAGGTAGTGACCTTGTTGACCCCATCTGTAGTGAGATGTGGATTTGGTAGTAGTAGCACTTGAGGTGCATTGGTTGGTGTGCCGCTTTGGCACTAAGTCTGGTTCAGGCTTGAGTTTGGCATGGGCATAGCAGATGGTTCTATGCCGTCCGGAGTTCAGCGCACTCCTTTAGCCTTGGATCCGTTTATGGCAGGAGCTACCTCGAAGCCCTGAAAATCCACAAATCCTGCCCGGAGAGCCAAAAGACCAAAACACCCCTAAGGGTCAAAACAGCTCTAACGACCCAACCAAACAACCGAATCTTGACACGAAGGCACCTCGAAAACTGGAATAGAAAACTGGGCTGTTACATAACCTGTCATAGCAATCAGCAAACAATCCAATCAATCCAATACGTGCTCAATAAGAATACAACGAACCTAGCATGATACTACGGCGCGAATGAGATCTGAGCATGCCAGAAAGGAACAACCTAGCATGGACTAACATGAGAAACAACATAGGAAATCATGCTAGTCGGGAATTCAGAATAGAGCACCTATCATTAAACATGTCAATAAACACAACAAGCATACAATCAGCAATCACATAATATATCGCAGGGCCCACACAACTCCGGTAAGAAATCCTTACATGGTCGGAAGGCAACAACACACAATAAAATTAACTGCGATCGAACCCGAGCAACCTATAGCGAGCCAAACAAACATATCAATAATCACACAATAGGCCTAAATAATAATAAAATAAACAGGGCTCAGCTCGGAAGCAACTCACGAGGCGCGACTGACATGCGAACGAGCCGCATTTGCCGCAGGCTAGGCGGTGATGGGCTAAACAATCCAGTATACAGGCGCTTATACGACACGCAACCGCAGTCGCAGGCGCTCGTCAGACGACGCGAGCTGGCATCATCGCGGGCGAGGGGTCATTGGTGGCGACACAGGCGACGAGACCAAGGGCTGGGGCTTGGCTCGGGCTAGCTGGGCTTGGGCGAGCAGGCTGGGCGGCCAAGAGGGCTGGCTCGGGCTGGGGCTGCTCGGGCTAGGTGGGGGCTCGTGGAGAGAGAGAGAGAGAGAGAGAGAGAAAAAGAGAAAAATAAAAAGAAAAAATGGGAATTTAGAAAAGAAAAGGGAAAATGGGGATTTAATCCATTTTATCCATCCTTATCCACTTTTTAAAACCTCAAAATCCTTAAAATCCCATTTCCCGGCTTCTTCCTTCGAGACCCGACCAAAGCAATCTTTTCCAATAAATAAAACTCACTTAAATCCAACTCCCAAATCAACAATAAGGGCCCGGGCTCGAATCCCAAAGGAAGCACACAACCAACCATCACTTTGCCAAAGCCCAAACCACAACCGAGCATCCAACCGACTAGCCCAAACACCTCGGGACTCGCAGCCACCAACAAACAAGCCTCGACAAAGGCAGGAGCTACCTCGAAGCCCTGAAAACCACAAATCCTGCCCGGGTAGCCAAAAGACAAAAATACCCCCAAGAGTCAAAACTGCTCTAAGACCCAACTAAACAACCGAATCTTGACCCGAAGGCACCTCAAAAACTGGAATAGGAAACTGGGCTGTTACAAGAATGCTCATGCAAAATAAGTAATTAGCTGATTTACTTCAACGTTTCCACTCTATTCTCAAACTAATTTAAAAAATACAAAACAAACAAACACAATCCCCAGCAACGGCGCCAAAAACTTGCCTGGATAATTCAAACACACGATCGGATTATGCTGAAGATACGTTATAGCAATAAATCAATTCAAAATGTAAAAGTTATTAAGCATATGTGCAAGCGTACACAATCATTATTGTAGCAAGTTTTACTCTCTCAAGGTCACTTCCTTAGGGATTGAGTATTGAATTTCAATTCCTTCCTTAGATTACGAATATGTGAGAGTGAAATGATGTTGTAGGTGAATTAACAAATAAAATGCTAAAGCAGACGATGAGATCAAATGCTTCAGCGACAATGTAATAAAAGTAAGTAATTTAATTGAGTAAAACGAAATAAGCAGTCAAATTCAACGATCGGAATGAATTAGGTGTTTTCAGAGGATGTAACGGCCCAGGTTTTCATCCCGGTTTTCCAGGTATGCCCTAGGGCTATTTTGGTAATTTGGTCGGGCCGTCAGAGCCGTTTCTGTTTCTCAGCTGTTGTTTAGTCTTGGAGGGTTGTTTTTAGATTGTGGTTGCATTTTGGTTGAGTTCGGATGTTGGGAGGTTCAAAAATAAAATTAAAGTTGGGTTTGGATTAAAAGTTGCAGCAGTCGGGGTTTGAGCCAGGGTGGCCTTGTGTGCTAGAGGAAAGCCTTGCCAAGTGAGCCAATTGGTGTTTTTATGTCTCACCTTGCAAGCTTTTGTGTTACCTTAAAATCCACGGCTTAGGAGAGTTGGTTCAAAATAGGTCTTTCATCCCGTTTTCCCAAAAACCTAACTCTCTTTTCTCTCCATCTTCACCACATCCCCCATGCCAGCCGACTCACCCCCCATCGCCCAAGCAAAGCGCGCCAAGCGCCCCATCGCCCAAGCAAAGATGCGTCACCAACTGCCGGCCACCGCTTTTTGCCCAACCCATCGCGCCAAAGAAATTTCCGCCAGCCAGTAGCTCCCAGACGCCCATCGCCCAGGAGCTGCATGGCCCAGGCGTCCATCGCACAACCGAGCAGCAGATCGCGTCACCGTCCGCGAGCAGCCAGCACCCGTGCCACGTCGCTCCGCCCGTTCGCGCGTAGCCAGCGCTCCTGTCGCGTCCCAGCGCTAGCGCGCCCGCCGACGCCAAGTTGTTCTTCCGTCGCGCGCTCGCGCCCAGCCACTGCAGCCCGCAAGACGCTTAGCCGCATGCAGCCAGCGCCCGTCGCGAGCGACACGCCAGTAGCGCAGCGCGAGCGCCGATCTTGCGTCAGCCGTCTGCATCTCGCGTGTCGACCATGTCGTGTGAGTTGCTCACGAGCCGAGCCCTGTTTGTTTAATTATATTTAGGCCTATAGATTGTGATATTGTTGTGCTTGTTAGGTTCCCATTAGCTAGCTCAGGATCGATCGCAACATAGGATCTATGTGTGTAGTTGCCTCCCGACCAAGGTAAGGATTTCTTATCGGAGTTGTGTGGGCCCTGCGATATAATATGTGATTGTTGTTTGTATGCTTGTTTATGTTTATCAGCATGTTTAGTGATAGGTGCTCTGTTCTGAATTTCCAACTGGCATGATTCTCGTGTTGTTCCGACTGGCATGTTTAGTCATAGTTGCTCTGGTTGTTTTGTTCTGGCATGCTCGTTATCCTTTCTGCTTCGTAGTATCATGCTAGGTTCGTTGTTTCTACTAAGCACGTATTGGATTGTTTGTTGTATCTGTTATAGTTAGAATTATGATAGGTAGCATCATCCAGGCGAGGGTGCATAACGTAACTTGCATCCGTGGCAGGGACGTACGAGGCAGTACTCCGTCCATGATCCGTCGTTAGGGTTTAGCTAACCCAAACGGCAGCCCTTTGCAATCTTGGGTGAGGGTGGCAGACTGTTAAATTCCCCAACGGTCAGGATGATGACAATGCATCGCCTTATCCCCGGCAGTCGGCATGTCCTCAGCGTGTTCGGCAGTAGCCCTTGATTGCCACCTGATAGGGCAAGGACGACTTCCTGGTGTAAGCCTACCACGACCGGTTCCTTAGCCTCAGGTGCGGTGGTTCAGGCTGACATAGTTCACGTGTTCAGTTCTCACACCCCTATGTCAGTGACACCGATTCAGAGATTAGTTAGGCATGAGTACTGGACCTGGGCAGCTTGCCACTAGACCCGCCACCCCCCATGGTTTGCAGCAGCATGCGGTGCGCACACACGCTCATTATAGCGCCGACCGGAGAGCTCCTCGGGATCGTGAGTTCAGTGCACCTTTCGTATCGACAGTAGACAGGTTGAGGCCTAGACTTATTTCTCGTATAGGATCGTATCGTGTGGTGGATTTTTCAGAGTAAGACCCTAAGATGGCATCCGAGGTTTATGTGTTGATTTAAGCTATGTGCTCTCTTCTTTGTTTATATTCATAGCTTGCATACCTTTCTGCTAGATGACCATTTATATCGTATTGTACCCCGGTTTGGGATTCTTATTGAGTAATTCGTTACTCACCCTTATTTTGTAGTTTTTCCACAGGTAACCATGGTGCGAGACAGGATGGCTGAAGGAGAAGCTGTGATCATGGAAACCAGCTGTCGAACTCTGAATTTATGTCTATGATTCTTTATGCTTATTTTCCTCTGAATGCATGTAGTTGGGCACGGAGCTCTAGGTTATTTTTCTGACTGTTTTTCTGGATTCTAGCACTGTTGTAACTGTTGGAAGTTCTTGAATGGTTTAAATAAATCTCTGATCAGAGTGAGTTTTGGAAATGAATTTGACTTGAAACAGGTGCTTGGAAACAGGGACAAGTTTCAGGAATTCTATAATTGTGTTTGTTTTAAATGGTTGTTTGCATGTTTTAGTTTTCACTTAGAATCCGAAAACCATTCTTGCATATTGTCTTTAAGTTTTGAACGCATGCATTGAGGTAAGGGCCTAATTTAGAACCCCGTTCGGGTCGGGTCTTTACAGTTGGTATCAGAGCTCAGAGTCATAGATTCTGTAGACTGACAATTTTTTGTAGGTCATTTTTCCATGATCATCAGCACTCCGACAGTCATCAGGTACGCCTAAGTTTATAGTTTTAGAAAAGGGTTAAGAATTTACAATACTTTTCATCTAGTGTATGCCTTGTTTAGTGTTGTGGAGCTTTAGACGAAGCGTGTTTTGACTCGTTGTTGGTTTGGGTCCAGAGCACCATCATGCCAACTACCCGCAGTGTAAGAAGTATGATAGCAGCTAGTCAGGGTATCCAGATAGATTCAAATACCGCTGGGACATCGTCCCAGGGGGAGGCAGAGATTAGACTCTCGTAGGCCACTTGTGGCCCAGTGTTAGCTTTCCCCAAAGAGAGGGTGGAAGTGATTTGCCTCGGAGTACCGCTGTAGGAGCGGAATTAGCTTTGGCTTTGCGCATATTGTTGCTAGTGGAGCAGGTTCCAGTGTGGACTAGCCTGGGTAGTTCAAGTGTTGATCTTGAACCTTAGCAGATTGTTTGGTTGCTCAGTGAGTGGCTGCAGAGTTAGTAGCCTTCATGGAGGATGTAGAGACATCTTTGTTCTCTTGTAAATTGTTGTTGTTTTGCAGCTAGTAAGTCGAAACCCTGTGGTTAAGGGTGCAGCGAGCAGTGTACCCATCGGACTTGATCCGTTGATGGTTTCCCCAGTTGTTTAGTAACGTTGAGCACTCTTCTTTTGGTGATCTCCTAGAGCAGAGCTAGCTGCTGCATGTTGAGAGAGCCGGTTGGAGTTTTGTTGAGCATCATGTGGAGATGCAAGAGTAGGCCGTGGGACTTCAGTTAGATGAGATGCCATAGTCAGGGTTGCATGAGTTTTAAGCCCTTGTATGCCTAGCCAGAGTTTTTGTCACTTGAGGTTGTGACCTTGCTGGCCCCATTTGTAGTAAGATGTGGAATTAGTGGTAGTGGCACTTGAGGTGCGTTGGTTGGTGTGTCGCTTGGCACTAAGTCTGGTTCAGGCCTGAGTATGGCACGAGTAGAACAAATGGTTCTATAATTCGTCTGGAGTTCAGCACACTCCTTTAGCCATTGGACCCGTTTGTGGCAGTTGCACCTGCTTAGGTCGTGCAAGAGGGCTAGCTCAGTGGTAGTCATAGAACTACAAGCGAAAGGTCGTTCGAGAGGAGCATGAGCCTCTTTCCATTGATACTGGGGAATGAGTACGTCAGCAGGTTGAAGGTTGATAAGTGTTAGTGCATGTGAGTCTCACGCTAGTGCTAAGGCCAAGAGATCTATGTGGTTGGTAGTGCGATCAACTACCTTCGAGTGCCTAAATCTGAGGAGAGTTGAGCATCGTAGATGCGAGTTTGGTCCAGCAGAAGGGCCATGAGTTGGATGCCCATGAGATGAGTTGGATGCCTATGAGATGAGTTGGATGCCTATGAGACGAGTTGGATGCCTATGAGATGAGTAGGATGCCTTATGAGAGGAGTTGGACGCCTTATGTGTAAGCACACTTGGTAGAGACGTTGGTATGAGGTAAGTTCGGTTTGGTATTGTTATGCTTTAGTGGAGCAAGGTTGCCACAGCTTCGAGTATCGTGTAGAGATGAAACTTTTGGTGTTCCTTTGGTTGTATGCATCCCTGCCGGAAGTTAGTTGTTGCATTTTTAGAAAGCGCCTGTTAGTCTTGGATCTCTAAAGGAAGGTTGGGAGTTGTGCACATGTAACGGCTCAGTTTTCTATTCCGGTTTCCCAGGTGTTTTCGGTTCAATATTCGGTTGTTCGGTTGGGCCGTTAAAGCTATTTTAACCCTTAGGGGTATTTTGGTCTTTTTGCTCCCCGGTCAAGGTTTGTGGATTTTCAGGATTCCAGGGTCATTCCTGCCCTTTATCGAGGCTTGATTGTTATTGTTTGCAAGACCCAAGAAGTTTGTGCTAGTTGTTTGGAAGTTTGGAGGTGATTTGGTTATTAGCAAAAATAATGCTATTTAAAGTGCCTCCAATGGGATTTGAACCCTTGACCTAATGGTGAGTTGTGTAAAGACCCGACCTGAAAAACTGTTCTAAACCAAGGTCTTTACTCAGCATGCAAGTGAAAAGCATAAATGACACAAACCGGAGGTCGAATTTAAAACTTTTCAAAACATATAGAGTGGAAAACATTAAAACCAAGTCAGATAATCATCCAAATTAAAATAGTGACTGATCAGTACTTTTTCCTTAAAATATAAAAGATAGTTCGAAGCAATAGTAAATAAGTTTTCCCTATGGACTCATGTCCAACTACATGCTGAATTCAAATAATGCAAATAAAGACACGACAGAGTGTCAGCCGCATCCATGATCTCTCAGCTACCTCCGCTAGCCGCCCCGGTGCTGCCCCAAGTTACCTGGTGGAAAAACCACAATAAGGGTGAGTATAAACATACTCTGTAAGAATCCCCGGCCGGGGTACGATACGATGCAATTAATCATCAAGCAACCTAGTACACATGCAAACAGATAACAACACGGATCTTAGCTCAACGAGCTTACAAGGCAAATCCGGAATACTCGGAAGTCTCCTACTTCCGGCCTAATGATTGGTTCTCATAACCAATCCTAATACATCCCTGAGGGTCTTTCTCCCTCAACCAAATGATCAGCTCAAAAACCGATCCCAATGGGTGTCCTCAAGGGCCTCTTACCCTCGCTAATAAATCTGGACTAACGGGAAAGTACCCGAAGTCTGGCTCTAAACTGGAAGGAACTGGTGTACTCACGAACATTAGCCCCGGGGGAGCTCTTCGAACCGGCAACTAACGCGTGTTCGCGCACACCGCATGCTGCTGCAACCGGCGTAAATGTGGGGGCCAAGTACAAACTACGCGGGCCAGGTATGCATGCCTAAAGACTCGGAAGCGGTGTCACTGAACACAGAGTGCGAGGCCCTCGGCACTAATCTATGTAGCCTGTACCACAGACTTGAAGCTAAGAACCGACCAAGGAAGGCTTGCACCGTTGGCAGGGTTCCTGTAAGGACCCGACCCAAAAGAAGCGGTCTCTAACCTAGATCCTTACTTAGCATGCATGCCTAGGAATGTAAAACACCATCCATTCTACTCATTTAAAACTTTTGAGATCAACAGAACTTTAAACAAACCACAGAAGCCAATGTAAAAAATCAAGAGTAATTGACTGATCAGTGCTTTTCTTAAAAACAAAACAAGAGTACGGTACGAGAACCATAAAATAGTTTGAGTGTTTTCCCTAGGGACTCAAGTCCCACTACATGCTAAATCATAAAGAAAACAATAAAAGAACATGCATCCCAGTCGACTTTCCATGATCATCCAGTAGCCTCCTCCTAGCCATCCTGCCGATGTCCCAAGTTACCCGGTGGAAAAACCACGAGAAATAAGGGTGAGTATAAACATACTCGGTAAGAATCCCCAACCGGGTACAATACGATACATCAGTCATCTAGCACCCTAGTATACATGCAAATAAAACAATGACTTAGGGCAAAACGGTTGAGTTAGGCTATGAGCTACTTCGAGAGCGAGCCTATTCAAGGGCTTTCATCTACTCCCTATCCTAGGTTTTACACTTGGATGCCCTTCGGGCCTTACACAACCTAGGACTCGGTCTTTGTCGATCGGGGACTTACACCTCCAACTCGGTGATGCCCATCGAGGACTTACACACCTAGGATGCCCATCGGTCTTACACCTCCAACTCGGTGATGCCCATCGAGACTTACACACCTAGGATGCCCATCGGTCTTACACCTCCAACTCGGTGATGCCCATCGAGACTTACACACCTAGGATGCCCATCGGGTCTTACACCTCCAACTCGGTGATGCCCATCGAGGACTTACACACCTAGGATGCCCATCGGTCTTACACCTCCAACTCGGTGATGCCCATCGAGACTTACACACCTAGGATGCCCATCGGGGTCTTACACCTCCAACTCGGTGATGCCCATCGGGGACTTACACACCTAGGATGCCCATCGGGTCTTACACCTCCAACTCGGTGATGCCCATCCGAGGACTTACACACCTAGGATGCCCATCGTGGTCTTACACCTCCAACTCGGTGATGCCCATCGAGACTTACACACCTAGGATGCCCATCGGTCTTACACCTCCAACTCGGTGATGCCCATCGAGGACTTACACACCTAGGATGCCCATCGTGGTCTTACACCTCCAACTCGGTGATGCCCATCGGGGACTTACACACCTAGGATGCCCATCGTGGTCTTACACCTCCAACTCGGTGATGCCCATCGAGACTTACACACCTAGGATGCCCATCGGTCTTACACCTCCAACTCGGTGATGCCCATCGGACTTACACACCTAGGATGCCCATCGGGTCTTACACCTCCGCATGTCCATCGGGTCCTACCCGGCGGGACCTAAACTAGTTACCCCTACGGTCTTCTACACTATACATCACTGCCTATGCCCGGCATGGAACTAACAGGATAAAATAGAACAAGGTATGCCAAGATAATTAAACCCCTTGCATGGAACTAACGAGAATATATCGGGGACACAAGAGCAACACGATATGGAAGCAAGAGAAAACATGTAACCTATCCACTTTGGAAATTTTCATACAATCACAAGACATGGCATGTTTGGAAGAACAAACCTAGCATGGAACTAACATGAACAACAAGCGACATGCTAGCAAGATTTCAAACACAAGTTGTTCAATAGCTAACATACTCATAACAACAACCAAGCATACAAGGCACAATCATGATAGCATCGCGAGGTCCACACAACCACGGTAAGAAATCCTTACACGAAACAAGCGAAAATAACTACCATAAGCCAACCAAACGACTCCAGAGCTTCTAAGTGAACCCGAGCAACCTAAGCATTTAATAAAAATATCCTAATTAAATAACAACAACCAAACAACTTAGGGTCCAAAAGAGTGGAGGCTCGGGAATTTACCAACCGAGAAGGCACTAGATCTCGGTCCCATCTATCTCGGCAAAAGCAGGCACTCGGCGGCAAGTGTGGGCGAGCGGGACGTGCACTGGGCAGCAGCAGCGGCGCAGGCGGCGGCGCTGGCTGGGCGCTGGCGCTTTGGCGCTGGCGCTTCTTTGGCGCTTGGGCGCTTCGGTGCTGTGAGGGACGAATGCCCAGAGTGACACGGGCTGGGCGCGGCGCGGCTGGGCGATCGGTTAGGCGATGGCGTCTGCAGTGCTTGTGACAGCGCGTGAATGAGATGGGTAACGCGGGCGGGCGCGCTGGCTGGGCGTCTGGCGCTGGCTGCTTGGCTGCGACAGATCTATCTCTTGGCTGGGTGAGTCTCTGCTTGACGATGGGGCTCTTTGGTGCGATCTGGTGGGCCGCTCACTGGGCTGCTTTCAGGTGGGTTGCTTGGTCGGCCAGACGGGCTGAGGAGGCTCGGTGAGAGAGAGAGAGAGAGAGAGAGAGAGAGAGAGAGAGAGAGAGAGAGAGAGAGAGAGAGAGAAAAGTGGTAAAACAAGGGAATGGGATTTTCTTGATTTTCTTTCCTTTTCCTAATTTAAATAGGTCTTGGTGACCTAAATCCCTTCCCCGGGCTTCCTCCTTCGAGTCCCGGCCCAAACAAACTTATTTTAAAATAAGACTCACTTTTCCTACGAACTCCCTAAGACCATTTAGGGCAAGGGCTCAAAACCCAATGGAAGCACCAAAATTACAATTAATTTTGCCATTTTCTAAAACACCTCCAAACTTCCAAACAACTTGCCCAAACCTCTCGGGTCTTGCAACCAACAACCATTAAGCTTCGAAAAAGGCAGGAATGACCCTGGAATCCTGAAAATCCACAAAACCCTGACCGGGGGCAAAAGACCAAAATGCCCCTAAGGGTTAAAATAGCTCTAACGGCCCATCCGAACATCCGAATAGTGACCCGAAATCACCTGGGTAACCGAAATAGAAAACTGGGCCGTTACAATACTCCCTCCTTTTAAGACTTTCGTCCTCGAAAGTCCTAAGACGACACAAACTCTAGGAAAACTCCACTGATTCTTAACCAACCAAGCTCCCGGTTAAGACAACACAAATCCTTCTTCGAAACCGAACCCTCTTGGTTTCCCAAAGGCTCCAAGCCCAAAAGACACCGAGTCTGCCACAAACTATCTCAACCAAAACTGAACTAACACTGAGCTTCGAAGAAATCATGCGATAGCTAGTCGGTGAGTCACACCCTCTGACTCGCACGAACTCTCAACGGTCTTAAAATCTTAGGGCTCACTTAGCCTCGCTAACTAACTCGGGCACGCCTCTCTGCTGGCGCTACTCACAAAGAAACTTGTGGATTGGTCACAGGTTCTAAAACTCTCCGCCGTGCACCGGCGAAACTTCTCTGGGCTCACAGCTGTTACCAAACAGCCTCAACTCTACACCATGCTGACCAAACAACTGAACCTCCCAGGATTCAGAAACTACAAGGCCTACTCTTACTTCACATGAGATCAACGAACCACAAGGCTTGCCTGCAGCCTTAGCGAAATCCAATCGAATCACCAACTAGGAACAGAGCCCGAGAAGGGCTGGCTCTGCAGAAACTCAAACCAAGTCTTAGAACGAGCGAAGCTCCCCTCCAAGCTGCCACTCAACCCTTAAGTCCATCTGGCTGCTCTAAGGACTTCCTCCTTATAGCTAGACCTAACTCTCCTTCCGATCCAGAACTCCACCCACGAAACATCGCGAGGAAATAAGGATAGCGACGACCACAAGCTTGCGGATCATGAACAACTCGGGTCAGCAAGACTACCTCAAAAGTTAATACTCGAAACTGGCATCCACGGTGCAACTCAACGACCAAGGAACTAGGGGTTCTACAAATTCCAAAGACCCAACAACCTTCCAACAACAACTCAAACCCTTGAACTGGCTGGCCTCCGCCCTCGCGGGGACAAACAACTTTCCAATTGCTAACAAGCCAACGCAGGGACACTCTCGCTGGGCTGACCGCTACGCCACTCTAATCAACTACACAACTCAGAGCTAAGTCGACTCCTCCTCTCTGAGGACGATTTTCCAGCCAGCGGACTTCCGAAGGACAGTGAACTTCACACACGCTAGTAGTCCTACTCATCGAAGGCAACAACAACCAATTCCCTCGAAAGCAACAATCGAGGGATTCCACAATCGCTTGAACCACCAACTTAGAACTAGCAGTACTTACTCAACCTCCGAGGGAGGGGTCAACTCCCAAAACTTCCTGACTAGGAACAAGTCCTCAGGGCAACTCCAGCTTGCTCGAACGAAGCTAGCTCTAGAAACCACATGGGAACCAAACCTTGGTCAACGCCAAGCACCACCTTGCTAAGAATTCTGAAAACCAACGCAGAGGCTACTAAGAACAACTCTAGCTTGCCAAACGACTACAAGCATCCAGCAACTCAACCGAGGGACACTGCTTGGTCCGACCGAGCTCTCGTTCCTCAACACGAACCTTTCGTGGTTCCCAAAACATACACCACGGAACGAGGCTACACAAAAGTACACCGACGTGTACATCTCCAACTTGATTCCTTAAGATCCAAACCAATAAGTACTCTCACACAAGGCAACTTTTGCCTCCCAATAGAGCCACAACTAGCAAAGGAGCAACAAGAGTTCAACCCACTCGTGGTCAACTCACCACGGAACGCCACATTGGTCCACTTACTCTTACAAGAGCATAGCCACACCAAGCTAACTTACCTCATACCAATGGTCCACTAAACGTGCTCCGATCAACCTTCCAACTCATGGCTCTAACACTGGATCAACCACGCATCATCGATGCCAACCCTACTCATATTAGGGTAACTCCAGGGTAGTCGAGTCACACTACCATCCAACTGGCTCACAAGCCCCCACAACACAGGGCGCGAGAACTCGGACGCGCTAGCCCTTAACAACCAACACATCCTTTGTACTAGCTCTCGGTGACCCTGAAAGGCTCCTACTTATCCTCGAACAACCTCACTCTTGTAGTTCTCTTTACTACCACCGAGCTAGATCTCTTATGCAACCCAAACAGTGCAATCTCGGGAAGTGGGTACAAGACTAGTGGGGATGCCAAACTTGGTGGGTCTTGGAACCATCTCTGCACAAAAGTACCAACCGCCCGACTCTAGGCCTCCTCTCAAAGCTTGGTGCCAACAGCACTACATCCTTAACAACACAAACATCTCTTTACGGGCTTTAAGTCCCTCCGAGGGAAGGGAAGGTCACACTCCAGTGTGAGGCAATGGCACTCAACACAAGGGTCTCAACACTCGAGTAGATTATTCTCCGACATCACGACTAATGCATGCCACGGCCCATTCCTCGCATCCCACTCGATGCTCAACAAATACTCAAGGCCAACCCTAGGTGGCAAAGACTGCTCCACTCTTGGAACATGCTAACAGAAGGTGCTTCTCTCTAATAGCCACCAAAACCACGGACGGATTAAGTCTTGACAAGCAAACTCCACACTACCCCCGGCTACGAGGGTACTAAAAGAAGTGGCTACAAAACGCATCAGCGAGGCTTGCGGGAGGACAAGATGTCTCTACATCTTCCTCAAAAGCTACTAACTTGGCGACTTGCCAATCGACCGGGTGGTCTGGTGGAGACTCTGCTGGTCCGCCTCTCATAGGGGACTTCCACCACCACACCGCTGCGCATCAAATAAAGACACGAGCGGCGCAAGACCTGACCTCTCGAACATCAGTCATCGGCCTCTGAACACCAGTCATCCCAACACTGGATGATAAACTCGATCCTGGACAACTACCTCGCCGCGCCAGATGGGTCTCAAAACATCCAAATCTCTGTGGGTTCCACTAGCCAAACTCGGCGGCTCGATCAACGCCAACTAACTTATCAAAGATAACTCGTTGATCGATCCCTCCCGTGAGCCTCCGGCAACCGGAGCTACAAGGAGGGGCGTCTCTAAATAAACTCTGCCACCGGGCTATCATGCCCAAGACTCCCCATTACGCGCTACAAATTGCGCTGGGTCTCCGCTCTCTGTTAGCTAAAAGACACGCCATCAACTCTCGCATGGTTTGGAGCACACTCTGCTCAAGGAGTCTCACTGAGGCGTGCTAGACTCTACCCTTACTCTTGGCAACTCATCCGCCAGGGCCAAAGGTGGCCTACACGGTCTAAACGACCACGGACGAGGTCTCATCATCAACATGAACGGTCCAACTCCTCGGTTGGAGATACCAAACGTCCTCGCTCCTCAATGTGTAATCAACAACTCGCGGTCTACACAAAACATAAAAACTAGCCCACGCTGGGCTCTCACGCCCAACAAGGGTAACACATGTATACTAGATGCGATATTGTAATTCTTAACCCTTAACTTTAAACTTACGGACATACACTCGATGGTGGCGGAGCTACTGATGATCATGGAAAACAACCTACAATCTGCAGTCGAGTCTACGTAACCTATAACTCTGAGCTCGATACCAACCTGTAAGGACCCGACCCAAAAGAAGCGGTCTCTAACCTAGATCCTTACTTAGCATGCATGCCTAGGAATGTAAAACACCATCCATTCTACTCATTTAAAACTTTTGAGATCAATGAGAACTTTAAACAAACCACGAAAGCCAATGTAAAAATCAAGAGTAATTGACTGATCGCTTGCTTTTCTTAAAAACAAAACAAGAGTACTCAGATGCGAGAACCATAAAATAGTTTGAGTGTTTTCCTAGGGACTCAAGTCCCACTACATGCTAAATCATAAAGAAAACAATAAAAGAACATGCATCCCAGTCGCTTTTCCATGATCATCCAGCGCCCTCCTCCTAGCCATCCCGCCGATGTCCCAAGTTACACGTGGAAAAACCACGAGAAATAAGGGTGAGTATAAACATACTCAATAAGAATCCCCAACCGGGTACAATACGATACATCAGTCATCTAGCACCCTAGTATACATGCAAATAAAACAATGACTTAGGGCAAAACGGTTGAGTTAGGCTATGAGCTACTTCTAGAGCGAGCCTATTCAAGGGCTTTCATCTACTCCCTATCCTAGGTTTTACACTTGGATGCCCTTCGGGCCTTACACAACCTAGGACTCGGTCTTTGTCCCATCGGGGACTTACACCTCCAACTCGGTGATGCCCATCGGGGACTTACACACCTAGGATGCCCATCGGTCTTACACCTCCAACTCGGTGATGCCCATCGGGACTTACACACCTAGGATGCCCATCAGGTCTTACACCTCCAACTCGGTGATGCCCATCGGGACTTACACACCTAGGATGCCCATCGGGTCTTACACCTCCAACTCGGTGATGCCCATCGGGACTTACACACCTAGGATGCCCATCAGGGTCTTACACCTCCAACTCAGTGATGCCCATCGGGGACTTACACACCTAGGATGCCCATCGGGGTCTTACACCTCCAACTCAGTGATGCCCATCGGGGACTTACACACCTAGGATGCCCATCAGGGTCTTACACCTCCAACTCAGTGATGCCCATCGGGGACTTACACACCTAGGATGCCCATCGGGGTCTTACACCTCCAACTCGGTGATGCCCATCGGGACTTACACACCTAGGATGCCCATCGTGGTCTTACACCTCCAACTCGGTGATGCCCATCGGGACTTACACACCTAGGATGCCCATCGGTCTTACACCTCCAACTCGGTGATGCCCATCGAGGACTTACACACCTAGGATGCCCATCGTGTCTTACACCTCCAACTCGGTGATGCCCATCGGGGACTTACACACCTAGGATGCCCATCGTGGTCTTACACCTCCAACTCGGTGATGCCCATCGAGACTTACACACCTAGGATGCCCATCGGTCTTACACCTCCGGATGTCCATCGGGGTCCTACCCAGCGGGACCTAAACTAGTTACCCCTACGCCTTCTACACTATACATCACCTGCCTATGCCTTCGGCATGGAACTAACAGGATAAAATAGAACAAGGTATGCCAAGATAATTAAACCCCTTGCATGGAACTAACAGAATATATCAGGGGACACAAGAGCAACACGATATGGAAGCAAGAGAAAACATGTAACCTATCCACTGGAAATTTTCATACAATCACAAGACATGGCATGCTGGAAGAACAAACCTAGCATGGAACTAACATGAACAACAAGCGAAGATGCTAGCAAGATTTCAAACACAAGTCGTTCAATAGCTAACATACTCATAACAACAACCAAGCATACAAGGCACAATCATGATAGCATCGCTGGGTCCACACAACCACGGTAAGAAATCCTTACCTGGAAACAAGCATAAAATAACTACCATAAGCCAACCAAACGACTCCCGAGCTTCTAAGTGAACCCGAGCAACCTAAGCATTTAATAAAAATATCCTAATTAAATAACAACAGCCAAACAACTTAGGGTCCAAAAGAGTGGAGGCTCGGGAATTTACCAACCGAGAAGGCACTAGATCTCGGTCCCATCTATCTCGGCAAAACAGGCACTCGGCGGCAAGTGGGCGTGCGGGACGTGCACACCGGGGCGCAGCAGTGTGGCGCTGGCGGCGCTGCTGGCGCCGCTGGCGCGCTGGGTGCAGGGACGAGCGCCAGTGTGAGACACGGCGCTGGCGCGGCGCGGCTGGCGCGGAATCGGTTAAGCGATGGCGTCAGTGCGCGTGCGCGCGACAGGCGCGACGGGTAACGCGCGGCGGCGGCGCTGCTGAGGCGTCTGGGCGCTGGCTGCTTTGGCTGCGACAGATCTCGCCGCTCTTTGGTGGGGTCTGCTTCTTGTGATGGGGCCGCTTTGATGCGATCTGCTGGGCCGCCATTTGCTTGGGCCGCTTTACTGGGTTGCTTGTGGTGGCCAGACGGCTCGGTGAGGCTCGCTCGGAGAGAGAGAGAGAGAGAGAGAGAGAGAGAGAGAGAGAGAGAGAGAGAGAGAGAGAGAGAGAGAGAGAGAGAGAGAGAGAGAGAGAGAGAAAGTGGTAAAACAAGGGAATGGGATTTTCTTGATTTTCTTTCCTTTTCCTAATTTAAATAGGTCTTGGTGACCTAAATCCCTTCCCCCCGGCTTCCTCCTTGAGTCCCGGCCCAAACAAACTTATTTTAAAATAAGACTCACTTTTCCTACTGAACTCCTAAGACCATTTAGGCAAGGGCTCAAAACCCAATGGAAGCACCAAAATTACAATTAATTTTGCCATTTTCTAAAACACCTCAAACTTCCAAACAACTTGCCCAAACCTCTGGGTCTTGCAACCAACAACCATTAAGCTTGAAAAGGCAGAATGACTCGGAATCCTGAAAATCCACAAAACCACGATCGGGGCAAAAGACCAAAATGCCCCTAAGGGTTAAAATAGCTCTAACGGCCCATCCGAACATCCGAATAGTGACCCGAAATCACCTGGGTAACCGAAATAGAAAACTGGGCCGTTACAGTTCCACTCTAGTAGGTTACAAACTAGGCTTATGCCGATGTGGTAGCTAACCCACATCGGCAGCCGGGGGGAGAAAGCAATGTACGGTATGCTTCACTCTACTCCCGACCGGTGGGGACAACGTACGTTATGTCTGTAACGGCCTGGGTTTCTATTTCGGTTTCGCAGGTGTTTTTGGGACATTATGCGGATGTTCGGATGGGTCGTTAGAGCTATTTTAACCCTCAGGGGTATTTTGGTCTTTTTTCCCCCGGTCAGGGTTTTTAGTTTTTCAGGATTTCAGGGCCATTCCTGCCTTTGTCGAAACTTGGTGGTTGTTGGTTGCAAGACCCAAGAAGTTTGGGCAAGTTGTTCGGAAGTTTGGAGGTAAGTTAGATTTTGGCAAAATTAATTGTTATTTGAGTGCTTCCATTGGGATTTGAACCCTTGCCCTAAATGGTTTGGGGAGTTTGTAGGAAAAAGGGGTTTTTTTTAAAATAGGAAAGTTGTTTCAGCCGGGTCTCGAAAGAGCAAGCTTTGGGAAGGGATTTTAGGTCTATTTAAAAGAAGAAAAGGAAGAAATCAAGAAAAGTCCCTTTCCCCCTTGTTTTACAAGATTTTCTCTCTCTCTCTCTCTCTCTCTCTCTCTCTCTCTCTCTCTCTCTCTCTCTCTCCCTAGCCGCACCATGCCCAAATTTCTAGCCGCACCAACCCCAAACCCGAGCCACCACACCCCTAGCCGCACCTCGCACGAGTCCGCGCCCCATCGCCACCGGCCTCGCCTATCGCCCGGCCAACTCGCCCACTGCGCCAGCGTCGCACCGCACCGAGCCACCACCCCGCCCAGACGCGCCGCACCGCCACGCACCAGGCCGCCCTGCGTCGCGCCGCACGCTGCCGCCCTGCCCTGCTCCGCTCGTTGCAACCCAGACGCGTCGCTCGTAGTCCGTCCTCGCAGACCCGACGTCTCGCCCGTGCCGCTCGCCAGCACCCAGTGCCCATCGCCAGCGCCCCTACTCCACCAACAGCGCCCATTCCTGCCCCTTGCTGCCGAGACCGCGTGTCTTCTCGGTTGCTAATTCCCGAGCCTTTCCCCTTTTAGATTTTAAGCTGCTGGCTGCTGTTTTATTTACTTAGGTGTTTTTATTAAATGCTTAGGTTGCTATGGTTCGCTTAGAAGCTCGAGGGTCGCTTGGTCGTCATTTGATAACTAATTCTGCTTGTTCCCATGTAATGATTTCCTACCGTGGTTGTGTGGACCCTGCGATGCTTCCTTGATTGTGCCTTGTATGCATGTTTACTGTTATGAGCATGATAGTGATAGGACAGCTATGTTTGATCTCTTGCTAGCATGTTTGCCTGATTGTACATGTTAGTGCCATGCTAGGTTTGTTCTTCCAGCATGCTTATGATTCCTGCTTTAAGTTCGTAGTATCACGCTAGGTTATGTGTGATTGATGTTGATATGTATGTTTAGCCAGGAATAAGTTATTTTGTACTCTTAGCTAGTATAGTAGGGTTTGTCATCATCCAGAGGCTGAGAGCGGACATAACGTACTTTGTCCCCACCGGTCGGGAGTAGAGCGAAGCATAACGTACATTGCTTCCCCCGGTAGCCGATGTGGATTTTGCTACCACATCGGCATAAGCCTAGTTTGTAGCCTGCTAGAGCGGAACCCTGCCAACGGTGCAAGCCTGCCTTGGCCTGTTCTTAGCTTCAGGTCGGTGGTACAGGCTGCACAGATGAGTGCCGAGGGCCTCGTACTACTGTGTTCAGTGACACCGTTTCTGAGTCTTTAGGCATGCGTACCTGGCCCGCGTAGTTTGTACTTACGCCCCCACATTTACTCCGGTTGCAGCAGCATGCGGTGTGCGCGCACAATCGTTAGTCGCCGGTTCGGAGAGCTCCCCCGGGCTAATGTTCGTGAGTACACCAGTTCCTTCCAGTTTAGAGCCAGACATCGGGTACTCTCCCGATAGTCCAAATTTATTAGCGAGGGTAAGAGGCCCTTGAGGACACCAATTGGGATTGGCTTTTGAGCTGATCATATGGTCGAGGGAGAAAGACCCTCGAGGGACATCTTTGGGATCGGTTTTTGAGCTGATCAATTGGCCGAGGGAGAAAGACCCTCGGAGATGTCCCGGGATTGGTTATGAGAACCAATCATTAGGCCAGAAGTAGGAGACTTCCGTGGATTCCAGATTCTCGCTTGTAAGCTCGTTGAGCTATGATCCATGTTAGTAAATCGCTTGCATGTATACAAGGGTGCGAGATGATTGATGTATCGTATTGTACCCCAGTTGGGGATTCTTACTGAGTATGTTTATACTCACCCTTATTTCTGTGGTTTTTCCACCAGGTAACTTGGGATAGCACCGGGACAGCTAGCGGAGGGAGCTGATTGATCATGGGAACCGCCGGCACTCTGTCTTTTATTGTTTGCATAATTTGTTCAACATGTAGACGGACAGGAGTCCTAGGGGGATGTTTTTAAAAGTTGTTTAAATTGTATTGTATGATTTTATAAACACTGGCCAGGCTTGTTTTACCTTGTTGGTTTGCTTAAATGAAGGCTGTTGTTTATGTTTTAAGTGTCCCCGCTTTTAAATGTTTTGAAAGGTTTTAAATATGAGCACTAAACCGCTTGATGAAGTATTTAACTTGCATGCTGAGTGAGAACCTACGTTTAGGACCGTATTTTGGGTCGGGTTCTTACAGTTGGTATCAGAGCACATAGTCACAGATTCTGTAGATTAACCTGCTTTGTAGGTTGTTGTTCCCATGATCACCAGCACTCCACGGCCGTCAGGTTTGTCTGAGTTCATTAACCTAAGGGTTTTATTTTACAATACTGCATCTAGTATACATGTGTTACCCTTGTTGGGCAGTGAGAGCCCCAGCGTGGGCCAGTTTTTATGCTTTGTGTAGATCGCCAGTATGTTGATTACACTTAGAGGAGCAGTGTAAAGGCCCAGTTTTCTATTTCGGTTAACCAGGTGATTTCGGGTCATTTTTCGGATTGTTCGGATGGGCCGTTAGAGCTGTTTTAACCCTTAGGGGTATTTTGGTCTTTTTGCCCCCGGTCAGGGTTTTGAGGATTTTCAAGATTTCAGGGCCTTTTCTGCCTTCGTTGAGGCTTGATTGATGTTGGTTGCAAGACCCAAGGAGTTTGGGTTAGTTGACTAGAAGTTCGGAGACATTCTGGTTAATAGCAAAATTAATTGGAAATTAGTTGGTCCATTGGGGTTTGAACCCTTGCCCTAAAATGGTGAATTTTGGAGTTTTAGAAAAGAGTTTTAGCTAAAAAGAAAAGCATTTCTTTAGCCGATACCCGCAAGAGAAAGCCTTGGGAAGGGAATTTTAGGTCTCCTAACCCTTTTAAAATAGGAAAAAGAAGGAAATTAGGGAAAACCCTCTTTGTTCCCTTGGTAGCCGCACTCTCTCTCTCTCTCTCTCTCTCTCCTAAAAACCGAGCCACCCTAACCAAGCCGCACCACCCAGCCGAGCCACCCCAGCCACACCGCACCACACCGGCACGCTCAGCCAGCCACTGCGCCACCCAGACCTCACCAGGCCGCTCAGCCCCTAGCCTCGCCCAGCCGCCACTCGTCTGCAGTCCAGACACCCCGCCGTCGCACGCCCAGTACCGCCCGACGTCGATCGCGCCGCCCAGCCCCGCATCTCACCGAGCCTCGCCCAGCAGACCCGACGCTGGCCCGCGCGCCGTCCCAGCGAGCCCGCTCGCTCGCACGTCGCCTCCGCAGCCCGATTGCCCGCACACTGCCCCGCCGTCCAGAGGTCGTGCTGCGCTTCCGCTCTTGCGCGTCCGCTCGCCTTGCCTCGCGCCTGCTCCAGTGTGTCCGCCTACCTTGCCGTGCGCCCAGCACCCAGCGCCAGCGTCCCTGCCGCACCAGCAGCGCCCAAACCTACCCCTTGCTGCCGAGAGCCCATGTCCTCTCGGTTGGTAATTCTCGAGCCTGTTCCCTTTTAGATTTTTAAGCTGTTGGCTGCTGTATATTTAATTAGGATGCTTTTATTATTCCTAGGTTGCTCGGGTTCGTTATAAAGCTCGAGGGTCTTATTTGATTGTGAAAGTTATTTCTGCTCGTTTCTAGGTAAGGATTCCTTACCGTGGTTGTGTGGACCCTGCGATGCTTTCTTGATTGTGCCTTATATGCATGTTTACTTGTATGAACATGATTAGTGGATAGGACAGCTTGTGATTGCATTCTTGCTAGCATGTTTGCCTGTTTGTACATGTTAGTGCCATGCTAGAATTGTTCTTCCAGCATGCTTGAGATTCCTGCTTTAAGTTCGTAGTATCATGCTAGGTTATGTGTGATTGATGTTGATATGTATGTCTAGCCAGGAATCAGTTATTTTGTACTCCTAGCTAGTATAGTAGGGTTTGTCATCATCCAGAGGCTGAGAGCGGACATAACGTACTTTGTCCCCACCGGTCGGGTGTAGAGCGAAGCATAACGTACATTGCTTCCCCCCGGCAGCCGATGTGGATTTAGCTACCACATCGGCATAAGCCTAGTTTGTAGCCTGCTAGAGCAGAACCCTGCCAACGGTGGAAGCTTGCCTTGGCCGGTTCTTAGCTTCAGGTCGGTGGTACAGGCTGCACATATGAGTGCCGAGGGCCTCGCACTACTATGTTCAGTGACACCGTTTCCGAGTCTTTAGTGATGCGTACCTGGCCCGCGTAGTTTGTACTTAGAGCCAGACTTCGGGTACTCTCCCGATAGTCCAAGAGCCAGACTTCGGGTACTCTCCCGATAGTCCAGATTTGTTAGCGAGGGTAAGAGGCCCTTGAGGACACCCATTAGGATTGGCTCTTGAGCTGATCATATGGTCGAGGGAGAAAGACCCTCGAGGGTGTCGGACATCTTTGGGATCGGTTTTTTAGCTGATCAATTGACCGAGGGAGAAAGACCCTCGGATATGTCCCGGGATTGGTTATGAGAGCCAATCATTAGGCCGGAAGTAGGAGACTTCTGAGGATTCTAGATTCTGCCTTGCAAGCTCGTTGAGCTATGATCTGTGTTGGTAACTGTTTGCATGTATACTAGGGTGCCGATGATTGATGTATCGTATTGTACCCGGTTGAGGATTCTTACCGAGTATGTTTATACTCACGCTTATTTCTATGGTTTTCCACGGTAACTTGGGACAAAGACCGGACGCGCTAGCGGAGGGAGCTGATTGATCATGGGAGCCGCCAGGCACTCATCTTTATTGTTTGCATAATTTGTTCAGCATGTAGACGGACAGGAGTCCTAGGGGGACGTTTTTAAAAGTTGTTTAAATTGTATTGTATGATTTTATAAACACTCGCCAGGCTTGTTTTACTTTGTTGGCTTTGCTTAAATGAAGGTTGTTGTTTATGTTTTAAGTGTCCCCGCTTTTAAATGTTTTGAAAGGTTTTAAATATGAGCACTAAACCGCTTGATGAAGTATTTAACTTGCATGCTGAGTGTGAACCTAGGTTTAGGACCGTGTTTTGGGTCGGGTTCTTACAAGCAGGGACGTTTGGTATTTCCAACCGAGGAGTTGGACTGTTCATGTTGATGATGAGACCACGTCCAGGGTTGTTTAGACCCGTAGGCCAGTTCTGGCTCTGGCAGTTGAGTTGCCAAGAGGAGGGGGTAGAGGCTAGTCTGCCTCAAAGTGAGACTCCTTGAGCAGAGTGTGCTCCAGCCATGAGAGAGTTGATGGCAGGTCTCTTAAGCTAACAGAGAGCGAAGACCCAGGCGCAGTTTGTAGCGCGTAGTGAGGAGTCGTGGGCACAGATAGCCCAGCTGGCAGAGTTTATTTATGTAAGGACCCGACCCAAGAAACGGTCTCTAACCTAAAGTCCATACTTAGCATGCATGATTCAGAATATAAACATCATTCAGAGTCGGAAGTTTAAACCTTTGAAGTAAGCACTGTTAAAACAAAACCGTGATTTCAATTAAATAAAACAGTAAAATGATCTGATCGAGACTTTCTTAAAACAATTCAAAGGAAAACGGTACGAGAAGATAAAATAGTTTGAGTGCTTTTTCCTAGGGACCAAGTCCCACTACATGCTAAATCATTAAGGAAAACATTTAAAGAAACGTGCGACCAGTCGTCACCTATCCATGATCATCGAGCCGCTTCCTCCTAGCCATCCAAATTCTCTGTCCCCAAGTTACCCGTGGAAAGCCACGAGAAAATAGGGTGAGCAACAAGTTACTCAAGTAAGAATCCCCAATCGGGGTACAATACGAAATCATCTCATTTAGCACACGGACAGGCAACCATACAAAGACTTAGAGCACGAACGGCTGGCTTGGGCTATGAACTACTTATAGGGCGAGCCTATCCAAGGGCTTCCGTCTATAGCCTCTCCTAGGTCCTACATTTGGATGCCCTTCGGGCCTTACACAACCTAGGACACAGTGATGCCCAGTGGGGCCTTACACACTTAGGATGCCCATCGGGCCTTACACCTTCAGTATCAGTGATGCCCAGTGGGCCTTACACACCTAGGATGCCCATAGGGCCTTACACCTCCAAACTCAGTGATGCCCAAAGGGCCTTACACACCTAGGATGCCCGTAGGGCCTTACACCTCCTCGAGAATCGGTGATGCCCAAAGTGGGCCTTACACACCTAGGATGCCCGTGAGGGCCTTACACCTCGGATGTCCATCGGGCCTTGCCCAGCGGGACCCCAAACTAGTTACCTCTACGGCCCTCTATACTATTCATCACACATCTAACCGTAACTTGGATCTAGCAGCATACAATAGGCAGCATGGTCCTATCAAGATAGGAAAGCCCAACGTGGAACTAACGGGATGTAAACATGTCACGAACATGAATCAAAAGAAAACATGGAAACTATCACTAGAAACTCATATAATTACAGTAGTCAGCGTGCTATCAACTATTCGCAGGGTCCACACAACCCCGAGTAAGAATCCTTACCTGGAAATAAGTGGAGGTTAATTATCCCGAATCAAATAACGACCCTCGAGCTTTTAAGCGAACTCGAGCAACCTAAACAAGTAATAAAACATCCTAATTAATAAACAACATCTAAAATCGAAGTCCAAAGGGTGGAGGTTCGAGAATTTACCAACCGAGAAGGCGCTGTCTCGCGACAGCGGCAGGGCCCAGACAAAGCGCCGCTAGGCGGCAAGCGCTGGCGCCGCGCGGGCGCCAAGCGCTATCGGGCGCTTGCGGCGCGCTAGCGAGAGGGGACGAGCGCGCTGGCGCTGGCTGCGCGCGGCAGCGAGGGCAGCGCTGCGCGCGCCGCGCGCAGGGAGGCAGCGCTGGCGCTGGCTGGCGCTGCGCGCGGCAGGGGACGCAGCGCCGCGCGCTGGGCGCGCGCGGCAGGGACGAAGCGCTGGCGCGCCGCGCGCGCAGCAGGGGACGAGCGCAGCGCCGGCGGCGGACGCGGCGCGGCGGCACGCACACGCTGACGCGGTGCGGTCACGAGCGTCGCGCGCGCGCAACGGCTGGGTGTTGTCGTCGCGGGCGCGGAGGCGGCGCTACGGCCGGTCTGGCTGGCGACTGGTGCGGAGTGGAGGCTGGGCTGTTGCGGCGGTGGTGGGCGGCCGCTTGACGCGATCTGGGGCGGGCGGTGGCTCGGTGCGGTCGGTGCAGGCGATGGTCGCGAGGCGTGCGATGGCGTGGGCGGCAAAGCGGGCGTTAGGCGAGGCACGGCGGCGGTGTGGGCGGCTTAGGCGAGGGTGAAGGAGAAGTCTAGGGTTTTGGGTTCTTTCTTTTTCCTTATTTTCTCTTTTCTTTCTCTTTAAATATAATTCCCTTCCTTAACTTAAATAGACTTGGGAATCTCATATGGCCTTCCCAAGACTCCCCTTCGAGCTCCGGCTGATGCGTTTATTTTCCTTATTTAAACCCAAGCTTCCAAACCCCTTTTTTTTGGCCAAGGGTTCGAGTCCTTCCAACAGCTCCTCCCAAACTAAAAATATAAAAGGAAACCTTAATTTACATTTAGCTGAAAACCGGGCTGTTACAATACTCCCTCCTTAGAAGACTTCCGTCCCCGGAAGTCGCTGCTCCTAAAACAACTCTAGGTAACTCCTCCTCATCTCCCCTTCCAACTCCCAAGTAGCTTCCTCAACTCCCTGATTCCGCCACTGCACTTTCACTAGGTCGATGGCCCGATTCCTCAAAACCTTTTTCTCAAATGCTAGGATCCTTATGGGCTTCTCCTCAAAGCTCAGGTCATGGTTCAACTGTACAGGCTCAAAGTCTATGACGTGCGAAGGATCTGCCACATACTGGCGGAGCATCGAAACGTGGAACACACTATGCACTTGTAACGACCCAGGTTTTCATCCCGGTCTTCCAGGTATGCCCTAGGGGTATTTTAGTAATTTGGTCGGGCCGTCAGGACCGTTTATGTCTTTTTCTAGTTGCTAAAATTATTGGATGGATTTATGTGAGTTTTTGAGGCTTTGTGGATGTGTTTGGGCATGGGGAGATGCAAAAGGAAAATTGTGTGTTAAAAGTGTGTTTGGTGGGTTTCGAACCCAGGCGGTCTGAGAAGTCAAGTGGGTGGTGTGGCCAGTTGAGCTATGGAGAGCTCTTGTTGCTCCTTCCGGGTCATTTTATGGTTAGCCTTGGGTTTTGGAGTTTTGTTGTATTTGGTTAAAAGAGAAAGGAAGCTAGGTTTGCATTTCTTCTCCAACACCTCACTTTGCCGCACAAGCCCCTCCTCCCAGCCAGTGGTCGCCGCGCCGGCCAGATCCACCGTCGCCCGATCCGCCTGCGTCGCAGCCACTGCTTGCCGCCAGAGACGCCCTCGACCAGCAGCTGCACCAGATCCGGCCGAGGATCAGCAGATCGCTTGTCGCAGGCCAGGTCGCAGCCGAGGGAAGCCATCGCCCAGATCGCACCAGTGAGCCCGTCGCGCGCCAGCAGCCGTTCAGATCTGCCGGCGGCACGCCCGAACGCGTCGGTCAGCCACATCGCCGCCGCACACCACGGCGCCGCCGAATCCGTCCATCGCCGCGCGCCCCTCGCTCGCGCAGCCGCCCGCCGTCGCACTAGTTCGCGCAGCAGCGAGATCGCCCGTGTCCGCGCGCCGCCGCTCTCGGCCGCTTCGCCCGCCGCGCCCGAGCGCTTCGCTCGTGCTCACCCGCTCGCCCAGCGCCCAGCGCGCGCCTTGCCCGTCTGTTGCTCCAGTAGCGTGTCACACATACATGCCAACGCGCCCAGCGCACTTGCCAGCGCCAGCCCAGCCGCACTGCATGCTGCCCGGAAGACTCTCGGCCCGTGTCGTCGTCGTGCCGTGTGAGTGCCCTGAGCCGAGCCCGCTTGTTTTATTATATTTTAGGGCTATGATTGTGATTTCTATTGTGTTTGTTAGGTTCTCGTTAGCTAGCTCGGGATCGATCGCAGCGTAGGATTTTGTGTGTAGTTGCCTCCCGGCCAAGGTAAGGATTTCTTACCGGAGTTGTGTGGGCCCTGCGGTATATTTGTGATTGTTGTTTTGTATGCCTGTGTATGATTATTAGCATGTTTAGCCCTAGGTGCTCGCTTTGCAATTCTGATCGGCATGAACTCTTGTATTGTTCCTCATGTTAGCCCATGCTAGGTTGTTCCATTCTGGCATGTTCGATATCTGTTCTTGCTTCGTAGTATCATGCTAGGTTCCTTGTATCTTTTGAGTACGTATTGGACTGCATTGATTGAATTATTATTATTGCTATGGTTTAGAGTTCAGGTAGGTAGCATCATCCGGCCGGATGCATAACGTAACTTGCATCCCGAGATGGAGGCGTGCGAGATGGTACTCCGTCCACGATCCCGTTAGGGGTTTAGCTAACCCTAACGGGTGGCCCCGCAATCTTGGGTGAGGGTGGCAAATGCTTTATTGCCCCAGCGGTCGGGATGATGACTTGGCATTGCCTCGTCCCGGCGATCGGCACGTCCTCGGCGTGTTCGGCCGTAGCCCTTGATTGCCACTGTTAGGGCAAGGACCGCTTCTGGTGTAAGCCTACCACGACCGGTTCCTTAGCCTCGGTGCGGTGGTACAGGTGACATAGTTCACGTGTCCGTGTCTCACACCCCTATGTCGGTGACACCGATCCGGAGATTTAGTTAGGCATGGTGATCGAACACGGCAAATGACTTGCCACTAGACCCGCACCCCCGAGTTTGCGGTGGCATGCGGTGCGCGCTTACGCTCATTACAACGCCCATCGAGAGCTCCTCGGGATCTTGAGCGATGCACCTTTCGTATCGACGAGTGACAGCCGAGGCCGGGACTTGTTCCCGTATAAGCGCGTATTGTGTGGTGGTTTTATTTTCCGGACTAAGACCACGAGTTGGCATCCGAGGTCCAAGTGTGGACTTAAGCTATGTGCTCTATTCTCGTGTTTATACTCATAGCTTGCATACATTCTTCTAGATGATCATGTATATCGTATTGTACCCCTGTTGGGGATTCTTCTTGAGTAATTCGTTACTCACCCTTATTCTTTGGTTTTCCACGGGTAACCAAGGCGCGAGACAAGATGGTCAAGGAGGAGGCGTGATCATGGAATCCTGCTTGTCATCTCCCGACCATTTTATTATATCATGACTCTTGACTCTTGTTATTTCCCCAGAATGCATGTAGACGGGCACGGCCCTAGGATGTTTTCTTACGTTTTATGGATTCCAAAGATATTTGTACTTGTGGATTGTTTAAATGGTTTAAATAAATCTCTGATCGTAGTATGCTTTTAGAAATGTATGTTTTGGTTGTTGAATGTTTCTGCTTTTTACTTGGGATCCAAATATATTTTTCATAATGTCTTTTATTTCCAATACATGCATCGGGGTAAAGGCCCATTTAGAGCCCCTTTTGGGTCGGGTCTTCTGATTGGTATCGAGCTCGAGTCATAGATTCTCGTAGACCCGACCTTTTGTTGTAGGTCATCCTTCCATGATCACCAAAGACTCAAGGCGGTCATCAGTGCGCCTAGGTTTATTGTTTTAGAAAGAAAAAGGGTTAAGAATTTACAATACTGTCATCTTGTGTATGCCTTGTGTAGTGTTGTGGAGCGGAGACGAGCGGGTGTTCTCGACTCGTTCTTTGGTTTGGGCTTAGTGAGCCATCATGCCAACTTTCCATTGATCGCGGCGGTTTGTTTAGCGGCTTGTTGAGGTATCCGGATAGATTCGGATGCCCCAGGACATCGTTCGCAGGGAGGCGAGAGCTTAGACTCCGCTTGGCCATTTGTGGCCCGATTCTTCGCTTTTCCCCTAGTGAGAGGTGGTGGTGCTTCGTGCGGTCGCCAAGATGTTGATCGCACCCGCAGGAGCGGGCGCTTGGCATGTCCGACCGAGGAGTTTGACCGATCGTGTTGATGTTGAGGCCGCGTCCAGGGGTTGTTAGGCCCGCATGCCAGATTTGGCCCCTGCATTGAGTTGCCTAGAGGAGGGGGTAGAGGCTAGCAGCGCCTCAGTGAGACTCCTTGAGCGAGAGTGTGCTCCACCCATGAGAGATTTGATGGCGTGTCTTTAGCTATCGAGAGCGGAGACCCAGCGCAGATTTGTAGCTCGTAGTGAGGAGTCCGGCACACAGATAGCCCAAATGACAGAGTTTGTTTCAGCATTTTTCCCCAGTAGCTCTTGTAGCCGGAGGTTCCCGGGAGGGCATGATCAAGCAGTTTATTCGATGAGTTTGTTGGCGTTGATGGAGACGCCCGGTTGGCAAATGGATGCCCAGAGAGCTCGATGTTTTAGTCGATCCCACTGCTAGTAGTCAAGTAGTTGGCCAGTTTGAGTTTAGCATCCGTGTGTGGGATGCCTGCATGCTCGAGAGGCCGAGGTGTGCCGCCTGTCTTTGTTTGGTTCATCGGATGGTGGTGGAAGTCCCTTGTGAGAGGTGGACTAGCGAGTCTCCACTAGTCGCCCGATTGTTTGGCAAGTTGCCGTGTTAGTGGCTTGAGGCAGATGAAGGGTCATCTTTGCCCCCTTGCGAGCCTCTTTGTTGTTTAACAACCCAACTTCCTCGAGATGTGGATTTGGTAGTAGTAGCACTTGAGGTGCATTGGTTGGTGTGCCACTTTGGCACTAAGTCCAGTTCAAGCTTGAGTTTGGCTTGGGCATAGCGGATGGTTCTATTCCGTTCGGAGTTCAGCGTACTCCTTTAGCCTTGGATCTGTTTATGGCGGTTGCACCCTTTTAGGTCGTGCGGAGGGCTAGTTCGGTGGTAGTCGATGGACTACAAGCGAAAGATGCTCGAGAGGCGGAGCCTCTTCCCGGTGTTTACGGAGGTTGAGTAAGTCACAGTTGCCGGTTGGTAAATATTGGTGCGCGTGAGTCTTGCGCTAGTGTTAAGGCCAAGAGATTTTCCTTGTGGTTGGTAGTGCGGTCAACTACCTTCGAGTGCCTAAATCGAGGAGAGTTGAGCATTGTAGATGCGAATTTGGTCCAAATGAGGACCATGAGTTGGATGCTTATCGATGAGCTGGATGCCTATGAGGCGAGTTGGATGCTTTTGAGGCAAGATGAGCGATACCTTGCGAGAGGTTTTGGATGCCTTAGGGGTAAGCACCCTTGGTAGAGGCTTGGTACAAAGTAAGTTTGGTTTGGCATGATTATGCTTTGGTAGAGCAAGGTTGCCTCGGCTTCTGAGTATCGTGTAGAGATGGAACTTTTGGTGTTCCTTGGATTGTTTGTATCACTGCCGGGAGTTATCGTTGCTTTGTGGAAAAGCGCTTGTTAGTCTTGGATCTCTAAAGGAAGGTTGGGAGTTGTGCACACAAGTGTGTTTTTGTGTGGTTCGTTCCGTGGCGAGAGTTTCGAGATCCATGTAGGGTTTGCTTTGGAGATCTCGTGCTCGGTTCCTTGAGAAGTTGGACTCGGTGGTTGTTGTAAGGCTTTGGTTGAGGTGGTAAGGATACCGTGCTCGTGGTATCAAGTTGTTGCTTAGGCAAGATTTGTTAAGTTAGGCCTAAGCTTGGTTGGCGGATCTTCTTGTTGATCGTTGGTTGGAGTTCATTGGAAACCGAACAAGAGCGGTGGTAGCTAAGCCGCGTGGTTTCTGATCGTCATGGCTAAGAGAGTTGTTCGGATCCTTCCTTGGGTAGAAGTTATGTTGTGGCCGATGTTTTGAGTAGGAGGATGACGCATTCTGTAGCGTTTCGAGTCCTCTAGGTTCCCAAGGAGTTGGAGTTGGCCAGCATGGTTGGGATCTTTGAAATTGGAGTTGTTTGTTCAGCAGGTTATCCATTAGATCGTATGTCGGCGCAGTGTGTGTGTCGAGGGTTGCCGAAGAACCCTAGGTTGTGGAGAGCCTCTCCGAGCTCGGTCCAGCCCCCAGCTAGTGAGTTTCAGTTGGCTGGCTAGGCGTGTGTAGTTTGTAGCCTCGGTGGAGTTGCTAGCGATCTTGGTAGACTAGCAAGCTAGTGTTTGTTTGGAGTAAAGTCCGGAGTGGTTTCGGTGTGGTGGCAAGTTGATGCTTGGTGTTGACCAAGGTGTGGAATGGAGTTGTTAGAGTTTAGTTTTGCTCGTGGGGGCGAGTGGTTTGTACCATGTTGGTTGTTTTTCATGTTTCCAGGATGTTGAGTTGCCCCGTTTGGCATTTGGAGGTTCACCGAGATGGACCCTTGTTACGCCCGTGAGATTAGATGTTGTTGCTCGGTGGAGCAAGACAGGTGAGCGTATGTGGAGTTCTCTGTCCGTTGGTTGTCCGCTTGTAAGAGCCGTTTCCTTCGGGAGTTGTCGTTACTCCCTTGGTCTTGGAGTTAATGGTGGAAGCGCTAGCTTGAAGGAAAAGTTTGTTGGCCGCTTGGAAGTAGTCGTTTGTCCGGCTAAGCGGATTCTTGGATGGTGTTCTAGAGGCTGCAGTAAAGGTTGTTCGCCTCTTGTGAGTGTTTGGCCAAGATTTGGTTCGTTTGTTGTTTGAGAGCTAGTTCGGTTCTAGCCGAGGGCGTTGCCCCGAGGCCTTGTTCCTAGTCGAGAAGTTTTGGGAGTTGACCCCTCCCTCGTGATTGAGCAAGTGCTTGTTGTTTCGGCTTTGGTGGTCCGATTGGTTGAGTTTTCTCTTGGGTGTTGCTTCCAAGAGAGTTGGTTGTTGTTGCCTTGGGTTTGAGCAAGTCAATGAGCGTGTGTGGAGTTCACGCCCTTACGGAGTTTGCTTGCTTTGGGAAGTCGTTTCCGTTTGGCGGGAGTCGACTTAGCTCCCGAGTTGTGTAGTCGATCGAGTAGCGCGCGATGGCCAATGAGAGGGTCCTGCTTTGTGTTGTTAGCAAGCAAGAGTTGTTTGTTCCCGCAAGGGCGGAGGCGGCCAAGAAGAGTTGAGTTGTTCTGGCAAGTTGTTGGTTCTTTGGGGATTGAAGATTTCCTTTCCCTCTAGCCTCTGTGGTGGTTGAGTTGCTCCTTGGATGCCAGCCTCGAGTGATAGCTTGCGAGGTAGTCTTGCGGATTCGTGTGGCCCGGATCCGTAAGCTTTGAGGTTGTCGTTATCCGCTTTTCCTTGTGAGGTTTTGGGAGTGGAGCTTACGGTTGGAAGATGAGTTAGGCTTAGGCTTAAAGGGAAGTCCTTTGAGTAGCCGGTTGAATTTTAAGAGTTGAGTAGTAGCTTGGAGGCGAGCGTTGCTCGTTATAAGTTTGGGTTGAGTTCTCCTGAGCAAGCCCTTCTCGGGCTTTGTTCCTAGTTGTTGTGAGTTCCCAGTTGGCGTTAGTAGAGCCGCGTTTGAGTGAGTTGGCACAGAGGTGCCGTGGCATTGGTTGGTAAGTCGTTGAGCTTTTTTTCCTCAAGGTGTTGTGTCGCAGAGATAGTTGCGTGATGGTTTAGTCCTTGCTTCCCGAGTTTTCCTTGAGAGGAATGTTGGATGTTTCTTGCTGCGATTTTCTCCTTAAGATGGTTGCTTAAGTGTTGTGGTCGTGTTCTAGTTGGAGAAGTTTGTCTTTTTGGATCAGTCGCTTGCCAGTTGGTGGTTCGTTTGTATCTCGTTAAGGCTGTAGTCAAGGTTTGAGGTTTGTTGGTCTTTTGTGAAGTAAGAGTAGGCCGTTTAGTTTTGGAATCTGGAAGGTTCAGTTGTTTGGCCAGTTTGTTGTAGGGTTGAGTTTGTTTGTTGACAAATGTGCACAGTGTTTTTTTTTATATGTATCGATGTTGGGGCAGCATGTGCCGGACCCATTGTTCATTGTGGACTTTGAGCCCTTGCAAATGATTGAGGGTTTGGGCTTCGAGGAGAAGCCTATGAGTATTCTGGTCTTGAGTCGAAGACGTTGCGTAGAAGTGAGATCCGTTGGTAAAAGTTTAGTGAAGGAGTATGAGTTCGGAGGAGGCCGCTCGTGAGCGGGAAGGACGGGATGAGAATGCAGTATCCTGTGTTGTTTCAGTCTTAAGGACTTTCGAGGACGAAAGTCATAAAAAGGAGGGAATATTGTAACGACCAGTGTTTCATCCCGGTCTTCCGGTATGCCCTAGGGGTATTTTAGTAATTTGGTCTGGCAATCGGGACCGCTTATGTCTTTTTTTCTAGTTGCTAAAATTATTGGATGGATTTATGTGAGTTTTGAGGCTTTGTGGATGTGTTTGGGCATGGGGAGATGCAAAAGGAAAATTGTGTGTTAAAAGTGTGTTTGGTGGGTTTCGAACCCAGGCGGTCTGAGAAGTCAGGTGGGTGGTGTGGCCAGTTGAGCTATGGAGAGCTCTTGTTGCTCCTTCCGGGTCATTTTATGGTTAGCCTTGGGTTTTGGAGTTTTGTTGTATTTGGTTAAAAGAGAAAGGAAGCTAGGTTTGCATTTCTTCTCCAACACCTCACTTTGCCGCACAAGCCAGCCTCCCCAGCCAGCAGATTCGCCCGGCGCCAGCAGATCCACCGTCGCCCAGATCCGGCCTGTCGCAGCCCTGCCTTGCCGCCGCAGACGCCCTCGACCAGCAGCTGCACCAGATCCGGCCGAGGATCAGCAGATCGCTTGTCGCGAGCCGTGTCGCAATGCAGGGAAGCCATCGCCCGGTCGCACTGATGAGCGCGTCGCGCCAAAGACCGCTCAGATCTGCCGGCAAAGACGCCCGAGCACGCGTCGGTCAGCCACCGCCGCCGTCGCACACCACAGCGCCGCCCGGATCCGTCCATCGCGACGCCCGATCCTCGCGCAGCCCGCCGTCGCACGCATTCGCGCGCCAGCAGCGAATCGCCGTGTCCGCGCGCCGCCGCTCGAGCGCTCGCCGCCACGCCCGACGCTCAGACGCTGCTCTCGTGCTTTCGCTTCTTCGCCAGCGCCGCGCGCGCCGCCCGTCTGCGTGCTCAGTAGCACGCGCTGTCGCCTTCGGCCAATGCGCCAGCTTGCCAGCGCCAGCCAGCCGCACCTGACTGCCCAGAAGACTTCAAAGTGTGTCGTCGTGCCGTGTGAGTGCCCCGAGCCGAGCCTCGCTTGTTTTATTATATTTTAGGGCTATGATTGTGATTTCTATTGTGTTTGTTAGGTTCTCGTTAGCTAGCTCGGGATCAATCGCGCGTAGGATTTTGTGTGTAGTTGCCTCCCGGCCAAGGTAAGGATTTCTTCTACCGGAGTTGTGTGGGCCTGCGCAGTATATTTGTGATTGTTGTTTTGTATGCCCGTGTATGATTATTAGCATGTTTAGCCCTAGGTGCTCTGTTACAATTCTGATCGCATGAACTCTTATATTGTTCCTCATGTTAGCCCATGCTAGGTTGTTCCATTCTCGCATGTTCGATATCTGTTCTTGCTTCGTAGTATCATGCTAGGTTCCTTGTATCTGTTGAGTACGTATTGGACCGCATTGATTGAATTATTATTATTGCTATGGTTTAGAGTTCGTAGGTAGCATCATCCGGCCGGATGCATAACGTAACTTGCATCCCCGATGCGAGGACGTGCGAGATGGTACTCGTCCTTCGATCCCGTTAGGGTTTAGCTAACCCTAACGGTGGCCTCGCAATCTTGGGTGAGGGTGGCAAATCGCTTATTGCCCCAACGGTCGGGATGATGACTTGGCATTGCCTCGTCCCCGCGATCGGCACGCGTCCGCGGCGTGTTCGCCAGAGCCCTTGATTGCCACTGTTAGGGCAAGGACCGCTTCTGGTGTAAGCCTACCACGACCGGTTCCTTAGCCTCAAAGTGCGGTGGTACAGTGACATAGTTCACGTGTCCGTGTCTCACACCCTATGTCGGTGACACCGATCCGGAGATTTAGTTAGGCATGGTGGATCAACTCGGGCGGCTTGCCACTAGACCCGGCACTTCCGAGTTTGCGGTAGCATGCGGTGCGCGCTTACGCTCATTACAGTAGCCGATCGAGAGCTCCTCGGGATCTTGAGCGGTGCACCTTTCGTGATCGACGATGAGATGGCCGTGAGGCCGGACTTGTTCCCGTGATAGCGCGTATTGTGTGGTGGTTTTATTTTCCTGACTAAGACCACGAGTTGGCATCCGAGGTCCAAGTGTGGACTTAAGCTATGTGCTCTATTCTGTGTTTATACTCATAGCTTGCATACATTCTTCTAGATGATCATGTATATCGTATTGTACCCCGGTTGGGGATTCTTACTGAGTAATTCGTTACTCACCCTTATTCTGTGGTTTTCCACAGGTAACCAAGGCGCGAGACAGGATGGCTGAAGGAGGAGCTGTGATCATGGAATCCTGCTGTCATCTCTGACCATTTTATTATATCATGACTCTTGACTCTTGTTATTTCCCCTGAATGCATGTAGACGGGCACGGAGCCCTAGGATGTTTTCTTACGTTTTATGGATTCCAGCATATTTGTACTTGTGGATTGTTTAAATGGTTTAAATAAATCTCTGATCAGAGTATGCTTTTAGAAATGTATGTTTTGGTTGTTGAATGTTTCTGTTTTTACTTGGGATCCGAAATATATTTTTCATAATGTCTTTTATTTCCAATACATGCATCGGGGTAAAGGCCCATTTAGAGCCCCTTTTGGGTCGGGTCTTTACAGCACTGCAGCCAAGGACGGCGGCAATGCTAACCGATAGGCCACAACCCCAATCCTTTCAAGGACCTCGAAAGGTCCAACAAACCTGGGGCTCAGCTTCCCCTTTTTACCGAACCTCAGGACCCCTCGCATCGGAGCTACCTTGAGGAAAACATGCTGGCTGTCGATAATCCTTTTCCTTATCGAAGGCTGGATGGTCAACTGAGCTACCCTGGCGGTAACATCCCCTAACAACACTGCTATTTCTGCCCTCTCGAGATCCTTCCTGATGATACCCTTGGGGTTTGCCAATGTTGCCGATGCGAGGCCTTTCGCTTAGTGCCTCAAATACAACATTTGCTTTTCCAGGGTGATACAAGATCTCACGATCGTAATCCTTCACGAGCTCCAACCACCTCCTCTCGCCTCATGTTCAGGTCCTTCTGAGTGAAGAAATACTTGAGGCTTTGGTGATCCGAGAAAATCTTAATCTTCTCCCCATACAAGTAGTGCCTCCAAATCTTAAGTGCAAAGACGCATCACGCCAACTCCATATCATGAGTCGGGTAATTACGCTCGTGCGGTTTCAATCACTCGAAGCGTGCGCTATCACCTTACCGTGTTGCATCAAAACGCATCCCAAACCAAACTTGCTTGGCATCACTGTGACACCACGAAACCCCGCTTCCTCCGGTCACATCCAACACCGGCGGACGCCAAACCGCTCTTTAGCTTAGCAAAACTCTCATCGCACTTCCTATCCCAAACGAAATCAACACCCTTCCTCGTCAATCGAGTAAGCGGGGCGGCTATGGCGAGAAGTTTTGAACAAAGCGGCGGTAATATCCGCCGCACCGAGAAGCTACGAATCTCGGCACGCCGCCGGTCCGCCCACCCACTAACTAACGGCCTCTATCTTCGAAGGGTCCACACCACTCCCTCCTTAGACACGACGTGTCCCGAAATGCTACCTCCTCGAGCCAAAAGTCACACTTCGAGAACTTCGCATAGAGCTTGTTCTCCCGCAAGGTTGCCAAAATCTGCCTTAGGTGCGAGGCATGGTCCTCCTTAGACTTAGAGTACACAAGAATGTCATCTATGAACACGATGACAAAGCGGTCCAAGAATGCCTTGAACACTCTGTCCATCATGTCCATGAATGCACTGGGCGCGTTAACATCCGAAAGACATGACTACGAACTCATAATGCCCATACCTCGACTGAACGCTGTCTTGGGAATATCTCGCATCCCGAATCCTCAATCGGTGGTAGCCCGACCTCAAGTCAATCTTCGAAAACACACAAGCTCCTCGGAGCCGGTCAAACAGTCATCGATACGAGGCACGGTACTTACTTGTTCTTAATGGTTACCTTGTTCGGTTCCTGTAATCGATGCATAGACGCATCGAGCCATCCTTTTTCTTAACAAACAAAGACGGTGCTCCCACGAGGACACACTCGGCCTAATAAATCCTCTGTCAAGCATCTCCCGCAGCTTGTTCTTTTAACTCTTTCACTCTGCTTTGGCGCCATGCGATAAGGAGCTTTCGAGATAGGGCGAGTCCCCGGCTCAAGCTCTATTGAGAAGTCCACCTCCCTCTTCTGGCGGGCCGCCGCAACTCCTCGGGAAAAACATCTGCAAACTCTTGCACTATGGGCACTGCTCGACAGATAGTGGGTCACGCTTCTCCCACCAACTTAGCTAAGAAACCCCAAGCTCCTCGAGCTATCAAACGGTGAGCTTTAATCGCCGAAATCACCGCGGACACACCCCACTCTGGTGCCCCGAAATTTAAAGGTAGGCCTACCCGTGGCCCGAACACCACCTCCTTACAACGATAATCAATCATAGCGTGGTTCTCGGCTAACCAATCCATGCCGAGGATCACATCAAAACCGCTCATAGCTAACACAATGAGGGTAACTCAGAGAGTCCAGTCGGATACTGTGATCCGACTGTCCCTTACCTTCTCCTCAAGCTAGCCAAAGATACTAGTTCCCGAGGGAGTAGCGACAGCACAACTCAAAACCTAGAGGCTCTAAATTCATGCAAGCAAGCTCAAGAAAAAAAGCGAGAAACAAACGAATGGGTGGAACCCGAATCAAACAACACAAAGGCGAGGTGATCAAGAACTAGGAGCGTACACTCGCCATCGCGGTCCGGCTCTCTCACCTCTGGCGCGAGTCGTAGCATATACTCTTCCTCGCTCTTTGAAGCTGGCCGTGCCACCATCGCTTTCCAGGGTGCGATCAGCGCTCTCGATGCCTTCCTTCCCACAGCTTGAAACAAGCTCTAGGGTTACCACCACAGGGTCCCCAATGCCGCTTCCCGCAGATCTACAATACGGTGGCGGCCTCCCTACGCCTGCTGGCGAGGCCGATCACGATTCACGGTCTCGATCTTCGTCTCGCCATGATAAGGACCACGAGCGCCGATCGCTTCCCCGGACATTGCTCCTCGAGTCAAACTTGCGCTTCGGCCCGAGTACACTGGGGCCTTAGACACTACTGGTACTAACAACTCGCTCCGGAGGATACTTCCCATCATAAATCGTTGCCAATCTGCATCGCCTTGGCAAAAGTTTCGGGCCTGTGTGCTCTAACATCCTGAGACACTCCTGCCTCAAACCCGCAATAAACTTCCCGATCTTCGCTTTGGGGTAGAAATCAACTGTGGGCGCGAAGTATCCATACTCTGAGAACTTCTTCTCGTACACCTCGATCGAGTCGGACCCACTAAGGTTTGAAAACACTCAATCATCTTCTCTTGGGCTTCTTCGCTGATAAATTTTGCCTTGAACTCAGTCTTGAAGAACTCCCAGGTGGCAGGTGGGGACCCGGCCGGTCTCTCACTTAAGGTGGAATCCCACCACCACTTAGTCATGCATCTCAGCTAATACGTGAGTCGCACATCGAGCTCACGCACCTCAAGACACTCCATTACCATAAACGTATATTCTAACTCAAAGAATCCACGTGGCGGCTACCAATGGTTCCCAGGGGGCACTAAACTTCTCTGGCTTCCATTTCACAAAATCCTTCAGCCACTTGCCTAGATCCTCAGCGCCTCCCGCCATAACGGCCTCATTCACAATTGGCTCCTGCGGAGCTGGCGGTGCTGGTGGCGCCGCAGCCTCTCTTTGAACCAACTCGCCGGGATTGCCGTGATCTCGAACGCGGGACTCCTCCTCTCTGCTGCAGCTAATAAAGCTTGCGCTTTCCGCTCTCTGCTCGGGCCTGCTGGTCGGCTAGCAACCCAACCACAAGAGCCCTCATAGACTCCACAAAGCGGCTCCCGTGCGGCTTCTCGAGACTCGCTTGCCCCTACACCTCTCCGGCAACACACGGTTGAAGGGCCTGATGGTGGCCTAACCTCGGCATCGCCTTGGGACGAGGTCCCCTGTCGTCGAATCGATACGAATGCCCTCGGTGGTCGGCCTCGAGCCTCCCCGCCTCTACTGAGTGAGGATCGCATACCGAAATCTACAGCCAAACCAACAATGGGTCAAAACCTGTCTTCCCTGCTCTACAACAACAAGTCATGTACATGCAAGGTGCAACCGGTATTGTAATTCTTAACCCTTAACTTTAAACTTACGGACATACCTGATGGCTGGCGGAGCGTCGATGATCATGGAAAACAACCTACAATCAGAGGTCGGTCCACGTAACCTATAACTCTGGGCTCTGATACCAACTGTAAGGACCCGACCCAAGAAACGGTCTCTAACCTAAAGTCCATACTTAGCATGCATGATTCAGAATATAAACATCATTCAGAGTCGGAAGTTTAAACCTTTGAAGTAAGCACTGTTAAAACAAAACCGTGATTTCAATTAAATAAAACAGGTAAATGACTGATCAGTACTTTCTTAAAACAATTCAAAGGAAAACGGTACGAGAACATAAAATAGTTTGAGTGCTTTTTCCTAGGGACCAAGTCTGTAAGAACCCGACCCAAAACATGGTCCTAAACCTGGGATCTTACTCAGCATGCAAGTTAAATATGATAACAAGCGGTTTAGAGCTTACATTTAAAAACCTTTCAAAACATATGAGAAGGGGGAGCCCTTAAAACATAACCAACAATTTAAGTTTAAACAATCCAACAAAGTAAAACATCCTGGCCAGTGTTTAATAAAATGTACAATACAATTTAAGCAACGTTTTAAACAATGTTCCCTAGGACTCTGTCCATCTACATGCCGAATAAACAATGCAATAAATAAAGACAGAGTGCCATGGTTCCCCATGATCAATCAACTCCCTCCGCTAGCCCTCCTAGTGTTGTCCCAAGTTACCCAAAAGATAAATAAGGGTGAGTATAAACATACTCGTGAAGAATCCCCAACCGGGGTACAATACGATACATCAGTCATCTAGCACCTCAATATGCAAGCAAACAACTACCAACACGCATCATAGCTCAACGAGCTCATAACACAAGATCTGGGAAACATCGGAAGTCACTTACTTCCGGAATCATCTAAGTCTCCTACTTCCGCCTAATGATTGGTTCTCATAACCAATCCCGGACATCTCCGAGGTCTTTCTCCCTCGGCCAATTGATCACTCTCTAAAACCGATCCCAAGATGTCCGACACCCTCGAGGGTCTTTCTCCCTCGACCAATTGATTAGCTCAAAAGCCAATCCCAATGGGTGTCCTCAAGGGCCTCTTACCCTCGCTAACAATCTGGACTATCGGAGAGTACCCGCACCGCTCTAAATCGGAAGGAATCGTGTACTCACGAACATTAGCCCGGGAGCTCTCCGAACCGGCGACTTAACGCGTCTTGCGCGCACACCGCATGCTCTTCTCGCAACCGGCGTAAATGCGGGGCCTAAGGGCAAACTACGCGGGCCAGTACGCATGCCTAAAGACTCGGGCGGTGTCACCACCGAACACGAGGTGCGAGGCCCTCGGCACTCATCTGCGGCGACTGTACCACCGACACGAAGCTAAGAACCGCCAAGGCAGCTTGCACCGCTGGCGGGTTCCGCTCTAGCAGCTACAAACTAGGCTTATGTCGATGTGGTAGCTACATCCACATCGGCATTTGCCGGGGAAGCAATGTACGTTATGCTTCGCTCTACTCCCGACCGGTGGGGACAAAGTACGTTATGTCCGCTCTCAGCCTCTGGATGATGACAAACCCTACTACTCTATCCAAGAATACCGAGTAAATCAATGATTCCTGGCTAGCAAGCAATGACCGACATCAATCACGTTTACCTAGCATGATACTACAACTTAAACAGAATCACAAGCATGCCGGAAGAACAAACCTAGCATGGCACTAACATGTAAAATCAACAAACATGCTAGCAAGAGATCAACAAAGCCGCCTATCACTATCATGCTCATAACAATCAAAGAAACATACAAGGCACAATCGAGACATATCGCAGGGTCCACACAACCACGGTAAGAAATCCTTACCGGACAAGCGTAAAATAATCACAAATCAACCAAGCAATCCTCGAGCCTCTAATCGAACCCAAACAACCTAAACATAAAATAAAGCAAATTTCCCAAATCAAATACATAATACAAACCCAAATAAATCCCTAAACAAAGACCCAACACATCGGGGCCCAACGAAGAAAAGACTCGGAAAATACCATCCGAGAAGCCACAAGGCTCAAGCCAACCAAAGACACAACAGTGTGGGCCGGGCGCTGGGCACAAAGCGCCGGGCACAGGGGCGCAGGCGGGCGGCGCCGCGCAGCACGCGCGCAGGGCGTGGCGCCCGGCGCAGCACGGCGCGCTGGGCGGCGGCAAAGGCGCGCGGGCGAGGGCTCGAGCTTCGGCCGGCGACGACACACGCGCGCTTTGACAGAGGACGGCGCGCGCGCGCGCAGCAGACGAGGCGACGCGATGCGACGGGCTCGGGCGCTTCGGGAAGGCACGACGACCTCTGAGGGGCGAGCGACTTCGGCGCGAGAGACGGCACCGGCGATGCCGATCCGGGCTCTCGCGCGACCAAGGCGAGGGCGATGCGATCTGACTCGGCGCGACCAAGGCGACACGAAGATGGCCTGGGCGATGCAGATCTGGGCTCGGCGCGACTAGGGCGAGGGCGATGCGATCGGGCGCTGGGGTGGCTCGGCACGGCGCGGCATGGGTGACCTGGGCGGCCTGGAGCGAGGGCGCGGCTAGGGCTGGACGATGCAACGCATCTGGGCGCACTGGTGCGGGCGATGCTGAGGCGTCTCAGTGCGGGCGTGGTCGGGCAGGGCTATCTTTGGGCTGAGCGGTCTGATGCGGCCAGGGAGTGGTGCGGCTAGGGCATGGCTGGGTGGCTAGGGTTGGGTCTTCTTGGTGAGGTCGGCTAGGGGAGAGAGAGAGAGAGATTGCAAAACAAGGGGAAAGGGACTTTCTTGATTTTTCTTCCCTTTTTCCTAATTTAAACAAGCCTTAAAGTCCTTAAATCCCAATTCCCGGCTTCCTCCTTCGAGACCCGGCTGAAGCAACCTTTTCCAAACAATAACTCTCACTTAAACAAACTCCCAAATCATCTCTAAGGGCCTGGGCTCGAATCCCAAAGGAAACACCCAAACAACGATCACTTTGCCCAAAACCCAAAACACAACCGAACTCCCAAACGAGTACCCCAAACATCTCGGGACTCGCAGCCATCAACATACAAGCCTCAACAAAGGCAGGAGCTGCCTCGAAGCCCTGAAAATCCACAAATCCTGCCCGGGGAGCAAAAAGACCAAAATACCCCTAAGGGTCAAAACAGCTCTAACGGCCCAACCGAACCACTGAATCTGAACCGGAAGCACCTCGAGAACTGGAATAGAAAACTGGGCCGTTACAAAGTCCCACTACATGCTAAATCATTAAGGAAAACATTTAAAGAAACGTGCGACCCAGAGTCAGCTATCCATGATCATCGAGCCGCTTCCTCCTAGCCATCCAGCCTCTGTCCCAAGTTACCTGGTGGAAAGCCACAGAAAATAAGGGTGAGCAACAAGTTACTCAGTAAGAATCCCCAATCGGGGTACAATACGAAATCATCTCATTTAGCACACGGACAGGCAACCATACAAAGACTTAGAGCACGAACGGCTGGCTTGGGCTATGAACTACTTCTAGGGCGAGCCTATCCAAGGGCTTCCGTCTATAGCCTCTCCTAGGTCCTACATTTGGATGCCCTTCGGGCTTTACACAACCTAGGACACAGTGATGCCCAGTGGGGCCTTACACACTTAGGATGCCCATCGGGCCTTACACCTTCAGTATCAGTGATGCCCAGTGGGCCTTACACACCTAGGATGCCCATAGGGCCTTACACCTCCAAACTCAGTGATGCCCAGTGGGCCTTACACACCTAGGATGCCCGTAGGGCCTTACATGTAAGAACCCGACCCAAGAAACGGTCTCTAACCTAAAGTCCATACTTAGCATGCATGATTCAGAATATAAACATCATTCAGAGTCGGAAGTTTAAACCTTTGAAGTAAACACTTTTAAAACAAAGCCATGATTTCAATTAAATAAAACAGGTAAATGACTGATCAGTACTTTCTTAAAACAATTCAAAGGAAAATGGTACGAGAACATAAAATAGTTTGATTGCTTTTTCCTAGGGACCAAGTCCCACTACATGCTAAATCATTAAGGAAAACATTTAAAGAAACGTGCGACCCAGAATCAGCTATCCATGATCATCGAGCCGCTTCCTCCTAGCCATCCAGCCTCTAGCCCAAGTTACCTAGTGGAAAGCCACAGAAAATAAGGGTGAGCAACAAGTTACTCAGTAAGAATCCCCAATCGGGGTACAATACGAAATCATCTCATTTAGCACACGGACAGGCAACCATACAAAGACTTAGAGCACGAACGGCTGGCTTAGGCTATGAGCTACTTCTAGGGCGAGCCTCTCCAAGGGCTTCCGTCTATAGCCTCTCCTAGGTCCTACATTTGGATGCCCTTCGGGCCTTACACAACCTAGGACACAGTGATGCCCAGTGGGGCCTTACACACTTAGGATGCCCATCGGGCCTTACACTTTCGAGATCGGTGATGCCCAAAGGGCCTTACACACCTAGGATGCCCATAGGGCCTTACACCTCCGAGAATCGGTGATGCCCAAAGTGGGCCTTACACACCTAGGATGCCCGTGAGGGCCTTACACCTCCAGAATCAGTGATGCCCAGTGGGCCTTACACACCTAGGATGCCCGTAGGGCCTTACACCTCCAGAATCAGTGATGCCCAGTGGGCCTTACACACCTAGGATGCCCGTAGGGCCTTACACCTCCAGATGTCCATCGGGTCTTGCCCGAGCGGGACCCCAAACTAGTTACCTCTACGGCCCTTTATACTATACATCACACATCTAACCGTAACTTGGATCTAGCAGCATACAATAGGCAGCATGGTTCTATCAAGATAGGAAAGCCTAACATGGAACTAACGGGATGTAAACATGTCACGAACATGAATCAAAAGAAAACATGGAAACTATCACTAGAAACTCATATAATTACAGTAATCAGCGTGCTATCAACTATTCGCAGGGTCCACACAACCCCGGGTAAGAATCCTTACCTGGAAATAAGTGGAGGTTAATTATCCCGAATCAAATAACGACCCTCGAGCTTTTAAGCGAACTCGAGCAACCTAAACAAGTAATAAAACATCCTAATTAATAAACAGCATCTAAAATCAGGAAGTCCAAAGGGTGGAGGCTCGGGAATTTACCAACCGAGAAGGCACTAGATCTCGGTCCCATCTATCTCGGCAAAACAGGCACTCGGCGGCAAGTGGGCAGGCAGGACGTGCAGCTGGGGCGAGCAGGCTGGGCGCTGGCGGCGCTTCTGCGCGCTTCTGGCTATTGCAGTGGTGCTGCGAGGGACGAAGCGCCAGTGACACGGCGCTGGCGCGGCGCGCTGGCGCGAATCGGTTAAGCGATGAGCGTCAGGTGCGCGCGACGACGGCGCGCGGACGGGCAACCCGCGGCGGCGGCGGCTGCTGGCGTCTCTGGCGCTGGCGCTGGCTGGGCGCGATGATTCTGCTGGCTTTGGGTGGGGTCTGCTTCCGACGATGGGGCCGCTTTGGTGCGATCTGGCTGGCCGCTCACTGGCCGCTCACTGGTTGTTGGCTGGCCGGCCGACGGCTCGGTGAGGCTCGGTTGGGTTTCTTGGTGAGGTCGGCCAGAGAGAGAGAGAGAGAGAGAGAGAGAGAGAGAGAAAAGTGGTAAAACAAGGGAATGGGATTTTCTTGATTTTCTTTCCTTTTCCTAATTTAAATAGGTCTTGGTGACCTAAATCCCTTCCCCAGGCTTCCTCCTTCGAGTCCCGATTGAAGCAACCTTTTCTCCTTATAAAAACTCATTTAAACCAAGCTTCCAAATTACCATCTAGGGCAAGGGCTCAAATCCCAATGGAAGCACTTAAATTAACAATAATTTTGCTAATTACCAAATCACCTTCAAACTTCCAGACAACTAGCTCGAACTTCTTGAGTCCTGCAACCAACAACAATCAAGCCTCGACAAAGGCAGGAGTGACCCCTGGAATCCTCCAAAACCCACAAAACCCTGACCGGGGCAAAAGACCAAAATGCCCCTAAGGGTTAAAAAGCTCTAACGGCCCATCCGAACATCCGCATAATGTCCCGAAAACTCCTGGGAAACCGAAATAGAAAATTGGGCCGTTACAATACTCCCTCCTTTTAAGACTTTCGTCCTCGAAAGTCCTAAGACGAAAATAACTCTATGAAACCCCACTGATTCTTAACCAACCAAGCTCCTGATTAAGGTAACACAAATCTTTCTTTGAAACCGAACCCTTTTGGGTTCCCAAAGGCTCCAAGCCCAACAGACACCGAGTCTGCCACGAACTATCTCAACCTATACTGAACTAACACTGAGCTTCGAAGAAAACATGCGATAACTAGTCAGTGAGCCACATCCTCTGATTCGCACCAATTCTCAACGGTCTTACGACTCTAGGGCTCACTTATCCCTGCTAACCCAACTCGGAACGCCTCTCTACGGTGCTACTCTTAGCAAACTCGTGGACGGGTCACAAGCTCTAAAACTCAACGCCACGCTCCGGCGTAACTTCTCTGAATGCTCATAGCTGCTATCAAACAGCCTCGACCCTTCACCATGCTGACCAACAACTGAACCTCCCAGGTTTCAGAAACAAAACGGTCTACTCTTACTTCGCAAGAGACCTGCGAACCCCACTGGTTGCCTACAATCCTTAACGAAATCCAATTCGAACCACCAACTGGTGACTGATCCCTAGGCAACCTTCTCCGACTAGCATGCGTCCACAACACTAAAGCAACCATCTTTACGAGAAATCGAAGCACCAAAGCCAAGGGGCACTTTTCTGGTTCACCAAATGGCTACCACCAACATACCAGCTGAAACTTCAGCTACGGCCACCTTTAGAAGACAAGGTCTAGGCACAGGCTCCACTCGGCCAAACTAACAAACTTAAGCCCCTCAACGGCCGACAACAAACTTTCCAATGCAATCCGATCAGCCACTGGCCTAGGTGAACATCGCCAGATAGGGAAACAAACAACATTCCTCTCACGGGAACCTCGAGCAAAGAAGGAATAAAACAACACGCGCTACTAGCAACACAAAAGCTGGAGGATAACAACTCTAAGGTTTTACCAACCATTTCCACGGCACCTCTGTACCAACCCACTCAACTGTGGCTCAGCTATAACGCCAACTGCGAACGCACACCAACTAGGAACAGAGCCCGAGAAGGGCTGGCTCTGCAGAAACTCAACCAAGTCTTACAACGAGCGAAGCTCACCTCCAAGCTGCCACTCAACCCTTAAGTCCATCCGCGTCTCTAAGGACTTCCTCCTTATAGCTAGACCTAACTCTTCTTCCGATCCAGAAACTCCACACTCGGAGCATCGTAAGGGAAACGGACTGACGAGGCTATCTCCAAAGATAATACTCGAGGCTGGCATCCATGGTGCAACTCAACCACCAAAGAAACTAGGGTTTTCTTCAAACCCCAAGGAACCAACAGCTTTCCAGCAAAGACTCAACTCTTAAACTGGCTGGCCTCCGCCCTTGCGGGGACAAACAACTTTTTGCTTGCTAACAACCCAAGGCAGGGACCCTCTCGCTGGGCTAACCACTGCGCTACTCTGATCAACTACACAACTCAAGAGCTACACTGACTACTCCTCAACGGGAAACGATTTCCCAGCAAGCGAACCTCTGAAGGGCAGCGAACATCACACATGCTCGCTGACTAGCTCAAACCCAAGGGCAACAACAACCAACTCTCTTGGAAGCAACACCCAAGGGGAAACCCCAACCGATTGGACCACCAATCCGCAACAAGCGTAACTTACTCAACCACCGAGGGAGGGGTCAACTCCCAAAACTTCCTGACTAGGAACAGGTCCTCAGGGCAACGCCCTCTTGCTCGAACCGAGCTAGCTCTTGAAACAACAAGAGAACCAAAACTTGGTCAACACCAAACACCAACTAGCCACCTCACCGGAACCAATCCGGACTCTACTCCAAACAAACACTAGCTTACTAGTCTACCAAATCTGCAAGCAACTCACCCGAGGAACACTGCTTGGGTGACTGAGCTCTGGAGAGGCTCTCCACAACCTAGGGATCCTCCGATCATCCTCCGACACACACGGTCGTCAAACGATCTAACAGACAACCGGCTACACGGCACAACCCTCCCAACATCTCAAACTACGCTGCCAACTCCAACTGCTTGAAAACCAAAAGGACCGGAAACGCTACAGAATGCGCCATCCTCCTACTCCAACATTAGCCACAACAAACCTTCTGCCCAAGGTAAGGATCCGAACAACTCTCTTAGCCATGACGATCAAAAACTACGCGGCTTTGCTACCACCGCTCTTGTTCAGTTCCAACTGAACTCTAACCAGGCTAAGGTCCAACTAGCAAAACTTGCTTAAACAACAACCCGGCTACGAGCACGACATCCTTACAACCAAAGCTAGGGCACTTGCCAAGAACTAAAACCTTGACACCTCAAAGACTGAGCACTGGTTCCTCAACACGAACCTCTCGTGGTTTCATAAACATAAACCACGGAACGAGTTACACAAAAGTACACCGGCGTGTACAGTTCCAACCGGATTCCTTAAGACCCAAAGCCAACAAGGATTTTCACACAGGGCAACTTTTGCCTCCAACAGAGCCACTACTAACCAGGGGGCAACAAGAGTTCAAACCCTCTCGGGCCAACTCACCACGAAAAGCCACATTGGCCAACTCACTCTTACAAGAGCACATCCATACCAAGCTAACATATCTCAAGCCAATGTGCCCACTAAACGTGCTTCGATCAGCCATCCAACTCATGGCTCTAACACTGGATTAATCACGCATCCTTGATGCCAACACTACCCATCCTAGGGTAACTCAAAGGGTAGCCGAATCATGCTACCAACAAACTGGCTCACAAGCTCACAAACAGGCGCGAGAACTCGAACGCGCTAGCTCTTAATGTACCCTCACAAAGATCCTTTGGTACCCAACTCCCGGTGACTCAAAAATGCTCCTATTTTCCTCGAAAACCAAATACTTGTAGTCCTCTCGACTACCACCTAGCTAGATCTCTTATGCAACCCAAACAGTGCAACCTCGGAAATGGGTACAAGACTAGCGGGGATGCTATACTCTCGGCGACCATGGAACCTCCCGCACAAAAGTGCCAACCGCCCGAATCTAGGCCTCCTCTCAAAGCTTGGTGCCAACAGGCACTACATCCTTTACAACACAAATCAGCCGTAAACGAGCTTTATACCCCTTTGAGGAAAAGGAAGGTCACACTCCAATTGACGGGGCAATGGCACTCAGCACAAGAGTCCAAATACTCGAACAGTCTAATCTCTGGCATCTCGCCTAACAGACATGCCACGGCCTACTCCTGCATCCCACTTGATGCTCAACAAAAGCTCAGGCCAACTCCTCGGGTGGGAACAACTTGTTCCACAATTGGAACATCCAAACAAAAGAGTGCTCCACTCTACTAGCGGCTGAAATCCACAAACGGATTAAGCCCTGACAAGCAAACTCCACACTACCCCCCCTGGCTACGAGGGTACTAAAAGAATTGGTTGTAAAACGACAGCAGGCTTGCAAGGGGACAGGATGTCTCTACATCCTTCTCAAAAGCTACTAACACGGCAACTTGCCAATAGACCGGGCGACTGGTGGAGACTCTGCTGGTCCACCTCTCTCAAGGGACTTCCACCACCAAACTGTTGTATCAACAAAGACTAACGGCACGCCTTGGCCTTTGAACATCAAGTCATCCCAACACTCGGATGATAACTCCATCCCGCCAACCACCTCGCTTCGCTTGCCAAACTCGGCGGCTCGAATAATTCCAACTAACTCATCAAAGCATGAACTCGCTGATTAAGCCCTTCCGGAAACCTCCGGGTTACCGGAACTACTAGGGGGTGTCTCCTAAATAAACTCACAACTAGGCTATTTGCACCGGGACTCCCCACTACGCGCTACAATCTGCGCTGGGTCTCAGCCCCTCTATAGCTAAAAGACTCGCCATCAACTCTCTCATGGCGGGAGCACACTTTGCTCAAGGAGTCTCGCTCTGAGGTAGACTAGCCTCTACCCCCTCCTCTTGGTCGCTCAATCGCCAGGGCCAAAAAGCGCCCTACGGGTCTAGACAACCACGGGCGTGGTCTCAACAATAACACGATCAGTCCAACTCCTCGATTGGACATACCAAACGTCCCTGCTCCTCAATGTGTAATCAACAACTGGCGGTCTACACAAGGCATAAAAACTAGCCCACGCTGGGGCTCTCACTGCCCAACAAGGGTAACACATGTATACTAGATGTAGTATTGTAATTCTTAACCATTAACCTCAAACTTATGGACATACCTGATGGCTGTCGGAGCGCTGATGATCATGGAAAACAACCTACAACTGCAGGTCAGTCTACAGAACCTATAACTCTGAGCTCTGATACCAACTGTAAGAACCCGACCCAAGAAACGGTCTCTAACCTAAAGTCCATACTTAGCATGCATGATTCAGAATATAAACATCATTCAGAGTCGGAAGTTTAAACCTTTGAAGTAAACACTTTTACAACAAAGCCATGATTTCAATTAAATAAAACAGGTAAATGACTGATCAGTACTTTCTTAAAACAATTCAAAGGAAAACGGTACGAGAACATAAAATAGTTTGAATGCTTTTTCCTAGGGACCAAGTCCCACTACATGCTAAATCATTAAGGAAAACATTTAAAGAAACGTGCGACCCAGAGTCAGCTATCCATGATCATCGAGCCGCTTCCTCCTAGCCATCCAAATCTAGCCCAAGTTACCCGGTGGAAAGCCACAGAAAAATAAGGGTGAGCAACAAGTTACTCAAGAAGAATCCCCAATCGGGGTACAATACGAAATCATCTCATTTAGCACACGGACAGACAACCATACAAAGACTTAGAGCACGAACGGCTGGCTTAGGCTATGAGCTACTTCTAGGGCGAGCCTATCCAAGGGCTTCCGTCTATAGCCTCTCCTAGGTCCTACATTTGGATGCCCTTCGGGCCTTACACAACCTAGGACACAAAGTGATGCCCAGTGGGGGCCTTACACACTTAGGATGCCCATCGGGCCTTACACTTTCGATGATCGGTGATGCCCAAAGGGCCTTACACACCTAGGATGCCCATAGGGCCTTACACCTCCGTAATCGGTGATGCCCAAAGGGCCTTACACACCTAGGATGCCCGTAGGGCCTTACACCTCGAGTAATCGGTGATGCCCAAAGTGGGCCTTACACACCTAGGATGCCCGTGAGGGCCTTACACTCCGTAAGAATCGGTGATGCCCAAAGTGGGCCTTACACACCTAGGATGCCCGTAGGGCCTTACACCTCCAGAATCAGTGATGCCCAGTGGGCCTTACACACCTAGGATGCCCGTAGGGCCTTACACCTCCAGATGTCCATCGGGCCTTGCCCGAGCGGGACCCCAAACTAGTTACCTCTACGGCCCTCTATACTATTCATCACACATCTAACCGTAACTTGGATCTAGCAGCATACAATAGGCAGCATGGTCCTATCAAGATAGGAAAGCCCAACGTGGAACTAACGGGATGTAAACATGTCACGAACATGAATCAAAAGAAAACATGGAAACTATCACTAGAAACTCATATAATTACAGTAGTCAGCGTGCTATCAACTATTCGCAGGGTCCACACAACCCCGAGTAAGAATCCTTACCTGGAAATAAGTGGAGGTTAATTATCCCGAATCAAATAACGACCCTCGAGCTTTTAAGCGAACTCGAGCAACCTAAACAAGTAATAAAACATCCTAATTAATAAACAACATCTAAAATCAGGAAGTCCAAAGGGTGGAGGTTCGAGAATTTACCAACCGAGAAGGCGCTCGTCTCGGCAGCAAGCAGCAAGAGCGATGCGGCCGCTAGGCGGCGAGGCGCGCGCGCGCGACTGGCGCTTATCGGCGGCCTTTGGCGCGCGGCGCGAGGGGACGAAGCGCCGCGCGCTGGCTGCGCGCGACGAGGACGAAGCGCTGGCGCGGCTGCGCGGCGCGAGAGGACGAGCGCAGCGCTGGCGGGCGCGGCGCGGCGGCGAACGCACGCACGACACGGGCGGTGCGGTGCACGGGTCGGCGCGCGCGCGACGGCGCTGGGTGGTGTCGTCTGGGCGCGAGGCGGCTTCTGGCCGGTCTGCGGCGCGACTGGTGCGGAGTGGAGGCCGGGCTGCTGCGGTGGGCGAGCCGGGGCCGCTGACGCGATCCGGGCCGGCGGTGGCTCGGTGCGGTGCGCAGCTGTGATGTCGCGAGGCGTCACGATGGCGTGGGGCGGCAAACGGCGAGGCGTTAGGCGAGGCACGCGGCGGTGTGGGGCGGCTTGGCGCGGGTGAAGGAGAAGTCTAGGGTTTTGGGTTCTTTCTTTTTCCTTATTTTCTCTTTTCTTTCTCTTTAAATATAATTCCCTTCCTTAACTTAAATAGACTTGGGAATCTCATATGGCCTTCCCAAGACTCCCCTTCGAGCCCCGGCTGATGCGTTTATTTTCCTTATTTAAACCCAAGCTTCCAAACCCCTTTTTTTTGGCCAAGGGTTCGAGTCCTTCCAACAGCTCCTCCCAAACTAAAAATATAAAAGGAAACCTTAATTTACATTTAGCTGAAAACCGGGCTGTTACAATTTAGGAGACACCCCCCCTAGTAGCTGTAGTAGCCCCGGAGGTTCCCGGGAGGGCTTGATCAGCAGGTTTATGCTGATGAGTTGGTTGGCGTTAATCGAGCCGCCGAGTTTGGCAAGTGGAAGCATGTAGAGCTGGATGTTTTTGAGACCTACTGCTAGCAGCGAGGTGGTTGGCCAGGATCGAGTTTATCATCCAAGTGTTGGGATGACCTGGTGTTCAGAGGCCGATGACCTGATGTTCTGAGGTCGAGGCGTGACGTTCTTGTGTTGGTTGATGCAGCAGTGTGGTGGTGGAAGTCCCCTGTGAGAAGCGGACCAGCAGAGTCTCCACCAGCCACCCGGTCGATTGGCAAGCCGTCAAGTTAATAGCTTTTGAGGAAGATGTAGAGACATCTTGTCCTCCTGCAAGCCGGCAGTCGTTTGCAGCCAGTTCTTTTAGTTCCATCGTAGCCAGGGTGTAGTGTAGAGTTTGCTTGTCAGGACTTAACCCATCCGTGGATTCTAGTTAGCTAGTAGAGAGAAGCACCTTGTGTTAGCATGTTCCAAGAGTGGAGCCGGGTGCTGCCACCCGAGGGTTGGCCTGAGTATTCGTTGAGCATCGAGTGGGATGCAGGAGTAGGTCGTGGCTTGTCTGTTAGACGTGATGTCAGAGAGTAGTCTACTCGAGTGTTGAGACACTTGTGTTGAGTGCCATTGCCCTGTCACCTGGAGTGTGACCTTCCCTTCCCTCAGAGGGGCTTAAAGCCCGTAAAGGGATGTTAGTGTTGTAAAGGATGTAGTGCCTGTTGGCACCAAGCTTTGAGAGGAGGCCTAGATTCAGGCCAGTTGGCACTTTTGTGCAGGTGGTTCCAGGACCCGCCTGGAGTTTAGCATCCCCACTAGTCTTGAACCCATTCCTGAGATTGCACCTGTTTGGGTTGCATAAGAGATCTAGCTCGGTGGTAGTCAGAGAACTACAAGTGTGAGGTCGTTCGAGGGATAAGTAGGAGCCTTTCAGGGTCACCGAGAGTTGGGTACAAAGGATGCTGTTGGTTGTTAAGGGCTAGCGCGTCCGAGTTCTCGCGCCTGTGTTGTGGGCTAGCGCATCTACTGGAGCTACAAGGAGGGGTGTCCCCTAAATAAACTCTGCCAGCTGGGCTATCTGTGCCCAAGACTCCTCACTACACGCTACAAATTGCGCCTGGGTGTCCGCTCTCTGTTAGCTAAAATACCTGCCATCAACTCCCTCATGGCTGGAGCACACTCTGCTCAAGGAGTCTCACTCTGAGGCGTGCTAGCCTCAACTCCCCCTACTCTTGGCAACTCATCTGCCAGGGCCAAAGGTGGCCTACGGGTCTAAACAACCCTAGACGTGGTCTCATGATCAACATGAACAGTCCAACTCCTCGGTTGGAAATATGAAACGTCCCTGCTCCTCTAAGTGCAATCAACCTACTAGCGATCCACACAAAGCATAAAAGCTAGCCCACCCTGGGGCTCTCACTGCCAAACAAGGGTAACACATGTATACTAGATCCAGTATTGTAAAATAAAACCCTTAGCTTAATGAACTCAGACTGTAACAGCCCGGTTTTCGGCTAAATGTAAAATAAGGTTTCCTTTTATATTTTTAGTATGGGAGGAGCTGTTGGAAGGACTCGAACCCTTGGCCTAAAAAGGGGATTGGAAGCTTGGGTTTAAATAAGGAAAATAAACGTGTCAGCCGGGGCTCGAAGGGGAGTCTTGGGAAGGTCATATGAGATTCCCAAGTCTATTTAAGTTAAGGAAGAGAATTGTATTTAAGGAAAAAGGAAAGAGAAAATAAGGACAAAAAAAGAAAGAACCCAAAATCCTAGACTTCTCCTTCACCCTCGCCTAAGCCGCCCCACACCGCCGCCGTGCCTCGCCCACACCGCCGCCGTGCCTCGCCCACGCCGCCGCCCAACGCCCTGCTGCTTCGCCCCACGCCATCGCACGCCCTGCTGACCACTGTCGCACCTCACCGAGCCAACGCCAGCCCAGACCGCGTCGAGCAGCCAGCTCGCCCACCGCCGCAACAGCCCAGCCTCCACTCCTCACCAGGTCGCCCAGCGCACCGGCCGTGTAGCCGCCTCCGCGCCCGCACGACACCACCCCAGCCCAGCCGCGCGCGCGCCGCTAGCTCGCCACCGCACGCCGCGCGTCGCGTGCAGCGCCCGCCGCTCGTCGTCGCGTCCGCCGCCCGCGCGCGCGCTGCGCTCCTCCTGCCGCCTACGCGGCCAGCGCCAGCGCTCGTCCCTCGCCGCGCCAGCGCCCGCCAAGTGCCGCCCTATAGCGCCCGGTCGCCGCGCCGCCACCACTGCTTGCCTAGCGCGCACTGTCCTTCTTGCTGCTTGCTGCCGAGACGAGCGCCTTCTCGGTTGGTAAATTCCCGAGCCTCCACCCTTTGGACTTCCTGATTTTAGATGCTGTTTATTAATTAGGATGTTTTATTACTTGTTTAGGTTGCTCGAGTTCGCTTAAAAGCTCGAGGGTCGTTATTTGATTCGGGATAATTAACCTCCACTTATTTCCGTGTAAGGATTCTTACCCGGGTTGTGTGGACCTGCGAATAGTTGATAGCACGCTGATTCTTCAGAATTATATGAGTTTCTAGTGATAGGTTTCATGTTTTCTTTTTATTCATGTTCGCGACATGTTTACATCCCGTTAGTTCCATGTTAGGCTTTCCTATCTTGATAGAGCCATGCCGCCTATTGTATCTTTGCTAGATCCAAGTTACTGGTTAGATGTGTGATGTATAGTATAGAGGGCCGTAGAGAGGTAACTAGTTTGGGGTCCCGCTCAGGCAAGACCCGATGGACATCCGAGGTGTAAGGCCCTCACGGGCATCCTAGGTGTGTAAGGCCCACCGGGCATCACCGAAGTCCGAGGTGTAAGGCCCTACGGGCATCCTAGGTGTGTAAGGCCCACCGGGCATCACCGAAGTCCGAGGTGTAAGGCCCTCACGGGCATCCTAGGTGTGTAAGGCCCACCGGGCATCACCGAGTCTGGAGAGGTGGTAGGCCCTACGGGCATCCTAGGTGTGTAAGGCCCACCGGGCATCACCGAAGTCCGATGTGTGTAAGGCCCTACGGGCATCCTAGGTGTGTAAGGCCCACCGGGCATCACCGAATGAGGAGGTGTAAGGCCCTACGGGCATCCTAGGTGTGTAAGGCCCACCGGGCATCACCGAGTGTCCGGAGGTGTAAGGCCCTCACGGGCATCCTAGGTGTGTAAGGCCCACTGGGCATCACCGAGTCCTAGGTTGTGTAAGGCCCGAAGGGCATCCAAGCGTAGGGACCTAGGAGAGATCTGTTGATGGAAGCCCTTGAATAGGCTCGCCCTAGAAGTAGCTCATAGCCTAAGCCACCGCTCGTGCCCTAAGTCTTTGTATGGTTGCATGTTCGTGTGCTAAATGAGATGATTTCGTGTTGTACCCGATTGGGGATTCTTACCGAGTAACTTGTTGCTCACCCTTATTTTCTCTGTGGCTTTCCACCGTAACTTGGGACAAAGGCTAGATGGCTAGGAGGAAGCGGCTCGATGATCATGGATAGCCGACTGGGGTCGACGCGTTTTTTAAATGTTTTCCTTAATGATTTAGAATGTAGTGGGACTTGGGTCCCTAGGAAAAAGCACTCAAACTATTTTATGTTCTCGTACCGTTTTCCATTGAATTGTTTTAAGAAAGTACTGATCAGTCATTTACCTGTTTTATTTAATGAAATCATGGTTTTGTTTTAAAAGTGTTTATCGCAAAGGTTTAAACTTCCGACTCAATGATGTTTATATTCTTAATCATGCATGCTAAGTATGGACTTTAGGTTAGAGACCGCTTCTTGGGTCTGGGTCCTTACAGCTTGGTATCAGAGCCCAGAGTTATAGGTTCTGTAGACTGACCTGCAGTTGTAGGTTGTTTTCCATGATCATCAGCGCTCCGCCAGCCATCAGGTATGTCCGTAAGTTTAAAATTAAGGGTTAAGAATTACAATACCGGTTGCATCTTGCATGTACATGACTTGTTGTTGTGGAGCAGGGAAGACAGGTTCTGACCCATTGTTGGTTTGGCTGTAGATTTTTGGTATGCCACTCACTCGTAGAGGGCAGGGAGGCTCGAGGCCGACCACCCAGGGCATTCGTGATCGATTCTCGACACCGGGGACCTCGTCCCAAGCCGATCTTGAGGTTAGGCCACCATCGTGCCCTTCAACCGTGTTGCCAGGAGAGAGTGTGTAGGGGCAAGCGAGTCTCGAGAAGCTGCACCGGAGCTGCTTTTGTGGAGTCTATGAGGGCTCTTGTGGTTGGGTTGCTAGCCGACCGCAGGGCCGAGCAGAGAGCTGAAACGCAAGCTTTGTTAGCTGCGCAGAGAGGAGGAGTCCGCGTTCGGATCTGGCGGTGACCGAGTTGGTTTAGCAGAGGATCAGCAGTGCCACCAAAGACCGCCACTCGCGAGAACCAATTGTGAATGAGGCCGTTCGCGTATGCGCCTTGAGGATCTAGGCAAGTGGTGGGGATTTTGTGAAATGGAAGCCGAGAAGTTTAGCGCCCACAGGAACCATTGGTAGCCGCCACGTGGATTGCTTGAGTTAGAATATACGTTTATGGTAATGGGGTGTCTCGAGGTGCAATGAGCTCGATGTGCGACTCACGTATTAGCCGGTGCGGCTAAGTGGTGGTGGGATTCCACCTTAAGTGAGAGACCGGCCGGGTCCCACACCGCCACACAGGAATTCTTCAAGGCCGAGTTCAAGGCAAAATTTATCAAGTGAAGAAGCCCAAGAAAAGATGATTGAGCTATTCTCAAACCTTAAGCGAGGTCCGACTCGATCGAGGTGTACGAGAAGAAGTTCTCGTGAGTACACGGATACTTCGCGCCACGATTGATTTCTACCCCTGAATCAAGATCGTGAAGTTTATTGCGGGTTTGAGACAGGAGTGTCTCAGATGTTAGGGCACAGGCCCGAAACTTTTGCCAAGACAAGATAGATTGGCAACGATTTATGATGGGAAGTATCCTCCCGGAGCGGGTTGTTAGTACCGTAGTGTCTAAGGCCCCAGTGTACTCGGGCGAGCGCAAGTTTGACTCGAGGGAGCAATGTCCGGGGCGGTCGGCGCTCCCGGTGGTTCTTATCATGGCGAGACCAATCACAGAGACCAGAATCGTGATCAGCCTCGCCAACAGCGAGCGTAGGGAGGCCGCCACCAGTATTGTAGATCCTGCGGGAAGCGGCATTGGGGACCACGTGGTGGTAACCCTAGAGCTTGTTTCAACAGTGGAAAGGAAGGGCATCGGGCAGCACGCGCACACAAAAGGCAAAGTGGTGGCACAAACAGCTCAAGCAGCAGGAAGAGTATATGCTACTACGACTCGCCAGAGGCTGAGAGAGCCGGACCGCGATGGCGAATGCGCTCCTAGTTCTTGATCACCTCGCCTTTGTGTTGTTTGATTCGGGTTCCACCCATTCGCTTGTTTCTCTGCTGTTTTTCTTGAGCTTGCTTGCATGAATTTAGAGCCTCCGTGTTTTGAGTTGTCTGTCGCTACTCCCTCGGGAACTAGCATGCTGGCTAGCCAGAAGGTAAGGGACCGTCGGATACAGGTATCCGACCAGACTCTGCAGGTTACCCTCATTGTGTTAGCTATGAGCGGTTTTGATGTGATCCTCGGCATGGATTGGTTAGCTGATAACCACGCTATGATTGACTGTCGTTGTAAGGAGGTGGTGTTCGGACGCCGGTAGGCCTACCTTTAAATTTCCCGGGCACCCGAGTGGGGTGTGTCCGCCGGTGATTTCGGCTGTTAAAGCTCACCGTTTGTTAGCTCGAGGAGCTTGGGGTTTCTTAGCTAAGTTGACTAAGGAGAACCGTGACCCACTATCTGTCGAGCAGGTGCCCATAGTGCAAGAGTTTGCAGATGTTTTTCCCGAAGAATTGCCTTGCCTGCCGCCGAAGAGGGAGGTGGACTTCTCAATAGAGCTTGAGTCGGGGACTCGCCCTATCTCGAAAGCTCCTTATCGCATGGCGCCAGCAGAGCTGAAAGAGTTAAAAGAACAGCTGCGGGAGATGCTTGACAGAGGATTTATTAGGCCGAGCGTGTCCTCGTGGAGAGCACCCGTGCTGTTTGTTAAGAAAAAGGATGGCTCGATGCGTCTATGCATCGATTACAGGGAACAGAACAAGGTAACCATTAAGAACAAGTACCCGCTGCCTCGTATCGATGACCTGTTTGACCAGCTCCAGGGAGCTTGTGTGTTTTCGAAGATTGACTTGAGGTCGGGCTACCACCAGTTGAGGATTCGGGATGCAGATATTCCCAAGACAAATGCGTTCAATGTCGAGGTATGGGCATTATGAGTTCGTAGTCATGTCTTTCGGATGTGAACGCCCCACCGCATTCATGGACATGATGGACAGAGTGTTCAAGGCATTCTTGGACCGCTTTGTCATCGTGTTCATAGATGACATTCTTGTGTACTCTAAGTCTAAGGAGGACCATGCCTCGCACCTAAGGCAGATTTTGGCAGCATTGCGCGAGAACAAGCTCTATGCGAAGTTCTCAAAGTGTGACTTTTGGCTCGATGAGGTAGCATTTCTGGGACACGTTGTGTCTAAGGAGGGAGTGGCTGTGGACCCTTCGAAGATAGAGGCCGTTAGTTCGTGGGCCAGACCGACGACTGTGTCGGAGATTCGTAGCTTCCTGGGTCTGGCCGGATATTACCGACGCTTCGTTCAAAATTTTTCCGCTATAGCCGCCCCGCTTACTCGATTGACGAGGAAGGGTGTTGATTTCGTTTGGGATAGGAAGTGCGATGAGAGTTTTGCTAAGCTAAAGAGCAGTTTGACGTCTGCCCCGGTGTTGGCGGTTCCGGAGGGAACTCGGGGTTTCGTGGTGTCAGATGATGCCAAAGGCAAGTTTGGTTTGGGATGCGTTACGATGCAACACGGTAAGGTGATAGCGTCACGCTTCGAGCGATTGAAACCGCACGGCGCAATTACCCGACTCATGATATGGAGTTGGCGCCATGGCCGTCTTTGCACTTAAGATTTGGAGGCACTACTTGTATGGGGAGAAGATTCAGATTTTCTCGGATAACCAAAGCCTCAAGTATTTCTTCACTCAGAAGGACCTGAACATGAGGCAGAGGAGGTGGTTGGAGCTCGTGAAGGATTACGACTGTGAGATCTTGTATCACCCTGGAAAAGCAAATGTTGTGGCTGATGCACTAAGTAGAAAGGCCTCGCATCTGGCAACATTGGCAAACCCCAAGAGTATCATCAGGAAGGATCTCGAGAGGCGAAAATAGCGATGTTGTTAGGGGATGTTACTGCCAGGGTAGCTCGATTGACCATCCAAATTTCTTGATAAGGCAAAGGATTATCGACAACACCGGTGAAAGATCCTAAGTTAAAAAGTTTGTATGAGAGGGTTCAGGCTGATGGTGACTTCGACTTTGTGATACTTGCAGATGGGGGTCTGAGATATAAAGGTCGGCTGTGTGTTCCAGCCGATGCCGGTGTTCGCACAGAGTTATTGACCGAGGCTCACACCTCGCCTTTTTCTTGGCACCCAGGGGGTAACAAGATGTACCAAGATCTTAAACAGACTTTTTGGTGGATGGGGATGAAGAGGGAGATTGCCCAGTTCGTTAGTCGGTGTCTCACCACAAACAGTGAAGGCGCCAGCAGCTTGGCAGGTTTGTTGCAACCGCTCGGGGTGCCACAGTGGAAGTGGGAGGAGATCACCATGGATTTTATCTCGGGTTTGCCCAGGACTCCTAGAGGATATGCACAGATTTGGGTGGTCGTTGATAGGTTGACTAAGTGTGCCCATTTCATTCCGGGCAGGATAAACTACACCGTGGAGCAGTGGGCACAACTGTTCCTTGAGCAGATAGTGAGGTACCACGGAATGCCAGTTAAAATTATCTCCGACCGGGATTCCCGTTTTACATCACGGTTTTGGAAGGCCCTTGTAAAGACCCAACCCGAAGATAGGACTAAATCTAGGTCTTTACTCAGCATGCCAGTGAAAAGCTTAAAAGGACCCAGCTAGGGTCGGTTTGTAAAACTTTTCAATTATAAAAGTGGAAAACATTAAAAACAGAGTAAACATTCATTAGGCAAAAACGAACCATTCAAATTAAAATAGTGACTGATCAGTACTTTCCTTAAAAACATAAAATAGTTCAAATCATAGTTTTCCCTACGGACCTAAATTCAACTACATGCTGAAATCCAAAAAGCAGAAAAATAAGACACGGCAGAGTGTCAAGGCATCCATGATCTCCCAGCTCTCCGCTAGCCACCTCGGTGCTGTCCCAAGTTACCTGTGGAAGAAACCACGATAAGGGTGAGTATAAACATACTCAGTAAGAACCCCCGACCGGGGTACGATACGATGCAATCTATCATCTAGCAACCTAGTACACATGTTCACAGTTATCAACACGGATCTTAGCTCAACGAGCTCTCAAGGCAAATCTGGAGTCCTCGGAAGTCTCCTACTTCCGGCCTAATGATTGGCTCTCAAAACCAATCCCGGGACATCTCCAAGGGTCTTTCTCCCTTGGCCACTTGATCAGCTCTAAAACCGATCCCAAGATGTCCGACACCCTCGAGGGTCTTCCTCCCTCGACCAAGTGATTAACTCTAAAGTCAATCCCAATGGGTGTCCTCAAGGGCCTCTTACCCTCGCTATAAATCTGGACTATCGGGAGAGTACCCGAAGTCTGGCTCTAAACTGGAAGGAATTGGTGTACTCACGAACATTAGTCCGGGGGAGCTCTCCGAACCGGCTACTAACGCGTGTGCGCGCACACCGCATGCTCTTCTGCAACCGGCGTAAATGCGGGGGCCTAAGGGCAAACTACGCGGGCAAGGTACGCATGCCTAAGACTTCGGAAACGGTGTCACCGAACACGAGAGTCGCGAGGCCCTCGGCACTCATCTGTGCAGCCTGTACCACCGACCTGAAGCTAAGAACCGGCCAAGGCAGGCTTGCACCGTTGGCAGGGTTCCGCTCTAGCAGGCTACAAACTAGGCTTATGCCGATGTGGTAGCTACTTCCACATCGGCTGCCGGGGGGAAGCAATGTACGTTATGCTTCGCTCTACTCCCGACCGGTGGGGACAAGGTACGTTATGTCCGCTCTCAGCCTCTGGATGATGACAAACCCTATTGTACTAGCTAAGACTACCAAGTAAGTGATTCCTGGCTAACATACACAAAAGACATCTGTCATACATAGCCTAGCATGGTACTACGAACTTAAAGCAGGAATCTCAAGCATGCTGGGAGAACAAACCTAGCATGGCACTAACATGTACAAAAAGGTAAAACATGCTAGCAAGAATTCAATCACAAGCTATCCTATCCACTAACATGCTCATAAAGGTCAACAAGCATACAAGGCACAATTAAGAAAGCATAGCAGGGTCCACACAACCACGGTAGGAAGTCCTTACACTGAAACGAGTGGAGAATAGCTATCACAACCAAAAAGACCCTCGAGCTTAATACTGAACTCGAGCAACCTAGGCATAAATAAAGCATCCTAAGTAAATACATACAAAGAAACTGAAGCTTAGAAAACACAAAGGGATTGGTTCGGGAATTACCACCGAGAAGACACGGGCCTCGCAGCAAGGAGGAGGTGGCTTGGCGCGCTTTGGTGCGGTGGGGCGTTATGGCGCTGGCGCGCTGCGCGCGCGGCGTCGACGCGCAGCGCGCCGCGCGGTGGGTGTGCGGCACAGAAGGCACGCGCCCGAGCGAGCGCTCATTGGCCGGCCGCGCGCGGCGAGGGGTCGCACTGGAGTGGGCGCGCGCGGGTCGCGCTGAGCGGCGGCGGCGCGTGCGGGCGCGCGCGTCTGGGCTGCGTTGCGGCATCTGTGCGACCACGAGCGACGCCGGCGGTGATCTTGGCGCCACGAAGCGACGCCGGCGCGGCGATGGGGTGCGGCGGTGGCCTTTGAGTGCAGCAGGCGTCACGGCGGGCGAAGTAGAAATTTGGGCGGTCTCAGTGGTCTGTGCGGCGCAGGCTGGCGATCGAGCGAGTCTTGTGCTGCGGCGGGGTGGTGGTGGTGCGATGGTCCAGGTGGTGCGTGCGGCTAGGGCTGGGTGGCTCGGGGGTGGTTCGATGGTGTGGCTAGGGCTGCTCGGCTAGGGTTTTAGGAGAGAGAGAGAGAGAGAGAGAGAGAGACGGCCAACAAGGGGAAAAATAGGGGTTTCTTGATTTTTTCCTTCTTTTCCTTATTTTAAATAGGGTTAGGAAACTTAAAATTCCCTTCCCAAGGATTTTTCTCTTGCGGGTCCCGGCTAAAGAAATTCTTTTCTCTTTTTAGTTCAAATTCTTATTTAAAACTCCAATTCCACCATCTAGGGCAAGGGTTCAAATCCCAAAGGATCCAATTAATTCCCAATTAATTTTGCTTATTAACCGGGAAGGAAAACGGGGCCGTTACAGCCCTTCAGGCAGGTTTGGGCACAGAGTGCAGCTACAACACAGCCTTCCACCCACAGACCGATGGCCAGACTGAGCGGGTAAATCAGATCTTAGAGTATATGTTGCGAGCCTGCGTGTTGGATTTCCACGGCGATTGGGACCAAGATTTGTACTTGATGGAGTTTGCCTACAACAACGATTTCGATCGACCATTGGATGGCACCGTTTGAGGCGTTGTATGGTAAGCGCTGCAGATCCCCGACCTTACGGGAAGAGGTTGGTGACCGGCAGTGTTAGGCCCGAGTTGCTTCAGTTGACCAATGAGGCTATCCGAAAAATCAGAGCTCAGATCTTGACCGCCCAAAGCGAAGTGGAAAGAGCTACGCCGATGTTAGGCGTAGGGAGCTGGAGTTTGAGGTTGGCAAGCATGTTTTCCTCAAGGTAGCTCCGATCACGAGGGGTCCCGAGGTTCGGTAAAGGGGAAATCGAGCCCTGTGTTTGTTGGACCTTTCGAGGTCCTTGAGAGGATTGGGGTTGTGGCCTATCGGTTAGCATTGCCGCCGTCCTTGGTCGCAGCAGTGCATAGTGTGTTCCACGTTTCGATGCTCCGCCAGTATGTGGCAGGTTCCTCCGCACGTCATAGATTTTGAGCCTTTACAGTTGAACCATGACCTGAGCTTTGAGGAGAAACCCATAAGGATCCTGGCATTTGAGAAAAAGGTTTTGAGGAACCGGGCCATTGACCTAGTGAAAGTGCAATGGCGGAATCAGGGAGTTGAGGAAGCTACTTGGAAGTTGGAAGGGGAGATGAGGAGGAGTTACCCAGAGTTGTTTTAGGAGCAGCAACTTCCGGGGACGGAAGTCTTCTAAGGAGGGAGTATTGTAACAGCCCGGTTTTTGGCTAAATGTAAAATAAGGTTTATTTTTATATTTTTAGTTTGGGAGGAGCTGTTGGAAGGACTCGAACCCTTGGCCTAAAAAGGGGTTTGGAAGCTTGGATTTAAATAAGGAAAATAAACGCGTCAGCCGGGGCTCGAAGGGGAGTCTTGGGAAGGTCATATGAGATTCCCAAGTCTATTTAAGTTAAGGAAGGGAATTGTATTTAAGGAAAAAGGAAAGAGAAAATAAGGACAAAAAAAGAAAGAACCCAAAACCCTAGACTTCTCCTTCACCCTCGCCCAAGCCGCCCCACACCGCCGCCGTGCCTCGCCCACACCGCCGCCATGCCTCGCCCACACCGCTGCCGTGCCTCGCCCACGCCGCCGCCCAACGCCTCTTTGCTGCCGCCCCCACGCCATCGCACGCCTGCGACCACTACTGCACGCACCGCAGCCACCACCGCCGGCCCGGCCGCGTCGGCGGCCAGCTTCGCCCACCGCCGCATACCCCAGCCTCCACTCGCGCACCAGTCGCCCGCAACAGCCGGCCGTGCCGCCGCCTCGCGCCCGCCGACACCACCCCCTGCCGTCCGTCCCTGCGCGCGCGGCCAGCGCAGCGCTCGTCCCCTCGCCACACGCGCGCAGCCAGCATAGCGCTGCGTCCCCATCACCGCGCGCGGCCAACGCCAAAGAATACCGATATAGCGCCCGATTCGGCGCCACCCCTGCGCCTAGCGGCGCTGTCGCCTCTGCTTGCTGCTGCCGAGACGAGCGCCTTCTCGGTTGGTAAATTCCCGAGCCTCCACCCTTTGGACTTCCCGATTTTAGATGTCATTTTTATTAATTAGGATGTTTTATTACTTGTTTAGGTTGCTCGAGTTCGCTTAAAATCTCGAGGGTCGTTATTTGATTCGGGATAATTAACCTCCACTTATTTCCAGGTAAGGATTCTTACCCGGGGTTGTGTGGACCCTGCGAATAGTTGATAGCACGCTGATTACTGTAATTATATGAGTTTCTAGTGATAGGTTTCATGTTTTCTTTTGATTCATGTTCGCGACATGTTTACATCCCGTTAGTTCCATGTTAGGCTTTCCTATCTTGATAGAGCCATGCTGCCTATTGTATGCTGCTAGATCCAAGTTACGGTTAGATGTGTGATGTATAGTATAGAGGGCCGTAGAGGTAACTAGTTTGGGGTCCCGCTCAGCAAGACCCAATGGACATCCGGAGGTGTAAGGCCCTCTCACGGGCATCCTAGGTGTGTAAGGCCCACACCGGGCATCACCGAGTCCGGAGGTGTAAGGCCCTACGGGCATCCTAGGTGTGTAAGGCCCACTGGGCATCACTGAGTCTGGAGGAGTAAGGCCCTACGGGCATCCTAGCTGTGTAAGGCCCACTAGGCATCACTGAATCTGGAGGTGTAAGGCCCTACGGGCATCCTAGGTGTGTAAGGCCCACTGGGCATCACTGAGTCTGGAGGTGTAAGGCCCTACGGGCATCCTAGGTGTGTGTAAGGCCCACCGGGCATCACCGAGTCCTAGGTTGTGTAAGGCCGAAAGGGCATCCAAGCGTAGGGACCTAGGAGAGAGGCTGTTGATGGAAGCCCTTGAATAGGCTCGCCCTAGAAGTAGCTCATAGCCTAAGCCACCCGTTCGTGCTCTAAGTCTTTGTATGGTTGCTGTCCGTGTGCTGCTAAATGAGATGATTTCGTATTGTACCCGATTGGGGATTCTTACCGAGTAACTTGTTGCTCACCCTTATTTTCTGTGGCTTTCCACCGTGTAACTTGGGACAGAGGTTTGGATGGCTAGGAGGAAGCGGCTCGATGATCATGGATAGCCGACTGGTCGACGTTTCTTTAAATGTTTTCCTTAATGATTTAGCATGTAGTGGGACTTGGGTCCCTAGGAAAAAGCACTCAAACTATTTTATGTTCTCGCATCTTAGTTTTCCTTTGAATTGTTTTAAGAAAGTCTTGATCAGTCATTTACCTGTTTTATTTAATTGAAATCATGGTTTTGTTTTAAAAGTGTTTACTGCAAAGGTTTAAACTTCCGACTCTAAAGGATGTTTATATTCTTAATCATGCATGCTAAGTATGGACTTTAGGTTAGAGACCGTTTCTTGGGTCGGGTCCTTACACAGACAAACCTGACGGCCGCGGAGTGCTGATGATCATGGGGGCAACAACCTGCAAAGCAGGTTAGTCTACAGAATCTATGACTCTGTGCTCTGATACCAACTGTAAGAACCCGACCCAAAACATAGTCCTAAACCTAGGTTCTCACTCAGCATGCAAGTTAAATACTTCATCAATCGGTTTAGTGCTCATATTTAAAACCTTTCAAAACATTTAAAAGCGGGGACACTTAAAACATAAACAACAACCTTCATTTAAGCAAAGCCAACAAAGTAAAACAAGCTTGGCCAGTGTTTATAAAATCATACAATACAATTTAAACAACATTTAAAAACGTCCCCCAAGGACTCCTGTCCGTCTACATGCTGAACAAATTATGCAAATAAAAGACAGTCTTTGGCGCTCCCCATGATCAATCAGCTCCTCCGCTAGCCCTCCCGGTGCTATCCCAAGTTACCTGGTGGAAAACCACAGAAATAAGGGTGAGTATAAACATACTCAGTAAGAATCCCCAACCGGGGTACAATACTATACATCAATCATCTAGCACCCTAGTATACATGCAAACAGTTACCAACACAGATCATAGCTCAACGAGCTTACAAGGCAGAATCTGGAATCCTCAGAAGTCTCCTACTTCCGGCCTAATGATTGGCTCTCATAACCATCATTTCCGAGGGTCTTTCTCCCTCGGCCAATTATTCAGCTCAAAAACCGATCCCAAAGATGTCTCACACCCTCGAGGGTCTTTCTCCCTCGACCATATGATCAGCTCAAAAGCCAATCCCAATGGGTGTCCTCAAGGGCCTCTTACCCTCGCTAAGAAATCTGGACTATCGGGAGAGTACCCGAAGTCTGGCTCTAAACTGGAAGGAACTGGTGTACTCACGAACATTAGCCTGGGGGAGCTCTCCGAACAGGCGACTAACGCGTGTGCGCGCACACCGCATGCTGCTGCAACCGGCGTAAATATGGGGGCCTAAGTACAAACTACGCGGGCCACGTACGCATGCCTAAAGACTCGGAAACGGTGTCACTAAACACAGTAGTGCGAGGCCCTCGGCACTCATCATGCGGCTGTGCCACCACCGACTGAAGCTAAGAACCGGCCAAGGCGAGGCTTCCACCGCTAGCGGGGTTCCGCTCTAGCAGGCTACAAACTAGGCTTATGCCGATGTGGTAGCTAAATCCACATCGGCTGTCGGGGGGAAGCAATGTACGTTATGCTTCGCTCTACACCCGACCGGTGGGGACAAAGTACTATATGTCCGCTCTCAGCCTCTGGATGATGACAAACCCTACTATACTAGCTAGGAGTACAAAATAACTGATTCCTGGCTAGACATACATATCAACATCAATCACACATAACCTAGCATGATACTACGGACTTAAAGCAGGAATCTCAAGCATGCTGGAAGAACAATCCTAGCATGGCACTAACATGTACAAACAGGCAAACATGCTAGCAAGAATGCAATCACAAGCTGTCCTATCCACAAATCATGTTCATACAAGTAAACATGCATATAAGGCACAATCAAGAAAGCATCGCAGGGTCCACACAACCACGGTAAGGAATCCTTACCTGGAAACGAGCAGAAATAACTTTCACAATCAAATAAGACCCTCGAGCTTTATAACGAACCCGAGCAACCTAGGCATAATAAAAGCATCCTAATTAAATATACAGCAGCCAGCAGCTTGAAAATCTAAAAGGGAAAAGGCTCGAGAATTACCAACCAACAAAAGGGGCGTGTTTAGCGCTGGCGCGCACGACAAGCGCGTGCGAACACACCGGAGCGGGCGTGCGGCACGCGGTGAAAGCGATGTCGCGGCGATCGGGCTGCGGAGGCGACGCGCGAGAGAGCGGGCTCGCTAGGACGGCGTGCGGGCCAGCGTTGGGTCTGCTGGGCGAGGCTCGGTGCGATGCGACGCTGGGCGGCCGCGAGCGAAGTCGGGCGGTGTTAGGCGTGCGACGGCGGGGTGTCTGGACTGCAGACGAGCGGCGGCTGGGCGAGGCAAGGGGCTGAGCGGCCTGGTGCGGTATGGGTGGCGCAGATGGTGTGGGCCGAGCGAGCGGTGTGGTGCGGTGTGGCTGGGGTGGCTCGGCTGGGTGGTGCGGCTGGGTTAGGGTGGCTCGGCTGGGTGGCTCGGTTTTTAGGAGAGAGAGAGAGAGAGAGAGAGAGAGTGCGGCTACCAAGGGAACAAAGAGCGTTTTCCCTAATTTCCTTCTTTTTCCTATTTTAAAAGGGTTAGAAGACCTAAAATTCCCTTCCCAAGGCTTTCTCTTGCGGGTCCCGGCTAAAGAAATTCTTTTCTTTTTAACTAAAACTCTTTTCTAAAACTCCAAATTCATCATTTTAGGGTAAGGGTTCAAACCCCAATGGACCAACTAATTTCCAATTAATTTTGCTATTAACCGGAATGTCTCCGAACTTCTAATCAACTAACCCAAACTCCTTGGGTCTTGCAACCAACATCAATCAAGCCTCAACGAAGGCAGGAAAGGCCCTGAAATCTTGAAAATCCTCAAAACCCTGACCGGGGGCAAAAAGACCAAAATACCCCTAAGGGTTAAAACAACTCTAACGGCCCATCCGAACATCCGAATAATGACCCGAAATCACCTGGGTAACTGAAATAGAAAACTGGGCCGTTACACCCTTGCTGTCGAGACCGCGTGTCTTCTAGGTTGGTAATTCTCGAGCCTTTCCCCTTTTAGATTTTAAGCTGCAGGCTGCTGTTTTATTTACTTAGGTGTTTTTATTAAATGCTTAGGTTGCTCGAGTTCGCTTAGAAGCTCGAGGGTCGCTTGGTTGTCATTTGATAGCTAATTTTGCTTGTTCCCAGGTAAGGATTTCCTACCGTGGTTGTGTGGACCATGCGATGCTTCCTTGATTGTGCCTTGTATGCATGTTTATTGTTATGAGCATGATAGTGATAGGACAACTATGTTTGATCTCTTGCTAGCATGTTTGCCTGATTGTACATGTTAGTGTGTAACAGCCCGGTTTTCGGCTAAATGTAAAATAAGGTTTCCTTTTATATTTTTAGTTTGGGAGGAGCTGTTGGAAGGACTCGAACCCTTGGCCTAAAAAGGGTTTTGGAAGCTTGGGTTTAAATAAGGAAAATAAACGCGTCAGCCGGGGCTCGAAGGGGAGTCTTGTGAAGGTCATATGAGATTCCCAAGTCTATTTAAGTTAAGGAAGGGAATTGTATTTAAGGAAAAAGGAAAGAGAAAATAAGGACAAAAAAAGAAAGAACCCAAAACCCTAGACTTCTCCTTCACCTCGCCTGCCGCCCCACACCGCCGCCGTGCCTCGCCCACACACCGCCGTGCCTCGCCCACGCCGCCAACCCAACGCCCGCTGCCCGCCCCATGCCATCGCACGCCTGCGACCATCGCCGCGCACCGCACCGAGCCACCGCCACCCAGCATCGCGCCGAGCGCAGCCAGCTACTCGCCACGCCGCATAACAGCCCAGCCTCCACTCCGCACCAGTCGCCCAGCCAGCCGGCCGTGTAACGCCTCGCGCCCGCCGCGACACCACCCAGCGCCGTCGCGCGCGCCAGACGCTCAGACCGCCGCCGCGTCTGCGTGCGCTCCGCTTCGTCCGCGTCGCCCGCCACAGCACGCGCCAGCGCTCGTCCTCTCGCCCAGCGCGCCCAGCGCCAGCGCTCGTCCCCTGCCTGCAGCGCGCACAGCGCAAAGCGCTGCGTCCCTCGCCGCTCCAGCGCGCCCGGCCCCTGATAGCGCCAGTCTGCGGTGCCAGCCCCTGCGCCTAGCGGCGTCTCTCTTGCTGCTTGCTGCCGAGACGAGCGCCTTCTCGGTTGGTAAATTCCCGAGCCTCCACCCTTTGGACTTCCTGATTTTAGATGTTGTTTATTAATTAGGATGTTTTATTACTTGTTTAGGTTGCTCGAGTTCGCTTAAAAGCTCGAGGGTCGTTATTTGATTCGGGATAATTAACCTCCACTTATTTCCGGTAAGGATTCTTACCCGGGGTTGTGTGGACCCCTGCGAATAGTTGATAGCACGCTGATTACTGTAATTATATGAGTTTCTAGTGATAGGTTTCATGTTTTCTTTTGATTCATGTTCGCGACATGTTTACATCCCGTTAGTTGCATGTTAGGCTTTCCTATCTTGATAGAGCCATGCTGCCTATTGTATCTTTGCTAGATCCAAGTTCTGATTAGATGTGTGATGTATAGTATAGAGGGCCGTAGAGGTAACTAGTTTGGGGTCCCGCTCGGGCAAGACCCGATGGACATCTGGAGGTGTAAGGCCCTACGGGCATCCTAGGTGTGTAAGGCCCACTGGGCATCACTGAGTCTGGAGGTGTAAGGCCCTACGGGCATCCTAGGTGTGTAAGGCCCACTGGGCATCACTGAGTCTGGAGGTGTAAGGCCCTACGGGCATCCTAGGTGTGTAAGGCCCACTGGGCATCACTGAGTCTGGAGGTGTAAGGCCCTCACGGGCATCCTAGGTGTGTAAGGCCCACCGGGCATCACCGAGAGTCTGAGGAGGTGTAAGGCCCTACGGGCATCCTAGGTGTGTAAGGCCCACCGGGGCATCACCGAATCGAGGTGTAAGGCCCTACGGGCTTCCTAGGTGTGTAAGGCCCACTGGGCATCACTGAGTCTGGAGGTGTAAGGCCCTACGGGCATCCTAGGTGTGTAAGGCCCACTGGGCATCACCGAGTCCTAGGTTGTGTAAGGCCCGAAGGGCATCCAAGCGTAGGACCTAGGAGAGACTGTTGATGGAAGCCCTTGAATAGGCTCGCCCTAGAAGTAGCTCATAGCCTAAGCCAGCCGTTCGTGCCCTAAGTCTTTGTATGGTTGCCTGTCCGTGTGCTAAATGAGATGATTTCGTATTGTACCCCGATTGGGGATTCTTACTGAGTAACTTGTTGCTCACCCTTATTTTCTGTGGCTTTCCACCAGGTAACTTGGGACAAAGGCTGGATGGCTAGGAGGAAGCGGCTCGATGATCATGGATAGCTGACTCTGGGTCGCACGTTTCTTTAAATGTTTTCCTTAATGATTTAGCATGTAGTGGGACTTGGGTCCCTAGGAAAAAGCAATCAAACTATTTTATGTTCTCGTACCGTTTTCCTTTGAATTGTTTTAAGAAAGTACTGATCAGTCATTTACCTGTTTTATTTAATTGAAATCATGGTTTTGTTTTAAAAGTGTTTATTGCAAAGCTTTAAACTTCCGACTCTGAATGATGTTTATATTCTTAATCATGCATGCTAAGTATGGACTTTAGGTTAGAGACCGTTTCTTGGGTCGGGTCCTTACAGTTGGTATCAGAGCCCAGAGTTATAGCTTTTGTAGACTGACCTGCAGTTGTAGGTTGTTTTCCATGATCATCAGCGCTCCGCCAGCCATCAGGTATGTCCGTAAGTTTAAAATTAAGGGTTAAGAATTACAATACCAGTTGCATCTTGCATGTACATGACTTGTTGTTGTGGAGCAGGGAAGACAGGTTCTGACCCATTGTTGGTTTGGCTGTAGATTTTCGGTATGCCAGTCACTCGTAGAGGGCAGGGAGGCTCGAGGCCGACCACCCAGGGCATTCGTATCGATTCTGACACCGGGGGGACCTCGTCCCAAGCTGATGCTGAGGTTAGGCCACCATCAGGCCCTTCAACTGTGTTGCCCGGAGAGGGTGTAGGGGCAAGCGAGTCTCGAGAAGCTGCACCCGGAGCTGCTTTTGTGGAGTCTATGAGGGCTCTTGTGGTTGGGTTGCTAGCCACCGAGGGCCGAGCGAGCTGAAACGCAAGCTTTGTTAGGCTGCGCAGAGGGAGGAGTCCCGCGTTCGAATCTGGCGGTGGCCGAGTTGGTTTAGCAGAGGGATCTGCAGTGCCACCAAAGACCGCCACTCCGCGAGAACCAATTGTGAATGAGGCCGTTCGCGGAAGGTCTTGAGGGATCTAGGCAAGTGGTGAGGATTTTGTGAAATGGAAGCCGGAGAAGTTTAGCGCCCTGGGGAACCATTGGTAGCCACCACGTGGATTCTTTGAGTTAAAATATACGTTTATGGTAATGGGGTGTCCTGAGGTGCAGCGAGCTCGATGTGCAGCTCACGTATTAGCTGGTACAGCTAAGTGGTGGTGGGATTCCACCTTAAGTGAGAGACCGGCCGGGTCCCCACCTGCCACCTGGGAATTCTTCAAGGCTGAGTTCAAGGCAAAATTTATCAGCGAAGAAGCCCAAGAAAAGATGATTGAGCTATTCTCAAACCTTAAGCGGTCCGACTCGATCGAGGTGTACGAGAAGAAGTTCTCGTGAGTCACGGATACTTGGCGCCCACGATTGATTTCTACCGGGCGAAGATCGGGAAGTTTATTGCGGGTTTGAGACAGGGAGTGTCTCGGGATGTTAGAGCACAGCCCCGAAAACTTTTGCCAAGACAAAGATGCAGATTGCCAACGATTTATGATGGGAAGTATCCTCGGAGCGAGTTTGTTAGTACCGTAGTGTCTAAGGCCCCAGTGTACTCGGGCCAGAAGCGCAAGTTTGACTCAGGGAGCAATGTCCGGGGGGGCGGTCAGCGCTCCCAGGGTTCTTATCATGGCAGAGACCAGATCAGGAGATCAGAATCGTGATCGGCCTCGCCAGCGAGGTGTAGGGAGGCGCCACCAGTATTGTAGATCCTGCGGGAAGCAGCATTGGGGACCCTGTGGTGGTAACCCTAGAGCTTGTTTCAACTGTGGAAAGGAAGGGCATCGGGGCCGAGATCGCACTCAAAAGGCGATGGTGGCACAAAACAGCTTCAAAGCAGGCGGGGAAGAGTATATGCTACGACTCGCCAGAGGCCGAGAGAGCCGACCATGCGATGGCGGTGTGCGCTCCTAGTTCTTGATCACCTCGCCTTTGTGTTGTTTGATTCGGGTTCCACCCATTCGTTTGTTTCTGCTGTTTTTGCTGAGCTTGCTTGCATGAATTTAGAGCCTCTAGGTTTTGAGTTGTCTGTCGCTACTCCCTCGGGAACTAGCATGCTGGCTAGCCAGAAGGTAAGGGACGGTCGGATACAGGTATCCGACCAGACTCTGCAGGTTACCCTCATTGTGTTAGCTATGAGCGGTTTTGATGTGATCCTCGGCATGGATTGGTTAGGCGATAACCACGCTATGATTGACCTCGTTGTAAGGAGGTGGTGTTCGGCCGCCGCTGTAGGCCTACCTTTAAATTTCGGGCACCCAGAGTGGGGTGTGTCCGCCAATGATTTCAGCGATTAAAGCTCACCGTTTGTTAGCTCGAGGAGCTTGGGGTTTCTTAGCTAAGTTGGTCGGGAGAACCGTGACCCACTATCATCGAGCAGTGCCCATAGTGCAAGAGTTTGCGAGATGTTTTTCCCGAAGAGTTGCACGGCCCGCCGCCGAGAGAGGAGGTGGACTTCTCAATAGAGCTTGAGCCGGGACTCGCCTATCTCTCAAAGCTCCTTATCGCATGGCGCCAAAGCAGAGCCGAAAGAGTTAAAGAAAACAGTGCGGAGATGCTTGACAGAGGATTTATTAGGCCGAGCGTGTCCTCGTGGGGAGCACCCGTCTTTGTTTGTTAAGAAAAAGGATGGCTCGATGCGTCTATGCATCGATTACGAGGAACGAGAACAAGGTAACCATTAAGAACAAGTACCCGCTGCCTCGTATCGATGACCTGTTTGACCAGCTCCAGGGAGCTTGTGTGTTTTCGAAGATTGACTTGAGGTCGGGCTACCACCAGTTGAGGATTCGGGATGCAGATATTCCCAAGACAGCGTTCAGGTCGAGGTATGGGCATTATGAGTTCGTAGTCATGTCTTTCGGACTGACGAACGCCCCAGCTGCATTCATGGACATGATGGACAGAGTGTTCAAGGCATTCTTGGACCGCTTTGTCATCGTGTTCATAGATGACATTCTTGTGTACTCTAAGTCTAAGGAGGCCATGCCTCGCACCTAAGGCAGATTTTGGCAGCATTGCGCGAGAACAAGCTCTATGCGAAGTTCTCAAAGTGTGACTTTGGCTCGAGGAGGTAGCATTTGCGGGACACGTTGTGTCTAAGGAGGGAGTGGTGTGGACCCTTCAAGATAGAGGCCGTTAGTTAAGTGGGCCAAACCGACGATCGTGTGTCGGAGATTCGTAGCTTTACGGTCCGGCGGATATTACAAGCGCGCCGTTCAAAATTTTTCCGCTATAGCCGCCCCGCTTACTCGATTGACGAGGAAGGGTGTTGATTTCGTTTGGGATAGGAAGTGCGATGAGAGTTTTGCTAAGCTAAAGAGCAGTTTGACGTCTGCCCCGGTGTTGGCGGTTCCGGAGGGAACTGGGGGTTTCGTGGTGTCTGATGATGCCAACAAGTTTGGTTTGGGATGCGTTACGATGCAACACGGTAAGGTGATAGCGTGCGCTTCGAGCGATTGAAACCGCGGGAGCGAAATTACCCGACTCATGATATGGAGTTGGCGTGGTCGTCTTTGCACTTAAGATTTGGAGGCACTACTTGTATGGGTAGAAGATTCAGATTTTCTCGGATCACCAAAGCCTCAAGTATTTCTTCACTCGTAAGGACTGAACATGAGGCGAGAGGAGGTGGTTGGAGCTCGTGAAGGATTACGACCGTGAGATCTTGTATCACCACTGAAAAGCAAATGTTGTGGCTGATGCACTAAGTAGAAAGGCCTCGCATGATCGCAACATTGGCAAACCCCAAGAGTATCATCGGGAAGGATCTCGAGAGGGCGGAAATAGCGATGTTGTTAGGGGATGTTACCGCGCGGGGTAGCTCGATTGACCATCCAACCTTCGATAAGGCAAAGGATTATCGACGACCACCGAAAGATCCTAAGTTAAAAGTTTTTATGAGAGGGTTCAGTGATGGTGACTTCGACTTTGTGATACTTGCATGATGGGGTCCGAGATATAAAGGTCGTTGTGTGTTCCAGTAGATGCCGGTGTTCGCACAGAGTTATTGACCGAGGCTCACACCTCGCCTTTTTCTTGGCACCTGGGGGTAACAAGATGTACCAAGATCTTAAACAGACTTTTTGGTGGATGGGGATGAAGAGGAGATTGCCCGATTCGTTAGTCGGTGTCTCACCATGTCAACAGTGAAGCGCCCGAGCAGAAGTCAGCAGTTTGTTGCAACCGCTCGGGGTGCCACAAGGAAGTGGGAGGAGATCACCATGGATTTTATCTCGGGTTTGCCCAGACTCCTAGAGGATATGCACAGATTTGGGTGGTCGTTGATAGGTTGACTAAGTGTGCCCATTTCATTCCGGGCGGGATAAACTACACCGTGGGCGATGGGCACAACTGTTCCTTGAGCGAATAGTGAGGTACCACGGAGTGCCGCTTAAAATTATCTCCGACCGGGATTCCCGTTTTACATCACGGTTTTGGAAGGCCCTTCAGCGAGTTTGGGCATAGAGTGCGGCTACAAAGACAGACCTTCCACCCACAGACCGATGGCGGACCGAGCGGTAAAATCGGATCTTAGAGGATATGTTGCGAGCTGCGTGTTGGATTTCCCTGGCGATTGGGACCAATATTTGTACTTGATGTGGTTTGCCTACAACAACGATTTCGATCGACCATTCAGATGGCACCGTTTGAGGCGTTGTATGGTAAGCGCTGCAGATCTCCGGCCTTCTGGGAAGAGGTTGGTGACCGGCAGTGTTAGGCCCGAGTTGCTTCAGTGACCAATGAGGTCATCCCAGAAAATCGAGCTCGTATCTTGACCGCCCAAAGCGAGCGGAAAGAGCTACGCCGATGTTAGGCGTAAGGAGCCGGAGTTTGAGGTTGGCGGCATGTTTTCCTCAAGGTAGCTCCAATGCGAGGGGTCCTGAGGTTCGGTAAAAAGGGGAAACTGAGCCCCAGGTTTGTTGGACCTTTCGAGGTCCTTGAACGGATTGGGGTTGTGGCCTATCGGTTAGCATTGCCGCCGTCCTTGGCTGCAGTGCATAGTGTGTTCCACGTTTCGATGCTCCGCCAGTATGTGGCAGATCCTTCGCACGTCATAGATTTTGAGCCTTTACAGTTGAACCATGACCTGAGCTTTGAGGAGAAACCCATAAGGATCCTGGCATTTGAGAAAAAGGTTTTGAGGAACCGGGCCATTGACCTAGTGAAAGTGCAATGGCGGAATCAGGGAGTTGAGGAAGCTACTTGGGAGTTGGAAGGGGAGATGAGGAGGAGTTACCCAGAGTTGTTTTAGGAGCAGCGACTTCCGGGGACGGAAGTCTTCTAAGGAGGGAGTATTGTAACAGCCCGGTTTTCGGCTAAATGTAAAATAAGGTTTCCTTTTATATTTTTAGTTTGGGAGGAGCTGTTGGAAGGACTCGAACCCTTGGCCTAAAAAGGGGTTTGGAAGCTTGGGTTTAAATAAGGAAAATAAACGCGTCAGCCGGGGCTCGAAGGGGAGTCTTGGGAAGGTCATATGAGATTCCCAAGTCTATTTAAGTTAAGGAAGGGAATTCTATTTAAGGAAAAAGGAAAGAGAAAATAAGGACAAAAAAAGAAAGAACCCAAAACCCTAGACTTCTCCTTCACCCTCGCCCAAGCCGCCCCACCCGCCGTGCCGCCCACACCTCGCCCACACCGCGCCCGAGCCTCGCCCACACCACCAGCCTGCCCACCTCGCCCACCTCGCCCACACCGGCCGCCGTGCCTGCCCACGCCGCCGCCCAACGCGCTGCTTTGCCGCCCCCACGCCGCCGCGCGCCTGCGACCATCTGCCGCACCGCACCGAGCCACCGCCGGCCCGAGACCTCGTCGAGCGGCCAGCTTCGCCACCGCCGCCAATGCCCAGCCTCCACTCGCACCAGACGCCCAGCGCACCGGCCGTGCCGCCGCGCCTCGCGCGCTTCCGCACGACACCACCCAGCCATTGCGTCGCGCGCCGCGCTGCGACGCCGCGCCGCGTCTGCGTGCCCATGCCGCTTCGTCCGCGTCCGCCCGCCAACTGCGCTGCGTCTCGTCCTCGCGCGCGCGCCCAGCGCCCAGCGCTCGTCCCCACGCGCGCGCGCGCAGCGCCAGCGCTAGCGCTGTCCCTGCCGCGCCCAGGCCCAGCCAGCCAGCGCCGATAGCGCCAGTCTGCGCCAGCCTGGCTGCTACCTAGCGGCACTGTCACTCTCTGCTTGCTAGCTGCGCCGAGACGAGCGCCTTCTCGGTTAGTAAATTCCCGAGCCTCCACCCTTTGGACTTCCCGATTTTAGATCTTTGTTTATTAATTAGGATGTTTTATTACTTGTTTAGGTTGCTCGAGTTCGCTTAAAAGCTCGAGGGTCGTTATTTGATTCGGGATAATTAACCTCCACTTATTTCCAGGTAAGGATTCTTACCCGGGGTTGTGTGGACCCTATGAATAGTTGATAGCACGCTGATTACTGTAATTATATGAGTTTCTAGTGATAGGTTTCATGTTTTCTTTTGATTCATGTTCGCGACATGTTTACATCCCGTTAGTTCCATGTTAGGCTTTCCTATCTTGATAGAGCCATGCTGCCTATTGTATGCTGCTAGATCCAAGTTACGGTTAGATGTGTGATGTATAGTATAGAGGGCCGTAGAGGTAACTAGTTTGGGGTCCCGCTCGGGCAAGACCCGATGGACATCTGGAGGTGTAAGGCCCTACGGGCATCCTAGGTGTGTAAGGCCCACTGGGCATCACTGAGTCTGGAGGTGTAAGGCCCTACGGGCATCCTAGGTTTGTAAGGCCCACTGGGCATCACTGAGTCTGGAGGTGTAAGGCCCTACGGGCATCCTAGGTGTGTAAGATCCACTGGGCATCACTGAGTCTGGAGGTGTAAGGCCCTACGGGCATCCTAGGTGTGTAAGGCCCACTAGGCATCACCGAGTCCTAGGTTGTGTAAGGCCCGAAGGGCATCCAAGCGTAGGACCTAGGAGAGGCTATTGATGGAAGCCCTTGAATAGGCTCGCCCTAGAAGTAGCTCATAGCCTAAGCCAGCCGTTCGTGCTCTAAGTCTTTGTATGGTTGCCTGTCCGTGTGCTAAATGAGATGATTTCGTATTGTACCCCGATTGGGGATTCTTACTGAGTAACTTGTTGCTCACCCTTATTTTCTATGGCTTTCCACCAGGTAACTTGGGACAGAGGCTGGATGTAAGGACCCGACCCAAAAGAAGCGGTCTCTAACCTAGATCCTTACTTAGCATGCATGCCTAGGAATGCAAAACACCATCCATTCTACTCATTTAAAACTTTTGCAATCGATAGAACTTTAAACAAACCACAGAAGCCAATGTAAAAATCAAGAGTAATTGACTGATCAGTGCTTTTCTTAAAAACAAAACAAGAGTACGGTACGAGAACCATAAAATAGTTTGAGTGTTTTCCCTAGGGACTCAAGTCCCACTACATGCTAAATCATAAAGAGAACAATAAAAGAACATGCATCCCAGAGTCACTATATCCATGATCATCCAGTAGCCTCCTCCTAGCCATCCCGCCGATGTCCCAAGTTACACGGTGGAAAAACCACAGAAATAAGGGTGAGTATAAACATACTCAGTAAGAATCCCCAACCGGGGTACAATACGATACATCAGTCATCTAGCACCCTAGTATACATGCCAATAAAACAATGACTTAGAGCAAAACGGTTGAGTTAGCCTATGAGCTACTTCTAGAGCGAGCCTATTCAAGGGCTTTCATCTACTCCCTATCCTAGGTTCTACACTTGGATGCCCTTCGGGCCTTACACAACCTAGGACTCGGTCTTGTCCCGATCGGGGACTTACACCTCCAACTCGGTGATGCCCATCGGGGACTTACACACCTAGGATGCCCATCGGTCTTACACCTCCAACTCGGTGATGCCCATCGGGACTTACACACCTAGGATGCCCATCGGGTCTTACACCTCCAACTCGGTGATGCCCATCGGGGACTTACACACCTAGGATGCCCATCGTGTCTTACACCTCCAACTCGGTGATGCCCATCGAGACTTACACACCTAGGATGCCCATCGTGGTCTTACACCTCCAACTCGGTGATGCCCATCGAGGACTTACACACCTAGGATGCCCATCGGGTCTTACACCTCCAACTCGGTGATGCCCATCGAGACTTACACACCTAGGATGCCGATCGGGGTCTTACACCTCCAACTCGGTGATGCCCATCGAGACTTACACACCTAGGATGCCCATCGTGGTCTTACACCTCCAACTCGGTGATGCCCATCGAGGACTTACACACCCTAGGATGCCCATCGTGGTCTTACACCTCCGGATGTCCATCGGGTCCTCCTACCGAGCGGGACCTAAACTAGTTACCCCTACGATCTTCTACACTATACATCACCGCCTATGCCCGGCATGGAACTAACAGATAAAATAGAACAAGGTATGCCAAGATAATTAAACCCCTTGCATGGAACTAACAGAATATATCAGGGGACACAAGAGCAACACGATATGTAAGCAAGAGAAAACATGTAACCTATCCACTGGAAATTTTCATACAATCACAAGACATGGCATGCTGGAAGAACAAACCTAGCATGGAACTAACATGAACAACAAGCAGCATGCTAGCAAGATTTCAAACACAAGCTGTTCAATAGCTAACATACTCATAACAACAACCAAGCATACAAGGCACAATCATGATAGCATCGCAGGGTCCACACAACCACGGTAAGAAATCCTTACCTGGAAACAAGCAGAAAATAACTACCATAAGCCAACCAAACGACTCCCGAGCTTCTAAGTGAACCCGAGCAACCAACCGAGAAGGCACTAGATCTCGGTCCCATCTATCTCGGCAAAACAGGCACTCGGCGGCAAGTGGGCGAGCGGGACGTCTGGTGCCGTACCGGCGGCGCAGTGGCGGCGCGGCGCGCGCGCTGGCTGAGCTAGCGGCGCTGCTTTGGCGCGTGCGTGTGCGGCGAGGACAGCGGTGGTGACACGGCGCTGGCGCGCGGCGCTGGGCGCGAATCGGTTGGGCGATGGCGTCTGGTCTTGCGCGCGCGCGACAGCGCGACGACGGGTAACGCGGGCGGCGCGCGCTTTGGGCGTCTGGCGCCTAGGCTCTTCAGGCTGCATGACAGATCTCTTCTCTTGGGCTGGGCGTCTGCTGCTTGGCGATGGAAATTTCTTGGTGCGATCTGGTGAGAAAAATTTGCTCATTGGGCATGCTGCAGTGGGTTGCTTGGCTGGCCGGACGACGGCTCGGTGAGGCTCGGTTGGGTTTCTTGGTGAGGTCGGCCAGGAGAGAGAGAGAAAGAGAGAGAGAGAAAAGTGGTAAAACAAGGGAATGGGATTTTCTTGATTTTCTTTCCTTTTCCTAATTTAAATAGGTCTTGGTGACCTAAATCCCTTCCCAGGCTTCCTCCTTCGAGTCCCTTGAAGCAACCTTTTCTCCTTATATAAACTCATTTAAACCAAGCTTCCAAATTACCATCTAGGGCAAAGGCTCAAATCCCAATGGAAGCACTTAAATTAACAATAATTTTGCTAATTACCAAATCACCTTCAAACTTCCAAACAACCAGCTCGAACTTCTTGAGTCCTGCAACCAACAACAATCAAGCCTCGACAAAGGCAGGAGTGACCCTGGAATCCTCCAAAACCCACAAAACCCTGACCGGGGCAAAAGACCAAAATGCCCCTAAGGGTTAAAATAGCACTAACGACCCATCCGAACATCCGAATAATGAACCGGAAACACCTGGGAAGCCGAAATAGAAAACTGGGCCGTTACACTGGATGGCTAGGAGGAAGCGGCTCGATGATCATGGATAGCTGACTCTGGGTCGCACGTTTCTTTAAATGTTTTCCTTAATGATTTAGCATGTAGTGGGACTTGGGTCCCTAGGAAAAAGCACTCAAACTATTTTATGTTCTCGTACCGTTTTCCTTTGAATTGGTTTAAGAAAGTACTGATCAGTCATTTACCTGTTTTATTTAATTGAAATCATGGTTTTGTTTTAAAAGTGTTTACTGCAAAGGTTTAAACTTCCGACTCTGAATGATGTTTATATTCTTAATCATGCATGCTAAGTATGGACTTTAGGTTAGAGACCGTTTCTTGGGTCGGGTCCTTACATAGTGCCATGCTAGGTTTGTTCTTCCAGCATGCTTATGATTCCTGCTTTAAGTTCGTAGTATAACGCTAGGTTATGTGTGATTGATGTTGATATGTATGTCTAGCCAGGAATCAGTTATTTTGTACTCCTAGCTAGTATAGTAGGGTTTGTCATCATCTAGAGGTTGAGAGCGGACATAACGTACTTTGTCCCCACCGGTCGGGAGTAGAGCTAAGCATAACGTACATTGCTTCCCCCGACAGCCGATGTGGATTTAGCTACCACTTCGGCATAAGCCTAGTTTGTAGCCTGCTTGAGCGGAACCCTGCCAACGGTGCAAGCCTGCCTTGGCCGGTTCTTAGCTTCAGGTCGGTGGTACAAGCTGCACAGATGAGTGCCGAGGGCCTCGCACTACTGTGTTCAGTGACACCGTTTCCGAGTCTTTAGGCATGCGTACCTGGCGCGCGTAGTTTGTACTTAGGCCCCCACATTTACACCGGTTACAGTAGCATGCGGTGTGCGCGCACACCCGTTAGTCGCCGGTTCGAAGAGATCCCCCGGGCTAATGTTCTTGAGTACACTAGTTCCTTCCAGTTTAGAGCTAGACTTCGGGTACTCTCCCGATAGTCCAGATTTATTAGCAAGGGTAAGAGGCACTTGAGGACACCCATTGGGATTGGCTTTTGAGTTGATCATATGGTCGAGGGAGAAAGACCCTCGAGGGCGTCGGACATCTTTGGGATCGATTTTTGAGCTGATTAATTGGCCGAGGGAGAAAGACCCTTGGAGATGTCTCGGGATTGGTTATGAGAACCAATCATTAGGCCGGAAGTAGGAGACTTCCGAGGATTCCAGATTCTGCCTTGTAAGCTCGTTGAGCTATGATCTGTGTTGGTAACTGTTTGCATGTATACTAGGGTGCGAGATGATTGATGTATCGTATTGTACCCCGGTGGGGGATTCTTACTGAGTATGTTTATACTCACCCTTATTTCTGTGGTTTTCCACCAGGTAACTTGGGATAGCACCGGGACGGCTAACGGAGGGAGTTGATTGATCATGGGAGCCGCCGGCACTCTGTCTTTTATTGTTTGCATAATTTGTTCAGCATGTAGACGAACAGGAGTCCTAGGGGGACGTTTTTAAAAGTTGTTTAAATTGTATTGTATGATTTTATAAACACTGGCCAGGCTTGTTTTACTTTGTTGGTTTGCTTAAATGAAGGTTGTTGTTTATGTTTTAAGTGTCCCCGCTTTTAAATGTTTTGAAAGGTTTTAAATATGAGCACTAAACCTCTTGATGAAGTATTTAACTTGCATGCTGAGTGAGAACCTAGGTTTAGGACCGTATTTTGGGTTGGGTTCTTACAATGTCCCCTCTTAGCCCCTAGATGATGACAAACCCTACAAGTCTAACTATGAGTGTGAAATAACTGATTCCTGGCTAAACATACATATAACCATCAATCACACTTAACCTAGCATGATACTACGAACTTAAAGCAGGAATCATAAGCATGCTCGAAGAACAAATCTAGCATGGCACTAACATGTACAAGTAGGCAAACATGCTTGCAGGAATTCAACACAAGCTGTCCTATCCACTAACATGCTCATAATAGTAAACAGGCATACAAGTCACAATCAAGAAAGCATCGCTGGGTCCACACAACCACGGTAAGAAATCCTTACCTGGAAACAAGCATAAAATAATTATCACAACCAACAAGCGACCCTCGAGCCTCTAAGCGAACCCGAACAACCTAAGCATTTAATAAAACATCCTAATTAAATAAATAAGCAGCAGCCAACAACTCAGGGCCCAAAGAAGGAAAAGCTCGGGAATTACCAACCGAGAAAACACAAGGACTCGGCAGCAAGGGGGCAGAAGGGCGCTGCTGGAGCTGCAGGGGCGCGCTGGCGCGCCGGAACAGGCACGCGGGCGTCGCGCTTGGGCTGCGGGGACGGAACCGGGCTACAGTGAGCGGAGTCGAGCAGTGCGGGGTGGCTCGGCACGGGGTTGGGCGACCAGGTGCGGAGCGGATGCAGTCTTTGGGTCGGGCGACCGCACACGCAGGGCTGGATCTGGCGGCCGGTGCGGCAGTAGGCCGGGCCAGACGGCCTGGGCTTGGGGGGCTAGGGTTTGGTGGGCTAGGGTTAGAGGCGGCTAGGGATTGGCAAGGAGAGAGATAGAGATAGAGAGAGAGAGAGAGAGAGAGAGAGAGAGAGATATGGCAAAACAAGGGGGAAAATGGGATTTTCTTTATTTTTTTCCATCCTTATCCTATTTTAAATAGATCTTGGAACCTAAAATCCCTTCCCCAAGCTTCCTCCTTGGAGACCCGGTTGAAGCAATCTTTCTATTAATTAAAACTCATTTTCTACAAACTCCCAAATCACCATTAAGGGCATGGGTTCAAATCCCAATGGAAACACTTAAATCAATATTAATTTTGCCAAAATCCAAACACTTCCAAACTTCTGAACAGCTAGCCCAAACTTCCTGGGTCTTGCAACCAACAATGATCAAGCCTCGACAAAGGCAGGAATGGTCCTAGAATCCTAAAAATCCACAACTCCTAACCGGGGAGCAAAAGACCAAAATACCCCTAAGGGTTAAAAAGCCCAAACGGCCTAACCGATAGCCCCAAAACTGAACCGAAAGAACCTGGGAAACCGTAACGGAAAATTGGGTCGTTACAAGTTGGAAGCTTGATTTAAATTGGTTTTATTTAAGAAGAAAAGATTGTCTCAGCGGGGACTCGAAGGAGGAAAGCCTTGGGAAGGGATTTAGGTCACCAAGGCCTATTTAAGTTAGGAAAAGGAAGGAAAACCAAGAAAATTCCTTCCCTTGTTTTGCCGCTCACCCTCCATCACTCCTTCCCTCTCACCTTGCCGTCCTCCAAGAATCAAGAATCGAGAGCCAAGATCAGCGCATCGATCTGACACATCGCTCGCCGTGCACCACTTCTGCCCAGTCAGACGCAGCTGCCCACTCCCAACCAAAGATGCCCGCCTATCCTATCACCACAGCTAGCCGAAAGCGGCCCAGACACCCCAAAGACAGCCCACATCTCGCCCAGACGCCCCGCCAGCCTGCCCGTTCCGCGCCCGCGCGCCCAGTCCATGTCGTCTTGCCGCGCCAGCTAGCCCAACAGCGCCCAGCCTGCTCGCCTCTACCGCCCGACCTGCCTGCCCCTTGCTACCGAGAGCCTGGTTTTGCCAAGAGAGTTGGGCCGAGACCTAGTGCCTTCTAGGGTGGTAATTTCACGAGCCTCCACTCTTTTGGACCTTAAAATATTAGTTGTTGTCTGCTTAATTAGGTTGGTTTTATTTGATTGCTTAGGTTGCTCGGGTTCACTTAGAAGCTCGAGGGTCACTTGTAGGTTGTGGTTGCTATTTTCTGCTTGCTCCCAAGTAAGGATTTCTTAACGTGGTTGTGTGGACCCTGCGATGCTTTCAGGATTGTGCCTTGTATGCTTGGTTACTGTTTTTGTAACAGCCCAGTTTTCTACTCCAGTTTTTTAGGTGCCTTCGGGTCAAGATTTGTGTAACGGCCCAGTTTTCTATTTCGGTTACCCAGGTGATTTCGGGTCATTATTCGGATGTTCGGATGGGCCGTTAGAGCTGTTTTAACCCTTAGGGGTATTTTGGTCTTTTTACCCCCGGTCAGGGTTTTCAGGATTTTCAAGATTTCAGAGCCTTTCCTGCCTTCGTCGAAGTTTGGTGGTTGTTGGTTGCAAGACCCAAGAGGTTTGGGCAAGTTGTTTGGGAGTTTGGAGGTATTTTAGTTATTGGCAAAATTAATGGGTTTTTGAGTGCTTCCTTTGGGATTTGAACCCTTGCCCTAAATGGTTTTGGGAGTTTGTAGGAAAAAGAGTTTCTCTAGAAAGAAAAGTTTGTTTGGGCCGGGTTTTGAAAGAGGAAGCTTTGGGAAGGGATTTTAGACCCATTTAAATTAGGAAAAGGGAAGAAAAATCAAGAAAGTCCCTTTCCCCTTGTTTTGCAATCTCTCTCTCTCTCTCTCTCTCTCTCTCTCTCTCTCTCTCTCTCTCTCCTAGCCAACCTCACCAAGAAAACCCAGCCTGCCCAGCCACGCAACACCAGACGCCCTGCATCGCCTAGCCCAGGTGCGCCGAGACGCGTTGCATCGCCCAGCCCAGGTGCGCCCAGACGCGTTGCATGGCCCAGCCCAGGCGCGCCCAGACACGCCGCGCCGTTCCGCACCAGCCGCCCGAGCGCGCCAGCGCGCGCTCTGCTCTGCTTTGCCCGCTAAACGCGCCGCCGCCCAGCGCCGCTTCGCTCACGCCCGAGACGCGCCGCCGCGCGCTGTCCTCGCAGACCCGACGTCTCGCCCGCGCGCCCGACCCAGCGTGTTCGCTCACCTGCGACAGTGTAACGGCCCAGTTTTCTATTTCGGCTTCCCAGGTGTTTCCGGTTCATTATTCGGATGTTCGGATGGGTCGTTAGTGCTATTTTAACCCTTAGGGGCATTTTGGTCTTTTGCCCCGGTCAGGGTTTTGTGGGTTTTGGAGGATTCCAGGGTCACTCCTGCCTTTGTCGAGGCTTGATTGTTGTTTGGTTGCGAGGACTCAAGAAGTTCGAGCCGGTTGTTTGGAAGTTTGAAGGTGATTTGGTAATTAGCAAAATTATTGTTAATTTAAGTGCTTCCATTGGGATTTGAGCCCTTGCCTAGATGGTAATTTGGAAGCTTGGTTTAAATGAGTTTATATAAGGAGAAAAGGTTGCTTCAACCGGGACTCAAGGAGGAAGCCTGGGAAGGGATTTAGGTCACCAAGACCTATTTAAATTAGGAAAAGGAAAGAAAATCAAGAAAATCCCATTCCCTTGTTTTACCACTTTTCTCTCTCTCTCTCTCTCTCTCTCTCTCTGGCCGACCTCACCAAGAAACCCAACCGAGCCTCGCCGAGCCGTCCCGGCCAGCCAACAACCAGTAAAGCGGCCAGTCGGCGGCCAGCGAATCGCACCAGCGCACCCCATCGCCGTCAGCAGACGCCCGGCCAGCCAGAAGAGAGATCTGCTCAGCGGCCAAGCCAGCAGCGCCCAGACGCCCAGCCAGCGCCGCCCGCCGCGTTGCCCGTCCGCGCGCCGTCAACGCGCTCACCAGACGCCATCGCCCAACGATTCCACGCGCCGCCAAGCGCCAGCGCCGTGTCACCAGCGCTTGCCCGCCAGCTCAGCCAGCGCCAGCCAGCGCCGCCCGCCTGCTGCCCACTCTACTGCTCGCCCAGTACGTCCCTGCTTGCCCACTTGCCACCGAGTGCTGCTTTGCCGAGATAGATGGGACCGAGATCTAGTGCCTTCTCGGTTGGTAAATTCCCGAGCCTTCACTCTTTTGGACCCTAAGTTGTTTGGTACATTGTTATTTAATTAGGATATTTTTATAAATGCTTAGGTTGCTCGGGTTCACTTAGAAGCTCGGGAGTCGTTTGGTTGGCTTATGGTAGTTATTTTCTGCTTGTGTTTCGTGTAAGGATTTCTTACCGTGGTTGTGTGGACCTGCGATGCTATCATGATTGTGCCTTGTATGCTTGGTTGTTGTTATGAGTATGTTAGCTATTGAACGACTTGTGTTTGAAATCTTGCTAGCATCTTTGCTTGTTGTTCATGTTAGTTCCATGCTAGGTTTGTTCTTCCAGACATGCCATGTCTTGTGATTGTATGAAAATTTCCAAAGGATAGGTTACATGTTTTCTCTTGCTTCCATATCGTGTTGCTCTTGTGTCCCTGATATATTCTCATTTAGTTCCATGCAAGGGGTTTAATTATCTTGGCATACCTTGTTCTATTTTATCCTGTTAGTTCCATGCCAGGCATAGGCAGGTGATGTATAGTGTAGAAGACTGTAGGGGTAACTAGTTTAGGTCCCGCTCGGGTAGGACCCCGATGGACATCTGGAGGTGTAAGACCCCGATGGGCATCCTAGGTGTGTAAGTCCCCGATGGGCATCACTGAGTTGGAGGTGTAAGACCCTGATGGGCATCCTAGGTGTGTAAGTCCCCGATGGGCATCACTGAGTTGGAGGTGTAAGACCCGATGGGCATCCTAGGTGTGTAAGTCCCCGATGGGCATCACTGAGTTGGAGGTGTAAGACCCCGATGGGCATCCTAGGTGTGTAAGTCCCTGATGGGCATCACTGAGTTGGAGGTGTAAGACCCTGATGGGCATCCTAGGTGTGTAAGTCCCCGATGGGCATCACTGAGTTGGAGGTGTAAGACCCCGATGGGCATCCTAGGTGTGTAAGTCCCCGATGGGCATCACTGAGTTGGAGGTGTAAGACCCTGATGGGCATCCTAGGTGTGTAAGTCCCCGATGGGCATCACTGAGTTGGAGGTGTAAGACCCTGATGGGCATCCTAGGTGTGTAAGTCCCCGATGGGCATCACTGAGTTGGAGGTGTAAGTCCCCGACTGGACAGCACCGAGTCCTAGGTTGTGTAAGGCCCGAAGGGCATCCAAGTGTAGAACCTAGGATAGGGAGTAGATGAAAGCCCTTGAATAGGCTCGCTCTAGAAGTAGCTCATAGCCTAACTCAACCGTTTTGCTCTAAGTCATTGTTTTATTTGCATGTATACTAGGGTGCTAGATGACTGATATCGTGTGTTGTACCCCGGTTGGGGATTCTTACTGAGTATGTTTATACTCACCCTTATTTCTGTGGTTTTTGCACCAGGTAACTTGGGACATCGGCAGGATGGCTAGGAGGAGGCGGCTGGATGATCATGGATAGCTGACTCTGGGATGCATGTTCTTTTATTGTTCTCTTTATGATTTAGCATGTAGTGGGACTTAAGTCCCTAGGGAAAACACTCAAACTATTTTATGGTTCTCGTACCGTACTCTTGTTTTGTTTTTAAGAAAAGCAAAGCACGATCACCAATTACTCTTGATTTTTACATTGGCTTCTGTGGTTTGTTTAAAGTTCTGTTGATTGCAAAGGTTTTAAATGAGTAGAATGGATGGTGTTTTACATTCCTAGGCATGCATGCTAAGTAAGGATCTAGGTTAGAGACCGCTTCTTTTGGGTCGGGTCCTTACAGTTGGTATCGAGCTCAGAGTTATAGGTTCTGTTAGACTGACCTGCAGTTGTAGGTTGTTTTCCATGATCATCAGCGCTCACTTGCCACCATGTGTATGTCCGTAAGTTTAAAGTTAAGGGTTAAGAATTACAATCGCATCTAGTATACATGTGTTACCCTTGTTGGGCGGTGAGAGCCCAGCGTGGGCTAGTTTTTATGTTTTCTCAGAGACCGCCGATTGTTGATTACACATTGAGGCGCAGGGACGTTTAGTATCTCCAACGAGAGGAGTTGGACCGTTCATGTTGATGATGAGACCTCGTCCCAGTGGTCGTTTAGACCCGTAGGCCACCTTTGGCCCCGGCATGAGTTGCCAAGAGTAAGGGGTAGAGTCTAGCACGCCTCGAGTGAGACTCCTTGAGCAGAGTGTGCTCCAAACCATGCGAGAATTGATGGCGTGTCTTTTAGCTAACAGAGAGCGGAGACCCAGCGCAATTTGTAGCGCGTAATGGGGAGCCTTGGGCGCGAGATAGCCCAGTGGCGGGTTTATTTAGGAGACACCCCTCCTTGTAGCTTGGGCTGCCGGAGGGCTCGGGAGGGATCGATCAACGAAGTTATGCTTGATAAGTTAGTTGGCGTTGATCGAGCCGCCGAGTTTGGCTAGTGGAACCTCAGAGAGCTAGATGTTTTGAGACCCATCTGCTTTGGCGGCGAGGTAGTTGTCCAGATCGAGTTTATCATCCGTGTTGGGATGACTCGGTGTTCGAGGCCGATGACCTGATGTTCGAGAGGTCGAGGCGTGCCGCTCTGTGTTTGTTTGATGCAAAGGTGTGGTGGTGGAAGTCCCCTATGAGAGGCGGACCAGCAGAGTCTCCACCACCACCGGTCGATTGGCAAGCTGCCAAGTTAGTAGCTTTTGAGGAAGATGTAGAGACATCTTGTCCTCCCGCAAGCTTGCGATCGTTTTGTAGCCACTTCTTATAGTACCCTCGTGAGCCGTGGGGTAGTGTGGAGTTTGCTTGTCAAGACTTAATCCGTCCGTGGTTTTCAAATTGGCTATTAGAGAGAAGCACCTTCATTAGCATGTTCCAAGAGTGGAGCAGTGTGCCGCCACCCGAGGGTTGGCCTGAGTATTTGTTGAGCATCGAGTGGGATGCGGGAGTGGGCCGTGGCTTGTCCATTAGACGTGATGTCGAGAGAATAATCTACTCGAGTGTTGAGACCCTTGTGTTGAGTGCCATTGCCTGTCACTGGAGTGTGACCTTCCCTTCCCTCGAGAGGGACTTAAAGCCCGTAAAGAGATGTTTGTGTTGTTAAGGATGTAGTGCTGTTGGCACCAAGCTTTGAGGAGGAGGCCTAGAGTCGGCCGGTTGGCACTTTTTGTGCAGATGGTTCCAAGACCCGCCCGAAGTTTGGCATCCCCACTAGTCTTGTACCCACTTCCTGAGATTGCACCTGTTTGGGTTGCATAAGAGATCTAGCTCGGTGGTAGTAAGAGAACTACAAGAGTGAGGTTGTTCGAGGGATAAGTAGGAGCCTTCGAGGTCACCGAGAGCTAGGTACAAAGGATGTGTTGGTTGTTAAGGGCTAGCGCGTCCGAGTTCTCGCTTTGTGTTGTGGGGCTTGTGAGCCAGTTGGATGGTAGTGTGACTCAACTACCCTGGAGTTACCCTAATATGAGTAGGGTTGGCATCGATGATGCGTGGTTGATCCAGTGTTAGAGCCATGAGTTGGAAGGTTGATCGGAGCACGTTTAGTGGACCATTGGTATGAGGTAAGTTAGCTTGGTGTGGCTATGCTCTTGTAAGAGTGAGTGGACCAATGTGGCATTCCGTGGTGAGTTGACCACGAGTGGGTTGAACTCTTGTTGCTCCTTTGCTAGTTGTGGCTCTATTGGGAGGCAAAAGTTGCCTTGTGTGAGAGTACTTATTGGTTTGGATCTTAAGGAATCAAGTTGGAGATGTACACGTCGGTGTACTTTTGTGTAGCTCGTTCCGTGGTGTATGTTTTGGGAACCACGAAAGGTTCGTGTTGAGGAACCAGAGCTCAGTCACACCAAGCAAGGTGTCCCTCGGTTGAGTTGCTGGATGCTTGTAGTCGGTTGGCAAGCTAGAGTTGTTCTTAGTAGCCTCTGCGTTGGTTTTCAGAATTCTTAGCAAGGTGGTGCTTGGCGTTGACCAAGGTTTGGTTCCCATGTGGTTTCTAGAGCTAGCTTCGTTCGAGCAAGCGGGAGTTGCCCTGAGGACTTGTTCCTAGTCAGGAAGTTTTGGGAGTTGACCCCTCCCTCGGAGGTTGAGTAAGTACTGCTAGTTCTAAGTTGGTGGTTCAAGCGATTGTGGAATCCCTCGATTGTTGCTTTCGAGGGAATTGGTTGTTGTTGCCTTCGATGAGTAGGACAACTAGCGTGTGTGAAGTTCACTGTCCTTCGGAAGTCCGCTTGCTGGGAAATCGTCCCTGTAGAGGAGGAGTCAGCTTAGCTCCTGAGTTGTGTAGTTGATTAGAGTGGCGTAGCGGTCAGCCCAGCGAGAGTGTCCCTGCGTTGGCTTGTTAGCAAGCGGAAAGTTGTTTGTCCCCGCAAGGGCGGAGGCCAGCCAGTTCAAGGGCTTGAGTTGTTGTTGGAAGGTTGTTGGGTCCTTGGAGTTTGTAGAACCCCTAGTTCCTTGGTCGTTGAGTTGCACCGTGGATGCCAGTTTCGAGTATTAACTTTTGAGGTAGTCTTGCTGACCCGAGTTGTTCATGATCCGCAAGCTTGTGGTCGTCGCTATCCTTATTCCTCGCGATGTTTCGTGGGTGGAGTTTCTGGATCGGAAGGAGAGTTAGGTCTAGCTATAAGGAGGAAGTCCTTAGAGCAGCCAGATGGACTTAAGGGTTGAGTGGTAGCTTGGAGGGGAGCTTCGCTCGTTCTAAGACTTGGTTTGAGTTTCTGTAGAGCCAGCCCTTCTCGGGCTCTGTTCCTAGTTGGTGTGCGTTCGCAGTTGGCGTTATAGCTGAGCCACAGTTGAGTGGGTTGGCACAGAGGTGCCGTGGAAATGGTTGGTAAAACCTTTGAGTTGTTATCCTCGAGGTGTTGTGTTGCAAGTAGCCGCGTGTTGTTTTATTCCTTCTTTGCTCGAGATTTTTTAGAAAGGTATGTTGTTTGTTTCCTTATTTGGCGATATTCTCTTAGGCCAGTGGCTGGTCGGATTGCATTGGAAAGTTGTTGTCGGCCGATGAGGGCTCCAGTTTATTAGTTTGGTTGAGTGGAGCCTGTTCCTGGACCTTGTCGTTCATGGGTGGCCGAGTCGTGAGTTTCAAACTAGTGTGAGTGGCGTTAGCCGTCCGGTGAACTGTATGTGCCCACGGCTTCAGTGCGTCGGTGCTCTTCAAGATGGTTGTTTAAGTGTTGTGGTCGTGTTCTAGTGAGACAAGTTTGCCTTTGGGATCCGTCGCCAGTTGGTGATTCGATTGGATTTCGCTAAGGCTGCAGGCAAGCCTTGTGGTTCGTTGATCTCATGTGAAGTAAGAGTAGGCCTTGTAGTTTCTGAATCCCGGGAGGTTCAGTTGTTTGGTCAAGATGGTGTAGAGTTGAGGCTGTTTGGTAACACCGTGAGCCCAGAGAAGTTTCGCCAGGTCTTGCGGAGAGTTTTAGAACTTGTGACCAATCCACAAGTTTGCTGAGAGTAGCGTCGTGGAGAGGCATTACGAGTGGGTCAGCAGGATAAGTGAGCCCCTAAGATTTTAAGATCGTTTGAGAGCTGATGCGAGTTTGAGGATGTGGCTTACCGCTTAGCACTACCGCATCTATTTCCTCGGAGTTCGGGTATGCCCAGTCTTGGTTGAGATAGCTTGTGGCGTAATGGATGGCTTTGCGGCTTTGAGCCTTTGGAAACCCAAGAGGGTTGGGATTTCAAGAAGGACTAGTGTTGGCTTGACAAGGAGTTTACTTGGTTAAGGATCAGTGGAGTTTTCCTAGAGTTGTTTTCGTCTTAGGACTTTCGAGGACGAAAGTCTTAAAAGGAGGGAGTATTGTAACGACCCAGTTTTCTATTTCGGCTTCCCAGGTGTTTCCGGTTCATTATTCGGATGTTCGGATGGGTCGTTAGTGCTATTTTAACCCTTAGGGGCATTTTGGTCTTTTGCCCCGGTCAGGGTTTTGTGGGTTTTGGAGGATTCCAGAGTCACTCCCCGCCTTTGTCGAGGCTTGATTGTTGTTGGTTGCGAGGACTCAAGAAGTTCGAGTGGTTGTTTGGAAGTTTGAAGGTGATTTGGTAATTAGCAAAATTATTGTTAATTTAAGTGCTTCCATTGGGATTTGAGCCCTTGCCCTAGATGGTAATTTGGAAGCTTGGTTTAAATGAGTTTATATAAGGAGAAAAGGTTGCTTCAACCGGGACTCGAAGGAGGAAGCCCGGGGAAGGGATTTAGGTCACCAAGACCTATTTAAATTAGGAAAAGGAAAGAAAATCAAGAAAATCCCATTCCCTTGTTTTACCACTTTTCTCTCTCTCTCTTTCTCTCTCTCTCCTGGCCGACCTCACCAAGAAACCCAACCGAGCCTCGCCGAGCCGTCCCGGCCAGCCAACAACCCACCGAAAGCAACCAGTCAGCAGCCCCGCCAGATCGCACCAAAGAAATTTCCATCACACAAGCAGCAGACGCCCAGCCAAGAAGCGAATCTGCTGCAGCAGCCAGCAATTCAGCGCCCAGACGCCCAAGCAGCGCCGCCGCGCCGCGTTACCCCGTCCGCCGCGTCGCGCGCGCACAGACTGCCGCCATCGCCCAACCGATTCGCGCCCAGCGCGCTGCGCCAGCGCCGTGTCACTGGCGCTCGCCGCCCGGCTCAAGAACGCCAGCCCAGCGCGCCGCCAGCGCCCAGCCTGCTGCGCCCCCTACCTCTCGCCCCGCTTGCCCACTTGCCGCCGAGTGCCTGTTTTGCCGAGATAGATGGGACCGAGATCTAGTGCCTTCTCGGTTGGTAAATTCCCGAGCCTTCACTCTTTTGGACCCTAAGTTGTTTGGTCATTGTTATTTAATTAGGATATTTTTATAAATGCTTAGGTTGCTCGGGTTCACTTAGAAGCTCGGAGTCGTTTGGTTGGCTTATGGTAGTTATTTTCTGCTTGTTTCCAGGTAAGGATTTCTTACCGTGGTTGTGTGGACCCTGCGATGCTATCATGATTGTGCCTTGTATGCTTGGTTGTTGTTATGAGTATGTTAGCTATTGAACAGCTTGTGTTTGAAATCTTGCTAGCATGCTGCTTGTTGTTCATGTTAGTTCCATGCTAGGTTTGTTCTTCCAACATGCCATGTCTTGTGATTGTATGAAAATTTCCAAAGGATAGGTTACATGTTTTCTCTTGCTTCCATATCGTGTTGCTCTTGTGTCCCCGATATATATCTGTTTAGTTCCATGCAAGGGGTTTAATTATCTTGGCATACCTTGTTCTATTTTATCCTCGTTAGTTCCATGCCGGGCATAGGCGGTGATGTATAGTGTAGAAGACTGTAGGGGTAACTAGTTTAGGTCCCGCTCGGTAGGACCCCGATGGACATCCGGAGGTGTAAGACCGATGGGCATCCTAGGTGTGTAAGTCCCCGATGGGCATCACTGAGTTGGAGGTGTAAGACTCGATGGGCATCCTAGGTGTGTAAGTCCCCGATGGGCATCACTGAGTTGGAGGTGTAAGACCCCGATGGGCATCCTAGGTGTGTAAGTCCCCGATGGGCATCACTGAGTTGGAGGTGTAAGACCCTGATGGGCATCCTAGGTGTGTAAGTCCCCGATGGGCATCACTGAGTTGGAGGTGTAAGACCGATGGGCATCCTAGGTGTGTAAGTCCCCAGATGGGCATCACCGAGTTGGAGGTGTAAGACCCAGATGGGCATCCTAGGTGTGTAAGTCCCTGATGGATGGGCATCACCGAGTTGGAGGTGTAAGACCACGATGGGCATCCTAGGTGTGTAAGTCCCGATGGGCATCACCGAGTTGGAGGTGTAAGACCACGATGATGGGCATCCTAGGTGTGTAAGTCCCCGATGGGCATCACTGAGTTGGAGGTGTAAGACCCCGATGGGCATCCTAGGTTCGTAAGTCCCCGATGGGCATCACTGAGTTGGAGGTGTAAGTCCCCGATCGACATGGCAGACCGAGTCCTAGGTTGTGTAAGGCCCGAAGGGCATCCAAGTGTAGAACCTAGGATAGGGAGTAGATGAAAGCCCTTGAATAGGCTCGCTCTAGAAGTAGCTCATAGCCTAACTCAACCGTTTTGCTCTAAGTCATTGTTTTATTTGCATGTATACTAGGGTGCTAGATGACTGATGTATCGTATTGTACCCCGGTTGGGGATTCTTACTGAGTATGTTTATACTCACCCTTATTTCTGTGGTTTTTCCACCAGGTAACTTGGGACATCGGCAGGATGGCTAGGAGGAGGCGGCTGGATGATCATGGATAGCTGACTCTGGGATGCATGTTCTTTTATTGTTCTCTTTATGATTTAGCATGTAGTGGGACTTAAGTCCCTAGGGAAAACACTCAAACTATTTTATGGTTCTCGTACCGTACTCTTGTTTTGTTTTTAAGAAAAGCACTGATCAGTCAATTACTCTTGATTTTTACATTGGCTTCTGTGGTTTGTTTAAAGTTCTGTTGATTGCAAAGGTTTTAAATGAGTAGAATGGATGGTGTTTTACATTCCTAGGCATGCATGCTAAGTAAGGATCTAGGTTAGAGACCGCTTCTTTTGGGTCGGGTCCTTACAGACAGCCCGCGTCTGCACGTCCCCTGCCTCGCTAGCGCCAGCGCCCAGTGCCAGCGCCAGCGCGCCCTGCTTGTCCTTGCTGACGGGCAGCCTGCCCAGCCGTGCGGATTGGGGGGTGACCTTGTGTCTTCTCGGTCGGTAATTCCCGAGTCTTTTCTTCTTTGGGCACTAGGCTGTTGGCTGCTGTTTATTTAATTAGGTTGTTTTTACTAAAATGCTTAGGTTGCTCGGTTTCGCTTTAAAGCTCGAGGGTCATTATTTGATTGTGAAAGTTATCTCTACTCGTTTCCAGGTAAGGATTTCTTACCGTGGTTGTGTGGACCCTGCGATGCTTTCTTGATTGTGGCTTATATGCATGTTTACTTGTATGAACATGATTAATGGATAGGACAGCTTGTGATTGCATTCTTGCTAGCATGTTTGCCTGTTTGTACATGTTAGTGCCATGCTAAGATTGTTCTTCCAGCATGCTTGAGATTCCTGCTTTAAGTTCGTGGTATCATGCTAGGTTATGTGTGATTGATGTTGATATGTATGTCTAGCCAGGAATAAGTTATTTTGTACTCCTAGCTAGTATAGTAGGGTTTGTCATCATCCAGAGGATGAGAGCGGACATAACGTACTTTGTCCCCACCGATCGGGTGTAGAGCGAAGCATAACGTACATTGCTTCCCCCCGGCAGCCGATGTGGATTTAGCTACCACATCGGCATAAGCCTAGTTTGTAGCTCGCTAGAGCGTAACCCCGCCAACGGTGGAAGCCTTTGCCTTGGCCTGTTCTTAGCTTCGTGTCGGTGGTACAGCCGCACAGATGAGTGCCGAGGGCCTCGCACCATCGTGTTCGGTGACACCGTTTCCGAGTCTTTAGGCATGCGTCGTGGCCCGCGTAGTTTGTACTTAGGCCCCCACATTTACGCCGGTTGCAAAGAAGATGCGGTGTGCGCGCAAGACACGCGTTAGTCGCCGGTTCGGAGAGCTCCCGGGCTAATGTTCGTGAGTACACCGTTCCTTCCATTTAGAGCGGACTTGGGTACTCTCCCGATATTCCGCATTTGTTAGCGAGGGTAAGAGGCCCTTGAGGACACCCATTGGGATTGGCTTTTGAGCCGATCATATGGTCGAGGAGAAAGACCGTCGAGGGTGTCGGACATCTTTGGGATCGGTTTTGAGGTGATCAATTGGCCGAGGGAGAAAGACCCTGGAGATGTCCCGGGATTGGTTATGAGAGCCAATCATTAGGCCTGAAGTAGGAGACTTCTCGTGATTCCAGATTCTCGCTTTGTAAGCTCGTTGAGCTATGATCCGTGTTGGTAAATCGCTTGTTTGCATGTATACTAGGGTGCCAGATGATTGATGTATCGTATTGTACCCCGGTTGGGGATTCTTACTGAGTATGTTTATACTCACCCTTATTTCTGTGGTTTTCCACCAGGTAACTTGGGATAGCACCGGGACGGCTAGCGGAGGGAGCTGATTGATCATGGGAGCCGCCGGCACTCTGTCTTTTATTGTTTGCATAATTTGTTCAGCATGTAGACGGACAGGAGTCCTAGGGAGACGTTTTTAAAAGTTGTTTAAATTGTATTGTATGATTTTATAAACACTGGCCAGGCTTGTTTTACTTTGTTGGCTTTACTTAAATGAAGGTTGTTGTTTATGTTTTAAGTGTCCCCGCTTTTAAATGTTTTGAAAGGTTTTAAATATGAGCACTAAACCGCTTGATGAAGTATTTAACTTGCATGTTGAGTAAGAACCTAGGTTTAGGACCGTGTTTTGGGTCGGGTTCTTACAATTCGGTTGTTTGGTTGGGTCGTTAGAGCTGTTTTGACCCTTGGGGGTATTTTGGTCATTTGGCTCCCCGGGCAGGATTTTGTGGATTTTTAGGGCTTCGAGGTCGCTCTTGCCTTTGTCGAGGCTTGATTGTTGTTGGTTGCGAGTCCCGAGATGTTTGGGCTAGTCGTTTGGAAGTTCGGTTGTGGTTTGGGTTTTTGGCAAAGTGATGGTTGGTCGTGTGCTTCCTTTGGGATTCGAGCCCGGGCCCTTGGTGTTGATTTGGAAGTTGAATTTAAGTGTGTTTTATTTTTTGGAAGAGGTTTCTTCAGTCGGGTCTCGAAGGAGGAAGTCGAGAAATGGGATTTTAAGGTTTTAATTTGGATAAGGATGGAAAAAGAGATTAAATCCCCATTTTCTTTTTATTTTCCCATTTTCCCTTTTTCTTTTATTTCAAAATCACCTTTTCTCTCTCCCTCTCTCTCTCTCTCTCTCTCCCCCCAGCCCGAGCCTAGCCCAACCCAAGCCCCAGCTCGCCCAGGTCGCCCCAGCTCGAGCCTGCTCGCCCAGCCAGGTCGCGTTGCCAGCCCGAGCCCGCCCAGCCAGGTCACGTCGCCCAGCCAGGCCGCACAGTGCCGCTCTTCCCGTCCGCGCCCGTGCCGCCTTGATCCGAGCCGCCTCGTGCCAGATCGAGCTTCTCCTATAGCTCGCCGTGCCAGATCGAGCGTCTTGTAGCCGTCGCGTCGCGTCGCGCGCTGTCTGCGCGCGATCCACCTCGTGCCGAGCCGCGCCGCGCTTTCGCCACCGAGCTTCGCGCTCGCGCGCATGCTTGCTCCCTGCAGCTCGCCCCCGCGTTCGCGTCTGCGCCCGAGATTGTTCGCAGCTTAGGATTTGTGTGTAGAAGCCTCCCGACCAAGGTAAGGATTTCTTACCGGAGTTGTGTGGACCCCGCGATGTTCTATGTGATTGTTGTTTGTATGTTTGTTTGTGATTATCAGCATGTATAGTTTAGGTGCTCTGTTCTGAATTCCTGACTAGCATGACTTCGTATGTTGTTCTCTCATGTTAGTCCATGCTAGGTTGTTCCGTTCTGGCATGCTCATATCTGTTCTTGTTTCGTAGTATCCTGCTAGGTTCGTTGTATCTGTTGAGCACGTATTGGATTGTATGTTATTGATATGATATGTTAGAGTGTAGGTAGGTAGCATCATCCGGGCCCGAATGCATAAAGTATCTTGCATCCATGGCAGGGACGTACGAGGTAGTACTCCGTCCCAGGACCCCGTGAGAGTTTAGCTAACCCGACCGGTAGGCCCTGCAATCTTGGGTGAGGGTGGTAGTCTGCGCGATGCCCCAACGGTCGGGATGATGACTTGGCATTGCCTCGTCCCCGACAACCGGCACGTCCTCAGCGTGTTCGGCCGTAGCCCTTGATTGCCACCTGTTAGGCAAGGACGGCTTCCTGGTGTAAGCCTACCACTACCGATTCCTTAGCCTCAGGTGCGGTGGTTCAGGCTGACATAGTTCACGTGTCCGTGTCTCTCACACCCTATGTCGCGACACCGATCCGTAGATTTAGTTAGGCATGGTGGATGGACTGGGCGCTTTCCACTAGACCCGCAACCCCGAGTTGCGGTGAGCATGCGGTGCGCGCGCATACGCTCATTACAAATACGATCGGAGAGCTCCTCGGGATTATGAGCCAGTGCACCTTTCGTATCGATAGTAGACAGGCTGAGGTCGGGACTTGTTTCTCGTATAGGGCGTATTGTGTGGTGTGGATTATTCCGGACTAAGACCCTGAGTTGGCATCCGAAGATTATTGTGGATTTAAGCTATGTGCTCTATTCTGTGTTTATATTCATAGCTTGCATACATTCTTCTAGATGGCCATGTATATCGTATTGTACCCCGATTGGGGATTCTTACTGAGTAATTCGTTACTCACCCTTATTTTGTGGTTTTCCACAGGTAACCAAGGTGCGAGACAGGATGGATGAAGGAGGAGCTGTGATCATGGGAACCTGCTGTCGTCTCTGACTTTTTATGTTATGACTTTTGTCTTTTTATTTTCCCATGAATGCATGTAGTCGGGCACGGAGCCCTAGGATGTTTTCTCAATGTTTTTGTGGATTCCAACATTGTTGTATCTGAGAAGGTTTGAATGATTTTAATAAATCTCTGATCAGAGTAAACTTTGGAAATGTATTTATCCTGAAACAGGTACTTGGAGACAGGAACAGGTTTCAGTAAACTGTTATGATTTCATTGTTTGATTGTTGAAAGTTTTTAGTTTTAATTGGAATCCGAACTCATATTTGCATATTGTCCTTTACTTTGAATGCATGCATTGGGGTAAAGGCCCATTTAGAGCCCCTTTTGGGTCGGGTCTTTGATGAGCTTGGTATCGAGCTCGAGTCATAGATTCTGTAGGACTCCGCTCTTGTTGTAGGTCGTTCTTCCCATGATCACCAGCACTCCGACAGTCATCAGGTCGCCTAAGTGTTCTGTTTTTAGAAAAGGGTTAAGAATTTACAATACCTTTCATCTAGTGTATGCCTTGTTTAGTGTTGTAGAGCGGTGACGAGCAGGTTTTGATTCGTTGTTGGTTTGGATGTAGATCACCAAAGATGCCACCACCCGCACCTAAGAGGAGGTTCGAGAGCGGTAGAGGTATCGGGATCGGATCTCGACATCGCAGGACATCGTCCCAAGCTGAGACTGATGGCATTCCACCAGTAGCTCCCCCTATTGCGCCTACAGGAGGTATTGAGGCGACTGAGCTCCGTGAGACTGCTCCTGGTGCAGATTTTGCTGATTCTATGAGGGCTATGATGGTCAGCCTGTTGAGTGACCAGAGGTCAGAGACCCAGGCCTTGTTGGCTGCGCAGCGGGAAGAGTCACAAGCTCAAATTGAGCCGTTGTCCCGCATGTTTCAAAGAGGCGCAAGAAGACTCCCACTCCACAGAGCAAGTAGCCCCAGAGGCAGATATGGCAGAGGGTGCCGAGGAGTTGGGTAGATGGTTGAAATACTTCGTGAAGTGGAAGCCTGAGAAGTTTGATGCCACAGGAGATGCTTTAGCGGTAGCCAGATGGATTGCCCATTTGGAGTACACCTTCCTGATTATGGTGTGCCCCGATGTTCAGAGGCCGAGGTGTGCGGCTCATGTGCTAGGAGGCACTGCGAGATGGTGGTGGGAGTCCACTTTGAGTGAGAGGCCAGCTGGGTCTCCACCTGCTACTTGGGAGTTCTTCAAGTCAGAATTCAAGGTCAAGTACATTAGTGATGAGGCTCAAGAGAAGATGGTGGAGCTTTTCCAGAACTTGAAGCAGGGTTCTGATTCTATCGAGAAGTATGAGAGAAAGTTCTCGGAGTATGGATACTTTGCTCCGTAGTTGATAGCCACCCCTGAGTTGAAGATTCGGAAGTTCATATCTGGATTGAGGCAGGGTGTCTCTCAGGATGTCAGGGCTCAGGCTCCTGACACTTATGCTAGAGCTATTCAGTTAGCCACTATTTATAACGGGAAGTATCCCGTTGAGCGGGTTGTTGCCGCTCCGGTTCAGCGTCCTGTTCCAGCTGCAGTGGGACAGAAGAGGAAGTTCGATTTCAGGGGAGGAGACCAGCGCCGCCAAGGACAGTTTCACAATCGGGATTAGCATAGAGCCCCGATTCGTTTCCAGCCTCGCCAGCAGGGGGGTCCCAGGCAGGTTCCCGCTTGTGCTTCTTGTGGGAGGACCCACACTGGAGCTTGTCAGACAGGGCCCAGGGTGTGTTTTCGCTGTGGTAGTGTAAAAACCCAACCCGAAAACGGGACTAAACCTAGATCTTTACTCAGCATGCAAGTGAAAAGCATAAAAGGACCCAGCCAGGGTCGGTTTGTAAAACGTTTCAAATATAAGAGTGGAAAATATTAGAACAACGTAAAACATTCATTAGGCAAAAACGAACCATTCAAATTAAAAACAGTGACTGATCAGTACTTTCCTTAAAAACATAAAATAGTTCAAATCATAAGTTTTCCCTACGGACCCAGGCCCAACTACATGCTGAAATCAAAAACAGAAAAATAAGACACGACAGAGTGTCAGCAGCATCCATGATCTCTCAGCTCCCTCCGCTAGCCGCCTCGGTGCTGTCCCAAGTTACCTGTGGAAGAAACAACAATAAGGGTGAGTATAAACATACTCAGTAAGAATCCCCGATCGGGGTACGATACGATGCAATCAATCATCTAGCAACCTAGTACACATGCAAATAGTTATCAACATGGATCTCAGCTCAACGAGCTCACAAGGCAAATCTGGAGTCCTCGGAAGTCTCCTACCTCCGACCTAATGATTGGTCCTCATAACCAATCCTGGGACATCTCCGAGGGTCTTTCTCCCTCGACCAATTGATCAGCTCAAAAACCGATCCCAAAGATGTCCGACACCCTCGAGGGTCTTTCTCCCTCGACCAATTGATTAGTTTAAGAGCCAATCCCAACGGGTGTCCTCAAGGGCCTCTTACCCTCGCTATAAATCTGGACTATCGGGAGAGTACCCAAGTCCGGCTCTAAACCGAAGGAACTGGTGTACTCACGAACATTAGCCCGGGAGCTCTCCGAACCGGCGACTAAAGCGTGTCTTGCGCACACCGCATGCTGCCGCAACCGGCGTAAATGTGGGGCCTAAGTACAAACTACGCGGGCCAGTGCACGCATGCCTAAGACTCGAAGCGGTGTCACCGAACACGAGAGTGCGAGGCCCTCGGCACTCATCTGCGGGCAAACCACCACCGACTGGCTAAGAACCGCCAAGGTAGGCTTGCACCGCTGGCGGTGGTTCCGCTCTAGCAGTTACAAACTAGGCTTATGCCAATGAGGTAGCTAATCCTCATTGGTCACGGGGAAGCAATGTACGTTATGCTTCGCTCAACTCCCGACCGGTGGGGACAAGGTACGTTATGTCCGCTCTCAGCCTCTAGATGATGACAACTTTACTACACTAGCTAGAGTACAGAGTAAACGATTCCTGGCTAACATACACAATAATCATCGATCATACATAACCTAGCATGGGACTACGAACGTAAAGCAGGAATCTCAGGCATGCTGGAAGAACAATCCTAGCATGGCACTAACATGTACAAACAAGCAAACATGCTAGCAAGAATGCAATCCCAAGCTGTCCTATCCACTAATCATGTTCATAAAAGTAAACATGCATTTAAGGCGCAATCAAGAAAGCATCGCAGGGTCCACACAACCACAGTAAAGAATCCTTACCTGGAAACAAGTGGAAAAATAGCTATCACGAATCAAATAAGACCCTCGAGCTTAATAACAAACCCGAGCAACCTAGGCATAATAAAAGCATCCTAAATAAATATACAACAGCCAGCAGCTTAAAAATCTAAAAGGGAAAAGGCTCGAGAATTACCAACCGAGAGGACACGGGCTCTCGGCAGCAAGCGGGCGTTTGGGCGCGCCGCTGCAGTGGCGAGGACGCTGGCGCTGGGCGCACGGCAAGGCAGGCGGACACACTGGAGCGGGCGCGCGGCAATGGCGAGCGGATGCGCAGGAGCGGGCGCGCGGCACGGGGGGGCAGTGTGCGGGCGATCGGGTTGCAGAGGCGACACGCGAGTGAGCGGGCTCGGCTGATGCGCGGAGAGCGCTGGTCCGGCTGGTGAGGCTCGGTGCGATCGCGGTCTTTGGCGGCCGCGAGCGACGCTGGCGATCTTTGGCGTGCGGCGGTGGGGTGTCTGGATCAGACGCAGCGGCGGTGGGCGTGGCAAGGGGCCGAGCGGCTGGTGCGGTCTGTGCGGTGCGCGCAGTTGGTGGGGCCGAGCGCCCGGTGCGGTCTGCGTGCGCGCAGTTGGTGGGGCCGAGCGCGGTGTGGTGCGGTGTTGCTGGGGTGGCTTGGCTGAGTGGTGCGGCTGGGTTAGGGTGGCTCGGTTTTAGGAGAGAGAGAGAGAGAGAGAGAGAGACTACCAAGGGAACAAAGAGGGTTTTCCCTAATTTCCTTCTTTTTCCTATTTTAAAAGGGTTAGGAGACCTAAAATTCCCTTCCCAAGGCTTTCTCTTGAGGGTCTCGACTAAAGAAATTCTTTTCTTTTTAACTAAATCTCTTTTTCAAAAAACTCCAATTTCACCATTAGGGCAAGGGTTCAAATCTCAATGGGACCAATTAAATTTCAATTAATTTTGCTATCAACCGGAATGTCTCCGAACTTCTAATCAACTAACCCAAACTCCTTGGGTCTTGCAACCAACATTAATCAAGTCTCAACGAAGGCCGAAATGACCCTGAAGCTCTGAAAATCCTCAACCTCTGACCGGGGAGCAAAAGACCAAAATACCCTTAAAGGTTAAAAAGCTCTAACGGCCCAACCGATTGCCCCAATACTGAACCGAGAGTACCTGGGAAACTGGAATGGAAAACTGGGCCGTTACAGGTAGGGAGGGGCACATGATCCGTTCTTGCCCTCAGCCAGCTATGGTAGCTCAGCCAGCGCAGCAGTAGGGTCGGGTGTTTGCTACGACCCGTCAGGAGGTCGAGCGTACGAATGCCGCTGTGGCAGGTACGCTTCTTGTTTTAGATCACTGCGCATTTGTCTTGTTTGATTCTGGTTCTACGCATTCATTTGTATCTGTGTTGTTTGTTGAGCATGCTAAATTGAGATTAGAGCCTCTAGGTTTTGAGTTGTCTGTTGCAACTCCTTCGGGAGTTGATATGTTAGCTAGAGATAAGAGTAAGGATGGCTGGATCGAGATATCCGGAGAGTTTCTTGTGGCTACGCTCATAGTTCTACCTATGAGTGGTTTCGATGTGATTCTTGGTATGGAGTGGTTAGCCGCTAACCACGCGTTGATTGACTGCCATAAAAAAGAAGTAGTGTTCAGGCCACCTGGTCGGCCCAGCTTTAAGTTTCGTGGAGTCCAGGGTGGAGTTTGCCCGCCGATGGTGTCAGCTGCGAAAGCTCGTCGGTTGCTAGCTCATGGAGCTTGGGGCTATCTAGCCAAGTTGTGCAGGGAGAGCCCCCTCACGATCGCTGATCAGTGCCGGTCGTGCAGGAGTTTGCGGACGTGTTTCCTGAGGAGCTACCGGGGTAACCCCCGAAGAGAGAGGTTGACTTCACAATTGAGCTCGAGCCAGGGACCCTCCCTATCTCGAAGGCTCCGTATCGTATGGCGCCAGCCGAGTTGAAGGAAATCAAGGTTCGATTCAGCGGGAGATGTTAGATCGAGGGTTCATCCGTTCGAGTGTGTCCCCGTGGGGAGCACCAGTTCTGTTTGTGAAGAAGAAGGATGGTTCGATGCGCTTATGTATTGATTATCGCGAGCTTAATAAGGTGACAGAAAAGAATAAGTATCCGTTGCCCCGTATCGATGATTTGTTCGATCAGCTTCAGGGAGCCTCCGTGTTCTCCAAGATAGATCTGAGATCCGGTTACCATCAGTTGCGGATCAGGGATGGCGACATTTCTAAGACAGCTTTCAGGTCTAGATATGGTAACTACGAGTTCGTGGTCATGTCGTTTGGATTGACTAATGCCCCAGCCGCGTTTATGGACATGATGGATAGGGTGTTCAAATCATTTTTGAACAGCTTCGTCATCGTGTTCATTGACGATATTCTGATCTATTCGAGGTCTAAGGAGGGCCATGCAGAGCATTTAAGGCGGGTATTGGCAGCCTTGAGAGAAAATCAGCTTTATGCGAAGTTTTCCAAGTGTGAGTTCTGGTTGGAGCAGGTGGCCTTCCTAGGTCACGTAGTTTCGAGAGATGGTATAGCCGTGGACCCCACAAAGATCGAGGCCGTGAGTTCGTGGGCCAAGCCGACTTTAGTTGCCGAGATATACGACTTTTCTCGGGATTGGCGAGTTACTATCGTAGATTTGTTAAGGACTTTTCCGCCATAGCCTCGCCCCTCACTCGTCCGACGAGGGAAGGGTGTCGAGTTTGTTTGGGACAAGAGGGTGTGATGAGAGCTTTGCTGTGCTCAAGCGCAGCTTTGACTTCAAAGAAGAAGTGTTGGCAGATCCGGAGGGGACAGTGTGGTTTTGTGGTTTACAAATGATGCTTCCAAGTTTGGGTTCGGTTGTGTGTTGATGCAAAGACGGAAGGTCATTACCTATGCTTCCCTCGATTTGAAGCCGTATGAGCGTAACTACCCGACTCATGATATGGAGTTGGCAAAGCAGTGGTGTTTGCAATCAAGATTTGGAGGCATTAATCGTATGGTGAGCGGATTCGGATGTTTACCGATCACCAAAGCCTCAAGTATCTGTTTACTCAGAAGGAGTTGAATATGAGGCAGAGGAGATGGTTAGAGCTGGTAAAGGATTATGACTGCGAGATTTTGTACCATCCGGGTAAATCCAATGTAGTGGCTGATGCTTTGAGTAGGATGTCGTCGCACTCCGCGGCGTTGTTGAGTTCCCAGCCTAGATTGCGGAAAGAGTTCGAGCGGGCCGAGCTTGCAGTGTTGTTGGGTGAGGTTACCGCCAGGGTAGCTTAGTTGACGGGTGCACCCGTCGATTAGACAGCGGATTGTTGATAGCCAGCTGAGTGACCCCACACTTAAGAGATTGTTTGACAGAGTTAGTGCTGACTGATATTTTGACTTCGTATATTCACCAGACAGTGGGTTGACTTATAGAGGCCGGTTGTGTGTTCCGGACGTTGCAGATTTGCGAGCAGAGTTGCTCTCAGAGGCCCATAGTTCTCCATTTGCTTGGCACCCCGGGGGTACCAAGATGTATCAGACCTTGCGCGATTTCGGTGGATGGGTATGAAGAGAGATGTTGCGGAGTTTGTCAGTCGGTGTCTCACTTGTCAGCAAGTAAAGGCACCTAGGCAGAGGCCAGCCGGTTTGTTGCAGCCGCTGAGTGTGCCTCAGTGGAAATGGGAAGAGATCTCCATGGACTTTATTTCTGGTTTGCCAAGGACTCCGAGGAAGTTCTCTCAGATTTGGGTGATAGTCGACCATTTGACTAAGAGCGCACACTTCATTCCCGATAGAGACACTTATTCCGTGGAACAGATGGGCGCAGCTTGTTTTTGGAGCAGATCATCCGTTATCATGGTGTGCCTGTGAGGATTGTATCTCGACCGTGACTCGCAGCTCACTTCTCGCTTCGAGAGCGCTTGAGAAGGTTTAGGCACTGAGTGCGCTTTCAACACAGACTTTTCACCCTCGGACATATGGGCGGATCGAGAGGGTGAACCGCATTCTCGAGGATATGTTGAGGGCTTGTGTGTTGGACTTCCCGCGCTTGGGACCAAAGATTTGTATTTGATGGAGTTTGCCTATAACAACAGCTTATCGATCGATCTCGAGATGGCTCCATTCGAGGCTTTGTATGGTAAGCGTTATCGGTCCCCGTATTTTGGGAAGAGATTGGTGATAGGCGTGTTTTGGGTCCCGAGTTGCTGCAGCTTGACTAATGGAGCAAAGTCAGTGAAGATTAGAGCTCGTATGTTGACAAATTCAGGCGAGCAGCAGAGAGAAGACGCTCGCCGATGTTCGCGCGAGATTTGGAGTTTGAGGTTGGACAACATGTGTTCCTAAAGGTTGCTCCGATGCGAGGTGTTTTGAGGTTTGGTAAGCGTGGGAAGTTGAGTCCCCGTTTTGTTGGTCCATTTAAGATTCTGGAGAGGATTGGCAGAGTTGCTTATCGGTTGGCTCTACCTCCGTCATTGTCAGTGGTGCACAGTGGTTTTCATGTATCGATGTTGAGGCAGTATGTGCCTGACCCGTCGCACATTGTGGACTTTGAGCCGTTGCAGCGGAATGAGGATTTGAGCTTCGAGGAGAAGCCAGTGGGGATCCTTGCCTTTGAGACCAAGACGTTGCGTAATCGCGAGAATCGTTTGGTAATGGTTTAGTGGAGGAGTCAGGGTTCTGAGGAAGCCACTTGGGAGCGGGAAGACGAGATGAGATTGCATTACCCTGAGCTGTTCCAGTCTTAAGGACTTTCGAGGACGAAAGTCATAAAAAGGAGGGAATATTGTAACGGCCCAGGTTTTCATCCCGGTCTTCCAGTTATGCCCTAGGGGTATTTTGGTAATTTGGTCGGGCCGTCAGGGCCGTTTATGTCTTTTCCAGTTGATAAAATTATGGGATGGATTTATGTAAGTTTTTGAGGCTTTGTGAATTGGTTTGAGCTTGAGTTGGTGCAAAAGTAAAAATAAAGGAATTTGTGTAGCAGCTGGGATTTGAACCCGAGTCTTCGGGAAAGCCTGTGGGGATGCGTGCCAGTTGAGCCATGGAGAGCTCTTGTTGCTCTTTCTGCGTCATCTTATGGTTATCCTTGGATCTTGGAGTTTTGGTGCATTTGGTTAAATGAAAAAGAAATTAGGTCTTTTGTCTTTCTCCTCCATCATCCTCTTTGCCGCACAAGCCAAGCTGTCCCTAGCCCCCTTGCCGATTTTTCATTCCCTTTGCAGCCCCGAGGTTCAATCATCATTCCGGGTAAGTCCTTCGTCCCTTCGTCTTCTCTGTTAAGGATTCTTGCTGGCCGAATGTAAAAAGGGGTTGTGTATGTGTGTGTGTTTGGTGCAACCAGCCGAGGGAAGCCCAGCAGCCGAGCTCGTCGCACCAGCAAGCTCCATCGCCCGGCTAGATCGCGCCCAGATCGCCTGCTGCGTTCACCCAAAGAAACCAGCCAGTTCCATCGTCGGCGCCTGCCGCACCTGGACGCCGTCGCCGCCCCCAGCAGATCCGAAGTCGCCGGATCGCTACCGCCGTCGCAGCAGACGCCCGCCGCTTCGCGAGCAGCCACGCGCGAGACGCCTGCGCGTCCTCGCCCGAGCAGCTCGTCCGCGTCCGCATCGCACGCCCAGCGCCCAGCATCCTTGCCCGTGCCGTGTCACTCGCCGTGTCCGCGTCGCACGCCCAGCGCCTGCCCCGCAGCGCAGCCAACGCAGCGTAGCCAAACACCAAGCCAAGCGCACCGCCCAAAGAAGCCTAGTCTCGTGTCGCCGCGCCGTGCGTGTGAGTGCTCTCTGAGCCGAGCCTCTGCTTTTATTATTTTTAGGCTTATAGATGTTGATTATTATTGTGTTTGCTAGGTTCCGTTAGCTAGCTCGGGATTGTTCGCAGCTTAGGATTTGTGTGTAGAAGCCTCCCGACCAAGGTAAGGATTTCTTACCAGAGTTGTGTGGACCCTGCGATGTTCTATGTGATTGTTGTTTAGATGTTTGTTTGTGATTATCAGCATGTATAGTTTAGGTGCTCTTTTCTGAATTCCTGACTAGCATGACTTCGTATGTTGTTCTCTCATGTTAGTCCATGCTAGGTTGTTCTGTTCTGGCATGCTCATATCTATTCTTGTTTCGTAGTATCCTGCTAGGTTCGTTGTATCTGTTGAGCACGTATTGGATTGTATTCGATTGTATGTTATTGATATGATATGTTAAAGTGTAGGTAGGTAGCATCATCCGGGCCCGAATGCATAAAGTATCTTGCATCCATGGCATGGACGTACGAGGTAGTACTCCGTCCCTGGACCCCGTGAGGGTTTAGCTAACCCGACCGGTAGGCCCTGCAATCTTGGGTGAGGGTGGTAGTCTGCGCGATGCCCCAACGGTCGGGATGATGACTTGGCATTGCCTCGTCCCCGACAGCCGGCACGTCCTCAGCGTGTTCGGCCGTAGCCCTTGATTGCCACCTGTTAGGGCAAAGACGGCTTCCTGGTGTAAGCCTACCACGATCGATTCCTTAGCCTCAAGTGCGGTGGTTCAGGTGACATAGTTCACGTGTCCGTGTCTCACACCCTATGTCGCTGACACCGATCCGTAGATTTAGTTAGGCATGGTGGATCGGACTGGGGCAACTTGCCACTAGACCCGCAACCCCGTGAGTTGCGGTAGCATGCGTGCGCGCGATACGCTCATTACTGCCCACCATCGAGAGCTCCTCGGGATTTTGAGCCAGTGCACCTTTCGTATAGACAGTATACAGGCTGAGGCCGGGACTTGTTTCTCGTATAGGGCGTATTGTGTGGTGTGGATTATTCCGGACTAAGACCCTAAGTTGGCATCCGAAGATTATTGTGGATTTAAGCTATGTGCTCTATTCTGTGTTTATATTCATAGCTTGCATACATTCTTCTAGATGACCATGTATATCGTATTGTACCCCGGTTGGGGATTCTTACTGAGTAATTCGTTACTCACCCTTATTTTGTGGTTTTCCACAGGTAACCAAGGTGCGAGACATGATGGCTGAAGGAGGAGCTGTGATCATGGGAACCTGCTGTCGTCTCTGACTTTTTATGTTATGACTCTTGTCTTTTTATTTTCCCTAAATGCATGTAGTCGGGCACGGAGCCCTAGGATGTTTTCTCAATGTTTTTGTGGATTCCAACATTGTTGTATCTGAGAAGGTTTGAATGATTTTAATAAATCTCTGATCAGAGTAAACTTTGGAAATGTATTTGTCCTGAAACAGGTACTTGGAGACAGGAACAGGTTTTAGTAAACTGTTATGATTTCATTGTTTGATTGTTGAAAGTTTTAAGTTTTAATTGGAATCCGAACTCATATTTGCATATTGTCCTTTACTTTGAATGCATGCATTGGGGTAAAGGCCCATTTAGAGCCCCTTTTGGGTCGGGTCTTTACTGCTTGGTATCGAGCTCGAGTCATAGATTCTGTGTGAGACCACCTCTTGTTGTAGGTCGTTCTTCCCATGATCACCAAAGACTGGATCCATCGTGTCGCCTAAGTGTTCTGTTTTTAGAAACGGGTTAAGAATTTACAATACCTTTCATCTAGTGTATGCCTTGTTTAGTGTTGTAGAGCGGTGACGAGCAGGTTTTGATTCGTTGTTGGTTTGGATGTAGATCACCAGCATGCCAGTCACCCGCACCGGAAGAGGAGGTTCGAGAGCAGGTAGAGGTATCAGGATCGGATCTGATACTGCAGGGACATCGTCCCAAGCTGAGACTAATGGCATTCCACCAGTAGCTCCCCCTGTTGCGCCTAGAGGAGGTCGCCTAAGTTTACTTTGAATGCATGCATTGGGGTAAAGGCCCATTTAGAGCTCCTTTTGGGTCGGGTCTTTACAAAGACCCCAATGGGCATCATTGATTTGGAGGTGTAAGACCCCGATGGGCATCATTGATTTGGAGGTGTAAGACCCCGATGGGCATCATTGATTTGGAAGTGTAAGACCCCGATGGGCATCCTAGATGTGTAAGACCCCGATGGGCATCATTGACTTGGAGGTGTAAGACCCCGATGGGCATCATTGATTGCAGGTGTAAGACCCCGATGGGCATCCTTGTGTATAAGTCCCCGTTGGGCATCACTAAGTCCTAGGTTGTGTAAGAGCCCGAAGGGCATCCAGGTGTAGAACCTAGGATAGGCTGTAGATGTAAGCCCTTGAATAGGCTCGCTCTAAAAGTAGCTCATAGCCTAAACCAATCATTTTGCTCTAAGTCATCGTATTGCCTGCTTGTATACTAGGGTGCTAGATGACTGATGTATCGTATTGTACCCCGGTTGGGGATTCTTACTGAGTATGTTTATACTCACCCTTATTTCTGTGGTTTTTCCACCAGGTAACTTGGGACAGCACTAGGATGGCTAGCGGAGGGAGTTGTTTGATCATGGGGGCTGCCGACACTCTGTCGTTTATTGTTTGCATTTATTTTTTCAGCATGTAGATGGACAGGAGTCCTAGGGGAATGATGTTAAAGTTGTTTAAACTGTTTTGAATGTTCTTTTATAAATACTGGCCAAGCTTGTTTTACCTTGTTGGACTTGCTTTATGAAAATTGTTGGTTATGTTTTAAGTGTTCCCCGTTTCCAAATGTTTTGAAAAGTTTTAAATATGAGCACTAAACCGCTTGTTGAAATATTTAACTTGCATGCTGAGTAAGGACTTAGGTTTAGGACCATATTCCAGGTCGGGTCCTTACAGCACAAGTTCTCCAATGCAAACCCTACATGGTTTCGAAACTCTCGCCAACAGAACAAACCCCACAAAACACACTTGTGTGCATAACTCCCAACCTTCCTTCAGAGATCCAAGACTAACAGGTGCTTTCCAAAAGGCAACACTAACTTCTGACAGAGATACAAACAACCAAAAGAACACCAAAAGTTCCATCCCACACGATACTCGAAGCTGTGGCAACCTTGCTCTACTAAAGCATAACAATGCCAAACCGAACTTACCTTATACCAAATCTCTACCAAGTGTGCTTACACATAAGGCGTCCAAATCCTCTCATAAGGCATCCTATTCATCTCTTAGGCATCCAACTCTCCTTATAAGCATCCAGCTCATCTCATAGGCATCCAACTCACGGTCCCTCTGCTGGACCAAACTCGCATCTACAATGCACAACTCTCCTCAGATTTAGGCACTCGAAGGTAGTTGACCACACTACCAACCACATAGATCTCTTGGCCTTAGCACTAGCGTGAGACTCACACGCACTAACACTTATCAACCTTCAACCTGCTGACGCACTCTTACCTCGGTAACACTGGGAAGAGGCTCCGGCTCCTCACGAACATCCTTTCGCTTGTAGTCCTTTGACTACCACTGAACTAGCCCTCTTGCACGACCTAACCAGGTGCAACTGCCATAAACGGATCCAAAGGCTAAAGGAGTACTGAACTTCGGACGAGTTATAGAACCATATGTTCCACTCGTGCCAAACTCAGGCCTAAACCAGACTTAGTGCCAAGGTGGCACACCAACCAATGCACCTCAAGTGCCACTACTACCAAATCCACATCTTACTACAAATGGGGCCAGCAAGGTCACAACCTCAAGTGACAAAAACTATGGCTAGGCATACAAGGGCTCAAAACTCAAACAACCCTGACTATGGCATCTCATCTAACTGAAGTCTTACGGCCTACTCTTGCATCTCCACATGATGCTCTACAAAACTCTTGCCGGCTCTCTCAACATGCAGCAGCTAGCTCTACTCTAGGAGCTCACCATAAGAAGAGTGTTCAACTCTACCAGACAACTGGGGAAACCACCCACGGATCAAGTCCGATGGGAACACTGCTCGCTGCACCCTTAACCACGGGGTTCCGGCTTACTAGCTGCAAAACAACAACACTTACAAGAGAACAAAGATGTCTCAGCAAGCTCCTCGAAGGCTACCAACTCTGCAACTACTCACTGGGCAATCAAACAATCTGCTAAGGTTCAAGATTAACACTTGAACTACCCAGGCTAGTCCACACTGGAACCTGCTCCACAAGCATCAACATAATCAAAGCCATAGCTAACTCCTCTCCTGGAGTGTAACAGCCCAGTTTTCTATCCCAGTTTTCGAGGTGCCTTCGGGTCAAGATTCGGTTGTTGGTTGGGTCATTAGAGCAGTTTTGACCCTTGGGGGTATTTTGGTCTTTTGGCTCTCCGGGCAGGATTTGTGGTCTTCTGGGCTTCGAGGTAGCTCCTGCCTTTGTCTAGGCTTGTTTGTTGGTGGCTGCGAGTCCCATGGTGTTTGGGCTAGTCGGTTGGATGCTCGGTTGTGGTTTGGGATTTGGCAAAGTGTTGGTTGGTTGTGTGCTTCTTTTTGGGGATTCGAGCCCGGGCCCTTAGTGTTGCTTTGGGAGTTGGATTTAAGTGAGTTTGATTGATTGGAAAAGATTTCTTCGATCGGGTCTCGAAGGAGGAAGCCGGGAAATGGGATTTTGAGGTTGTAAAGTGGATAAGGATGGAAATGGAATTTAAAATCCCATTTTTCCCTTTTTTCCCATTTTTCCTTTTTATTTTCCCATTTTTCTTTTCTTTTTCCCCAAAATTCATTTTTTCTCTTTTCTCTCTCTCTCTCTCTCTCCCCGAGCCCCCCACCTAGCCCAGCCCTTGGCTCGCCCAAATTTCTGCCGAAAGCAGCCCATGGCTCGCCAGTAGAGCCCCCGCCTCGCCAGTCGCGCGCGTCGCCGAGCTCGCCCGCCCAGTCGCCACCCAGCTCGCCGCCCAGTTTGCATCGCGCCACCCGGCCCGAGCCACTCGCACAGTGTCGCCCAAGTCCCCGTGTCGTTGGATCAGTGTCGCCCAGCCCGTGCTCGCCCCTGTGCCGAGCCGCTCCGAGTCGCGTCCTTGTAGCGCGTCGTCACGCCCGCGCGCCCTCGCCCCTGCTGCTCGCCTGCACGTTCGCTCGCCCTGCTTCGCCTAGCGTGCCCCAGCGCCGAGCCAGGATGGCTGGAGGAGGAGCTGTGATCATGGAAAACCCGTTGTTCAACTCTGAGTCTTGTATTTATGTTTTAAATGTCCTCTGAATGCATGTAGTTGGGCACGGAGCCCTAGGTTGTTTTATGAATGTATTTCCGGATTCTAGCATTGTTGTAAATGTTGTAAAGTTGTATGTTTTTAATAAATCTCTGATCAGAGTAAGTTTTGGAAATGTATTTGTCTTGGAACAGGTGCTTGGAAACAGGGACAGGTTTCAAGAATTTTGTATTGACTTTTTAAATGAACTCTTGCCGGTTTTTGGTTTTTACTTAGAATCCGAAACAACCCTATTACAAATTCTAGTGTTGATTTGTATGCATGCATTGAGGTAAGGGCCCATTTAGAGCCCCATTCGGGTCGGGTCGTTACATGGAGTGGTACTCCAGGGCAAATCACCTCCATCCTCTCTCTAGGGGAAAACTAACAACTGGGCCACAAGTGGCCTACGGGAGTCTAATCTCTGCCTCCCTCTAGGACGATGTCCCAGCGGTATCTGAATCTATTTGGATACCCTGACTAGCTGCTATCATACTTCTTACACTACGGGAAGTTGGCATGATGGTGCTCAGGACCCAAACCAACAACGAGTCAGAACCTGCTCGTCTCCGCTCCACAACACTAAACAAGACATACACTAGATGAAAAGTATTGTAAATTCTTAACCCTATTCTAAAACTGTCAACTTAGGCATACCTGATGACTGTCGAAGTGCTGGTGATCATGGAAAAATGACCTACAACAAAAGGTCGACTCTACGAGAATCTATGACTCGAGCTCGATACCAATCAGAAGACCCGACCCGAATGGGGTCCTAAAATGGGCCTTTACCTCAATGCATGCGTTCAAAAGTTAAAGACAATATGCAAGAATGGTTTTCTGATTCTAAGTGAAAACTAAAACATACAACATCCATTTAAAAAGTCAATACAAAATTCACTCAAACTCGTCCCCTGTTTCAAGCACTGTTCCAAGACAAATTCATTTCCAAAACTCACTCGATCGAGATTTATTTAAAACATTCAAAACTTTCCAACATTTACAAATGCTAGAATCCTAAAAGCAATGAAAAACAACCTAGGGCTCCGTGCCCAACTACATGCATTCAGAGGAAAATAAAACACAAAGAATCATAGACATAAACTCAGAGTTCGAACAACGGGTTTCCATGATCACAGCTCCTCCTCCAGCCATCCTGTCTCACACCATAGTTACCTGTGGAAAACCACAAAATAAGGGTGAGTAACGAATTACAAAGTAAGAATCCCCAACCGGGGTACAATACAATATACATGGTTATCTAGCAGAATGGTATGCAAGCTATGAATATAAACACAGAAGAGAGCACATAGCTTAAATCCACACATAAACCTCGGATGCCATCTCAGGGTCTTACTCTGAAAAATCCACCACACGATACGATCCTATACGAGAAACAAGTCTCGGCCACCTCGCTTGTCTCTGCCGATCGTCTGAAGGTGCAATCGACTCACAATCCCGAGGAGCTCTCCAATCGGCACTATAATGAGCGTATGCGCGCACCGCATGCTGCTCCAAACCATGGGGGGTGCCGGGTCTAGTGGCAAGCTGTCGAGGTCCAGTACTCATGCCTAACTAATCTCTGGATCGGTGTCACTGACATAGGGGTGTGAGACATGGACACGTGAACTATGTCAGCTTGAACCACCGCACCTGAGGCTAAGGAATAGGTCGTGGTAGGCTTACACCAGGAAGTCGTCCTTGCCCTATCAGGTGGCAATCAAGGGCTACGGTCGAACATGCTGAGGACGTGCCGACTGCCGGGGACAAGGCAATGCCATGTCATCATCCCGACCGTTGGGGCATTTAACAGTCTGCCACCCTCACCCAAGATTGCAGAGCCTGCCGTTAGGGTTAGCTAAACCCTAACAGAGGATCAGGGACGGAGTACTGCGTCGTACGTCCCTGCCCTGGATGCAAGGTACTTTATGCACCCTGGCCAGGATGATGCTACCTATCTGAACTCTAAACTATAACATCAACAGCAAACAATCCAATACGTGCTCAACAGATACAACAAACCTAGCATGATACTACGAAGCAAGAACAGATAACGAGCATGCCAGAACGGAACAACCTAGCATGGACTAACATGAGAAACAACATAAGAAATCATGCCAGTCGAGAATTCAGAGCAGAGCACCTATCACTAAACATGCTGATAAACACAAACAAGCATACAAACAGCAATCACATATAATATCGCAGGGCCCACACAACTTCGGTAAGAAATCCTTACCTGGTGGGAAGGCAACTACACACAAGAATCCTAAGCTGCGATCGATCCCGAGCTAGCTAATGTGAACCTAGCAAGCACAATAATTATCACACTCCATAGGCCTAAATATAATAAAATAGATAAGGCTCAGCTCGGGAGCAACTCACACGGCACGGTTGCACGGCACTAGGCTGCGCGCTGGGTGTAAAGACCCGACCCAAAAGGGGCTCTAAATGGGCCTTTACCCCAATGCATGCATTCAAAGTAAGGACATTATACAAATATGTTTTTGGATTCCAATTAAAATTAAAACATTCAGCATTCAATCAGAAATCAATACAGTTTACTGAAACCTGTCCCTATCTCCAAACACATGTTTCAAGACAAATACATTTCCAAAAGTTTACTCTGATCAGAGATTTATTAAAATCATTCAAAACCTTCTCAGATACGACAATGCTGGAATCCACAAAAACAATGAGAAAACATCCTAGGGCTCCGTGCCCGACTACATGCATTCAGGGGAAATAAAAAGGCAAAGAGTCATAATATAAAAATCAGAGACAACAAAGAGTTCCCATGATCACGGCTCCTCCTTCAGCCATCCTATCTCGCACCTTGGTTACCTGTGGAAAAACCACAAAATAAGGGTGAGTAACGAATTACTCAGTAAGAATCCCCAACCGGGGTACAATACGATATACATGGTCATCTAGCCGAAAGATATGCAAGCTATGAATATAAACACAGAATAGAGCTGTAACGGCCCAGTTTTCTATTTCGGTTTCCCAGGTGTTTCCGGTTCATTATTCGGATGCTCGGATGGGTCGTTAGTGCTATTTTAACCCTTAGGGGCATTTTGGTCTTTTAGCCCCCGATCAGGGTTTTGTGGATTTTGTGGACTCCAGAGTCACTCCTGCCTTTGTCGAGGCTTGATTGTTGTTGGTTGCAGGACCCAAGAAGTTCGGGCTAGTTGTTTGGAAGTTTGGAGGTGTTTTGGTAATTAGCAAAATTATTGTTAATTAGAGTGCTTCCTTTGGGAATGGAAACCTTAACCTAACGGTTATTAGGAGGCTTGGTTTAAATGGGTTTTATTAAATGGAAAAGGATGCGTCAGCTAGGTCTCGAAGGAGGAAAGCCTTGGGAAGGGATTTTGGACCACCCAAAGCCTATTTAATTTAGGAAAAAGGAAAAGAACAGAGAAAAACCCTTATTCTTTCCCCTTCTCTCTCTCTCTCTCTCTCTCTCTCTCTCTCTCCTTGCCGACCTCACCAAGAAACCCAACCGAGCGCATGCCGAGCCACCAAAGACACAGACTACTGACCACACTGCCGCACACACCACCGAGAAGCCCGGGACGCACCAAAGATGCCCTCTCGCTCACGCGACAACCAGATAAGCAAATTTCAGACGCCCAAAGCCACGGCCCACAGCCGCGCCCAGACGCCCGCCCGGCTTGCTCGTGTCGCGCCGCAAGCCCACCCATCCATGTCGCCGTCTGCGTCGCGCGCGCCTCTCTCTCGTTACCGCCCAGCCAACGCCTGTCGTGCACAGCGCATCCTCACACTCACGCGCCAGCCACGACGCCAACATGCCAGCGCCCAGTTGCTCGCCTCTGCGCCCCCAACTTTGCCCGCCGCTTTGCCGCTGAGAGCTGATTTTTGCCAAGAAAGTTGGGCGAGACCTTGTGCCTTCTCGGTTGGTAATTCCCGAGCCTCCACTCTTTTGGACCTTAAGATGTTAGTTGTTGGTTGCTTAATTAGGATGATTTTTATTGTTTGCTTAGGTTGCTCGGGTTCTCTTAGAAGCTCGAGGGTCGCTTGTTGGTTGTGGTCATTATTTTCCGCTTACCCCGTGTAAGGATTTCTTACCGTGGTTGTGTGGACCCTGCGATGCTATCATGATTGTGCCTTGTATGCTTGGTTGTTGTTATGAGTATGTTAGCTATTGAACAGCTTGTGTTTGAAATCTTGCTAGCATGTTGCTTGTTGTTCATGTTAGTGCCATGCTAGGTTTGTTCTTCCAAAGATGCCATGTCTTGTGATTGTATGAAATTTCCATTGGGGTAGGTTACATGTTTTCTCTTGCTTCCATATCGTGTTGCTCTTGTGTCCCTTGATATATTCTGTTAGTTCCATGCAAGGGGTTTAATTATCTTGGCATACCTTGTTCTATTTTATCCTGTTAGTTCTGTGCCAGGTATAGGCGGGTGATGTGTAACAGCCCGGTTTTCGGCTAAATGTAAAATAAGGTTTCCTTTTATATTTTTAGTTTGGGAGGAGCTGTTGAAAGGACTCGAACCCTTGGCCTAAAAAGGGGTTTGGAAGCTTGGGTTTAAATAAGGAAAATAAACTTGTCAGCCGGGGCTCGAAGGGGAGTCTTGGGAAGGTCATATGAGATTCCCAAGTCTATTTAAGTTAAGGAAGGGAATTGTATTTAAGGAAAAAGGAAAGAGAAAATAAGGACAAAAAAAACAGAAAGAACCCAAAACCCTAGACTTCTCCTTCACCTCGCCTAAGCCGCCCACACCGCGCCGTGCCTCGCCAGCCAAGCCCGGCCGTAGTAGCCGCCTCGCGCGCGCGACACCACCCCAGCCATTGCCACGCCCGCCGCCTGCACCGCACCGCACCGCCAGCGTCTGCGTGCGTGCCGCTTCGTCGCGTCTGCGCCTGCCAGCGCACTGCGCTCGTCCTCGCCCTACAGCAGCCAGCGCCAGGCCTTTCGTCCTGCGCTGCGCGCCAGCCTGGCACTGGCGCTGCGTCCCTGCGCGCGCCAGCATACCCAGCGCGCCGATAGCGCCCGATCACGGTGCAGCGCCCTGCTTTGCTAGCGGCGCTGTCCTTCTTTGCTAACTGCCGAGACGAGCGCCTTCTCGGTTGGTAAATTCCCGAACCTCCACCCTTTGGACTTCCTGATTTTAGATGCATTTTATTAATTAGGATGTTTTATTACTTGTTTAGGTTGCTCGAGTTCGCTAAAAAGCTCGAGGGTCGTTATTTGATTCGGGATAATTAACCTCCACTTATTTCGGTAAGGATTCTTACCCGGGTTGTGTGGACCTGCGAATAGTTGATAGCACGCGATTCTCAGTAATTATATGAGTTTCTAGTGATATGTTTCATGTTTTCTTTTGATTCATGTTCGCGACATGTTTACATCCCGTTAGTTCCATGTTAGGCTTTCCTATCTTGATAGAGCCATGCTGCCTATTGTATCTTTGCTAGATCCAAGTTACTGATTAGATGTGTGATGTATAGTATAGAGGGCCGTAGGGTAACTAGTTTGGGGTCCCGCTCGGGCAAGACCCGATGGACATCCGAGGTGGTGTAGGCCCTACGGGCATCCTAGGTGTGTAAGGCCCACCGGGCATCACCGAAGTCCGAGGTGTAAGGCCCTCACGGGCATCCTAGGTGTGTAAGGCCCACCGGGCATCACCGAGTCCGAGGTGTAAGGCCCTCACGGGCATCCTAGGTGTGTAAGGCCCACCGGCATCACCGAGTGCGGAGGTGTAAGGCCCTACGGGCATCCTAGGTGTGTAAGGCCCACTTTGGGCATCACCGAGTCTAGGTTGTGTAAGGCCCGAAGGGCATCCAAGCGTAGGACCTAGGAGAGATGTTGATGGAAGCCCTTGAATAGGCTCGCCTAGAAGTAGCTCATAGCCTAAGCCACCCGTTCGTGCCCTAAGTCTTTGTATGGTTGCTGTCCGTGTGCTAAATGAGATGATTTCGTATTGTACCCGATTGGGGATTCTTCTTGAGTAACTTGTTGCTCACCCTTATTTTCTGTGGATTTCCACCGGTAACTTGGGACAGAGGTTTGGATGGCTAGGAGGAAGCGGTTCGATGATCATGGATAGCCGACTGGTCGCACGTTTCTTTAAATGTTTTCCTTAATGATTTAGCATGTAGTGGGACTTGGGTCCCTAGGAAAAAGCACTCAAACTATTTTATGTTCTCGCATCGCTTTCCTTTGAATTGTTTTAAGAAAGTACTGATCAGATCATTTACTGTTTTATTTAATTGAAATCATGGTTTTGTTTTAAAAGTGTTTACTTTGCAAAGTTTAAACTTCCGACTCGAATGATGTTTATATTCTTAATCATGCATGCTAAGTATGGACTTTAGGTTAGAGACCGTTTCTTGGGTCGGGTCCTTACGGTTGGTATCGAGCCCGAGTTATAGGTTCAGAGAGACTCGACTGCAGATTGTAGGTTGTTTTCCATGATCATCACGCTCACTTGACCATCGGTATGTCCGTAAGTTTAAAATTAAGGGTTAAGAATTACAATACCGGTTGCATCTTGCATGTACATGACTTGTTGTTGTGGAGCGGGGAAGACGAGTTCGACCCATTGTTGGTTTGGTGTAGATTTTCGGTATGCCGACCACTCGTAGAGGGCGGGGAGGCTCGAGGCCGACCACCCGGGGCATTCGTGTCGATTCGACACCGGGGACCTCGTCCCCAAGGCGATCTTGAGGTTAGGCAACCATCGTGCCCTTCAACCGTGTTGCCCGAGAGGGTGTAGGGGCAAGCGAGTCTCGAGAAGCTGCACCGAGAGCTGCTTTGGAGTCTATGAGGGCTCTTGTGGTTGGGTTGCTAGCCGACCGCAGGGCCGAGCAGAGCAGAAAGCAAACGCAGCTTTGTTAGCCTGCGCAGAGGAGAGTCCCGCGTTCGAATCTGGCGGTGACCGAGTTGGTTCAAAGAGAGGCTGCAGTGCCACCAAAGACCGCCAGACTCCGCGAGAACCAATTGTGAATGAGGCCGTTACGGAAGAAGGTGCGAGGATCTAGGCAAGTGGTGAGGATTTTGTGAAATGGAAGCCGAGAAGTTTAGCGCCCTGGGAACCATTGGTAGCCGCCACGTGGATTGGCCGAGTTAGAATATACGTTTATGGTAATGGGGTGTCTGAGGTGCAATGAGCTCGATGTGCGACTCACGTATTAGGCTGAGTACATACTGACTAAGTGGTGGTGGGATTCCACCTTAAGTGAGAGACCGTGGGTCTCCACCGCCACACAGGAATTCTTCAAGGCCGAGTTCAAGGAAAAATTTATCGTGAAGAAGCCCAAGAAAAGATGATTGAGCTATTCTCAAACCTTAAGCGAGGGTCCGACTCGATCGAGGTGTACGAGAAGAAGTTCTCGAGTACGGATACTTCGCGCCACGCTTGATTTCTACCGAATCAAGATCGGGAAGTTTATTATGGGTTTGAGACAGGAGTGTCTCGGGATGTTAGGCACACGAGCCCGAAACTTTTGCCAAGACGATGCAGATTGGCAACGATTTATGATGGGAAGTATCCTCCGGAGCGGGTTGTTAGTACCGTAGTGTCTAAGGCCCCAGTGTACTCGGGCGAGCGCAAGTTTGACTCGAGGAGCAATGTCCGGGGCGGTCATCTCTCCCGGGTTCTTATCATGGCGAGAGACCAAGATCACGAGGAGATCAGTATCGTGATCACTCTCGCCAGCGGTGCGTAGGGAGGCCGCCACCGTATTGTAGATCCTGCGGGAAGCGGCATTTGGGACCCTGTGGTGGTAACCCTAGAGCTTGTTTCAAGCTGTGGAAAGGAAGGGCATCGGGCCCGGCCTTTCGCACTCGAAGGCGAGCGATGGTGGCACAACCCGCTTCAGCGAGCGAGGAAGAGTATATGCTACGACTCGCCAGAGGTCGAGAGAGCGGACCGCCGATGGCGCGTGCGCGCCTAGTTCTTGATCACCTCGCCTTTGTGTTGTTTGATTCGGGTTCCACCCATTCGTTTTGTTTCTCACTGCTTTTTTTTGAGCTTGCTTGCATGAATTTAGAGCCTCTAGGTTTTGAGTTGTCTGTCGCTACTCCCTGGGAACTAGCATGTTTGGCTAGCTGTATAGGTACTGGACGATCGGATGCAGTATCCACTGCACTCTGCGAGTTACCCTCATTGTGTTAGCTATGAGCGGTTTTGATGTGATCCTTGGCATGGATTGGTTAGTCGATAACCACGCTATGATTGGATCGTCGTTGTAAGGAGGTGGTGTTCGGGCCGCCGGTAGGCCTACCTTTAAATTTCGGGGCACCCGAGTGGGGTGTGTCTGCCGGTGATTTCGGCGATTAAAGCTCACCGTTTGTTAGCTCGAGGAGCTTGGGGTTTCTTAGCTAAGTTGGTAGGGAGAACCGTGACCCACTATCTGTCGAGCAGTGCCCATAGTGCAAGAGTTTGCGGATGTTTTTTTCGAAGAGTTGCACGGCTGCCGCCAAGAGGAGGTGGACTTCTCAATAGAGCTTGAGCCGGGACTCGCCCTATCTCGAAAGCTCCTTATCGCATGGCGCCAGCAGAGAAAAAGAGTTAAAAGAACAGTGCATGGAGATGCTTGACAGAGGATTTATTAGGCCGAGCGTGTCCTCGTGGGGAGCACCGTCTTTGTTTGTTAAGAAAAAGGATGGCTCGATGCGTCTATGCATCGATTACGAAAACGAACAAGGTAACCATTAAGAACAAGTACCCCTTGCCTCGTATCGATGACTGTTTGACCACTCCAGGAGCTTGTGTGTTTTCGAAGATTGACTTGAGGTCGGGCTACCACCGCTTGAGGATTCGGGATGCGAGATATTCCCAAGACAAATGTTCGTCGAGGTATGGGCATTATGAGTTCGTAGTCATGTCTTTCGGACCGTGAACGCCCCACCGCATTCATGGACATGATGGACCAGTGTTCAAGGCATTCTTGGACCGCTTTGTCATCGTGTTCATAGATGACATTCTTGTGTACTCTAAGTCTAAGGAGGACCATGCCTCGCACCTAAAGCGATTTTGGCGGCATTGCGCGAGAACAAGCTCTATGCGAAGTTCTCAAAGTGTGACTTTTGGCTCGAGGAGGTAGCATTTCTGGGACACGTTGTGTCTAAGGAGGAGTGGGCAGGACCCTTCAAGGTAGAGGCCGTTAGTTCGTGGGCGGACCGACGATCGTGTCCGAGATTCGTAGCTTCACGGAGTGCGGCCGGATATTACCGACGCTTCGTTCAAAATTTTTCTGCTATAGCAGCCCGCTTACTCGGTTGGCGAGAAAGGGCGTCGATTTCGTTTGGGATAAGAAGTGCGATGAGAGTTTTGCTAAGTCAAGAAGAAACGACTTGACGTCTGCGCCGGTGTTGGCGCCCAGAGGGAGCGGGGGTTTCGTGGTGTACGATGATGCTAGCAAGTTTGGTTTGGGATGCGTCCCGATGCAACACGGGTAAAGTGATAGCGTGCGCCTCGAGACAGATTGAAACAAAGACGAGCGAGAACTATCCGACTCATGATATGGAGTTGGCGTGGTCGTCTTTGCACTTAAAATGCTGAGACACTACTTGTATGGGGAAAAGATTCAGATTTTCTCGCACTACGAAAGCCTCAAGTATTTCTTCACTCGAGGGACCTAAACATGAGGCGAGAGGAGGTGGTTGGAGCTGGTAAAGGATTACGACGTGAGATATTGTATCACCCCTGGAAAGGCAAATGTTGTGGCGGATGCACTAAGTAGGAAGACCTCGCATCTAGCAACGTTGGCAAATCCCAAAAGTATCATAAGGAAAGACCTCGAGAGAGCGAGAAATAGCGATGTTGTTAGGGGATGTTACCGCTGTAGTAGCTCGATTGACCATCCAGCCTTCTGTAAGGCAAAGGATTATTGACGGCCAATTGAAAGATCCTAAGTTCAAAAAGTTGTATGAGAGGGTCCAGCTGATCGTGACTTTGATTTTGAGATATTTGCAGATGGTGGCTTGAGATATAAGGGTCGGCTATGTGTCCCAAACGATGCCAGATTCGTTCGGAGTTGTTGACCGAGGCTCACACCTCGCCTTTTGCATGGCACCTGTGGGGTAACAAGATGTACCAAGATCTTAAGCGCACTTTTTGGTGGATGGGGATGAAGAGAGAGATTGCCCGGTTTGTCGGTCGGTGTCTCACTTGTCGCAAGTGAAGGCGCCTAGGCGTAAAACCAGCGAGGTTGCTACTGATCGCTCGCCGGTGCCACGGTGGAAGTGGGAGGAAATTACCATGGATTTTATTTCGGGATTGCCCGTAACCCCTAGAGGATATGCACAGATCCGGGTGGTCGTTGATAGGTTGACTAAGTGTGCCCACTTCATTCCGGCGGGATAAACTACACCGTGGAGCGATGGCACACTGTTGTCCCTTAAGCGAGATAGTGAGGTACCACGGAGTGCCGCTTAAAATTATCTCCGACCGGGATTCCCGCTTTACATCACGATTTTGGAAAGCCCTTCAGTGTGTTTGGGCACAGAGTGCGGCTCACAAAGACTGACCTTCCACCCACGAGACCGATGGCGGATGGCGAGCGGGTAGATCGGATCTTAGAGGATATGTTGCGAGCCCGTGTGTTGGATTTCCACGCGCTTGGGACCAAAGATTTGTATTTGATGGAGTTCGCCTACAACAATAGTTTTCTCCAACCATTCGAGATGGCACCGCTTGAAGCGTTGTATGGTAAAGCGCTGCAGATCCCGGTGATTCAGGGAAGAGGTTGGAAACAGATGAGTATTGGGACCAGAGTTGCTCCAGCTTGACCAATGAAGCCATCCGTAAGATCGTGGCTCGCATGTTGACCGCCCAGAGCAGCGAGAAGAGCTACGCCGATGTCGACGTAGAGAGTTAGAGTTCGAGATTGGCCAAAGACGTGTTCCTTAAGGTAGCTCCGGCGCGTGGAGTTACGAGGTTTGGTAGGAAGGGAAGCTGAGCCCCGTGTTTGTTGGACCATTCGAGATCCTCGAGAGGATTGGGGCCGTGGCTTACGGTTAGCATTGCCGCCATCCTTGGCTGCGCAGCATAGTGTGTTCCATGTTTCGATGCTCGCCAAGATGTGGCGCACCTTTCGCATGTCATAGATTTCGAGCCTTTGCAGCTAAACCATGACCTGAGCTTTGAAGAAAAACCCATAAAGATCTTAGCATTTGAGAAGAAAGTCTTGAGGAACCGAGCTATTGATTTAGTGAAAGTGCAGTGGCGGAATCAGAGAGTTGAGGAAGCTACTTGGGAGTTGGAAGGGGAGATGAGGAGAAATTACCCGGGGTTGTTTTAGTGCAGCAACTTCCGAGGACGGAAGTCCTCCAAGGAGGGAGTATTGTAACAGCCCGGATTTTAGTTAAACATAAAATAAGGTTTCAAAGATGTTATTTGGAGGATTCGAACCCTCAGCCTCAAAGAGAGATGGGAGTTTGGAATTAATTAAGGAAAATAAATGCGTCAACTAAGGTTTGAAGGAGGAAAGCCTTGGGAAGGGAATTTTGGATTTCCAAAGCTTATTTAATTTGAGGAAGAAAGAAAAAGAAAAAAAAAACTCTCCTCTCGCAAAAAAACCCTCTCCCCACACCCATTTCCGTCGCTGCGCCCCACCTCCGCCCGCATGCCGTCGGCCCCATTTCGCCGTCGCTGCCCCTACCTTCGCCCGCGACCGATCAGCCAAATTGCCGTCGCAGCCTGCGTGCGCCCAGCGCCGCCGCCGCAGATCGCCTCTGTCCGGCCAGATCTGACGATCACAAGCACAATGAGACCAGCCGCGTCACTCGTCCGTCCGCCAGCGTCGCCTCAACGTGTCGCTCGTTCCCACGCCGGCCCCACAACCCAGTCGCGCCGCTGCTTGCCGCCGCGGCCCAGCCTTGACCGTGCGCCCGAGCGATGCAGCGCCAGCGCCAGTGCTGATGCCGGCTCCTGCCGCACCACCAGCGTCGTTCTTGCTCCTTGCTGCCGAGATGTGTGCTTCTCGGTTGGTAAATTCCCGAGACTTACCCTTTGGACTTTATGTTCTTTTTAGTTGCTGTTGGTTAACTAGGTTGATTTTATTACTTGCTTAGGTTGTCGGGTTCGCTTAGAAGCTCGAGAGTCGTCCGTTGATCGTTGGTTCTATTCACTTCTAGGTAAGGATTTCTTACCGGGGTTGTGTGGACCCTGCGAATACTTTGGTAGCATGCCATATGTTGTGTTTGTATGGAATTTCTAGTGGATAGGTTGCTTGCTCTTTCTTGTTTCCAGGTGATTTTGTGCTTGAGATTCCTGATATATCCTCTTAGTTATCATGCTAGGAGTTAAATTGTCTCGGCATAACCGTGACCTTGTCATCCTGTTAGTGCCATGCTAGGAATTGGCGGATGATGTATAGTGTAAGAGATTGTAGAGGTAACTAGTGCGTCCCGCTCGGGGAAGGCACCGATGGACATCCGGAGGTGTAAGGCCCCGATGGGCATCCTAGGTGTATAAGTCCCCGATGGGCATCACTGAGTTGGAGGTGTAAGACCCCGATGGGCATCCTAGGTGTATAAGTCCATGATGGGCATCACTGAGTTGGAGGTGTAAGACCCCGATGGGCATCCTAGGTGTATAAGTCCCCGATGGGCATCACTGAGTTGGAGGTGTAAGACCCCGATGGGCATCCTAGGTGTATAAGTCCCCGATGGGCATCACTGAGTTGGAGGTGTAAGACCCTGATGGGCATCCTAGGTGTATAAGTCCCCGATGGGCAACACTGAGTCCTAGGTTGTGTAAGGCTCGAAGGACACCCAGGTGTGGAACCTAGGGTAGCTGGTAGCAGTAAGCCTCAAATAGGCAAGCCCCAGGAGTGACGTTCTGTTGACCCATCTGTTTGCTTTGAGTCATTGCATGGTTGCATGTCCGTGTGCTAAATGATATGTTTTCGTATTGTACCCCGGTTGGGGATTCTTACTGAGTAACTCGTTGCTCACCCTTAGTTTCTGTGGTTTTCCACCAGGTAACTTGGGACATCGGCAGGATGGCTAGGAGGAGGCGGCTGGATGATCATGGATAGCTGACTCTGGGATGCATGTTCTTTAATTGTTTTCTTTATGATTTAGCATGTAGTGGGACTTGAGTCCCTAGGGAAACACTCAAACTATTTTATGGTTCTCGTACCGTACTCTTATTTGTTTTTAAGAAAAGCACTGATCAGTCAAATTACTCTTGATTTTTACATTGGCTTTTGTGGTTTGTTTAAAGTGTTGTTGATTGCAAAAGTCTTAAATTATTACAGTTGGATGGTGTTTTACATTCCTAGACTTGCATGCTAAGTAAGGATCTAGGTTAACGACCGCTTCTTTGGGTCGGGTCCTTACACTGGGCTTCAATGAGTCCTAGGTGTGTAAGGCCCCACTGGGCATCACTGAGTCCTAGGTTGTGTAAGGCCCGAAGGGCATCCAAGTGTAGAACCTAGGATAAGCTGTAGATGAAAGCCCTTGAATAGGCTCGCTCTAGAAGTAGCTCATAGCCTAATTCAACCGTTTTTCTCTAAGTCATTGTTTTATTTGCATGTATACTAGGGTGCTAGATGACTGATGTATCGTATTGTACCTCGGTTGGGGATTCTTACTGAGTATATTTATACTCACCCTTATTTCTGTGGTTTTTCCACCAGGTAACTTGGGACAGCACCATGATGGCTAGCGGAGAGAGCTGTTTGATCATGGGGGGCTGCCGGCACTCTGTCGTTTATTGTTCGCACTTATTTATTCAGGATGTAGGTGGACAGGAGTCCTAGAGGAATGTTGTTAAAGTTGTTTAAACTGTTTTGAATGTTCTTTTATAAATACTGGCCAGGCTTATTTTACCTTATTGGATTTTCTTTATGAAAATTGTTGGTTATGTTTTAAGTGTTCCCCGTTTCCAAATGTTTTGGAAAAGTTTTAAATATGAGCACTAAACCGCTTGTTGAGATATTTAACTTGCATGCTGAGTGAGGACCTGGGCGACACAGGGGCGCGCGGCGTGGCTCGACACAGGAACTGTGCACGAGCTAGAGCGACACGACGCGACGGCTCGGATCTGGGCGACACGGGCGCGGATGAGACGAGCGACACTGTGCGGCCGGGCTGGCGACGCGACCTGGCGGGCAAGGGCGACACAGACCAGGGTGAGGGCGCGCTATACGGCACAGTGCAGGGCGACTCGAGCACGGACGGACACGAGCTGGGCGAGGCTCGGACTGACGATGGCGCTGCGCGGGTGAGGGGCTCGGCTGGCGACCTGAACGACGCGACCAGGGGCTGGGGCTTGGCTCGGGCTAGCTGGGCTGGGCGAGCTGGAGGGGCTAGCTCGGGCTAAGGTGAGGGCTCGGAGAGAGAGAGAGAGAGAGAGAGAGAGAGAGAGAGAGAGAGAGAGAGAAAAGAGAGAAAATGGGGATTTAGAAAAGAAAATGGGAAAATAAAAGAAAAATGGGAATAAAAGGAAATAAATGGGATTTTATCCATTTTTCCATACTTATCCACTTTTTATCCAAAATAAACCTTAAAATCCCATTTCTCGGCTTCCTCCTTCGAGACCCGACCGAAGCAATCTTTTCCAATAAATAAAACTGTAAGGACCCGACCTGGAATACGGTCCTAAACCTAGGTCCTCACTCAGCATGCAAGTTAAATATTTCAACAAGCGGTTTAGTGCTCATATTTAAAACTTTTCCAAAACATTTGGAAACGGGGAACACTTAAAACATATCCAACAATTTTCATAAAGCAAATCCAATCAAGGTAAAATAAGCCTGGCCAGTATTTATAAAAGAACATTCAAAACAGTTTAAACAACTTTAACATCATTCCCCTAGGACTCCTGTCCATCTACATGCTGAATAAATAAATGCAAACAATAAACGACAGTCTGCGCACCCCATGATCAAACAGCTCCTCCGCTAGCCGCCCTGGTGTTTGTCCCAAGTTACTGGTGGAAAAACCACGAAATAAGGGTGAGTATAAACATACTCAGTAAGAATCCCCAACCGGGGTACAATACGATACATCAGTCATCTAGCACCCTAGTATACATGCAAATAAAACAATGACTTAGAGCAAAACGGTTAAGTTAGGCTATGAGCAACTTCTAGAGCGAGCCTATTCATTGGCTTTCATCTACAGCCTATCCTAGGTTCTACACTTGGATGCCCTTCGGGCCTTACACAACCTAGGTGTAACATCCCAGTTTTCTACTCCAGTTTTCGAGGTGCCTTCGAGTCAAGATTCGGTTGTTTGGTTGGGTCGTTAGAGCTCTTTTGACCCTTGGGGATATTTTGGTCTTTTGGCTCCCCGGGCAGGATTTTGTGGATTTTTAGGGCGTCGAGGTCGCTCCTGCCTTTGTCGAGGCTTGATTGTTGTTGGTTGCGAGTCCCGAGATGTTTGGGCCAATAGTTTGGAAGTTCGGTTGTGGTTTGGGTTTTTGGCAAAGTGATGGTTGGTTGTGTGCTTCCTTTGGGATTCGAGCCCGGGCCCTTGGTGTCGATTTGGGAGTTGAATTTAAGTGAGTTTTATTTTTTAGAAGAGGTTGCTTCAGTCGGGTCTCGAAGGAGGAAGCTGGGAAATGGGATTTTAAGGTTTTAATTTGGATAAGGATGGAAAAAGAGATTAAATCCCCATTTTCCTTTTATTTTCCCATTTTCTCTTTTCTTTTTTTTCAAAAAAATCCCCTTTCTCTCTCTCTCTCTCCCCCCAGCCCGAGCCCCAGGTCGCCCCCAACCCTAGCCTCGCTCGCCTGATTCGCTTCAACCCGAGCTCGCTCGCCCACTTCGCTAAGCTCTGTCGCCACCGAGCTACCGCCGACCAGTCGCGTCGTGCATCCCGAAGCTCGCCACCGGCCCGGCCACGCGATGCGCTCATCCGTCTGCGCCGTGCGCCAATTCCAGCCGCCTCATGCCAGATCGAGCGTCCCTTGTAGCTCATCGTGACAGATCGAGTGTCTTGTAGCCGTCACGTCGCGTCGCGCCCGCGCGTCGTCCCTGTGCCGAGCCGCGCCACACGCCCTCGCCCAACCGAGCTAGCGCCTGCGCGCCCTCGCCTCCCCTGGCTTCGCTCGTGCATTCGCGTCGCGCTGGCGCCACCGCTCGCCGCCAGTGCGTGCCCAGCCACAGCAGTTAGTGCCCCACGCCGTGTCGGTAGCGCCCAGCCAGCCACCACCCATCTGCGCCCCTCGGTGCCTCGCCCGTCTGCGGCAAATAGACTAGTTCGCATGTCAGCCGCGCCTCGTGAGTTGCTCTCGAGCCGTGCCCTGTTATTTTATTATATTTAGGCCTATGGATTGTGATTTTTGATGTGTTTGTTACGTTCGCTTTAGGTTGCTCGGGTTCGATCGCAGCTTAGGTTTCTTGTGTGTTGTTACCTTCCGGCCAGGTAAGGGTTTCTTACCGAGGTTGTGTGGGCCCTGCCAATAATTGATAGTTTACCAAATCTTGTGATTGTATGAAATTCTAGTGGATAGGTTACATGTTTTCTCTTGTTTCCAGGTTTGTGTTGTACTGGTGTTTCTGTTATATTAGCTACAGGCTAGGGTCTTTTATCTTGGCATATTTTGGTTCCTGTTATATTCTGACAGTTCCATGTTAGTGCTAGGCAGGTGATCCATAATGTAGGTAAGTCCCCGATGGGCACCGCTGACTGCTCTTGTGTGTAAGCCCGATGGGCATCATGAGGCTGCTTAAGAGTGTAAGACCCCGATGGGCATCTCAGTGATCCTAGCTGGAGTAAGACCCCGATGGGCATCCTAGGTGTGTAAGACCCCGTTGGGCAGCATTGATAGCTAGAGGTGTAAGACCCCGATGGGCATCCGTATGTGTAAGACCCCAATGGGCATCATTGTTTAGAGGTGTAAGACCCCGATGGGCATCCGTATGTGTAAGACCCCGATGGGCATCATTGTTTAGAGGTGTAAGACCCCGATGGGCATCCTAGATGTGTAAGACCCCGTTGGGCAGCATTGATAGCTAGAGATGTAAGACCCCGATGGGCATCCGTATGTGTAAGACCCCGATGGGCATCATTGTTTAGAGGTGTAAGACCCCGATGGGCATCATTGTGTGTAAGTCCCCGATGGGCATCATGGTGTCATTGTATCCTAGGTTGTGTAAGACCCCGATGGGCATCCAGGTGTATAACCTAGGATAGGCTGTAGTTGAAACCCCTTGATAGGCTAGCTCTAGTGTTAGCACATAGCCTAAACCTACGTTTTGCTCTAAGTCATTGTTTGGTTGCATGTCGGTGTGCTAAATGAGATGTTTTCGTATTGTACCCCGGTTGGGGATTCTTACTGAGTAATTCGTTACTCACCCTTATTTCTCGTGGTTTTTCCACGGTAACCACTGCGAGGCGAGACAGATGGTGGAGGAGGAGCTGTGATCATGGGAACCCGTTGTTCAACTCTGAGTCTTGTTTATGTTTATGTTTTAAATGTCCTCTGAATGCATGTAGTTGGGCACGGAGCCCTAGGGTGTTTGTTGACTGTATTTCCGGATTCTAGCATTGTTGTAACTATTCCAAAGTTTGTATGTTTTAAATAAATCTCTTATCAGAGCAAGTTTTGTAAATGTATTTGTCTTGGAACAGGTGCTTGGAAACAGGGACAGGTTTCAGGAATTTTATGTTGACTTTGTAAATGGATGTTTTATGTTTTAGTTTTTACTTAGAATCCAAACACCATATTGCAAATTTTCTGTAGATTTGAATGCATGCATTGAGGTAATGGCCTATTTTAGAACCCCTTTCGGGTCGGGTCGTTACAGTTGGTATCAGAGCTCAGAGTCATAGATTCTATAGACTGACCTTTTGTTGTAGGTTGTTTTTCCATGATCATCAGCACTCCGACAGTCATCAGGTACGCCTAAGTTTACTGTTTTAAGAAAAGGGTTAAGAATTTACAATACTTTTCATCTAGTGTATGCCTTGTGTAGTGTTGTGGAGCGGGACGCGAGCGAGTTCTCGACTCGTTGTTGGTTTGGGTTTAGAGCGCCATCATGCCAACTTCCCGCGATGTGAAGCGATATGTTGTGGCTTGTTGAGGTATCCCGATAGATTCGGATGCCGGCTGGGACATCGTTCGAGAGGGAGGTAGAGATAAGACTCACAGAGGCCACGTGTGGCCCGGGCTTGTTGGTTTTCCCCTAGTGAGAGGGTGGAGGTGATTTGCCTTGGAGTACCACTCCAAGAGAGGAGTTAGCTATGGCTTGCTTATGTTGATGCTTGTGGAGCAGGTTCCAGTGTGGACTAGCTTGGGTAGCTCAAGTGTTGATCTTGAGCCTTAGCAGATTGTTGATTGCCCAGTGAGTGGCTGCAGAGTTGGTAGCCTTCGAGAAGATTGATGAGGCATCTTTGTGCTCATGTAAAGTTGTAAAGACCCAACCCGAAGATGGGACTAAATCTAGATCTTTACTCAGCATGCAAGTGAAAAGACTTAAAAGGACCCGGCTGGGGTCGGTTTGTAAAACTTTTCAAATATAAGAGTGGAAAACATTAAAAACAAAGTAAACATTCATTAAGCAGAAACGAACCATTCAAATTAAAAACATTGACTGATCAGTACTTTCCTTAAAACATAAAATAGTTCAAATCATGGTTTTTCCTACGGACCTAAGTCCAACTACATGCTGAAATCCAAAAACAGTAAAATAAGACACGACAGAGTGTCAAGAAGATCCATGATCTCCCGCCTCTCTCCGCTAGCCACCTCGGTGCTTTGTCCCAAGTTACCCGTGGAAGAAACCACGATAAGGGTGAGTATAAACATACTCGGTAAGAACCCCGACCGGAGTGCGATCACGATGCAATCTATCATCTAGCGACCTAGTACACATGCCACAAATATCACACGGATCTTAGCTCAATGAGCTCACAAGGCAAATCCGGAATCCACGGAAGTCTCCTACTTCCGGCCTAATGATTGGCTCTCAAACCAATCCCGGACATCTCCAAGGGTCTTTCTCCTTGGCCAATTGATCACTCAAAAACCGATCCCAAGATGTCCGACACCCTCGAGGGTCTTTCTCCTCGACCAATTGATTAACTCTAAAGTTAATCCCAAAGGTGTCCTCAAGGGTCTCTTACCTCGCTATAAATCTGACTATCGGAGAGTACCCAAGTCCGGCTCTAAACAAGAAGGAACTGTGTACTCACGAACATTAGCCCGGGGAGCTCTCCGAACCGGCTACTAACGCGTGTCTTGCGCGCACACACGCATGCTCTTCTCGCAACCGGCGTAAATGCGGGGCCTAAGGGCAAACTACGCGGGCCGTACGCATGCCTAAGACTCGGAAACGGTGTCACCGATCACGAGTGTCACGAGGCCCTCGGCACTCATCTGTGCGGCTGTACCACCGACACGAAGCTAAGAACCGCCAAGGTAGGCTTGCACCGCTGGCGGGGTTCCGCTCTAGCAGTTACAAACTAGGCTTATGCCAATGAGGTAGCTAATCCTCACCGGGTCACGCGGGAAGCAAGGTGCGTTATGCTTCGCTCTACTCCCGACCGGTGGGGACAAGGTGCGTTATGTCCGCTCTCACCTCTAGATGATGACAAACCCTATCATACTAGCTTAGACTACCAAGTCGTGATTCCCGGCTAACATTCACAAAGACATCTATCATACATAGCCTAGCATGATACTACGTGCTTAAAGCGGAATCTCAAGCATGCCGGGAAGAACAAACCTAGCATGGCACTAACATGTACAAAAAGGCAAAACATGCTAGCAAGAATTTAATCATTAGCTATCCTATCCACTAACATGCTCATAAAGGTAAACAAGCATACAAGGCACAATTAAGAAAGCATAGCGTGGTCCACACAACCACGGTAGGAAGTCCTTACACGAAAACAAGTGGAGAATAGCTATCACAACCAAAAAGACCCTCGAGCTTAATACGAACTCGAGCAACCTAGGCATAAATAAAGCATCCTAAGTAAATACATACAAAGACGGAAGCTTAGAAAACACAAAGGGATTGGTTCGGGAATTACCACCGAAGACACGGGCCTCGCAGCAAGGAGGGTGGCTTGGGCGATCTTTGGTGCGGTGGGGCCGGGCGTCTGCGGCGCTGGGCCAGCGCGCAGACGCGTCGTCGACGGCGACGCGAGGCGCGCGGCGTGTGTGCGGCGCAAGGCGCGCGAGCGCGGCGCTCGGCTGGGTTGGCGCGGCGAGGATCACGCTGAGCGGGCGGGGCGGCGCGGGCGACGCGTCTGGGCTGCGTTGCGGCCTTTGTGCGACCACGAGCGACGTCGGGCGGTCTTTGGCGCCACGGGCGACGCCAGCGCGATGGGTGTGTCGCGACGGTGGTGCTTCTTCGGTGGTCCTGACGTCGGCAAAGTGGCGATGGGCGGCGCAGCGGTGGCGACGTGGTGCAGTGCGTGCAGGGTCAGGCGTGCGGCGCGGTGGTGCGTGCGGCGAGGGTGGTGGCGTCGGGCGGCTAGATGGTGTGGCTCGGGGTCGCTCGATGGTGTGGAGAGAGAGAGAGAGAGAGAGAGAGAGAGAGAGAGAGAGAGAGAGAGAGAGAGAGAGAGAGAGAGAGAGAGAGAGAGAGAGAGAGAGAGAGAGAGAGAGAGAGAGAGAGAGAGAGAGAGAGAGAGAATGCGGCTCTAAGGGGAAAAATTAGGGGTTTCTTGATTTTTCTTCTTTTCCTTATTTTTAAATAGGTTAGGAGACCTAAATTCCTTTCCCAAGGCTTTTCTCTTGCGGGTCCCGCTAAAGAAATTCTTTTCTCTTTTCTTTTAATTAAGACTCTTTTCTTAAAACTCCACATTCACCATTTAGGCAAGGCTCAAATCCCAAAAGATTCAATTATTTTTCCAATTAATTTTGTTATTAACCGGGAAGGAAAACGGGGCCGTTACAATACTCCCCCTTAAAAGACTTTCGTCCCCCGAAAGTCCTAAGACTGGAACAACTCCGGGTAATGAGTCCTCATCTCATCCTCTAGCTCCCACGTCGCTTCCTCTGCCCTCTGATGCCTCCAAAGAACCTTTACTAAACTTATCTCTCGGTTGCCCAATACCTTGCGCTCATAAGCCAAAATTTGCACGGCTTCTCCTCGAAGGATAAATCTTTACTCAACTCTAGGGGCTCATGCTCTAGCACATGCGAAGGATCTGCCACGTACTTTCTCAACATCGAAACGTGGAACACATTATGCACCACCGACAAAGACGGGGTAAAGCTAACCGATAGGCCACTCTCCGATCCGCTCAAGGATCTCAAAAGGCCCTACAAACACAGGGCTCTCGGCTTGCCTCGCTTTCCAAACCTTAACACCCCACGCATAGGTGCTACTTTCGGAAAACATGTTGACCCACCTCAAACTCCAAGTCTCTACGCCTCACATCGGCGTAACTTTTTTCTCGCCTACTTTGTCTTGTCAACATGCGAGTCCTTATCTTACGCCGCTGCGTCGTTCGTCATCCGAAGTAACTCGGGTCCCAGAACTCATCATCACCAACCTCCTCCCGAACACTGGGGATCTGCAGCGCTTACCATACAACGCCTCGAATGGGGCCATCTCGAATAGTCGCTGATAGCCGTTGTTGTAGGCGAACTCCATCAAGTAATGTGTCTCGGTCCCAATCGCACAGGAAGTCCAAGACACGAGGCTCTCAACATGTCTTCCAGAATGATTCACCCTCTCGGTCGACCATCGGTTTGAGGGTGGAAGGCGATCTTGAAATCGCACTCGGTTCCCAAACCCTTCTAGAGCTCTCTCGGCGAGATGTGAACCGAGAATCCCGATCTGATACTATCTTTGCGGGTACCCCGTGGTACCGCACAATCTGCTCAAGGAACAACTGTGCCCACTGTTCCACGGTATAACTAATCTTCCCGGGAATAAAGTGTGCACTCTTGGTCACCCAGGTCCACTACTACCCAGATCTGAGTGAACCCTCTCGGTGTCCTCGGCAACCCGCAGATAAAATCCATCGAAATCTCATCCCACTTCCACTGTGTGGAACACTTAACGGCCGCAATAAACTGCGCAGTTTTGCATCGGGGCCTTCACTTGTTGACAAGTGAGACACCGCTAACAAACTCCGCTATATCTCGCTTCATGCCCATCCACCGAACGTCCGCTTGAGATCTCGGTACATCTTGGTACCTCCTGGGTGCCAAGTGAATGGGGAACTATGTGCCTCGGCGAGCAACTCTGCTCGAACCTCTGCATCATCCGGGACGCACAATCGACCTCGGTACCTCAAGCCTTCGTCTGGTGCCACAACAAAGTCGAAATCGCCATCAGCCTTAACCCTCTCGAGCAATCTCCTCAACTTGGGATCACTCGGTGATCGTCGATGATCCTCTGCTAGCGACGGGTGAATCGATAGTTGGGCTACCCAAGCGGTAACCTCTCCCAACAAGACTGCAATACCGGTTCGCTCAAACTCTTTCCGCAATTCAACTTGGGAGCTCAAAGAAAGGCTGCTGAATGCGACGTCTTCCTACTCAGCGCATCAGCCACAACATTGGCTTTTTCGGGATGATACAAAATCTCACAATCGTAGTCCTTTACTAACTCGAGCCACCTCCTCTGCCTCATGTTCAACTCCTTACGAGTGAAGAAATATTTGAGGCTCTCGTGATCCGTGAACAATGAATCCTCTCACCATATAAGTAATGCCTCCAAATCTTTAGAGCAAAAACAATCTGCAGCCAACTCCATATCATGAGTTGGATAGTTCTTCTCATAAGGCTTCAATCACGGGAAGCATAAGCTATCACCTTCCCATGCTTTGCATCAACACACACCCTAAACCATACTTGGAAGCATCACTATAAACTACGAAACCTCCTGTTCCTTCCGGAATCGCCAACACAGTCTTTGTCGTCAAGCCGAGCTTAAGCCGGGCAAAACTTTCCTCACATCTAGCATCCCAAACAAAGTCAACACCCTTCTTGGTCGACGGGTTAGGGAGTGCCGCCTTAGCGGAAAAGTCTTTCACGAAACGCCGGTAATAACTCGCCAGACCCAAAAGCTGCGTATCTCGGCGACCGTCGTCGGTCCGGCCCATGAGCTAATCGCCTCTATCTTTGCGGGGTCCACCGCTATACCATCTGCCGACACGATATGTCCAAGGAAGGCTACTCTCTCTAGCCAAAATTCACACTTAGAGAACTTTGCGAACAAGCGGGTTCTCACGCAATCTTTGTCAAAACTTGCCTCAAATGCGAAGCATGGTCCTCCTTTGTCCTGGAATAAATCAAAATGTCGTCTATGAATACGATGACAAAGTTATCCAAGAATGCCTTGAACACTCTGTCCATCATGTCCATAAACGCTGCGGGGCGTTCGTGAGTCCGAAAGACATGACCACGAACTCATAATGACCATACCTCGATCCAACGCGGTCTTGGGATATCTGCATCTCGAATCCTCACCGATGGTACCACGACCTCAAATCAATCTTAGAAAACACTGAGGCTCCTGGAGCCGATCAAACAGATCATCTATACGCGGCGGGGATACTTATTCTTCACCGTGACTTTATTCGATTCTCTATAGTCTATACACAAGCGCATGGATCCATCCTTCTTCTTAACAAACAGGGCGGTGTGCTCCCCACGGGACACACTCGGATGGATGAAACCTCGATCCAAAGATCTCTTGCAATCGCACTTTGAGTTCTCTCAACTCACCGGGCGCCATACGATACGGGGCTTTGGAAATGGGAAGAGTCCTGGCTCCACTCAATGGTGAAGTCCAACTCCCGCCGAGGGTAAACCCAAGAACTCTTGAGGGAAAACATCTGCAAACTCTTGCACCACGGGGACCATGTCAACAGATCAACGCAGTACTACTATCTCTCCGACTTTGCCAAGAAGCCCCAAGCTCCTCGAGCCAACGATCTATGGGCTTTATTTGCACCCGAGATCAAAGCGGGCAAGTTCCGCCACGGACACCGCGAAACTTGAAGCTCGGCCTCGAGGCGGCCTAAACACCACTTCTTTCCGTGCGCAGCCTATCAAAGCATGGTTCTCTGCCAACCAATCCATGCCAAGGATTACATCGAAACCGCTCATAGACAAAGACTATGAGGGTAGCCTCTAAAATCTCATCGAGATATCCGAATCGCCATGCTTAACTCTCTACTGCTAGCTAACATACTCACACCCAAGGAGTGGCAACACTGCAGCTCAAACCCTAGAGGTTCGAGCTCCACACAAGCTTGTCTAACGAATGCATCGAAAACAAAGGAATGGGTCGAACCCGAATCAAACAATACAAATGCATAGTCTTTGTAAGACAAGCAGCGTACACTGCAATCGCATCATCGATGCGCTCCGCCTCTGGCGAGTAGTGGCAAACACCCGCCCTATTTGTTGGGCGGTCCCACCGCTTGCTAAATCCACGAGTGCAGAATCTGCCAAGTGCCCTCCTTGCCACATCTCAGTAGCAAGCACGGGGCGATGCTCCACAGACCATAATGTGCCTTTCCGCACTTGTTGCAATGAGTGTGGCCTGCTCGCCCCGCCCGCCGGCGATCCTGGGCTCTACCGAGGTCGGCGCCGATCTCGACCACTAGATCGCCCCGCCGCGAGTCTGCTGACCAGCTTGAGCGGAAACCACTAGAAGTCCCAGACTTCCTCTTACGCCGGAATCTCGCTGGCAGGCCGAATCGACCGAGTGGCGCAATGAAATCTCTGCCTTGGCGGATACTTCGGGTTATAAATCGTGGCCAACTCTCTTTGCTCGATCATAACTCTCGGGAGCGAGTGCTCGAACATCCCGAGCAACCTCCTTCCTCAGCCCCACAAATGAACTTCTTAGTCTTGAGCTCCTCGGTGGCAATGAGCTCCGGTCATGAAATAGCTATACTCGAGAGAACTTCTTCTCATAGGCGGCAATACTATCTCGATCCTGTTTGATTTGAGAAGGCCTCTCCCATCTCTGCTTTGAGCCTCGTCATTAACATACTTAGCTCTCAACTTCGTTCTAAAGAACTCCCAGTGGTCGAGAAGACCCAATTTGGTCTAGCTCTATCTGTGGACTCCCACCACCACTCACCGGTGTGTCGAGAGAACATGGGCCGCACATCTCGGCCTCTGTACATCTGTGCATCCCAACTCTCAAGATGTACTCCATTCTTGCCAACCACAGGCGATCGCCACAAGTGGGTTCTCTGACGCATCAAATTCTCTTGGCTTCCACTTGGTGAAATCTTTCAACCACTTGCCAAACTCAGCAGCTCCTCTGCACTATCAAGTGGGTCTGACCGGTCACGATGACCCTGCCCCTCCGGTTGAGCTACCGGAGCTACCGGGCTACCGGAGCTGCTGGGGTGCTCTTTGCATGAGCTGTGTCAACCCAGGCTATCATGCCCTAGACTCCTCTCTCTGCTTGCCGCTAGGCTGCGCTTGAGTCTCGACTCTGCTGCTCGGCCATTAGGCCCATCATCATGTCTCTCATAGCGAAAATATCTCCTCCTGGAGCTGCACCTTGAGGCATAGCGGCCTCCGCCCCTTCTCTCGGCAAGTTAACCTCTCGGTGCCACAGGGCGCCTACGAGCTTTGATATACTGCTGGCTGCTCGCTCTGCGGCATCTCTATTTGCGATTCCAGACGGACTGCTCCACTACGTATAACCGGCATACCAAGCGATCTACACGGAAACCACAACGGGTTAGTCCACGCTCGGACTTTCTCTGTCAACAAAGATAACACATGTGTACTGCATATAGTATCATAAACAAAACCCTTAGCTTATTGAACTTAGACAAACCTGGCGGCCTTGGAGTGCTGGAGATCATGGGAACACAACCTACAAACAGGTTAGTCTACAGAATCTATGACTCTGTGCTCTGATACCAACTGTAAAGACCCAACCCGAAGATGGGACTAAATCTAGATCTTTACTCAGCATGCAAGTGAAAAGACTTAAAAGGACCCGGCTGGGGTCGGTTTGTAAAACTTTTCAAATATAAGAGTGGAAAACATTAAAAACAAAGTAAACATTCATTAAGCAGAAACGAACCATTCAAATTAAAAACAGATGGATCGATCAAGATTTCCTTAAAACATAAAATAGTTCAAATCATGGTTTTTCCTACGGACCTAAGTCCAACTACATGCTGAAATCCAAAAACAAGAAAATAAGACACGACAGCCAGTGTCAAGACATCCATGATCTCCCGCTCTCTCCGCTAGCCACCTCGGTCTTGTCCCAAGTTACCCGGAAGAAACCACGATAAGGGTGAGTATAAACATACTCAGTAAGAACCCCGACCGGGGGTACGATACGATGCAATCTATCATCTAGCAGCCTAGTACACATGCCACAAATATCAACACGGATCTTAGCTCAATGAGCTCACAAGGCAAATCCGGAATCCACGGAAGTCTCCTACTTCCGGCCTAATGATTGGCTCTCAAACCAATCCCGGGACATCTCCAAGGGTCTTTCTCCCTTGGCCAATTGATCGGCTCAAAAACCGATCCCAAGATGTTCGACACCCTCGAGGGTCTTTCTCCCTCGACCAATTGATTAACTCTAAAGTTAATCCCAAAGGGGTGTCCTCAAGGGTCTCTTACCCTCGCTATAAATCTGGACTATCGGGAGAGTACCCGAAGTCTGGCTCTAAACAAGAAGGAACTGGTGTACTCACGAACATTAGCCCGGGAGCTCTCGAACCGGCTACTAACGCGCGTGTCTTGCGCACACCGCATGCTCTTCTCGCAACCGGCGCGTAAATGCGGGGCCTAAGGGCAAACTACGCGGGCAGTGCGCATGCCTAAGACTCGGAAACGGTGTCACCGATCACGAGTGGTGCGAGGCCCTCGGCACTCATCTGTGCGGCTGTACCACCGACACGAAGCTAAGAACCGCCAAGGTAGGCTTGCACCGCTGGCGGGGTTCCGCTCTAGCGGGCTACAAACTAGGCTTATGCCAATGAGGTAGCTAATCCTCACCGGCTGCCGGGGAAGCAAGGTGCGTTATGCTTCGCTCTACTCCCGACCGGTGGGGACAAGGTACGTTATGTCCGCTCTCAGCCTCTAGATGATGACAAACCCTATCATACTAGCTTAGACTACCAAGTACGTGATTCCTGGCTAACATTCACAAAGACATCTATCATACATAGCCTAGCATGATACTACGTGCTTAAAGCAGGAATCTCAAGCATCTTTGGAAGAACAAACCTAGCATGGCACTAACATGTACAAAAAGGCAAAACATGCTAGCAAGAATTTAATCATTAGCTATCCTATCCACTAACATGCTCATAAAGGTAAACAAGCATACAAGGCACAATTAAGAAAGCATAGCAGGGTCCACACAACCACGGTAGGAAGTCCTTACCTGGAAACAAGTGGAGAATAGCTATCACAACCAAAAAGACCCTCGAGCTTAATACGAACTCGAGCAACCTAGGCATAAATAAAGCATCCTAAGTAAATACATACAAAGACCTGAAGCTTAGAAAACACAAAGGGATTGGTTCGGGAATTACCACCGAGAAGACACGGGCCTCGGCAGCAAGGAGGGTGGCTTGGGCGCTGCTGGTGCGGCTGGGGCGCTGGCGCTGGGCGCTGGGCGCTGGGCGCTGGGCGCGCGGCACGTCGGGCGGACGCGCAGGGCAGCGCGCGGGTGTGCGGCTGCAAGGCGACGCGCGAGCGAGCGGCTCGCTGGGTTGGCGCGCGGCGAGGGATCACGCTGGAGCGGCGGGGCAGCGTGCGGGCGACGCGTCTGGGCTGCGTTGCGGCCATCGCGACGACCACGAGCGACGCCGGGGCGGTCTTTGGGCGCCACGAGCGACGTCGGCGGCGATGGGTGTCGCGACGGTGGGGCTTACGTCGGCAGCGTCACGATGCCGGGCGGCGCAGGGTGGGCGGCGTGGTCCAGTGCGGCGCAGGGTGTCGCGCGGCGGGTGTGGTGCGTGCGGCTAGGGCTGGGTGGCTCGGGGGTGGCTCGATGGTGTGGCTAGGGCTGCTCGGCTAGGGTTTTAGGAGAGAGAGAGAGAGAGAGAGAGAGAGAGAGAGAGAGAGAGAGAGAGAGAATGCGGCTCTAAGGGGAAAAATTAGGGGTTTCTTGATTTTTCTTCTTTTCCTTATTTTTAAATAGGTTAGGAGACCTAAATTCCTTTCCCAAGGCTTTTCTCTTGCGGGTCCCGGCTAAAGAAATTCTTTTCTCTTTTTCTTTTTAATTAAGACTCTTTTCTTAAAACTCCACATTCACCATTTAGGGCAAGGCTCAAATCCCAAAAGATTCAATTAATTTTCCAATTAATTTTGTTATTAACCGGGAAGGAAAACGGGGCCGTTACAAAAGTGTTGTTGTTTGCAGCCAGTAAGTCGGAACCCTGTGGTTAAGGGTGCAGCGAGCAGTGTTCCCTTCGGACTGGATCCGTTGGTGGTTTCCTCAGTTGTTTGGTAGAGTTGAGCACTCTCCTTTTAGTAAGCCCCTAGAGTAGGGCTAGCTGCTGCATGTTGGGAGAGCCGGCCAGAGCATTGTTGAGCATCATGAGGAGATGCTAGTGTAGGCCGTGAGCCTTCGGTTTGATGAGATGCCATAGGCATGGTTGTTTGAGTTGGGCCCTTGTATGCCTAGCCAGAGTTCTTGTCACTTGAGGTTGTGACCTTGCTGGCCCCATTGGTAGTAAGATGTGGATTTGGTAGTAGTAGCACTTGAGGTGCTTTGGTTGGTGTGCCACTTTGGCACTAAGTTTGGTTTGGCCTGAGTTTGGCATGGGTATAGCAGATGGTTCTATGCCGTCCGGAGTTCAGCGCACTCCTTTAGCCTTTGGATCCGTTTATGGCAGTTGCACCTGTTTTGGTCGTGCAAGAGGGCTAGTTCAGTGGTAGTCGATGGACTACAAGCCAAAGGATGCTCGAGAGGAGCCGGAGCCTCTTCCCAGTGTTACAGGGGGTTGAGTAAGTCAGCAGGTTGTCGGTTGGTAAATGTTAGTGGGCGTGAGTCTCGCGCTAGTGTTAAGGCCAAGAGATCCTTGTGGTGGGTAGTGCGATCAACTACCTTCGAGTGCCTAAATCTGAGGAGAGTTGAGCATCGTAGATGCGAGTTTGGTCCAGCAGAGGGACCCTGAGTTGGATGCTCATGAGATGAGCTGGATGCCTATGAGGTGAGATGAGTTGATGCCTTGTGAAAGGATTTGGACTCCTTATGGATAAGCACGCTTGGTAGAGGCTTGGTATAAAGTAAGTTCGGTTTGGCATGGTTATGCTTTGGTAGAGCATGGTTGCCACAGCTTCGAGTATCGTGTGGAGATGGAACTTTTAGCGTTCCTTTGGTTGGAGTTCAGTTGGAAACTGAACAAGAGCGGTCGTAGCAAGGCCGCGCAGTTTCTGATAGCCTTGGCTAAGAGAGTTGTTCGGATCCTTTCCTCGGGTAGAAGCTTTGTTATGGTTGATGTTTGAGCAGGAGGATGACGCATTCGGTAGCGTTTCGGGTCCTTTTGGTTCACAAGGAGTTGGAGTTGGGCAGCATGGTTGTGATGCTGTAAAATGGAGTTGTTTGTTCAGCAGTTGGTTGTTAGCTCGTTGGTCGACAGTTGTGTGTCGAGGGTTGCCAAGAACCCTAGGTTGTGGAGAGCCTCTCGAGCTCACCGAGCCCAGTAGTGAGTTTCAGTTGGCAAGCTGGAGCCGTGTAGTTTGTAGCCTCGGCTGAGTTGCTGGTAGTCTTGGTAGCCTAGCAAGCTAGTGGTGTTTGGAGTAGAGTCCAGATTGGTTCCGGTGTGGTGGCAATTTGATGCTGGGTGTTGACCAAGGTATGGATGGAGCTGCTAGAAGTTAGTTCTGCTCGTGGGGCGGGTGGTTAGTGCCCTGTTGGTTGTCTTTCCTGTTTCCAGGATGTTGAGAGTTGCCCCGTTTGGCATTTGGAGGTTCAGTTTGTGGTGGACCCCTGTTGTTGCCCGTGAGATTTAGATGTTGTTGCTTTAGCGGAGCAAGACAGTGAGTGTATGTGGAGCTCTCTGTCCTTCGGTTGTCTGCTTGTAAGAGCCGTTTCCTCCTCGGAGTTGTCAGATTTCTCCCGTAGTCTTGGAGTTGATGGTAGTGGTGCTAGGAAGAGGGAAAAGTTTGTTGGCTGCTTGGAAGCAGTTGTTTGTCTAGTTAGGCGGACTCTAGGATGGTGTTCTAGAGGCTGCAGTAAGGGTAGTTCTGCCTCTTGTGAGTGTTTGGCCAAGGTTTGGTCCTCTTGTTGTTTCAAGAGCTAGTTCGGTTCTAGATGGAGGGCATTGTCCTGAGGTCTTGTTCCTAGCCAGGAAGTTTGGGAGTTGACCCCTCCCTCGGTGGTTGAGTAAGTTCTGTTAGTTCCGGATTGGTGGTTCGATCGGTTGAGTTTTCCCTTGGGTGTTGCTTTTAAGAGAGTTGGTTGCTGTTGCCTTGGGTTTTAGCAAGTCAGCGAGCGTGTGTGATGTTCGCTGCCCGTCAGAGTTTGCTTGCTAGAAATTTGTTTCCCGTTTAGTATGAGTCTGCTTAGCTCCTGGGTTGTGTAGTTGATCAGAGTAGTGCAGTGGTTAGCCCAGCGAGAGGGTCCCTGCCTTGTGTTGTTAGCAAGCGAAAGCTGTTTCTCCCCGCAAGGTTGGAGGCCAGCACGTTTAAGAGTTGAGTTGTTGGTTCTTTGGGGATTGAAGATTTCCCTTTCCCCCTAGTCTCTGTGGTGGTTGAGTTGCTCCATGGATGCCAGCCTCGAGTGTTAGCTTCTGAGGTAGTCTTGCTGATTCGTGTGGCTCAGGATCCGTAAGCTTTGAGGTTGTCGATATCCGTTTTCCTTGCAAGGTTTCTAGAGTGGAGCTTCTGGCTGGAAGATGAGTTAGGCCTAATCTAAAAGGAAGAAGTCCTTTGAGTAGCCAGTTGGATTTTAAGAGTTGAGTGGTAGCTTGGAGGCGAGCTTTGCTCGTTATAAGTTTGGGTTGAGTTCTGTTGAGCAAGCCCTTCTCGGGCTTTGTTCCTAGTTGTTGTGCGTTCGCAGTTGGCGTTAGCGGAGCCTCGTTTGAGTGAGTTGGCACAGAGGTGCCGTGGCATTGGTTGGTAAATCTGTGAGCTGCTTTCCTCAAGGTGTTGTGTCGCAGATAGCTGCATGATGGTTTAGTCCTTGCAGTCCGAGATTTCCTTGAGAGGAATGTTGGTTGTTCCTTGCCTGGCAGTGTTCTCTTTGGCCAATTGTTGAAAGGTTTGCATTCGGCCGATGAGGAGTCCTAGCTTGTTGGTTTGGCCGAGTGGAGCCTGTGCCTGGCCCTTGTCTTTAGAGGTGGCCGTAGCTGAAGTTTCAGCTGGTGTGAGTGTTGTTAGCCATCTGGTGTACCAGGATGGTGCCCCTTGCCTTTGGTTTGGCGATTTCTCCTTAAGATGGTTGCTTAAGTGTTGTGGTCGCGTTCTAGTTGGAGAAGTTTGCCTTTTTGGATCGATGCGCGATGTGATTCGATTGGATTTCGTTAAGACTGTAGGCAAGATTTGAGGTTAGCTGGTCTCTTGTGGAGTAAGAGAGGTCGTTTGGTTTTCTGGAACCTGGAAGGTTCAGTTGTTTGGCCAGCTTGTTGTAGGGTTAAGGCTGCTTGTTAGCAGCTGTGAGCTTCTAGAGAAGTTTTGCCAGTGCGTGGTGTAGAGATTCAGAACTTGTGGCCAGTCCTCGAGTTTGCTGAGAGTAGCACCGTTTGAGAGTGGTGCGAATTGAGGATGTGGTTTGCCGTATTTTCCCTTCGAAGTTCGATGTATGCCAGTCTGGGTTGTAGTTGTGGCAGTCTAGATGGCATTGTGGCTTTGAGTTTTGAGAACCAAGAGGGTTTGGTTTCGAAGAAGGTTGGTGTTGTTTTAGCCGAGAATTTCAGTTGGTTTGGTTTCAGTGGAGTTTCCTAGAGCTGTTTCGTCTTAGGACTTTCGAGGACGAAAGTCTTAAAAGGAGGGAGTATTGTAACAGCCCAGTTTTCTACTCCAGTTTTCGAGGTGCCTTCGGGTCAAGATTCGATTGTTTGGTTGGGTCGTTAGAGCTGTTTTGACCCTTGGGTGTATTTTGGTCTTTTGGCTCCCCGGGCAGGATTTTGTGGATTTTTAGGGCTTCGAGGTCGCTCCTGCCTTTGTCGAGGCTTGATTGTTGTTGATTGCGAGTCCCGAGATGTTTGGGCCAATCGTTTGGAAGTTCGGTTGTGGTTTGGGTTTTTGGCAAAGTGATGGTTGGTTGTGTGCTTCCTTTGGGATTCGAGCTCGGGACCTTGGTGTCGATTTGGGAGTTGAATTTAAGTGAGTTTTATTTTTTGGAAGAGGTTGCTTCAGTCGGGTCTCGAAGGAGGAAGCCGGGAAATGGGATTTTAAGGTTTTAATTTGGATAAGGATGGAAAAAGAGATTAAATCCCCATTTTCCTTTTATTTTCCCATTTTCCCTTTTCATTTTTATCAAAAAAATCCCCTTTCTCTCTCTCTCTCTCTCTCTCTCTCTCTCTCTCTCTCTCTCTCTCTCTCTCTCTCTCTCTCTCCCCAGCCCGAGCATAGCCCAGCCCGAGCCCTAGGTCGCCCCCAACCCGAGCCTGCTCGCCCAGCTCGCCAGAAAGGTCGCGTCGCCGGCCTGAGCCTGCCCAGCCAGGTCGTGTTGCCCAGCCCGGCCGCGCAGTGCCGCTCTGTAAAGACCCGACCCAAAAGGGGCTCTAAATGGCCTTTACCCCAATGCATGTATTGAAAATAGAAGACATTATGAAAAACACATTTCGGATTCCAAGTAAAAATAGAACCATTCAACAACCAAAACATACATTTCTAAAAGCATACTCTGATCAGAGATTTATTTAAACCATTAAAACAATCCACAAGTGCAAATATGCTGGAATCCATAAAACGTAAGAAAACATCCTGGGCTCTGTGCCCGTCTACATGCATTCAGGGGAAATAACAAAAGTCCAAAGTTCATGATAAAATAAAATAGTCAGAGATGACAGCAGGATTCCATGATCACAGCTTCCCCTTCACCCATCCTGTGCCGCGCCTTGATTACTGTGGAAAACCACGAGAATAAGGGTGAGTAACGAATTACCCAGTAAGAATCCCCAACCGGGTACAATACGATATACATGATCATCTAGAAGAATGTATGCAAGCTATGAGTACAAACACGGAGCGGAGCACATAGCTAAGTCCACACTTGGACCTCGGATGCCAACTCGGGGTCTTAGTCCGGAAATACCACAACACACTATACGCCGCTTATACGGGAACAAGTCCCGCCTCGGCCGCCTAATGACGATCTGAAAGGTACACTAGCTCAAGATCCCGAGGAGCTCTCCTGGTCGGCGCCAGTAATGAGCGTAAGCATGCACCGCGTGCTTCTACAGACTATGGGGGGTGCCGGGTCTAGTGGCAAGCTGCCCATATCCGGATACCACGCCTAACTAAATCTCTGGATCGGTGTCACTGACATAGGGGTGTGAGACCTGGACACGTGAACTATGTCACTGCTGTACCACCGCACCGAGGCTAAGGAACGTCGTCGTGGTAGGCTTACACCAGAAGCCGCCCTTACCTTAACAGTGGCAATCAAGGGCTACTACCGAACACACCGAGGACGTGCGTCTGGCTGTCGGGGACTAAGCATTGCCAAGTCATCATCCCGACCGCTGGGGGGCATCGCTAAGACTACCACCCTCACCCAAGATTGCGGGGCCTACAGGTTGGGATAGCTAATCCTCACGGGGTCCAAGGACGAGAACTGCTCTCGAACGTCCTTGCCATAGATGCAAGATACTTTATGCATCGGGCCCGGATGATGCTATCTACCTGAATTCTAACCTGCCTTAACAATCAGCAAACAATCCAATACGTGCTCGAAAGAATACAACAGACCTAGCATGGTACTACAGAACAAGAATGAATATGAGCATGCCAGAACGGAACAACCTAGCATGGACTAACATGAAAGAACAACATACGAAGTCATGCCAGTCCAGAATTCGTGAGCAGAGCACCTAAACTATACATGCTGATAATCACAAACAAACATACAACATCAATCACATAGAACATCGCAGGGTCCACACAACCCCGGTAAGAAATCCTTACCTTGGTCGGAAGACTTCTACACACAAATCCTAAGCTGCGGAACAATCCCGAGCTAGCGAGCGGGAACCTAACAAACCAATAATAGTCAATACCTAAAAAGTCTAAAAACAATAGAACAACAAGCTCGGCTCAAAGAACTCACGCGGCACGCGGCGACACGAGCTTGGAGTCGCTGGCAAGCCGCACGGCAGGCTGGTGCTTGGCTGCGCTTGTGCGCACCGCACGCACGGATGCACGCAGACGGCAGAGCGCGCGCGCCGGCGAGCGCGTCGGGCGAAGGCGCGCGGCGCTGGCGTCTGACGGCGACAGCGACGCGGACGGCGTCGAAGCGCGCGGCGGCGAAAGCAGCCTTGCGCGGCGCGGCGCCGGCGTCTGGCGTTTGTTCTTGGGCGCGATCCGCACGATCCGCGGCGATGCGTGCGTGCGGGAGAGCTGCTTCAACAGATCTGGGCGATCTGGTGCGACGGCAGGGGCTGCTCAACGGATCTGGGCGACCTGGAGAGCGATGGCGATGATGGCTGCTTCTCTCGGCTGGCTGCAATCAACACAAACACACACAACACTCTACATCTTACCTTCGGCCAGCATCAAAACCAAATGAGGAGATGAAGAGGATGAAGACTTACCCGGAATGATGATGATCGAACCCAAGGAGATGCAAGGGAAGAAGAATCGGCAAGGGCTATGGAGAGGGAGAGCTTGTGCGGCCAAGAGGAGATTTGGAGAAGAAGATGGAATAAACCTAAATCTATTTCATTTAACCAAATGCACCAAAACTCCAAAATCCAAGGTTAACTAAGATGTGATGCAGAAAGAGCAACAAGAGCACCTAATGGCTCAATTGGCACACATCTCTACAAGCTTCCCAGGAGACCCGGGTTCAAACCCTGGCTGCAACACAAATTCCTTTATTTTTACTTTTGCATCCACCTTGCTCAAACCAAACCACAAGCCCCTCCAAAAACCTACAAAAACCATCCAATAATTTTAGTAATCTGGAAAAGACACAAACGACCACTGACGGCCCCACCAAATTACCACATTACCCCTAGGGCATACCTCGGAAGACCGGGAAGAAAAACTGGTCGTTACAATATTCCCTCCTTTTTATGACTTTCGTCCTCGAAAGTCCTTAAGACAGAAATAGCTCGGGGTAATGCAATCTCATCTCGTCCTCCCGCTCCCAAGTGGCTTCCTCAGAACCCCGACTCTTCCACTAAACCTTTACCAAACGAATCTCGCGATTACGCAACGTCTTGGTCTCAAAGGCAAGGATCCTCACCGCTTCTCCTCGAAGTTCAAATCCTCATTCACCGCAAAGGCTCAAAGTCCACAATGTGCGACGGGTCCGGCACATACCGCCTCAACATCGATACATGAAAAACACTATGCACCGTGATAGTGACGGAGGAAGGGCTAACCGGTAAGCAACTCTGCCAATCCTCTCTAGGATCTCAAATGGACTAACAAAACGGGGACTCAACTTCCCACGCTTACCAAACCTCAGAACACCTCGCATCGGAGCAACCTTAAGGAACACATGCCGACCAACCTCAAACTCCAAATCTCGACGCCGAACATCGGCGTAACTCTCTGCTCCTCGCTCTGAAATTTGTCACAACATACGAGCTCTAATCTTCTCGTGACTGCACCATTGGTCAATCTGCAGTAACTCGGGACCCAAAACTCGTCTATCACCAACCTCTTCCCGAACACGGGGGACCGACAACGCTTACCATACAAAGCCTCGAATGGAGCCATCTGAATCGCCGATCGTAATCGTTGTTATAGGCAAACTCCATCAAGTATCTGAGCATCTGGTCCCAATCGCTCGGGAAATCCAACACACAAGCCCTCAACATATCCTCGAGAATCGATTCACTCTCTCGGTCGACCATCATCGAGGGAGAAAAGCATGTCTTAAACTGCACTCTGTGCCCAAACCCTATTTGAGCGCTCTCCAAAACGAGAAGTGAACCAGCGAGTCACGATCGGACACAATCCTCACCGGCACACCATGATAACGGATGATCTGCTCCAAAAACAATCTGCGCCCACTGTTCCACGGTATAAGTGTCTCTTAGGAATGAAGTGTGCGCTCTTGGTCAAACGGTCGACTATCACCCAAATCGAGAGAACTTCCTCGAGTCCTTGGCAAACCAGAGATAAAGTCCATGGAGATCTCTTCCCATTTCCACTGGGCACACTCGGTGGCTGCAACAAACCAGGTGGCCTCTGCTGGGGTGCCTTCACTTGCGACAAGTGAGACACCACCGACAAACTCTGCCACATCTCTCTTCATTCCCATCCACCGTAAGGTCTGCTTAAGGTCTGATACATCTTGGTACCCCCGGGTGCCAAGCAAAAGGGGAAATGTGGGCCTCAGAGAGCAACTCTGCTCGCAAACTGCAATGTCCGGAACACACAACCGCCTCTATAAGTCAAGCCACCGTCTGGTGAATATACAAAGTCAAAGTCACCGTCAAGACTAACTCTGTCAACCAATCTCTTAAGTGCGGGTCACCTAACTGGCTGTCTATAATCCATTTGCTTAATCGACGGTGAGCAGTCAATCGAGCTACCACGGCGGTAACCTCACCCAACAACACTGCAACCTCGGCCCGCTCGAACTCTCTCCGCAAACTGGCTGAAACTCAACAACGCCGCAGAGTGCGACGTCTTTCTACTCAAAGCATCGGCCACTACATTGGCTTTACCGGATGGTACAAAATCTCGCATCATAATCCTTTACCAACTCTAACCATCTCCTCTGCCTCATATTCAACTCCTTCGAGTAAACAGATACTTGAGGCTCGTGATCGGTAAACATCTCAATCCGCTCACCATACAGGTAATGCCTCCAAATCTTCATTGCAAACACCACTGCGCCAACTCCATATCATGAGTCGGGTAGTTCTGCTCATACGGCTTCAAATTGACGGGAAGCATAGGCAATGACCTTCCCGTGCCGCATCAACACACAACCTAATCCAAACTTGGAAGCATCACTGTAGACCACGAAACCACTGTCCCCTCCGGATCGCCAACACTGGTGCTGAAGTCAAATCTGCGCTTGAGCTCGCAAAGCTCTCATCACACTGCTGTCCCAAACAAACTCGACACCCTTCCTCGCCGAGACGAGTGAGGGGCGAGGCTATAGCAGAAGAAGTCCTTGACGAACCGACGGTAGTAACTCGCCAAACCTGTAAAGCTGCGAATCTCGGCATCGCGAAGTCGGCTTGGCCCATGAACTCACGGCCTCAATCTTCGCGGGGTCCACGGCTATACCACCTCTCGAAACCACGTGGCCTAGGAAGGCCACCGCTCCAACCAGAAATCACATTTGGAAAACTTCGCATAAAGCCGGTTTTCCCTCAAAGCCGCCAATACTCGCCTCAAAATGCTCTGCATGATCTTCTTTAGACCTCGAATAAATCGAATATCGTCAATGAACACGATGACGAAGCTGTCCAAAAATGATTTGAACACCCTATCCATCATGTCCATGAACGCAAATGGGGCATTGGTCAATCCAAACGACATGACCACAAACTCATAGTGACCATATCTAGACTCGAAAGTTGTCTTAGGAATGTCGGCATCCCCGATCCGCAAAATCGATGGTAACCGGATCTCAAATCTATCTTGGAGAACACGGAAGCTCCCTGAAGCTGATCAAACAAGTCATCAATACGGGGCAACGGGTACTTATTCTTCACCGTCACCTTATTAAGCTCGCGATAATCAATACATAAGCGCATAGAACCATCCTTCTTTTCACAAACAGAATCGGTGCTCCCCACGGGATACACTCGACGGACGGATGAACCCTCGGTCTAACATCTCCTGCAAATCGAATCTTGATTCCTTTAACTCACTGGCGCCATGCGATACGGAGCCTTCGAGATAGGGAGGGTCCCGGCTCGAGCTCAATAATGAAGTCAACCTCTCTCTTTGGGGCAACCCCAGAACTCCTCGGAAAACACATCCGCGAACTCCTGCGCACGGCCGGCACTTGATCGACAGATCGGCAAGGGACGGCTCTCCACAGACAACTTGGCTAGGTAACCCCAAGCTCCATGAGCTAGCAAACGCCGAGCTTTCACAGCTGACACCATTGGCGGGCAGACTCCACCTTGGACTCCACGAAACTTAAAACTAGGCCGACCAGGTGGCCTGAACACCACTTCTTTCCGGTGGCGGTCAATCAACGCGTGGTTAGTTAGCGACTAACCACTCCATACCAAGAATCACATCAAAACCACTCATAGGCGTAACTATGAGTGTGGCTACAAGCAACTCTCTCGATATCTCGATCCGACCACCCTTAATCTTATCTCTAGCTAACATACTAACTCCCGAAGGAGTTGCAACAGATAACTCAAAACCTAGAGGCTCTAGTCTCAACTTAGCATGCTCAACAAACAACACAGATACAAATGAATGCGTAGAACCAGAATCAAACAAGACAAATGCGCAGTGATCTAAAACAAGAAGCGTGCACCTCACGGCGGCATCCGTGACGCTCGGCCTCTTGACGGTCGTAGCAAACACCCGACCTGCGCCACTGCTACTGGCCGAGGATAGAAACGGATCATATGACCCTCTTTACCACAACGAAAAACACACTCTGGGCCCCGCATCGCAAGCTCCAATGTGGGTCCTCCCGCAAGAAGCACAAGCGGGAACTCGCTCGGGACCGCCTGCGTGGGCTGAAACGGATCGGGGCCCTATGCCGATCCCGGTTTTGGAATCGCCCTTGGCGCGACGCCGCCGCCACCCCTAAACTCAAACTTTCTCTTCTCGCCCCACTGCACTGGGACAGACGCTGAACAGAGCGGCAACCACCCGCCAAGCAGATACTTCCCATTATAGATCGTGGCCAATCGGACAGCCCTAGCATAAGTGTCGGGGGCCTGAGCCCCGACATCTCGGGAAACACCACGCCTCAATCCAGATATGAACTTCCGAATCTTCACTCCGGGTGGCAATCAACCGAGGAGCAAAATATCCATACTCTGCGAGAACTTGCGCTCATATTCCTCAATGGAATCGTAACCCCGCTGTGTTCTCGAAGAGCTCCACCATCTTCTCTTGAGCCTCATCACCGATGAACTTTACCTTGAACTCACCTTGAAGAACTCCCAAGTAGCGGGTGGAGACCCACCGGTCTCTCGCTCAAGGTGGACTCCCACCACCATCTCGCCAGTGCCTCCTAGCACATGAGCCGCACACCTCGGCCTCTGAATATCGGGGCACACCATGATCGGGAAGGTGTACTCCAAATGGGCAATCCACACATGCCGCCGCTAACGCATCACCGGTGGCATCAAACTTCTCGGGCTTCCACTTCACAAAATCCTTCACCACCTACCCAATTCCTCGGCACCCTCTCGCCATATCCGCCTCGGGCTACTTGCTCTTGAGGAGCCGAGGTGCTACCGAGCTCACAACCAATCGAGTCACCGCTCGATCTGGGCTCGGGACTCTTCCCGTGCGCAGCGCCAACAAGGCTCGGTCTCTTCCCTCTGGTCACTCAACATGCGACCATAAAAGCCCTCATAGACTCAAAGAAACTCTGCTCCAGAGCGCCTCACGGCGCTTCGATCGCCTCAACGCCCGCTCTAGGCGTAACAGAGGAGCTGCTGGTGGGATGCCATCGATCTCGGCTGGGACGATGTCCTGCGATGACGATCCCGATCCACGATACCTCGACCGCTCTCGAACCTCCTCTCCTGATGACGGTGGTCGCATGTTTGGCGATCTACATCCAAACCAACAACGAATCAAAACTCGCTCACACCATTCCACAACACCAAACAAGGCATACACTAGATGATAGGTATTGTAAATTCTTAGCCCTTTTCCTTTCTAAAACAATAAATCTAGGCGTGCTGATGACTGTCCGGAGTCTTGGTGATCATGGAAGGATGACCTACAACAAAGGTCGAGTCTCACAGAATCTATGACTCGAGCTCGATACCAATCAGAAAAGACCCGACCCAACAGGGGCTCTAAATGGCCTTTACCCCAATGCATGTATTGAAAATAGAAGACATTATGAAAAACACATTTCGGATTCCAAGTAAAAACAGAACCATTCAACAACCAAAACATACATTTCTAAAAGCATACTCGATCGAGATTTATTTAAACCATTAAAACAATCCACAAGTGCAAATATGCTGGAATCCATAAAACGTAAGAAAACATCCCGGGGCTCTGTGCCCGCCTACATGCATTCGGGGAAATAACAAAAGTCAAGAGTCATGATAAAATAAAATAGTCGAGATGACAAGAGGATTCCATGATCACGGCTTCCCCTTCACCCATCCTGTGCGCTCGCCTTGATTACTCGTGGAAAACCACGTAATAAGGGTGAGTAACGAATTACCAGTAAGAAGAATCCCCAACCGGGTACAATACGATATGCATGATCATCTAGAAGAATGTATGCAAGCTATGAGTACAAACACGAGAGCGGAGCACATAGCTAAGTCCACACTTGGACCTCGGATGCCAACTCGTGGTCTTAGTCCGGAAATACCACAACACACTATACGCGCTATACGGAACAAGTCCCGGCCTCACCGCCTCTCGACGATACGAAAGGTACACTAGCTCAAGATCCCGAGGAGCTCTCCGGTCGGCGCTGTAATGAGCGTAAGCATGCACCGCGTGCTTCCACAGACTATGGGGTGCCGGTCTAGTGGCAAGCTGCCCATATCCGGATACCACCCTAACTAAATCTCTCCGGATCGGTGTCACCGACATAGGGTGTGAGACTGGACACGTGAACTATGTCACCTGTACCACACACACTGAGGCTAAGGAACGGGTCGTGGTAGGCTTACACCGAGAAGCCGTCCTTACCTTAATAGGTGGCAATCAAGGGCTACTACCGAACACACTGAGGACGTACCGGCTGTCGGGGACTAGGCATTGCCAAGTCATCATCCCGACCGTTGGGGCATCGCTAAGACTACCACCCTCACCCAAGATTGCGGGGGCCTACCGGTTGGGATAGCTAATCCCTCACGGGGTCCAAGGACGGAGAACTGTCTCGAACGTCCTTGCCATAGATGCAAGATACTTTATGCATCGGGCCCGATGATGCTATCTACCCAATTCTAACCTCGCCTTAACAATCAAGCAAACAATCCAATACGTGCTCGAAAGAATACAAGCAGACCTAGCATGGTACTACGTAACAAGAATGAATATGAGCATGCCGTAACGGAATACCCTAGCATGGACTAACATGAAAGAACAACATACGAAGTCATGCCATCAGAATTGAACAGAGCACCTAAACTATACATGCTGATAATCACAAACAAACATACAACATCAATCACATAGAACATCGCGTGGTCCACACAACCCCTGTAAGAAATCCTTACCTTGGTGGAAGACTTCTACACACAAATCCTAAGTCATGAACAATCCCGAGCTAGCGAGCGGAACCTAACAAACCAATAATAGTCAATACCTAAAAAGTCTAAAAACAATAGAACAGTGCAAGCTCGGCTCGGGAACTCACGCGGCACGGCGACACGAGCTTGGAGCCGCTGGCAAGCCGGCACACGGCAGGTTGGCGCTGCTGGCGCGCTGCACGGCACGGCACGCACGGATGCACGCAAGGAGCGCTTGCGCATGCGCGGCGAGCGGCGCGTCAAGGCGCGCGCGGGCGCTGGCGCGCGGCGAGCGCGCGACGCGACGCGCATGGGCGCGCGCGGCAGCAGCGCAGCGAAGGCGCGCGGCGCGCAGCGTCGGCGCGCTCTTGGCCTGGCGCGATCGGCACGATCTGGCGAGCGATGGCGTGCGGGAGAGCTGCTTCAACAGATCTGGGCGATCTGGTGCGACGGCAGGGGCTGCTCAACGGATCTGGGCGACCTGGAGAGCGATGGCGATGATGGCTGCTTCTCTCTACCGGGCCGCAATCAACACAAACACACACAACACTCTACATCTTACCTTCGCCAAAGATCAAAAACCAAATGAGGAGATGAAGAGGATGAAGACTTACCCTGAATGATGATGATAGAACCCAAGGAGATGCAAGGGAAGAAGAATCGGCAAGGGCTATGGAGAGGGAGAGCTTGTGCGGCCAAGAGGAGATTTGGAGAAGAAGATGGAATAAACCTAAATCTATTTCATTTAACCAAATGCACCAAAACTCCAAAATCCAAGGTTAACTAAGATGTGATGCAGAAAGAGCAACAAGAGCACCTAATGGCTCAATTGGCACACATCTCTACAAGCTTCCCAGGAGACCCGGGTTCAAACCCCGGCTGCAGCACAAATTCCTTTATTTTTACTTTTGCATCCACCTTGCTCAAACCAAACCACAAGCCCCTCCAAAAACCTACAAAAACCATCCAATAATTTTAGTAACTGGAAACGACACAAACGACCCCGACGGCCCGACCAAATTACCACATTACCCCTAGGGCATACCTGGAAGACCGGGAAGAAAAACCTGGGTCGTTACACGCTCGTCCCGTCCGCGCCCGTGCCGCCCAGATTTGAGCCGCCTAGTGCCAGATCGAGCGTCCCTTGTTGCTCGTCGTGCCAGATCGATCTTCTTGTAGCCGTCGCGTCGCGTCGTGCCCGCGCGCCGTCCCTTTGCCGAGCCGCGCCGCACGCCCTCGCCCAGCCGAGCTCGCGCCCGCGCGCCCTCGCCTTCCTACAGCTCCCTCGTGCGTTCGCGTCGGCGCCCGAGCGCCCTGCTCGCCCAGCCGTGCCCCAGCGCGCAGGTCAGCGCCCCAGCCCCCGTGTCAGCGCACCCCAACGGCCAGCCCCTGCGCCCATCTGCGCCCCTCATCGCCTAGCAGCTGCCTCGCCCGTGTAGCCGGCTCGTTCGCGTGTCAACCGCGCCTCGTGAGTTGCTCCCGAGCCGTGCCCTATTATTTTATTATATTTAGGCCTATGGATTGTGATTTTTGATGTGTTTGTTACGTTCGCTTTAGGTTGCTCGGGTTCGATCGCAGCTTAGGTTTCTTGTGTGTTGTTGCCTTCCGGCCAGGTAAGGGTTTCTTACCGAGGTTGTGTGGACCCTGCCAATAATTGATAGTATGCCATATCTTGTGAGTGTATGAAATTCTAGTGGATAGGTTACATGTTTTCTATTGCTTCCAGGTTTGTGTTGTACTGGTGTTTCTGTTATATTAGTTACAGGCTAGGGTCTTTTATCTTGGCATATTCTGGTTCCTATTATATTTTGACAGTTCCATGTTAGTTCTAGGCAGGTGATCCATAATGTAGGTAAGTCCCTGATGGGCACTGCACTGTTCCCTGGTGTGTAAGCCCCCGATGGGCATAATGAGGCTGCTTAAGAGTGTAAGACCCAGATGGGCATCTCAGTGATCCTAGCTGGAGTAAGACCCCGATGGGCATCCTAGGTGTGTAAGACCCCGTTGGGCAGCATTGATAGCTAGAGGTGTAAGACCCCGATGGGCATCCGTATGTGTAAGACCCCGATGGGCATCATTGTTTAGAGGTGTAAGACCCCGATGGGCATCCGTATGTGTAAGACCTCGATGGGCATCATTGTTTAGAGGTGTAAGACCCTGATGGGCATCCGAATGTGTAAGACCCCGATGGGCATCATTGTTTAGAGGTGCAAGACCCCGATGGGCATCATTGTGTGTAAGTCCCCGATGGGCATCATGGTGTCATTGTATCCTAGGTTGTGTAAGACCCCGATGGGCATCCAGGTGTAGAACCTAGGATAGGCTGTAGTTGAAACCCCTTGATAGGCTAGCTCTAGTGTTAGCACATAGCCTAAACCTACGTTTTGCTCTAAGTCATTGTTTGGTTGCATGTCGGTGTTCTAAATGAGATGTTTTCGTATTGTACCCCGGTTGGGGATTCTTACTGAGTAATTCGTTACTCACCCTTATTTCTATGGTTTTTCCACAGGTAACCACGGTGCGAGACAGGATGGCTGGAGGAGGATCTGTGATCATGGGAACCCGTTGTTCAACTCTGAGTCTTGTTTATGTTTATGTTTTAAATGTCCTCTGAATGCATGTAGTTGGGCACGGAGCCCTAGGGTGTTTGCTGACTGTATTTTCGGATTCTAGCATTGTTGTAACTATTGCAAAGTTTGTATGTTTTAAATAAATCTCTTATCAGAGCAAGTTTTGTAAATGTATTTGTCTTGGAACAGGTGCGTGGAAACAGGGACAGGTTTCAGGAATTTTATGTTGACTTTTTAATTGGATGTTTTATGTTTTAGTTTTTACTTAGAATCCGAACACCATATTGCAAATTTTCTGTAGATTTGAATGCATGCATTGAGGTAACAGCTTATTTTAGAACCCCTTTCGGGTCGGGTAGTTACACTAGGACTCAGTGATGCCCAGTGGGGCCTTACACACCTAGGACTCAGTGATGCCCAATGGGGCCTTACTATAAAGACCCGACCTGAAAACGGTGCTAAACCTAGATCTTTACTCAGCATGCAAGTGGAAAAGCATAAAAGGACCCAGCTAGGGTCGGTTTGTAAAGCTTTTCAAATATAAGAGTGGAAAACATTAAAAACAAAGTAAACATTCATTAGGCAAAAACGAACCATTCAAATTAAAAACAATGGATCGATCAAGATTTCCTTAAAAACATAAAATAGTTCAAATCATAAGTTTTCCCTACGGACCCAAGTCCAACTACATGCTGAAATCAAAAACAGTAAAATAAGACACGACAGAGTGTCAGCAACATCCATGATCCTCAGCTCCTCCGCTAGCCGCCTCGTTGTTGTCCCAAGTTACCCGTGGAAGAAACCACAATAAGGGTGAGTATAAACATACTCAAGAAGAATCCCGACCGGGGAGTGCGATACGATGCAATCAATCATCTAGCAACCTAGTACACATGCAACCGATTATCAACAAGGATCTCACTCAACGAGCTCACAAGGCAAATTCGAGTCCTCGGAAGTCTCCTACCTCCGACCTAATGATTGGTTCTCATAACCAATCCCGAACATCTCTCGAGGGTCTTTCTCCTCGCCAATTGATCACCTCAAAACCGATCCCAAAGATGTCCGACACCCTCGAGGGTCTTTCTCCCTCGACCAATTGATTAGCTCAAAAGCCAATAAAAATGGGTGTCCTCAAGGGCCTCTTACCCTCGCTATAAATCTGGACTATCGGGAGAGTACCCGAAGTCTATCTCTAAACTGGAAGGAACTGGTGTACTCACGAACATTAGCCCGGGGGAGCTCTCCGAACCGGCGACTAACGCGTGTGCGCGCACACCGCATGCTGCTGCAACCGGCGTAAATGTGGGGGCCTAAGTACAAACTACGCGGGCCATACGCATGCCTAAGACTCGAAACGGTGTCACCGAACACGAGAGTGCGAGGCCCTCGGCACTCATCTGCGCAAACTGTACACCACCGACTGGCTAAGAACCGCCAAGGTAGGCTTGCACCGCTGGCGGTGGTTCCGCTCTAGCAGGCTACAAACTAGGCTTATGCCAATGAGGTAGCTAATCCTCATTGGTCACCGGGGAAGCAATGTACGTTATGCTTCGCTCTACTCCCGACCAGTGGGGACAAGGTACGTTATGTCCGCTCTCAGCCTCTAGATGATGACAACCCTAACACACTAGCTAGAGTATAGAGTAAACGATTCCTGGCTAAACATACATAATCATCATCAATCATACATAACCTAGCATGATACTACGAACTTAAAGCAAGAATCTCAAGCATGCTGGAAGAACAATCCTAGCATGGCACTAACATGTACAAACAAGCAAACATGCTAGCAGGAATGCAATCACAAGCTGTCCTATCCACTAATCATGTTCATAAAAGTAAACATGCATATAAGGCGCAATCAAGAAAGCATCGCAGGGTCCACTGTAACGGCCCAGTTTTCTATTTCGGTTACCCAGGTGATTTCGGGTCATTATTCGGATGTTCGGATGGGCCGTTAGAGCTATTTTAACCCTTAGGGGCATTTTGGTCTTTTGCCCCCGGTCAGGGTTTTGCGGATTTTCAGGATTCCAGGGTCATTCCTGCCTTTGTCGAAGCTTATTGGTTGTTGGTTGCAAGACCCGAGAGGTTTGGGCAAGTTGTTTGGAAGTTTGGAGGTGTTTTAGAAAATGGCAAAATTAATTGTAATTTTGGTGCTTCCATTGGGTTTTGAGCCCTTGCCTAAATAGTCTTAGGGAGTTTGTAGGAAAAGAGAGTCTTATTTTAAAATAAGTTTGTTTGGGCCAGGTTTTGAAAGAGGAAGCTTTGGGAAGGGATTTTAGACCCATTTAAATTAGGAAAAGGGAAGAAAATCAAGAAAGTCCTTTTCCCTTGTTTTGCAATCTCTCTCTCTCTCTCTCTCTCTCTCTCTCTCTCTCTCTCTCTCTCTCTCTCTCTCTCTCTCTCTCTCTCTCTAGCCGACCTCACCAAGAAACCCCTAGCCGCCTAGCCACCACCATTCACACCTGCTCGACCAGCGCACACTGTAGCCCAAATGCCCCAGCGCAGCGCACCAGTAAATCTCAGCCAGCCCATGCCCAGGCCCGCCCAGACGCCCTACATCGCCCATGCCAGCGTGCGTGCCCGATCGCCTTGCCTCGCCCCTTGCCAGACGCTGTCGCGCGCGTTCGCACTAGGCCGCCCAGACGCGCCCGCGCCTCGCTTGCCCGCCCAGACGCTGCCGCGCGTCACATTGCCCTCGCAGACCCGACGTCCCGCCTTGTCGCGCACACGCGAGCTAGCACAGCGCCGCCTCGCCAGCCAGCCACTACCAGCGCCCAGCGCCCCCTCCATCGCTCAAAGAAGCCACCGCCCTTGCGCTGCTTGCTGCCGAGACGTGTGCCTTCTCGGTTGGTAAATTCCCGAGCCTCCACCCTTTGGACTTCCTGATTTTAGATGCTGTTTATTAATTAGGATATTTTATTGCTTGCTTAGGTTGCTCGGGTTCGCTTAAAATCTCGAGGGTCGTTATTTGATTCGGGATAGTTAACCTCCACTTATTTCCGTAAGGATTCTTACCCGGGTTGTGTGGACCTCGAATAGTTGATAGCACTCTCGATTCATCAGTATTTATATGAGTTTCTAGTGATAGGTTACATGTTTTCTTTTGATTCATGTTCGTGGCATGTTTACTTCCCGTTAGTTCCATGTTAGGCTTTCCTATCTTGATAGAACCATGCTGCCATTTGTATGCTGCTAGATCCAAGTTACGGTTAGATGTGTGATGTATAGTATAGAGGACTGTAGAGGCAACTAGTTTGGGGTCCCGCCGGGGCAAGACTCGATGGACATCCGAGGTGTAAGGCCCTATGGGCATCCTAGGTGTGTAAGGCCCACTGGGCATCACTGATTATGGAGGTGTAAGGCCCTATGGGCATCCTAGGTGTGTAAGGCCCACTGGGCATCACTGATTCTGGAGGTGTAAGGCCCTATGGGCATCCTAGGTGTGTGTAAGGCCCACCGGGCATCACCGATTCTCGAGGTGTAAGGCCCTATGGGCATCCTAGGTGTGTAAGGCCCACCGGGCATCACCGATTCTCGGAGGTGTAAGGCCCTATGGGCATCCTAGGTGTGTAAGGCCCACCGGGCATCACCGACATCAAGGGTGTAGGCCCGATGGGCAACCTAAGTGTGTAAGGCCCCACTGGGCATCACTGTGTCCTAGGTTGTGTAAGGCCCAATGTAACGGCCCAGGTTTTCATCCCAGTCTTCCAAGTATGCCCTCGGGGTATTTTGGTAATTTGGTCGGGCCGCCGGGGCTGCACGTCTTTTCCAGCTTGCTAAAATTATTGGATGGATTTATGAAGGTTTTTGAGGCTTTGTGGTTTGGTTTGAGCATGGGTAGATGCAAAAGTAAAAATAAAGGAATTTGTGTTGCACTGGGATTCAAACCCGGTCTCCTAAAAGCTCTGTGAGGATGCGTGCAGTTGAGCTATGGAGAGCTCTTGTTACTCTTTCCGCGTCATATCTTAGTTACCCTTGGATCTTTGGAGTTTTGTGATTTTGGTTAAATGAAAAGAAATTAGGTTTATTCCATCTTCTTCTCCAAATCACCTCTTGGCCGCACAAGCTTTCCCCTCCCAAGCCCCAAGCCGATTTTCATCCCCTTGCAGCCCCGTGGTTCGATCGTCTTTCCGGTAAGTTTCTTCGTCTCTTCGTCTTCTCCGAATTGAGTTCTTGCTTCGGCCGAATGTAAATAGAAGAGTGTGGTTGTGTGTGTATGTTTGTTTGCACCGCCGAGAGGAGCCCCACCAAGAAATTTCACCGTCGCAGCCTCACCACCGGCCAGATCGCACCAAAGAGCAAGCCCAGATCGCCTCGAGTCGCCCACTCCATCGCCCCTGCAGTGCCATCGAGTAGCTCGCCGCCGCCAAAATGAGCCGACGCTCGATACCTTCGCCGCAGCCTCAAAGAGACGCTCAGATACCGCGCTGCAGCCTCAAAGACGCCCGCATACCCTCTGCCGCAGCCCGTATCTCGCCAGCCGGATGCGCCTTGCCGAGCCCTGCGCGCAGCAGAGAAGATCGCGTCGCCCAGACGCTGCGTCGGCCAAGACGCCCGTCGCCGCGGCGCGCCCGCGCGTGTCCGTCCGCTTCCAGCTTGTTCGTTCGCGCCCGCGCAGCGCCAGCGCGAAGCGGCTGCCTGCTCATACATAGCGCAGCGCCCAGCTCGCCGCCATCTCGCTGTCGCCGCCAGCGCCGACCCTCGCCGCCCATCGCGCCCAAGAAGCAGCCGCTTGCGCTGCTCGCCTGCTCACGGTCGTCACCGCGCCGCGTGAGTTGCTCCTTGAGCCAAGCCTTGTTTATTTTATTATGTTTAGGCCTATGGATTGTGATTATTATTGTGTTTGTTAGGTTCTCGTTAGCTAGCTCGGGATCGATCGCACTTAGGATTTTTGTGTGTAGTTGCCTCCCGGCCGTAAGGATCTCTTACCGAGTTGTGTGGACCTGCGCGATGTTCTATGTGATTGTTGTTTGTATGTTTGTTTGTGATTATCAAGCATGTATAGTTTAGGTGCTCTATTCTCAATTCTCGACTAGCATGACTTCGTATGTTGTTCTCTCATGTTAGCCCATGCTAGGTTGTTCCGCTCTAGCATGCTCATATCCGTTTGCTTCGTAGTACCATGCTAGGTTCGTTGTATCTGTTGAGCACGTTTTGGATTGTATTGGATTGTATGTTATTGATATGATAGGTTAAAGTGTAGGTAGGTAGCATCATCCGGCCCGATGCATAAAGTATCTTGCATCCATGGCAGGGACGCCGAGACAGTTCTCCGCCCTCGACCCCGCTAGGGTTTATCTAACCCGACCGGTAGGCCCTCGCAATCTTGGGTGAGGGTGGCAGATCGTTAAATGCCCCAACGGTCGGGATGATGACTTGGCATTGCCTCGCCCCCGACAATGCACGCGCCCTCGGCGTGTGTTCGGCCGTAGCCCTTGATTGCCACTGTTAGGGCAAGGACCGCTTCTGGTGTAAGCCTACCACGACCGGTTCCTTAGCCTCAAAGTGCGGTGGTTCAGCCGACATAGTTCACGTGTCCAGTGTCTCACACCCCTATGTCGCTGACACCGATCCGAGATTTAGTTAGGCGTGGTGGATCGGACATGGGCAACTTTGCCACTAGACCCGGCACTTCCCATAGTCCGCGAAGCACGCGGTGCATGCTTACGCCATTACAACGACCGAGAGCTCCTCGGGATCTTGAGCTAGTGCACCTTTCGTGATCGACAATGAGAGACAGCCGAGGCCGAGACTTGGTTCTCGTATAGGGCGTATTGTGTGGTGTGGATTATTCCGGACTAAGACCCCGAGTTGGCATCCGAGGTCCAAGTGTGGACTTAAGCTATGTGCTCTATTCTGTGTTTATATTCATAGCTTGCATACACTCATCTAGATGACCATGTGCATCGTATTGTACCCCTGGTTAGATTCTTCTTACTGAGTAATTCGTTACTCACCCTTACTTATCTTTCAGTAACCATGGCGCGAGGCGGGATGGTCAAGGAGGAGCTATGATCATGGGAACTTGTCATTCGCCTCTCGACTTTTTATTTCGATGACTCTTGTCTTTCATTTTCCCCCACTGAATGCATGTAGACGCACGAGCCCTAGGATGTTTTCTCGATGATTTTGTGGATTCCCGCTTTATTGAATTTGAGGATGTTTCAAATGTTTTAATAAATCTCGATCAGAGTGTACGCTTTGGAAATGTATTTGCCTTGAAACAGTGCTTGGAGACAGGGACATGTGTTTCAAAGAAACTATATTGATTTCTGATTGAACCTTGATTGTTTTGTTTTAATTGGGAATCAAAACTTATTTGCATATTATCCTTTCCTTTGAATGCATGCATTGGGGTAAAGGCCTATTTAGAGCCCCTTTTGGGTCTGGTCTTTATAGCTTGGTATCAGAGCTCGTAGTCATAGACTTTGTAGACCTAACTTTTGTTGTAGGTCGTCTTTCCCATGATCACCGGCACTCCGGCAGGTCATCAGTGTACGCCTAAGTTTTCTGCTTTTAGAAAAGGGTTAAGAATTTACAATACCTTTCATCTAGTGTATGCCTTGTTTTGTGTTGTGGAGCGGAGACGAAAGCGTGTTCCGACTTGCCGTTGGTTTGGGTTTAGAGCGCCATCATGCCAACTTCCCGCAGCAAAGGAGTATGTTTGCAGCTTGTCGTGGTATCCAGATAGATTCGTATACCACTGGGACATCGCTCCGATGGAGTCGAGGTTAGACTCCGTAGGCCACCACGTGTGGCCCAAATTGCAATTCCCTAGTGAGAGGGTGGAGGTGTTTTTCCTGGAGTACCACACCAGAGAGGAGTTAGCTTTGGCTTTTGCTTATGATGATGTTTGTAGAGCAGTCCTAGTGTGGACTAGTCCGGTAGTTCTGTGTGTAACTTGAACCTTAGCAGATTGTTTGATTGCCCAGTAGTAGCCGCAGAGTTAGTGGCCTTCGTGGAGGAGGTAGAGACATCTTTGTTCTCTTATAAGTGTTGTTGTTTGCAAACAAGAAGTCTGAACCCTATAGTTAAGGGTGCAATGAGCAGTTGTTCCCATCAGACTTGATCTGTTGGTGGTTCCTCGCTTGTTTAGTAGAGTTGAGCACTCTTCTTTTGGAGAGCCCTAGAGTAGGGCTAGCTGCTGCATGTTGAGAGAGCCGGCTAGAGTTTTGTTGAGCATCATGTAGAGATGCAAGAGTGGGCCGTGAGTCTTCGGTTTGATGAAATGCCTTAGGCATGGTTGTTTGAGTTGAGCTCTCGTATGCCTCGTCATAGTTTTTGTCACTTGAGGTTGTGACCTTGCTGGCCCCATTTGTAGTAAGGTGTGGATTTGGTATAGTGGCACTTGAGGTGCAATGGTTGGTGTGCCGCTTTGGCTCTAAGTCTGGTTCAGACCTGAGTGTGGCATGGGTATAAGCAGATGGTTCTATGACCCGTCCGAGTTCAACACTTCTTTAGCCATTGGATCCATTTATGGAAAATGCACTTGTTTAGGTCGTGCAAGAGGGCTAGTTTAGTGGTAGTCGAAGGACCACAAGTGAAAGGATGTTCGAGAGGAGCTGGAGCCTCTTCCCAGTGTTACTGGGGGTCGAGTAAGTCAGCAGGTTGGCGGCTGGTAAGTGTTAGTGCGTGTGAGTCTCACGCTAGTGCTAAGGCCAAGAGATCTTTGTGGTTGGTAGTGCGGTCCACTACCTTCGGGTGCCTAAACCTGAGTTGAGTGAGCATTGTAGATGCGAGTTCGGTCCAAATAGGGAACCATGAGTTGGATGCCCGTGAGATGAGTTGGATGCTCTCGAGATGAGTTGGATGCTTATGAGATGAGTTGGATGCCTATGAGATGAGTAGGACGCCTTATGTGTAAGCGCACTTGGTAGAGTCTTGGTATAAAGTAAGTTCGGTTTGGCATCGTTATGTTTTAGCAGAGCAAGGTTGCCACTGCTTCGAGTATCGTGTGGAGATGGAACTTTTGGTGTTCCTTTGGTTGATTGTATCTCTGCCAGAAGTTAGTGTTGCCTTTTGGAAAGCACCTGTTAGTCTTGGATCTCTCAAGGAAGGTTGAGAGTTGTGCACACAAGTGTGTTCGTGTAGTTCGCTCGTGGCGAGAGTTCCGTAACCATGTAGGGATTGCATTGGAGAACTGGTGCTCGGTTCTGGAGAAGTTGGACTCGTGGATGTTGTAAGGCTTTAGTTGAGGTTGTAAGGATACCGTGCTCGTGAGTTGGGTTGTTGCCTAGGCAAGTTTGTTAAGTTGAACCTAAGCTTGGTTGGTGGAACCTCTTGTGTTCATGGTTGGTGTTCAGATAGTGCTGAACGAATGGTGGATGTAGTGAAGCCGCGTAGTTCCTGACCGTAGTTGCTAAGGGTGTTGCTCGGAATCCTTACCCTAGGTGGAAGCTACATTGTGGCCGATGCTTTGAGTAGGAGGATGACACATTCTGCGCTTTACGGTCTTTTTGGTTTCGAGGTTTGGAGCAGCCAGCGTGGTTGTGATCTTTGGGAAAAGGAGTTGTTTGTTCAGTAGTTGGTTGTTAGACCGTTAGACGACAAGGTGTGTCGAGGGTTGCCAAGAACCCTAGTTGTGGAGAGCCTCACCAGAGCTCACTCGGACCAGTAGTGAGTTTAGTTGGCAAGCCGCAGTCGGGTAGTTTGTAGCCTCGGGTGAGTTGGGTCGGCGCTTTTGGTAGGCTAACAGCCGAGTTTGTTTGGAGTAGAGTCCGGATTTGGTTCCGTGTGTGGTGGCAAGTTGGTGCTTGATGTTGGCCAAGGTGTGGTTTTCGAGTTGCCAAGGAGTTAGCCTTGTTCGTGGGTAAGTGGTTTGCCCCAGTAGGATGTCTCTTATGTTCCCAGAGTTTGAGAGTGCCCGTATTTGTTGTTTGGGGGTGAGTCTTCTCTTGCCCGTGGTTGGTCATCCCACCTGTGGTGGACCCCTTGTTGTTGCCTCTGCGGGAGAGTTGGATGTTGTGCCTAGCCGAGCAAGACAAATGAGCGGTTGTGAAGCTCTCTTTCCTTCGATGTCCGCTTGTAAGGACCGCTTTCTCCTTGGGAGTTGTTAGGTTATTCCTTGGTCTTGGAATTGGTGGTAGTGGTGCTAGTAGGAGGAAAAGTTTGTTGGCCGCTTGGAAGCGCTTGTTTGTCTAGTTAAGCGGACTCGTGAGTGGTGTACCGAAGTTGCAGTAAGGGTTGTTCTCGCCTCCTATGAGTGTTTGGCCTAGTTGGTTAAGGTTTTGAGTGTTGGCTTGGAAGTCACACCTTTGTAGTTGAAGGCCCCTTTGTTTCAGTTATGGATGAGGTTGCACCTTTGTGGCTGGATTAGGGTCTAGACTTATTGAGGGATCCTTGCTGGCTAGTGTAGCTTGCACTCTGCCACCATTGTTGGTATTCTTGTTCTTGGTAGTTGGTGTTGACCGTAGTGGAGTTCCGCTTATTAAGTTTCGGTGGGAAGGTGCATTAAGCCTAAGCTTGAGGGTTAAGCTCAGTATGTGTTATCGCTTTGGACTTGTGAGATGTGTTTCATAATTGAGGCGAGCTTTGTTCCGTTGTTTGCATGGAGGTAAGTTTAGTGGATGGAGCCCCCTGGGGCCTGGTTGTTTGCAAGTTGTCTTGCCCAGCTAATGATTTGAGTCGAGCTAGAGATGAGTGGATTGGCATAGCTATGCAGCTTGTAGTTGTTTGAGCTTCCTAGTTCGTAGCACTCAAGTTGTTGGATTGTAAGTTTCCGTGTGGGAGCCGTCACTAGTTGAGGTTGTTGTGTGAGTTCGGATTTTTGGAGTATTGACTTCATAGCTAGAGCTCGCACCTCGGTTGGTGTGCGATGCCATTTCTATGGAGTAGAGGCATGTCGGGCCTGTGTTGGAGAGGTTTCCATTAGGGTGTGGCAACAAAGGTTTGTTCTAGGCAAAGTGCGTGGGCAAACCGTGGTTCAGAGAGTGTTCTTAGAGGCTTATGAGCCGAGTGCGTCAGAGTGCTTTCACCCTTTTTGTCCGATGGTCTTTTGGGAGGAGTGAGCCAGATCCTTCTGAGCTTGTTGCGAGTTGGTGTTTCCGTGATTAGGCAATGGAGACCAGTGTGGTTTTAGGAGGTTGCCTTGGGTTGCGCTTCTCGCGGTCGATTCTTGTGGTTCCATTGAGGCATTGTATGGTAAGTGTGCAGTCTCTAGTGCTCGTGAGAAAAGGTTGGTGGCCGCTGTTGTTGTTTTGGGTCCTGTGTTGCTGCAGCTTGACCAGAGGTGTTGTGCAGAGGTTGAGCTCGCTTTGTGGTTAGCTCAGAGCGTGCATGAAAGTTTCACCGATGTTCGGCGCCGAGTTTTAGAGTTTGAGGTTGGACAGTGCGTGCTTTTAAGGTTGTGCCGTTGTGAGTTGTGTTGAGGATTGGTAAGCGGGAGAAGTGGAGTCTCCTGTCGTTGGACCATTTGAGATCCGTTTGGTAAAAGTTCAGTGGAGGTGTTAGAGTTCAGAGGAGGCCGCTTGTGAGCGGGGAAGACGGGATGAGATTGCAGTATCCTGTGTTGTTTCAGATCTTAAGGACTTTCGAGGACGAAAGTCATAAAAGGAGGGAATATTGTAACGCCCGTGTTTTCATCCCGCCTTCCAAGTATGCCCTCGGGTATTTTGGTAATTTGGTCGGGCCGTCAGGGCCGTTTTTACGTCTTTTCCAGTTGCTAAAATTATTGGATGGATTTATGAAGGTTTTGAGGCTTTGTGGTTTGGTTTGAGCATGGGTAGATGCAAAAGTAAAAATAAAGGAATTTGTGTTGCAGCTGGGATTCGAACCGGGTCTCCTAAAAAGCCTGTGAGGATGCGTGCCAGTTGAGCTATGGAGAGCTCTTGTTACTCTTTTCGCGTCATATCTTAGTTACCCTTGGATCTTTGGAGTTTTGTGATTTTGGTTAAATGAAAAGAAATTAGGTTTATTCCATCTTCTTCTCCAAATCACCTCTTGGCCGCACAAGCTTTCCTTCCAAGCCCCAAGCCGATTTTCATCCCCTTTGCAGCCCCGTGGTTCGATCGTCTTTCCGGGTAAGTTTCTTCGCCTCTTCGCCTTCTCCGAATTGAGTTCTTGCCGGCCGAATGTAAATAGAAGAGTGTGGTTGTGTGTGTATGTTTGTTTGCACCGCCGAGAGGAGCCCCACCAAGCAATTTCCACCGTCGCAGCTCCCACCCGCCAGATCGCACCAAAGAAGAAGCCCAGATCGCCCGGAGTCGCCCACTCCATCGCCCTCGCAGTGCCATCGAGCAGCTGCTGCCGCCAAGAAATGAGCGAGACGCTCAGACAGCCGCCGCACTCAATGACGCTTTCGAGCCGCCGCCGCGCACGCGGCCAGACGCCCAGATAGCCTGTCGCAGCCTCGTATCTCGCCAGCGATGCGCCTCGCCGAGCCCTCGCAAGCAGCAGACCGCACGCCCAGACGCTGCGTCACCAGACGCCGTTGTCGCAGCTACGCCGCGCGCGTGTCCGTCTCGCTTCAGCTTGTCCGCGCCCAGCGCGCTACGCTAGCCGCGGGCTGCTCGTATACAGCGCGCGCCAGCTCTGCTACGCCCATCTCGCGCTATCAGCCGCGCCAGCGCCGACCCTGCCGCCCATCAGCGCCCAGCAGCAGCCTCGCCATGCTGTCTGCCCGTCTCGCGTGTCAGCCGCGCCGCGTGACTTGCTCCCGAGCCAAGCCTTGTTTATTTTATTATGTTTAGGCCTATGGATTGTGATTATTATTGTGTTTGTTAGGTTCTCGTTAGCTAGCTCTGGATCGATCGCAGCTTAGGATTTTTGTGTGTAGTTGCCTCCCGCTGTAAGGATCTCTTACCGGAGTTGTGTGACCCTGCGATGTTCTATGTGATTGTTGTTTGTATGTTTGTTTGTGATTATCAGCATGTATAGTTTAGGTGCTCGCTTCAAATTCTCGACTAGCATGACTTCGTATGTTGTTCTCTCATGTTAGCCCATGCTAGGTTGTTCCGCTCTAGCATGCTCATATCTGTTCTTGCTTCAGAGTACCATGCTAGGTTCGTTGTATATCTGCTGAGCACGTTTTGGATTGTATTGGATTGTATGTTATTGATATGATAGGTTAAAGTGTAGGTAGGTAGCATCATCCGGGCCGATGCATAAAGTATCTTGCATCCATGGCGGGACGCCGAGACAGCTCAGTCCCCGGACCCCGCTAGGGTTTAGCTAACCCGACCGTAGGCCCCCGCAATCTTGGGTGAGGTGGCGCAGCATCGTTAAATGCCCCAATGGTCGGGATGATGACTTGGCATTGCCTCGCCCCCGACGATCGGCACGCCTCGGCGTGTTCGGCCGTAGCCCTTGATTGCCACCGTTAGGGCAAGGACCGCTTCGTGTAAGCCTACCACGACCGGTTCCTTAGCCTCAGTGCGGTGGTTCAGCCGACATAGTTCACGTGTCCGTGTCTCACACCCCTATGTCGCGACACCGATCCGTAGATTTAGTTAGGCGTGGTGATCGGACATGGGCGCTTGCCACTAGACCCGCAAACCCCATAGTTCGCAGAAGCACGCGGTGCATGCTTACGCTCATTATAGCGCCGACCGAGAGCTCCTCGGGATCTTGAGCTAGTGCACCTTTCGTGACGACAGAGAGACAGCCGAGGCCAAGACTTGGTTCTCGTATAGGGCGTATTGTGTGGTGTGGATTATTCCGGACTAAGACCCTGAGTTGGCATCCGAGGTCCAAGTGTGGACTTAAGCTATGTGCTCTATTCTGTGTTTATATTCATAGCTTGCATACACTCATCTAGATGACCATGTGCATCGTATTGTACCCCGGTTGGGGATTCTTACTGAGTAATTCGTTACTCACCCTTACTTATCTTTCAGGTAAACATGGCGCGAGGCAGGATGGCTGAAGGAGGAGCTATGATCATGGGAACTTGCTGTCGTCTCTGACTTTTTATTTCGATGACTCTTGTCTTTCATTTTCCCCGAATGCATGTAGACCGCACGAGCCCTAGGATGTTTTCTCTCAATGATTTTGTGGATTCCCGCTTTATTGAATTTGAGGATGTTTCAAATGTTTTAATAAATCTCTCGATCGAGTGTACGTTTTGGAAATGTATTTGCCTTGAAACAGTGCTTGGAGACAGGGGACGAGTTTCAAAGAAAACTATATTGATTTCTGATTGAACCTTGATTGTTTTGTTTTAATTGGGAATCTGAAAACTTATTTGCATATTATCCTTTCCTTTGAATGCATGCATTGGGGTAAAGGCCTATTTAGAGCCCCTTTTGGGTCGGGTCTTTACACCCAAAGGGCATCCAAATGTAGGACCTAGGAGAGGCTATAGACGGAAGCCCTTGAGTAGGCTCGCCTTTGAAGTAGCTCATAGCCTACACCAACCGTGCCCGCTCTAAGTCATTGTATGGTTGCATGTCCGTGTGCTAAATGAGATGTTTTCGTATTGTACCCCGGTTGGGGATTCTTACTGAGTATGTTTATACTCACCCTTATTTTCTGTGGTTTTCCACCAGGTAACTTGGGACAGAGGCTGGATGGCTAGGAGGAGGCTGCTGGATGATCATGGATAGCTGACTCTGAGTTGCACGTTCTTTTAATGTTTTCTTTGATGATTTAGCATGTAGTGGGACTTGGGTTCCTAGGAAAAGCACTCAAAAATCTATTTTATGTTTCTCACTGCTTTCCCTTGATTTGTTTTTAAGAAAGAACCGATCGATTATCTACTGCTTATTTTAAATGGAACTATATTTTCCTTGTTTTGAATGTGCTTACTTCAAAGATTTAAATTTCAAACTCGAACGACGCTTTACATTCATAATCATGCATGCTAAGTAAGGACTTTAGGATAGCGACCGCTTTCTTGGGTCTGGTCTTTACTGATTGGTATCGTGAGCTCGTGAGTTATAGGTTCTCAGAGACTCGACTCTGCAGCTTGTAGGTTGTTTTCCATGATCATCAGCGCTCCGACAGCCATCAGGTATGTCCATAAGTTTAAGGTTAATGGTTAAGAATTACAATACTGCATCTAGTATACATGTGTTACCCTTGTTGGGCAGTGAGAGCCCCAGTGTGGGCTAGTTTTTATGCCTTGTGTAGACCGCCAGTTGTTGATTACACATTGAGGAGCAGGGACGTTTGGTATGTCCAATCGAGGAGTTGGACTGATCGTGTTGTTGTTGAGACCACGTCCAGGGTTGTCTAGACCCGTAGGCCAGTTTTGGCCCTGGCAGTTGAGCAGCCAAGAGGAGGGGGTAGAGGCTAGTCTACCTCAGAGCGAGACTCCTTGAGCAAAGTGTGCTCCCGCCATGAGAGAGTTGATGGCAGGTCTTTTAGCTATCAGAGGGCGGAGACCCAGGCGCAGATTGTAGCGCGCGTGAGGAGGAGTCTCAAAAGTGCAGATAGCCTAGTTGACAGAGTTTATTTAGGAGACACCCCCTAGTAGCTCCAGTAACCCCGGAGGTTTCCGGAAGGGCTTAATCAGCAGGTTCATGCTGATGAGTTAGTTGGAATTATTCGAGCCGCCGAGTTTGGCAAGTGGAAGCCTGAGGAGCTTGATGCTTTAGAGAACTTGCTGGTAGCGACAAGGTGGTTGACCAGGTTCGAGTTTATCATCCAAGTGTTGGGATGACCTGGTGTTCAGAGACCGATGACCTGATGTTCAGAGGTCGAGGCGTGCCGCTCGTGTCTTTGTTTGATGCAAAGGTGTGGTGGTGGAAGTCCCCTGTGAGAGGCGGACCAGCAGAGTCTCCACCACTCGCCCGGTCTATTGGCAAGTTGCCGTGTTAGTAGCTTTTGAGAAGGGTGTAGAGACATCCTGTCCCCTTGCAAGCCCGCTCGTTTCTTTTACAACGCTTCTTTTAGTACCCTCGTAGCCAGGGGGTAGTGTGGAGTTTGCTTGTCAGGGCTTAATCCGTTTGTGGATTTCAGCGGGCTAGTAGAGTGGAGCACTCTTTTGTTTGGATGATCCAATTGTGGAACAAGTTGTTGCCGCCCGAGGAGTTGGCCTGAGCTTTTGTTGAGCATCGAGTGGGATGCAGAAGTTGGCCTGAGCTATTATTGAGCATCGAGTGGGATGCAGGAGTAGGCCGTGGCATGTCTGTTAGGCGAGATGCCAGAGATTAGACTGCTCGAGTATTTGGACTCTTGTGCTGAGTGCCATTGCCCCGTCAATTGGAGTGTGACCTTCCTTTTCCTCAAAGGGGGTATAAAGTTCGCTTTAGGCTGATTTGTGTTGTAAGGGATGTAGTGCCTGTTGGCACCAAGCTTTGAGAGGAGGCCTAGATTTAGGCCAGTTGGCACTTTTGTGCAGGAGGTTCCATGGTCGCCGAGAGTATAGCGTCCCCGCTAGTCTTGTACCCATTTCCTGAGGTTGCACCTGTTTGGGTTGCATAAGAGATCTAGCTAGGTGGTAGTCAGAGGACTACAAGTATGAGGTTTTCGAGGGAAAATAGGAGCATTTTAGAGTCACCGAGAGTTGGGTACCAAAGGATCTCAGTAGGGTCATTTAAAGAGCTAGCGCGCTCGAGTTCTCGCGCTGCTTGTGAGCTTGTGAGCCAGTTTGTTGGTAGCATGATTCGGCTACCCTTGAGTTACCCTAGTATGGGTAGTGTTGGCATCAAGGATGCGTGATTAATCCAGTGTTAGAGCCATGAGTTGGATGGTTGATCGAAGCACGTTTAGTGGGCACATTGGCTTGAGATATGTTAGCTTGGTATGGATGTGCTCTTGTAAGAGTGAGTTGGCCAATGTGGCTTTTCGTGGTGAGATGGCCCGAGAGGGTTTGAACTCTTGTTGCTCCCTCGGTTAGTAGTGGCTCGCTGGAGGCAAAAGTTGCCTGTGTGAAAATCCTTGTTGGCTTTGGATCTTAAGGAATCGTTGGAGCCGCACACGCCGATGTACTTTTGTGTAACTTGTTCCGTGGTTTATGTTTGTGAAACCACGAGAGGTTCGTGTTGAGGAACCAGTGCTCAGTCTTTGAGGTGTAAAGACTTTAGTTCTTGGCAAGTGCCCTAGCTTTGGTTGTAAGGATGTCGTGCTCGTGAGTCGGGTTGTTGTTTAAGAAAGTTTTGCTAGTTGGACCTTAGCTTGGTTAGAGTTCAGTTGGAACTGAACAAGAGCGGTGGTAGCAAAGCCGCGTAGTTTCTGATCGTCATGGCTAAGAGAGTTGTTCGGATCCTTACCTTGGGTAGAAGGTTTGTTGTGGCTAATGTTTGAGTAGGAGGATGGCGCATTCTGTAGCGTTTCCGGTCCTTTTGGTTTTCAAGCAGTTGGAGTTCGCCAAACAGTAGTTGAGATGCTTTGGAGAGGGTTGTGCCCGTGTAGCCTGGGTTGTCCTGTTAGATCGCTTGACGACCGTGTGTGTCGGAGGATGAACGGAGGATCCCTAGGTTGTGGAGAGCCTCTCCAGAGCTCAGTCACCCAAGCAGTGTTCCTCGGGTGAGTTGCTTGCAGATTTGGTAGACTAGCAAGCTAGTGTTTGTTTGGAGTAGAGTCCGGATTGGTTCCGGTGAGGTGGCTAGTTGGTGTTTGGTGTTGACCAAGTTTTGGTTCTCTTGTTGTTTAAAGAGCTAGCTCGGTTCGAGCAAGAGGGCGTTGCCCTCGAGGACTGCTCCTAGTCGTGAAGTTTTGGGAGTTGACCCCTCCTCGGTGGTTGAGTAAGTTCTGCTTGTTCGGATTGGTGGTCCAATCGGTTGAGGTTTCCTCTTGGGTGTTGCTTCCAAGAGAGTTGGTTGTTGTTGCCCTTGGGTTTGAGCTAGTCAGCGAGCATGTGTGATGTTCGCTGCCCTTCATGAGGTTCGCTTCCTGGGAAATCGTTTCCCGCTGAGGAGTAGTCAGTGTAGCTCTTGAGTTGTGTAGTTGATCGAGTAGCGCAGGGGTTAGCCCAAATGAGAGGTCCCCTCGCCTTGTGTTGTTAGCAAGCAAAAGTTGTTTGTCCCCGCAAGGGCGGAGGCCAGCCAGTTTAAGAGTTGAGTTTTTGCTGGAAAGCTGTTGGTTCTTTGGGGTTTGAAGAAAACCCTAGTTTCTTTGGTGGTTGAGTTGCACCATGGATGCCAGCCTCGAGTATTATCTTTGGAGATAGCCTCGTCGGTCCGTTTCCCTTGCGATGTTCCGAGTATGGAGTTTCTAGTCGCAAGATGAGTTAGGCCTAGGCTAAAAGGAGAAAGTCCTTTGAGTAGCCAGTTGGACTTAAGAGTTGAGTGGCAGCTTGGAGGCGAGCCTTGCTCGTTATAAGCTTGGGTTGAGTTTCTGAAAAGCAAGCCCTTCTTGGGCTTTGTTCCTAGTTGATGTGCGTTCGCAGTTGGCGTTATAGCTGAGCCACAGTTGAGTGGGTTGGCACAGAGATGTCGTGGCATTGGTTGGAAACCTTTGAGTTGTTATCCTCCAGCTATTGTGTTGCTAGTAGCCGCGTGATGTTTTATTCTTTGCTGCTCGAGGTTTCCGTGAGAGGAATGTTGTTTGTTTTCCTGTCTGGCGATGTTCACCTAGGCCAGTGGCTGAACGGATTGCATTGGAAAGTTTGTTGTCAGCCGATGAGGGGCTCCAGTTTTTTTTAGTTTGGCTGAGTGGAGCCTGTTCCTGGACCTTGTCGTTCAGGGGTGGCCGAAGCTGAAGTTTCAGCTAGTGTGAGTGGTGGTAGCCGCTTGGTGAACCAGAAAAGTGCCCCTTGGCTTTGGTGCTTCGATTTCTCGTAAGATGGTTGCTTTAGTGTTGTGGACGCATGCTAGTTGGAGAAGGTTGCCTAGGGATCAGTCCCAGTTGGTGGTTCGAATTGGATTTCGTTAAGATTGTAGGCAACCAGGGGGGTTCGCAGTCTCTTGCGAAGTAAGAGTAGACCGCTTTGTTTCAAACCCAGGAGGTTCAGTTGTTTGGTCAGCATGGTGAAGGGTCGAGGCTGTGTGATAACAGCTATGAGCATTCAGAGAAGTTACGCCGGAGCGTGGCGTAGAGTTTTAGAGCTTGTGACCCGTCCACGAGTTTGCTGTGAGTAGCGCCGTAGAGAGGCGTTGCGAGTTGGGTTAGCAGGGCTAAGTGAGCCCTAAGATTTTAAGACTGTTTGAGAGTTCGTGCGAGTCAGAGGGTGTGACTCACCGACTAGCTATCGCATGATTTCTTCGAAGCTCAGTGTTAGTTCAGTTTTGGTTGAGATAGTTTGTGGCAGACTCGGTGTCTTTTGGGCTTGGAGCCTTTGGGAAACCAAGAGGGTTCGTGTAAAGACCCGACCCAAAAGGGGCTCTAAATGGGCCTTTACCCCGATGCATGTATTGGAAATAAAAGACATTATGAAAAATATATTTCGGATCCCAAGTAAAAACAGAAACATTCAACAACCAAAACATACATTTCTAAAAGCATACTCTGATCAGAGATTTATTTAAACCATTTAAACAATCCACAAGTACAAATATGCTGGAATCCATAAAACGTAAGAAAACATCCTAGGGCTCCGTGCCCGTCTACATGCATTCAGGGGAAATAACAAGAGTCAAGAGTCATGATATAATAAAATGGTCGAGATGACAAAGCAGGATTCCATGATCACGCCTCCTCCTTCACCATCCTGTCTCGCGCTTGGTTACCTGTGGAAAACCACGAATAAAGGGTGAGTAACGAATTACTCAAGAAGAATCCCCAACCGGGTACAATACGATATACATGATCATCTAGAAGAATGTATGCAAGCTATGAGTATAAACACGTAATAGAGCACATAGCTTAAGTCCACACTTGGACCTCGGATGCCAACTCGTGGTCTTAGTCCGAAAATAAAACCACCACACAATACGCGCTTATACGGAACAAGTCCCGGCCTCGGCTTTCTCGCCGATACGAAAGGTGCACTCGCTCAAGATCCCGAGGAGCTCTCCACGGCGCCAGTAATGAGCGTAAGCGCGCACCGCATGCTACCGCAAACTCGGGGTGCCGGGTCTAGTGGCAAGCCGCCCGTGTTCATCACCATGCCTAACTAAATCTGGATCGGTCACCGACATAGAGGTGTGAGACACGACACGTGAACTATGTCACTGTACCACCGCACACTGAGGCTAAGGAACCGGCCGTGGTAGGCTTACACCAGAAGCGGTCCTTGCCCTAACAGTGGCAATCAAGGGCTACGGCCGAACACGCCGAGGACTTGCCGATCGCGGGGGCGAGGCAATGCCAAGTCATCATCCCGACCGCTGGGGCAATAAACGCTTTGCCACCCTCACCCAAGATTGCGGGGCCACCGTTAGGGTTAGCTAAACCCTAACGGGATCGAGGACGAGAGTACCATCTCGTGACGCCCCGCTCGGGGATGCAAGTTACGTTATGCATCCGCCCGATGATGCTACCTACCCGAACTCTAAACCATAGCAATAATAATAATTCAATCAATGCACCCAATACGTACTCAACGGATACAAGGAACCTAGCATGATACTACGAAGCAAGAACAGATATCGAACATGCCGAATGGAACAACCTAGCATGGGCTAACATGAGGAACAATACAAGAGTTCATGCAGTCGAGAATTGACACAGAGCACCTAGGGCTAAACATGCTAATAATCATACACAGGCATACAAAACAACAATCACAAATATACTGCGGCAGGCTCACACAACTCCGGTAAGAAATCCTTACCTTGGCCGGGAGGCAACTACACACAAAATCCTACGCTGCGATCGATCCCGAGCTAGCTAACGAGAACCTAACAAACACAATAGAAATCACAATCATAGCCCTAAAATATAATAAAACAAGCAGGCTCGGCTCGGGGCACTCACACGCACGCACGACACACGGCCGAAAAGCTTCTTGCAGCCGGTGCGGCTGGGCTGGCGTTAGGCGGGCAGGGCGCGGCTGCGCCATGGACACGCTACTGGAGCACGGCACGGGCGAAGGCGCGCGGCGCTGGCGAAGCGGCCACCACGAGCGAAGCGTCTCGCGCGTGCGGGCGAGCGGCTCGGAGCGGCGCGCGCGGACACGGCGATCTCGCTGCTTAAGCCTGGTCGTGCGACGGCGGGCTCGCGCGCGAGGATCGGGCGTCACGATGGACGGATCTGGCGGCTGCTGGTGTGCGACGGCGACAGGGCTGACCGACGCGTTCTGGGCGTGCTGCTCGGGCAGATCTGAACGGCTGCTGGCGCGCGACGGGCTCACTGGTGCGATCTGGGCGATGGCTTCCCTCGGCTGCGACCTGGCCTGCGACAAGCGATCTGCTGATCCTCGGCCGGATCTGGTGCAGCTGCTGGTCGAGGGCGTCTGCGGCGGCAAGGCAGGGCTGCGACAGGCCGGATCTGGGCGACGGTGGATCTGCTGGCGCCGGGCGAATCTGCTGGCTGGGGAGGCTGGCTTGTGCGGCAAAGTGAGGTGTTGGAGAAGAAATGCAAACCTAGCTTCCTTTCTCTTTTAACCAAATACAACAAAACTCCAAAACCCAAGGCTAACCATAAAATGACCCGGAAGGAGCAACAAGAGCTCTCCATAGCTCAACTGGCCACACCACCCACCTGACTTCTCAGACCGCCTGGGTTCGAAACCCACCAAACACACTTTTAACACACAATTTTCCTTTTGCATCTCCCCATGCCCAAACACATCCACAAAGCCTCAAAAACTCACATAAATCCATCCAATAATTTTAGCAACTAGAAAAAGACATAAACGGTCCTGACGGCCCGACCAAATTACTAAAATACCCCTAGGGCATACCTGGAAGACCGGGATGAAAACCTGGGTCGTTACAATATTCCCTCCTTTTTATGACTTTCGTCCTCGAAAGTCCTTAAGACTGAAACAACACAGATATGCATTCTCATCCCGCCCTTCCCGCTCACTAGCGGCCTCCTCCGAACTCATACTCCTTCACTAAACTTTTACCAACGGATCTCACTTCTACGCAACGTCTTCGACTCAAGACCGTAAATACTCATAGGCTTCTCCTCGAAGCCCAAACCCTCAATCACCGCAAGGGCTCAAAGTCCACAATGAACAATGGGTCCGGCACATGCTTTGCCCCAACATCGATACATATAAAAAAAACACGCGCACAAATGTCAACAAACAAACTCAACCCTACAACAAATCAAGCCAAACAACCGAACCTTCCAGATTCCAAAACTAAACGGCCTACTCTTACTTCACAAAAGACCAACAAACCTCAAACCTTGACTACACCTTAACGAGATACAAACGAACCACCAATCGGCGATCGATCCAAAAAGACAAACTTCTCCAACTAGAACACGACCACAACACTTAAGCAACCATCTTAAGGAGAAAATCGCCGGGCAAGGAACATCCAACATTCCTCTCAAGGAAAACTCGGGAAGCAAGGACTAAACCATCACGCAGCCTATCTCGCGACACAACACCTTGAGGAAAACAAATCAACAAATTACCAACCAATGCCACGGCACCTCTGTGCCAACTCACTCAAACGCGGCTCAACTAACGCCAACCGGGAACTCACAACAACTAGGAACAAAGCCCGAGAAGGGCTTGCTCAGAGAACTCAACCCAAACTTATAACGAGCAACGCCGCCTCCAAGCTACTACTCAACTCTTAAAATTCAACCGCTACTCAAAAGACTTCCCTTTAAGCCTAAGCCTAACTCATCTTCCAACCGAAGCTCCACTCCCAAAACCTCACAAGGAAAACGGATAACGACAACCTCAAAGCTTACGGATCCTGGGCCTCACGAATCCATAAGACTACCTCGCAAGCTATCACTCGAGGCCGGCATCCAAGGAGCAACTCAACCACCACAGAGGCTAGAGGGAAAGGAAATCTTCAATCCCCAAAGAACCAACAACTTGCCGTAACAACTCAACTCTTACTGGTGGCCTCCGCCTTGCGGGAACAAACAACTCTTGCTTGCTAACAACACAAAGCGAGGACCCTCTCATTTGGGCTGATCACGCGCTTACTCGATCGACGACTACACAACTCGGGAGCTGGCGACTCCTGCCAAACGGAAAACGACTTCCCGCAAAGCAAACTCGAAGGGCAAATAACTCCACACACGCTCGCCGACTTGCTCAAACCCAAGGCAACAAGAACCAACTCTCTTGGAAGCAACACCCAAGAGAAAACTCAACCAATCGGACCACCAAACCGAAACAAACAAAGACTTGCTCAATCTGGCGAGGGAGGGGTCAACTCCCAAAACTTACTCGACTAGGAACAAGGCCTCAGGGCAACGCCCTCACCTAGAACCGAACTAGCTCTCGAAACAACAAACGAACCAAATCTTTGCCAAACACTCACAAGAGGCGAGAACAACCTTTATCGCACCTCTAGAACACCATCCAAGAATCCGCTTAATCGGACAAACGACTACTTCCAAGCACCCAACAAACTTTTCCTTCAAGCTAGCGCTTCCACCATTAACTCCAAGACCAAGGGAGTAACTCGACAACTCCCGAAGGAAACGGCTCTTACAAGCGGACAACCAACGGACAGAGAACTCCACATACGCTCACTGCCTTGCTCCACCAGAGCAACAACATCTAATCTCACGGGCGTAACAAGGGTCCATCTCGGTCAACCTCCAAATGCCAAACGGGGCAACTCAACATCCTGGAAACATGAAAAACAACCAACATGGTACAAACCACTCGCCCCACGAGCAAAACTAAACTCTAACAACTCCATTCCACACCTTGGTCAACACCAAGCATCAACTTGCCACCACACCGAAACCACTCCGACTTTACTCCAAACAAACACTAGCTTGCTAGTCTACCAAGATCGCTAGCAACTCCACCGAGGCTACAAACTACACGCCTCCAACTAGCCAACCAAACTCACTAGCCGGGCTCGATTGAGCTCGAGAGGCTCTCCACAACCTAGGGTTCTTCGGCAACCCTCGACACACACACTGCCGACATACGATCTAACAGACAACCGCTCAACAAACAACTCCAATTTCCAAAGATCCCAACCATGCTGGCCAACTCCAACTCCTTGGGAACCTAGAGGACTCGAAACGCTATGAGACGCGTCATCCTCCTACTCAAAACATCGGCCACAACATAACTTCTACCCAAGGAAGGATCCGAACAACTCTCTTAGCCATGACGATCGAAACCACGCGGCTTAGCTACCACCGCTCTTGTTCGGTTTCCAATCGAACTCCAACCAACGATCAACAAGAAGATCCGCCAACCAAGCTTAGGCCTAACTTAACAAATCTTGCCTAAGCAACAACTTGATACCACGAGCACGGTATCCTTACCACCTCAACCAAAGCCTTACAACAACCACCGAGTCCAACTTCTCAAGGAACCGAGCACGAGATCTCCAAAGCAAACCCTACATGGATCTCAAACTCTCGCCACTTTAACGAACCACACAAAACACACTTGTGTGCACAACTCCCAACCTTCCTTTAGAGATCCAAGACTAACAAGCGCTTTTCCACAAAGCAACGATAACTCCCGGCAATGATACAAACAATCCAAGGAACACCAAAAGTTCCATCTCTACACGATACTCGAAGCTGAGGCAACCTTGCTCTACCAAAGCATAATCATGCCAAACCAAACTTACTTTGTACCAAGCCTCTACCAAGGGTGCTTACCCCTAAGGCATCCAAAACCTCTCGCAAGGTATCTGCTCATCTTGCCTCAAAAGCATCCAACTCGCCTCATAGGCATCCAGCTCATCTGATAAGCATCCAACTCATGGTCCCTCAGCTGGACCAAATTCGCATCTACAATGCTCAACTCTCCTCAGATTTAGGCACTCGAAGGTAGTTGACCGCACTACCAACCACAAGGAAAATCTCTTGGCCTTAACACTAGCGCAAGACTCACGCGCACCAATATTTACCAACCGGCAACCTGCTGACTTACTCAACCTCCAGAAACACTGGGAAGAGGCTCCGGCTCCTCTCGAGCATCTTTCGCTTGTAGTCCATCGACTACCACTGAACTAGCCCTCTGGCACGACCTAAACGGGTGCAACTGCCATAAACAGATCCAAGGCTAAAGGAGTACGCTGAACTCCGAACGGAATAGAACCATCTGCTATGCCCAAGCCAAACTCAAGCCTGAACCAGACTTAGTGCCAAAGTGGCACACCAACCAATGCACCTCAAGTGCTACTACTACCAAATCCACATCTGAGGAAGTCGGGTCGTTAAAACAACAAAGAGCTCGCAAGGGGGCAAAGATGACCCTTCATCCGCCTCAAGCCACTAACACGGCAACTTGCCAAACAATCGGGCGATCGGGTGGAGACTCTGCTGTCCACCTCTCACAAGGGACTTCCACCACCATCCGATGAACCAAACAAGGACAGAACGGCACACCTCGGCCTCTGAACAGCAGGGCATCCCACACACGGATGCTAAACTCAAACCTGGCCAACTACTTTACTACTAGCAGTAGGACTTACTAAAACATCGAGCTCTACAGGCATCCATTTGCCAACCTGGGCGTCTCCATCAACGCCAACAAACTCATCTGAATAAACCTGCTGATCATGCCCTCCGGGGCTACAAGAGCTACTGGGGGAAAAAATGCTGAAACAAACTCTGTCAGCTGGGCTATCTGTGCCCGGGACTCCTCACTACGCGCTACAAACTGCGCCTGGGTCTCCGCTCTCTGATAGCTAAAGACCTGCCATCAAATCTCTCATGGTCGGAGCACACTCGCTCAAGGAGTCTCACTCTGAGGCGCCGCTAGCCTCTACCCCTCCTCCTCTAGGCAACTCAATCTGCCGGGCCAAATCGCATGCGGGCCTAACAACCACGACGCGCGCCTCAACATCAACACGATCGGTCCAACTCCTCGGTCGGACATGCCAAGCGCCTGCTCCTGCAGGTGCGATCAACATCTTGGCGATCTCGCACGGCACCACCACCCTCTCACTAGGGGAAAGCAAAGAATCGGGCCACAAATGGCCAACGGAGTCTAAGCTCGCCTCCCTCTCGAACGATGTCCCGTGGGCATCCGAATCTATCTGGATACCTCAACAAGCCGCTAAACAAACTGCGCCGCGATCATGCGGAAAGTTGGCATGATGGCTCACTAAGCCCAAACCAAAGAACGAGTCGAACTCGCTTCGTCTCCGCTCCACAACACTACACAAGGCATACACAAGATGACAGGTATTGTAAATTCTTAACCCTTTTTCTTTCTAAAACAATAAACCTAGGCGTACTGATGACCGCCAGAGTCTTTGGTGATCATGGAAGGATGACCTACAACAAAAGGTCGGGCTCTACGAGAATCTATGACTCTGAGCTCGATACCAATCAGAAAGACGCGACCCAAAAGGGGCTCTAAATGGGCCTTTACCCCGATGCATGTATTGGAAATAAAAGACATTATGAAAAATATATTTGGATCCCAAGTAAAAACAAACATTCAACAACCAAAACATACATTTCTAAAAGCATACTCGATCGTAGAGATTTATTTAAACCATTTAAACAATCCACAAGTACAAATATGCTGGAATCCATAAAACGTAAGAAAACATCCTAGGGCTCCGTGCCCGTCTACATGCATTCAGGGGAAATAACAAGAGTCAAGAGTCATGATATAATAAAATGGTCGAGATGACAAAGAGATTCCATGATCACGCTCCTCCTTCACCATCCTGTCTCGCGCTTTGGTTACCTGTGGAAAACCACGAGAATAAGGGTGAGTAACGAATTACTCAAGAAGAATCCCCAACCGGTACAATACGATATACATGATCATCTAGAAGAATGTATGCAAGCTATGAGTATAAACACGTAATAGAGCACATAGCTTAAGTCCACACTTGGACCTCGGATGCCAACTCGTGGTCTTAGTCCGGAAAATAAAACCACCACACAATACGCGCTATACGGAACAAGTCCCGCCTCACTGCCTGTCATCGCCGATCACGAAAGGTGCACTCGCTCAAGATCCCGAGGAGCTCTCCACGGCGTTGTAATGAGCGTAAGCGCGCACCGCATGCTACCGCAAACTCGGGGTGCCGGTCTCAGTGGCAAGTGCCCGTGTTCATCACCATGCCTAACTAAATCTCTCGATCGGTGTCACCGACATAGGGTGTGAGACTCGACACGTGAACTATGTCACTGTACCACCGCACCGAGGCTAAGGAACCGGCCGTGGTAGGCTTACACCGTGAAGCGTCCTTCCTTGCCCTAACAGTGGCAATCAAGGGCTACGGCCAACACGCCGAGGACGCGCCGATCGCCGGGACGCGAGGCAATGCCAAGTCATCATCCCGACCGTTGGGGCAATAAAACGCTTTGCCACCCTCACCCAAGATTGCGGGGCCACCGTTAGGGTTAGCTAAACCCTAACGGGATCGAGGACGGAGTACCATCTCGCACGCGTCCCGCGGGGATGCAAGTTACGTTATGCATCCGGCCGGATGATGCTACCTACCCGAACTCTAAACCATAGCAATAATAATAATTCAATCAATGCACCCAATACGTACTCAAGCAGATACAAGGAACCTAGCATGATACTACGAAGCAAGAACAGATATCGAACATGCCGAGAATGGAACAACCTAGCATGGGCTAACATGAGGAACAATACAAGAGTTCATGCTAGTCGAGAATTGAACAGAGCACCTAGGGCTAAACATGCTAATAATCATACACAGCATACAAAACAACAATCACAAATATACCGCAGGCCCACACAACTCCGGTAAGAAATCCTTACCTTGGCCGGAGGCAACTACACACAAAATCCTACGCCGCGATCGATCCCGAGCTAGCTAACGAGAACCTAACAAACACAATAGAAATCACAATCATAGCCCTAAAATATAATAAAACAAGCAGGCTCGGCTCAGGGGCACTCACACGGCACGCGACGACACGGGGCCGAAAAGCTTCTGGCAGCAGTGTGCGGCTGGCCGGGCGCTGGCAGTGCGCCAAGCGGCGCGGTCTGCTGTGGACACGCTGTATTGGAGCACGGTGACGGGCGAAAGGCGCGCGCGCGCGCTGGACGAGCGGCCGAGCACGAAGCGAAGCGTCTGGGCGTGCGGCGGCGAGCGGCCGGAGCGGCGGCGCGCGAACACGGCGATCTCGCTGCTGCCGCGAATCGGTGCGCGACGGCGGGCTGCGAGGATCGGCGTCGCGATGGACGGATCTGGCGGCTGCTGTGTGCGACGGCGATGGGCGACCGACGCGCTCGGGCGTCTTTGCTGCCGGCAGATCTGAACGGCCGCTGGCGCGCGACGCGCTCATCAGTGCGATCTCGGGCGATGGCTTCCTCGGTGCGACGACTGGCTGCGACAAGCGATTGCGATCCTCGGCCGGATCTGTGCAAATGGCTGGTCGAGGGCGTCTGCGGCGGCAAGGCAGGGCTGCGACAGGCCGGATCTGGGCGACGGTGGATCTGCTGGCGCCGGGCGAATCTGCTGGCTGGGGAGGCTGGCTTGTGCGGCAAAGTGAGGTGTTGGAGAAGAAATGCAAACCTAGCTTCCTTTCTCTTTTAACCAAATACAACAAAACTCCAAAACCCAAGGCTAACCATAAAATGACCCGGAAGGAGCAACAAGAGCTCTCCATAGCTCAACTGGCCACACCACCCACCTGACTTCTCAGACCGCCTGGGTTCGAAACCCACCAAACACACTTTTAACACACAATTTTCCTTTTGCATCTCCCCATGCCCAAACACATCCACAAAGCCTCAAAAACTCACATAAATCCATCCAATAATTTTAGCAACTAGAAAAAGACATAAACGGTCCTGACGGCCCGACCAAATTACTAAAATACCCCTAGGGCATACCTGGAAGACCGGGATGAAAACCTGGGTCGTTACAAGTTAGGAATAATCTTCTTACTATTGCATGCAACATCCTGTAGTTGGTATGGTGAGTCACAATGATGATTGGACCAAATTTGGGCCATCATTAAGTGCTTATTTCTTGTTAGTTTGGAAGTTTTATCACCAAATGATGGAATTCCCAACACTAACGAGGATAGGACAAATCCAAGGAGAACAACTAACCGCAAGAGAATGCTACTACTTAGCTCTACAAGATGTAGTAGAAGTACCGTGGAAAAAACCAACTCCTAGAAGAAAAGGCAAAAAGAAGTTGCATGGCTTGGAGTATCAAAGCATTTAATTTTTTTTATTATTATCATGGAAGTAGCCCTAGCGCTTCGAGCCAACACACATCATCAATAAAGTGTACAAAAATTTACTATTACTTCAAATTAGTTTAATTCAAGCTTTTGTTATCACTACTTCAGTGAAATTGTTTCAAAAGCAAACCTTAATTGAGGGAATAACTAACAAAGAGGCAAAAGTACCTTGCAAAAAAGGAGGTGCTCGACATTATTCCAAGTAACTAAAAAGAAAATACTTGAAAAAATATATGTAGCCAATAAGCGGTTGACAAAATGCATGTAGTCAATAGACTAAGGGTGAGTATAAACATACTCAGTAAGAATCTGTAACGGCCCAGTTTTCTATTTCGGTTACCCAGGTGATTTCGGGTCATTATTCGGATGTTCGGATGGGGCGTTAGAGCTGTTTTTACCCTTAGGGGCATTTTGGTCTTTTTCCCCCGGTCAGGGTTTTGTGGATTTTCAGGATTCCAGGGTCATTCCTGCCTTTGTCGAAGCTTATTGGTTGTTGGTTGCAAGACCCGAGAGGTTTGGGCAAGTTGTTTGGAAGTTTGGAGGTGTTTTAGAAAATGGCAAAATTAATTGTAATTTTGGTGCTTCCATTGGGTTTTGAGCCCTTGCCCTAAATAGTCTTAGGGAGTTTGTAGGAAAAGAGAGTCTTATTTTAAAATAAGTTTGTTTGGGCCGGGTTTTGAAAGAGGAAGCTTTGGGAAGGGATTTTAGACCCATTTAAATTAGGAAAAGGGAAGAAAATCAAGAAAGTCCTTTTCCCCTTGTTTTGCAATCTCTCTCTCTCTCTCTCTCTCTCTCTCCTAGCCGACCTCACCAAGAAACCCTAGCCGCCCTAGCCGCACCCCCCTTCAGCCACTGCTCACCCCAGCGCACTGGCAGCCCAAGAAATTTCATGCCCAGCGCGCCAGACGCCCTGCATCGCCCATGCCAGCGCGCCCGGTCCGCCTTTCCTCGCCCAATTTCAGACGCGTCGCGCCATTCCGCACTGAGCCGCTCAGACGCCCGCGCGCGCTCGCTTGCTGCCGCCCAGACGCAGCCGCGTCGCCGCATTGCCCTCGCAGAACCGACGTCCCGCTTGCACGCGCGCCGAGCTGAGCGCACGCCAGCGCCAGCGCCCAGCTTGCCTGCTCGCCCCTGCAAAGCCCAGCCGCCGTCCCGCTGCTTGCTGCCGAGACGTGTGCCTTCTCGGTTGGTAAATTCCCGAGCCTCCACCCTTTGGACTTCCTGATTTTAGATGTTGTTTATTAATTAGGATATTTTATTGCCTGCTTAGGTTGCTCGGGTTCGCTTAAAAGCTCGAGGGTCGTTATTTGATTCGGGATAGTTAACCTCCACTTATTTCCGGTAAGGATTCTTACCCGGGTTGTGTGTGACCTCTGCGAATAGTTGATAGCACGCGACATCTTGTATTTATATGAGTTTCTAGTGATAGGTTACATGTTTTCTTTTGATTCATGTTCGTGGCATGTTTACTTCCCGTTAGTTCCATGTTAGGCTTTCCTATCTTGATAGAACCATGCCGCCATTTGTATGTTTGCTAGATCCAAGTTACTGTTAGATGTGTGATGTATAGTATAGAGGACTCAGTAGAGGCAACTAGTTTGGGGTCCCGCTCAGGCAAGACCCGATGGACATCTGGAGGTGTAAGGCCCTATGGGCATCCTAGGTGTGTAAGGCCCACTGGGCATCACTGATTATGGAGGTGTAAGGCCCTATGTGCATCCTAGGTGTGTAAGGCCCACTTTGGGCATCACCGATTCTCGAGGTGTAAGGCCCTATGGGCATCCTAGGTGTGTAAGGCCCACCGGGCATCACCGATTACGAGGTGTAAGGCCCTATGGGCATCCTAGGTGTGTAAGGCCCACCGGGCATCACCGATTCTCGGAGGTGTAAGGCCCTATGGGCATCCTAGGTGTGTAAGGCCCACTGGGCATCACTGATACTGAAGGTGTAAGGCCCGATGGGCAACCTAAGTGTGTAAGGCCCCACTGGGCATCACTGTGTCCTAGGTTGTGTAAGGCCCGAAGGGCATCCAAATGTAGGACCTAGGAGAGGCTATAGACGGAAGCCCTTGAGTAGGCTCGCCTTTGAAGTAGCTCATAGCCTACACCAACCGTGCCCTCCTAAGTCATTGTATGGTTGCATGTCCGTGTGCTAAATGAGATGTTTTCGTATTGTACCCCTGTTGGGGATTCTTACTGAGTATGTTTATACTCACCCTTATTTTCTCGTGGTTTTCCACGGGTAACTTGGGACAGAGGCTGGATGGCTAGGAGGAGGTCACTGGATGATCATGGATAGTCGACTGAGTTGCACGTTCTTTTAATGTTTTCTTTGATGATTTAGCATGTAGTGGGACTTGGGTCCCTAGGAAAAGCACTCAAAAATCTATTTTATGTTTCTCGTACCGTTTCCCTTGATTTGTTTTTAAGAAAGAACTGATCAGTTATCTACCTGTTTTATTTTAAATGGAACTATATTTTCCTTGTTTTGAATGTGCTTACTTCAAAGATTTAAATTTCAAACTCTGAATGACGTTTTACATTCCTAATCATGCATGCTAAGTAAGGACTTTAGGATAGCGACCGTTTCTTGGGTCGGGTCTTTACATCCACACAACCACGGTATGAAATCCTTACCTGGAAAATGGTGGAAAATAGCTATCACGAATCAAATAAGACCCTCGAGCTTAATAACGAAACCGAGCAACCTAGGCATAATAAAAGCATCCTAAATAAATATACAGCAGCCAGCAGCTTAAAAATCTAAAAGGGAAAAGGCTCGAGAATTACCAACCGAGAGGACACGGGCTCTCGGCAGCAAGGGACAGGTTTTGGCGCTGCTGGTGCGGCAGGGACGCTGGCGCTGGGCGCACGGCAAGGCAGGCGGACACACTGGAGCGGGCGCGCGGCAAGGCGAGCGGATGAGCAGGAGCGGGCACGCGGCAAGGCGAGCAGACGCGCAGAGCGGCGCGCCGCAGCACGGCGAGGCGCGCGGCGAGCGATCGGGCAGGAGGCGGGCGGTCTTTGGGCATGCTACGGCGGGGTGTCTGGACTGCAGACGAGCGGCGGCTGGGCAAGGCAAGGGGCTGACCGTCCTGGTGCGGCGCGCAGTGGGTCGGGCCGAGCAGCTGCTGCGGGCGGGTGGTGGTTGGCCGCGCGCGAGATGTGGTGCGGTGTGGTTGGGTTGGCTCGGCTGAGTGGTGCGGCTGGGTTAGGGTGGCTCGGTTTTAGGAGAGAGAGAGAGAGAGAGAGAGAGAGAGACTACCAAGGGAACAAAGAGGGTTTTCCCTAATTTCCTTCTTTTTCCTATTTTAAAAGGGTTAGGAGACCTAAAATTCCCTTCCCAAAGCTTTCTCTTGCGGGTCCCAGCTAAAGAAATTCTTTTCTTTTTAACTAAATCTTCTTTTTCTAAAAACTCCAATTTCACCATTAGGGCAAGGGTTCAAATCTAAATGGGACCAATTAAATTCCAATTAATTTTGCTATCAACCGGAATGCCTCCGAACTTCTAATCAACTAACCCAAACTCCTTGGGTCTTGCAACCAACATTAATCAAGTCTCAACGAAGGCCGAAATAACCCTGAAGCCCTGAAAATCCTCAACCTCTGACCGGGGAGCAAAAAGACCAAAATACCCTTAAAGGTTAAAACCTCTAACGGCCCAACCGATTGCCCCAATACTGAACCGAGAGTACCTGGGAAACGGGAATGGAAAACTGGGCCGTTACAATACTCCCTCCATAAAAGACTTTCGTCCCCGGAAGTCCTAAGATTGCAACAGCTCCGGGTAATGAGTCCTCATCTCATCCTCTAGCTCCCACGTCGCTTCCTCTGCCCTCTGATGCCTCAAAAGAACCTTTACTAAACTTATCTCCCGGTTGCGCAATACCTTGCGCTCATAAGCCAAAATCTGCACGGGCTTCTCCTCGAAGGATAAATCTTTACTCAACTCTAAGGGCTCATGCTCTAGCACATGCGACGGATCTGCCACGTACTTTATCAGCATCGAAACGTGGAACACATTATGCACCGCTGCTAAGGACGGGGGTAAAGCTAACCGGTAGGCCATTGCTCCGATCCGCTCAAGGATCTCAAAAGGCCCTACAAACCTGGGGCTCAACTTGCCTCGCTTACCAAACCTTAACACCCCACGCATAGGTGCTACCTTCAGGAAAACATGTTGACCCACTTCAAACTCCAAATCCCTACGCCTCACATCAGCGTAACTTTTCTGCCTACTTTGTGCTGTCAACATGCGAGCCCTGATCTTCTGCACTACGTCGTTCGTCAGCTGAGGCAACTCGGGTCCCAAAACCTGTCTATCACCGACCTTCTCCCAGAACACTGGGGATCAGCAACGCTTACCATACAATGCCTCGAATGGGGCCATCTGAATAGTCGCCTGATAGCTGTTGTTGTAAGTGAACTCCATCAAATACAGTCTCGGTCCCAAGCGCCGGAAAATCCAATACACAGCTCTCAACATATCTTCCGAGACTCGATTCACCCTCTCGATCGACCATCGGTTTGAGGGTGGAAGGCGATCTTGAAGCCGCACTCGCCCTCCCAAACCCTTATGGAGCGCTCTCCAGAAGCGAGATGTGAACCGAGAATCCCGATCTGACACTATCTTTGCAGGTACCCCATGGTACCGCACAATCTGCTCTAGGAATAACTGTTCCCACTGTTCCACGGTATAATTAATCCTTCCGGGAATAAAGTGTGCACTCTTAGTCAGCCGGTCCACTACTACCCAGATCTGAGTAAACCCTCTCGGTGTCCTCGACAACCCAGAGATATAATCCATCGAAATCTCGTCCCACTTCCACTGTGGAACACTTAATGGCTGCAATAAACCTGCAGGCTTCTGCCTGGGAGCCTTCACTTGCTGACAAGTGAGACACCGGCTAACAAACTCCGCTATATTCCGCTTCATGCCCATCCACCAAAACGCCTGCTTGAGGTCCTGATACATCTTGGTACCTCCTGGGTGCCAAGTGAAAGGGGAACTATGTGCCTCGGTGAGCAACTCTGTAACGGCCCCGTTTTCCATCCCGGTTGATAGCAAAAATTAATTGGAATTTAATTAGTCCCATTGGGATTTGAACCCTTGCCCTAATGGTGAATTTGGAGTTTTTAGAAAAAGAAGATTTAGTTAAAAAGAAAAGAATTTCTTTAGCCGGGACCCGCAAGAGAAAAATCCTTGGGAAGGGAATTTTAGGTTTCCTAACCCTATTTAAAATAAGGAAGAGAAGGAAAAATCAAGAAACCCCTATTTTTCCCCTTGTTGGCCGTCTCTCTCTCTCTCTCTCTCTCTCTCTCTCTCTCTCCTAAAACCCTAGCCGAGCAGCCCTAGCCACACCATCGAACCACCCACCGAGCCACCCAGCCCGCACGCACCGCCCATCGCACCACACCTGCCCGCACAGCCCCTGCGCCGCACCAGACCACACCCGCCCAGGCCACCCGCACAGACCGCCCGGCCTGCGCCGCCCGGCCACGCCACGCTGCCGACCCGAGCCCCACCGTCGCACACCCATCACCGCCCGACGCCGCTCGCGACGCCAGCCGCTCGCTGCTGCGCAGCATCCACGCCCAGCCGATTGAGACGTTCGCGCGCGCCAAACTAAACTGAGCCCGCTTCGCTCGCTCGCGTCGCCGCCCGCGCATGACGGATAAGCCGTTGTTGTAAGTGAACTCCATCAAATACAGGTACTGGTCCTTTCGCCTTGCCGCACGCCCGAGCCCAGCGCCCAGCTCCCTGCCGCACCAGCAGCGCCCCAGCCTGCCCTTGCTGCCGAGAGCTCGTGTCCTCTCGGTTGGTAATTCTCGAGCCTTTTCCCTTTCGCGTTTTTAAAGGCTGCTGGCACTCTTTGTATGTATTTACTTAGGATGCTTTATTCATGCCTAGGTTGCTCGAGTTCGTATTAAGCTCGAGGGTCTTGTTGGTTGTGATAGCTATTCTCCACTTGCTTCCAGGTAAGGATCCCTTACCGTGGTTGTGTGGACCCTGCGATGCTTTCTTGAATGTGCCTTATATGCATGTTTACTTTTATGGACATGATTAGTGGATAGGACAGCTTGTGATTGCATTCCTGCTAGCATGTTTGCTTGTTTGTTCATGTTAGTGCCATGCTAGGATTGTTCTTCCAGCATGCTTGAGATTCCTGCTTTAAGTTCGTAGTATCATGCTAGGTTATGTATGATTGATGATTAGCTGTATGTTTAGCCAGGAATCAGTTACTCTGTACTCTTAGCTAGTATAGTAGGGTTTGTCATCATCCAGAGGCTGAGAGCGGACATAACGTACCTTGTCCCCACCGGTCGGGAGTAAAGCGAAGCATAACGTACATTGCTTCAGGGGTTGAGGGCGGACATAACGTACTTTGTCCCCACTGATTGGAAGTAAAGCTAAGCATAACGTACATTGCTATTTCTCCCCCCTCCCGGCAGCCAATGAGAATTAGCTACCTCATCGGCATAAGCCTAGTTTGTAGCCTGCTAGAGCGGAACCACCTTAACGGTGCAAGCCCGCCTTGGCGGGTTCTTAGCTTCGTGTCGGTGGTACAGTCGCATGGATGAGTGTCGAGGGCCTCGCACTACTGTGTTCAGTGACACCATTTCCGAGTCTTAGGCATGCGTACCTGGCCCGCGTAGTTTGCCCTTAGGCCCCCGCATTTACGCCGGTTGCAGAAGAGCATGCGGTGTGCGCGCACACGCTTTAGTCGCCGGTTCGGAGAGCTCCCCCGGGCTAATGTTCGTGAGTACACCAGTTCCTTCCAGTTTAGAGCCAGACTTCGGGTACTCTCCCGATAGTCCAGATTTATAGCGAGGGTAAGAGGCCCTTGAGGACACCCATTGGGATTGGCTTTTGAGCTGATCAATTGGCCGAGGGAGAAAGACCCTCGGAGATATCCCGGGATTGGTTATGAGAGCCAATCATTAGGCCTAAGTAGGAGACTTCCGAGGATTCCAATTCTACCTTGTAAGCTCGTTGAGCTATGATCCATGTTGGTAATTGTTTGCATGTATACTAGGGTGCTAGATGATTGATGTATCGTATTGTACCCGGTTGAGATTCTTCTTGAGTATGTTTATACTCATCCTTATTTCTGTGGTTTTCCACCAGGTAACTTGGAACAACACCGGGACGGCTAGCGGAGGGAGCTGAATGATCATGGGAGCCGCCGACACTCTGTCTTTATTGTTTGCATATTTGTTCAGCATGTAGATGGACAGGAGTCCTAGGGGAAACATTATAAAAAGTTGTTTGAACTGTTTTGAATGTTTTTATATATACTGGCCAGGCTTGTTTTACTTCGTTGGTTTTCTTAAACAAAGTTGTTGATTATGTTTTAAGCATTCCCCGTTCTAAATGTTTTGAAAGGTTTTAAATATGAGCACTAAACCGCTCGGTGAAATATTTAACTTGCATGCTGAGTGAGAACCTAGGTTTAGGACCGTATTTTGGGTCGGGTTCTTACAGTTGGTATCAGAGCACAGAGTCATAGATTCTCAGAGACTAACCTCGCTTTGCGTGTTGTTGCCCCATGATCATCGTGTACTCATGGCCGTCAGGTTTGTCTGAGTTCATTAAGCTAAGGGTTTTATTTTACAATACTGCATCTAGTATACATGTGTTACCCTTGTTTGGCAGTGAGAGCCCCAGCGTGGGCTAGGTTTTATGCTTTGTGCAGATCGCCAGTGTGTCGATCGCACCCAGAGGGAGGTAGAGCTTAGACTCCCGTAGGCCATTTGTGGCCCAGTTGTGGTTCTCCCCTAGTGAGAGGGTGGAGGTGCTCGTGCAGATCGCTAGTGCGTGGATCGCACTCTGTGGAGCAGGACGCTTGGCATGTCCGACCGAGGAGTTGGACCGTTTGTATGGATGTTGAGGCCGCGTCCAGGGTTGTTTAGCCCGTTGGCCAGAGTTGGCCCTGGCAGTTGAGTTGCCTAGAGGAGGGGGTAGAGGCTAGCACGCCTCGGGGAGACTCCTTGAGCGAGTGTGCTCCACCATGAGGGAGTTGATGGCGTCTTTTAGCTAACAGAGAGCGGAGACCCAGCGCGCTTTGTAGCGCGTAGTGAGGAGTCTTGGGCATAGATAGCCCAAACCGGGTAGAGTTTATTTAGGAGACACCCCTCCTTGTAGTTCCAAAGAGCCCCTGGAGGTTCCCGGGAGGTTTGATCAGCAGGTTTATGCTTTGATAAGATAGTTAGCGTCGATCGAGCCGTCCGAGTTTGGCAAGTGGAAGCCTCAGTAGAGTGGATGTTTTGAGACCCTCGCGCTAGCGACAAGGTGGTTGGCCAGATCGAGTTTATCATCCAAGTGTTGTGATGACTCGGTGTTCGAGGCCGATGACCGGATGTTTGGAGGTCGAGGCGCGCTGCGGTGTTGTTTGATGCAAAGAAGGTGTGGTGGTGGAAGTCCCCTGTGAGAGGCGGACCAGCAGAGTCTCCACCAGCCACCCGGTCGATTGGCAAGCTGCCAAGTTAGTAGCTTTTGAGGAAGATGTAGAGACATCTTGTCCTCCTGCAAGCCTACAGTCGTTGTGCAGCCAGTTCTTTTTGTACCCTCGTAGCCAGGCGATAGTGTGGAGGTTGCTTGTCAGGACTTATTCCGTCCGTGGTTTTCAGCTGGCTATTAGAGAAGAGCACCTTCTGTTAGCATGTTCCAGGTGTGGAGCTAGGTGCTGCCACCCGAGGGTTGGCCTGAGTATTCGTTGAGCATCGAGTGGGATGCGGGAGTGGGCCTTGGCTTGTCTGTTGGACGTGATGTCAGAGAGTAGTCTACTCGATTGTTGAGACTCTTGTGTTGAGTGCCATTGCCTGTCACACCGAGTGTGACCTTCCCTACCCTCGAGTGGCTTAAAGCCCGTAAAGGGATGTTTGTGTTGTAAAGGAAGTAGTGCCCGTGGCACCAAGCTTTGAGAGGAGGCCTAGATTCAGCCGGTTGGCACTTTCTGTGCGGTGGTTCCAGACCCGCCCGAGTTTAGCATCCCCACTAGTCCTGTACCCATTCATGAGATTTCACCTATTTGGGTTGCATAAGAGATCTAGCTCGGTGGTAGCTAGAGAACTACAAGTTTGAGGTCGTTCGAGGGATAAACAGGAGCTTTCAGGGTCACCGATAGTTGGGTACAAAGGATACTGTTGGTTGTTAAGGGCTAGCGCGTCCGAGATCTCGCGCCTGTGTTGTGGGCTTGTGAGGCAGTTGGTGTAACAGCCCGGATTTTAGTTAAATTAAAATAAGGATTAAAGGATGATTTTGGAGGACTCGAACCCTCGGCCTCAAAGAGAGATGGGAGTTTGGAATTAATTAAGGAAAATAAATGCGCCAACTTGGGTTTGAAGGAGGAAAGCCTTGGGAAGGGAATTTTAGATTTCCAAGCTTATTTAATTTGAGGAAGAAAGAAAAAGAAAAAAAGGAAAAACACTCTCTCTCTCTCTAAAACCCTAACCTCTCGCCCAACACCCACGCCGCACGCCTCGCACGCCATCGCCAAGCACTGCCGCACCAAGCCGCCGCCACCAGCCCACACCACGCCACGCCACATCGCCGCCACGCTGCATCATCGCCGCACCGCCGCCCGAGCCCATCGCCCGGCCCGCACCGCGTCGGCGGCCCGGCCGCCCGTCGCGCAAGACCGCGCGCCCAGTGCACCACCCGTTGCCTGTCCTCGCCGCGCCTGCAGACGACAAAGACTCCAGCGCACCACCCGCGATCGCCTCGTCTCGCGCGCCAGACGATAAAGACTCCCAGCGCCAGACTACGTCGCTCCGCTTCGCCGCATGCGCCGTCCCAGCGTGTCGCTTCGTTCGCGCGCTACCTACTCGCGCGCCAGTCGCCGCACTGCTGCCGCCATCCAGACGCTTTGATACGCGCCGCCCAGCGTGTCGGCTTGCCGCGCTCGCGCGCGCGCGCGCGCGCAGCGCCTGCGCCCCGCTTCCCAGCGCGCCAGAATCCGGCCTTGCTTGCTTGCTGCGCGAGACGTGTGCCTTCTCGGTTGGTAAATTCCCGAGCCTCCACCCTATGGACTTCCGATTTTAGATGCTCATTATTAATTAGGATATTTTATTACTTGCCTAGGTTGTCGGGTGCGCTTAGAAGCTCGAGAGTCATCCGTTGATCGTTGATTCTATTCAATTCCGTAAGGACTTCTTACCGGGGTGTGTGGACCTCGCGAATACTTTGATAGCATGCTATGTGTTGTGTATGTATGAAACTCGCTAGTGGATAGGTTGCTTGTTCTTTCTTGTTTTCGATGGTTTTGCGCTTGTGATTCCCGATATATCCTGTTAGTTTCATGCTAGGGGTTAAATTGTCTCGCATAACCGTGACCACGTTATCCTCGTTAGTGCCATGCTAGGAATTGGTATAGTGTAAGAGATTGTAGGGGTAATCGGGTGCGCCCCGCTCGTAAGACCCCGATGGACATCCGAGGTGTAAGACCCGATGGGCATCCTAGGTGTATAAGACTCGATGGGCATCACCGAGTTGGAGGTGTAAGACCGGCGGGCATCCTAGGTGTATAAGACCCGATGGGCATCACCGAGTTGGAGGTGTAAGACCCGATGGGCATCCTAGGTGTATAAGACCCGATGGGCATCACCGATCCGGAGGTGTAAGACCTCGATGGGCATCCTAGGTGTATAAGACCCCGATGGGCATCACCGATCCGGAGGTGTAAGACCCGATGGGCATCCTAGGTGTATAAGACCTCGATGGGCATCACCGAGTTGGAGGTGTAAGACCCGATGGGCATCCTAGGTGTATAAGACCCGATGGGCATCACCGAGTTGGAGGAGTAAGACCTCGATGGGCATCCTAGGTGTATAAGTCCCCAGATGGGCATCACCGAGTTGGAGGTGTAAGACCACGATGGGCATCCTAGGTGTATAAGTCCCCGATGGGCAACACCGAGTCCTAGGTTGTGAAAGGCTCAAGGACACCTGTGTGGAACCTAGGGTAGCCGGTAGTGTAGAAGCCTCGAATAGGCAAGCCCCAAGAGTGACGCTCTGTTAACCCATCCGCTTGCTCTCGAGTCTTTGCATGGTTGCATGTCCGTGTGCTAAATGATATATTTTCGTATTGTACCCTGGTTGGGGATTCTTACCGAGTAACTCGTTGCTCACCCTTATTTTCTGTGGTTTTCCACCAGGTAACTTGGGACATCGGCAGGATGGCTAGGAGGAGGCTGCTGGATGATCATGGATAGCTGGCTCTGGGATGCATGTTCTTTTATTGTTTTCTTATGATTTAGCATGTAGTGGGACTTGAGTCCCTAGGAAAAGTACTCAAAAACCTATTTTGTGTTTCTCGTGACTGCTTTCCCTTGATTTGTTTTTAAGAAAGTACTGATCACCATCTACCTGCTTATTTTAAATGGAATTATATTTTACTTGTTTTTAATGTACTTACTTCAAGGATTTAAATTTCAAACTCAATGACGCTTTACATTCCTAGGCATGCATGCTAAGTAAGGATCTAGGTTTAGAGACCGCTTCTTTTGGGTCGGGTCCTTACAGCTTGGTATCGTGAGCCCAGAGTTATAGGTTCTGTAGACTGACCTGCAGTTGTAGGTTGTTTTCCATGATCATCAGCGCTCCGCCAGCCATCAGGTATGTCCGAAAGTTTAAGGTTAAGGGTTAAGAATTACAATACCATTTGCACCTTGCATGTATATGACTTGTTGTTGAGGAGCAGGGAAAACCGGTTCTGACTCATTGTTCGGTTGAGTGTAGATTGTCGTTATGCCAGTCACTCGTAGAGGGCGTGGAGGCTCGAGGCCGACCAGCCAGTGGCATTCGTATTGATTCCGACACGGGAGGGACGCCGTCCCAAGCCGATGCCGATGTTAGGCCGCCACAGCCCTTCTCACATGTTGCCCTGAGAGGGCGTGGAGGCAACTCGGCCTCGAGGCCGCACCCGAGTTGCTTTTGTGGAGTCCATGAGGGCTCTTATGGTTGGGTTGTCGTCCCACTGCAGGGCCGAGCAGAGGGGTCGAGACGCAGCTCGTTAGCCGCACGCAGGGAGGAGTCTCTGATTCAGATAGAGCAAATGACCGAGTTTAGTTCAAAGAGAGGACCGCCGTGCCACCAAGCATCGCCACCAAGCAGAGCCAATTGTGAACGAGGCCGTTGTGGCGGAAGGTGCCGAGGATTTGGGAAAGTGGCTAAAAGATTTCGCCAAATGGAAGCCGAGAAGTTTAGTGCCCCGAGAACCACCGTGGCAAATGTGTGGATTGCCGAGCTAGAGTATACTTTTATGGTAATGGCTTGTCTCGAGGTGCAATGAGCTCGATGTGCAAATCATGCGTTAGTTGGAACCGCTAAGTGGTGGTGGATTCCACCTTGAGTGAGAGACCGGCTGGGTCTCCCCGCCACCACCGGGAATTCTTCAAGGCCGAGTTCAAGGCAAAATTTATCGCTGAAGAAGCCCAAGAAAAGATGATTGAGCTATTTTCGAACCTTAAGCAGTGGTCCCACCCAATCGAGGTGTATGAGAGGAAGTTTTCGAGTATGGGTACTTCGCACCGCAGCTTGATTGCTACCCCGAGTCAAGATCGTGAAGTTTATTGCAGTCCGAGGCGGGAGTGTCTCAGATGTTAGGGCACAGTGCCCCGAGACTTTTGCCAAGGCAAAGGCAATTGGCAACAACTATTTATGATGGGAAGTATCCTCCGTGAGCAGTGTTGTTAGTACTGTGTGGTGCGTAAGGCCCCAGCACTACTCTGGTCGGTCGCGTAAGTTTGACGCAGTGGTAATGGACATGGAGGCGGTCCGCCACGTAGTACTTATCATGGCAGAGCCCAAAGACCGGATCGTGAATCGCGATCACCCTCGCCAACAGGGCGTAGGGAGGCCGCCACCGTATTGTAGACCCCGTGGTAAACAAAGATTGGGGGCCTTGTGGTGGTAACCCTAGAGCTTGCTATAATCGTGGTAAGGAGGGACATCAGCCCGACATTGCAACTGTAAGGCAAGTGGCACAAACAAACAAAGAAAGAAAGAGGAAGAGTATATGCTACGACTCGCCAGAGGTCGAGAGAGCCGGACCACAGCAGCGGTGTGTACGCTCCTAGTTCTTGATCACCTCGCCTTTGTGTTGTTTGATTCGGTTCCACCCATTCTTTTGTTTCTCTGCTGCTTTTGCCGAGCGTGCTTACATGAATTTAGAGCCTCTAGGTTTTGAGTTATCCGTCGCTACTCCCTGAACTAGTATGTCAAGCTAGCCGTGATAGTAAGGGATGGTCTGATACAGTGTCCGACTGCACTCAGCAGTTACCCTCATAGTGTTAGCTATGAGCGGTTTTGATGTGATCCTCGGCATGGATTGGTTAGCCGATAACCACGCTATGATTGACTCGTCGTTGTAAGGAGGTGGTGTTCGTGCCGCCGTGCAGGCCTAGCTTTAAATTTCCGGGGCACCCAGAGTGGGGTGTGTCCGCCGGTGATTTCGGCAGCTAAAGCTCACCGCTTGTTAGCTCGAGGAGCTTGGGGTTTCTTAGCTAAGTTGACCGGCGAGAACCGTGACCGCTTATCTCGTCGAGCAGTGCCCATAGTGCAAGAGTTTGCGATGTTTTTCCCGAAGAGTTGTCCTGCCCGCCGCCCAGAGAGAGAGGTGGATTTCTCAATAGAGCTTGAGCCGGGACTCGCCTATCTCGAAAGCTCCTTATCGTATGGCGCCGCAGAATCGAAAGAGTTAAAAGAACAAATGCAGGAGTTGCCGGACAGAGGATTTATTCGCCAAGTGTCCTCGTCGGGGAGCACCCGTGCCGCTTGTTAAGAAAAAGGATGGCTCGATGCGCCTATGCATCGATTACAGGAAACTCAACAAGGTAACCATTAAGAACAAGTATCCGCCGCCTCGTATCGATGACTGCTTGACCACCTCCGTGGAGCTTGTGTGTTTTCAAGATTGACTTGAGGTCGGGCTACCACCAGCTTGAGAATTCGGGATGCGTATATTCCCAAGACATCGCTCAGTGTCGAGGTATGGGCATTATGAGTTCGTAGTCATGTCTTTCGGACCGACGAACGCCCCACCGCATTCATGGACATGATGGACAGAGTGTTCAAGGCGCTTCTTGGACCGCTTTGTCATCGTGTTCATAGACGACATTCTTGTGTACTCCAAGTCTAAGGAGGACCATGCCTCGCACCTAAGATGATTTTGGCACTTTTCGCGCGAGAACAAGCTCTATGCGAAGTTCTCAAAGTGTGACTTTGGCTCGAGGAGGTAGCTTTTCCGGGACACGCTGTGTCTAAGGAGGGAGTGGCAGTGGACCCTTCAAGGTAGAGGCCGTTAGTTCGTGGGCTGCACCGACGATCGTGGTTGAGATTCGTAGCTTTCGGGTCCGGCCGATATTACCGACGCTTCGTTCAAAATTTTTCCGCTATAGCCGCCCGCTTACTCGATTGACGAGGAAAGGTGTTGATTTCGTTTGGGATAGGAAGTGCGATGAGAGTTTTGCTAAGCTAAAGAGCGCTTTGACGCCCGCCTCGGTTTGGCGCCCCGAGGGAACTGGGGTTTCGTGGTGTACAAAGTGATGCCAAAGAAGTTTGGTTTGGGTTGCGCTTTGATGCAACACGGTAAGGTGATAGCATACGCCTTCGAGCAGCTTGAAACCGCACGAGCGCACTACCCGACTCATGATATGGAGTTGGCAATGTCGCCTTTGCACTTAAGATTTGGAGGCACTACTTGTATGGGGAAAAGATTCAGATTTTCTGATCACCAAAGCCTCAAGTATTTCTTCACTCGTAAGGACCTCAACATGAGGCAGAGGAGGTGGTTGAGCCGGTAAAGGATTACGACCGTGAGATATTGTATCACCCTCGAAAAGCAAATGTTGTGGCGATGCACTAAGTAGGAAGACCTCGCATCTAGCAACGCTGGCAAATCCCAAAAGTATCATAAGGAAAGACCTCGAGAGAGCGGAAATAGCGTTGTTGTTAGGGGATGTTACCGCTGTGTGGTAGCTCACTTGACCATCCAGCCTTCTGTAAGGCAAAGGATTATTGACGCCAATTGAATGATCCTAGGTTGAAAAAGTTGTACGAGAGGGTCCAGCCGATGGTGACTTTGATTTTGAGATATTTGCAGATGGTGGCTTGAGATATAAGGGTCGGCTATGTGTCCCAAATTGATGCCTGATTCGCTCGAATTGTTGACCGAGGCTCACACCTCGCCTTTTGCATGGCACCTGTGGGGTAACAAGATGTACCAAGATCTTAAGCACTTTTTGGTGGATGGGGATGAAGAGAGAGATTGCCCGCTTTGTCGGGCTGTCTCACTTGTCGCAAGTGAAGGCGCCAGGGCGTAAAACCAAATAGGTTGCTACATCCGCTCGGGTGCCACAAAGGGAAGTGGGAGGAAATTACCATGGATTTTATTTCGTGATTGCCCAGACCCCTAGAGGATATGCACAGATTTGGGTGGTCGTTGATAGGTTGACTAAGTGTGCCCACTTCATTCCGGCAGATAAACTACACCGTGGAGCAAAGGCACACTGCTCCTTGAGCAGATAATGCGGTACCACGGAGTGCCGCTTAAAATTATCTCCGACCGGGATTCCCGCTTTACATCACGGCTTTGAAGGCCCCCGCAGTGTGTCCGGGCACAGAGTGCAACTACAAAGACACCTTCCACCCACGTGATCGATGGCCGACCGAGCGGTAAATCGATCTTAGAGGATATGTTGCGAGCTTGCGTGTTGGATTTCCCGCGCTTGGGACCAAGATTTGTATTTGATGGAGTTCGCCTACAACAATAGTTTTCACCAACCATTCGGGATGGCACCGCTTGAAGCATTGTATGGTAAGCGCCGCAGATCCCCAAAGATTCTCGGAAGAGGTTGGACAAAGCGGATATTGGGTCCAGAGTTGCTCCAGCTTGACCAATGAGGTCAGCCCGTAAGATCGAGCTCGAATGTTGACCGCACGCAGCAGCGTAAGAGCTACGCCGATGTCGACGAGAGGTTGGAGTTTGAGATTGGCCAAAGACGTGTTCCTTAAGGTGGCTCCGGCGCGTGAGTTCGAGGTTTGGTAGGAAGGGGAAGCCGAGCCCCGTGTTTGTCGGACCATTCGAGATCCTCGAGAGGATCGGGGCGTAGCTTATCGGTTAGCATTGCCGCCACCTTGGCTGCAGCAGCGGCATGGTGTGTTCCATGTTTCGATGCTCGCGCAAGATGTGGCAGCACTCTTCGCATGTCATAGATTTCGAGCCTTTGCAAATAAACCATGACTCGAGCTTTGAGGAAAAGCCCATAAAGATCTTAGCATTTGAGAAGAAAGTCTTGAGGAACCGAGCTATTGATTTAGTGAAAGTGCAAAGTGGCGAATCAGAGAGTCGAGGAAGCTACTTGGGAGTTGGAAGGGGAGATGAGGAGTAACTACCCTGGGTTGTTTTAGTGCAAAGAACTTCCGAGGACTAAGTCCTCCAAGGAGGGAGTATTGTAACAGCCTGGATTTTAGTTAAATTAAAATAAGGATTAAAGGATGATTTTGGAGGACTCAACCCTCGGCCTCAAAGAGAGATGGGAGTTTGGAATTAATTAAGGAAAATAAATGCGCCAACTTGGGTTTGAAGGAGGAAAGCCTTGGGAAGGGAATTTTAGATTTCCAAGCTTATTTAATTTGAGGAAGAAAGAAAAAAAAAAAAAAGGAAAAACACTCTCTCTCTCGCAAACCCTAACCTTCTCGCCCAACACCCACGCCGCACGCCTCGCACGCCATCGCTGCCAAGCACCAAGCCGCCGCCACCACCCACACACACCGCCGCGACGCCCGCGCTCGCCATCGCCGCAGACCGCACCGAGCCATCGCCACCCTGCATCACTGGCGCCGAGCAGCCCGCGACAGGCGCCCGGCCGCGCCGCAGCACTGCGCGCCCTGCACCACCCGCGATCGCTCGTCGTCCGGCCACGCCCGCGACGACAAAGACTCCCAGCAGCACCACCCGCGATCGCTCGTCCGCCACGCCACCAGACGACAAAGACTCTGGGCGCCAGATCGCGTCGCTCGCTGGCCCGCTGCGCTGTCCCTGGCGCCAGTCGCTGCTTCATACGCGCTAAGCCTCGCCGCCAGTGTCGCTCCGCAGACATCGCCGCCATCCAGACGCTTTGATAAATACGCGCCACCAGCCAGTGTCGGCTTGCCTCGCCATACGCGCGCGCGCCAGCGCCACTACTTCGCCGCGCAAAAGAATACCTGCTTGCTGCTTATCGCCGAGACGTGTGCCTTCTCGGTTGGTAAATTCCCGAGCCTCCACCCTATGGACTTCCCGATTTTAGATGTCGTTTATTAATTAGGATATTTTATTACTTGCCTAGGTTGTCGGGCACGCTTTAGAAGCTCGAGAGTCATCCGTTGATCGTTGATTCTATTCAATTCCGTAAGGACTTCTTACCGGGTTGTGTGGACCTCGCGAATACTTTGATAGCATGCTATGTGTTGTGTATGTAAGAAATCGCTAGTGGATAGGTTGCTTGTTCTTTCTTGTTTTCGATGGTTTTGCGCTTGTGATTCCCGATATATCCTGTTAGTTTCATGCTAGGGGTTAAATTGTCTCGGCATAACCGTGACCACGTTATCCCGTTAGTGCCATGCTAGGAATTGGTATAGTGTAAGAGATTGTAGGGGTAATCGGTGCGCCCCGCCGGGTAAGACCCCGATGGACATCCGAGGTGTAAGACCGATGGGCATCCTAGGTGTATAAGACTCGATGGGCATCACCGAGTTGGAGGTGTAAGACCGATGGGCATCCTAGGTGTATAAGACCCCGATGGGCATCACCGAGTTGGAGGTGTAAGACCGATGGGCATCCTAGGTGTATAAGACCCGATGGGCATCACCGATCCGGAGGTGTAAGACCTCGATGGGCATCCTAGGTGTATAAGACTCGATGGGCATCACCGATCCGGAGGTGTAAGACCCGATGGGCATCCTAGGTGTATAAGACCCCGATGGGCATCACCGAGTTGGAGGTGTAAGACCGATGGGCATCCTAGGTGTATAAGACCCCGATGGGCATCACTGAGTTGGAGGAGTAAGACCCGATGGGGCTTCTTGGTGGTTTAATCCCCGGAGGGCCTCAACGAGGTGGAAGTGTAAGGACCTTGATGGGCATCCTAGGTGTATAAGTCCCCGATGGGCAACACCGAGTCCTAGGTTGTGAAAGGCTCGAAGGACACCTGTGTGGAACCTAGGGTAGCCGGTAGTCAGTAAGCCTCGAATAGGCAAGCCCCAAGAGTGACGCTCATTAACCCATCCGCTTGCTCAGTCTTTGCATGGTTGCATGTCCGTGTGCTAAATGATATATTTTCGTATTGTACCCCTGTTGGGGATTCTTACCGAGTAACTCGTTGCTCACCCTTATTTTCTCGTGGTTTTCCACCGTGTAACTTGGGACATCGGCAGGATGGCTAGGAGGAGGCTGCTGGATGATCATGGATAGTTGGCTCTGGGATGCATGTTCTTTTATTGTTTTCTTATGATTTAGCATGTAGTGGGACTTGAGTCCCTAGGAAAAGTACTCAAAAACCTATTTTGTGTTTCTCGCACGCTTTCCCTTGATTTGTTTTTAAGAAAGTACTGATCACCATCTACCGCTTATTTTAAATGGAATTATATTTTACTTGTTTTTAATGTACTTACTTCAAGGATTTAAATTTCAAACTCTGTATGACGTTTTACATTCCTAGGCATGCATGCTAAGTAAGGATCTAGGTTAGAGACCGCTTCTTTTGGGTCGGGTCCTTACAGTTGGATAGTAGTGTGATTCGATTACCCTGGAGTTACCCTAATATGAGTAGGGTTGGCATCGATGATGCGTGGTTGATCCACTGTTAGAGCCATGAGTTGGATGGATGATCGAAGCACGTTTAGTGGACCATCGGTAGGAGGTAAGTTAGCTTGGTGTGGCTATGCTCTTGTAAGAGTGAGTCGACCAATGTGGCATTCCGTGGTGAGTTGACCCTGAGTGGGTTGAACTCTTGTTGCTCCTTTGCTAGAAGTGGCTCTATTGGGAGGCAAAAGTTGCCTTGTGTGAGAATACTTGTTGGTTTGGATCTTAAGGAACCAAGTTGGAGCTGTACACGCCAATGTACTTTTGTGTAGCTCGTTCCGTGGTGTATTTTTCAAGAACCACGAGGGGTTTCGGGTTGTGAAACCAGTGCTCAGTTCTGAGGAGTTAGGACTTTAGTTCTTGGCAAGTGCCCTAACTTGGGTTGAGAGGCTACCGTGCCTGTAGCCGGGTTGTTGCTTAGGCAAGTTATGCTAGTTGGCCCTTGACCTGGGTAGAGACATTTCTTGTTGATCGATGGTTGGAGTTCGATTGGGCGAACAAGGGCGACGGTAGCAAAATCGCGTAGTTGCTGGCCGTCATGGCTAAGAGAGTGTTGTTCGGATCCTTACCCTGGGTAGAAGCTATGTTGTGGCTGATGCTTGGAGCAAGAGGAAGATTGGGTCTTCCGGTGGTTCCCGCTCAGGTGGATAGCAGACTCGCCGACAGGGCCAGTCTAGGGGTCGGGATCAGCGCACACCGCAGTCGAGCTCTGATCGTCGCAGGGCGGGCCAGCAAAGAGAGCTCATTGCATCAAGTGTGGTAGGGCGCATTCTAGATTGTGTGGAGCATCGCCCGTGCTTGCTACAGATGTGGCAAGGAAGAGCTTTTGGCCAGCACAGTTGAGATGTTGTAGGGAGATGTGCTCGTGTAGCCAGTTGTCAGTTAGACCGTTTGACGACAGTGTGTGTCGGAGGGAGATCGGAGGAACCCTAATTTGAGGAGAGCCTCACCAGAGCTCAGTCAGACCAAGGTAGTGTTCCCCGGTTGAGTTGTTGGATGCTTGTTGTCGGTTAACAAGCTAGAGCTGTTCTTGGTAACCTCCACGTTGTTTTTTTTAGAATTCTTAGCGAGGTGGTGCTTGGCGTTGGCCAAGGTTTGGTTCCTTTGCTGTTTTCTAGGGCTAGCTTGGTTCGACCAAGCTGGCGTCGCCTGAGGACTTGTTCCTAGTCAGGTAGTTTTGGGAGTTGGCCACCCCCTCAGCGGTTGAGTAGTACCGCCAGTGCTTGGTTGGTGGTTCAAGCGATTGAGGAATCCTTGGATGTTTCTTCTGAGAGAGTTGGTGGTTGCTACCGTTGAGTTTGAGCAAGACAGCGAGCGTGTGTGAAATTCGCTGTCCTTCGGAAGTCCGCTTGCTAGGAAATCGTTCCTGTAGAGGAGGAGTCAGCTTAGCTCCTGAGTTGTGTAGTTGATCAGAGTAGCGCAACGGTCAGCCTAGCGAGAGTGTCCCTGCGTCTGTTTGATAGCAAGCGAAAAGTTGTTTGTTCCCGCGAGGGCGAAGGCCAGCCAGTTCAAAGGCTTTTAGTTGTTGTGCATTCGTAGTTGGCATTTTAGCTGAGCCACAGTTGAGTAAGTTGGCACAGAGATGCCGTGGCATTGGGTGGTAAAGCCCTTGGGTTGCGATCCTCCAGCTATCGTGTTGCTAGTAGCCACGTAATGTTTTATTCCTTGCTGCCCGAGGTTTCCGTGAGAGGAATGTTGTTTGTTTTCCTGTCTGGCGATGTTCACCTAGGCCAGTGGCTGATCGGATTGCATTGGAAAGTTTGTTGTCGGCCGTTGAGGGGCTCCGGCTTATTAGTTTGGCTGAGTGAAGCTGTTCTTGGACCACCGCGTTCGGGGGTGGCCAAGTGAAGTATCAGCTAGTGTGTGTGGTGGTAGCCGTTTGGTGAACTAGAAAAGTGCCCTTGGCTTTGGTGCTTCGATTTCTCGTAAGATGGTTGCTTTAGTGTTGTGGACGCATGCTAGTTGGAGAAGGTTGCCTAGGGATCACTATCCAGGTTGGTGGTTCGAATTGGATTTCGTTAAGGATTGTAGGCAACCAGTGGGGTTCTTCAGTGGGGTTCGCATGTCTCTTGCGAAGTATGAGTAGGCCGTTTAGTTTCTTAAACCTGGGAGGTTCAGTTGTTTGGTCAGCATGGTGAAGGGTCGAGGCTGTTTGATAACAGCTATGAGCATTCAGAGAAGTTACGCCGGAGCATGGCGTTGAGTTTTAGAGCTTGTGACCCGTTCACGAGTTTACTGAGAGTAGCACCGTAGAGAGGCGTTCCGAGTTGGGTTAGCATGGATAAGTGAGCCCTAGAGTCGTAAGACCGTTTGAGAGTTGGTGCGAGTCAGAGGATGTGACTCACCGACTAGTTATCGCATGTTTTTTTCGAAGCTCAGTGTTAGTCCAGTTTTGGTGGAGATAGTTCGTGGCAGACTCGGTGTCTGTTGGGCTTGGAGCCTTTGGGAACCCAAGAGGGTTCGGTTTCCAAGAAGGTTTTGTGTTGTCTTTTTCAGGAGCTTGGTTGGTTAAGAACCAGTGGAGTTTTTCTAGAGTTGTTTTCGTCTTAGGACTTTCGGGGACGAAAGTCTTTTAAGGGGGGGAGTATTGTAACGGCCCCGTTTTCCATCCCGGTTGATAGCAAAAATTAATTGGAATTTAATTAGTCCCATTGGGATTTGAACCCTTGCCCTAATGGTGAATTTGGAGTTTTTAGAAAAAGAAGATTTAGTTAAAAAGAAAAGAATTTCTTTAGCCGGGACCCGCAAGAGAAAAATCCTTGGGAAGGGAATTTTAGGTTTCCTAACCCTATTTAAAATAAGGAAGAGAAGGAAAAATCAAGAAACCCCTATTTTTCCCCTTGTTGGCCGTCTCTCTCTCTCTCTCTCTCTCTCTCTCTCTCTCTCTCTCTCTCTCTCTCTCTCTCTCTCTCTCTCTCTCTCTCTCTCTCTCTCTCCTAAAACCCTAGCCGAGCAGCCCTAGCCACACCATCGAACCACCCACCGAGCCACCCAGCCCACAGCACGCACTCGCCCATCGCACCACACCGCCCGCACACCTCGCGCACACTGCACCACACCCGCCCAAGCCACCCGCCTGAGACCGCCCGGCCTACGCCGCCCGGCCATCGCCGCGCGCGCTGCCGAAAGCCCCACTGTCGCACACCATCACCGCCGACGCTGCGCTGGCGCGACGCTACCGTCGCTGCGCAGCGCATCACGCCCAGCGATTGAGACGTTCGCCGCGCGCCAACCCCCGCTTCCTGCTCGCGCGCGCGCCCGCCAGCGACAGCGTTGCCGTGCGCGCGCGCCTGCACGACGACTCGCCGTCTGCCTTGCGACGCCAGCGCCAGCGCCTGCCTCGCCAACGCCCAGCGTCCTTTCGCCTTGCCGCACGCCCGAGCCCAGCCCCGCCAGATTCCTCACTGCCGCACAGCGGCGCCCCACCGCCCTTCTGCTGCGAGCTCGTGTCCTCTCGGTTGGTAATTCTCGAGCCTTTTCCCTTTCGTTTTTTTAAGCTGCTGGCTGCTGTATGTATTTACTTAGGATGCTTTATTCATGCTTAGGTTGCTCGAGTTCGTATTAAGCTCGAGGGTCTTGTTGGTTGTGATAGCTATTCTCCACTTGCTTCCAGGTAAGGATCCCTTACCGTGGTTGTGTGGACCCTGCGATGCTTTCTTGAATGTGCCTTATATGCATGTTTACTTTTATGGACATGATTAGTGGATAGGACAAGCTTGTGATTGCATTCCTGCTAGCATGTTTGCTTGTTTGTACATGTTAGTGCCATGCTAGGATTGTTCTTCCAACATGCTTGAGATTCCTGCTTTAAGTTCGTAGTATCATGCTAGGTTATGTATGATTGATGATTAGCTGTATGTTTAGCCAGAATCGCTTACTCTGTACTCTTAGCTAGTATAGTAGGGTTTGTCATCATCCGTAGGCCGAGAGCGGACATAACGTACCTTGTCCCCACCGGTCGGGAGTAAAGCGAAGCATAACGTACATTGCTTGAGGGGTTGAGGCGGACATAACGTACTTTGTCCCCACCGATTGGAAGTAAAGCTAAGCATAACGTACATTGCTATTTCTCCCCCTCCGTGCAGCCAATGAGAATTAGCTACCTCATCGGCATAAGCCTAGTTTGTAGCTCCGCTAGAGCGGAACCCCGCGAACGGTGCAAGCTGCCTTGCGGTTCTTAGCTTCGTGTCGGTGGTACAGTGCGCGCACGATGAGTGCCGAGGGCCTCGCACTCTTGTGTTCGGTGACACCGTTTCCGAGTCTTAGGCATGCGTACACTGCCCGCGTGGTTGCCCTTAGGCCCCCGCATTTACGCCGGTTGCGAAGAGCATGCGGTGTCGCGCGCGCACACGTTAGTCGCCGGTTCGCAGAGCTCCCCGGGCTAATGTTCGTGAGTACACCAGTTCCTTCCGATTTAGAGCCGGACTTCGGTACTCTCCGATAGTCCAGTTATAAGCGAGGGTAAGAGGCCCTTGAGGACACCCATTGGGATTGGCTTTTGAGTGATCAATTGGCCGAGGAGAAAGACCCTCGGAGATATCCCGGATTGGTTATGAGAGCCAATCATTAGGCCGAAGTAGGAGACTTCCGAGGATTCCAGATTCTGCCTTGTAAGCTCGTTGAGCTATGATCTGTGTTGGTAACTGTTTGCATGTATACTAGGGTGCTAGATGATTGATGTATCGTATTGTACCCTGGTTGGGGATTCTTACTGAGTATGTTTATACTCATCCTTATTTCTGTGGTTTTCCACCAGGTAACTTGGAACAACACCGGGACGGCTAGCGGAGGGAGCTGAATGATCATGGGAGCCGCCGGCACTCTGTCTTTATTGTTTGCATATTTGTTCAAGATGTAGATGGACAGAGTCCTAGGGGAAACATTATAAAAGTTGTTTGAACTGCTTTGAATGTTTTTATATATCTTGCCAGCTTGTTTTACTTCGTTGGTTTTCTTAAACAAAGTTGTTGATTATGTTTTAAGCATTCCCCGTTCTAAATGTTTTGAAAGGTTTTAAATATGAGCACTAAACCGCTCGGTGAAATATTTAACTTGCATGCTGAGTGAGAACCTAGGTTTAGGACCGTATTTTGGGTCGGGTTCTTACAAACTCGGCTCGAATCCCTGCGTCGTCCGGGACGCACAACCGACCTCTGTATCTCAAGCCTCTGTCTGGTGCCACGACAAAGTCGAAATCGCCATCAGCCTCAACCCTCTCGAGCAATATCTTTAACTTGGGATCACTCAACTGGCTGTCGATGATCCTCTCGCTAAGCGACGGTGAACCGATAGGTGGGCTACCACGGCGGTAACCTCTCCCAACAAAATCGCGATACTGCGATGCGCTCAAGCTCTTTCCGCAATTCAACTTGGGAGCTCAGCAAAGCTTCTGAATGCGACGTCTTCCTACTCAGCGCATCAGCCACAACGATGGCTTTTCCAGGATGGTACAAGATCTTACAGTCGTAGTCCTTTACTAACTCGAGCCACCTCCTCTGCCTCATGTTCAACTCCTTCTGAGTGAAGAAATATTTGAGGCTCTGGTGGTCCGTGAACAAGCTGAATCCTCTCACCATATAAGTAGTGCCTCCAAATCTTTAGGGCAAAAACAAGCTGCAGCCAACTCCATATCATGAGTTGGATAGTTCTTCTCATAAGGCTTCAATCTGCGGAAGCATAAGCTATCACCTTCCCATGCCGCATCAACACACAAACCTAAACCATACTTGGAAGCATCACTATAAACTACGAAACCTCCTGTTCCTTCCAAGATCGCCAACACAGTCTTTGTCGTCAAACCGAGCTTAAGTGGGCAAAACTTTCCTCACATCTAGCATCCCAAACAAAGTCAACACCCTTCTTTGTCGAGACGGGTTAGGGGTCTTTGCCTTAGCGAAAAGTCTTTCACGAAACGCCGGTAATAACTCGCTGCACCCGTAAAGCTGCGTATCTCGGCGACCGTCGTCGGTCTCATCCACGAGCTAACTGCCTCTATCTTTGCGGGGTCCACCGCTACACCATCTGCCGACACTATATGCCCAAGGAAGGCTACTCTCTCTAGCCAGAATTCACACTTAGAGAACTTTGCGAACAATCGTTCTCTCTCGCAATCTTTGTCAAAACTTGCCTCAAATGCGAAGCATGGTCCTCCTTTGTCCTGGAATAAATCAAAATGTCGTCTATGAATACGATGACAAAGTTGTCCAAGAATGCCTTGAACACTCTGTCCATCATGTCCATAAACGCTGCGGGGGCGTTCGTTAATCCAAAAGACATGACCACGAACTCATAATGACCATACCTCGATCTGAACGCGGTCTTCGGGATATCCGCATCCCGAATCCTCAGCTGATGGTACCCTGACCTCAAATCAATCTTAGAAAACACTGAGGCTCCTCGAAGGCGATCAAACAGATCATCTATACGCGGCAGGGGATACTTATTCTTCACCGTGACTTTATTCAGCTCTCTGTAGTCTATACACAGACGCATGGATTTATCATTCTTCTTGACAAACAGGACAGGTGCTCCCCACGGGGACACACTCGGTCGGATGAAACCTCGATCCAACATCTCTTGCAACTGCACTTTGAGCTCTTTTAACTCAGCTGGCGCCATACGATACGGGGCTTTAGAAATGGGAAGAGTCCCTGGCTCCAGCTCGATGGTGAAGTCTAACTCCCGCTTCGGGGGTAAACCCGGCAACTCTTCAGGGAAAATATCTGCAAACTCTTGCACCACAGGGACCATGTCAATAGTCAACGCAGTACTACTATCTCCTGACAGCTTTGCCAAGAAGTCCCAAGCTCCTCGAGCCAACAATCTATGGGCTTTCACTGCTGAGATCAATGCCGGGCAATTTCTGCCCTGGACACCGCGAAACTTGAAGCTCGGCTTTTGAGGCAGCCTAAACACCACTTCTTTCCGGCGGCAGTCTATCAATGCATGGTTCTCTGCCAACCAATCCATGCCAAGGATCACATCGAAACCGCTCATAGACAACACTATGAGGGTAGCCTCTAAAATCTCATCGGATATCTCAGTATCCGCCATGCTTAACTCTCTTGCTAGCTAACATACTCACACCCGAAGGAGTGGCAACACACACTCAAACCCTAGAGGTTCGAGTTCCACACAAGCTTGTCTAACGAATGCATCGAAACAAAGGAATGGGTCGAACCCGAATCAAACAATACAAATGCATAGTCTTTGTAAGACAAGCAGCGTGCACTGCAGCAATCGCATCATCGATGCGCTCCGCCTCTGGCGAGTAGTGGCAAACACCCGGCCTATTGTTGGGCTGTCCCACTGCTTGCTAAATCCTGAGTGCAGAATCTGGCCAAGTGCCCTTCCTTGCCACATCTGTAGCAAGCACGGGGCGATGCTCCACACAAACCAAAGTGTGCCTTTCCACACTTGTTGCAATGAGTATGGTGCTGGCCCCGCCTCTTTGGCGATCTGGGCTCTCCCTTGTGGTCGGCGCTGATCTCGACCTCTAGACTCGCTCTCGACGGCGAGTCTCACGACCACCTGAAAGAAAACCACTAGAAGTCCCACTTCCTCTTCTCGCCGGAATCTTCTTGAGCATGCTTGAATCGGGTGAGCTGGAGCAACAGAATCTGCCTTTGAGGATACTTGGATTATAAATCGTGGCCAACTCCACTGCTCGCTCATAACTCTCAGGGGCGAGTGCTCGAACATCCTGAGCAACCTCCTTCCTCAGCCCACAAATAAACTTCTTAGTCTTAAGCTCCTCAGTGGCAATGAGCTCTGGAGCGAAATAGCTATACTCGAGAGAACTTCTTTTCATAGGCGGCAATACTATCTCGATCCTGTTTGATTCGAGAAGGCCTCTGCCATCTCTTCTTGAGCCTCGTCATTAACATACTTAGCTCTGAACTTCGTGCTAAAGAACTCCCAGTGGTGGAGAAGACCCAATTGGTCTAGCTCTATCTGTGGACTCCCACCACCACTCGGTTGTGTCGAGAGAACATGGGCCGCACATCTCGGCCTCTGTACATCCGGGCATCCCATAACTCTAAAGATGTACTCCATTCTTGCCAACCACCTGACCGCCACAAGTGGGTTCTCTCAAGCATCAAATTCCCTTGGCTTCCACTTGGTGAAATCTTTCAACCACTTGCCAAACTCGGCAGCTCCTCTGCACTATCAAGTGAGTCTCGACCGGTCTGATGACCCTGCCCCTCTGGTTGAGCTACCACGGAGCTCTTTGGGGCTCCTGGAGCTGCTTTGGGGTCAGGAGCTCTGGGGGTGCTCTGCTACATGAGCTGTGTCAACCCGGGCTATCTCGTGCCCTAGACTCCTCTCTCTGCGTTGCTAGCTGCGCTGAGTCTCGACTCTGCTGCTCGGCCATTAGGCCCATCATCATATCTCTCATAGCGAGAGATATCTCCTCCTGGAGCTGCACCTTGAGGCATAGCGCCTCCACCCTTCTCTGGGCAAGTTAGCCTCTGGTGCCATGGGCGGCCTCTGAGCCTCGATATACCACCGCTGGCTCTCTGCGGCATCTCTATTTGCGATTCCAGACGGACATGCTCCATGCGTGTAACCGCATCTTGGCGATCTACACTGGAAACCACAACGGGTTAGTCCACGCTCGGACTTTCTCTCGCCAACAAAGATAACACATGTGTACTGCATATAGTATCGTAAACAAAACCCTTAGCTTATTGAACTTAGACAAACTCGCGCCGTGGAGTCTTTGGAGATCATGGGAACACAACCTACAAACAAAGTTAGTCTCACGAGAATCTATGACTCTAAGCTCGATACCAAGCAGAAAGACCCGACACAAAAGCGGTGCTAAACCTAGATCTTTACTCAGCATGCAAGTGGAAAAGCATAAAAGGACCCAGCTAGGGTCGGTTTGTAAAGCTTTTCAAATATAAGAGTGGAAAACATTAAAAACAAAGTAAACATTCCTTAGGCAAAAACAAACCATTCAAATTAAAAACAGTGACTGATCAGTACTTTCCTTAAAAACATAAAATAGTTCAAATCATAAGTTTTCCCTACGGACCCAAGTCCAACTACATGCTGAAATAAAAAACAGTAAAATAAGACACGACAGAGTGTCAGCAGCATCCATGATCCCCCAGCTCCCTCCGCTAGCCGCCTCGGTGTTGTCCCAAGTTACCTGTGGAAGAAACCACAATAAGGGTGAGTATAAACATACTCAGTAAGAATCCCCGACCGGGGTACGATACGATGCAATCAATCATCTAGCAACCTAGTACACATGCAACCAGTTATCAACAAGGATCTCAGCTCAACGAGCTCACAAGGCAAATCCGGAGTCCTCGGAAGTCTCCTACCTCCGACCTAATGATTGGTTCTCATAACCAGTCCCAGGACATCTCCGAGGGTCTTTCTCCCTCGGCCAATTGATCAGCTCAAAAACCGATCCCAAAGATGTCCGACACCCTCGAGGGTCTTTCTACCTCGACCAATTGATTAGCTCAAAAGCCAATCCCAATGGGTGTCCTCAAGGGCCTCTTACCCTCGCTTATAACTGGACTATCGGGAGAGTACCCGAAGTCTGGCTCTAAACTGGAAGGAACTGGTGTACTCACGAACATTAGCCCGGGGGAGCTCTCCGAACCGGTGACTAACGCGTGTGCGCGCACACCGCATGCTGCTGCAACCGGCGTAAATGTGGGGGCCTAAGTACAAACTACGCGGGCCAGGTACTCATGCCTAAGACTCGGAAATGGTGTCACTGAACACAGTAGTGCGAGGCCCTCGGCACTCATCTGTGTAGCCTGTACCACCGACCTGAAGCTAAGAACCGGCCAAGGTAGGCTTGCACCGTTGGCAGGGTTTCGCTCTAGCAGGCTACAAACTAGGCTTATGCCAATGAGGTAGCTAATCCTCATTGGCTGCCAGGGGGAAGCAATGTACGTTATGCTTCGCTCTACTCCCGACCGGTGGGGACAAGGTACGTTATGTCCGCTCTCAGCCTCTAGATGATGACAACCCTAACACACTAGCTAGAGTATAGAGTAAACGATTCCTGGCTAAACATACATAATCATCATGAATCATACATAACCTAGCATGATACTACGAACTTAAAGCAGGAATCTCAAGCATGCTGGAAGAACAATCCTAGCATGACACTAACATGTACAATCAAGCAAACATGCTAGCAGGAATGCAATCACAAGCTGTCCTATCCACTAATCATGTTCATAAAAGTAAACATGGATATAAGGCGCAATCAAGAAAGCATCGCAGGGTCCACACAACCACGGTAAGAAATCCTTACCTGGAAACAAGTGGAAAATAGCTAACACGAATCAAATAACGAACCCGAGCAACCTAGGCATAATAAAAGCATCTTAAATAAATATACAGCAGCCAGCAGCTTAAAAATCTAAAAGGGAAAAGGCTCGAGAATTACCAACCGAGAGGACACGGGCTCTCTCGCAGTTAGGGGACGAGTTTGGGCGCTGCTGCAGTGCGCTCGATTGCGGCTCTAGGCGCCGGGCGCACGGCAAGCGGCGAACACACTTTGGAGCGGCGCGCGCAAGCGCGCGCGGACGCGTAGGAGGGCGCGCGCGCGCAAGATATAGCGGACGCGCAGGCGAGCGGCGCGCGCAACGCACGGCGGCGATGTCGCGAAGCGATCGGGCTGTGGAGGCGACGCGAGAGCGAGCGGGCTAGCAGGGACGAGGCTCGGTGCGATGCGGCGCTGGGCGGCCGCGAGCGACGTCTGGCGGTGCTGGGCGTGCGACGGCGGGGTGTCTGGACTGCAGACGAGCGGCGGCTGGGCGAGGCAAGGGGCTGAGCGGCCTGGTGCGGCCTGGTGCGGCGCAGTGGCTGGCTGAGCGGCCTGGTGCGGTCTGGTGCGGCGCAGTGGCTGGCTGAGCGGGAAGGTGTGGTGCGGTTTGGCTGGGTTGGCTCGGTTGAGTGGTGCGGCTGGGTTAGGTTGGCTCGGTTTTAGGAGAGAGAGAGAGAGAGAGAGAGAGAGAGAGAGAGAGAGAGAGAGAGAGAGAGAGAGAGAGAGAGACTACCAAGGGAACAAAGAGGGTTTTCCCTAATTTCCTTCTTTTTCCTATTTTAAAAGGGTTAGGAGACCTAAAATTCCCTTCCCAAGGCTTTCTCTTGCGGGTCCCGGCTAAAGAAATTCTTTTCTTTTTAACTAAATCTTCTTTTTCTAAAAACTCCAATTTCACCATTAGGGCAAGGGTTCAAATCTCAATGGGACCAATTAAATTCCAATTAATTTTGCTATCAACCGGAATGCCTCCGAACTTCTAATCAACTAACCCAAACTCCTTGGGTCTTGCAACCAACATTAATCAAGTCTCAACGAAGGCCGAAATGACCCTGAAACCCTGAAAATCCTCAACCTCTGACCGGGGAGCAAAAAGACCAAAATACCCTTAAAGGTAAAAAGCTCTAACGGCCCAACCGATTGCTCCAATACTGAACCGAGAGTACCTGGGAAACCGGAATGGAAAACTGGGCCGTTACACTTACACACCTAGGATGCCCATCGGGGCCTTACACCTCCAGAATCAGTGATGCCCAGTGGGGCCTTACACACCTAGGATGCCGATCGGGGCCTTACACCTCCAGAATCAGTGATGCCCAGTGGGGCCTTACACACCTAGGATGCCCATCGGGGCCTTACACCTCCAAAATCAGTGATGCCCAGTGGGGCCTTACACACCTAGGATGCCCATCGGGGCCTTACACCTCCAGAATCAGTGATGCCCAATGGGCCTTACACAGGATGCCCATCGGGGCCTTACACCTCCAGAATCAGTGATGCCCAGTGGGGCCTTACACACCTAGGATGCCCATTAGGGTCTTACACCTCCAGACTCAGTGATGCCCATCGGGTACTTACACACCTAGGATGCCCATCAGGGTCTTACACCTCTAGATGTCCATCGGGGTCTTACCCGAGCGGGACCTAAACTAGTTACCCCTACAGTCTTCTACACTATACATCACCCGCCTATGCCTAGCATGGAACTTAACAGGATAAAATAGAACAAGGTATGGCAAGATAATTAAACTCCTTGCATGGAACTAACATAATATATCAGGGAAACAAGAACAACACGATCTGGAAGCAAGAGAAAACATGTAACCTACCCACTGGAAATTTCATACAATGACAAGACATGGCATGCTGGAAGAACAAACCTAGCATGGCAATAACAGGAACAACAAGCAACATGCTAGCAAGATTTCAAACACAAGCTGTTCAATAGCTAACATACTCATAACAGCAACCAAGCATACAAGGCACAATCATGATAGCATCGCACGGTCCACACAACCACGGTAAGAAATCCTTACCTGGGGGTAAGCGGAAAATAATGACCACAACCAACAAGCGACCCTCGAGCTTCTAAGAGAACCCGAGCAACCTAAGCAAACAATAAAAATCATCCTAATTAAGCAACCAACAACTAACATCTTAAGGTCCAAAAGAGTGGAGGCTCGAGAATTACCAACCGAGAAGGCACAAGGTCTCGGCCCAACTTTCTTGGCAAAAATCAGGCTCTCGGCAGCAAGGGGCAGGCAGGTTGGGCGGCAGAGGCGAGCAATCTGGGCGCTCTTTGGCGATTTCGGGCGAAGCTAAGCGGCAGGGATGGCGCCTTGCACGGCGACACTGGCCGCGCCGCGCGCGCTAGCGACGGAGACGCGCGGGCGCGACGCTAGCAGGCTGGCGGGGCGTCTGGGCGCGCGATGCACGGTTGTCTTTGGGGCGTCTGGCCGCTTTGCTTGGCAGTGCGACAGCAGTGGTGTAAGAACCCGACCCAAAATACGGTCCTAAACCTAGGTTCTCACTCAGCATGCAAGTTAAATATTTCACCGAGCGGTTTAGTGCTCATATTTAAAACCTTTCAAAACATTTAGAATGGGGAATGCTTAAAACATAATCAACAACTTTGTTTAAGAAAACCAACGAAGTAAAACAAGCCTGGCCAGTATATATAAAAACATTCAAAAGCAGTTCAAACAACTTTTTATAATGTTTCCCCTAGGACTCTGTCCATCTACATGCTTTGAACAAATATGCAAACAATAAAGACAGAGTGCCGGCAGCTCCCATGATCATTCAGCTCCCTCCGCTAGCCGTGCCGGTGTTGTTCCAAGTTACACGTGGAAAACCACGAGAAATAAGGGTGAGTATAAACATACTCGGTAAGAATCCCCATCCGGTACAATACGATACATCAATCATCTAGCACCCTAGTATACATGCAAACAACGATTACCAACACGGATCATAGCTCAACGAGCTTACAAGGCAGAATCTGGAATCCTCGGAAGTCTCCTACTTCCGCCTAATGATTGGCTCTCATACCAATCCCGGATATCTCCGAGGGTCTTTCTCCTCGGCCAATTGATCACTCAAAAGCCAATCCCAATGGGTGTCCTCAAGGGCCTCTTACCCTCGCTATAAATCTGGACTATCGGGAGTACCCAAGTCCGGCTCTAAATGGAAGGAACGGTGTACTCACGAACATTAGCCCGGGAGCTCTCCGAACCGGCGACTAAAGCGTGTCGCGCGACACCGCATGCTCTTCTCGCAACCGGCGTAAATGCGGGGCCTAAGGGCAAACTACGCGCGGCCGTGCACGCATGCCTAAGACTCGGAAACGGTGTCACCGAACACAGATGGTCACGAGGCCCTCGGCACTCATCTCAGTGCGGCTGTACCACCGACCTGAAGCTAAGAACCGGCCAAGGCAGGCTTGCACCGTTGGCAGGGTTCCGCTCTAGCAGGCTACAAACTAGGCTTATGCCGATGAGGTAGCTAATTCTCATTGGCTGCCGGGAGGGGGGAGAAATAGCAATGTACGTTATGCTTAGCTTTACTTCCAATCAGTGGGGACAAAGTACGTTATGTCCGCCCTCAACCCCTGAAGCAATGTACGTTATGCTTCGCTTTACTCCCGACCGGTGGGGACAAGGTACGTTATGTCCGCTCTCAGCCTCTGGATGATGACAAACCCTACTATACTAGCTAAGAGTACAGAGTAACTGATTCCTGGCTAAACATACAGCTAATCATCAATCATACATAACCTAGCATGATACTACGAACTTAAAGCAGGAATCTCAAGCATGCTGGAAGAACAATCCTAGCATGGCACTAACATGTACAAACAAGCAAACATGCTAGCAGGAATGCAATCACAAGCTGTCCTATCCACTAATCATGTCCATAAAAGTAAACATGCATATAAGGCACATTCAAGAAAGCATCGCAGGGTCCACACAACCACGGTAAGGAATCCTTACCTGGAAGCAAGTGGAAAATAGCTATCACAACCAACAAGACCCTCGAGCTTAATACGAACTCGAGCAACCTAGGCATGAATAAAGCATCCTAAGTAAATACATACAGCAGCCAGCAGCTTAAAAAAACGAAAGGGAAAAGGCTCGAGAATTACCAACCGAGAGGACACGCTCTCTCGGCAGCGGGCGGCGGTCCGGGCCGCTTGTGTGCGGCAGGAGCCGGGCGCTGGGCGGCGCGCCCGGCAGGCGGCGAAGGACGCTGGCGCTGGCGAGGCGGCGCCGGCGCTGGCGTCTGGCGGGAGAGCGATCGTCGCGGTGCGCGCCGCGGCAACGCGTCTGCTCGCCGCGGCGCGACGCGCGAGCGAAGCGGCTGGCTGGTTGGCGCGCGGCGAACGTCTGGCTTCGCTGGGCGTATGCGCTGCTGCGCGCGACGGCTGGCGCGTCAGCGGCGTCGTCGAGCGGTGATGGTGTGCGACGGTGGGGCTTCGGTGGCGCGCGTCGCGGTGGCGGGCGAAGCGGGCCGGGCGCGATCTGTGCGGGTGGCTCGGCGGGTGTGGTCTGCAGTGCGGCGCAGGCCGTGCGCGGTGTGTGTGCGATGGGCGGTGCGTCTTGGGGTGGGTGGCTCGGTGGGTGGTTCGATGGTGTGGCTAGGGCCGCTCGGCTAGGGTTTTAGGAGAGAGAGAGAGAGAGAGAGAGAGAGAGAGAGAGACGGCCAACAAGGGGAAAAATAGGGGTTTCTTGATTTTTTCCTTCTCTTCCTTATTTTAAATAGGGTTAGGAAACCTAAAATTCCCTTCCCAAGGATTTTTCTCTTGCGGTCCCGCTAAAGAAATTCTTTTCTTTTTAACTAAATCTTCTTTTTCTAAAAACTCCAATTTCACCATTAGGGCAAGGGTTCAAATCCCAATGGGACTAATTAAATTCCAATTAATTTTTGCTATCAACCGGAATGGAAAACGGGGCCGTTACAATACTCCCCCCCTTAAAAGACTTTCGTCCCCGAAAGTCCTAAGACGAAAACAACTCTAGAAAAACTCCACTGGTTCTTAACCAACCAAGCTCCTGAAAAAGACAACACAAAACCTTCTTGGAAACCGAACCCTCTTGGGTTCCCAAAGGCTCCAAGCCCAACAGACACCGAGTCTGCCACGAACTATCTCCACCAAAACTGGACTAACACTGAGCTTCGAAGAAAACATGCGATAACTAGTCGGTGAGCCACATCCTCTGACTCGCACCAACTCTCAAACGGTCTTGCGACTCTAGGGCTCACTTATCCATGCTAACCCAACTCGGAACGCCTTTCTACGGTGCTACTCTCAGCAAACTCGTGAACGGGTCACAAGCTCTAAAACTCAACGCCACGCTACGGCGTAACTTCTCTGAATGCTCATAGCTGTTATCAAACAGCCTCGACCCTTCACCATGCTGACCAAACAACTGAACCTCCCAGGTTTAAGAAACTAAACGGCCTACTCATACTTCGCAAGAGACCTGCGAACCCCACTGGTTGCCTACAATCCTTAACGAAATCCAATTCGAACCACTAATCGGTGGTGATCCCTAGGCAACCTTCTCCAGCTAGCATGCGTCCACAACACTAAAGCAACCATCTTACGAGAAATCGAAGCACCAAAGCCAAGGGCACTTCTCTGGTTCACCAAACGGCTACCACCACACACACTAGCTGATACTTCAGCTTCGGCCACCCCTGAACGACAGGGTCCGAGAACAGGCTCCACTCAGCCAAACTAATAAACCGGAGCCCCTCATCGGCAGACAACAAACTTTCCAATGCAATCCGATCAGCCACTGGCCTAGGTGAACATCGCCAGACAGGAAAACAAACAACATTCCTCTCACGGAAACCTCGAGCAACAAGGAATAAAACATTACGTGGCTACTAGCAACACGATAGCTGGAGGATCGAAACTCAAGGGCTTTACCACCCAATGCCACGGCACCTCTGTGCCAACTCACTCAACTGTGGCTCAGCTAAAATGCCAACTGCGAATGCACGACGACTAAAAGAAAAGCCCGAGAAAGGTTTGCTTAGCAGAAACTCAAACCAAGCTCATAACGAGCAAGCTCGCCTCCAAGCTGCCACTCAACTCTTAAGCCCGTCTGGCTGCTCCAAGGACTTCCTCCTTATAGCTTAGACCTAACTCTTCTTCCAATCCAGAAACTCCACCCACGAAACATCGCGAGGAATAAGGATAGCGACGACCACAAGCTTGCGGATCCTGAACAACACGAGTCGGCAAGACTACCTCAAAAGTTAAAACTCGAGGCCGGTATCCACGGTGCAACTCAACTACCCAAGAACAAAGGGGTTCCACAAACTCCAAAGATTCAACAACCTTCCGCCAACAACTCAAGCCCTGGAACTGGCTGGCTTTCGCCCTCGCGGGAACAAACACTTTCCGCTTGCTATCAAACAGATGCAGAGACACTCTCGCTAGGCTGACCACTGCGCTACTCTGATCAACTACACAACTCAGGAGCTAAGCTGACTCTTCCTCTACAGGAACGATTTCCTAGCAAGCGGACTTCCGAAGGACAGCGAATTTCACACACGCTCGCTGTCTTGCTCAAACTCAACGGTAGCAACCACCAACTCTCTCAGAAGAAACATCCAAGGATTCCTCATTCGCTTGAACCATCAACTAAGCACTAGCGGTACTACTCAACCGCTGAGAGGGGTGGCCAACACCCAAAACTACCTGACTAGGAACAAGTCCTCAGGCGACGCCAACTTGGTCGAACCAAGCTAGCCCTAGAAAACAGCAAAGGAACCAAACCTTGGCCAACGCCAAGCACCACCTCGCTAAGAATTCTGAAAATCAACGTGGAGGCTACTAAGAACAACTCCAGCTTGTCAACCGCCTACAAGCATCCAGCAACTCAACCGAGGAACACTGCCTGGGTCTGACTGAGCTCTGGTGAGGCTCTCCACAACTTAGGGTTCCTCCGATCGCCCTCCGACTCACACTGTGCTGCCAAACGGTCTAACAGGACAATGGCTACACAAGCACATCTCCCTCCAAAGATCTCAACTGTGGCTGCCAAAAGCTCTTCCTTGCCACATCTGTAGCAAGCACGGGCGATGCTCCACACAATCTGAAAAGTGCCTTACCACACTTGATGCAATGAGCCGGCTGCCTGGCCCCGCCCTGCTGACGATCCTGAGCTCTAACCTGCGGTCGGCGCTGATCGCGACCCCTAGACTGGCCCTATCGGCGAGTCTGCTATCTATCCACTGACGGGAACAACTGGAAGACCCAAACTTCCTCTTGCTCAAAGCATCAGCCACATCGTAGCTTCTATCCAGGGTAAGGATCCGAACAACTCTCTTAGCCATGGCGGCCAGAAATTACGCGATTATGCTACCATCGCCCTTGTTCAGTTCCAACTGAACTCCAACCATCGATCAACAAGAAATGCCTCTACCCAGGTCAAGGGCCAACTAGCATAACTTTCCTACGCAACAACCCGGCTACCGGCACGGTAACCTCTCAACCCAAGTTAGGGCACTTGCCAAGAACTAAAGTCCTAACTCCTCGGAATCGAAAGCACTGGTTTCACAACCCAAAACCCCTCGTGGTTCTTGAAAAATACACCACTTTAACGAGCTACACAAAAGTACATTGGCGTGTATGCGGCTCCAACTTGGTTCCTTAAGATCCAAACCAACAAGTATTCTCACACAAGGCAACTTTGGCCTCCCAATAGAGCCACTTCTAGCAAAGGAGCAACAAGAGTTCAACCCACTCAGGGTCAACTCACCACGGAATGCCACATTGGTCGACTCACTCTTACAAGAGCATAGCCACACCAAGCTAACTTACCTCCTACCGATGGTCCACTAAACGTGCTCCGATCATCCATCCAACTCATGGCTCTAACAGTGGATCAACCACGCATCATCGATGCCAACCCTACTCATATTAGGGTAACTCCAGGGTAATCGAATCACACTACTATCCAACTGGCTCACAAGCCCACAACACAGGCGCGAGATCTCGGACGCGCTAGCCCTTAACAACCAACAGTATCCTTTGTACCCAACTATCGGTGACCCTGAAAGCTCCTGCTTATCTCTCGAACGACCTCAAACTTGTAGTTCTCTAGCTACCACCTAGCTAGATCTCTTATGCAACCCAAATAGGTGAAATCTCATGAATGGGTACAGGACTAGTGGGGATGCTAAACTCCGGGCGGGTCCTGGAACCACCTACACAGAAAGTGCCAACTGGCCTGAATCTAGGCCTCCTCTCAAAGCTTGGTGCCAACGGGCACTACTTCCTTTACAACACAAACATCCCTTTACGGGCTTTAAGCCACTCTGAGGGTAGGGAAGGTCACACTCCGTGTGACAGGCAATGGCACTCAACACAAGAGTCTCAACAATCGAGTAGACTACTCTCTGACATCACGTCCAACAGACAAGCCAAGGCCCACTCCCGCATCCCACTCGATGCTCAACGAATACTCAGGCCAACCCTCGGGTGGCAGCACCTAGCTCCACACCTGGAACATGCTAACAGAAGGTGCTCTTCTCTAATAGCCAGCTGAAAACCACGGACGGAATAAGTCCTGACAAGCAACCTCCACACTATCGCCTGGCTACGAGGGTACAAAAAGAACTGGCTGCACAACGACTGTAGGCTTGCAGGAGGACAAGATGTCTCTACATCTTCCTCAAAAGCTACTAACTTGGCGACTTTGCCAATCGACCGGTGGCTGGTGGAGACTCTGCTGGTCCCCTCTCACGGGGACTTCCACCACCACACTGCTTTGCATCAAACAACACCAGAACGGCGCGCCTCGACCTCCAAACATCTGGTCATCGGCCTCTGAACACCAGGTCATCACAACACTTGGATGATAAACTCGATCCTGGCCAACCACCTTGCTGCTAGCAGTAGGTCTCAAAACATCCAGCTCTACAGGCTTCCACTTGCCAAACTCGGCGGCTCGATCGACGCCAACTATCTTATCAGCATAAACCTGCTGATCAAACCCTCCCGGGAACCTCCGGGGCTACTGGAACTACAAGGAGGGGTGTCTCCTAAATAAACTCTACCAGCTGGGCTATCTATGCCCAAGACTCCTCACTACGCGCTACAAATTGCGCCTGGGTCTCCGCTCTCTGTTAGCTAAAAGACCTGTCATCAACTCCCTCATGGCTGGAGCACACTCTGCTCAAGGAGTCTCCCTCTGAGGCGTGCTAGCCTCTACCCCCTCCTCTAGGCAACTCAACTGCCAGGGCCAACTCTGGCCAACGGGCTAAACAACCCTGGACGCGGCCTCAACATCCATACAAACGGTCCAACTCCTCGGTCGGACATGCCAAGCGTCCTACTCCACAGAGTGCGATCCACGCACTAGCGATCTGCACGAGCACCTCCACCCTCTCACTAGGGGAGAACCACAACTGGGCCACAAATGGCATACGGGAGTCTAAGCTCTACCTCCCTCTGGGTGCGATCGACACACCGCGATCTGCACAAAGCATAAAACCTAGCCCACGCTGGGCTCTCACCGCCAAACAAGGGTAACACATGTATACTAGATGCGATGTTGTAAAATAAAACCCTTAGCTTAATGAACCTGCACAAACCTGACGGCCATGAGTACTGATGATCATGGGGCAACAACACCGCAAAGCGAGTTAGTCTCTGAGAATCTATGACTCGTGCTCGATACCAACCGTAAGAACCCGACCCAAAATACGGTCCTAAACCTAGGTTCTCACTCAGCATGCAAGTTAAATATTTCACCGAGCGGTTTAGTGCTCATATTTAAAACCTTTCAAAACATTTAGAATGGGGAATGCTTAAAACATAATCAACAACTTTGTTTAAGAAAACCAACGAAGTAAAACAAGCCTGGCCAGTATATATAAAAACATTCAAAACAGTTCAAACAACTTTTTATAATGTTTCCCCTAGGACTCCTGTCCATCTACATGCTGAACAAATATGCAAACAATAAAGACAGAGTGCCGGCGGCTCCCATGATCATTCACTCCTCCGCTTAGCCGTGTTTGGTGTTGTTCCAAGTTACCCGGTGGAAAACCACGAGAAATAAGGGTGAGTATAAACATACTCAATAGAAATCCCCATCCGGGTACAATACGATACATCAATCATCTAGCACCCTAGTATACATGCAAACAAGCATTACCAACACAAATCATAGCTCAACGAGCTTACAAGGCAGAATCTGGAATCCTCGGAAGTCTCCTACTTCCGGCCTAATGATTGGCTCTCATAACCAATCCCGGGATATCTCCGAGGGTCTTTCTCCCTCGGCCAATTGATCAGCTCAAAAGCCAATCCCAATGGGTGTCCTCAAGGGCCTCTTACCCTCGCTATAAATCTGGACTATCGGGAGAGTACCCGAAGTCTGGCTCTAAACTGGAAGGAACTGGTGTACTCACGAACATTAGCCCGGGGAGCTCTCGAACCGGCGACTAAAGCGTGTCTTGCGCGCACACCGCATGCTCTTCTCGCAACCGGCGTAAATGCGGGGCCTAAGGGCAAACTACGCGGGCAGTACGCATGCCTAAGACTTCGGAAACGGTGTCACCGAACACGAGTGGTCACGAGGCCCTCGGCACTCATCTGTGCGGCTGTGTACCACCGACTGAAGCTAAGAACCGGCCAAGGCAAGCTTGCACCGTTGGCGGGGTTCCGTTCTAGCGGGCTACAAACTAGGCTTATGCCGATGAGGTAGCTAATTCTCATTGGCTGCCGGGAGGGGGGAGAAATAGCAATGTACGTTATGCTTAGCTTTACTTCCAATCGGTTGGGACAAAGTGCGTTATGTCCGCCTCAACCCCGAAGCAATGTACGTTATGCTTCGCTTTACTCCCGACCGGTGGGGACAAGGTACGTTATGTCCGCTCTCAGCCTCTGGATGATGACAAACCCTACTATACTAGCTAAGAGTACAGAGTAACTGATTCCTGGCTAAACATACAGCTAATCATCAATCATACATAACCTAGCATGATACTACGAACTTAAAGCAGAATCTCAAGCATGCTTGGAAGAACAATCCTAGCATGGCACTAACATGTACAAACAAGCAAACATGCTAGCAGGGAATGCAATCACAAGTTGTCCTATCCACTAATCATGTCCATAAAAGTAAACATGCATATAAGGCACATTCAAGAAAGCATCGCAGGGTCCACACAACCACGGTAAGGAATCCTTACCTGGAAGCAAGTGGAGAATAGCTATCACAACCAACAAGACCCTCGAGCTTAATACGAACTCGAGCAACCTAGGCATGAATAAAGCATCCTAAGTAAATACATACAAAGCACAGCGACTTAAAAAAAACGAAAGGGAAAAGGCTCGAGAATTACCAACCGAGAGGACACGAGCCTCGCGCGCAGCAAGAAGCGGCTGGCGCGCTGCTGCTGTGCGGCAGTGAGCCGGGCGCTGCTCGGGCGCGCAGCAAGGCGGGGCAATCTGGCGCTGGCGCGGCGCGGCGGCGCTGGCGCTGGCGTCTTGGCGGACAGCGATCGTCGCAGTCAGTGAGCGCGCACGGCAACGCTGCGTCGCTATGCGCGGCGACGCGCGCAGCGAAGCGGGCTCGGCTGGCGTTGGCGCGCGAGCGTCGTCTGGCTTCTTTGGCGTGATGCGCTGCGAGCAGCGAAGCTGGGCGTCGCGCCCGAGCGCGTCGAGCGGTGATGGGTGTCGCGGCGGTGGGAGCTTCGTCGGCAGCGGACGTCGGGTGGCCGGGCGAGCGGCGGGCGGCCGATGTCAGGGGTGGCTGGCGGGTGTGGTGTGTGCGTGCGGGCGAGGTATGCGCGGGCGGTGTGGTGCGATGGGCGGTGCGTCTTGGTGGGGTGGCTCGGTGGGTGGTTCGATGGTGTGGCTAGGGCTGCTCGGCTAGGGTTTTAGGAGAGAGAGAGAGAGAGAGAGAGACGGCCAACAAGGGGAAAAATAGGGGTTTCTTGATTTTTTCCTTCTCTTCCTTATTTTAAATAGGGTTAGGAAACCTAAAATTCCCTTCCCAAGGATTTTTCTCTTGCGGGTCCCGGCTAAAGAAATTCTTTTCTTTTTAACTAAATCTTCTTTTTCTAAAAACTCCAATTTCACCATTAGGGCAAGGGTTCAAATCCCAATGGGACTAATTAAATTCCAATTAATTTTTGCTATCAACCGGAATGGAAAACGGGGCCGTTACACGAGGGTGTCTTTGGGCGTATGGGCTTTTGCTCGTAGGTTTATCTGACAGCAGGATCTATCTTTGTTGCTGGTCTTTGGTGGCTCGGTCCGGCTCGGTTGGGTTTCTTGGTGAGGTCGGCAAGGAGAGAGAGAGAAGGGGAAAGAATAAGGGTTTTTCTCTTTTCTTTTCCTTTTTCCTAAATTAAATAGGCTTTGGGTGGTCCAAAATCCCTTCCCAAGGCTTTCCTCCTTTGAGACCTAGCTGACGCATTCTTTTCCATTTAATAAAACCCATTTAAATAAAGCCTCCTAATAACCGTTAGGTCAAGGGTTCAATTCCTAAAGGAAGCACTCTAATTAACAATAATTTTGCTAATTACCAAAACACCTCCAAACTTCTAAACAACTAGCCCGAACTTCTTTGGTCCTGCAGCCAACAACAATCAAGCCTCGACAAAGGCAGGAGTGACCCTGGAGTCCTCAAAATCCACAAAACCCTGACCAGGGGCTAAAAGACCAAAATGCCCCTAAGGGTTAAAATAGCACTAATGACCCATCCGAGCATCCGAATAATGAACCGGAAACACCTGGGAAACCGAAATAGAAAACTGGGCCGTTACAATACTCCCTTCTTTTAAGACTTTCATCCTCAAAATTCCTAAGACGAAACAACTCTAGGAAAACTCCACGATCCTTAACCAACCAAACTCCTTGTCAGGCCAACACTAGTCCTTCTTCGAAATCCCAACCCTCTTGGGTTTCCAAAGGCTCAAGCCATAAAGACATCGAGTCTGCCACAAACTATCTCAACCAAAACTGAACATACACAGAGCTTTGAAGAAAAAGATGCGATAGTGCTAGTCGGTAAGCCACATCCTCAAACCCGCATCAACTCTCAAACGGTCTCACAACCCTAGGGCTCACTTATCCCTGCTGACCCAATTCATAACGCCTCTCCACGGCGCTACTCTCAGCAAACTTGTGGATGGGTTACAGGCTCAAAAACTCTACGCCACGCACCGGCGTAACTCCTCTTAATACTCACAGCTGTTAACAAACAATCTCAACCCTACACCATGCTGGCCAACCAACTGAACCTCTCGGGTTCCGAAAACGATCACCTACTCTTACTTCACAAGAGACCAACGAACTCCAATGGTTGCCTATAAGCCTTAACGAAATCCAATCGAACCACCATCTGGCGGCCGATCCCAAAGGCAAACTTGTCCAACTAGAACGCGTCCACAACACTTAAGCAACCATGTTGAAGAGCATCGACGCACTCAAGCCAGGGGCACATACCTGGTTCACCAGACGGCTAACGCCACTAACACTAGCTGAAACTTCAGCTACGGCCACCCCTGAACGACAAGGTCAAGGAACAGGCTCCACTCAGCCAAACTAATAAACTGGAGCCCCTCATTGGCCGACAACAACTTTCCAATGCAATCCGATCAGCCAGTGGCCTAAGAGAATATCGCCAGACAGGAAAACAAACAACATACCTCTCTCGGAAATCTCGAGCAGCAAGGAATAAAACAACACGAGGCTACTTGCAACACAACACCTCGAGGATAACAACTCAAAGGTTTTACCAACCATTGCCACGGCACCTCTGTGCCAACCCACTCAACTGCGGCTCAGCTATAACGCCAACTGCGAACGCACACCAACTAGGAACAGAGCCCGAGAAGGGCTTGCTCTGCAGAAACTCAACCCAAGCTTACAACGGGCGAAACTCGCCTCCAAGGACATGCAACTCTCAAGTCCAACTGGCTAATCAAATGACTTCCTCCTTTTAGCTTAGGCCTAACTCATCTTCCAACCAGAAACTCCACAATCGATTGAACCACCAACTTAGAACTAGTAGTATCTATCCAAACACCGAAGGAGGTGCCAAGTCCCGAACCTTCCAAACAAGAACAAGTCCTCAGGGCCACGCCCGCTTGCTCCAACCAAGCTAGCTCTTACACCAACACGGGAATCAAACCTTGGCCAACTACAAGCACCAACAGATAACAGTTTCGAAGCCAACGCGGAGGTACTAAAACAACACTAGCTTGTCAACCGACTACAAGCTTCCAGCAACTCAACCGAGGAACACGGCCTGGGTCTGGCTGAGCTCTGGTGAGGCTCCCCACAACCTAGGGTTCCTCCGATCACCCTCCGACACACACACACGTCAAACGGTCTAATGCACAAACGGCTACACGGGCACAACTCTCTCTCCAAAGATCTCAACTATCTTTGGCGCGCTCCAACTCCTCGAAAAACCAAGAAGACCAGAAATACTACAGAATGTGTCAGCCTCCAACTCAAGCATCGACCACATCGTAGCTTCTACCCAGGGTAGGGATCCAATCAACACTCTTAGCAAAGATGGAAAAAAAAACTACGCGGCTTTGCTACCACCGCCCTTGTTCAGTTCCAACTGAACTCCAACCATTGATCAACAAGAAATTCCTCTACCCAGGTCAAAGGCCAACTAGCATAACTTGACTAAGCAACAACCCGGCTACAAGCACGGTATCCTTACGATCAAAATTAGGGTACTTGCCAAGAACTAAAGCCCTAACACCTCAAAGACTGAGCACTGGTTTCTCAACACGAACCTTTCGTGGTTCCCAAAACATACCCCACGGAATGAGCTACACAAAAGTACACTGGCGTGCACAGCTCCAACTTGATTCCTTAAGATCCAACACGAACTCTAACACAAGGCAACCTTTGCCTCCAAAAAGAGCCACAACTAGCAAGGGAGCAACAAGAGTTCAAACCCACTCGGGGTCAACTCACCACGAAACGCCACATTGGCCAACTCACTCTACAAGAGCATAACCACACCAAGCTAACAACCTCATACCAATGTGTCCACCAAATGTGCTCCGCACAATCCATCCAACACATGACTCCCACGCTGGACCAACCACGCATTATCGATGCCAACTCTACTCGTACCAAGGAAACTCGAGGGTAGTCGAATCACTCTACCAACAAACTGGCTCACAAGGCCACAACACAAACGCAGGAACTCGAACGCGGTAGCCCTTAACAACCTACAACCTCTTTTGTACCCAACTCCTGGTGACCTTGAAAGCTCTTGCTTTCCCTCGAACGACCTCACACTCGTAGTCCTCCGACTACCACCGAGCTAGATCCCTTATGCAACCCTAACAGGTGCAACCTCAGAAAATTGGTACAAGGCTAGTGGGGATGCTAAACTCTGGGCGGGTCATAGAACTACCTGCACATCTGGTGCGAGCTGGCCTGAACCTAGGCCTCCTTACCGAGCTTGGTACCAACAGGCACTACATCCTTTACAACACAAACATCTCTTTTGGGGCTTTATGCCCCTCTGAGGGTAAGGAAGTTCACACTCCAGGGGACAGGGCAATGGCACTCAACACAAGAGTCTCAACACTCGAGTAGTCTACTCTCTGGCAACTCGTCTAGCAGACATGCCACGGCCTACTCCTGCATCCCACTCGATGCTCAACAAGTACTCAGGCCAACACTCAGGTGGCATCAACTAGTTCCACCTTTGGAACATGCTAACAAAAAGGGTGCTCCACTTCAACTAGCCAACAAAAAAACAAGGACGGATTAAGTCCTGACAAGCAACTTCACAATTCACCCTGGCCACGAGGATACTAAAAGAGCTGGCTGCAAAACGACAGCAGGCTTGCAAGGGGTCAAGATGTCTCTACATCTTCCTCAAAAGCTACTAACACGGCACTTGCCAATCGACCGGGTGACTCGTGGAGACTCTACTAGTCCACCTCTCAAAAGGGACTTCTACCACCAAACTGTTGTATCAAACAACACCAGAACGGCACGCCTTGGCCTCTGAACATCAGGTCATACCCACACTCGGATGATAAACTCGATCCTGGCTAACCACCTAGCTTCTCCTTGCCAACTCGGCGGCTCCATCACGCCAACTAACTCATCAGCATACACCTGCTGATCAAGCCCTCCCGAGAACCTCTGGGACTACTGGAGCTACTGGGGGTGTCTTCTAAATAAACTCTGTCAGCTGGGCTATCTGTGCCCGAGACTCCTCACTACGAGCTACAACTGCGCCTGGGTCTCCGCTCTCTGATAGCTAAAAGACCTGCCATCAATTCTCTCATGGCTAGAACACACTCTACTCAAGGAGTCTCACTCTGAGGCATGCTAGCCTCTACCCTCTTCTCTTGGCAACTCAACTGCCAGGGCCAAAGGTGGCCTACTGGTCTAGACAACCCTGGACGTGGTCTCATCATTAACATGCGCAGTACAACTCCTCGGTTGGAAATACCCAACGTCCCTGCTCCTCTATATGTAATCAGCATAAGCGATCTACACTAAACACAAAGCTAGTCCACACCGGGACTCTCACTACCCCACAAGGGGAACATATGTATACTAGATGCGGTATTGTAAAATAAAACCCTTTGCTTAATGAACTCAGACAAACATGACGGCCGCGGAGTGCTGATGATCATGGGGACAACAACCTACAAAGCAGGTTAGTCTACAGAATCTATGACTCTGAGCTCTGATACCAACTATAAGGACCCGACCTGGAATACGGTCCTAAACCTAGGTCCTCACTCAGCATGCAAGTTAAATATTTCAACAAGCGGTTTAGTGCTCATATTTAAAACTTTTCCAAAACATTTGGAAATGGGGAACACTTAAAACATATCCAACTATTTTCATAAAGCAAATCCAATCAAGGTAAAATAAGCCTGGCCAGTATTTATAAAAGAACATTCAAAACAGTTTAAACAACTTTAACATCATTCCCCTAGGACTCCTGTCCATCTACATGCTGAATAAATAAATGCAAACAATAAACGACAGAGTGCCAAGACCCCATGATCAAACAGCTCCTCCGCTAGCCGTCCCCGTCTGTCCCAAGTTACACGTGGAAAAACCACGAGAAATAAGGGTGAGTATAAACATACTCGGTAAGAATCATGCTGGCCCGATTTTCTATTTCGGTTACCCAGGTGATTTCGGGTCATTATTCGGATGTTCGGATGGGGCGTTAGAGCTGTTTTTACCCTTAGGGGCATTTTGGTCTTTTTCCCCCGGTCAGGGTTTTGTGGATTTTCAGGATTCCAGGGTCATTCCTGCCTTTGTCGAAGCTTATTGGTTGTTGGTTGCAAGACCCGAGAGGTTTGGGCAAGTTGTTTGGAAGTTTGGAGGTGTTTTAGAAAATGGCAAAATTAATTGTAATTTGGGTGCTTCCATTGGGTTTTGAGCCCTTGCCTAAATGGTCTTGGGAGTTTGTAGGAAAAAGAGAGTCTTATTTTAAAATAAGTTTGCTTCGGCCGGGTTTGGAAAGAGGAAGCTTTGGGAAGGGATTTTAGACCTATTTAATTAGGAAAAAGGAAAGAAAATCAAGAAAACCCCTTTTCCCCTTGTTTTACAAAATTCTCTCTCTCTCTCCTAGCCGACCTCACCAAGAAGCCCTAGCCGCCTAGCCATGCCCAGGCGCACCAGCCAGCCCAGACCGCCCTAGGCGCACCCCACTTCAGCCTGCACAGCCAGCGCGCCTTGGCGGCCAGCGCGCACGGCGGCCAAATGCCAAGCCAGGCGCACGAGCAGCCAGGGCGCGCCAGCTGGCTTTGATCAAATCGCCCGACGCGCGCGACCGTCCCAAGCACTAGGCGCCTTTGCAGATCGCGCCGCCGCGTCGCCCTTCGCCGCGCGCCACGCCTCAAAGACTGCCCGCGCTCTCCGTGCCTGCGTGCCGCTTCGTCGCTTCCGTCATGCGCCAGGCGCGCTTGCGCCTTATGATCACGCCTTCAAACACCAGCGCCAGCCCAGCGCCCAGCGGCGCCCCGGCCACTCGCCCAGACGTCCTGGTCTGCCGCCCACTTACCGCCGAGAGCCTGTTTTGCCAAGATTTTGGGGCCGAGACCTAGTACCCTCTCGTTTGGTAATTCCCGAGCCTCCAATCTTTTGGACCCTAGGCTGTTGGCTGCCGTTTATTTAATTAGGTTGTTTTTATTAAAATGCTTAGGTTGCTCGGTTTCGCTTTAAAGCTCGAGGGTACTATTTGATTGTGAAAGTTATTTCTTCTCGTTTCCAGGTAAGGATCTCTTACCGTGGTTGTGTGGACCCTGCGATGCTTTCTTGATTGTGCCTTATATGCATGTTTACTTTTATGAACATGATTAGTGGATAGGACAGCTTGTGATTGCATTCTTGCTAGCATGTTTGCTTGTTTGTACATGTTAGTGCCATGCTAGGATTGTTCTTCCAGCATGCTCGAGATTCCTGCTTTAAGTTCGTAGTATCATGCTAGGTTATGTATGATTGATGATTATGTGTATGTTTAGCCAGGAATCAGTTATTCTGTACTTTTAGCTAGTATAGTAGAGTTTGTCATCATCCAGAGGCTGAGAGCGGACATAACGTACTTTGTCCCCACCGGTCGGGTGTAGAGCGAAGCATAACGTACATTGCTTCCCCGGCGGCCGATGTGGATTTAGCTACCACATCGGCATAAGCCTGGTTTGTAGCTGCTAGAGCGGAACCACGCTAGCGGTGCAAGCCTACCTTGGCGGTTCTTAGCTTCGTGCGGTGGTACAGTCGCACGGATGAGTGACGAGGGCCTCGCACTACTGTGTTAAGTGACACCGTTTCCGAGTCTTTAGGCATGCGTACCTGGCCCGCGTAGTTTGTACTTAGGCCCCCACATTTACGCCGGTTGCAGCGAAGATGCGGTGTGCGCAAGACACGCGTTAGTCGCCGGTTAGGAGAGCTCCCCCGGGCTAATGTTCGTGAGTACACCAGTTCCTTCCAGTTTAGAGCCAGACTTCGGGTACTCTCCCGGTAGTCCAGCTTTATTAGCGAGGGTAAGAAGGCCCTTGAGGACACCCATTGGGATTGGCTTTTGAGCTAATCATTTGGTCGAGGGAGAAAGACCCTCGAGGGTGTCGGACATCTTTGGGATTGGCTTTTGAGCTAATCAATTGGCCGAGGGAGAAAGACCCTCAAAGATGTCCCGAGATTGGTTATGAGAGCCAATCATTAGGCCGGAAGTAGGAGACTTCCGAGGATTCCAGATTCTGCCTTGTAAGTTCGTTGAGCTATGATCTGTGTTGGTAACTGTTTGCATGTATACTAGGATGCCAGATGATTAATGTATCGTATTGTACCCCAGTTGGGGATTCTTACTGAGTATGTTTATACTCACCCTTATTTCTGTGGTTTTCCACCAGGTAACTTGGGACAGCACCAGGACGGCTAGCGGAGGGAGCTGATTGATCATGGGAGCTGCCGGTACTCTGTCTTTATTGTTTGCATATTTGTTCAGCATGTAGATGGACAGGAGTCCTAGGGGAAACATTATAAAAAGTTGTTTGAACTGTTTTGAATGTTTTTATATACTGGCCAGGCTTGTTTTACTTCGTTGGTTTTTCTTAAACAAAATTGTTTATTATGTTTTAAGCATTCCCCGTTTCTAAATGTTTTGAAAGACTTTTCTCCTTTGAGCACTAAACCGCTTGATGAAGTATTTTAACTTGCATGCTGAGTGAGAACCTAGGTTTAGGACCGTATTTTGGGTCGGGTTCTTACAGTTGGTATCAGAGCATAGAGTCATAGATTCTGTAGACTAACCTGCTTTGTAGGTTGTTGCCCCCATGATCATCAGCACTCCGCGGCCGTCAGGTTTGTCTGAGTTCATTAAGCTAAAGGTTTTAATTTACAATACTGCATCTAGTATACATGTGTTACCCTTGTTTGGCAGTGAGAGCCCCAGCGTGGGCTAGCTTTTATGCTCTGTGTAGATCGCTAGTATGTTGATTGCACTTAGAGGAGCAGGGACGTTTGGTATTTCCAACCGAGGAGTTGGACTGTTCATGTTGATCATGAGACCACGTCTAGGGTTGTCTAGACCCGTAGGCCACCTTTGGCCCCTGGCACCGAGTTGCCAAGAGTAGGGGTTGAGGCTAGCACGCCTCGGTGAGACTCCTTGATTAGAGTGTGCTCCACCATGAGGAGTTGATGGCGGTCTTTTAGCTAACAGAGAGCGGAGACCCAGGCGCAGTTTGTAGCGCGTAGTGAGGAGTCTTGGGCATAGATAGCCCAGCTGGTAGAGTTTATTTAGGAGACACCCCTCCTTGTAGCTCCAGTAGCCCCGGAGGTTCCTAGGAGGGCTTGATCAGCAGGTTTATGCTGATAAGATAGTTGGCGTTGATCGAGCCGCCGAGTTTGGCAAGTGGAAGCTTTGTAGAGCTGGATGTTTTGAGACCTCGCTAGCAAAGAAGGTGGTTGACCAGTTCGAGTTTATCATCCAAGTGTTGGGATGACTGTTGTTCGAGACCGATGACTGATGTTCGTGAGGTCGAGCGTGCTGCTCGGTGTCTTTGTTTGATGTAGTAGTGTGGTGGTGGAAGTCCCCTGTGAGAGGCGGACCAGCACATTGGTATGAGGGATGTCAGCTTGGTGTGGTTATGCTCTTTTAAGAGTGAGTTGACCAATGTAGCTTTTCGTGGTGAGTTGACCCCGAGTGGTTTGTACTCTTGTTGCTCCTTTGCTAGTTGTGGCTCTTTTGGGAGGCAAACGTTGCCTCGTGTGAGAGTACGTGTTGGTTTGGATCTTAAGGAACCAAGTTGGAGCTGTACACGCCGGTGTACTTTTGTGTAGCTCGTTACGTGGTGTATTTTGCAGGAACCACTAGAGGATCGTGTTGAGTAGCAAGTGATCAGTTCTTGAGGTGTTAGGGCTTTAGTTCTTGGCAAGCGCCCTAACCTCGGTTGTGAGGATACCGTGCACAGAGCGTGTTATTGCTTAGGCAAGTTATGCTAGTTGGCCCTTGACCTGGGTAGAAGCATTTCTTGTTGATCGATGGTTGGAGTTCAGTTGGAACTGAACAAGGACGATGGTAGCATATTCGCGTAGTTGCTGGTCGTCATGGCTAAGAGAGTGTTGTTCGGATCCTTACCCTGGGTAGATGCTACGTTGTGGCTGATGCTTTGAGCAAGAGGGAGATTGGGCCTTCCGGTGGTTCCCGCTCAGGTGGATAGCAGACTCGCCGACAGGGCCAGTCTAGGGGTCGGGATCAGCGCCGACCGCAGGTCAGAGCTCTGGATCGTCGCGGCGCGCGGGGCGAGCGGCGAGCTCATTGCATCAAGTGTGGTAAGGCGCATTCTGGATTTTGTGGAGCAACGCCCCATGCTCGCCTGTGTGTGGCAAGGAAGAGCTTTTGGCTAGCATAGTTGAGATCGCTGAAGGGAGTTGTGCTCGTGTAGCGGATGTCCATTAGACCGTTTGTCGGCGGTATGAGTTGGAGGGTGATCGGAGGAACCCTAAGTTGTGGAGAGCCTCACCAGAGCTCTCAGTCGACCCAGCGATGTTGTTCTCGGTTGAGTTGCCGGATGCTTGTAGACGGTTGACAAGCTAGAGTTGTTCTTAGAACCTCCGCGTTGGTTTTTAGAATTCTTAGCAAGGTGGTGCTTGGCGTTGGCCAAGGTTTGGTTCCTTTGCTGTTTTCTTGGGCTAGCTTGGTTCGACCAAAGTCGGCGTCGCCCTGAGGACTTGTTCCTAGTTAGGTAGTTTTGGGAGTTGGCCTCCCCTCGTGATTGAGTAAGTACCGCTAGTGCTTAGTTGGTGGTTCAAGCGATTGAGGAATCCTTGGATGTTTCTTCCGAGAAGAGTTGGTGGTTGTTACCGTTGAGTTTGAGCAAGACAATGAGTGTGTGAAAAATCACTGTCCCTTCGGAAGTCCGCTCTGCTAGGAAATCGTTCTGAGAGGAGGAGTCGGCTTAGCTCCCGAGTTGTGTAGTTGATCGAGTAGCGCGCGGTCACCTAGCGAGAGTGCCCCTGCGTCTGTTTGTTAGCAAGCGGAAAGTTGTTTGTTCCAGCGAGGGCGAAAGCCAGCCAGTTCAAGGGCTTGAGTTGTTGGCGGATGGTTGTTGGATCTTTGGAACTTGTAGACCCCCCTTAATTCTTTGGTGGTTGAGCTGCACCGTGGATGCCGGTCTCGAGTTTTAACTTTTGAGGTAGTCTTGCTGACTCGTATTGTTCTTGATCTGCCAGCTTGAGGTCGACGCTATACTTATCCCTCGCGCTGTTTCGTGTGTGAAGTTCCTACCTAGAAGTTGAGATGGGTCTAAGCTTAAAAGGAGGAAGTCCATAGAGCAGCCAGATGGACTTAAGAGTTGAGTGGCAGTTTGGAGTCGAGGTTCGCTCATTGTAAGACTTGAGTTGTTATCCTCCAGCTATTGTGTTGCTAGTAGCCGCGTGATGTTTTATTCTTTGCTACTCGAGGTTTCCGTGAGAGGAATGTTGTTTGTTTTCCTGTCTGGCGATGTTCACCTAGGCCAGTGGCTGATCGTATTGCATTGGAAAGTTTGTTGTCGGCCGATGAGGGGCTCCGGTTTATTAGTTTGGCTGAGTGGAGCCTGTTCCTGGACCTTGTCGTCGTTCGGGGGCCAAGTCGGTTTCAGCTAGTGTGAGTGGTGGTAGCCGCTTGGTGAACCAGAAAAGTGCCCCTTGGCTTTGGTGCTTCGATTTCTCGTAAGATGGTTGCTTAAGTATTGTGGACGCATGCTAGTTGGAGAAGGTTGCCTTGGGATAAGTCACCAGTTGGTGGTTCGAATTGGATTTCGTTAAGGATTGTAGGCAACCATTGGGGCTCGCAGATCTCTTGCGAAGTAAGAGTAGGCCGTTTAGTTTCTGAAACCTGGGAGGTTCAGTTGTTTGGTCAGCATGGTGAAGGGTCGAGGCTGTTTTGATATAACAAATTTATGAGCATTCAGAGTTACGCCGAGCGTGGCGTAGAGTTTTAGAGCTTGTGACCCATCCACGAGTTTCTTGAGAGTAGCGCCAGAGAGAGAGGCGTTCCGAGTTGGGTTAGCGAGGATAAGACAGCCCCTAGAGTCGTAAGACCGTTTGAGAGTTGGTGCGAGTCGAGAGGATGTGGCTCACCGACTAGTTATCGCATGTTTTCTTGAAGCTCGGTGTTAGTTCGATTTTGGTTGAGATAGTTCGTGGCGGACTCGGTGTATGCTGTTGGGCTTGAGCCTTTGGGAACCCAAGAGGGTTCGATTTCAAAGAAGGATTTGTGTTGTCTTAATCGGGAGCTTGGTTGGTTAAGAATCGGTGGAGTTTCCCTAGAGTTGTTTTATTCTTAGGACTTTCGAGGGACGAAAGTCTTAAAAGGAGGGAGTATTATAACGGCCCATTTTTCTATTTCGGTTACCCAGTGATTTCGGTCATTATTCGGATGTTCGAATGGCCGTTAGAGTTGTTTTTAACCCTTAGGGGCATTTTGGTCTTTTGCCCAGTGTCGTGGTTTTGTGGATTTTCGAGATTCGGGGTCATTCCTGCCTTTGTCGAAGCTTATTGGTTGTTGGTTGCAAGACCCGAGAGGTTTGGGCAAGTTGTTTGGAAGTTTGGAGGTGTTTTAGAAAATGGCAAAATTAATTGTAATTTTGGTGCTTCCATTTGGTTTTGAGCCCTTGCCCTAAATGGTCTTGGGGAGTTTGTAGGAAAAGAGAGTCTTATTTTAAAATAAGTTTGCTTCGGCCGGGTTTGGAAAGAGGAAGCTTTGGGAAGGGATTTTAGACATATTTAATTAGGGAAAAGGAAAGAAAATCAAGAAAACCCCTTTTCCCCTTGTTTTGCAAAATTCTCTCTCTCTCTCTCTCTCTCTCTCTCCTAGCCGACCTCACCAAGAAGCCCTAGCCGCCCAGCCATGCCCAGGCGCACCAGCCAGCCCAGACCGCCCTAGCCGCACCCCCGCTGTAACGGCCCAGGTTTTTTCATCCCGGTCTTCCAGGTATGCCCTAGGGGTAATTTGGTAATTTGGTCGAGCCGTCAGGGCCGTTCGTGTCTTTTCCAGTTACTAAAATTATTGGATGGATTTATGTAGGTTTTTGGAAGGATTTGTGGTGTGGTTTGAGCAAGGTTTGATGCAAAAGTAAAAATAAAGGAAATTGTGCTGCAGCTGTGGTTTGAACCCGGGTCTCCTGGGAAGCTTGTGGGGATGTGTGCCAATTGAGCCATTAGGTGCTCTTGTTGCTCTTCCTTGTTGCTCTTCCTGCATCATCTTATGGTTAGCCTTGGATTTTGGAGTTTTGGTGCATTTGGTTAAATGAAATAGAAATTAGGTTTATTCCATCTTCTTCTCCAAATCACCTCTTGGCCGCACAATCTTTCCTCTCCATAGCCTTTGCCGATTCTTCTTTCCCTTGCATCTCCTTGGGTTCGATCATCATCATTCCGGGTAAGTCTTCATCCTCTTCATCTCCTCATTTGGTTATTGATGCTGGCCGAAGGTAAGAAGTAGAGTGTTGTGTGTGTTGTGTGGTTTGCAGCCAGCCGAGAGAAGCCAGCCAGCAGCCATCGTCGCCGTCCAGTCGGCTAGCCCCTCGCCCAGATCTGTTGAAGCAGCCCCTGCCGCACGCCAGGCCGGACAGCAGCTTTGCGAGATCGCCCGCCGCCTCGCCGACGCGCCCGAATCGCCCGCGACGCCATCGCTCGCCCGGTCGCGCGCCAGATCCACCGTCGCGAGCCTCTCCCGCACGCCATCGCTCGTCGTCGTGCGGATCGCCTTGCGCAGAGCGACGCGACGCCGACGCCAGCGCCGCCGCTTCGCCGCCGCTCGCCCGCGCGCGCGCGCCGCGTCAGCGTCGCTTGCTCGCCGCGCCAGCGCCGCTTCCGCCTTTGCCCGAAGCCGCCGCCCGCCACGCCAGACGCTTCGCCGCGCGTCTGCGCTCCTGCCGTCATCGCCGTCTGCGTCGTGCAGCGCCAGCCTGCCGTGCCGGCTGCCGCCAGCCTCAAGCTCGTGTCGCCGCGTGCGCGTGAGTTCCCGAGCCGAGCTTGCTGTTCTATTGTTTTTAGACTTTTTAGGTATTGACTATTATTGGTTTGTTAGGTTCCCGCCGCTAGCTCGGGATTGTTCATGACTTAGGATTTGTGTGTAGAAGCCTTCCGCCAAGGTAAGGATTTCTTCTACCGGAGTTGTGTGGGCCTGCGGTATATTTGTGATTGTTGTTTTGTATGCTTGTGTATGTGTAACAGCATGTTTAGCCCTAGGTGCTCTGTTCTGAATTCCTGGCTGGCATGAACTCTTGTTTTGTTTCTCATGTTAGTCCATGCTAGGTTGTTCCATTCTGGCATGTTCGATATCTGTTCTTGCTTCGTAGTATCATGCTAGGTTCCTTGTATCTGTTGAGCACATATTGGACTGCATTGTATGATTTGTTATTATTGCTATGATTTAGAGTTCAGGTAGGTAGCATCATCCGGGCCGGATGCATAACGTAACTTGCATCCCCGCGGAGGCGTGCGAGATGGTACTCCTTCCCGATCCCGTTAGGGTTTAGCTAACCCTAACGGTGGCCCCGCAATCTTGGGTGAGGGTGGCGGATCATTAAATGCCCCAACGGTCGGGATGATGACTTGGCATTGCCTCGTCCGGCGATCGACACGTCCTCGGCGTGTTCGGCGTAGCCCTTGATTGCCACCGATAGGGCAAGGACGGCTTCTGGTGTAAGCCTACCACGGCCGATTCCTTAGCCTCAAAGTGCGGTGGTTCAGTGACATAGTTCACGTGTCCGTGTCTCACACCCTATGTCGGTGACACCGATCCGAGATTTAGTTAGGCGTGGTGGCTCGACATGGGCGGCTTGCCACTAGACCCGGCACCCCCATCATAGTTCGCAGTAGCACGCGGTGCATGCCTTGACGCTCATTACAACGCCGGCCGAGAGCTCCTCGGGGTCTTGAGCTAGTGCACATTTCGTGTCGACGATGAAGCGGTGGCCGGACTTGTTTCCGTATAGGGCGTATAGTGTGTGTGGTGGTATTTTTCCTGACTAAGACCACGAGTTGGCATCCGAGGTCCAAGTGTGGACTTAGCTATGTGCTCCGCTCTGTGTTTATACTCATGGCTTGCATACATTCTTCTAGATGATCTTTTATATCGTATTGTACCCGGTTGGGATTCTTCTTGAGTAATTCGTTACTCACCCTTATTTTGTGGTTTTCCACGAGTAACCAAGGCGCGAGCGGGATGGTGAAGGAGAAAGCTGTGATCATGGAATCCTGCTTTGTCATCTCGACTTTTCTTATGTTATGACTCTTTTAGTTATTTTTCCCCCTGAATGCATGTAGCAGACACGAGCCCTAGGATACTTTTACTCAATTATTTGTGGATTCTAGCTTTGTTGAATTTGAGGATGTTTTAAATGTTTTTAATAAAATCTCGATCGAGAGTAAATCGTTGGAAATGTATTTGTCTGTGAAATGTGTGCTTGGAGACGAGGGACGAGTTTGAGTGAGACTTTATTGTTCTGAATGAATCTTGAATGTTTTGATTTAATGGGAATCCAAAACTTTATTTGCATCATGTCTTTTCCTTTTAATACATGCATTGGGGTAAAGGCCTATTTAGTGCCCTTTTTGGTCGGGTCTTTACACCGCTCGGCCACCACACAGCCAGCGCACGAGCGGCCAAACGCCCAGCCAGCGCACGAGCAAATTCGATCGCGCCGCGCACCGACCGACATCAAGTCGCCCGACGCGCGCGCGCCCCGTCACTGCGCACACTTCACCGCACGCGCCGCGCGTCGCCCTCGCCATACGGCCGCGCCAAGATCGCTCGCCCGCGTCCGCGTGCGTCTGCCGCTTCGTCCGCGTCCGCGCGCGCAGAGCGTCTGCCTGTCGCGATCGCAGCAGCGCACCAGCGCGCAAGACCCCGCCCCCACGCGCGCCAGCCCGCGCCTAGAAGCGCCAAAGCGCGCCAAGACGCCCATGTAACAGCCCGGTTTTCGGCTAAATGTAAAATAAGGTTTCCTTTTATATTTTTAGTTTGGGAGGAGCTGTTGGAAGGACTCGAACCCTTGGCCTAAAAAGGGGTTTGGAAGCTTGGGTTTAAATAAGGAAAATAAACGCGTCAGCCGGGGCTCGAAGGGGAGTCTTGGGAAAGTCATATGAGATTCCCAAGTCTATTTAAGTTAAGGAAGGGAATTGTATTTAAGGAAAAAGGAAAGAGAAAATAAGGACAAAAAAAGAAAGAACCCAAAACCCTAGACTTCTCCTTCACCCTCGCCCAAGCCGCCCCACACCGCCGCCGTGCCTCGCCCACACCGTCGTCGTGCCTCGCCCACGCCGCCGCCCAACGCCCTGCTGCTTCTGTAAGGGCCCGACCCGAATGGGGTTCTAAATAGGCCGTCACCTCAATGCATGCATTCAAATCTACAGAAAATTTGCAAGATGGTGTTTGGATTCTAAGTAAAAACTAAAACATGAAAACATCCATTTAAAAATCAACATAAATTCCTGAAACTTGTCCCTGTTTCCAAGCACCTGTTCCAAGACAAATACATTTACAAACATACTCTGATCAGAGATTTATTTAAATCATACAATCTTTACAACAATGCTAGAATCCGGAAATACATTCAGAAAACACCCTAGGGCTCGTGCCCAACTACATGCATTCAGAGAGAACATTTAAATCATAAACATAAATCTCGAGTTGAACAACGGGTTTCCATGATCACACTCCTCCTCCACCCATCCCGCCTCGCGCCATGGTTACTGAAAGATAAGTAAGGGTGAGTAACGAATTACTCAGTAAGAATCCCCAACCGGGGTACAATACGATATAATCAATCATCTAGTACCAAAGCATGCAAGCAAACGACTACCAACACGGATCATAGCTCAACGAGCATACAAAGAAAGATGCGGAGCCATCGGAAGTCTCCTACTTCGGCCTAATGATTGGTTATCCTAACCAATCCTGGGACATCTCTGAGGGTCTTTCTCCCTCAGCCAATTGATAAGCTCAAAAACCGATACCAAGGATGTCCTCAAGGGCCTATTACCCTTGCTAATAGATCTGGACTATCGGGAGAGTACCCGAAGTCTGGCTCTAAACTTGGAAGGAATGGTGTACTCACGAACATTAGCCCTAAGGAGCTCTCCGATCCGGCATCTAACGCGTGTGCACGCACACCGCATGCTCTTCTCGCAACCGGCGTAAATGCGGGGCCTAAGGGCAAACTACGCGGGCCAGTGCGCATGCCTAAAACTTGGAAGCGGTGTCACCGATCACACGATGCGCGAGGCCCTCGGCGCTCATGCATGCGGCTGGTCCACCGACAGAGTAGCTAAGAACCGCCCAAGGCGAGCTTACACCGCTGGCGGGGTTCCGCTCTAGCGGGCTACAAACTAGGCTTAGGCCAATGAGGTAGCTAAGTCTCATTGGCTGCGAGAGGGGGAGAAAAAGCAAGGTATGTTATGCTTTGCTCAATATCCGACCACTTTGGGGACAAAGTACGTTATGTCCGCTCAACCCTCGAAGCAATGCTTCGCTTTGCTCCCGGCCGGTGGGGACAAGATACGTTATGTCCGCTCTCAGCCTCTGGATGATGACAAACCCTACAACTCTATCTAAGAGTACAGAGTAAAAGCAATGATTCCTGGCTAGCAAGCAAAGACCGACATCAATCACACTACCTAGCATGATACTACGAGCTTAGCGGGAATCACAAGCATCTTTGGCGAGAACAAACCTAGCATGGCACTAACATGTAATATCAAGCAAACATGCTAGCGAGAAATCAATCAAAGCGCTCTATCATTATCATGCTCATAACGATCGAAGAAACAAGCAAGGCAAAATCATGACAATATCGCAGGGCCCACACAACTCCTAGTAAGAAATCCTTACCTGGTCGGAAGGCAACAACACACAATAAAATTAACTGCGATCGAACCCGAGCAACCTATAACGAGCCAAGCAAAAACATCAATACTCATAAAATAGCCCTAAATACTCTAAAATAAACAGGGCTCACTTTCGGAGCAACTCACGAGGCACGGTGACGACACGCTGAACGAGCCGGCCGTGCGGGCTAGGCGGCAACTGGCGCATGACAGACAGCGCCACCGGGCGCAGGTGAGCGGCGCCGCTTTGTCTTTGGCGCGACACGACTCTGCCAGGGGCTCATTGTCTGCGAGAAAGGCGCGCGAACGCCGGCGATGAGCAGCAGCGAGGGCGCGGCGCGCGCGCGCGCGACGACGCTCTGAGGGGACCAGCGATCGAGCCGGGCGGCTTCGAGCGACGCGACGTGGTATCTTGTCGCGCGGCTCGGCCAATCGCACTGGCGACACGGACCGTGGTCGGGCGACAGGCGGGGCGCGTGTAAAGACCCGACCCAAAAGGGGCTCTAAATGGGCCTTTACCCCGATGCATGTATTGGAAATAAAAGACATTATGAAAAATATATTTCGGATCCCAAGTAAAAACGAAAACATTCAACAACCAAAACATACATTTCTAAAAGCATACTCGATCGAGAGATTTATTTAAACCATTTAAACAATCCACAAGTACAAATATGCTTTGGAATCCATAAAGCGTAAGAAAACATCCTAGGGCTCCGTGCCCGTCTACATGCATTCAGGGGAAATAACAAGAGTCAAGAGTCATGATATAATAAAATGGTCAGAGATGACAGCAGGATTCCATGATCACAGCTCCTCCTTCAGCCATCCTGTCTCGCGCCTTGGTTACCTGTGGAAAACCACGAGAATAAGGGTGAGTAACGAATTACTCAATAAGAATCCCCAACCGGTACAATACGATATACATGATCATCTAGAAGAATGTATGCAAGCTATGAGTATAAACACGAGAATAGAGCACATAGCTTAAGTCCACACTTGGACCTCGGATGCCAACTCAGGGTCTTAGTCCGGAAAATAAAACCACCACACAATACGCTCTATACGGGAACAAGTCCCGGCCTCGGCTTCATCGCCGATCACGAAAGGTGCACTTTGGCTCAAGATCCCGAGGAGCTCTCGATCGGCGTCAGTAATGAGCGTAGCGCGCACCGCATGCTCTCTGCAAACTACGGGGTGCCGGGTCTAGTGGCAAGCGCCCAGGTTCGATCCACCATGCCTAACTAAATCTCCGGATCGGTGTCACCGACATAGGGGTGTGAGACACGGACACGTGAACTATGTCGACTGTACCACCGCACTTTGAGGCTAAGGAACCGGTCGTGGTAGGCTTACACCAGAAGCGGTCCTTGCCCTAACAGTGGCAAACAAGGGCTACTGGCCGAACACGCCGAGGACGTGCCGATCTGCCGGGGCGAGGCAATGCCAAGTCATCATCCCGACCGTTGGGGCAATAAACGAGTTTGCCACCCTCACCCAAGATTGCGGGGCCACCGTTAGGGTTAGCTAAACCCTAACGGGATCGGGAGGACAGTACCATCTCGCACGTCCATGTCGGGGATGCAAGTTACGTTATGCATCCGGCCCGGATGATGCTACCTACCTGAACTCTAAACCATAGCAATAATAATAATTCAATCAATGCAGTCCAATACGTACTCAACAGATACAAGGAACCTAGCATGATACTACTGAAGCAAGAATGATATCGAACATGCGAGAATGGAACAACCTAGCATGGGCTAACATGAGGAACAATACAAGAGTTCATGCCATCGAGAATTGAATGTGAGCACCTAGGGCTAAACATGCTAATAATCATACACAGGCATACAAAACAACAATCACAAATATACCGCGGGGCCCACACAACTCCTGTAAGAAATCCTTACCTTGGCCGGAGGCAACTACACACAAAATCCTACGCTGCGATCGATCCCGAGCTAGCTAACGAGAACCTAACAAACACAATAGAAATCACAATCATAGCCCTAAAATATAATAAAACAAGCAGGCTCGGCTCGGGGCACTCACACGGCACGACGACGACACGGCCGAAGTCTTCTTCTGCTGGGTGGTGCTGGTGCGGGCTGGCGCTGGCGCTGGCGCAGAGGCGCGCTGGCTGTATGTGACACGCGCTGTGAGCACGGCACGGCGGCGGCGCGCGCGCGCTGGCCGGCTGGGCGAGCACGAGCGAGCAGCGTCTGAGCGTCTGAGCGGCGGCTCGGCGCGAGCCGCGCGGAGCGCGCGGACACGGCGATCTCGCTGCTGCTGCGAATCGTGCGCGCGCGGCGGGCTGCGCGCGAGGGCGGGCGTCGATGGACGGATCTGGGCGGCTGCTGGTGTCTGACAGCGATAGGCGGCCGACCGCGTTGCTTCGGCGTCTTGCTCGCCGCGCAGATCTGAACGGCTGGCCTGGCGCGCGCGACGGGCTCATCGTGCGATCGGGCGATGGCTTCCTCGCCGCGACTGGCTCGCGACAAGCGATCTGCGATCCTCGGCGGATCTGGTGCACTGCTGGTCGAGGGCGTCTGCGGCGGCAAAGGCGTGGCTGCGACAGCCGGATCTGGCGACGGTGGATCTGCTGGCGCCGGGCGAATCTGCTGGCTGGGGAGGCTGGCTTGTGCGGCAAAGTGAGGTGTTGGAGAAGAAATGCAAACCTAGCTTCCTTTCTCTTTTAACCAAATACAACAAAACTCCAAAACCCAAGGCTAACCATAAAATGACCCGGAAGGAGCAACAAGAGCTCTCCATAGCTCAACCGCCACACCACCCACCGACTTCTCGGACACTTGGGTTCAAACCCACCAAACACACTTTTAACACACAATTTTCCTTTTGCATCTCCCCATGCCCAAACACATCCACAAAGCCTCAAAAACTCACATAAATCCATCCAATAATTTTAGCAACTAGAAAAAGACATAAACGGTCCTGACGGCCCGACCAAATTACTAAAATACCCCTAGGGCATACCTGGAAGACCGGGATGAAAACCTGGGTCGTTACAATATTCCCTCCTTTTTATGACTTTCGTCCTCGAAAGTCCTTAAGACTGAAACAACACAGGATACTGCATTCTCATCCCGTCCTTCCCGCTCACGAGCGGCCTCCTCCGAACTCATACTCCTTCACTAAACTTTTACCAACGGATCTCACTTCTACGCAACGTCTTCGACTCAAGACCAGAATACTCATAGGCTTCTCCTCGAAGCCCAAACCCTCAATCAGCTGCAAGGGCTCAAAGTCCACAATGAACAATGGGTCCGGCACATGCTGCCCCAACATCGATACATATAAAAAAAAAAACACTGTGCACAGCTGTCAACAAACAAACTCAACCCTACAACAAACTGGCCAAACAACTGAACCTTCCAGATTCCAAAACTAAACGGCCTACTCTTACTTCACAAAAGACCAACAAACCTCAAACCTTGACTACAGCCTTAACGAGATACAAACGAACCACCAACTGGCGACTGATCCAAAAAGACAAACTTCTCCAACTAGAACACGACCACAACACTTAAGCAACCATCTTAAGGAGAAAATCGCCAGGCAAGGAACATCCAACATTCCTCTCAAGGAAAACTCGGGAAGCAAGGACTAAACCATCACGCAGCTATCTGCGACACAACACCTTGAGGAAAACAGCTCAACAGCTTACCAACCAATGCCACGGCACCTCTGTGCCAACTCACTCAAACGCGGCTCTACTAACGCCAACTGGGAACTCACAACAACTAGGAACAAAGCCCGAGAAGGGCTTGCTCAGGAGAACTCAACCCAAACTTATAACGAGCAACGCTCGCCTCCAAGCTACTACTCAACTCTTAAAATTCAACTGGCTACTCAAAGGACTTCCCCTTTAAGCCTAAGCCTAACTCATCTTCCAACCAGAAGCTCCACTCCCAAAACCTCACAAGGAAAACGGATAACGACAACCTCAAAGCTTACGGATCCTGGGCCACACGAATCCGCAAGACTACCTCGCAAGCTATCACTCGAGGCTGGCATCCAAGGAGCAACTCAACCACCACGAGGCTAGAGGGAAAGGAAATCTTCAATCCCCAAAGAACCAACAACTTGCCGTAACAACTCAACTCTTACTGGTGGCCTCCGCCCTTGCGGGAACAAACAACTCTTGCTTGCTAACAACACAAAGCGAGGACCCTCTCATTGGGCTGATCATTGCGCGCTACTCGATCGACTACACAACTCGGAAGCTAAAGTGCCGACTCCCGCCAAACGGAAACGACTTCCCAGCAAGCAAACTCGGAAGGGCGTGAACTCCACACACGCTCGCTGACTTGCTCAAACCCAAGGCAACAACAACCAACTCTCTTGGAAGCAACACCCAAGAGAAAACTCAACCAATCGGACCACCAAAATCCGAAACAAACAAAGACTTGCTCAATCACGAGGGAGGGGTCAAACTCCCAAAACTTCTTGACTAGGAACAAGGCCTCAGGGCAACGCCCTCCACTAGAACCGAACTAGCTCTCGAAACAACAAACGAACCAAATCTTGGCCAAACACTCACAAGAGGCGAGAACAACCTTTCTGCAGCAGCCTCTAGAACACCATCCAAGAATCCGCTTAATCGGACAAACGACTACTTCCAAGCAGCCCAACAAACTTTTCCTTCAAGCTAGCGCTTCCACCATTAACTCCAAGACCAAGGAGTAACTCGACAACTCCCCGAAGGAAACGGCTCTTACAAGCGGACAACCAACGGACAGAGAAACTCCACATACGCTCACCGCCTTGCTCCACCAGAGCAACAACATCTAATCTCACGGGCGTAACAAGGGTCCATCTCAGACTGAACCTCCAAATGCCAAACGGGGCAACTCAACATCCTGGAAACATGAAAAACAACCAACATGGTACAAACCACTCGCCCCCACGAGCAAAACTAAACTCTAACAACTCCATTCCACACCTTGGTCAACACCAAGCATCAACTTGCCACCACACCGAAACCACTCCGGACTTTACTCCAAACAAACACTAGCTTGCTAGTCTACCAAGACTGCTAGCAACTCCACCGAGGCTACAAACTACACGCCTCCAGCTAGCCAACTGAAACTCACTAGCTGGGCCTGACTGAGCTCTGGAGAGGCTCTCCACAACCTAGGGTTCTTCGGCAACCCTCGACACACACACTGCCGACATACGATCTAACAGACAACTGCCTGAACAAACAACTCCAATTTCCAGCATCCCAACCATGCTGGCCAACTCCAACTCCTTGGGAACCTAGAGGACTCGAAACGCTACAGAATGCGTCATCCTCCTACTCAAAACATCGGCCACAACATAACTTCTACCCAAGGAAGGATCCGAACAACTCTCTTAGCCATGACGATCAGAAACCACGCGGCTTAGCTACCACCGCTCTTGTTCGGTTTCCAACTGAACTCCAACCAACGATCAACAAGAAGATCCGCCAACCAAGCTTAGGCCTAACTTAACAAATCTTGCCTAAGCAACAACTTGATACCACGAGCACGGTATCCTTACCACCTCAACCAAAGCCTTACAACAACCACCTGGAGTCCAACTTCTCAAGGAACTGAGCACGAGATCTCCAAAGCAAACCCTACATGGATCTGAAACTCTCGCCACGGAACGAACCACACAAAACACACTTGTGTGCACAACTCCCAACCTTCCTTTAGAGATCCAAGACTAACAAGCGCTTTTCCACAAAGCAACGATAACTCTGGCAATGATACAAACAATCCAAGGAACACCAAAAGTTCCATCTCTACACGATACTCGAAAGCCGAGGCAACCTTGCTCTACCAAAGCATAATCATGCCAAACCAAACTTACTTTGTACCAAGCCTCTACCAAGGGTGCTTACCCCTAAGGCATCCAAAACCTCTCGCAAGGTATCTGCTCATCTTGCCTCAAAAGCATCCAACTCGCCTCATAGGCATCCAGCTCATCTGATAAGCATCCAACTCATGGTCCCTCAGCTGGACCAAATTCGCATCTACAATGCTCAACTCTCCTCAGATTTAGGCACTCGAAGGTAGTTGACCGCACTACCAACCACAAGGAAAATCTCTTGGCCTTAACACTAGCGCAAGACTCACGCGCACCAATATTTACCAACCGGCAACCTGCTGACTTACTCAACCTCCAGAAACACTGGGAAGAGGCTCCGGCTCCTCTCGAGCATCTTTCGCTTGTAGTCCATCGACTACCACTAAACTAGCCCTCTGGCACGACCTAAACGGGTGCAACTTGCAGGGCCCACACAACTCAGGTAAGAACTCCTTACCTGGTCGGAAGGCAACTACACACAAGAATCCTAAGCTGCGATCGATCCCGAGCTAGCTAAAGTTAACCTAACAAGCACAATAATTATCACAATCCATAGGCCTAAATATAAAAAAATAAATAGGGCTCAACTCGGGAGCAACTCACACAGCACGGCTGACGCGCGGACGGACAGGCTCCACGGCGACTTGCATCTGCTGGCGTGGCGTCTTGCACGCGCTGGTCATGGGCTGAAGCGTCTTGGCACGCATGGGCGCGCGTGAGTGCGCCATGAGCTCACCGGCGATGGCATCCAGTCAGCGCGACGACGGCGCGCGGGACGAAGCGAACGCGAGCGTCGGCGGCGCTCTTTGGCGCGTTTGGCTCTTGGGCTGCTGGCTGAGACAGACTTGCTGATGGGCTGGGCGTCTGCTGCTGTCGATGGGGCTGCTGGTGCGATCTGGCTAGGCAGCTCGGCTGGGTTGCTTGGTTGGCCGAGACGACGGTCGATGGGGCTCTCGGGAGAAGACACACGCAAGGGGCTTGAGAGAAGAGGGTTGGGCGGCCAAGGTGCTTTTGGAGAAGAAACTCAAAAAACCTAATTTCCTTTCATTTAAAGAAATGCACCAAAACCCAAAGGACTCAAGGCTAACCAAGATATGCTGAGGAAAGAGTAACAAGAGCAGCTCGAGGCTCAACCGGCAACGACACACAATTGATCCCCAAACCACCTGGGTTCGAAACCCAACTGCTACACTTTAATTCTCAATTTTTCTTTTGCATCTCACCATGCCCAAATACATCCACAAAGCATTAAAATCCTACTTAAGTCCATCCAATAATTTTAACAACTGAAAAAGACATAAATGGCCCTGACGGCCCGACCAAATTACCAAAATACCCCTATGGCATACCTTGAAGTACGGGATGAAAACTTGGGCCGTTACAATATTCCCTCCTTTTTATGACTTTCATCCTCGAAAGTCCTTAAGACTGAAACAGCTCAGGATTACGCAACGTCTTAGACTCAAAGGCAAGAATACTCACAGGCTTCCCCTCGAAGCCCAAATCCTCACTCAGCTGCAAAGGCTCAAAGTCCACAATGAGCGATGGGTCCGGAACATACTGCCTCAACATCGATACAAGAAAACATGTACAGCTGACAATGACGGAAAATAACTAACCGATATGCAACTCTGCCAATCCTCTCGAGAATCTCAAATGGTCCAACAAAACGGGGACTCCACTTCCCTCGCTTACCAAACCTCAACACACCTCACATCGGTGCAACCTTAAAAACACGTACTGTTCAACCTCAAACTCTAAATCTCGACGCTGTACATCGGTGTAACACTTCTGCCTGCTCAGGGCTACCACCAAACGAGCTCTAAACTTTTGCACTGCACTGGTGGTCAGCTGCAGCAACTCAGGACCCAAAAGAACTGACGGCCACCAACCCTTTTCTCACACACTAGAAACCTGCAACATTTATCATACAACGCGTCAACGGAACAACGAGAACTGACCGCTGAGAATTGCAACCCAAGGCAACTTCATAAAACCAACACTGGTCTCCCGCTGCCTAACCACGGAAACACCAACTCGCAACAAGTTCTCAAGGATCTGGCTCATTCCTCCCAAAAGACCATCGGTCAGAGGGTGAAAACACTACAGGACTGCACTCGGCTCACAAGCCTCTACGAACGCTCTCCAGAACCACGGTTCTTGAACACACTGCCTAGAATAACCTTTGTTGCCACAACCTGGTGCCAACAACTCTAGCCCGAAACTGCCATGCCACTATTCCACAGTAATGACATCTCCACTTGGGCGAGGTGCGAGCTCTAGCTACTGAAACAAATCCACCAAAAATCCGAACTCACACAACAACCTCAACCAAAAGTCGGCTACGAACCAACAACTTGAGTTCTACGAACTCGGTAGCCTAACCATCCGCACTCTGCATAACTACGCCGGTCTACTCAACTCTAGCTTGACCTAGATCGCTGACGGAAAAGCCAACCTGCTATCAACAGGGCCCCAGAGGGCTCCCTCCACCAAACTTACATCCATGCAAGCAACGGAACGAAGCTTGCCTCAAATATGAAACACGTCTCACAAGTCCAAACGATAACACATACAGGCTTAACCCTCTAGCTTAGGCTTATTGCACCTTTCCACCAAACTTCACAAATGGCAAGCCACTACCCGGTTAACACCAAGTACCAAGAACCAGAATACCAATAATGGCTGGCAGAGCACAAGCTAAACTAACCAGCAAGGATCCCTCCAAAGGTCAAGACCCTAATTCAGCCACAATGCTGCAACCTCATCCCACAACTGATACAAAAGGGGGTTCCTCAACTACAAAGGTGCAACAGCTCCCAGGCCAAACACACAAAGTACCTTAGCTGACTAGGCCCAACACTCACAAAAGGCAAAAGAACCCTACTGCAACTTCCTGAACACCACTCAAGAGTCCGCTTAACTGGACCAACAACTGCTTCCAAGCAGTCAACAAACTTTTCCCTCTTGCTAGCATCACTCCCATCAACTCCAAGACCAAGGGAGTAACCTGACAACTCCTATGAGGAAACGGTTCTTACAAGCGGACAACCGAAGGACAAAGAGCTCCACACACGCTCGTTGTCTTGCTCTGCTAAAGCAACAACATCTAAATCTCACGGGGGCAACAACAGGGGGTTCCACCACAAACTGAACCGCCAACCACACACTAGCCAAGACTCACCTCCAAATGCAAAAGGGGCAACTCTAAACATCCTGGAAACGGAAAACAACCAACAGGGCACGAACCACTCGCCCCACGAGCAAAACTAACTTCTAGAAACTCAAAACCACACCTTGGTCAACACCAAGCACCAACTTGCCACCACACCGGAACCGATCCGAACTCTACTCCAACAAACTCTAGCTTGCTAGCCTACCAAATCTGCCGGCAACTCACCCGAGGTCTACAACCTACATGACTCCGGCTTACCAACTGAACTCACTACTTGGGTCTGACTGAGCTCTGGTGAGGCTCTCCACACTAGGGTTCTTCGGCAACCCTCAACACACACTGTCGTCTAACGGTCTAACAGTCAACTGCCTGAACAAACAACTCTCTTTCCCAGCATTACAACTATGTTGGCCTGCACCGAACCTCGAAACCAAAAAGACCAGAAACGCTTCAGGATGTGTCATCCTTCTACTCAAAGCATCAGCCACATCGTAGCTTCCACCCAGGGTAAGGATTCCGAGCAACACTCTTAGCAACTACGGTCAGGAACTACGTGGCTTCGCTACAACCACGTAGCTGTTGTGAACTTAATCGCGCCAACATCTAGAGGTCGGGATAAGAGGAAGTTTGGGTCTACTAATGGTTCCCACTCAGGTGGACAGCAGACTCGCTGTCAGGGTTAGTCTAGAGGTCGGGATCAGCGCCGACCACAGGGTAGAGCTCAGGATCGCCAGCAGGGCGGGGCCAGGCAGCCGACTCATTGCAACAAGTGTGGCAAGGCACATTTCGGATTATGCAGAGCATCGCCCTGTGCTTGCTACAGATGTGGCAAGGAAGGGCATTTGGCCAGATTTTGTACCCAAGATTTAGCAGCAGCGGGACCGGCCCAGCAGCAAGGCCGGGTGTTTGCCACTACTCGCCAGGAGGCGGAGCGTGCATCGATGATGCAGCTTCTGCAGTCGCTTGCTTGTCTTAGAGCATTATGCATTTGTGTTGTTTGATTCAGGTTCGACCCATTCTTTTGTATTTGATGCATTTATTAGACAAGCTTGTGTGGAACTCGAACCTCTAGGGTTTGATCCGTGTGTTGCCACTCCCTCGGGAGTGAGTATGTTAGCTAGCAGTAGAGTTAAGAGTGGCCAGATACAGATATCCGATGAGATTCTAGATGCTACCCTCATAGTTCTGTCTATGAGCGGTTTCGATGTGATCCTTGGTATGGATTGGTTGGCGGAGAACCATGCTTTGATAGACTGCTGCCAGAAAGAAGTTGTGTTTAGGCCGCCTCAGAAGCCGAGCTTCAAGTTTCGTGGTGTCCAGGGCGGAGTTTGCCCTCCATTGATCTCAGCAGTGAAAGCCCATAGATTGTTAGCTCGAGGAGCTTGGGGCTTCTTGGCAAAGCTATCAGGAGATAGTAGTACCGCGTTGTCTGTTGACATGGTCCCTGTGGTGCAAGAATTTGATGATGTTTTCCCTGAGGAATTACCGGGTTTACCCCCGAAGAGGGAGTTAGACTTCACCATCGAGCTGGAGCCATTGACTCTTCCCATTTCTAAAGCCCCGTATCATATGGCGCCAGCTTAGCTGAAAGAACTCAAAGTGCAGTTGCAAGAAATGCTGGATCGAGGTTTCATTCGACCGAGTGTGTCCCCGTGGGGAGCACCTGTTCTGTTTGTTAAAAAGAAGGATGGATCCATGCATTTATGTATAGACTACAGAGAGCTTAATAAAGTCACGGTGAAGAATAAGTATCCCCTGCCGCGCATTGATGACTTGTTTGATCAGATTTAGGGAGCCTCAGTGTTTTCTAAGATTGATTTGAGGTCAGGGTACCATCAACTGAGGATTCGGGATGCAGATATCCCTAAGACTGCGTTTAGATCGAGGTATGGTCATTATGAGTTCGTGGTCATGTCTTTTGGACTAACGAACGCCCCTGCAGCGTTTATGGACATGATGGACAGAGTGTTCAAGGCATTCTTGGATAACTTTGTCGTCGAGTTCATAGACGACATTTTGATTTATTCCAAGACAAATGAGGTCCATGCTTCGCATTTGAGGCAAGTTTTGACAGCATTGCGAGAGAATCAGTTGTTCGCGAAGTTTTCTAAGTGTGACTTCTGGCTAGAGAAAGTAGCCTTCCTTGGACATATAGTGTCGAAAGATGGTATAGCGGTGGACCCCGCAAAGATAGAGGCAGTTACTTCATGGGCCAGACCGACGACAGTCGCTGAGATTCGCAGCTTTCTGGGACTGGCATGTTATTACTGGTGTTTTGTGAAAGACTTTTCTGCTAAGGCAGCACCCCTGACCCGTCTGACCAAGAAGGGTGTTATCTTTGTTTGGGATGCTAGATGTGAGGAAAGTTTTGCCCAGCTTAGCGAAACTATTGTCGCACTTCTCATCCCAAACGAAATCGACGCCCTTCCTCGTCAACCGAGTAAGAAGTGTAGCTATAGTAGAAAAATTCTGAACGAAGCGACGGTAGTAACTGGCCAGAACCAGAAAGCTACGAATTTCCGACACGGTCGTCGGTCTAGCCCACGAACTAACTGCCTCTAACTTCGACGGGTCCACAGCCACTCCCTCCTTAGACACAACGTGTAACGGCCCAGTTTTCTACTTCGGGTACCCAGGTGATTTCGAGTCATTATTCGGATGTTCGGATGGGCCGTTAGAGCTGTTTTAACCTTTAAGGGTATTTTGGTATTTTGCTCCCGGTCGAGAGGTTGAGGATTTTCGTGGCTTGAGGTCATTTCGGCCTTCGTTGAGACTTGATTAATGTTAGTTGCAAGACCCAAGGAGTTTGGGTTAGTTGATTAGAAGTTCGGAGACATTCCGGTTGATAGCAAAATTAATTGGAATTTAATTGGTCCCATTGAAATTTGAACCCTTGCCCTAATGGTGAAATTGGAGTTTTTAGAAAAAGAAGATTTAGTTAAAAAGAAAAGAATTTCTTTAGCCGGGACCCGCAAGAGAAAGCCTTGGGAAGGGATTTTAGACCCATTTAAATTAGGAAAAGGAAAGAAAATCCTATTCCCCTTGTTTTGGAAAAAAATCTCTCTCTCTCTCTCACTCTCTCTCCTAGCCGACCTCACCAAGAAACCCTAGCCGCCCTAGCCGCACCCCACTCACCGCCACTGCTCGGCCCAGCGCACGAGCGGCCAGACAACCTGACCAGCGCACGAGCAACCTGACATCGCAAAGATGCCCATGCCCAGCGTGCGTGCAGACGCTCACGCCGCCCATGCGAGCGCGCCCGATCGCGCTACCTCGCGCCAGCCAGACGCGTCGCGCGTCCCGCACTGACGACGCCCGAGACGCGCGCGCCGTCCCGCACCAGAGCCGCCCGCGCGCGCGCACGCGCCGCCTCGCCGCGTGCCCGCGCCATCACCGTCGTCGCGTCTGCGTGCCGTCTGCCGCTTCGTCGCGTCCGCCCGCCCAGCCTGCGCTGCGCCACTGTCGCGATCGCGCGTAGCCCAGCGCCCGTCCTGCCGCGCCCAGTACGCCAAAGCAGCGCGCTGTTAGCGCCGAGCAGCGCCAGCGCCCAGCGCCCACCGCACTGCGGCGCCCAAAAACGCCCCTTGCTGCGAGACCCGTGCCTTCTCGGTTGGTAATTCCCGAACCTATCCCTTTTAGATTTTTAAGTCTGGCACTGCTTTGTATATTTATTTAGGATGCTTTTAAAATGCTTAGGTTGCTCGGTTTCGCTTTAAAGCTCGAGGGTCATTATTTGATTGTGAAGGTTATTTCTGCTCGTTTCCAGGTAAGGATTCCTTACCGTGGTTGTGTGGACCCTGCGATGCTTTCTTGAATGTGCCTTATATGCATGTTTACTTTTATGGACATGATTAGTGGATAGGATGACTTGTGATTGCATTCCCCAGCTAGCATGTTTGCTTGTTTGTACATGTTAGTGCCATGCTAGGATTGTTCTTCCAGCATGCTTGAGATTCCTGCTTTAAGTTCGTAGTATCATGCTAGGTTATGTATGAATGATGTTGATTATGTATGTTTAGCCAAGAATCGTTTACTCTATACTCTAGCTAGTGTGTTAGGGCTGTCATCATCTAGAGGCTGAGAGCGGACATAACGTACCTTGTCCCCACCGGTCGGGAGTAGAGCGAAGCATAACGTACATTGCTTCCCCCCGGCAGCCGATGTGGATTTAGCTACCACATCGGCATAAGCCTAGTTTGTAGCTTTGCTAGAGCGGAACCCCGCCAGCGGTGCAAGCCTTCCTTGGCGGTTCTTAGCTTCAGTCGGTGGTACAGTTGCCGCAGATGAGTCTTGCGAGGGCCTCGCACTCTCGTGTTCGGTGACACCCGTTTCCGAGTCTTAGGCATGCGTGCACTGGCCGCGTAGTTTGCCCTTAGGCCCCGCATTTTACGCCGGTTGCGCGAAGAGCATGCGGTGTGCGCGCCCACGCTTTAGTCGCCGGTTCGGAGAGCTCCCCCGGGCTAATGTTCGTGAGTACACCAGTTCCTTCCAGTTTAGAGCCAGACTTCGGGTACTCTCCCGATAGTCCAGATTTATAGCGAGAGTAAGAGGCCCTTGAGGACACCCATTGGGATTGGATTTTGAGCTGATCATATGGTCGAGGGAGAAAGACCCTCGAGGGTGTTAGACATCTTTGGGATCGGTTTTTGAGCTGATCAATTGGCCGAGGGAGAAAGACCCTCGGAGATGTCCCAGGATTGGTTATGAGAGCCAATCATTAGGCCGGAAGTAGGAGACTTCCGAGGATTCCAGATTCTGCCTTGTAAGCTCGTTGAGCTATGATCCATGTTGGTAATCGTTTGCATGTATACTAGGGTGCTAGATGATTGATGTATCGTATTGTACCCCGGTTGGGGATTCTTACTGAGTATGTTTATACTCACCCTTATTTCTATGGTTTTCCACCAGGTAACTTGGGACAGCACCGGGACGGCTAGCGGAGGGAGCTGAATGATCATGGGAGCCGTCGACACTCTGTCTTCATTGTTTGCATAATTTGTTCAGCATGTAGAAGGACAGGAGTCCTAGGGGAAACATTATAAAAAGTTGTTTGAACTGTTTTGAATGTTTTTATATATATACTGGCCAGGCTTGTTTTACTTCGTTGGTTTTCTTAAACAGGGTTGTTGATTATGTTTTAAGCATTCCCCGTTCTAAATGTTTTGAAAGGTTTTAAATATGAGCACTAAACCGCTCGGTGAAATTTTAACTTGCATGCTGAGTGAGAACCTAGGTTTAGGACCGTATTTTGGGTCGGGTTCTTACACAACGTGGCCCAGAAAAGCTACCTCCTCAAGCCAAAAGTCACACTTAGAAAACTTCGCATAAAGCTGGTTCTCGCGCAAGGCTGTCAAAATCTGTCTTAGGTGCCTCTTGTGAGTGTTGGGCCTAGTCAGCTAAGGTACTTTGTGTGTTTGGCCTGGGAGTTGTTGCACCTTTGTAGTTGAGGAAAGTTTTGCCCAACTTAAGCTCAGTTTGACGACAGCGCCAGTGTTGCTAAATGCGAGGTCTTTCTACTTAGTGCATCTACTACTACATTTGCCTTGCCAGGGTGATACAGGATTTCACAGTCGTAATCCTTTACAAGCTCCAACCACCTCCTCTGTCTCATGTTCAGGTCTTTCTGGGTGAAGAAATACTTGAGGCTCTGGTGGTCCGACAAAATTTGAATCTTTTCCCCATACAGGTAATGCCTCCAGATCTTAAGTGCAAAAACGACAGCTGCCAACTCCATATCATGAGTCGGATAATTCTGCTCATGTGGTTTCAACTGCCTTGAGGCGTACGCTATTACTTAACCGTCTTTGCATCGAAAAAGCAACCCAAAACTTGTGCGGCATCATCATTTGTACACCACAAAACCCCATGTTCCCTCTGGAACTGCCAACACTGGCGCGGACGTCAAACTGCTCTATAGCTTAGCGAAACTCTCGTCGCACTTCTCATCCCAAACGAAATCGACGCCCTTCCTCGTCAATCGAGTAAGAAGTGAAGCTATAACAGAAAAATTCTGAACGAAGCGATGGTAGTAACCGGCCAGACCTAGAAAGCGACAAATTTCCGACATGGTCGTCGGTCTAGCCCACGAACTAACTGCCTCTATCTTCGACGGGTCCACAGCCACTCCCTCTTTAGACACAACGTAGCCCAGAAAAGCTACCTCCTCAAGCCAAAAGTCACACTTAGAAAACTTCGCATAAAGCTGGTTCTCACGTAAGGCTGTCAAAATCTGTCTTAGGTGCCTCTTGTGAGTGTTGGGCCTAGTCAGCTAAGGTACTTTGTGTGTTTGGCCTGGGAGCTGTTGCACCTTTGTAGTTGAGGAACCCCCCCCCCCTTTGTATCAATTGTGGGATGGGGTTGCACCATTGTAACGGCCCAGTTTTCTATTCCGGTTCTCGAGGAGCTTCCGGTTCAGATTCAGTGGTTCGGTTGGGCCGTTAGAGCTATTTAGACCCTTAGGGGTATTTTGGTCTTTTGATCCCTAGGCACGATTTGTGGATTTTCAGGACTTCGAGGCAGCTCCTGCCTTTGTTGAGGCTTGTTTGTTGGTGGCTGCGAGTCCCGAGATGTTTGGGCTATTCGTTTGGGAATTCGGTTGTGTTTTGGGTTTTGGGCAAAGTGATGGTTGTTTGGGTGTTTCCTTTGGGATTCGAGCCCGGGCCTTTAGTGTTGATTTGGGAGGCTGATTTCAGTGAGATTTATTTAGTGGAAAAGGTTGCTTCAGTCGGGTCTCGAAGGAGGAAGCCGGGAAATGGGATTTAAGGATTTTAAGGCTTATTTTAGAAATTGGAAAATTTGGATAAAATGGATATTTGGATAAGGATAAAAAGAAAAAGGAAATTTCTTTTTTTATTTAAAATCCCATTTTCCTTTTATTTTTTCCCATTTTCCCTTTTTCTCTTTTTCTCTCCCTTTCTCTCTCCTCCAACCCGAGCTCACCCTCCCAGCCGTCCAGCCCGAGCCAGCTTGCCTAGCCCAGCGCCCAGCACGCCCGAGCCACCCCAGCGCCCAGCTCCCAGGTCGTCCAAGCCCGCGACGCCCAGGCCCCGCGTCGCTCAGCTCGCCCTCGCCCAGGTCGCACCGAGCCCAGCCCCTGCTCGCTCAAGCCCGCGTTGCCCAGGTCCGCGTCGCCCAGCCCCGCACAGTGTCGTGCCAGCCCGAGTGCCCAGAGCCGTCGCGTCGCGTCGCCCCACGCGCGCGTCCCTGTTGCTTGCCGAGCTCGCGCCCGCGCGCCGTCCCCTGTGCCGAGCCGCGCCTCGCGCCGTCGTCCAGTTGAGTCGAGCCCGCTCCCGTGCGCTCTTGTCTCGCCCCAGCCCGCGCCCGCGCGCAGCTCCGCGCCCCAGCGCCCAGCCAGCCCTTTTGCTGCCAACAGCCTGTTTGTTGTGTGTTGGCTTGGCCCGAGCCTTGTGGCTTCTCGGATGGTATTTCCCGAGTCTTTTCTTCGTTGGTCCCTGATTTGTTGGCTGCTGTTTATGGATTTATTGGGCTGTTTTATGTATTTGATTTGGGTGCTTTATTTGATGTTTAGGCTGTTCGGGTTCGATTAGAGGCTCGAGGGTCGTTCGTTGATTTGTATTTGTAATTGTTTTCCTTCTTGTTCCAGGTAAGGATTTCTTATCGTGGTTGTGTGGACCCTGCGATATATCTCAATTGTACCTTGTATGTTTGCTGATTGTTATGAGCATGATAGTGATAGGCAGCTTTGATTGATCTCTTGCTAGCATGTTTGCTTGATTTTACATGTTAGTTCCATGCTAGGTTTTTTCTTCGAGCATGCTTATGATTCCTGCTTAAGTTGTAGTATCATGCTAGGTAATGTGATTTATGTCGGTCATTGCTTGCTAGCCAGGAATCATTGATTTTGCTATGTACTCTTAGATAGAGTTGTAGGGTTTGTCATCATCCAGAGGCTGAGCGGACATAACGTACTTTGTCCCCACTGATCGGGAGTAAAGTGTGCGCAGCATAACGTATCTTGCTTCCCCCCCCGACCCGCCGGTTGTGGACTTAGCTACCCACTTCGGCATAAGCCTAGTTTTTAGCCTGCTAGAGCGGAACCCTGCCATCGGTGTAAGCCTACCCTGGCCGGTTCTTAGCTTCAGGTCGGTGGATCATGCTGCACAGATGAGCGCCGAGGGCCTCGCGCTACTGTGATCAGTGACACCGCTTCCGAGTCATAGACATGCGTACCTGGCCCGCGTAGTTTGCCCTTAGGCCCCCGCATTTACGCCGGTTGCAGCAGCATGCGGTGTGCGCGCACACGCGTTAGTCGCCGGTTCGGAGAGCTCCCCTGGGCTAATGTCGTGAGTACACCATTCCTTCCGTTAGAGCCTGACTTCGAGTACTCTCCCGTAAGTCCAGTTTAGTGCAAGGGAAAGGAGGCCCTTGAGGACATTCTAGGGATAAGTGTATTCCCCCCGAGTGACAGATACCTCGGTGATGTCCAGGATTGGTCAGTGTATCCAATCCCTAGGCTGGAAGTAAGAGACTTCTGATGGCTCCAGATCTTATTTTATAAGCTCGTTGAGCTATGATCTTTGTTGATAGTTGTTTGCTTGCATGTTGAGGTGCTAGATGACTGATGTATCGTATTGTACCCCAGTTGGGGATTCTTACTGAGTATGTTTATACTCACCCTTATTTATCTTTCAGGTAACTTGGGACAACACCACGATGGCTAGCTGAGGGAGCTGATTGATCATGGGGAGCCGCCGACACTCTGTCATTTATTATTGCATTGTTTATTCAGCATGTAGATGGACAAGAGTCCTAGGGGAACATTGTTTAAAACGTTGTTTAAATTGTATTGTATGTTTTTATAAACACTGTCCAGGATGTTTTACTTCGTTGGATGTTTAAATGTAAATTGATGGTTATGTTTTAAGGGTTCCCCCTTCTCATATGTTTTGAAAGGTTTTTAAATATGAGCACTAAACCGCTTGTTATCATATTTAACTTGCATGCTGAGTGAGAACCCCGGTTTAGGACCATGTTTTGGGTCAGGTTCGTCACAACCATTGTGGCTGGATTAGGGTCTTGACCTTTTGAGGGATCCTTGCTGGTTAGTGTAACTTGTGCTCTGCCAGCCATTATTGGTATTCTGGTTCTTGGTAGTTGGTGTTAACCGGGTAATGGCGTCCCGTTTGTGAAGTTTCGGTGGGAAGGTGCAATAAGCCTAAGCTAGAAGGTTAAGCATGTATGTGTTATCATTTGGACTTGTGAGATGTGTTTCATATTTGAGGCAAGCTTCGTTCCGTTGCTTGCATGGAGGTAAGTTTGGTGGAGGGAGCCCTCTGGGGCCCTGTTGATAGCAGGTTGACTTTTCAAGTCAGTGATCTAGGTCGAGTTGAAGTTGAGTAGATTGGCGTGGTTATGCAGTGTAAGAACCCGACTCAAAATACGGTCCTAAACCTAGGTTCTCACTCAGCATGCAAGTTAAATATTTCACCGAGCGGTTTAGTGCTCATATTTAAAACCTTTCAAAACATTTAAAACGGGGAATGCTTATAACATAATCAACAATTTTGTTTAAGAAAAACCAACGAAGTAAAACAAGCCTGGCCAGTATATAAAAACATTCAAAACAGTTCGAACAACTTTTAATAATGTTTCCCCTAGGACTCCTGTCCATCTACATGCTGAACAAATATGCAACAATAAAGACAGAGTGTCGGCAACTCCCATGATCAATCAGCTCCCTCCGCTAGCCGTCCCGGTGCTGTCCCAAGTTACCTGGTGGAAAACCACAGAAATAAGGGTGAGTATAAACATACTCAGTAAGAATCCCCAACCGGGGTACAATACGATACATCAATCATCTGGCACCCTAGTATACATGCAAACAGTTACCAACACAGATCATAGCTCAACGAGCTTACAAGGCAGAATCTGGAATTCTCGGAAGTCTCCTACTTCCGGCCTAATGATTGGTTCTCATAACCAATCCCGGGACATCTCCGAGGGTCTTTCTCCCTCGGCCAATTGATCAGCTCAAAAACCGATCCCAAAGATGTCCGACACCCTCGAGGGTCTTTCTCCCTCGACCATATGATCAGCTCAAAAGCCAATCCCAATGGGTGTCCTCAAGGGCCTCTTACCCTCGCTAATAAATCTGGACTATCGGGAGAGTACCCGAAGTCTGGCTCTAAACAGGAAGGAACTGGTGTACTCACGAACATTAGCCCGGGGGAGCTCTCCGAACCGGCGACTAACGCGTGTGCGCGCACACCGCATGCTGCTGCAACCGGCGTAAATGTGGGGGCCTAAGTACAAACTACGCGGGCCAGGTACGCATGCCTAAAGACTCGGAAGCGGTGTCACTGAACACAGTAGTGCGAGGCCCTCGGCACTCATCTGTGCAGCCTGTACCACCGACCTGAAGCTAAGAACCGGCCAAGGCAGGCTTGCACCGTTGGCAGGGTTCCGCTCTAGCAGGCTACAAACTAGGCTTATGCAGATGTGGTAGCTAAATCCACATCGGCTGCCGGGGGGAAGCAATGTACGTTATGCTTCGCTCTACTCCCGACCGGTGGGGACAAGGTACGTTATGTCCGCTCTCAGCCTCTAGATGATGACAGCCCTAACACACTAGCTAGAGTATAGAGTAAACGATTCCTGGCTAAACATACATAATCATCATCAATCATACATAACCTAGCATGATACTACGAACTTAAAGCAGGAATCTCAAGCATGCTGGAAGAACAATCCTAGCATGGCACTAACATGTACAAACAAGCAAACATGCTAGCAGGAATGCAATCACAAGTTGTCCTATCCACTAATCATGTCCATAAAAGTAAACATGCATATAAGGCACAATCAAGAAAGCATCGCAGGTCCACACAACCACGGTAAGGAATCCTTACACGAAACGCAGCGAGAATAACCTTCACAATCAAATAATGACCCTCGAAAGCATCCTAAATAAATATCTGACCCGCCAGCTTAAAAATCTAAAAGGGATAGGTTCGGGAATTACCAACCGAGAAGGCACAGAGGTCTCTGCAGCAAGGAGGCGATTTTGGCGCCACTTGAGTGCGGGCTGGGCGCCGCGCGCTGGGCGCTGGCACTGCTCGGGCGCTAACGAAGCGCTGGCTGGCACGCTGGCGCTGGCCCAAATTGCTGTGTGTCGCGACAGCGCGCAGCGCGCTAGCGCGGCGCGACGCGGACGGACGAGTGGCACGCACGCAGACGCGACGGCAGTCTCTTGAAGCGCGGCGCGCGCAGATGCGAAGCAACTGGTGCGGGACGGCGCGCGGCTGTCTGGGCGACCCGATCTGGTCGGTCTGTGCGTCTGCTGGCTGGCTCGTGCGCGGAGCGGCGAGCGCTTGTCTGCAGTCTTGCGCGCCGGACGGGCCAGGCCGGGGCTGCTTTGCGCTGCGCTGGGGTGTCTGGTGGCTTAGTGCGCTGGGCTGAGCAGGTGGCGTGGCGTGGAGTGCGGCTAGGCGCGCTAGGGTTTCTTGGTGAGGTCGGCTAGGAGAGAGAGAGAGAGAGATTGCAAAACAAGGGGAAAAGGGATTTTCTTGATTTTCTTTCCTTTTTCCCTAATTAAATAGGTCTAAAATCCCTTCCCAAAGCTTCCTCTTTCCAAACCCGGCCGAAGCAAACTTATCTTAAAAATAAAACTCTCTTTTCCTACGAACTCCCCAAGACCATTTAGGGAAAGGGCTCAAAACCCAATGGAAACACCAAAATTACAATTAATTTTTGCCATTTTCTAAAACACCTCCAAACTTCCAAACAACTTGCCCAAACCTCTCGGGTCTTGCAACCAAAAACCATTAAGCTTCGACAAAGGCAGGAATGACCTTGGAATCCTGAAAATCCACAAAACCCTGACCGGGGGCAAAAAGACCAAAATGCCCCTAAGGGTTAGAACAGCTCTAACGGCCCATTCGAACATCCGAATAATGACCCAAAATCACCTGGGTAACCGAAATAGAAAACTGGGCCGTTACATGCAGTGTGCGGTTACTTAGGCTACCGAGTTCGTAGCACTCAAGTTGTTGGTTTGTAGGAGTCCGTGTGGAAGATGGCAGCTGGTTGAGGTTGTTGCGTGAGTTCGGATTTTTGTTGGATTGGTTTTAGTAGCTAGAGCTCGCACCTCGCCCAGGTGGAGATGTCATTACTGTGGAGTAGTGGCATGGCAGTTTCAGGCTAGAGTTGTTGGCACCAGGGTGTGGCAACAAAGGTTATTCTAGGCAGTGCGTTGATGAATTGGCTCTGGAGAGCGTTGTTAAGAGGCTTATGAGCCGAGTGCAGTCCTGTAGTGTTTTCACCCTCTGACCGATGGTCTTTGGAAGGGGTGAACCAGGTCCCTTAGATCTTGTTGCGAGTTGGTGTTCCGTGATTAGGCAGCGGGAGACCAGTGTTGGTTTTATGAGGTAGCTTTGGGTAGCAGTTCCCCAGCTGTTAGTTCATATGGTTCTATTGAGGCGTTGTATGGTAAATGTTGCAGGTTTTTAGTGTTCTGTGAGAAGGTTGGTGGTCGTCAGTTTTTGGATCCTGAGTTGCTGTAGTTGGCCAGCAATGCAGTGCAGAAGATTAGAGCTCATTTGTGTCAGCTCAGAGAAGGTAGAAGAGGTACGCCGATGTACGGCGTCAAGTTTTAGAGTTTGAGGTTGGACAGTGCGTGTTTTTAAAGTTGCACCAATGTGAGGTGTGTTGAGGTTTGGTAAGCGAGGGAAGTGGTGTCCCCGTTTTATTGGACCATTTGAGATTCTTGAGAGCATTGGCAGAGTTGCATATCGGTTAGCTTTTCCTCTGTCATTGTCAGCAATGCTCGGTGTTTTCATGTATCGATGTTGAGGCAGTATGTGTCGAGCCCGTCGCTTAATGTGGACTTTGAGCCTTTGCAGTTGAATGAGGATTTTAGCTTCGAGGGGAAGCTTGTGAGCATTCCGGTCTTTGAGACGAAGGCGTTGCAAAATCGTTAGATCCGTTTGGTAAAAGTTCAGTGGAGGAGTTAGAGTTCAGAGGAAGCCGCTCGTGAGCGGGGAGGACGAGATGAGATTGCTTTATCCTGAGCTGTTTCAGTCTTAAGGACTTTCGAGGACGAAAGTCATAAAAAGGAGGGATTATTGTAACGGCCCAGGTTTTCATCCCGGTCTTCCAGGTATGCCCTAGGAGTATTTTGGTAATTTGGTCGGGCTGTTAGGGCCGTTTTTGTCTTTTTTAGTTGTTAAAATTATTGGATGGACTTAAGTGGGATTTTGATGCTTTGTGGATGTGTTTGGGCATGGTGAGATGCAAAAGAAAATTGAGGAGTAAAGATGTGTTTGTTGGGATTCGAACCCGGGGTGCTAGGAAGTCAGGTGGGTGGAGTGGCCAGTTGTGCCACAGGAGGTTCTTGTTGCTCTTTACGCGGCATGTCTTGGTTAGCCTTGAGTCTTTGGGGTTTTGGTCATTTGATTAAAAGAAAGGAAATTAGGTTTGAGTGTCTTCTTCTCCAAAACCCCCTAGCCGCCCAAGCTTCTCTCCCAAGCCCCCTTGCCATGCTCTTCTTCCCAAGCTCCATCGAGCGTCGTCCCGCTCGAGCAGCTCCTGTGCCGCACTAGCCCTGCCATCGCGCCAGCAGCCCCAACCATCAGCCATGTCGCCCAGTCGAGCAGCCCAGACGCCTGGCACCCAGCAGCCAGGTCACGTCGTAGCCCACCAGTGTAGCGTCGCTCATCCGCGCGAGCAGTAGCGTCAGCCCGCGCCCGTGCTCCCGTCGCTCGTCTGCGTGCAGCCAGTGCCCGCACTCCCGCGTCCGCGCCAACGCGCCTACACTCAGCAAGTCCGTCCATGCGCAGCGCAACCCCTCGCCGCCCATCGCCGCCCGATGGCTAGCCCCGACCTTGCCGCTGTCGTCCGTCCGCGTCCGCGTGCTTTTGTGAGTTGCTCCCGAGCTGAGCCCTGTTTATTTTATTATATTTAGGCTTATGGATTGTGATAATTATTGTGCTTGTTAGGTTCTCATTAGCTAGCTCGGGATCGATCATAGCTTAGGATTCTTGTGTGTAGTTGCCTTCCGACCAGGTAAGGATTTCATACCGGAGTTGTGTGGGCCCTGCGATATTATATGTGATTGTTGTTTGTATGCTTGTTTGTGTTTATCAGCATGTTTAGTGATAGGTGCTCTGCTCAATTCCTGACTGGCATGATTTCTTATGTTGTTTCTCATGTTAGTCCATGCTAGGTTGTTCCGTTCTGGCATGCTCGTTATCTGTTCTTGCTTCGTCGTATCATGCTAGGTTCGTTGTATCTGTTGAGCACGTATTGGATTTTTTGCTGTATCTGTTTATAGGTTTGAGATATGGTAGGTAGCATCATCTGGGCCAGGATGCATAACGTAACTTGCATGCACAACAGGGACGTACGAGGTGGTACTCCGTCCCTGATCCACATGCCCCAACGGTCGGGATGGTCGGGAGGTGGTACTCGTGGGTGAGGGTGGCAGACTGTTAAATGCCCCAACGGTCGGGATGATGACATGGCATTGCCTTGTCTCCGGCAGTCGGCACGTCCTTAGCGTGTTCGGCCGTAGCCCTTGATTGTCACCTGTTAGGGCAAGGACGGCTTCCTAGTGTAAGCCTACCACGACCGGTTCCTTAGCCTCAGGTGCGGTGGTTCAGGCTGACATAGTTCACGTGTCCAGGTCTCACACCCCTATGTCAGTGACACCAATCCAGAGATTTAGTTAGGCATGGTGACTGGACCTGGGCAGCTTGCCACTAGACCCGACACCCCCCATGGTTTGCAGTAGCATGCAGTGCGCGCACATGCTCATTACAGCGCCGACCGGAGAGCTCCTCGGGATCTTGAGTTCAGTGCACCTTTCTTATCGACAGTAGATAGGCTGAGGCCGAGACTTGTTTCTCGTATTGGATCGTATCGTGTGGTGGATTTTCCAGAGTAAGACCCTGAGATGGCATCCGAGGTTTATGTGTGGATTTAAGCTATGTGCTCTCTTCTGTGTTTATATTCATAGCTTGCATACCTTTCTGCTAGATGACCATGTATATCCTATTGTACCCCGGTTGGAGATTCTTAATGAGTAATTCGTTACTCACCCTTATTTTGTGGTTTTCCACAGGTAACCATGGTGCGAGACAAGATGGATGGAGGAGGAGCTGTGATCATGGAAACCCGTTGTTCGAACTCTGAGTTTATGTCTATGATTCTTTATGTTTTATTTTCCTCTGAATGCATGTAGCTGGGCACGGAGCCCTAGGTTGTTCTCTGATTGTTTTTACGGATTCTAGCACTGTTGTAACTATTGGAAGTTTTGAATGTTTTAAATAAATCTCTGATCAGAGTGAGTTTTGGAAATGTATTTGCCTTGGAACAGGTGCTTGGAAACAAGGACAGGTTTCGGGAATTTTGTATTGACTTTTTAAATGGATGTTTGTATGTTTTAGTTTTCACTTAGAATCCGAAAACCATTCTTGCATATTGTCTTTAACTTTTGGATGCATGCATTGAGGTAAAGGCCCATTTTAGGACCCCATTCGAGTCGGGTCTTTACAGTGATGCCCATCGGGGACTTACACACAAGGATGCCCATCGGGGTCTTACACCTCAAATCAATGATGCCCATCGAGGTCTTACACATACAGATGCCCATCGGGGTCTTACACCTACGGATGCGCATCGGGGTCTTACACCAACGAATGCCCATCGGGGTCTTACACCTCTAGCCATCAATGCTGCCCAACGGGGTCTTACACATCTAGGATGCCAATCAGGGTCTTACTCAAGCTAGACTCAGTGATGCCCATCGGGGACTTACACACAAGGAAACAGTGCAGTGCCCATCGGGGACTTACCTACACTGACACCGCATTGGTGCCCATCAGGGACTTACTCAAGCGGGACCTAAACTAGAACCCCTACAATCTCCTACACTATACATCACCTGTCTATCCCTAGCATGGAACTAACAAAATACAACAGGAACATGGATATGCCAGGATAGGAAGACCCTAGCATGGAACTAACAGGATACAACAGGAAACATAGATATGCCAAGATAAGAAAAACCTAGCATGGAACTAACAGAATACAAGCATAACACAAAACCGAAATCAAGAGAAAACATGAATCCTATCCACTAGAAGTTTCATACAGTTACAAGATACGACATGCTATCAAGTATTCGCAGGGTCCACACAACCCTGGTAAGAAATCCTTACCTGGAAGCAAGTAGAAAATAATGACCACAACCAACAAGTGACCCTCGAGCTTCTAAGTGAACCCGAGCAACCTAAGCAAACAATAAAATAAATCATCCTAATTAACCAAACAGCAGCTAGCATCTGAAGGTCCAAAAGAGTAGAGGTTTGGGAACTACCAATCGAGAAGCACTAGGTCTCGGCCCAACCCTCTCGGTAGAAACAGCTCTCGCGGCGGGGGTAGGCGGTCGTCGTGATGAGGCAAGCAGATGGCGCTTGCGCCGCGCGCTACCGGGCGCTGCGCATGATGCGCGTGCGTGGGAGTTGGGCGGCGCCGGCGTGCAGACGCGGACGAACGATGCGGCAAGCTCACGCTGGGACGGCGAGCGAGAGATTGGAGCGACGCGGCGCTGGCTTCGCGCGGTGCAAGTGACGACGCGCAGACGCTGGGCGCGATGCAGGCGATGGCGTGCGACTTGGCGGGCTGGCTGCGTCCGCTGCGATGGGGCTGCTGCATGGCCGGCGCTAACGTACAGGAGAGGCAGAGGCTGGGCGACGGTCTGGGTGACGTAAGGGTGGCTCATGAACCTAGCATGATACTACGAAGCAAGAATGGATAACGAGCATGCCAGTACGAAACAACCTAGCATGGAACTAACATGAGAAACAACACGAGAATCATGCCAGTCGAAATTCAGAATAGAGCACCTAGCATGGACGGCGATGCAGGCGAGCGTGCGCTGGGATGGCACGCGGACTGTACGGACGCCGACGAGCGATGCGGGCGAGGCGTGCGGCGCTGCTGGCGACGCGACACGGGCTGGGCGCGATGGCGCGTGAGTTGCTGTCGAAGGCGAGGGGGTGTGCGGCGCGACGGGCAGGGTCACTGGGCGACGCGATCTGCTTCTCGGCTGGTGCGATGGGCGTCTGAGCTGCTGGTGCGACGGGCAGGGGCTGCTGCTCTCCTCTCGGCTGGCTGCACAAAACAACAAATATCACCTCTTCTTCACTCGGCCAGCAAGAACACACCAAACAGAAGAAGAAGAAGGGATCGAGAACTCTTACCCGGACGACGATCGATCGACGTAGCTGCTTGGGGAGAGATGGGCACGGCAAAAGCTAGGGAGAGAGCTTGGGCGGCTAGGGAGTTTTGAAGAACACAAAAAGAAGAAAACCTAAATTCCTCTTTATTAAATCAAACACACCAAAATCCCACAAACCCAAAGCTAACCAAGACATACCGCGGAATGAGCATCAATAACAGCTTGCAGCACAACCGGCAACACTACTCAATTGACCACCGAGGCAACCCGGGTTAGAAACCCAACATCTACACTTTTAATTCTCTAATTTACTTTTGCATCTCTCCATGCCCAAACACATCCACAAAGCATCAAAACCCTACATAAGACCATCCAATAATTTTAACAGCTGAAAAAGATAGAAACGGCCCTGACGGCCCGACCTAATTACCAAAATACCCCTAGGGCATACCTGGAAGATCGGGATGAAAACCTGGGTCGTTACATGTTGGTTAGGAGATCTTAGATCTAGGCTTGAAGATGGTGAATGGCTAGATCTAGTGTGGCACAACAACAAGGAGAAGAAGAGCTTCTCGGATCTATGCTTGCAAGAGGAGAAGAAGCTTGGAAGAGGATGGAGCTTGGGAGATTGGAGATTCGACCAAGGGAGAATGAGGAAGAAGAAGAAGAGGAATGGGGGTGGAGTGGTCGGCTAGGGCAAAAGGGAAGGGAAGAAATGAGTTTTATTTTTCTTTTTCTCAATTAAAATACAACTTTAATCCTCCTTTTGGCCAAATGTCAAATGAGGTTCCCCCTTCGAGTCCCAGCTTTAACACCTTTTTTAAACTATTTTTTGTTTAATCTCGTACGACCTCAAACCTCTCCAAACAACTCTCGAACCGGGAACCTGAAATCGGAACACAAATAGCAGCTCAACACAAGTCTGGAAAAGCAACTAAAACCCTAGGCAATTACCAAAATACCCTTGAAGACTAAATGACCAAAATGCCCCTAGAAACTCAAACAACCCTAACACCCAACTGAAAATCAACGGAACGTACCTGGAGAACCGGAATGAAAACCTAGGCTATTACAGTTTCGATTTGTTTCTTGACTCTTGCTGAGTTGGTTTTGTGTTTCGGTTTCAGGTTCCCGGTTTGTGAATGCTTTCTGAGTGGTTTGGTGGTTGTTCGGTTAAAAGAGTCAACGAAGGGAGGATTGACAAGGGATTTGAAACTTTTCTTTTAAAGAAGAAAATAGGATTTAATTGTGTTGTTGTTGGGATTCGAACTAGTGATGGACAAGGAATTTGAAGGCTTGTCTTAACTTGCATAGGGTCACATTACGTTTATTTAAGATTTCTTGCAATTTGAAGATTTGTTAGAGATAACGATTTTACTAATGTTGTTGACTCTGTTTATATTTGAATGTTTTAAAGTCAAGAGAGAGTAGAGTGAGAGTAAATCAGGAATTTTCTGAAGCAATTTTCTCTGAAAAAGCCTAATTCATTCTCATACTTGAAATTTATTGCTCATTCCATTTTAATTCACTGCGTAAGAAGTATTTCGATATCATTTACTGTTTTGTTGTGAAGCAATGTATGATCAAAAGTAAACACTAGAGGGGGGTGAATAAGGTTCGCCAAATTTTTAGTTATTTAAAAATATACTTTCAAGATCTTAACTTTGTTAATCTACAATCATCCAACAAGCAATTATAATATGTACAAATTGAAATAACAAAAAAGTAATAGTTAAGGGAAGAGAGAAAGACAATGAAGTTTACAGTGGTTCCGAAATCCTACTTCACTCCCCTAGGCTTCTACTTGGGTATTTTACTCAAAGATTCTCTTGTTGGTAAAAACCAAACCTACACGACCTTGTTTTTCCTAAACTAAAGATAAACCTAAATCCTTTTCATGGGTTCAAGATTAAACCACTACTACCTAGGGATGTCCATTTTCCTAGAGGGGACCCGCCCCGAACGGGGCGGGGAATCCCCGATTAGGTGGGGAACGGGGTCGGGGATAGGGGAGAAAAAATCTGCGTTAGCTAAACGGGGCAGGGGACGGGGATTGCACTCCCCGTTCCCGATTCCCCGATCCCCGCCCCGATTATTTTATTTAATATTTTTTTTCTTAATTCTACTCCTTTAATTTTCAAATAATTATATCTTTGTTGATGATATTTTCTATGCATATAAATATTTTCTTTGATAATTAACATTATAGTTGAAACTTATAGATATATTTTTTTTTAAATCTAATTTTTTGAATTTTTTATCCAAAAAGTATAAAACAAAATGAAAAAAGAAAAAAAGAATTGTAAAAAATCCCCGCCGATGCCCCGTGGGGAATCCCCGCCCCGATCCTCAAAAAAAAAAACCGGGGATTTTTCCGGGGACGGGGATTGAATTTTGTGGTGGGGACGGGGACGGGGAAGCCATTCCCCGGCCCCGCCCCGCCTCGTGGACATCTCTACTACTACCCTATTTTTTTAAGGCTGAAGAGAAACCCAAATACTTTTACTGGTTAAGGATTAAACAAATTACATTTTCTCACAACCCAAGGTGTTCCCACACCTTAATACAAATCTCAAATACAAAATAAAAATAACTCTCACAAAGTACCTCTCGTAGGCAAGATTCGCAAGTTTGCCATTAACAACTACTTCACAAATTCACAATGTGCCAATTCAAGAATGTGTGAAGCAAATGAAACTTTTTGAAGCTGGAGAATAATAATGTTGTTGTCTCAATTTAGTTCTTGAAGCAATTTATTTAATGGAGAGAAGATGAACGGTGTCCGTGGGTAAAATGATCGACGGTCGAGATATGATGAAATGGTGCCATTGGATTTAGGACAAATGTAGTATATGGATAGGATTGAATGAATATAAGATGGGAATATTTTTGGTTAAAAAATAAAATCTCGTTTCTTATAGGCGATTTTTCTTCAAATCTTCATTTGTCCATATCTTCTTCATTTTAACTCGAATTTGCAGAATTCAAAATGCATTGGAATCGTCTCTCCAAGTTATACATGATAAACACCTTAAAACTCCAAAAATATCAGCAAAAAAAATTTCAAGTTTGTTATCATCAAAACATTAATGTATTAATTTAAGTAGGGGCCAAAAAGGCAACAATCTCCCCCTTTTTTATGATGACAAACTATAGTAGAAAAATAAAATATAAAGTAATGTGTGTGATGTAAGGTATGAACCACATGCATAATCAACACGCATAATTAATGATAACATGCTTTCATTTTCTTATTAACTCTCCCTGAATGGTAATTACTTGTAAGATAACTTATGCTAAATACATCAGAATCACTTACGCGCACCCTGAGAGGTTAAGCAACGATTCAGATGATAACATGCTTTTTGATAACATGCTTTTTGTATTGTTCAAGTTTACCACTATAAAAGTGGGAGGAGATTCGATGGATTTAGTTTCAGGTCTTTCGAGCACCCCCGAGAGGTTATGCAACGATTCAGATGATAGTGGATAGATTGACCAGGTAGAGAGGTTTCTCAAGCACTAGTTAAGATTGTTTAGATGGCCTCGTTGAGTTTTGTATGGTAGCGTTGCAAGCCTCTAATTTGGTGGGGCAAGGTTAGAGTTAGACAATTAGTGGGCCTAGAGTAACTACAGATTACTAGTGAGGCGATTCAGAAAATCCAGTCTCGATTGTGATGGGTTAGAATCACCAAGAGAGTTACATTAATGTTCATCGCATGGATTTAGGGTTTGAGGTTAACTCACATGTGTTCCAAAAGGTAGACCCGATGAAAGGTATCCTGAAGTTTGGTAAGAGGGGAAAGTTGAGTCCCTAGTTTGTGGGGCCCTTCTGGATCCCATGAAGGGTTCCGTAGTGGCCTGTCATGTAGTTGATGCCATTGTTGTCATGAGTGCACAACATGTTCGTGTTTTGCCTTTCGACACACCACATCGTTAATAAGTTGCTTTTAGTAGGTTGTGAGCCGTTGTAGTTAAATCGTGTTTTGAACCTTGATTGAGGAGGAGCTAATGCGAACTTTTACTTTAGGGTGCAAGCCCTTGGGTAACCGGGAAGATTAATCTGGTTGAAGTATTATGGAGAAGTCAGCAAGTGAGGAAACAACTTGGGAGCATGAGGATGACATGCGTTCTCATTAACTGAAGTTATTTTAGTCATAGGACTTTCGAGGACGAAAGTCATAAAAGGAAGGAATGTTGTAATGCCTCGCATTTTGTAACGGCCCAGGTTTTCATCCCGGTCTTCGAGGTATGCCCTAGGGGTATTTTGGTAATTTGGTCGGGCCGTCAGGGCCGTTTATGTCTTTTTCCAGTTGCTAAAATTATTGGATGGATTTATGTAAGTTTTTTAGGCTTTGTGGATGAGTTTGAGCAAGGATAGATGCAAAAGTTAAAATATAGGAAAATTGTGTTGCAGCCGGGGTTCGAGCCAGGGTGGACTTGTGTGCTAGATGAGAGCCTTGCCAGTTGAGCCACCAGGTGTTTTTATTCCTCTCTCCGCAGCATATCCTTGTTAGCCTTGAGTTCTTCGGGTTTTGGTGCATTTGATTAAATGAAAGGAAATTAGGTTTTTATGTTTTATTCTCCAAACCCCCCATGGCCGCCCAACCCTCTTCTCTCTAGCCATCTTGCGTGAGTCTTCTCCCGAGAGTCCTCCGAGTGTCGTTCCGGCCAGCCAAGCAACCAAGCCGAGCAGCCCGGTCGAGCAGCCCAGCCAGATCGCACCAGCAGCCCTAGGCGCCCAGCAGCAGAAGCCGCCCAGACGCTTCAGCGCGCGCAGCGAAGACGCAACCCAGCGCCAGCGGAGGCGCCGCGCACGAACCGCATGCAGCTCGCCGTCGCGCACCGCCGCATCGCGTTGCTCGCCTACGCGCGCCCAGCCTGTCCGCGCGCCCGTCGCCGTCAGCGCAAGGCTCGCGCCCAGCGCTGCGTCTTTGTGCGCGCACGCCGCCGCCTCGTGTCTCGCTGTCGCGCGCATCCATCGCGCCAGCGCCATGGCAGCGCGCCCATCCGTGCCCCCAGCACCGTGCCAGCGCCCAGCTCTGCCGCCCATCTGCGCCCGTTAGCGCCCAGCAGCAGCCCCGTGTCAGTCGAGCCGCGTGAGTTGCTCCCGAGCCGAGCCTTGTTTATTTTATTATATTTAGGCATATGGATTGTGATTATCATTGTTTTTGTTAGGTTCTCGGTAGCTATCTCGGGTTCGATCGCAGCTTAGGTTTTTGTGTGTAGTTGCCTCCCGTCCAGGTAAGGATTTCTTACCGGAGTTGTGTGGGCCCTGCGATGTTATATGTGATCGTTGTTTGTATGCTTGTTTATGATTATCAGCATGTTTAGTGTTAGGTGCTCTGTTCTGAATTCCCGACTGGCATGGTTTCTTATGTTGTTTCTCATGTTAGTCCATGCTAGGTTGTTCCGTTCTGACATGCTCATATCTGTTCTTGCTTCGTAGTACCATGCTAGGTTCGTTGTATCTGTTTAGCACGTTTTGGATTGTATTGGATTGTATGTTATTGATATGATAGGTTTGAGTGTAGGTAGGTAGCATCATCCGGGCCTGATGCATAAAGTATCTTGCATCCATGGCAGGGGCGTACGAGGTAGTACTCCGTCCCTGGACCCCATGAGGGTTTAGCTAACCCGACCGGTAGGCCCTACAATCTTGGGTGAGGGTGGTAGTCTGCGCGTTGCCCCAACGATCGGGATGATGACTTGGCATTGCCTCGTCCCCGGCAGCCGGCACGTCCTCAGCGTGTTCGGCAGTAGCCCCTGATTGCCACCTGTTAGGGCAATGACGGCTTCCTAGTATAAGCCTACCACGACCGATTCCTTAGCCTCAGGTGCGGTGGTTCAGGCTGACATAGTTCACGTGTCCAGGTCTCACACCCCTATGTCAGTTACACCGATCCAAAGATTTAGTTAGGCATGGTGACTGGACCTGGGCAGCTTGCAACTAGACTCGACAACCCCTAGAGTTGAAGTAGCATGCGGTGCGCGCATACGCTCATTACAGCGCCGACTGGAGAGCTCCTCGGGATTGTGAGCCAGTGCACCTTTCGTATCGACAGTAGACAGGCTGAGGCCGGGACTTGTTTCTCGTATAGGGCGTATTGTGTGATGTGGATTTTCCGGACTAAGACCCTGAGTTGGCATCCGAAGATTATATGTGATTTAAGCTATGTGCTCTGTTCTGTGTTTATATTCATAAGCTTGCATACATTCATCTAGATGACCATGTATATCGTATTGTACCCCGGTTGGGGATTCTTACTAAGTAATTCGTTACTCACCCTTATTTTGTGGTTTTCCACAGCTAACCAATGTGCGAGACAGGATGGCTGAAGGAGGAGCTGTGATCATGGGAATCCTGCTGTCATCTCTGACTTTTTATATTATGACTCTTGTCTTTTATTTTCCCCTGAGTGCATGTAGCCAGGCAGGGAGCCCTAGGATGTTTTCTAAATGTTTTGTGGATTCCAGCATTGTTGTATCTGGGAAGGTTTTGAATGATTTTAATAAATCTCTGATCAGAGTAAACTTTGGAAATGTATTTGTCCTGAAACCGGTGCTTGGAGACAGGAACAGGTTTTAGCAAACTGTAATGATTTCTGTTTGAATGTTGAATGTTTTAAGTTTTTAATTGGAATCCGAAATCTTATTTGCATATTGTCCTTTACTTTGAATGCATGCATTGGGGTAAAGGCCCATTTAGAGCCCCTTTTTGGGTCGGGTCTTTACAGTTGGTATCAGAGCTCAGAGTCATAGATTCTGTAGACTGACCTTGTAAGAACCCGACCCAAAATACGGTCCTAAACCTAGGTTCTCACTCAGCATGCAAGTTAAAATACTTCATCAAGCGGTTTAGTGCTCATATTTAAAACCTTTCAAAACATTTAGAAACGGGGAATGCTTAAAACATAATCAACAATTTTGTTTAAGAAAGTCCAACGAAGTAAAACAAGCCTGGCCAGTATATAAAAACATTCAAAACAGTTCAAACAACTTTTTATAATGTTTCCCCTAGGACTCATGTCCATCTACATGCTGAACAAATATGCAAACAATAAAGACAGAGTGCCTAAGCGGCTCCATGATCAATCACTCCCTCCGCTAGCCGTCCCAGGTCTTTGTCCCAAGTTACACGTGGAAAACCACGAAATAAGGGTGAGTATCAACATACTTAGTAAGAATCTCAACCGGGTACAATACGATACTTCAATCATCTAGCACCCTAGTATACATGCAAACAGTTACCAACACATATCATAGCTCAACGAGCTTACAAGGCAGAATCTGGAATCCTCAGAAGTCTCCTTCTTCCGACCTAATGATTGGCTCTCATAACCAATCCCGGGACATCTCCGAGGGTCTTTCTCCCTCGGCCAATTGATCAGCTCAAAAACCGATCCCAAAGATGTCCGACACCCTCGAGGGTCTTTCTCCCTCGACCATATGATCAGCTCAAAAGCCAATCCCAATGGGTGTCCTCAAGGGCCTCTTACCCTCGCTAATAAATCTGGACTATCGGGAGAGTACCCGAAGTCTGGCTCTAAACATGAAGGAACTGGTGTACTCACTAACATTAGCCCGGGTGAGCTCTCCGAACCGGTGACTAACGCGTGTGCGCGCACACCGCATGCTACTGCAACCGGCGTAAATGTGGGGGCCTAAGTACAAACTACGCGGGCCAAGTACTCATGCCTAAGACTCGGAAACGGTGTCACTAAACACAGTAGTGCGAGGCCCTCGGCACTCATCTGTGCAGCCTGTGCCACCGACCTGAAGCTAAGAACCGGCCAAGGTAGGCTTGCACCGTTGGCAAGGTTCCGCTCTAGCAGGCTACAAACTAGGCTTATGCCAATGAGGTAGCTAATCCTCATTGGCTGCTGGGGGGAAGCAATGTACGTTATGCTTCGCTCTACTCCCGACCGGTGGGGACAAGGTACGTTATGTCCGCTCTCAGCCTCTAGATGATGACAGCCCTAACACACTAGCTAGAGTATAGAGTAAACGATTCCTGGCTAAACATACATAATCATCATCAAACATACATAACCTAGCATGATACTACGAACTTAAAGCAGGAATCTCAAGCTTGCTGGAAGAACAATCCTAGCATGGCACTAACATGTACAAACAAGCAAACATGCTAGCAGGAATGCAATCACAAGCTGTCCTATCCACTAATCATGTTCATAAAAGTAAACATGCATATAAGGCATGATCAAGAAAGCATCGCAGGTCCACACAACCACGGTAAGGAATCCTTACCGAAACGAGCGAAATAACCTTCACAATCAAATAATGACCCTCGAGCTTTAAAGCGAAACCGAGCAACCTAAGCATTTTAAAAGCATCCTAAATAAATATACAAAGAACAAAGACTTAAAAAAATCTAAAAGGGATAGGTTTGGGAATTACCAACCGAGAAGGCACGGGTCTCGCAGCAAGGGGGGCGCTTGGCGCCGCTGCGCGGCTGGGTGCTTGCTCTCGCGCTAACAGAGCTGCTCTTTGGCGCGCTGGGCGCTAGCAAGGGACGGCGCTGCTTTGGGTGCGCGCGAGATCGCGACAGGCGCAGCGCTGGCCGGGCGGGCGACGCGGACGAAGCGCACGGCACGCAGACGCGGACGGTCTTTGGGCGCAAGCGCGCGGCGGCAAGGGCGACGCGTCGGCGCGCGGTCAGGGGCGCTCTGGTGCGGGACGGCGCGCAAGACGCCTGGGCGACCCGATCTGGTCGGTCGGGGCGTGTCTGGCAGCTGTGGGGGCGGCTGGCTGTCTGCAGTGCGCTGGCTGGGACGGCTGGCCGCCGTGCGCTGGGCTGTCAGGTGCAATGGCCGCCGGTGCGCTGGTGAGCAGTGAGTGGGGTGCGGTGTAAGAACCCGACCCTAAATACGGTCCTAAAGCTAGGTTCTCACTCGGATGCAAGTTAAATATTTCATCAAGCGGTTTAGTGCTCATATTTAAAACCTTTAAAAACTTTTAGAACGGGAATGCTTAAAACATAATCAACAGCTTTTGTTTAAGAAAAACCAACGAAAGTAAAACAAGCTCAGCAGATATATATAAAACATTCAAAACAGTTCAAACAACTTTTAATAATGTTTCCCCTAGGACTCTGTCCATCTACATGCTTTGAACAAATATGCAAACAATAAAGACAGAGTGCGGCGGCTCCCATGATCAATCGGCTCCTCCGCTAGCCGTCCGGTCTTGTCCCAAGTTACCCGTGGAAAACCACGAAATAAGGGTGAGTAGAAACATACTCGGAAGAATCCCAACCGGGGTACAATACGATACATCAATCATCTAGCACCCTAGTATACATGCAAACAGATACCAACACAGATCATAGCTCAACGAGCTTACAAGGTAGAATCTGGAATCCTCGGAAGTCTCCTACTTCCGGACTAATGATTGGCTCTCATAACCAATCTCGGGACATCTCGGAGGGTCTTTCTCCCTCGGCCAATTGATCAGCTAAAAAACCGATCCCAAAGATGTCTGACACCCTCGAGGGTCTTTCTCCCTCGACCATATGATCAGCTCAAAAACCAATCCCAATGGGTGTCCTCAAGGGCCTCTTACCCTCGCCATAAATCTGAACTATCGGGAGAGTACCCGAAGTCTGGCTCTAAACAGGAAGGAACTGGTGTACTCACGAACATTAGCCCGGGGGAGCTCTCCGAACCGGCGACTAACGCGTGTGCGCGCACACCGCATGCTGCTGCAACCGGCGTAAATGTGGGGGCCTAAGTACAAACTACGCGGGCCAGGTACGCATGCCTAAAGACTCGAGGCGGTGTCACCGAACACGATGAGTGCGAGGCCCTCGGCACTCATCTGTGCGGCACTGTACCACCGACTGAAGCTAAGAACCGGCCAAGGCAGGCTTGCACCGCTAAGCGGGGTTCCGCTCTAGCAGAGCTACAAACTAGGCTTATGCCGATGTGGTAGCTAAATCCACATCGGCTGCCGGGGGGAAGCAATGTACGTTATGCTTCGCTCTACTCCCGACCGGTGGGGACAAGGTACGTTATGTCCGCTCTTAGCCTCTAGATGATGACAAAATTTCTAACACACTAGCTAGAGTATAGAGTAAACGATTCTTGGCTAAACATACATAATCAACATCATTCATACATAACCTAGCATGATACTACGAACTTAAAGCAGGAATCTCAAGCATGCTGGAAGAACAATCCTAGCATGGCACTAACATGTACAAACAAGCAAACATGCTGGCAGGAATGCAATCACAAGCTGTCCTATCCACTAATCATGTCCATAAAAGTAAACATGCATATAAGGCACATTCAAGAAAGCATCGCAGGGTCCACACAACCACGGTAAGGAATCCTTACCTGGAAGCAAGTGGAGAATAGCTATCACAACCAAAAAGACCCTCGAGCTTAATACGAACTCGAGCAACCTAGGCATTAATAAAGCATCCTAAGTAAATACATACAAAGACCGAAGCTTAGAAAACACAAAGGGATTGGTTCGGGAATTACCACCGAGAAGACACGGGCCTCGCAGCAAGGAGGGTGGCTTGGCGCGCTGCTGGTGCGGCTGGGCGCCAAGGCGCGCGCACACGCTCGGTCGGACGCGCAGGCGCAGGCGGCGTATGTGTGTGTCTTGTACAAAGCGACGCGCGAGCGAGCGCCTCGGCCCCAGGTTGGCGCGCGCGAGGGGTCGCGCTGGAGTGGGCGCTTGCGCAAGGGTCGCGCCGAGCGCGGCGCGCGTTCGGGGCGGCGCGTCACGGGCTGCGTTGCGACCTGCGCGACCACGAGCGACGTCGGGCGGTCTTTGGCGCGCCACGTCGCGACGTCGGTGCGATGGGTGTGCGACGGTGGGAGCTTCGGTGCGCAGCGCGTCGCGCCGGGCGGCGCGGGCGGGTCGGGCGGCGTGGTCCGTGCGGTGCAGGGCCGAGCGCGCAGGGTCAGTCGCGGGCGGGGTGGTGCGATGGACCAGGTGGTGCGTGCGGCTAGGGCTGGGTGGCTCGGGGGTGGTTTGATGGTGTGGCTAGGGCTGCTCGGCTAGGGTTTTAGGAGAGAGAGAGAGAGAGAGAGAGAGAGACGGCCAACAAGGGGAAAAATAGGGGTTTCTTGATTTTTCCTTCTCTTCCTTATTTTAAATAATGTTAGGAAACCTAAAATTCCCTTCCCAAGGATTTTTCTCTTGCGGGTCCCGGCTAAAGAAATTCTTTTCTCTTTTTAGTTCAAATTCTTATTTAAAACTCCAATTCCACCATCTAGGGCAAGTGTTCAAATCCCAATGGGACCAATTAAATTCCAATTAATTTTGCTATCAACCGGAATGTCTCCGAACTTCTAATCAACTAACCCAAACTCCTTGGGTCTTGCAACCAACATTAATCAAGTCTCAACGAAGGCCGAAATGACCTCAAGCCCCAAAAATCCTCAACCTCCGACCGGGAGCAAAATACCAAAATACCCTTAAAGGTTAAAATACAGCTCTAACGGCCCATTTCAACATCCGAATAATGACCCGAAATCACCAGGTACCAAATAGAAAATCGGGCGTTACAATACTCCCTCCTTTTAAGACTTTCGTCCTCGAAAGTCCTAAGACGAAAAACAACTCTAGGAAAACTCCACTTTGGTTCTTAACCAACCAAGCTCCTGCTTAAGACAACACAAATCCTTCTTTGAAACCAACCCTCTTGGGTTCCCCAAGGCTCAAGCCCAACAGATACACGAGTCCGCCACGAACTATCTCAACCAAAATCCCGAACTAACACTCGAGCTTGAAGAAAACATGCGATAACTAGTCGGTGAGCCACATCCTCTGATTCGCACCAACTCTCAAACGATCTTACGACTCTAGGGCTCACTTATCCATGCTAACCCAACTCGGAACGCCTCTCTCGGTGCTACTCTCGATGAAACTCGTGAACGGGTCACAAGCTCTAAAACTCAACGCCACGCTCTGCAGAACTTCTCTGAATGCTCATAGTCATTATCAAACAACCTCGACCCTTCACCATGCCGACCAAACAACTGAACCTCCTGTGTTTAAGAAACTAAACGGCCGACTCATACTTCGCAAGAGACCTGCGAACCCCACCGGTTGCCTACAATCCTTAACGAAATCCAATTCGAACCACCAACCGTGATCGATCCCTAGGCAACCTTCTCCAACTAGCATGCGTCCCACAACGCTAAAGCAACCATCTTACGAAATCGAAGCACCAAAGCCAAGGGCACTTTTCTGGTTCACCAAACGGCTACCACCACACACACTAGCTGATACTTCAGCTTCGGCCACCCCTGAACGACAGGGTCTAAGAACAGACTCCACTCAGCCAAACTAATAAGCCGGAGCCCCTCAACGGCCGACAACAAACTTTCCAATGCAATCCGATCAGCCACTGGCCTAGGTGAACATCGCGCACAGAAAACAAACAACATTCCTCTCACGGAAACCTCGAGCGAAGAAGGAATAAAACATTACGTGGCTACTAGCAACACGATAGCTGGAGGATCGAAACTCAAGGGCTTTACCACCCAATGCCACGGCACCTCTGTGCCAACTCACTCAACTGTGGCTCAGCTAAAATGCCAACTGCGAATGCACAACGACTAAAAGAAAAGCCCGAGAAAGGCTTGCTTAGCAGAAACTCAAACCAAGCTCATAACGAGCAAAGCTCGCCTCCAAGCTGCCACTCAACTCTTAAGCCCATCTGGCTGCTCCAAGGACTTCCTCCTTATAGCTTAGACCTAACTCTTCTTCCAATCCAGAAACTCCACCCACGAAACATCGCGAGGAATAAGGATAGCGAGACCACAAGCTTGCGGATCCTGAACAACACGAGTCGGCAAGACTACCTCAAAAGTTAAAACTCGAGGCCGGTATCCACGGTGCAACTCAACTACCCAAGAACTAAGGGGTTCCACAAACTCCAAAGATCCAACAACCTTTCGCCAACAACTCAAGCCCTGGAACTGGCTGGCTTCGCCCTCGCGGGAACAAACACTTTCCGCTTGCTATCAAACAGACGCAGGGACACTCTCGCTAGGCTGACCACTGCGCTATTCTGATCAACTACACAACTCAGGAGCTAAGCTGACTCTTCCTTTACAGGAACGATTTCCTAGCAAGCGGACTTAGAAGGACAATGAATTTCACACACGCTGCCTGTCTTGCTCAAACTCAACAAAGAATAACAACCACCAACTCTTCTCGGAGGAAACATCCAAGGGTTCCTCAATCGCTTGAACCACCAACTAAGCACTAGCGGTACTTACTCAACCGCTGAGGGGGAGGCCAACTCCCAAAACTACCTGACTAGGAACAAGTCCTCGTATAACGCCCGCTTGCTCGAACAGAGCTAGCTCACAAAACAACATGGGAACCAAACCTTGGTCAACACCAAGCACCACCTCGCTAAGAATTCGAAAATCAACGTGGAGGTTACCAAGAATGTGCTCTAGCTTGTTAACCGCAACAAGAATCTAGCAACTCAACCGAGGAACACCGCTTGGTCCGACCGAGCTCGGTGAGGCTCTCCACAACTTAGGGTTCCACCGATCGCCCTCCGACACACACCTTTGTTGTCAAACGGTCTAACAGACAAATTGACTACACGAGCACATCTCCCTCCAAAGATCTCAACTATGCCGGCCAAAGCTCTTCCTTGCCACATCTCAGCAGCAAGCACGGCGATGCTCCACACAATCAAGAGTGCCTTACCACACTTGATGCAATGAGCGGCCGCTCGCCCCGCCCCGCCGACGATCCCGAGCTCTAACTCGCGATCGGCGCCGATTGCGACCCCTAGATCGCCCCACTCGGCGAGTGTCTGCTATCACTGAAGCGGGAACAACTGGAAGACCCAAACTTCCTCTTGCTCAAAGAATCACCCACATTGTAGCTTCTATCCGGTAAGGATCCGAACAACTCTCTTAGCCATGGCGGCGAAACTACGCGATTATGCTACCATCACCCTTGTTCGGCCAATCAACTCAAACCATCGACCAACAAGAAATGCCTCTACCCAGGCCAAGGGCCAACTAGCATAACTTTCCTACGCAACAACCCGGCTAACCGCACGGTAGCCTCTCAACCCAAGTTAGGGCACTTGCCAAGAACTAAAGTCCTAACTCCTCGGAATCGAGCACCTTTGGTTTCACAACCCGAAACCCCTCGTGGTTCTTGAAAAAATACACCACTAACGAGCTACACAAAAGTACATTGGCGTGTACAGCTCCAACTTGGTTCCTTAAGATCCAAACCAACAAGTATTCTCACACAAGGCAACTTTTGCCTCCCAATAGAGCCACTTCTAGCAAAGGAGCAACAAGAGTTCAACCCACTCAGGGTCAACTCACCACGGAATGCCACATTGGTCGACTCACTCTTACCAGAGCTTAACTACACCAATCTGACATACCTCATACCAATGTGCCCACTAAATGCTCCACTCAACCATCCAACTCATGGCTCTAACACTGGATCAACCACGCATCATCGATGCCAACCCTACTCATATTAGGGTAACTCCAAGGGTAGTCGAAACACACTACCGACAAGTCGGCTCACAAGCTCACACACAAGCGAGAACTCGACGCGCTAGCCCTCACCAACCTACAAAGATCCTTTGTACCCAACTCTCGGTGACCGTGGAAAGCTCTTACTTATCCTCGAACGACCTCAAACTTGTAGTTCTCTAGCTACCACCGAGCTAGATCTCTTATGCAACCCAAATAGGTGAAATCTCATGAATGGGTGCAGGACTAGTGGGGATGCTAAACTCCGGGCGGGTCTCGAAACCACCGCACAGTAGTGCCAACCGGCCCGAATCTAGGCCTCCTCTCAAAGCTTGGTGCCAACAGCACTACTTCCTTTACAACACAAACATCCCTTTACGGGCTTTAAGCCACTCGAGGGTAGGGAAGGTCACACTCAGTGTGAGGCAATGGCACTCAACACAAGAGTCTCAAGAATCGAGTAGACTACTCTCGACATAACGCTCTAACAGACAAGCCAAGGCCCACTTCGCATCCCACTCGATGCTCAACGAATACTCGAGCCAACCCTCGGGTGGCAAAGACACCTAGCTCCACACCGGAACATGCTAACAAGGTGCTTCTCTCTAATAGCCACCAAAACCACGGACGGATTAAGTCCTCGACAAGCAAACTCCACACTACCCCACGGCTACGAGGGTACTAAAAGAACCGGCCGCAAAACGATCAGAGGCTTGCAGGAGGACAAGATGTCTCTACATCTTCCTCAAAAGCTACTAACTTGGCGACTTGCTAATCGACCGGGTGGTGGTGGAGACTCTGCTGGTCCGCCTCTCACAGGACTTCCACCACCACACCTTCTTGCATCAAACAACACCACGAGCGGCGCGCGCTTGACCTCTAAACATCCGGTCATCGGCCTCAAACACCAGTCATCACAACACTTGGATGATAAACTCGATCCTGGCCAACCACCTTGCGCTAGCGATGAGGTCTCAAAACATCCAGCTCTAGAGGCTTCCACTTGCCAAACTCGGCGGCTCGATCAACGCCAACTATCTTATCAGCATAAACCTGCTGATCAAGCCCTCCCGGGAACCTCCGGGGCTACTGGAACTACAAGGAGGGGTGTCTTCTAAATAAACTCTACCAGCTGGGCTATCTATGCCCAAGACTCCTCACTTCCCGCTACAAACTGCGCCTGGGTCTCCGCTCTCTGTTAGCTAAAAGACCTGCCATCAACTCCTTCATGGCTGGAGCACACTCTGCTCAAGGAGTCTCACTCTGAGGCGTGCTATCCTCAACCCCCCCTACTCTTGGCAACTCATCTACCAGGGCCAAAGGTGGCCTACGGGTCTAGACAACCCTAGACGTGGCCTCAACATCCATACAAACGGTCCAACTAATCGGTCGGACATGCCAAGCGTCCTGCTCCTCAGAGTGCGATCCACGCACTAGCGACCTGCACGAGCACCTCCACCCTCTCACTAGGGGAGAACCACAACTGGGCCACAAATGGCATACGGGAGTCTAAGCTCTACCTCCCTCTGGGTGCGATCGACACACTGGCGATCTGCAAAAAGCATAAAACCTAGCCCACGCTGGGGTTCTCACTGCCAAACAAGGGTAACACATGTATACTAGATGCAGTATTGTAAAATAAAACCCTTAGCTTAATGAACTCAGACAAACTGACGACGCCAGAGTCATCGATGATCATGGGGGCAACAACCCGCAAAGCGAGTTAGTCTCTGAAATCTATGACTCGTGCTCGATACCAACTGTAAGAACCCGACCCTAAATACGGTCCTAAACCTAGGTTCTCACTCAGCATGCAAGTTAAATATTTCATCAAGCGGTTTAGTGCTCATATTTAAAACCTTTAAAAACTTTTAGAACGGGGAATGCTTAAAACATAATCAACAGTTTTGTTTAAGAAAAACCAACGAAGTAAAACAAGCCTGGCCAGTATATGTATAAAACATTCAAAACAGTTCAAACAACTTTTAATAATGTTTCCCCTAGGACTCTGTCCATCTACATGCTGAACAAATATGCAAACAATAAAGACAGAGTGCCACGACTCCCATGATCAATCGGCTCCTCCGCTAGCCGTCACGGTGGTCTTTGTCCCAAGTTACACAGTAGAAAACCACGAGAAATAAGGGTGAGTATAAACATACTCGGTAAGAATCTCCCAACCGGGTACAATACGATACATCAATCATCTAGCACCCTAGTATACATGCAAACAGATACCAACACAGATCATAGCTCAACGAGCTTACAAGGCAGAATCTGGAATCCTCGGAAGTCTCCTACTTCCGGCCTAATGATTGGCTCTCATAACCAATCCGGGACATCTCCGAGGGTCGTTCTCCTCGGCCAATTGATCACCTCAAAACTGATCCCAAAGATGTCCGACACCCTCGAGGGTCTTTCTCCCTCGACCATATGATCACCTCAAAAACCAATCCCAATGGGTGTCCTCAAGGGCCTCTTACCCTCGCCATAACTGACTATCGGAGAGTACCCAAGTCCGGCTCTAAACAGAAGGAACCGTGTACTCACGAACATTAGCCCGGGGAGCTCTCCGAATCGGCGACTAACGCGTGTCTTGCGCAACAACACCGCATGCCGCTGCAAACCGGCGTAAATGTGGGGCCTAAGTACAAACTACGCGGGCCGTACGCATGCCTAAATACTCGGAGCGCGTGTCACCGAACACACGGTGCGAGGCCCTCGGCACTCATCCAGTGCATCCTGTACCACCGACTGAAGCTAAGAACCGGCCAAGGCGGGCTTGCACCGCTGGCGGGGTTCCGCTCTAGCAGCTACAAACTAGGCTTATGCCGATGTGGTAGCTAAATCCACATCGGCTGCCGGGGAAGCAATGTACGTTATGCTTCGCTCTACTCCCGACCGATGGGGACAAGGCACGTTATGTCCGCTCTCGGCCTCTAGATGATGACAAAACAACACACTAGCTAGAGTATAGAGTAAACGATTCTGGCTAAACATACATAATCATCATCACCATACATAACCTAGCATGATACTACGAACTTAAAGCAGAATCTCAAGCATGCTTTGGAAGAACAATCCTAGCATGGCACTAACATGTACAAACAAGCAAACATGCTAGCAGAATGCAATCACAAGTCATCCTATCCACTAATCATGTCCATAAAAGTAAACATGCATATAAGGCACATTCAAGAAAGCATCGCAGGGTCCACACAACCACGGTAAGGAATCCTTACCTGGAAGCAAGTGGAGAATAGCTATCACAACCAAAAAGACCCTCGAGCTTAATACGAACTCGAGCAACCTAGGCATAAATAAAGCATCCTAAGTAAATACATACAAAGAGCGAGCTTAGAAAACACAAAGGATTGGTTCGAGAATTACCACCGAGAAGACACGGGCCTCGTAGCAGGAAGGAGGGTGGCTTGGGCGCCGCTGCTGCGTGCTGGCGCTGGCTGCTGCGGCTGGGCGCTTGCGACACGTCGGGCGGACCTTGAGCGCAGGCAGCGTGGCGTGTGTACAGCAAAGGCGACGCGCGAGCGAGCGCTCAGCTTGGCGTTGGCGCGGCGCGAGGGGTCGCGCTGGAGTGGCGCGCGGGCGGGGTCGCGCTGAGCGCGCGGCGGCAGCGGCGGGCGGCGCGTCGAGGCTGCGTTGCGGCACTATGCGACCACGAGCGACGTTGGGCGGTCTTTGGCGCCACGCACGCGACGTCGGCGGCGATGGGTGTGCGACGGTGGGGCTTCGGGTGCTGCGCGCGTGCGTGCGGCGCGGGCGGCGTAGGCTGGGCGGCGTGGTCAGTGCGCGCGCAGGGCCGAGCGCGCGGGCTGTCGCGAGCGGGGGGTGGTGCGATGGACCGGGTGGTGCGTGCGGTTAGGGGCGGGGAGTGGCTCGGGGTGGTTCGATGGTGTGGCTAGGGCTGCTCGGCTAGGGTTTTAGGAGAGAGAGAGAGAGAGAGAGAGAGAGAGAGAGAGACGGCCAACAAGGGGAAAAATAGGGGTTTCTTGATTTTTCCTTCTCTTCCTTATTTTAAATAATGTTAGGAAACCTAAAATTCCCTTCCCAAGGATTTTTCTCTTGTCCCCTACTAAAGAAATTCTTTTCTCTTTTAGTTCAAATTCTTATTTAAAACTCCAATTCCACCATCTAGGGCAAGTGTTCAAATCCCAATGGGACCAATTAAATTCCAATTAATTTTGCTATCAACCGGAATGTCTCCGAACTTCTAATCAACTAACCCAAACTCCTTGGGTCTTGCAACCAACATTAATCAAGTCTCAACGAAGGCCGAAATGACCCTGAAGCCCTGAAAATCCTCAACCTCTGACCGGGGAGCAAAATACCAAAATACCCTTAAAGGTTAAAACAGCTCTAACGGCCCATCCGAACATCCGAATAATGACCCGAAATCACCTGGGTACCCGAAATAGAAAACTGGGCCGTTACATGCGGCTAGGGCGGCTAGGGTTTCTTGGTGAGGTCGGCTTGGAGAGAGAGAGAGAGAGAGAGAGATTGCAAAACAAGGGGAAAAGGGATTTTCTTGATTTTCTTTCCTTTTTCCCTAATTAAATAGGTCTAAAATCCCTTCCCAAAGCTTCCTCTTTCCAAACCCGGCCGAAGAAAACTTAATTTAAAAAATAAAACTCTCTTTTCCTACGAACTCCCCAAGACCATTTAGGGCAAGGGCTCAAAACCCAATGGAAGCACCAAAATTACAATTAATTTTGCCATTTTCTAAAACACCTCCAAACTTCCAAACAACTTGCCCAAACTCATTTGGGTCTTGCAACCAACAACCATTAAGCTTCGACAAAGGCAGGAATGGCCTCAAATCTTGAAAATCCTCAAAACCACGACCGGGGCAAAAGACCAAAATACCCCTAAGGGTTAAAATAGCTCTAACGGCCCATCCGAACATCCGAATAATGACCCGAAATCACCTGGGTAACCGAAATGGAAAACTGGGCCGTTACAGACCTTTTGTTGTAGGTCGTTTTCCCCATGATCACCAGCACTTCGACAGTCATCAGGTACGCCTAAGTTTTCTGTTTTTTAGAAAATGGTTAAGAATTTACAATACTTTTCATCTAGTGTATGCCTTGTTTTGTGTTGTGGTGCGGAGACGAGCAGGTTCTGACTCGTTGTTGGTTCGGGTCCTGAGCACCATCATGCCAACTTCCCGCAGTGTAAGATGTATGTTTGTAGCTTGTCAGGGTACCCAGATAGATCCAGATACCGCTGAGACATCGTCCCAGAGGGAGGCAGAGATTAGACTCCCGTAGGCCCTTGTGGTGTGGTCCAGTTGTTAGTTTTCCCCTAGAAAGAGGGTGGAGGCGTTTTGCCCTGGAGTACCACTCCAAGAGAGGAGTTAGCTTTGGCTTTTGCTCATGTTGATGCTTGTGGAGCAGGTCCCAGTGGGGGCTAGCCTGGGGGGTTCAGGTGTGGATCTTGAACCTTAGCAGATTGTTTGATCGCCCAGAGAGTAGCTGCAGAGTTAGTGGCCTTTGTGGAAGAGGTAGAGACATCTTTGTGCTCTTGTATTTGTTGTTGTTTTGTAGCCAGTAAGTCGGAACTCTGTGTTCAAGGGTGCAGCGAGCAGTGTACCCATCGGACTTGATCCGTTGGTGGTTTCCCAGTTGTTTAATAGAGTTGAGCACTCTTCTTTTGGTGAGCCCTATAGTAGGGCTAGCTGCTGCATGTTGAGAGAGCGGGCCAGAGTTTTGGTGAGCATCAGGTGGAGATGCAAGAGTAGGCCGTGAGACTTAAGTTAGATGAGATGTCATAGTCAGGGTTGTCTGAGTTTTGAGCCCTTGTATTGCTAGCCTTAGTTTTTGTCACTTGAGGTTGTGACCTTGTTGGCCCCATTTGTAGTAAGAGGTGGATTTGGTAGTAGTGGCACTTGAGGTGCCTTGATTGGTGTGCCGCTTTGGCACTAAGTCTGGTTCAGGCCTGAGTTTGGCATGGGTATAGCAGATGGTTCTATATCCCGTCCGGAGTTCAGCACACTCCTTTAGCCTTTGGATCCGTTTATGGCAGTTGCACCTGTTTAGGTCTTGCAAGAAGGCTAGTTCAGTGGTAGTCGAAGGACTACAAGCGAAAGGATGTTCATGAGGTGCCGGAGTCTCTTCCCAGAGTTACCGGGGGTTAAATAACTCAGCAGGTTGACGGTTGGTAAGTGTTAGTGCACGTGAGTGTAAAGACCCGACCCAAAAAGGGGTTCTAAATGGGCCTTTACCCCAATGCATGCATTCAAAGTAAAGGACAATATGAAAATATGATTTCGGATTCCAATTAAAACTTAAAACATTCAACATTCAAACAAAAATCATTACAGTTTGCTGAAACCTGTCCCTGTCTCCAAGCACCTGTTTCAAGACAAATACATTTCCAAAAGTTTACTCTGATCAGAGATTTATTAAAATCATTCGAAACCTTCTCAGATACATAAATGCTGGAATCCACAAAACATTGAGAAAACATCCTAGGGCTCCGTGCCCGACTACATGCATTCAGGGGAAATAAAAGACAAGAGTCATAATATAAAAAGTCAGAGATGACAGCAGGTTCCCATGATCACAGCTCCTCCTTCAGCCATCCTGTCTGGCACCTTGGTTACCTGTGGAAAACCACAAAATAAGGGTGAGTAACGAATTATTCAGTAAGAATCCCCAACCGGGGTACAATACGATATACATGGTCATCTAGATGAATGTATGCAAGCTATGAATATAAACATAGAATAGAGCACATAGCTTAAGTCCACGCTTGGACCTCGGATGCCATCTCAGGGTCTTAGTCTGAAATAATCCACCACACAATACGCCCTATACGAGAAACAAGTCTCGGCCTCACTGTCTCATCGTCGATACGAAAGGTGCACTAGCTCAAGATCCCGAGGAGCTCTCCTGGTCGGCGCCAGAATGAGCGTAAGCGCACACATCGCATGCTACTGCGCACCATTGGGGTGCCGGGTCTAGTGGCAAGTCGCCCATGTCCAGTCACCATGCCTAACTAAATCTCTAGATCGGTGTCACTGACATAGGGGTGTGAGACCTGGACACGTGAACTATGTCAGCCTGAACCACCGCACCTGAGGCTAAGGAATCGGTCGTGGTAGGCTTACACCAGGAAGTCGTCCTTGCCCTAACAGGTGGCAATCGGGGGCTACTGCCAAACACTCTGAGGACGTGCAGGCTGCCGGGGACGAGGCAATGCCAAGTCATCATCCCGACCGTTGGGGCATTTAACAGTCTGCCACCCTCACCCAAGATTGCAGGGCCTACCGGTCGGGTTAGCTAAACCCTAACGGGGTCCAGGGACGGAGTACTACCTCGTACGTCCCTGCCATGGATGCAAGATACTTTATGCATCGGGCCCGGATGATGCTACCTACCTACACTCTAACCTATCATATCAATAACATACAATCCAAAACCGTGCTCAACAGATACAACGTACCTATCATGGTACTACGAAGCAAGAACAGATATGAGCATGCCAGAACGGAACAACCTAGCATGGACTAACATGAGAGAACAACATACGAAGTCATACTAGCCAGGAATTTAGAACAGAGCACCTAAACTATACATGCTGATAATCACAAACAAACATACAAACAACAATCACATAGAACATCGCAGGGTCCACACAACTCCGATAAGAAATCCTTACCTTGGTCGGGAGGCTTCTACACACAAATCCTAAGCAGCGGACAATCCCGAGCTAGCTAACGAAACCTAGCAAACACAATAATAATCAACATCTATAAGCCTAAAAATAATAAAACAGCAGGCTCGGCTCGGGAGCACTCACACGGCACGGCGACACGAGACTAGGCACTACCGCAGTGCGGTGCGGCTTGGCTTGCTGCGTTGGCTGCTACTGGGCGAGGGCGAGTCTTTGGGGCGCTGGCGTGCGCGGCGCGGCGCGCTGGCGTGGAGATGCGGACGCAGAGACGAGCCGCTCGGCCTAGGGCGCGCGGTCGATCCGAGTCTTTGGCCTACGAGCGAACTGGGCGACCTGCTGCGACGGCGAGCTGGCGATCCGGGCGACTCGACTGCTGGGCGTGCGACGGGCGATCTGGGTGCGACAGGGCTGCCGACGATGGAGCTGCTGTGCTACTGGGCGAACGGCAGGGCGATCTGGGAGCGATTTGGCCGGGCGATGGAGCTTGCTGGTGCGACGAGCTCGGCTGCTGGGCTTCCCTCGACTGGCTGCACCAAACACACACACACACACAACCCCTTTTTACATTCGGCCAGCAAGAATCCTTAATGGAGAAGATGAAGGGACGAAGGACTTACCCGGAATGATGATTGAACCTCGGGGCTGCAAAGGGAATGAAAAATCGGCAAGGGGGCTAAGGAGAGCTTGGCTTGTGCGGCAAAGAGGATGATGGAGGAGAAAGACAAAAGACCTAATTTCTTTTTCATTTAACCAAATGCACCAAAACTCCAAGATCCAAGGATAACCATAATATGACGCAGAAAGAGAAACAAGAGCTCTCTATAGCTCAACTGGCACGCATCCCCACAAGCTTTCCCGGAGACCTGGGTTCAAATCACAGCTGCTACACAAATTCCTTTACAACTAACCATGCTCAAACCCATCCACAAAGCCTCAAAAACTTACATCAAACCATCCAATAATTTTATCGACTGGAAAAAGATATAAACGGCCCTGACGACCCGACCAAAATACCAAAATACCCCTAGGGCATAACTGGAAGACCGGGATGAGAACCTGGGCCGTTACAATGAGTCTCACGCTAGTGTTAAGGCCAAGAGATCTTTGTGGATGGTAGTGCGGTCAACTAACTTGGAGTGCCTAAATCTGAGGAGTGTTGAGCATCGTAGATGCGAGTTGGCCCAGCTGAGGGGCCGTGAGTTGGATGCTTTTGAGATGAGTTGGATGCTTATGAGATGAGTTGGGTGCCTATGAGATGAGTAGGATGCCTTATGAGAGAAGTTGGACGCCTTATGTGTAAGCACACTTGGTAGAGACTTGGTATAAAGTAAGTTCGGTTTGGCATCGTTATGTTTTAGCAGAGCAAGGTTGCCACTGCTTCGTGTATCGTGTGGAGATGGAACTTTTGGTGTTCCTTTGGTTGATGGTATCTCTGCCAGAAGTTAGTGTTGCCTTTTGGGAAGCACCTGTTAGTCTTGGATCTCTGAAAGAAGCTTGAGAGTAGTGCGCGCAAGTGTGTTTCGTGTAGTTCGTTCTGGTGGCGAGAGTTTCAGAACCATGTAAGGTTTGCATTGAAGAACTAGTGCTCAGTTCTTGGAGAAGTTGGACTCCAGGTGGATGTTGTAAGGCTTTAGTTGAGGTTGTAAGGATACCGTGCTCGTAGTCGGGTTGTTGCTTAGGCAAGTTTGTTAAGTTGAACCTAAGCTTGGTTGGTGGAACCTCTTGTGTTCTTAGTTGTAGTTCAGATGGTACTGAACAAATGGTGGTTGTAGTGAAGCCGTGTAGTTCCTGACCGTAGTTGCTAAGGGTGTTGCTCAGAATCCTTACCCTGGGTGGAAGCTACGATGTGGCTGATGCTTTGAGTAGGAGGATGACACATTCTGAAGCATTTCTGGTCTTTTTGGTTTCGAGGTTCGGAGCAGGGCAGCATGGTTGTGATGCTGAAAAAAAAAAGGAGTTGTTTGTTCAGGTAGTTGGCTGTTAGACCGTTAGACGACAGTGTGTGTCAAGGGTTGCCGAAGAACCCTAGTTGTGGAGAGCCTCACCAGAGCTCAGTCGAGCCTGTAGTGAGTTTCAGCTGGCGCCGAGTCGTGTAGGTTGTAGCCTCGGGTGAGTTCTTTGCGATCTTGGTAGACCGCGCGGCTAGTGTTTGTTTGGAGTAGAGTCCGGATTGGTTCCAGTGTGGTGGCAAGTTGGTGCTTGGTGTTGACCAAGGTGTGGTTTTTGAGTTGCTAGAAGTTAGCCTTGCTCGTGGGGCAAATGGTTTTGCCCTGGCGGATGTCTTTCCTGTTTCCAGAGTTTGAGAGTTGCCCTTATTTGGTGTTTGAGGGTGAATCTTCTCTTGCCCGTGGTTGGCGGTCCAGTCTGTGGTGGACCCCTTGTTGTTGCCTCTGGGAGAGTTGGATGTTGTTGCTTTAGCTGAGCAAGACAGAGAGCGTGTGTGGAGCTCTCTGTCCTTCGGTTGTCCGCTTGTAAGGATCTGTTTCTCCTTGGGAGTTGTTAGGTTATTCCTTGGTCTTGGAATTGGTGGTAGTGGTGCTAGTAGGCGGAAAAGTTTGTTGGCAGCTTGGAAGCAGTTGTTTGTCCAAGTTAAGCGGACTCTTGAGTGGTGTTCTGGAGGTTGTAGTAAGGGCTGTTCTGCTCCTATGAGTGTTTGGCCTAGTTGGTTAAGGTTTTTGTGTGTTGGCATGGAAGCTGTTGCACCTTTGTAGTTGAAGAACTCCTTTGTATCAGTTGTGGGTTGAGGTTGCACCATTGTGGTTGGATTAGGGTCTTGACCTTTTGAGGGATCCTTGCTGGTTAGTGTGGCTTGTGCTCTGCCAGACATTATTGGTATTCTGGTTCTTGGTAGTTGGTGTTAACCGAGTAGTGGAGTTCCGTTTATGAAGTTTCGGTGGGAAGGTGCAATAAGCCTAGCTAGAGGGTTAAGTCTGTATGTGTTATCGTTTGGACTTGTGAGATGTGTTTCATATTCGAGGCAAGCTTCGTTCCGTTGCTTGCATGGAGGTAAGTTTGGTGGAGGGAGCCCTCTGGGGCCCGATTGTTGGCAGGCTGACTTGTCCAGCCAGTGATTTGAGTCAAGCTAGAGTTGAGTGGATTAACATAGCTATGCAGTTTGTAGTTGTTTAGGCTTCTGAGTTCGTAGCACTCAAGTTCTTGGGTTGTAAGTTTCGTGTGGGAGATGTCAGTTAGTCGAGGTTGTTGTGTGAGTTAAGATTTTTGGAGGATTGGTTTCAGTAGCTAGAGCTCGTACCTCGTTTCGTGTGCAGAGGCCATTTCTTTGGAGTAGAGGCATGTCAGTTTCAGGCTGGAGTTGTTGGCACCAGGGTGTGGCAACAAAGGTTTTTCTAGGCAGTGCGTTGATGAACGGTGGTTCTGGAGAGCGTTGTGAAGAGGCTTATAAGCCGAGTGCAGTTCTGTAGTGTTTTCACCCTCTGACCGATGGTCTTTTGGGAGGAGTGAGCCGGATCCTTCAGAACTTGTTGTGAGTTGATGTTTCCGTGGTTAGGCAGCGGGAGACCCGTGTTGGTTTTATGAGCTTTCCTTGGGTAGCAGTTCCCAGCTGTTAGTTCATATAGTTCTGTTGAAGCGTTGTATTGTAAGTGTTGCAGGATTCCAGTGTTCTGGGAAAAGGTTGGTGGTCGTCAGTTTTGTTTTGGGTCCTGAGTTGCTGCGGTTAGCCAACAGCGCAGTGCAAAAGTGTAGTGCTCGTTTATTGGTAGCTCTGAGCAGACAGAAGAGGTACGCCGATATACGGCGTCAAGTTTTAGAGTTTGAGGTTGGACAATGCGATTTATAAGGTTGCACCGATGTGAGGTGTGTTGAGGTTTGGTAAGCGTGGGAAGTTGAGTCTCCATTTTGTTGGTCCATTTGAGATGCTTGAGAGGATTGGCAGAGTTGCATATTGGTTAGCCTTTCCTCCGTTGATGTCACCGTGCAGTGTTTTCTTGTATCGATGTTGAGGCAAAGATGTGCCGACCCATCGCTCATTGTGGACTTTGAGCCTTTGCAGTTGAGTGAGGATTTGAGCTTCGAGGGGAAGCCTATGAGTATTCTGGTCTTTGAGTCGAAGACGTTGCGTAATCGTGAGATCCGTTTGGTAAAAGTTCAGTGGAGGAGTTGGAGTTCTGAGGAAGCCGCTCGTGAGCGGGGAGGTCGGGTTGAGTTTGCAGTATCCTGAGCTATTTCAGTCTTAAGAACTTTCGAGGACGAAAGTCATAAAAAGAAGGGAACATTGTAACGGCCCAGGTTTTCATCCCGGTCTTCGAGGTATGCCCTAGGGGTATTTTGGTAATTTGGTCGGGCCGTTTATGTATTTTTCCAGTTGCTAAAATTATTGGATGGATTTATGTAAGTTTTTTAGGCTTTGTGGATGAGTTTGAGCAAGGATAGATGCAAAAGTTAAAATATAGGAAAATTGTGTTGCAGCCGGGGTTCGAGCCAGGGTGGCCTTGTGTGCTAGATGAGAGCCTTGCCAGTTGAGCCACCAGGTGTTTTTGTTCCTCTCTCCGCAGCATATCCTTGTTAGCCTTGAGTTCTTCGGGTTTTGGTGCATTTGATTAAATGAAAGGAAATTTGGTTTTTGTGTTTTATTCTCCAAACCACCCATGGCCGCCAAACCCTCTTCTCTCTAGCCATCTTGCGTGAGTCTTCTCCCGAGAGTCCTCTGAGTGTCGTTCCGGCCAGCCAAGCAACCCAGCCGAGCAGCTCGGTCGAGCAGCCCAACCAGATCGCACCAGCAGCCCCAGGCGCCCAGCAGCAGGCTGCCCAGACGCCTAGGCGCCATAGCCGTCGCGCAGCCCAGCGCGCCGCCAGAGAGGTAGCACGCACGCACTGCATCAAGCGTGCGATCGCCGTCGCAGCCGCCGCATCGCGTTGCTCTCCCACGCGCGCCCAGCCCGTCCGCGCGCCAAACGCCATCGCCCAGCCGAGCTCGCGCCCGCGCGCTGCCGTCCACCGCCCGGCCAGCGCGTCGCACCTCGCGCGCGCCAGCGTCTTTGTGCCGCTTCGCCCGCTTTGTGTCCTCTGTCGCAAGGTCACAAGTCTGCGCTAACTCTGCCCCCCATCTCGCCCCTCGCCAAAAGCAGCCACACACGCCGTCTTTGCTGCCCGTCCGCGTGTCAGCCGAGCCGCGTGAGTTGCTCCTGAGCCGAGGCTTGTTTATTTTATTATATTTAGGCATATGGATTGTGATTATCATTGTTTTTGTTAGGTTCTCGGTAGCTAGCTCGAGTTTGATCGCAACTTAGGTTTTTGTGTGTAGTTGCCTCTCGGCCAGGTAAGGATTTCTTACCGGAGTTGTGTGGGCCCTGCGATGTTATATGTGATCGTTGTTTGTATTCCTTTTTATGATTATCAGCATGTTTAGTGTTAGGTGCTCTGTTCTGAATTCCCGACTGGCATGGTTTCTTATGTTGTTTCTCATGTTAGTCCATGCTAGGTTGTTCCGTTCTGGCATGCACATATCTGTTCTTGCTTCGTAGTACCATGCAAGGTTCGTTGTATCTGTTGAGCACATTTTGGATTGTATTGGATTGTATGTTATTGATATGATAGGTTAGAGTGTAGGTAGGTAGCATCATCCGGGCCTGATGCATAAAGTATCTTGCATCCATGGCAGGGGCGTACGAGGTAGTACTCCGTCCCTAGACCCCGTGAGGGTTTAGCTAACCCGACCGGTAGGCCCTGCAATCTTGGGTGAGGGTGGTAGTCTGCGCGATGCCCCAACGGTCGGGATGATGACTTGGCATTGCCTCGTCCCCAGCAGCCGGCACGTCCTCAGCGTGTTCGGCAGTAGCCCTGATTGCCACCTGTAAGGGCAAGGACGACTTCCTGGTGTAAGCCTACCACGACCAATTCCTTAGCCTCAGGTGCGGTGGTTCAGGCTGACATAGTTCACGTGTCCAGGTCTCACACCCCTATGTCAGTGACACCGATCCGGAGATTTAGTTAGGCATGGTGGCCCGGACTGGGCGACTTGCCACTAGACCCGGCAACCCCGAGTTGCGATGCATGCGGCGGTGCGCCGACCGGAGAGCTCCTCGGATTGTGAGCGATTGCACCTTTAAGTATCGGCGATGAGAGCCGTGAGGCTGGGACTTGTTTCTCGTATAGGGCGTATTGTGTGATGTGGATTTTCAGGACTAAGACCCTGAGTGTGCATCCGAAGATTATATGTGATTTAAGCTATGTGCTCTGTTCTGTGTTTATATTCATAAGCTTGCATACATTCATCTAGATGACCATGTATATCGTATTGTACCCCGGTTGAGGATTCTTACTGAGTAATTCGTTACTCACCCTTATTTTGTGGTTTTCCACAGGTAACCAAGTTGAGAGACAGGATGGCTGAAGGAGGAGCTGTGATCATGGGAATCCTGCTGTCGTCTCTGACTTTTTATATTATGACTCTTGTCTTTTATTTTCCCCTGAATGCATGTAGCCGGGCACGGAGCCCTAGGATGTTTTCTAAATGTTTTGTGGATTCCAGGATTTTTGTATCTGGGAAGGTTTTGAATGATTTTAATAAATCTCTGATCAGAGTAAACTTTGGAAATGTATTTGTCCCAAAAGATGCTTGGAGACAGAATGTGTTTCAAAGAAATCGTAATGATTTCTGTTTGAATGTTGAATGTTTTAAGTTTTTAATTGGAATCCGAAATCTTATTTGCATATTGTCCTTTACTTTGAATGCATGCATTGGGGTAAAGGCCCATTTAGAGCCTCTTTTTGGGTCGGGTCTTTACACATTTTCAGGTTAGTTTCTAGTTTGTTTATTATATGGGTATCTCGGTAATTTTAGCCATAAAGGCCTCTTTTTGTTTTTGCAATTAAATGAGTATTGTTGGGTTAATTTGTAATTTAAAAGAACTTTTGGGAAATTCGTTGGGTTGAATTGTAAAAGAAGTTTTGGAATAAAAGTAAGTGAGTTTGGTTAATTAAAAGGAAAGAAAAATGAGAAACTGGCTTTTGATGTAAAGACCATTTGAGTTTTAAAAGGGAAAAATAAAGGAAATAAGCATTTTAAAAGAAAAAGGGTATTCTTCATGTTGATGGTTTCGTGCTACGACGAGATTGATTTTGGATATGTTTTGTTAGGTTGTCGTGGTTCGAGTTCACCCTAGATTGAAACTATTGGTTTGGACTGTGTTGACTTTTCACGTAAGGGCCATCTCTACTTGGGTTGTGTGGACCCTGCTCAAGGCGAAGTTTATTGTGTAGTTTTGCATGCCGTTCGAGAATGAAAGTTTGATGTGTGTCTGTTGTCATGTTGTTTGTTTTGCTATTGATTTGTCTACTCTGAAGATGCTTTGGGATTATGGGGTCCCGGGGTGCTACTCTGTATACTGTTTAAAATTACCACATTTTGTGTTCGTGACTAATACCTCGAGATTATGGGGTCCCGGGGTGCATCCTATTTGTTATTTATAATTGTATCTTGTTTCTTGTAGGCATGCCGGGATTATGGGGTCCCGTTGTCTCAATTTTTCTGTTGCATGTTCTTTTGTTCTTTGTATAAGCATGCACTGTTGTTGGTGACATGTGAGTTATAGCTAGTCCCGGTTCTGCAAGTAGTATCCTACTAGGATGCCAGTTAATTGTGAAGCATGTTTGGGGATCTGTTAGGGCTAGGCTATCAACCGCCCCTGTTATGAAATTATCTTCTTGTCATCATCTAGTGGCAGTAGAGAGCACGATGTATGTTGTTCTCATTGGGTCGGTGTCGTTGAGGATCTTTATCCCGCGCCCGATAGCCGGGGATGTGATGTAACATGCCGCCCCTGGCGATGCCTATTTTGTGGCCCTTTTAGGTGGCCCTTGATTGTAAAGACCCGACCTGAAATACGGTCTTTAACCTAGGTCCTCACTCAGCATGCAAGTTAAATATTTTAGCAAGCGGTTTAGTGCTCATATTTAAAACTTTTCAAAACATTTGGAAACGGGGAACACTTAAAACAGAACCAACAATTTTCATAAAGAAAATCCATCAAGGTAAAACAAGCCTGGCCAGTATTTATAAAAGAACATTTAAAACAGTTTAAACAACTTTAAAATCATTCCCCTAGGACTCTTGTCCATCTACATGTTGAATAAATAATGCAAACAATAAACGACAGAGTGCCGGCAGTTCCCATGATCAATCAGCTCCCTCCGCAGAGTATAAACATACTCAGTAAGAATCCCCAACCGGGGTACAATACGATACATCAATCATCTAGCACCCTAGTATACATGCAAACAGTACGAGCTCAGAAGCAACAAGTTGTCTCAGGCTAACTGCCGGTCTAGAAATTGCCTATTTAAGGACTTACAACCGCAACCAACACTAGGTTCTACAACTTGATGCCCATCGGGGTCTTACACAACCTAGGACGCGATGATGCCCATCGGGGGCTTACACCTGCTAGACTCAGTGATGCCCATCAGGGACTTACACACAAGGATGCCCATCAGGGTCTTACTCCACAAATAAATGATGCCCATCGGGGTCTTACACATATGGATGCCCATCGGGGTCTTACACATACGGATGCCCATAAGCATCTTACACCTCAAATCAATGATGCCCGTCGGGGCCTTACACATACGGATGCCCATCGCGGTCTTACACCACTAGCCATCAATGCTGCCCAACGGGGTCTTACACATCTAGGATGCCCATCGGGGTCTTACTCCAGCTAGGATCACGGAGATGCCCATCGGGGTCTTACACTCCCTAGCAACCTTATGATGCCCATCGGGGGCTTACACATAAGGGAACAGTGCAGTGCCCATCGGGGACTTACCTACACTGGCACCGCATTGGTGCCCATCAGGGGCTTACCCAAGCGGGACCTAAACTAGATACCCCTACAGTCTTCTACACTATAGATCACCTGCCTATCCATAGCATGGAACTAACAGAATATAACAGGAATACAAGGATATGCCAGAATAAGAAAACCCTAGCATGGAACTATTAGAATATAACGGGAATACAAGTACAACACAAATTGGGAAGCAAGAGAGATCATGTAACCTATCCACTAGAAATTTCATACAATCACAAGATAAGGCATGCTATCAAGTATTCGCAGGGTCCACACAACCCCGGTAAAAAACCCTTACCTGGAAGCAAGCAGAGAATATCAATCACACCCAACAAGTGACCCTCGAGCTTCTATGTGAACCCGAGCAACCTAAGCAAGTAATAAAATCACCCTAATTAAACAATCAGCAGCTATTATCTTAAGGTCCAAAGAGTGGAGGGTCGGGAATTACCAACCGAGAAGACACCAGGCTCGGCACCAAGCTATCTCTGCCAGGCAGGCTCACGGCAAGGCTACGTGATAAGGCAACCCTAATTCTCAGCCCAAAGATCCAAGCTTATGATGAAGCAAGAACCCTTGAATTAAGAGATTAACACCTCCTTATAGATTTGGGAACAACCAAGAGAAAAGGCTAGAATTTGATTACCCCTTAAGATCAATGATCTAGAAGCAAGATATGGAAGATCTTGTTCTAGATTGAGTCACTCCACAATCAAGCTTGATCAAGGCTGGATTGAATGGCTCAAATGCATTCTATCACAAGATTGCAAGGGAAACTTAGAAAAAGAGACAAAGAACATGCCAAAAAATTCTAAGAAAATGATCTCTTGTAGAGAGCTAATTTTCATTCAATCAAAATCTGAGTTTTACAACTTACTTCATGGCTATTTATAGCCTATGAAAGTTAAACCTAAAATAAAGAAAACCAACATAATTACCATAATGCCATTGTTGCAAAATATAACCTAAAACATTAAAAACAAGATTTTAAACATAGACTTGCATAAAAGCTCCTAAAATCTGAAAATTGATGTTTGTGTTGCCAACTCTAACATTTGTATTTCCCCTTGTCGAATGATTAAGACATTTAAATCAAGTCAAATGTCATTAATTCCATGGACAACTTCAATCTTGCATACATTGACTTCCAAAGCATCAAATGGTTCCTCTTCCTTGAAATGGTCTCTAGCACTTGAAATGAATTTTGAATTGAAGCTATCCACTGTCGAAGGTGAAGAATGAATGCTTGTTGAATCTTCTTTGCTTTGGATCGTGTAATAGGTCCAAGTGCAACTTGTGGAACTCCATTATCCTTATCATCTTCCCCCTCTTCGAAAGGATTCGTCCTCGAATCTGGAAGATCGATTTTGTAGGCATTGTTGTTAATCCTCTCAAGAACTTGAAAAGGACCATCTCCTCTTGCATGTAACTTGGTCTTCCTTTGAGATGGAAATCTCTCCTTTCGAAAATGAACCCAAACCCAATCTCCTGGTTTAAAAATGAGTTCCTTTCGTCCTTTGTTAATTCGCGAAGCAACTTGGAAATTTTGTTTCTCAATTCTCTCTTTCACATCCTTGTGCAAATTCTTGATCAAATCTGCCTTATTTGTTGCTGCATCACTCACAAAAACATTAGACGGAATAGGAAGCAAATCAAGAGGTGTAAGTGGATTAAATCCATAAACAACTTCAAAAGGAGAACAATGAGTGGTACTATGAATTGCTCTATTGTATGCAAACTCTACAAATGGCAAGCATTCCTCCCAAGACTTAATGTTCTTAGAAATAATAGCTCTAAGCAAAGTTCCTAAAGTTCTATTAACCACCTCAGTTTGCCCATCAGTTTGAGGATGACATGTGGTTGAAAACAGTAGTTTAGTGCCTAATTTACCCCATAATACTTTCCAAAAGTGACTTAAAAATTTAACATCCCTATCACTAACAATAGTTTTAGGAATTCCATGTAATCTTACTACTTCTCTAAAGAAAATATCAGCCACTTGCTTTGCATCATCCGTTTTGTTACATGCTATAAAATGAGCCATTTTACTAAATCTATCAACCACAACAAAAATACTATCTTTACCCCTTTTGGTTCATGGCAAACCAAGGATAAAATCCATAGATATATCAGTCCATGGTTCATTAGGTACATTCAAAGGAGTATACAATCCATTTGGTTGGGTTCTAGACTTAGCCGCTTTGCATTTAAAACATTGACTACAAACCTTATGAACATCATGTTTCATCTTAGGCCAAAAAAAAATGTTCATGCAACATATCATAAGTTTTATGAATCCCAAAATGTCCCATTAAGCCACCACCATGGGCCTCTTTCACAAGTAAATCTCTTATAGAACAATTAGGAACACAAAGTTTATTTTTCTTAAACAAATATTCATGAAAGACATAATAATCATCCAAAACTTTTCCAACTCGACAAGATGCAAAAATTGGTCCAAAATCTTTGTCGATTTATATAGCTCTTTAATGTGCTCAAATCCAAGAATTTTTGCAGATAAGAGAAGTAAAGAGATTGTACCTTCTTGACAATGCATCAGCCACGATATTATCTTTACCTTGCTTATATTTGATCACATAGGGAAATGTTTCAATAAATTCTACCCACTTTGCATGCCGGGCGGTTCAATTTACTTTGACCCTTAAGATGCTTCAAGCTCTCATGATCGGTGTGAATCACATCACGAACTCTCTAGGCCATAAGTAGTGTTGCCATACCTGCAATGTACGAACTAAAGCAAACAATTCTTTATCATAGGTAGGATAGTTCAATGCTGCCCCATTTAGTTTTTCACTAAAGTACATCAAAGGCCTTCCATCTTGCATTAAAACAGCACCTATGCCCAAACCACTTGCATCACACTCAATTTCAAATGTCTTTTCAAAGTTAGGCAAGACAAGCAATGGTGCATTGGTTAATTTCTCCTTAAGTTCATTAAAGGCTTTATCTTGCATTTCCCCCCATTGGAACACAACATTTTTTTTACCAAATCATTCAATGGTGCAGCTATGGTACTAAAGTCCTTTATAAACCTCCTATAAAAGCTAGCTAACCCATGAAAACTCCTTACCTCACTTGCATTTGTTGGCGTTGGCCAATCGCGAATTGCCTTAACTTTCTCAATGTCCACTTCTACTCCATTTTTACCAACTATAAATCCAAGAAAGTTAACTTTTTCCATGCAAAAACAACACTTATTCAAATTAGCATAAAGTTCCTCATTTCTAAGTGTAGTTAGAACAGACCTAACATGTTCGACATGTTCAAGCAAAGTCTTTGAATAAATTAGAATATCATCAAAATACACAACAACATACTTTCCTAAATATTCTCTCAAAACATAGTTCATTAAACGCATAAATGTGCTAGGAGCATTAGTTAGTCCAAAAGGCATAACAAGCCATTCATACAACCCAAACTTAGTTTTGAAAGCTGTTTTCCATTCATCACCTACATGCATTCTAATTTGATGATATCCAGATTTTAAATCAATCTTTGTAAATAAGCACGAACCATGCAATTCATCAAACATATCATCTAGTCTAGGAATAGGATGTCGATACTTTCTGATGATTTTGTTGATGGCTCTACAATCCACACACATGCGCCAAGTTCCATCTTTCTTTGGCACCAATATGACAGGTACTGAGCATGGACTCAAACTCTCTCGTACATAGCCTTTATCAATGAGCTCCTCCACTTGTCTTTGAATTTCCTTGGTCTCGGTTGGATTGGCTCTATAAGCTGGCCTATTGGGAATGACAGCCCCTGGAATGAAGTCTATTTTGTGTTCAATTCCTCGAATGGGAGGTAGTCCTTTAGGTACTTCATCTTGGAACACATCCTCAAATTCCTGTAAAAGAGATTGAAACACACTAGGCAAAGAAAGAGTATTATCGTTAGAAGCCAAATATCCTTCCTTGTACATAAGCACAAAGATTGGTTTTTGGGAAAACATTGCCCTTCTCACCTCTCCCACTCTAGCAAAACAGCTCACTTTTTTTGACTTTTTTTCATTTTCATCACTTTTTCCACTCTCCCTACCACTTTTTTTCTCTCTTTTATTTTTCGCTATTTTCTCACTCACTTCTTTTTTTTCTTTTAATTCTTTTTCTTCATACGCTCTCTTTTTTTCCTCCAACTTCAGTTGATCAACATATACATCATTAGAACTTAAAGGTACAAGAGTTGTTTTTCTTCCATCTTTTGTGAAAGAATACCTATTCAAATAACCATCATACATGACCTTCCTATCAAATTGCCAAGGTCTACCAAGCAATATATCTCCAGCGAGCATAGGTAACACATCACAAAGAATTTCATCTTGATATTTTCCTAAAGAAAAAGTAATTAAAGCTTGAGAAACTACCTTCATTGCCCCACTATCATTGAGCCATTGGAGCTTGTATGGTTTAGGATGGTGTTGAATTGGAATTTGCAACCTCTTGATCAAAAATGTACTTACGACGTTGGTGCAACTTCCACTATCAATAACAAGACTACAAGGAGTCCCATTAACGAGACATCGTGTATGGAATAAGTTGTCTCTTTGGTCATCAACATCATTCTCCTTAATTTGAGTGGTAAGGAGTCTTCTTGTTACAAGGGCCAAATGACTCCCATCTTCCAATTCCTCCTCATTCTCATTTTCTTTTTCATCAATTAACTCATCTTCGTCGCTGTCCTCTCCATCGGTGACAACTTGTCCATTTTAATGATCATGACTCTCTTGTTAGGACAATCACGACTAATATGTCCACTCCCTTGACATTTCCAACATTTGATATCTCTATTTCTCTCTCGAACCTCCTTATATCCTTCCATTTTATCCTTGCCTTTAGAACTTTCGGCATTGTCGTTTTTGTCAAACTCATACTTGCCTTTTGGCTTCAAATCAACCTTAACATTATTTGCATTCTTTTTCCAATTATTGGCGTAAAAAAGTAGTAGACTTAGAAGAAGAGTACCTCTTGGAATTCTCCTTCTCCCATGCTAATTGTCCTTCAATTTTGACAGCAAGGTGTAACAATTCCTTCATATCAAAGTAAGGTTGTCTATCAACTTGATGAGCCAATTGTCGGTTCAACCCGCCAAGGAACCTAGCCATTGTATCCTCCTCATCTTCGTTAATGCATGCTCTGTTCATAAGGACCTCCATTTCCTTGTAATAATCCTCTACACTTTTGGATCCCTGTTGCAAAGTATAGAGCTTTTGCTTGAGTTCTCGAGAATAATGTTTAGGAATGTACCTTTTTCTCATTAGTGTCTTCAACTCCTCCCATGTTTCAATTGGTTCTTCAAAATTTCTCCTCCATTCGGATTTCAAAGAAGCCCACCAAATATTGGCATAATCACAAAATTCAGCAACGGCAAGTTTCAACTTCCTTTCTTCACTAAAGTTGTTGCAATCGAAAACATGCTCAATTTTGCTCTCATATTGCAAATACTCCTCCGGATCAGATTTCCCATGGAAAGTAGGAATTTTAAGCTTTACTCCCCCTACTCCTCTTTCATATTGGTTCTCCCTTTCGACCCTTCTAGGTGCTATAATTTCCCTGCCCCCTCTTCTTCCTCCTCGTCCCCCTCGACCTAAAACTCTCCCTCCCCGTGGATTGTATCCCGCTAAGAGGTTAACATTATCTTCTCCATCTTCATTTTCAACTCCTTCATAATTAAAGTTATCCTCCCTCCCTTGAGGATTTCCTAAAGCTACTTCCATTCGCTCCAACCTATCGCTTAAGGAATTAACAACTTGAGTTAAACGATTAATGACCCCACTTTGAGCTTCTCTCCACCTAGCTTCACTAATCTCCTCTCCATCTCTCCCATCTTGATTCATGGTTGTAAAATAGTAAAATATATATGAAGGACCTCACACACTCAACTCACTGAATTTTACACTCGGAATGCTCGTGTTTATCACACACAAAGGTAGGCTATTTGGGAAAGTGGCTAAAGTTTGATAAAGGTAGGCTAATATGGATAAAGCAAATCTTGTAATAGTGAGCCTTACAAATCAGCCAAGACAAGAAAAATTATGAAATAACAAAATCAAGAACAAAAAGAAATAGAAAGAAAGATAAATGTTCAGATTTTTTTTTTCGGATATATGGAACACTCAGAAGGAAACAAACAAATGGACGTTTGAAATTACTAATTTGAGTAAATGGCCTTCTTGAAGAATATAGATAACACACCGATCTAAATTTTTGTAGATGGACAATTTGACAAATTCGATCGTTAGCAAGGTGTTATAACTGGAAACAACAGTAGGCACATGGATAAAAATAAAAGATAAAATCAATTCAAATATAGGGTTGGCCACAAGGATATAATGAAATCAAATCTAGAGTAGGCCACAAGGAATTTGATGGAAAAGAAAGATAAATATCTGGCAATTTTTTTTTTTTTCGGGTAAATTACACACTGAAAAAGAAACCCACAAACGAATGCTTTACGTTGCTAATTTGAATAAGTCGTCTGCTTAAGGATTAAAGATAACGTACTGATCTAAATATTTGCAGAAGAACAGCTTGTCAAATTCGATCGTTATAGAGGTATTACAATCGAAAATATAAGCATTCAATGCAACAGTTTAAAATTGGACAAGAATAATTCAAGATCGAACCATGAACTTTTTTTTTTTTTTTTTATAGATCCAACAATGATGAAAAAAAAAGAGAAACAAGATTTGAACAAGAAGATGAACGAATTGCTGAAAGTTAAAGATAAAATCAAATCTAGAGCACAAAGATGCAACCTATGCTCTGATACCAAATGATAAGGCAACCCTAATTCTCAGCCCAAAGATCCAAGCTTATGATGAAGCAAGAACCCTTGAATTAAGAGATTAACACCTCCTTATAGATTTGGGAACAACCAAGAGAAAAGGCTAGAATTTGATTACCCCTTAAGATCAATGATCTAGAAGCAAGATATGGAAGATCTTGTTCTAGATTGAGTCACTCCACAATCAAGCTTGATCAAGGCTGGATTGAATGGCTCAAATGCATTCTATCACAAGATTGCAAGGGAAACTTAGAAAAAGAGACAAAGAACATGCCAAAAAATTCTAAGAAAATGATCTCTTGTAGAGAGCTAATTTTCATTCAATCAAAATCTGAGTTTTACAACTTACTTCATGGCTATTTATAGCCTATGAAAGTTAAACCTAAAATAAAGAAAACCAACATAATTACCATAATGCCATTGTTGCAAAATATAACCTAAAACATTAAAAACAAGATTTTAAACATAGACTTGCATAAAAGCTCCTAAAATCTGAAAATTGATGTTTGTGTTGCCAACTCTAACATTTGTATTTCCCCTTGTCGAATGATTAAGACATTTAAATCAAGTCAAATGTCATTAATTCCATGGACAACTTCAATCTTGCATACATTGACTTCCAAAGCATCAAATGGTTCCTCTTCCCTTGAAATGGTCTCTAGCACTTGAAATGAATTTTGAATTGAAGCTATCCACTGTCGAAGGTGAAGAATGAATGCTTGTTGAATCTTCTTTGCTTTGGATCGTGTAATAGGTCCAAGTGCAACTTGTGGAACTCCATTATCCTTATCACTACGTGCGGCAGAGGCGAGCAGAAGGGGACTCTGCTGGGCGCGCTGGCTCAATTGTGCAGACTCGACGGCGTTGGTGCGCTGTCGTGCAAACGCGGGCATACGAAGCGACACGGCGAGCTCGCGCTGGGACGGCGCTGAGGATGGGCAGAGCGACGCGGTGCCGGCTGCACACGATGGAGGCGACGTCTCGCGGAGGCTGGGCACGATGCAGACAATGGCTTGTGGCTATGCGGGCTGGCTGCGACCGCTGCGGTGGGGCTGGTGCAGGGTTGTTCGGTGCGGTCTGGGGCTGGTGGCTACGCGAGATGAGGCAGGGGCGAAGGCGGCGTCGGGCGGCGAGGCAGGGGGCTGGCGACTGTAACGGCCCAGTTTTCTATTCGGGCTTTTCAGGTGCTTTAGGCTCAAGATTCGGTTGTTCGGTTGGAACTTTAGAGCTATTTTAACCCTTAGGGGTATTTTGGTCTTTTGCTCCCCGGGCAGGATTTGTGGGTGTTCAGGATTCCAAGGTCACCCCTGCCTTTGTCGAGGCTTGATTGTTGTTGGTTGCAAGACCCAAGATGTTTGGGCTAGTCGTTTGTAAATTTGGAGGTGGTTTGGGTTTTGGCAAAATTATTGTTAAGTTTAGTGCTTCCTTTGGGATTTGAGCTCTTACCCTTAATGTTGATTTGGGAGTTTGAATTAAGTGAGTTTTATTTATTGGAAAAGATTGCTTCAGCCGGGTTTCGAAAGAGGAAGCTTTGGGAAGGGATTTTAGACCCATTTAAATTAGGAAAAGGAAAGAAAATCCCATTCCTCCTTGTTTTGCAAGTCTCTCTCTCTCTCTCTCTCTCTCTGCTTGCCGAGCCCCACCAAACCCTAGTCGAACTAGGCTGCCCTGCCGCGCCGCATCAGCAGCACTGGCCCATGCACCACCGTCAACCCCTGCTCTGCGCCCAGATGCCCCACGCTCGCCGGCACCTAGCGCAGCCCCGCATCGCTCGCTGCGGCCCAGATGCGTCGCCCGTGCGTCGTCCCAGCGCCGCCCTGCACCAGGTCGCTCATTCCCTGCCTCGCCCAATTGTCGCACGCTCTGCATCGCTCGCTGACGCTCACTGCTTTTGCTCGCCACGTCACTGCGCGCGCGAGCCATTACAGTAGCCAGACTTCGGGCCTTCGCCGCGCGCTCCCCATGTCCCTGTCGCGGCTGCGCTTGCGCCCACCTCCCAGCGCCCTAGAGCCGAGCCTGCTCCTTGCTGCCGACAGCCTGCCCTGCTGTGTTGGGGTGGCCCAAGCCTTGTGGCTTCTAGGATGGTAATTCTCGAGTCTTTTCTCCCTTGGGTCCTAAGCTATTGGCTGCTGTTTATTTAATTAGGTTTCTTTTATTAAATGCTTAGGTGGCTCGGGTTCTCTTAGAAGTTCGAGGGTCGCTTGGTTGATTTGTGATAGTTATTTCTGCTTGTTTCCAGGTAAGGATTCCTTACCGTGGTTGTGTGGACCCTGCGATATTATCATGATGTGCCTTGTATGCTTGTTGACTGTTATGAGCATGATAGTGATAGGCCAGCTATGATTGATCTCTTGCTAGCATGTTTGCCTGATTGTACATGTTAGTGCCATGCTAGGTTTGTTCTTCCAGCATGCTTACGATTCCTGTTTTAAGTTCGTAGTATCATGCTAGGTTAAGTCTGATTGATATGGATTATTGTATGTTAGCCAGGAATCATTTACTCTGTACTCTTAGCTAGGATAGTAGGGTTTGTCATCATCCAGACGCTGAGAGCGGACATAACGTACTTTGTCCCCACCGGTCGGGAGTAGAGCGAAGCATAACGTACCTTGCTTCCCCCCGGCAGCCGATGTGGATTTAGCTACCACATCGGCATAAGCCTAGTTTGTAGCTGCTAGAGCGGAACCACCGCCAGCGGTGCAAGCCTCGCCTTGGCGGGTTCTTAGCTTCAGTCGGTGGTACAGTTTGCATGATGAGTCTTGAGGGCCTCGCAAAGATCGTGATTAGTGACACCGCTTCTGAGTCTTAGGCATGCGTACCTGGCCCGCGTAGTTTGTACTTAGGCCCCCACATTTACGCCGGTTGCAGCAGCATGCGGTTTGCGCGCACACGCATTAGTCGCCGGTTCGGAGAGCTCCCCCGAGCTAATGTTCGTGAGTACACCAGTTCCTTCGAGTTTAGAGCCAGACTTCGGGTACTCTCCCGATAGTCCAAATTTATTAGCGAGGGTAAGAGACCCTTGAGGATACCCATTGGAATTGGTTTTTGAGCTGATCATATGGTCGAGGGAGAAAGACCCTCGAGGGTGTCAGACATCCGTTGGGATTGGTTTTTGAGCTGATCATTTGGTTGATGGAGAAAGCCCCTCAAGGATGTCTCAGGATTGGTTATGAGAACCAATCATTAGGCCGGAAGTAGGAGACTTCCGAGGACTCCGGATTTTTCCTGGTAAGCTCGTTGAGCTATGATCTGTGTTGGTAACTGTTTGCATGTATACTAGTGTGCTAGATGACTGATGTATCGTATCGTACACTCGTTTGGGGATTCTTCTTGAGTATGTTTATACTCACCCTTATTTCTGTGGTTTTTCCACGGTAACTTGTGACAGCACCGGGACGGCTAGCGGAGGGAGCTCATTGATCATGGGAGCTGCCGGCACTCTGTCATTTATTATTTGCATTATTTGTTCAGCATGTAGTTGGACAGGAGTGTAACGACCCAGGTTTTCATCCCGGTCTTCCAGGTATGCCCTAGGGGTATTTTAGTAATTTGGTCGGGCCGTCAGGACCGTTTATGTCTTTTTCTAGTTGCTAAAATTATTGGATGGATTTATGTGAGTTTTTGAGGCTTTGTGGATGTGTTTGGGCATGGGGAGATGCAAAAGGAAAATTGTGTGTTAAAAGTGTGTTTGGTGGGTTTCGAACCCAGGCGGTCTGAGAAGTCAGGTGGGTGGTGTGGCCAGTTGAGCTATGGAGAGCTCTTGTTGCTCCTTCCGGGTCATTTTATGGTTAGCCTTGGGTTTTGGAGTTTTGTTGTATTTGGTTAAAAGAGAAAGGAAGCTAGGTTTGCATTTCTTCTCCAACACCTCACTTTGCCGCACAAGCCAGCCTCCCCAGCCAGCCAGATTCGCCGGCGCCAGCGATCCACCGTCGCCAGAGATCCGGCTGTCGCGACCACCGCCTTGCCGCCGCAGACGCCCTCGACCAGCCAGCACCGATCCGGCCGAGATCGATGATCGCTTGTCGCGAGCGGTCGCAGCCGAGGGAAGCCATCGCCCGATCGCACCGATGAGCCCGTCGCGCGCCAGCGAAACTCGTTCAGATCTGCCGGCGGCAAAGACGCCCGACGCGTCGGTCGGCCACCACGCCGCCGCACACCCAGCGCCCAGATCCGTCCATCGCGCGCCCGATCCTCGCGCGCGGCGCGCCAGTAGCACCGGTTCGCCATGCAGCAGCAGAATCGCCGTGTCCGCGCGCCTTCGCTCCGAGCCGCTCGCCCGCACGCCCAGACGCTCGCTCGTGCTCAGCCGCTCGCCCAGCGCCCGCGCGCCTTCTTACCGGAGTTGTGTGGGCCTGCGGTATATTTGTGATTGTTGTTTTGTATGCTGTGTATGATTATTAGCATGTTTAGCCCTAGGTGCTCTGTGCAATTCTCGATGGCATGAACTCTTGTATTGTTCCTCATGTTAGCCCATGCTAGGTTGTTCCATTACGGCATGTTCGATATCTGTTCTTGCTTCGTAGTATCATGCTAGGTTCCTTGTATCTGTTGAGTACGTATTGGATGCATTGATTGAATTATTATTATTGCTATGGTTTAGAGTTCGGTAGGTAGCATCATCCGGGCGGATGCATAACGTAACTTGCATCCCCGACATGGACGTGCGAGATGGTACTCGTCCACGATCCCGCTTAGGGTTTAGCTAACCCTAACGGTACCGCCCTGCGCAATCTTGGGTGAGGGTGGCAAATCGCTTATTGCCCCAACGGTCGGGATGATGACTTGGCATTGCCTCGTCCCAGCGAGTCGGCACGCGTCCTCGGCGTGTTCGGCCGTAGCCCTTGATTGCCACTGTTAGGGCAAGGACCGCTTCTGGTGTAAGCCTACCACGACCGGTTCCTTAGCCTCAAGTGCGGTGGTACAGTGACATAGTTCACGTGTCCGTGTCTCACACCCCTATGTCGGTGACACCGATCCGTAGATTTAGTTAGGCATGGTGGTCAACACGGGCGGCTTGCCACTAGACCCGCACCCCGAGTTTGCGGTAGCATGCGGTGCGCGCTTACGCTCATTACAACGCCGACCGAGAGCTCCTCGGGATCTTGAGCCAGTGCACCTTTCGTGTCGGCGATGATGCGCCGAGGCCGGACTTGTTCCCGTATAGCGCGTATTGTGTGGTGGTTTTATTTTCCGGACTAAGACCCTGAGTTGGCATCCGAGGTCCAAGTGTGGACTTAAGCTATGTGCTCTATTCTGTGTTTATACTCATAGCTTGCATACATTCTTCTAGATGATCATGTATATCGTATTGTACCCTGGTTGGGGATTCTTCTTGAGTAATTCGTTACTCACCCTTATTCTGTGGTTTTCCACGAGTAACCAAGCGCGAGACAGATGATGGTGGTGGAGGAGCCGTGATCATGGAATCCTGCTTTGTCATCTCGACCATTTTATTATATCATGACTCTTGACTCTTGTTATTTCCCTGAATGCATGTAGACGGGCACGGAGCCCTAGGATGTTTTCTTACGTTTTATGGATTCCAGCATATTTGTACTTGTGGATTGTTTAAATGGTTTAAATAAATCTCTGATCAGAGTATGCTTTTAGAAATGTATGTTTTGGTTGTTGAATGTTTCTGTTTTTACTTGGGATCCGAAATATATTTTTCATAATGTCTTTTATTTCCAATACATGCATCGGGGTAAAGGCCCATTTAGAGCCCCTTTTGGGTCGGGTCTTTACTGATTGGTATCGAGCTCGTAGAGTCATAGATTCGTAGACCGACCTTTTGTTGTAGGTCATCCTTCCATGATCACCAAAGACTCAACGGTCATCAGTGCGCCTAGGTTTATTGTTTTAGAAAGAAAAAGGGTTAAGAATTTACAATACTGTCATCTTGTGTATGCCTTGTGTAGTGTTGTGGAGCGGAGACGGCGAGTTACGACTGCGTTCTTTGGTTTGGGCTTAGTGAGCCATCATGCCAACTTTCGCATGATCGCGCGGTTTGTTTAGCGACTTGTTGAGGTATCCAGATAGATTCGGATGCCCCCAGGACATCGTTCCGAGAGGAGCGAGCTTAGACTCCGTTGGCCATTTGTGGCCCGGGCTTCGCTTTCCCTAGTGAGAGGGTGGTGGTGCTTCGTGCGGATCGCCAAGATGTTGATCGCACCCGCAGGAGCAGGCGCTTGGCATGTCCGACCTAGGAGTTGGACCGATCGTGTTGATGTTGAGGCGCGTCCGGGTTGTTAGGCCCGCATGCCAGATTGGCCCGGCGAGCTTGAGTTGCCTAGAGGAGGGGGTAGAGGCTAGCGGCGCCTGCAGTGAGACTCCTTGAGCGAGAGTGTGCTCCAAACCATGAGAGATTTGATGGCGTGTCTTTAGCTATCGAGAGAGCGGAGACCAGTGCGCAGATTTGTAGCGCGTAGTGAGGAGTCCCGGCACAGATAGCCCAAATTGATGAGTTTGTTTCACATTTTTCCCCGGTAGCTCTTGTAGCCCCGGAGGTTCCGGAGGGCATGATCAGCAGAGTTTATTCAGATGAGTTTGTTGGCGTTGATGGAGACGCCCGAGGTTGGCAAATGGATGCCTGTGAGAGCTCGATGTTTTAGTAAGTCCTACCGCTAGTAGTAAAGTAGTTGGCGAGTTTGAGTTTAGCATCCGTGTGTGGGATGCCCCGCTGCTCAGAGGCCGAGGTGTGCCGTTCTGTGGCCGCTTTGGTTCATCGATGGTGGTGGAAGTCCCTTGTGAGAGGTGGACTAGCAGAGTCTCCACCACGCCCGATTGTTTGGCAAGTTGCCGTGTTAGTGGCTTGAGGCGGATGAAGGGTCATCTTTGCCCCCTTGCGAGCTTTCTTGTTGTTTAATGACCAGCTTCCTCGAGATGTGGATTTGGTAGTAGTAGCACTTGAGGTGCATTGGTTGGTGTGCCACTTTGGCACTAAGTCCAGTTCGAGCTTGAGTTTGGCTTGGGCATAGCGAGATGGTTCTATTCCGTTCGGAGTTCAAACTCCTTTAGCCTTGGATCTGTTTATGGCGATTGCACCCGTTTAGGTCGTGCGAGAGGGCTAGTTCGGTGGTAGTCGATGGACTACAAGCGAAAGATGCTCGAGAGGAGCGGAGCCTCTTCCCATGTTTCGGAGGTTGAGTAAGTCAGCAGAGTTGCTTGGGTTGGTAAATATTGGTGCGCGTGAGTCTTGCGCTAGTGTTAAGGCCAAGAGATTTTCCTTGTGGTTGGTAGTGCGGTCAACTACCTTCGAGTGCCTAAATCGAGGAGAGTTGAGCATTGTAGATGCGAATTTGGTCCAAATGAGGACCATGAGTTGGATGCTTATCGGATGAGCTTTGGATGCCTATGAGGCGAGTTGGATGCTTTTGAGGCAAGATGAGCGAGATACCTTGCGAGAGGTTTTGGATGCCTTAGGGGTAAGCACCCTTGGTAGAGGCTTGGTACAGAGTAAGTTTGGTTTGGCATGATTATGCTTTGGTAGAGCAAGGTTGCCTCGACTTTCAGTATCGTGTAGAGATGGAACTTTTGGTGTTCCTTGGATTGTTTGTATCGCTGCCAGGAGTTATCGTTGCTTTGTGGAAAAGCGCTTGTTAGTCTTGGATCTCTAAAGGAAGGTTGGGAGTTGTGCACACAAGTGTGTTTTGTGTGGTTCGTTCCGTGGCGAGTTTTGAGATCCATGTAGGGTTTGCTTTGGAGATCTCGTGCTCAGTTCCTTGAGAAGTTGGACTCCAGGTGGTTGTTGTAAGGCTTTGGTTGAGGTGGTAAGGATACCGTGCTCGTGGTATCAAGTTGTTGCTTAGGCAAGATTTGTTAAGTTAGGCCTAAGCTTGGTTGGCGGATCTTCTTGTTGATCGTTGGTTGGAGTTCAGTTGGAAACCGAACAAGAGCGGTGGTAGCTAAGCCGCGTGGTTTCTGATCGTCATGGCTAAGAGAGTTGTTCGGATCCTTCCTTGGGTAGAAGTTATGTTGTGGCCGATGTTTTGAGTAGGAGGATGACGCATTCTGTAGCGTTTCGAGTCCTCTAGGTTCCCAAGGAGTTGGAGTTGGCCAACATGGTTGGGATCTTTGGAAATTGGAGTTGTTTGTTCAGGCAGTTGTCTGTTAGATCGTATGTCGGCAGTGTGTGTGTCGAGGGTTGCCGAAGAACCCTAGGTTGTGGAGAGCCTCTCGAGCTCAGTCTGGCCCAGCTAGTGAGTTTCAGTTGGCTAGCTGGAGGCGTGTAGTTTGTAGCCTCGGTGGAGTTGCTAGCAGTCTTGGTAGACTAGCAAGCTAGTGTTTGTTTGGAGTAAAGTCCGGAGTGGTTTCGGTGTGGTGGCAAGTTGATGCTTGGTGTTGACCAAGGTGTGGAATGGAGTTGTTAGAGTTTAGTTTTGCTCGTGGGGGCGAGTGGTTTGTACCATGTTGGTTGTTTTTCATGTTTCCAGGATGTTGAGTTGCCCCGTTTGGCATTTGGAGGTTCATGCAGATGGACCCTTGTTACGCCCGTGAGATTAGATGTTGTTGCTCTCGGTGGAGCAAGGCGGTGGCGTATGTGGAGTTCTCTGTCCGTTGGTTGTCTGCTTGTAAGAGCCGTTTCCTTCGGGGAGTTGTCAGGTTACTCCCTTGGTCTTGGAGTTAATGGTGGAAGCGCTAGCTTGAAGGAAAAGTTTGTTGGCTGCTTGGAAGTAGTCGTTTGTCCAGTTAAGCGGATTCTTGGATGGTGTTCTAGAGGCTGCAGAAAGGTTGTTCTCGCCTCTTGTGAGTGTTTGGCCAAGATTTGGTTCGTTTGTTGTTTCGAGAGCTAGTTCGGTTCTAGGCGGAGGGCGTTGCCCTGAGGCCTTGTTCCTAGTCGAGAAAGTTTTGGGAGTTGACCCCTCCTCGCCAGCTTGAGCAAGTCTTTGTTTGTTTCGGTTTGGTGGTCCGATTGGTTGAGTTTTCTCTTGGGTGTTGCTTCCAAGAGAGTTGGTTCTTGTTGCCTTGGGTTTGAGCAAGTCGGCGAGCGTGTGTGGAGTTCATTGCCCTTCCGAGTTTGCTTGCTTTGGGAAGTCGTTTCCGTTTGGCGAGAGTCGACTTAGCTCCCGAGTTGTGTAGTCGATCGAGTAGCGCAGCGGTCACCCCAATGAGAGGGTCCTCGCTTTGTGTTGTTAGCAAGCAAGAGTTGTTTGTTCATCGCAAGGGCGAGGCCACCTAGTAAGAGTTGAGTTGTTCGGCAAGTTGTTGGTTCTTTGGGGATTGAAGATTTCCTTTCCCTCTAGCCTCTGTGGTGGTTGAGTTGCTCCTTGGATGCCACCCTCGAGTGATAGCTTGCGAGGTAGTCTTGCGGATTCGTGTGGCCCGTGATCCGTAAGCTTTGAGGTTGTCGTTATCCGCTTTTCCTTGTGAGGTTTTGGGAGTGGAGCTTACGGTTGGAAGATGAGTTAGGCTTAGGCTTAAAGGGAAGTCCTTTGAGTAGCCATTGAATTTTAAGAGTTGAGTAGTAGCTTGGGCGGCGGCGTTGCTCGTTATAAGTTTGGGTTGAGTTCTCTGAGCAAGCCCTTCTCGGGCTTTGTTCCTAGTTGTTGTGAGTTCCCAGTTGGCGTTAGTAGAGCGCGTTTGAGTGAGTTGGCACAGAGGTGCCGTGGCATTGGTTGGTAAGTCGTTGAGCTGTTTTCCTCAAGGTGTTGTGTCGCAGATAGTCTGCGTGATGGTTTAGTCCTTGCTTCCCGAGTTTTCCTTGAGAGGAATGTTGGATGTTCCTTGCTCAGCGATTTTCTCCTTAAGATGGTTGCTTAAGTGTTGTGGTCGTGTTCTAGTTGGAGAAGTTTGTCTTTTGGATCGATGCGCCATTGGTGGTTCGTTTGTATCTCGTTAAGGTCAGTAGTCAAGGTTTGAGGTTTGTTGGTCTTTTGTGAAGTAAGAGTAGGCCGTTTAGTTTTGGAATCTGGAAGGTTCAGTTGTTTGGCCGATTTGTTGTAGGGTTGAGTTTGTTTGTTGACAAATTGTGCACGTGTTTTTTTTATATGTATCGATGTTGGGCGGCATGTGCCGGACCCATTGTTCATTGTGGACTTTGAGCCCTTGCAAATGATTGAGGGTTTGGGCTTGAGGAGAAGCCTATGAGTATTCTGGTCTTGAGTCGAAGACGTTGCGTAGAAGTGAGATCCGTTGGTAAAAGTTTAGTGAAGGAGTATGAGTTCGGAGGAGGCCGCTCGTGGCGGGGAAGGACGGGATGAGAATGCAAAGATATCTGTGTTGTTTCATCTTTAAGGACTTTCGAGGACGAAAGTCATAAAAAGGAGGAATATTGTAACGACCTGAGTTTTCATCCCGGTCTTCGGTATGCCCTAGGGGTATTTTAGTAATTTGGTCGGCCGTCAGGACCGTTTATATCTTTTTCTAGTTGCTAAAATTATTGGATGGATTTATGTGAGTTTTTGAGGCTTTGTGGATGTGTTTGGGCATGGAGAGATGCAAAAGGAAAATTGTGTGTTAAAAGTGTGTTTGGTGGGTTTCAACCCAGTGTCTGAGAAGTTAGGTGGGTGGTGTGGCGGTTGAGCTATGGAGAGCTCTTGTTGCTCCTTCCGGTCATTTTATGGTTAGCCTTGGGTTTTGGAGTTTTGTTGTATTTAGTTAAAAGAGAAAGGAAGCTAGGTTTGCATTTCTTCTCCAACACCTCACTTTGCCGCACAAGCCGCCTCCCCAGCCAATAGTGGTCGCCGGCGGCCCGCAGCCATCCACCGTCGCCCAGATCCGGCTGCCGCAGCCACTGCCTTGCCGCCGCAGACGCCCTCGACCAGCGGCGTGCACGAGATCCGGCCGAGATCGCCAGATCGCTTGTCGCGAGCCAGTCGCGGCCGAGAAGAAGCCATCGCCCGGATCGCACGATGAGCCGTCGCGCGCGCCGCCAAAGACCGTTCGAGATCTGCCTCGAGCAAAGACGCCCGAAACGCGTCGGTCAGCCACATCGCCGTCGCACACCAGCAGCCGCCCAGATCCGTCCATCGCGACGCCCGATCCTCGCGCAGCCAGCCGTGGCACTGGTTCGCGCAGCAGCGAATCGCCCGTGTCGCGCGCCTTCACCGCTCCGAGCCGCTTCGCCCGCCGCCCGAGACGCTGCTCGTGCTCGGCCGCTTCGCCCAGCGCCGCGCGCCTTCGCCCGTCTGCCGTGCTCAGCGCGTGTCGTCCGCGCCCAGCCAGCGCCTAAGCGCCGCCAGCGCCAGCCAGCCCGCACGGCACTGCCAAGAAGATTTCACGGCCGTGTCGTCGTGCCGTGTGAGTGCCCCGAGCCGAGCCTGCTTGTTTTATTATATTTTAGGGCTATGATTGTGATTTCTATTGTGTTTGTTAGGTTCTCGTTAGCTAGCTCGGGATCGATCGCAGCGTAGGATTTTGTGTGTAGTTGCCTCCCGGCCAAGGTAAGGATTTCTTACCGGAGTTGTGTGGGCCCTGCGGTATATTTGTGATTGTTGTTTTGTATGCCTGTGTATGATTATTAGCATGTTTAGCCCTAGGTGCTCACATTACAATTCTGACCGCATGAACTCTTGTATTGTTCCTCATGTTAGCCCATGCTAGGTTGTTCCATTCTGGCATGTTCGATATCTGTTCTTGCTTCGTAGTATCATGCTAGGTTCCTTGTATCTGTTGAGTACGTATTGGACTGCATTGATTGAATTATTATTATTGCTATGGTTTAGAGTTCAGGTAGGTAGCATCATCCGGGCCGGATGCATAACGTAACTTGCATCCCCGACAGGGACGTACGAGATGGTACTCCGTCCCTGATCCCGTTAGGGTTTAGCTAACCCTAACGGCTGGCCCTGCAATCTTGGGTGAGGGTGGCAAACTGTTTATTGCCCCAACGGTCGGGATGATGACTTGGCATTGCCTCGTCCCCGGCAGTCGGCACGTCCTCAGCGTGTTCGGCCGTAGCCCTTGATTGCCACCTGTTAGGGCAAGGACCGCTTCTGGTGTAAGCCTACCACGACCGGTTCCTTAGCCTCGTGTGCGGTGGTACAGTGACATAGTTCACGTGTCCGTGTCTCACACCCTATGTCGGTGACACCGATCCGTAGATTTAGTTAGGCATGGTGGTGATCAACAGGCGACTTGCCACTAGACCCGGCACCCCGAGTTTGCGGTAGCATGCGGTGCGCGCTTACGCTCATTACAGCGCCATCGAGAGCTCCTCGGGATCTTGAGCCAGTGCACCTTTCGTGACGATGAAGACAGGTGAGGCCGGACTTGTTCCCGTATAGCGCGCGTATTGTGTGGTGGTTTTATTTTCCGGACTAAGACCCTGAGTTGGCATCCGAGGTCCAAGTGTGGACTTAAGCTATGTGCTCTATTCTGTGTTTATACTCATAGCTTGCATACATTCTTCTAGATGATCATGTATATCGTATTGTACCCGGTTGGGGATTCTTCTTGAGTAATTCGTTACTCACCCTTATTCTGTGGTTTTCCACAGGTAACCAAGGCGCGAGACAGGATGGCTGAAGGAGGAGCTGTGATCATGGAATCCTGCTGTCATCTCTGACCATTTTATTATATCATGACTCTTGACTCTTGTTATTTCCCCTGAATGCATGTAGACGGGCACGGAGCCCTAGGATGTTTTCTTACGTTTTATGGATTCCAGCATATTTGTACTTGTGGATTGTTTAAATGGTTTAAATAAATCTCTGATCAGAGTATGCTTTTAGAAATGTATGTTTTGGTTGTTGAATGTTTCTGTTTTTACTTGGGATCCGAAATATATTTTTCATAATGTCTTTTATTTCCAATACATGCATCGGGGTAAAGGCCCATTTAGAGCCCCTTTTGGGTCGGGTCTTTACAAGGAGTCCTAGGGGAATGTTGTTTAAAAGTTGTTTAATCTGTTTTGCGTGTTTTTATAAATACTGGCCAGGCTTGTTTTTACTTTGTTGGATTTGCTTAATAAAAATTGTTGGTTATGTTTTAAGTGTTCCCCGTTCTCAAATGTTTTGTAAAGTTTTAAAATATGAGCACTAAACCGCTTGTTGACATGTTTTTAACTTGCATGCTGAGTGAGAATGTAACGGCCCAGTTTTCCATTTCGGTTCTCGAGGTGCTTCCGATTCAGATTCTGTTGTTCGGTTGGGCCGTTAGAGTTGTTTTGACCCTTAGGGGTATTTTTGTTCTTTTGGCTCCCTGGGCAGGATTTGTGGATTTTCAGGGCTTCGAGGCAGCTCCTGCCTTTGTCGAGGTTTGTTTGTTGTGGGTTGCGAGTCCTAAGATGTTTGGGCTACTCGTTTGGAAGCTCAGTTGTGATTTTGGGTTTTGGAAAAATCATTGTTGTTTGAGTGCTTCCATTGGGATTCAAGCCCGGGCCCTTAGTGTTGATTTGGGAGTTCGATTTAAGTGAGTTTTATTTTTTGGAAAAGGTTGCTTCAGTCGGGCCTCGAAGGAGGAAGCCGGGAAATGGGATTTTAAGGATTTAAAGGCTTATTTAAAAATTGGATAAAATGGATAAGGATGGAGAAATAGGATAAAAATCCCATTTTTCCCTTTTTTCCCCATTTTCCCTTTTTTCCCATTTTCCCTTTTCTCTCTCTCTCTTCTCCAGCCCAAGCCCTAGCCGCCCAGGTCGCGCCTAGCCCAGTCCCTGCTCGCCATGTGTCGCGTCGCCCAGCCCAGCCGCGCACAGTGCCAGCCCGAGTGGCCCCAGCCCTGTGTCGCGTCGCATAGTGTCGCCCAGGCCCCGCGTCGCCCAGCCTGGCCCAGGCCCCTCGTCGCCCAGGTCCGTGTCGCCCTACACTGTGCCGAGCTACACCGAGTCGTTCGTCCATGTAGATCACCGTGCCATCTAGAGCGTCCCTGAGGTCGTCGTGTCGCGTCGCCCCAAGCGCGTCCCTGTAGCTCGCCGAGCTCGCGCCCGTGCGCCATCCACTATGCCGAGCCGCGCTGAACGCCTTCGCCCAGCTGAGCTCGAGCCCGCGCCCGCACGGCCATGTGTCGCCCCATTTCGCGCTGCGCCCGGCCCGATAACCGATCTTTGCCGACGACTGCCAATCGTGTTGGTTGGCCCGAGCCTTGTGGCTTCTCGGATGGTATTTCCCGAGTCTTTTCTTCGTTGGGCCCTGATTTGTTGGGTGCTGATTATTGATTTGATTTGGGTGTTTTATTTAAATGTTTAGGCTATTCGGGTTCCAAAGTAGCTTGAGGGTCGCTTGTTGACTTGTGATTATTGTTTTCTGCTTGTTCCAGGTAAGGATTTCTTACCGTGGTTGTGTGGACCCTGCGATATATCATGATTGTGCCTTGTATGCTTGTTTACTGTTATAAGCATGATAGTAATAGGGCAGCTATGTTTGATCTCTTGCTAGCATGTTTACCGGATTGTACATGTTAGTGCCATGCTACGTTTGTTCTTCCCGCATGCTTATGATTCCTGCTTTAAGTTCGTAGCATCTTGCTAGGTAAGCGTGTTTGATGTTGGTTATTGTTTGCTAGCCAGGAATCATTTTACTCTGTACTCTTAGATAAAGTTGTAGGGTTTGTCATCATCTAGAGGTTGAGAGCGGACATAACGTACTTTGTCCCCAATGTTCGGGAGTAAAGTGCGCGCAGCATAACGTACATTGCTTCCCCCCCGGCCGCCGATGTGGATTTAGCTACCCACATCGGCATAAGCCTAGTTTGTAGCCTGCTAGAGCGGAACCCTGCCAACAGTGTAAGCCGACCTTGGCCGATTCTTAGCTTCAGGTCAGTGGTTCAGGCTGCAAAGATGAGCGCCGAGGGCCTCGCGCTACTGTAATCAGTGACACCGCTTCCGAGTCTCAGGCATGCATACCTGGCTCGCGTAGTTTGTCCTTAGGCCCCCACATATACGCCGGTTGCTGCAGCATGCGGTGTGCCCGCACACGCATTAGTTGCCGGTTCGGAGAGCTCCCCTGAGCTAATGTCGTGAGTACATCATTCCTTCCAGTTTAGAGCCAGACTTCGGGTACTCTCCCGTAAGTCCAGATTTGCAGCAAGGGCAAGAGGTCCTTGAGGACATCCTTGGGATCAGTTTTTTAGCTGATCAATCCCCCGAGTGAAAGAGACCTCGGTGATGTCCCAGGATTGGTTATGAGAACCAATCATTAGGTCGGAAGTAGGAGACTTCCGATGACTCCAGATCTTGCCTTGTGAGCTCGTTGAGCTATGATCTGTGTTGGTAGCTGTTTGCTTGCATGCTGAGGTGCTAGATGACTGATGTATCGTATTGTACCCCGGTTGGGGATTCTTACTGAGTATGTTTATACTCACCCTTATTTATCTTTCAGGTAACTTGGGACAACACCAGGAGGGCTAGCGGAGGGAGCTGATTGATCACACTCTGTCATTTATTATTGCATTGTTTATTCAGCATGTAGATGGACAGGAGTTCTAGGGGAACATTGTTTAAAACGTTGTTTAAATTGTATTGTATGTTTTTATATACACTGGCCAGGTTGTTTTACTTTGTTGGTTTGTTTAAAAGTAATTGTTGGTTATGTTTTAAGGGTTCCCCCTTCTCATATGTTTTGAAAGGTTTTTAAATATGAGCACTAAACCGCTTGTTATCATATTTAACTTGCATGCTGAGTGAGAACCCAGGTTTAGGACCGTATGTTTTGGGTCGGGTTCTTACAAGTTGGTATCAGAGCACTGAGTCATAGATTCTGTAGACTAACCTGCTTTGTAGGTTGTTGTTCCCATGATCATCAACACTCCACGGCCGCCAGGTTTGTCTGAGTTCATTAAGCTAAGGGTTAAGAATTTACAATACTTTTCATCTAGCTTTTATGCCTTGTGTAGTGTTGTGGAGCGGAGACGAGCAGGTTCTGACTCGTTGTTGGTTTGGGCTTAGAGCGCCATCATGCCAACTTTCCGCAGTGCGAGCAGTTTGATAGCAGCTTGTTGAGGTATCCAGATAGATTCGGATGCCCCTAGGACATTGATAAGGATCATGGAGTTCCACAAGTTGCACTTGGACCTGTTACACGATCCAAAGCAAAGAAGATTCAACAAGCATTCATTCTTCACCTTCGACAGTGGATAGCTTCAATTCAAAATTCATTTCATGTGCTAGAGACCATTTCAAGGGAAGAGGAACCATTTGATGCTTTCGAAGTCAATGTATGCAAGATTGAAGTTGTCCATGGAATTAATGACATTTGACTTGATTTAAATGTCTTAATCATTCGACAAGGGGAAATACAAATGTTAGAGTTGGCAACACAAACATCAATTTTCAGATTTTAGGAACTTTTATGCAAGTCTATGTTTAAAAATCTTGTTTTTAATGTTTTAGGTTATATTTTGCAACAATGGCATTATGGTAATTATGTTGGTTTCTTTATTTTAGGTTTAAATTTCATAGGATATAAATAGCCATGAAGTAAGTTGTAAAACTCAGATTTCGATTGAATGAAAATTAGCTCTCTACAAGAGATCATTTTCTTAGAATTTTTGGGCATGTTCTTTGTCTCTTTTTCTAAGTTTCCCTTGCAATCTTGTGATAGAATGCATTTGAGCCATTCAATCCAGCCTTGATCAAGCTTGATTGTGGAGTGACTCAATCTAGAACAAGATCTTCCATATCTTGCTTCTAGATCATTGATCTTAAGAGGTAATCAAATTCTAGCCTTTTCTCTTGGTTGTTCCCAAATCTATAAGGAGGTGTTAATCTCTTAATTCAAGGGTTCTTGCTTCATCATAAGCTTGGATCTTTGGGCTGAGAATTAGGGTTGCCTTATCATTTGTTCCATATATCCGAAAAAAAGAAAAAAAAATCTGAACATTTATCTTTCTTTCTATTTCTTTTTGTTCTTGATTTTGTTATTTCATAATTTTTCTTGTCTTGGCTAATTTGTAAGGCTCACTATTACAAGATTTGCTTTATCCATATTAGCCTACCTTTATCAAACTTTAGCCACTTTCCCAAATAGCCTACCTTTGTGTGTGATAAACACGAGCGTTCCGAGTGTAAAATTCAGTGAGTTGAGTGTGTGAGGTCCTTCATATATATTTTACTATTTTACAACCATGAATCAAGATGGAAGAGATGGAGAGGAGATTAGTGAAGCTAGGTGGAGAGAAGCTCAAAGTGGGGTCATTAATCGTTTAACTCAAGTGGTTAATTCCTTAAGCGATAGGTTGGAGCGAATGGAAGTAGCTTTAGGAAATCCTCAAGGGAGGGAGGATAACTTTAATTATGAAGGAGTTGAAAATGAAGATGGAGAAGATAATGTTAACCTCTTAGCGGGAAACAATCCACGGGGAGGGAGAGTTTTAGGTCGAGGGGGACGAGGAGGAAGAGGGGGTAGGGAAATTATAGCACCTAGAAGGGTCGAAAGGGAGAACCAATATGAAAGAGGAGTAGGGGGAGTAAAGCTTAAAATTCCTACTTTCCATGGGAAATCTGATCAGGAGGAGTATTTGCAATATGAGAGCAAAATTGAGCATGTTTTTCGATTGCAACAACTTTAGTGAAGAAAGGAAGTTGAAACTTGCCGTTGCTGAATTTTGTGATTATGCCAATATTTGGTGGGCTTCTTTGAAATCCGAATGGAGGAGAAATTTTGAAGAACCAATTGAAACATGGGAGGAGTTAAAGACACTAATGAGAAAAAGGTACATTCCTAAACATTATTCTCGAGAACTCAAGCAAAAGCTCTATACTTTGCAACAGGGATCCAAAAGTGTAGAGGATTATTACAAGGAAATGGAGGTCCTTATGAACAGAGCATGCATTAACGAAGATGAGGAGGATACAATGGCTAGGTTCCTTGGTGGGTTAAACCGACAATTGGCTCATCAAGTTGATAGACAACCTTACTTTGATATGAAGGAATTGTTACACATTGCTGTCAAAATTGAAGGACAATTAGCATGGGAGAAGGAGAATTCCAAGAGGTACTCTTCTTCTAAGTCTACTACTTTTTCTGCCAATACTTGGAAAAAGAATGCAAATAATGTTAAGGTTGATTTGAAGCCAAAAGGCAAGTATGTGTTTGACAAAAAGGACAATGCCGAAAGTTCTAAAGGCAAGGATAAAATGGAAGGATATAAGGAGGTTCGAGAGAGAAATAGAGATATCAAATGTTGGAAATGTCAAGGGAGTGGATATATTAGTCGTGATTGTCCTAACAAGAGAGTCATGATCATTAAAAATGGACAAGTTGTCACCGATGGAGAGGACAGCGACGAAGATGAGTTAATTGATGAAAAAGAAAATGAGGATGAGGATGAATTGGAAGATGGGAGTCATTTGGCCCTTGTAACAAGAAGACTCCTTACCACTCAAATTAAGGAGAATGATGTTGATGACCAAAGAGACAACTTATTCCATACACGATGTCTCGTTAATGGGACTCCTTGTAGTCTTGTTATTGATAGTGGAAGTTGCACCAACGTCGTAAGTACATTTTTGATCAAGAGGTTGCAAATTCCAATTCAACACCATCCTAAACCATACAAGCTCCAATGGCTCAATGATAGTGGGGCAATGAAGGTAGTTTCTCAAGCTTTAATTACTTTTTCTTTAAGAAAATATCAAGATGAGATTCTTTGTGATGTGTTACCTATGCTCGCTGGAGATATATTGCTTGGTAGACCTTGGCAATTTGATAGGAAGGTCATGTATGATGGTTATTTGAATAGGTATTCTTTCACAAAAGATGGAAGAAAAACAACTCTTGTACCTTTAAGTTCTAATGATGTATATATTGATCAACTGAAGTTGGAGGAAAAAAAGAGAGAGTATGAAGAAAAAGAATTAAAAGAAAAAAAAGAAGTGAGTGAGAAAATAGCGAAAAATAAAAGAGAGAAAAAAAGTGGTAGGGAGAGTGAAAAAAGTGATGAAAATGAAAAAAAGTCAAAAAAAGTGAGCTGTTTTGCTAGAGTGGGAGAGGTGAGAAGGGCAATGTTTTCCCAAAAACCAATCTTTGTGCTTATGTACAAGGAAGGATATTTGGCTTCTAACGATAATACTCTTTCTTTGCCTAGTGTGTTTCAATCTCTTTTACAGGAATTTGAGGATGTGTTCCAAGATGAAGTACCTAAAGGACTACCTCCCATTCGAGGAATTGAACACAAAATAGACTTCATTCCAGGGGCTGTCATTTCCCAATAGGCCAGCTTATAGAGCCAATCCAACCGAGACCAAGGAAATTCAAAGACAAGTGGAGGAGCTCATTGATAAAGGCTATGTACAAGGGAGTTTGAGTCCATGCTCGATTGGCATCATATTGGTGCCAAAGAAAGATGGAACTTGGCGCATGTGTGTGGATTGTAGAGCAATCAACAAAATCATCATAAAGTATCGACATCCTATTCCTAGACTAGATGATATGTTTGATGAATTGCATGGTTCGTGCTTATTTACAAAGATTGATTTAAAATCTGGATATCATCAAATTAGAATGCATGTAGGTGATGAATGGAAAACAGCTTTCAAAACTAAGTTTGGGTTGTATGAATGGCTTGTTATGCCTTTTGGACTAACTAATGCTCCTAGCACATTTATGCGTTTAATGAACTATGTTTTGAGAGAATATTTAGGAAAGTATGTTGTTGTGTATTTTGATGATATTCTAATTTATTCAAAGACTTTGCTTGAACATGTCGAACATGTTAGGTCTGTTCTAACTACACTTAGAAATGAGGAACTTTATGCTAATTTGAATAAGTGTTGTTTTTGCATGGAAAAAGTTAACTTTCTTGGATTTATAGTTGGTAAAAATGGAGTTGAAGTGGACATTGAGAAAGTTAAGGCAATTCGCGATTGGCCAACACCAACAAATGCAAGTGAGGTAAAGAGTTTTCATGGGTTAGCTAGCTTTTATAGGAGGTTTATAAAGGACTTTAGTACCATAGCTGCACCATTGAATGATTTGGTAAAAAAAAATGTTGTGTTCCAATGTGGGGAAATGCAAGATAAAGCCTTTAATGAACTTAAGGAGAAATTAACCAATGCACCATTACTTGTCTTGCCTAAATTTGAAAAGACATTTGAAATTGAGTGTGATGCAAGTGGTTTGGGCATAGGTGCTGTTTTAATGCAAGATGGAAGGCCTTTGATGTACTTTAGTGAAAAACTAAATGGGGCAGCATTGAACTATCCTACCTATGATAAAGAATTGTTTGCTTTAGTTCGTACATTGCAGGTATGGCAACACTACTTATGGCCTAGAGAGTTCGTGATTCACACTGATCATGAGAGCTTGAAGCATCTTAAGGGTCAAAGTAAATTGAACCGCCGGCATGCAAAGTGGGTAGAATTTATTGAAACATTTCCCTATGTGATCAAATATAAGCAAGGTAAAGATAATTGTAAGAACCCGACCCAAGAAACGGTCTCTAACCTAAAGTCCATACTTAGCATGCATGATTCAGAATATAAACATCATTCAGAGTCGGAAGTTTAAACCTTTGAAGTAAACACTTTTAAAACAAAACCATGATTTCAATTAAATAAAACAGGTAAATGACTGATCAGTACTTTCTTAAAACAATTCAAAGGAAAACGGTACGAGAACATAAAATAGTTTGAATGCTTTTTCCTAGGGACCAAGTCCCACTACATGCTAAATCATTAAGGAAAACATTTAAAGAAACGTGCGACCCAGAGTCAGCTATCCATGATCATCGAGCCGCTTCCTCCTAGCCATCCAAATTCTATCCCAAGTTACCCGTGGAAAGCCACGAGAAAATAAGGGTGAGCAACAAGTTACTCAAGTAAGAATCCCCAATCGGGTACAATACGAAATCATCTCATTTAGCACACGGACAGCAACCATACAAAGACTTAGAGCACGAACGGCTGGCTTAGGCTATGAGCTACTTCTAGGGCGAGCCTATCCAAGGGCTTCCGTCTATAGCCTCTCCTAGGTCCTACATTTGGATGCCCTTCGGGCCTTACACAACCTAGGACACAGTGATGCCCAGTGGGGCCTTACACACTTAGGATGCCCATCGGGCCTTACACCTTCAATGACGGTGATGCCCAAAGTGGGCCTTACACACCTAGGATGCCCATAGGGCCTTACACCTCCGAATCGGTGATGCCCAAAGTGGGCCTTACACACCTAGGATGCCCATAGGGCCTTACACCTCCGTAATCGGTGATGCCCAAAGTGGGCCTTACACACCTAGGATGCCCGTAGGGCCTTACACCTCCAAACTCGGTGATGCCCAAAGGGCCTTACACACCTAGGATGCCCGTAGGGCCTTACACCTCCAAACTCGGTGATGCCCAAAGGGCCTTACACACCTAGGATGCCCGTAGGGCCTTACACCTCCGGATGTCCATCGGGTCTTGCCTTGCGGGACCCCAAACTAGTTACCTCTACGGCCCTCTATACTATTCATCACACATCTAACCGTAACTTGGATCTAGCAAAGATACAAGAGGGCGGCATGGTTCTATCAAGATAGGAAAGCCTAACATGGAACTAACGGGATGTAAACATGTCACGAACATGAATCAAAAGAAAACATGGAAACTATCACTAGAAACTCATATAATTACAAAGAATCAGTGCTATCAACTATTCGCAGGTCCACACAACCCCGGTAAGAATCCTTACCCGGAAATAAGTGGAGGTTAATTATCCCGAATCAAATAACGACCCTCGAGCTTTTAAGCGAACTCGAGCAACCTAAACAAGTAATAAAACATCCTAATTAATAAACAAAGATCTAAAATCGAAGTCCAAAGGGTGGAGGCTCGGGAATTTACCAACCGAGAAGGCACTAGATCTCGGTCCCATCTATCTCGGCAAAACAGCACTCGCGCAAGTGGGCGGCGGGACGTGCACCGGGCGGCAGCAGCCGGGCGCTGAAGTGCCTTCTTGGCTGGCTGCTGGCTGGGCGCGCGTCTGTGCGTGAGGGGACGAAGCGCCAGTGACACGGGGCGCTGGCGCGGCGCACGGCGCGCGAATCGGTTAGGCGATGGCGTCAGGTGCGCGCGACAGCCGCGCGGACGGGTGACGCGGCAACGCGGGCGGGCGTACTCTTTGGCGTCTGGCGCTGAAATTTCTTGGGCTGCGACAGATCTCTTCTTTGCTGGCTGAGGTCTGCTTCGCTGGCGATGATGGGGCTTTCTGGTGCGATCTGGGCTGGGCTGCTCGACTGGTCGCTCAGGTACAGGTTGCTTTGGTGGCCGAGACGGCTCGGTGAGGCTCGGTTGGGTTTCTTGGTGAGGTCGGCCAGGAGAGAGAGAGAAAGAGAGAGAGAGAGAGAGAGAGAAAGAGAGAGAAAGAAAAATGGTAAAACAAGGGAATGGGATTTTCTTGATTTTCTTTCCTTTTCCTAATTTAAATAGGTCTTGGTGACCTAAATCCCTTCCCCGGGCTTCCTCCTTCGAGTCCCGGCCCAAACAAACTTATTTTAAAATAAGACTCTCTTTTCCTACAAACTCCCTAAGACCATTTAGGGCAAGGGCTCAAAACCCAATGGAAGCACCAAAATTACAATTAATTTTGCCATTTTCTAAAACACCTCCAAACTTCCAAACAACTTGCCCAAACCTCTCGGGTCTTGCAACCAACAACCATTAAGCTTCGACAAAGGCAGGAATGACCCTGGAATCCTGAAAATCCACAAAACCCTGACCGGGGGCAAAAGACCAAAATGCCCCTAAGGGTTAAAATAGCTCTAACGGCCCATCCGAACATCCGAATAATGACCCGAAATCACCTGGGTAACCGAAATAGAAAACTGGGCCGTTACAATACTCCCTCCTTTTAAGACTTTTGTCCTCGAAAGTCCTAAGACGACACAAACTCTAGGAAAACTCCACTGATTCTTAACCAACCAAGCTCCCGGTTAAGACAACACAAATCCTTCTTCGAAACCGAACCCTCTTGGTTTCCCAAAGGCTCCAAGCCCAAAAGACACCGAGTCTGCCACAAACTATCTCAACCAAAACTGAACTAACACTGAGCTTCGAAGAAATCATGCGATAGCTAGTCGGTGAGTCACACCCTCTGACTCGCACGAACTCTCAACGGTCTTAAAATCTTAGGGCTCACTTAGCCCTGCTAACCCAACTCGGAACGCCTCTCTACGGCGCTACTCACAGCAAACTCGTGGACGGGTCACAAGCTCTAAAACTCTACGCCACGCTCCGGCGTAACTTCTCTGAATGCTCATAGTCATTATCACACCTGACCTCGACCCTTCACCATGCTGACCAACAACTGAACCTCCCAGGTTTCAGAAACAAAACGGTCTACTCTTACTTCGCAAGAGACCTGCGAACCCCACTGGTTGCCTACAATCCTTAACGAAATCCAATTCGAACCACCAACTGGTGACTGATCCCTAGGCAACCTTCTCCAACTAGCATGCGTCCACAACACTAAAGCAACCATCTTACGAGAAATCGAAGCACCAAAGCCAAGGGGCACTTTTCTGGTTCATCAAGCGGCTACCACCACTCACACTAGCTGAAACTTCAGCTTCGGCCACCCTGAACGACAAGGTCCAGGAACAGGCTCCACTCAGCCAAACTAAAAAAAAACGGAGCCCCTCATCGGCTGACAACAAACTTTCCAATGCAATCCGTTCAGCCATGGCCTAGGTGAACATCGCGAGACGGAAAACAAACAACATTCCTCTCACGGAAACCTCGAGCGTGAAGGAATAAAACATCACGCGGCTACTAGCAACACAATAGCCGGAGGATAACAACTCAAAGGTTTCCAACCAATGCCACGACATCTCTCTGTGCAACCCACTCAATCGTGGCTCAAATTATAACGCCAATCGCGAACGCACATCAACTAGGAACAAAGCCCAAGAAGGGCTTGCTCTGCAGAAAACTCAACCCAAGCTTATAACAAGCAAGGCTCACCTCCAAGCTGCCACTCAACCCTTAAGTCCATCTGGCTGCTCTAAGGACTTCCTCCTTATAGCTAGACCTAACTCTTCTTCCGATCCAGAAACTCCACACTCGGGGCATCGTAAGGGAAACGGACTGACGAGGCTATCTCCAAAGATAATACTCGAGGTGGCATCCATGGTGCAACTCAACCACCAAAGAAACTAGGGTTTTCTTCAAACCCCAAGGAACCAACGACTTTCGGCCAAAGAAAGACTCAACCACCGAGGGAGGGGTCAACTCCCAAAACTTCCTGACTAGGAACAGGTCCTCAGGGCAACGCCCTCTTGCTCGAACCGAGCTAGCTCTTGAAACAACAAGAGAACCAAAACTTGGTCAACACCAAACACCAACTAGCCATCTCACCGAACCAATCCGGACTCTACTCCAAACAAACACTAGCTTGCTAGTCTACCAAATCTGCAAGCAACTCACCCGAGGAACACTTTGCTTGGGTGGTGAGCTCTGGAGAGGCTCTCCATAACCTAGGGATCCTTCGTTCATCCTCCGACACACCACACGGTCGTCAAACGATCTAACAGACAACCAGGCTACACGCACACAACCCTCTCGGCATCTCAACTACGCCGCCAACTCCAATCGCTTGAAAACCAAAAGGATCGAAACGCTACGAGACGCGCCATCCTCCTACTCAAACATTAGCCACAACAAACCTTCTACCCAAGGTAAGGATCCGAACAACTCTCTTAGCCATGACGATCGAGAAACTACGCGGCTTTGCTACCACCGCTCTTGTTCGGTTCCAACCCGAACTCTAACGAAAGTAAGGTCCAACTAGCAAAACTTGCTTAAACAACAACCCGACACTGAGCACGACATCCTTACAACCAAAGCTAGGGCACTTGCCAAGAACTAAAGTCTTGACACCTCAAAGATCGAGCACTGTTTCTCAACACGAACCTCTCGTGGTTTCACAAACATAAACCACGGAACAAGTTACACAAAAGTACACCGGCGTGTGCAATTTCCAACCAGATGATTCCTTAAGATCCAAAGCCAACAAGGATTTTCACACAGCAACTTTTTGCCTCCAACAGAGCCACCACTACTAACCAGGGAGCAACAAGAGTTCAAACCCTCTCGGGCCATCTCACCACGAAAAGCCACATTGGCCAACTCACTCTTACAAGAGCACATCCACACCAAGCTAACATATTTCAAGCCAATGTGCCCACTAAACGTGTGCCGATCAGCCATCCAACTCATGGCTCTAACACTTGGATTAATCACGCATCCTTGATGCCAACACTACCCATACTAGGGTAACTCAAGGGTAGCCGAATCATGCTACCAACAAACCGGCTCACAAGCTCACAAACAGCGCGAGAACTTGAACGCGCTAGCTCTTTAACAGACCTACAACATCCTTTGGTACTCAACTCTCGGTGACTCAAAATGCTCCTATTTTCCCTCGAAAACCTCATACTTGTAGTCCTCGACTACCCCTAGCTAGATCTCTTATGCAACCCAAACAGTGCAACCTCGGAAATGGGTACAAGACTAGCGGGGATGCTATACTCTCTCGCGACCATGGAACCTCCTGCACAAAAGTGCCAACCGCTGAATCTAGGCCTCCTCTCAAAGCTTGGTGCCAACAGCACTACATCCTTTACAACACAAATCAGTAGTAACGAGCTTTATACCCCTTTGAGGAAAAGGAAGGTCACACTCCAATTGACGGGGCAATGGCACTCAGCACAAGAGTCCAAATACTCGAGCAGTCTAATCTCTGGCATCTTGCCTAACAGACATGCCACGGCCTACTCCTGCATCCCACTTGATGCTCAACCAAAAGCTCAGGCCAACTCCTCGGGTGGGAACAACTTGTTCCACAATTGGAACATCCAAACAAAAGAGTGCTCCACTCTACTAGCGGCTGAAATCCACAAACGGATTAAGCCCTGACAAGCAAACTCCACACTACCCCCCCTGGCTACGAGGGTACTAAAAGAACTGGTTGTAAAACGACAGCAGGCTTGCAAGGGGACAGGATGTCTCTACATCCTTCTCAAAAGCTACTAACACGGCAACTTGCCAATAGACCAAGCGATCGTGGAGACTCACTGTCCACCTCTCTCAAGGACTTCCACCACCAAACTGGCTTGTCATCAACAACACCGAACGGCACGCCTTGGCCTTTGAACATCAAGTCATCCCAACACTCGGATGATAACTCCATCTCGCCAACCACCTCGCCTCGCTTGCAAACTCGGCGGCTCGAATAATTCCAACTAACTCATCAGCATGAACCTGCTGATTAAGCCCTTCCGGAAACCTCCGGGGTTACTGGAACTACTAGGGGGGTGTCTCCTAAATAAACTCTGTCAACTAGGCTATTTGCACCCGGGACTCCCCACTACGCGCTACAATCTGCGCCTGGGTCTCCGCCCTCTGATAGCTAAAAGACCTGCCATCAACTCTCTCATGGCGGGAGCACACTTTGCTCAAGGAGTCTCGCTCTGAGGTAGACTAGCCTCTACCCCCTCCTCTTGGCTGCTCAACTGCCAGGGCCAAAACTGGCCTACGGGTCTAGACAACCCTGGACGTGGTCTCAACAATAACACGATCAGTCCAACTCCTCGATTGGACATACCAAACGTCCCTGCTCCTCAATGTGTAATCAACAATCGGCGGTCTACACAAGGCATAAAAACTAGCCCACGCTGGGGCTCTCACTGCCCAACAAGGGTAACACATGTATACTAGATGTAGTATTGTAATTCTTAACCATTAACCTTAAACTTATGGACATACCTGATGGCTGTCGGAGCGTTGATGATCATGGAAAACAACCTACAAGCTGCAGTCGATCTACGTAACCTATAACTCGAGCTCGATACCAACTGTAAGAACTCCGACCAAGAAACGGTCTCTAACCTAAAGTCCATACTTAGCATGCATGATTCGAATATAAACATCATTCAGTAGTCGGAAGTTTAAACCTTTGAAGTAAACACTTTTAAAACAAAACCATGATTTCAATTAAATAAAATGTAAATGACTCGATCGAGACTTTCTTAAAACAATTCAAAGGAAAACGATGATGAGAACATAAAATAGTTTGAATGCTTTTTCCTAGGGACCAAGTCCCACTACATGCTAAATCATTAAGGAAAACATTTAAAGAAACGTGCGACCCAGTCGTCACTATCCATGATCATCGAGCCGCTTCCTCCTAGCCATCCAAATTCTATCCCAAGTTACCCGTGGAAAGCCACGAAAAAAATAAGGGTGAGCAACAAGTTACTCAAGTAAGAATCCCCAATCGGGGTACAATACGAAATCATCTCATTTAGCACACCTGACAGGCAACCATACAAAGACTTAGAGCACGAACAGGTGGCTTAGGCTATGAGCTACTTCTAGGGCGAGCCTATCCAAGGGCTTCCGTCTATAGCCTCTCTAGGTCCTACATTTGGATGCCCTTCTGGGCCCTTACACAACCTAGGACACGGTGATGCCCGGTGGGGCCTTACACACTTAGGATGCCCATCGGGCCTTACACCTTCAAGATGATCGGTGATGCCCAAAGGGCCTTACACACCTAGGATGCCCATAGGGCCTTACACCTCCGTAATCGGTGATGCCCAAAGGGCCTTACACACCTAGGATGCCCATAGGGCCTTACACCTCCGTAGATCGGTGATGCCCAAAGTGGGCCTTACACACCTAGGATGCCCGTAGGGCCTTACACCTCCAAACTCAGTGATGCCCAGTGGGCCTTACACACCTAGGATGCCCGTAGGGCCTTACACCTCAAACTCGGTGATGCCCAAAGTGGGCCTTACACACCTAGGATGCCCGTAGGGCCTTACACACTCCGGATGTCCATCGGGTCTTGCCCGAGCGGGACCCCAAACTAGTTACCTCTACGGCCCTCTATACTATTCATCACACATCTAACCGTAACTTGGATCTAGCAAAGATACAAGAGGCGCATGGTTCTATCAAGATAGGAAAGCCTAACATGGAACTAACGGGATGTAAACATGTCACGAACATGAATCAAAAGAAAACATGGAAACTATCACTAGAAACTCATATAATTACAGAATGTCGTGCTATCAACTATTCGCGAGGTCCACACAACCCCGGGTAAGAATCCTTACACGAAATAAGTGGAGGTTAATTATCCCGAATCAAATAACGACCCTCGAGCTTTTAAGCGAAACTCGAGCAACCTAAACAAGTAATAAAACATCCTAATTAATAAACAAAGATCTAAAATCGTGAAGTCCAAAGGGTGGAGGCTCGGGAATTTACCAAACCGAGAAGGCACTAGATCTCGGTCCCATCTATCTCGGCAAAGCAGGCACTCGGCGGCAAGTGGGCAGCGGGACGTGGTACTGGGCGGCGAGCAGTGGCGCGTGGGCGCATTGCTACGCGCGGTGCGCGAGGGAGGGAAAGCGCCAGTGACACGGGAGCTGGCGCGGCGCACAGGGCGCTGAATCGGTTAGGCGATGGCGTCTCGTGGGTGCGACGGCGTCGCGGACGGGCAACGCGGCGGCGCGGCTAACTGGCTGGCGTCTGGCGCTGAGGCTGCTGGGCTGCGACAGATCTCTTCTGGGGTGGGGTCTGCTGACGATGGGGCCGCTGGTGCGATCTGTTGGGCTGCTCGCTCGACTGGCCGCTCAGTGGAGGTTGCTTGGCTGGCCGGGACGGCTCGTTGAGGCTCGGTTGAGTTTCTTGGTGAGGTCGGCCAGGAGAGAGAGAGAAAGAGAGAGAGAGAGAGAGAGAAAGAGAGAGAGAATAGTGGTAAAACAAGGGAATGGGATTTTCTTGATTTTCTTTCCTTTTCCTAATTTAAATAGGTCTTGGTGACCTAAATCCCTTCCCCGGGCTTCCTCCTTCGAGTCCCGGCCCAAACAAACTTATTTTAAAATAAGACTCTCTTTTCCTACAAACTCCCTAAGACCATTTAGGGCAAGGGCTCAAAACCCAATGGAAGCACCAAAATTACAATTAATTTTGCCATTTTCTAAAACACCTCCAAACTTCCAAACAACTTGCCCAAACCTCTCGGGTCTTGCAACCAACAACCATTAAGCTTCGACAAAGGCAGGAATGACCCTGGAATCCTGAAAATCCACAAAACCCTGACCGGGGGCAAAAGACCAAAATGCCCCTAAGGGTTAAAATAGCTCTAACGGCCCATCCGAACATCCGAATAATGACCCGAAATCACCTGGGTAACCGAAATAGAAAACTGGGCCGTTACAATAATATCGTGGCTGATGCATTGTCAAGAAGGTACAATCTCTTTACTTCTCTTACTGCAAAAATTCTTGGATTTGAGCACATTAAAGAGCTATATAAATCTGACAAAGATTTTGGACCAATTTTTGCATCTTGTCGAGTTGGAAAAGTTTTGGATGATTATTATGTCTTTCATGAATATTTGTTTAAGAAAAATAAACTTTGTGTTCCTAATTGTTCTATAAGAGATTTACTTGTGAAAGAGGCCCATGGTGGTGGCTTAATGGGACATTTTGGGATTCATAAAACTTATGATATGTTGCATGAACATTTTTTTTTGGCCTAAGATGAAACATGATGTTCATAAGGTTTGTAGTCAATGTTTTAAATGCAAAGAGGCTAAGTCTAGAACCCAACCAAATGGATTGTATACTCCTTTGAATGTACCTAATGAACCATGGACTGATATATCTATGGATTTTATCCTTGGTTTGCCGCGAACAAAAAGGGGTAAAGATAGTATTTTTGTTGTGGTTGATAGATTTAGTAAAATGGCTCATTTTATAGCATGTAACAAAACGGATGATGCAAAGCAAGTGGCTGATATTTTCTTTAGAGAAGTAGTAAGATTACATGGAATTCCTAAAACTATTGTTAGTGATAGGGATGTTAAATTTTTAAGTTACTTTTGGAAAGTATTATTGGGTAAATTGGGCACTAAACTACTATTTTCAACCACATGTCATCCTCAAACTGATGGGCAAACTGAGGTGGTTAATAGAACTTTAGGAACTTTGCTTAGAGATATTATTTCTAAGAACATTAAGGCTTGGGAGGAATGCTTGCCATTTGTAGAGTTTGCATACAATAGAGCAATTCATAGTACCACTCATTGTTCTCCTTTTGAAGTTGTTTATGGATTTAATCCACTTACACCTCTTGATTTGCTTCCTATTCCTTCTAATGTTTTTGTGAGTGATGCAGCTACAAATAAGGCAGATTTGATCAAGAATTTGCACAAGGATGTGAAAGAGAGAATTGAGAAACAAAATTTCCAAGTTGCTTCGCGAATTAACAAAGGACGAAAGGAACTCATTTTTAAACCAGGAGATTGGGTTTGGGTTCATTTTCGAAAGGAGAGATTTCCATCTCAAAGGAAGGCCAAGTTACACCCAAGAGGAGATGGTCCTTTTCAAGTTCTTGAGAGGATTAACAACAATGCCTACAAAATCGATCTTCCAGGTGACTTTTCAGAGAGTTCTTCTTTTAATGTTGCTGACTTCAGTCCTTTTGATGTAGGTGATGATTTTCCAGATTCGAGGACGAATCCTTTCGAAGAGGGGGAAGATGATAAGGATCATGGAGTTCCACAAGTTGCACTTGGACCTATTACAATATCCAAAGCAAAGAAGATTCAACAAGCATTCATTCTTCACCTTCGACAGTGGATAGCTTCAATTCAAAATTCATTTCATGTGCTAGAGACCATTTCAAGGGAAGAGGAACCATTTGATGCTTTCAAAGTCAATGTATGCAAGATTGAAGTTGTCCATGGAATTAATGACATTTGACTTGATTTAAATGTCTTAATCATTCAACAAGGGGAAATACAAATGTTAGAGTTGGCAACACAAACATCAATTTTCAGATTTTAGGAACTTTTATGCAAGTCTATGTTTAAAAATCTTGTTTTTAATGTTTTAGGTTATATTTTGCAACAATGGCATTATGGTAATTTTGTTGGTTTCTTTATTTTAGGTTTAAATTTCATAGGCTAAAAATAGCCATGAAGTAAATTGTAAAACTCAGATTTCGATTGAATTAAAATTAGCTCTCTACAAGAGATCATTGTCTTAGAATTTTTGGGCATGTTCTTTGTCTCTTTTTCTAAGTTTCCCTTGCAATCTTGTGATAGAATGCATTTGAGCCATTCAATCCAGCCTTGATCAAGCTTGATTGTGGAGTGACTCAATCTAGAACAAGATCTTCCATATCTTGCTTCTAGATCATTGATCTTAAGAGGTAATCTGTAACGACCCAGGTTTTTTCATCTCGGTCTTCCAGGTATGCCCTAGGGGTAATTTGGTCGGGCCGTCAGGGCCGTTCGTGTCTTTTCCAGTTACTAAAATTATTGGATGGATTTATGTAGGTTTTTGGAAGGATTTGTGGTGTGGTTTGAGCAAGGTTTGATGCAAAAGTAAAAATAAAGGAAATTGTGCTGCAGTTGGGGTTTGAACCCAGGTCTCCTGGGAAGCTTGTGGGGATGTGTGCCAATTGAGCCATTAGGTGCTCTTGTTGCTCTTCTGCATCATCTTATGGTTAGCCTTGGATTTTGGAGTTTTGGTGCATTTGGTTAAATGAAATAGAAATTAGGTTTATTCCATCTTCTTCTCCAAATCACCTCTTGGCCGCACAAGCTTTCCTCTCCATAGCCTTTGCCGATTCTTCTTTCCCTTGAATCTCCTTGGGTTCGATCATCATCATTCCGGGTAAGTCTTCATCCTCTTCATCTCCTCATTTGGTTATTGATGCTGGCGAAGGTAAGAAGTAGAGTGTTGTGTGTGTTGTGTGGTTTGCACCACCGAGAGAGCGCCACCAAAGACCATCGTCGCCGTCCGGTAGGCGGCCCCTCGCCAGATCTGTTGAAGCGGCCCTGCCGCGCGCGCCAGGCGGACAGCAGACAGCCCGCACACCATCGCCGCTCGCGGACGCCCGCCGCGCCATCTCTCGTCGTGCGCGATCGCGCAGCAGCGAGATGCGACGCGCCCGCGCCGCGCGCCCAGCCAGCGCGCCGCCCATGCGCGCCCGCCGGCGCGTCGCGTCGCTTTGTCGCCGACGCCAAGGTGCGCGCGCCGCTTCGCCGCCAGCCGCTTTCGCCGCATGCCCGAGCCTTCGCCGCGCGCGCCCTCCTGCCGCCGTGCATCTGTGCGTGCGTGCGCCGTGCAGCGCCACCCAGCCTGCCGTGCCGTGCTGCTGCCAGCCTCCAAGCTCGTGTCGCCGTCGCCGCGTGAGTTCCCCAGCCTAGCTTGTTTGTTCTATTGTTTTTAGACTTTTTAGGTATTGACTATTATTGGTTTGTTAGGTTCCCGCCGCTAGCTCGTGATTGTTCCGCAGCTTAGGATTTGTGTGTAGAAGCCTTCACCAAGGTAAGGATTTCTTACCGGAGTTGTGTGGGCCTACTGCGGTATATTTGTGATTGTTGTTTTGTATGCTGTGTATGTGTAATGACATGTTTAGCCCTAGGTGCTCTGTTGCAATTCTGGATCGCATGAACTCTTGTTTTGTTTCTCATGTTAGTCCATGCTAGGTTGTTCCATTACGGCATGTTCGATATCTGTTCTTGCTTCGTAGTATCATGCTAGGTTCCTTGTATCTGTTGAGCACATATTGGACCGCATTGTATGATTTGTTATTATTGCTATGATTTAGAGTTCGTAGGTAGCATCATCCGGCCGGATGCATAACGTAATCTTGCATCCCCGACAGCGGAGGCGGCGAGATGGTACTCGTCCCCGATCCCGTTAGGGTTTAGCTAACCCTAACGGTGGCCTCGCAATCTTGGGTGAGAGTGGCGATCGTTAAATGCCCCAACGGTCGGGATGATGACTTGGCATTGCCTCGTCCCGGCGATCGACACGTCCTCGGCGTGTTCGGCCGTAGCCCTTGATTGCCACCGATAGGGCAAGGGCGGCTCGTGTAAGCCTACCACGACCGATTCCTTAGCCTCAAAAAGGTGGTTCAGTGACATAGTTCACGTGTCCGTCTCTCACACCCTATGTCGGTGACACCGATCCGTAGATTTAGTTAGGTGTGGTGGATCGGACATGGGCGACTTGCCACTAGACCCGGCACCCCATAGTCTGCGAGAGCACGCGCGTGCATCTTTGACGCTCATTACAACACGACCGGAGAGCTCCTCGGGGTCTTGAGCTAGTGCACCTTTTGTATCGACAATGAGAGCAGTGAGGCCGGGACTTGTTTCTCGTATAGGGCGTATAGTGTGTGGTGGTATTTTTCCGGACTAAGACCCTGAGTTGGCATCCGAGGTCCAAGTGTGGACTTAGCTATGTGCTCCGCTCTGTGTTTATACTCATGGCTTGCATACATTCTTCTAGATGATCTTTTATATCGTATTGTACCCGGTTGGGATTCTTCTTGAGTAATTCGTTACTCACCCTTATTTTGTGGTTTTCCACAAGTAACCAAGGCGCGAGGCGGGATGGTGAAGGAGAAGTTGTGATCATGGAATCTGCTTTGTCATCTCGACTTTTCTTATGTTATGACTCTTTTCGTTATTTTTCCCACTGAATGCATGTGGCAAGACACAGAGCCCTAGGATACTTTTCGAATTATTTGTGGATTCGGCTTTGTTGAATTTGAGGATGTTTTAAATGTTTTTAATAAAATCTCGATCGAGTAAATCGTTGGAAATGTATTTATCTGTGAAACAGTGCTTGGAGACGAGGGACGTGTTTGATGAGACTTTATTGTTCTGAATGAATCTTGAATGTTTTGATTTAATGGGAATCCGAAAACTTTATTTGCATCATGTCTTTTCCTTTTAATACATGCATTGGGGTAAAGGCCTATTTAGTGCCCTTTTTGGGTCGGGTCTTTACATAATCAAATTCTAGCCTTTTCTCTTGGTTGTTCCCAAATCTATAAGGAGGTGTTAATATCTTAATTCAAGGGTTCTTGCTTCATCATAAGCTTGGATCTTTGGGCTGAGAATTAGGGTTGCCTTATCAGACATCGTTCTAGAGGGAGGTAGAGATTAGACTCCCGTAGGCCACTTGTGGCCCAGTTGTTGGTTTTCCCCTAGTGAGAGGGTGGAGGTGCTTTGTGCAGATCGCCAGTATGTTGATCGCACTCAGAGGAGAAGGGACGCTTGGCATGTCCGACCGAGGAGTTGGACTGATCGTGTTGATGTTGAGGCCGCGTCCAGGGTTGTTTAGACCCGTTGGCCAGATTTGGCCCTGGCAGTTGAGTTGCCAAGTGGAGGGGGTAGAGGCTAGCACGCCTCAGAGTGAGACTCCTTGAGCAGAGTGTGCTCCAGCCATGAGAGATTTGATGGTAGGTCTTTAGCTATCAGAGAGCGGAGCCCCAGGCGCAGTTTGTAGCGCGTAGTGAGGAGTCCCGGGCACAAATAGCCCAGCTGACAGAGTTTTTCAGCAGACACCCCCCAGTAGCTCTTGTAGCCCCGGAGGTTCCCGGGAGGGCATGAACAGAAGGTTTATGCAGATGAGATTGTTGGCGTTGATAGAACCGCCCAGTTTGGCAAGTGGAAGCCTGTAGAGCTTGATGTTTTAGAAAGTCCTACTGCTAGTAGCAAAGCGATTGGCTAGGATTGAGTTTATCATCCGTGTGTTGGGATGTCCTGCTGTTCAGAGGCCGAGGTGTGCCATTCCTGTGCTATTTGATACAGCAGTTGGTGGTGGAAGTCCCTTGAGAGAGGTGGACTAGCAGAGTCTCCACCAGTCGCCCGATTGATTGGCAAGTTGCCGTGTTAGTGGCTTGAGGTAGATGTAGAGACATCTTTGCCCCCTTGCAAGCCTGCTGTCGTTTTACAGCCAGTTCTCTTAGTACCCTCGTAGCCAGGGTGTAGTGTGGAGTTTTCTTGTCAGGGCTTAATCCTTCTGTGGATTTCAGCGGGCTAGTAGAGTGGAGCACTCTTTTATTTGCATGTTCCAAATGTGGAACAAGTTGTTGCCACCCGAGGAGTTGTCGTGAGCTTTTGTTGAGCATCGAGTGGGATGCAAGAGTTGGCCTGAGCTTTTGTTGAGCATCGAGTGGGATGCAAGAGTTGGCCTGAGCTTTTGTTGAGCATCGAATGGGATGCAGGAGTAGGCCGTGGCATGTCTGTTAGGCGAGATGCCAGAGATTAATCTGCTCGAGTATTGGGACTCTTGTGTTAAGTGCCATTGCCCCGTCACTTGGAGTGTGACCTTCCCTTCCCTCAGAGGGGCATAAAGCTCGTTTAGGGCTGATTCGTGTTGTAAAGGATGTAGTGCCTGTTGGCACCAAGATTTGAGAGGAGGCCTAGATTCAGGCCAGTTGGCACTTTTGTGTAGGTGGTTCCATGGCCGCCCAGAGTATAGCATCCCCACTAGTCTTGTACCCATTTCTTGAGGTTGCACCTGTTTGGGTTGCATAAGAGATCTAGCTCGGTGGTAGTCAGAGAACTACAAGTATGAGGTTTTCGAGGGAAAGTTGGAGCTTTTCAGGGTCTCCGAGAGTTGGGTGCAAAGGATGTTGTAGGCTGTTAAGAGCTAGCGCGTTCGAGTTCTCGTGCATGTGTTGTGAGCTTGTGAGCCAATTTGATGGTAGCATGATTCGGCTACCCTTTGAGTTACCCTAGTATGGGTAGTGTTGGCATCGAGGATGCGTGGTTGATCCAGTGTTAGAGCCATGAGTTCGATGGTCGATCGGAGCACGTTTAGTGGGCACATTGGTTTGAGGTATGGCAGCTTGGTGTGGTTATGATCTTGTAAGAGTGAGTTGGCCAATGTGGCTTTTCGTGGTGTGTTAGCCCCGAGAGGGTTTGAACTCTTGTTGCTCCCTTTCTAGTAGTGGCTCTGTTGGAGGCAAAAGTTGCCCTGTGTGAGAGTTCTTGTTGGCATTGGATCTTAAGGAATCAGGTTGGAGCTGTACACCCCGGTGTACTATTGTGTAGCTCGTTCCGTGGTGTATGTTTGGAGAACCACGTGAGGTTCGTGTTGAGGAACCAGTGCTCAGTCTTTGAGGTGTGAAGGCTTTAGTTCTTGGCAAGTGCCCTAGCTTTGGTTGTAAGGATACCGTGCTCGTAGCCGGGTTGTTGTTTAAGCACGTTTTGCTAGTAGAACCTTGACCTGGTTAGATTTCAGTTGGAACTGAACAAGAGCGGTGGTAGCAAAGCCGCGTAGTTTCTGATCGTCATGGCTAAGAGAGCTGTTCGGATCCTTACTTTGGGCAGAAGCTATGTTTTGTTTGATGCTTTGAGTAGGAGGATGACGCATTCTGTAGCGTTTCCTGTCCTCTTGGTTTCCAAGAGTTGGAGTTGGCCAGCGTAGTTGAGATGCTGGAGAGGGTTGTGCCCGTGTAGCCGGTTGTCCTTTAGATCGTTTGACGACCGTGTGTGTCGGAGGGTGATCGGAGGATCCCTAGGTTGTGGAGAGCCTCTCCAGAGCTCAGTCAGACCCAGGCAGTGTTCCTCGGGTGAGTTGCTGGCAGTCTTGGTAGACTAGCAAGCTAGTGCTTGTTGGAGTAGAGTCCGGATTGGTTCCGGTGTGGTGGCTAGTTGGTGCTTGGTGTTGACCAAGATTTGGTTCTCTTGTTGTTTCAAGAGCTAGCTCGGTTCGAGCAAGAGGGCGTTGCCCTGAGGACTTGTTTCTAGTCAGGATATTTTGGGAGTTGACCCCTCCCTCGGAGGTTGAGTAAGTTCTGCTAGTTCTGGGTTGGTGGTCCAATCAGTTGGAGTTTCCCTTGGGTGTTGCTTCCAAGAGAGTTGGTTGTTGTTGCCCTTGGGTTTGAACAAGTCAGCGAGCGTGTGTGATGTTCGCTGCCCTTCAGAGTCTGCTTGCTGGGAAATCGTTTCCCGTTTAGAAGGAGTCAGCTTAGCTCCTGAGTTGTGTAGTTGATCAGAGTAGCGCAGCGGTTAGCCCAGCGAGAGGGTCCCTGCATTGTGTTGTTAGCAAGCGAAAATTGTTTGTCCCCGCAAGAGCGAAGGCCAGCCAGTTTAAGAGTTGAGTTTTTGCTGGAAAGTTGTTGGTTCTTTGGGGTTTGAGGAACCCCTAGTTTCCATGGTGGTTGAGTTGCACCATGGATGCCAGCCGCGAGTATTATCTTTGGAGATAGCCTCGTCAGTTCGTATTCCTTGCGGTGTTCCGAGTGTGGAGTTTCTAGTCGCAAGATGAGTTAGGCCTAGGCTAAAAGGAGGAAGTCCTTTGAGTAGCCAGTTGGACTTAAGAGTTGAGTGGTAGCTTGAAGGCGAGCTTTGCTCGTTATGAGCTTGGTTTGAGTTTCTGCTGAGCAAGCCCTTCTCGGGCTTTGCTCCTAGTTGTTGTGCTTTAGCAGTTGGCGTTTAGCTGAGCCACAATTGAGTGAGTTGGCACAGAGGTGTCGCGGCATTGGTTGGTTAAACCCTTGAGTTGCTATCCTCAAGGGGTTGTGTTGCTAGTGGCTGCGTGATGGTTTGGTCCTTGCTACCCGAGATTTCCATGAGAGGAATGTTGGTTGTTTCCTTGCCTGGCAATGTTCTCTTTGGCCAGTTGCTGGTAGGTTTGCATGGAAAAGTTCGCGTTCGGCCGTTGAGAGGCTCCAGTTTGTTGGTTTGGCCGAGTGGAGCCTGTGCCTGGATTTTGCCATTTAGGGTTGGCCGTAGCTGAAGTTTCAGCTGGTGCGAGTAGTGTTAGCCGTCTGGTGAACCAGGATTTTGCCCTTGTCTTTGGCGCGTCGATTTCTCTTAAGATGGTTGCTTAAGTGTTGTAAGCGCGTGCTAGTTGGAAAAGTTTGCCTTTAGGATCAATCGCCAGTTGGCGGTTCGATTGTTTTTCGTTAAGGTTGTAGGCAAGCTTTGTGGTTCGCTGGTCTCTTGTGAAGTAAGAGTAGGCCGTTTAGTTTTCTGGAACCTGAGAGGTTCAGTTATGTCCGCCAAACATGGTGTAGTGTTGAGGTCATTTTTGTTAACAATTGTGAGCATTCGTCAGAAGTTATGCCAGTGTGTGGCGTTGAGTTTTGGAGCTTGTGCCCAGTCTGCGAGGTTGCTGAGAGTAACACCGTAGAGAGGTGTTCCGTGTTGGATTAGCAGGGTTTTAGATTGAGCCCCAGGTTGTAGGGCCTTTTGAGATCCTTGAGCGGATCGGAGCAGTGGCCTTTCAGTTAGCCTTGCCCCGTCTTTGGCAGTAGTGTAATTTTTTTTGTGTTCCTCGTTTCGATGATGAGATAGTTTGTGGCAGACTGGATAGCATTGTGGCTTTGAGCCTTTGAGAACCCAAGAGGATTTGGTTCTCGAAGAGGGCTAATGTTGTCTTAGCCGAGAAGTTCAGTTGGCTAGGAATCAGTGGAGATTTCCTAGAGCTGTTTCGTCTTAGGACTTTCGAGGACGAAAGTCTTATAAGGAGGGAGTATTGTAACGGCCCAGTTTTCTATTCCCGTTCTCGAGGTGCTTCCGGTTCAGATTCAGTTGTTCGGTTGGGCCGTTAGAGCTGTTTTGACCCTTAGGGGTATTTTTGGTCTTTTGGCTCCCTGGGCAGGATTTGTGGATTTTCAGGGCTTCGAGGCAGCTCCTGCCTTTGTCGAGGTTTGTTTGTTGTGGGTTGCTAGTCCCGAGATGTTTGGGCTATTCGTTTGGAAGCTCGGTTGTGATTTTGGGTTTTGGCAAAATTATTGTTGTTTGAGTGCTTACATTGGGATTCGAGCCCGGGCCCTTAGTGTTGATTTGGGAGTTGGATTTAAGTGAATTTTATTTATTGGAAAAGGTTACTTCAGTCGGGCCTCGAAGGAGGAAGCCGGGAAATGGGATTTTAAGGATTTTAAGGCTTATTTAAAAAGTAGGATAAAATGGACAAGGATGGAAAAATAGGATAAAAATCCCATTTTTCCCTTTTTTCCCCATTTTCCCTTTTTTCCCACTTTTCCCTTTTCTCTCTCTCTCTCTCTCTCCTCCAGCCCGAGCTAGCACCCTGGTCGCCCAGCCTAGCTGTCAAGCTCACCAGCCCGAGCCCTAGCCGCCCAGGTCGCACGGAGCCCAGCCCCTGCTCGCCTTGTGTCGCGTCGCCCAGCCCAGCCGCGCACAGTGCCAGCCCGAGTCGCCCCTGCCCTCTGTCGCGTCGCACAGTGTCGCCCAAGCCCCGCATCGCCGAGCCTCGCAAAGGCCCTGCGTCGCCCAGGTCCGTGTCGCCCTGCACTGTGCTGAACCGCACCGAGTCGCTCGTCCCTATAGCTCTCCGTGCCATCCCGAGCGTCCCTGAGGCCGTCGCGTCGCGTCGCCCCGCACGCGTCCCTGTAGCTTGCCGAGCTCGTGCCCGCGCGCCGTCCCCTGTGCCGAGCCACGCCGCATGCCTTCGCCCAGCTGAGCTCGAGCCCGTGCCCGCGCGCCCATGTCTCGCCCTAACCCGCGCCTCCGCCTGCGGCCTGCGCCCAGCCAGCCTTCTCGGATGGTATTTCCCGAGTCTTTTCTTCGTTGGGCCCTGATTTGTTGGCTGCTGATTATTGATTTGATTTGGGTGTTTTATTTAAATGTTTAGGCTGTTCGGGTTCGAAAGTAGCTTGAGGGTCGCTTGTTGATTTGTGATTATTGTTTTCTTCTTGTTCCAGGTAAGGATTTCTTACCGTGGTTGTGTGGACCCTGCGATATATCATGATTGTGCCTTGTATGCTTGTTTACTGTTATGAGCATGATAGTAATAGGGCAGCTATGTTTGATCTCTTGCTAGCATGTTTACCTGATTGTACATGTTAGTGCCATGATAGGTTTGTTCTTCCAACATGCTTATGATTCCTGCTTTAAGTTCGTAGTATCATGCTAGGTAAGCTTGTTTGATGTCGGTTATGTTTGCTAGCCAGGAATCATTTTACTCTGTACTCTTAGATAGAGTTGTAGGGTTTGTCATCGTCCAGAGGCTGAGAGCGAACATAACGTACTTTGTCCCCACTGGTCGGGAGTAAGGTGCGCGCAGCATAACGTACATTGCTTCCCCCTCCGGCCGCTGATGTGGATTTAGCTACCCACATCGGCATAAGCCTAGTTTGTAGCCTGCTAGAGCGGAACCCTGCCAACGGTGTAAGCCTACCTTGGCCGGTTTTTCGCTTCAGGTCAGTGGTTCAGGCTGCACAGATGAGCTCCAAGGGCCTCGCGCTACTGTGATCAGTGACACCGCTTCCGAGTCTTAGGCATGCATACCTGGCCCGCGTAGTTTTTCCTTAGGCCTCCACATTTACGTCGGTTGCAGCAGCATGCGGTGTGCGCGCACACGCGTTAGTTGCCGGTTCGGAGAGCTCCCCTGGGCTAATGTCGTGAGTACACCATTCCTTCAAGAGGCCCTTGAGGACATCCTTGGGATCAATGTTTTAGCTGATCAATCCCCCGAGTGAAAGAGACCTCGGTGATGTCCCGAGATTGGTTATGAGAACCAATCATTAGGTCGGAAGTAGGAGACTTCCGATGACTCCAGATCTTGCCTTATGAGCTCGTTGAGCTATGATCTGTGTTGGTAGCTGTTTGCTTGCATGCTGAGGTGCTAGATGACTGATGTATCGTATTGTACCCCGGTTGAGATTCTTCTTGAGTATGTTTATACTCACCCTTATTTATCTTTCAGGTAACTTGGGACAACACCAAGAGGGCTAGCGGAGGGAGCTGATTGATCATGGGAGCTGCCGACACTCTGTCATTTATTATTGCATTGTTTATTCAAAGATGTAGATGGGCAGAGAGTCCTAGGGGAACATTGTTTAAAAACGTTGTTTAAATTGTATTGTATGTTTTTATATACCACTGCCGGTTGTTTTACTTTGTTGGTTTGTTTAAAAGTAATTGTTGGTTATGTTTTAAGGGTTCCCCCTTCTCATATGTTTTGAAAGGTTTTTAAATATGAGCACTAAACCGCTTGTTATCATATTTAACTTGCATGCTGAGTGAGAACCCAGGTTTAGGACCGTATGTTTTGGGTCGGGTTCTTATAGAGAACCCAGGTTTAGGACCGTATTTCGGGTCGGGTTCTTACAGCGACGGCGGCAATGGTGAGAGGGAGAGGGTGGTGCAGCAAAGCTAGGGTTCTTTTTCTCTTTTCTTTTTTTTTTCCTTCTTTTCCTTTTTCCTAAATTAAATAGGTTTTGGGGATCTCAAAATCCCTTCCCAAGGCTTCCCTCCTTCGAGTCCTAGCTGGCGCTTTATTTTCTTCTTAATTAAATCCAAGCTTCCAAATTCCTTAGGTCAAGGGTTCGAATCTCCCAAGGAGCACCTTTTAAAATTCCTATTTTACACCTGACCAATAAACCTCCAGAAACCTTAATAAATTCAACTGCTCCTGGAAACACTTCTTAAAAACCTTATTTCACAATTAACAGAAATCCGGGCTGTTACAATACTCCCTCCTTAGAAGACTTCCGTCCTCGGAAGTCCTAAGACAAAAACAACTCTAGGAAATCTCCACTGATCCTTAACCAACCGAACTTTCGGTTAAGACAACACTAGTCCTTCTTCGAAATCCAAACCCTCTTGGGTTCCCAAAGACTCAAAGCCATAACGACATCGAGTCTGCCACAAACTATCTCACCCAAGACTGGACATACATTGAACTCCGAGGAAAGAGATGCGATAGAGCTAGTTGATAAGCCATATCCTCAAACTCGCACAAACTCACAAACGATCTTACAACCCTAGGGCTCTCTTATCCCTGCTGACCCAACTCATAACGCCTCTCTACGGGGCTACTCTCAGCAATCTTGTGGACTAGACACAAGCTCTAAAACTCTACGCCACGCACCAGCGTAACTCCTCTTAATACTCACAGTTGTTAACGAACAACCTCAACCCTACACCATACTGGCCAACAACTGAACCTCTCGGGTTCCAGAAACTAGACAGCCTCCTCTCTCGCCACAGAAGACCAGCGAACTCCAATGTTTGCCTACAAAACTCAACGGAATCCTTTCGAACCACCATCTGGCGACTGATCCTAAAGGCAAACTTCACCAACTGGTACGAGTCCCAAACAACTAAGCCACCACCTTAAAGAGAAATCGACGTACTAAGGTCAAGGCACAAACTCCACTCGGCCAAACCAACAAACTGGGCCCCTCAACGGCCTACCGCCATCATTCCAATGCAATCCTACCAGCAACTGGTCTAAGAGAACATCGCCAGCCAAGAAAGTAACCAACAACCCTCTCATGGCAATCTCGAGAAGTAAGGAAGAAAACAACACGGGCTACCTGCAACTCAACAACTTAAGGATAACAACTCAAAGGTCTAACCAACCAATGCCACGGCACCACTATGCCAACTCACTCAACTTTGGCTCAACTAAATGCCAACTACGAACGCGCAACAACTAGGAGCAAAGCCTGAGAAAGGCTTGCTCTGCAGAACTCAACTCAAGCTTACAATGGGTGAAGCTCTGTAACGGCCCAGTTTTCTATTTCGGTTACCCAGGTAATTTCGGGTCATTATTCGGATGTTCGGATGGGCCGTTAGAGCTGTTTTAACCCTTAGGGGTATTTTGGTCTTTTTGCCCCCAGTCAGGGTTTTGAGGATTTTCAAGATTTCAGGACCATTCCTGCCTTCATCGAAGTTTGGTGGTTGTTGGTTGCAAGACCCAAGCAGTTTGGGCAAGTTGTTTGGGAGTTTGGAGGTATTTTTTAGTTATTGGCAAATTTAATGGGTTTTTGAGTGCTTCCATTGGGATTTGAACCCTTGCCCTAAATGGTTTTGGGAGTTTGTAAGAAAAAGAGTTTTTTTTAAAAAAAGAAAAGTTTTCTTGGGACGGGTTTTGAAAGAGGAAGCTTTGGGAAGGGATTTTAGACCCATTTAAATTAGGAAAAGGGAAGAAAATCAAGAAAATCCCTTTCCCCTTGTTTTGCAATCTCTCTCTCTCTCTCTCTCTCTCCTTGTCGACCTCACCAAGAAAACCCAACCTGAGCCACAGCCCTGCCGAGTCGCGCCAAGACCGCCACGCACTCACCCTTTGCCATGGCCCATGCCCGGTCGCTCTGCACGACCGCGCGCCGCTTCCCGCTTCCACCAAAGCCGCCTCAGCCGCGCGCCGCTCGTTGCCATCCGCACGCGTCGCCCATTTCCGCCCGTGGCGCTCGCCCGCACGCCGTCCTCGTTGACCCGATGCCTCGCCCCGTGCTACTCGCCCGCGCGCCAGCGTGCCTGTTCTAGCGCCTCGCCTGCTAGCGCCCAGCGCCAGCGCCCTACCTGCCTCCTTGCTGCCGACCAGCCTGCCTTGCCGTGCAGGTTGGGCCAAAACCTTGGGTTTTCTCTGTCGGTATTTCTCGAGTCTTTTCTCCTTTGGGCATTAGGTTGCTGGCTGCTGTTTATCTATTTAGGATGTTTTTTTATTGTATGCCTAGGTTGCTCGGGTTCTCTTTAAAGCTAGAGGGTCGTTATTTGATTGTGAAAGTTATTTCTTCTTGCTTCCAGGTAAGGATTTCTTACAGTGGTTGTGTGGACCCTGCAATATTATCAAGATGTGCTAGGTATGCTTGTTGATTGTTATGAGCATGATAGTGATAGGGTATCTATGTTTGATCTCTTGCTAGCATGTTTGCTTGATGTACATGTTAGTGCCATGCTAGGTTTGTTCTTCCAGCATGCTATGGTTCCTGCTTTAAGTTCGTAGTATCATGCTAGGTTATGTGTGATTGATGTTGATATGTATGTTTAGCCAGGAATCACTTACTCTTTACTCCTAGCTAGTGTAGTAGGGTTTGTCATCATCCAGAGGCTGAGAGCGGACATAACGTACTTTGTCCCCACCTGTCGGGAGTAGAGCAAAGCATAACGTACATTGCTTTCCCCCGACAGCCGATGTGGATTTAGCTACCACATCGGCATAAGCCTAGTTTGTAGCCTGCTAGAGAGGAACCCTGCCAACGGTGCAAGCCTGCCTTCGCCGGTTCTTAGCTTCGTCGGTGGTGGTACAGTGCCGCAGATGAGTGCCGAGGGCCTCGCACTCATCGTGTTCGGTGACACCGCTTCCGAAGTCTTTAGGCATGCGTGCACTGCCCGCGTGAGTTTGTACCTAGGCCCCCACATTTACGCCGGTTGCAGCAGCATGCGGTGTGCGCGCACACGCGTTAGTCGCCGGTTCGGAGAGCTCCCCCGAGCTAATGTTCGTGAGTACACCAGTTCCTTCCAGTTTAGAGCCAGACTTCGAGTACTCTCCCGGTAGTCCAGATTTATTAGCGAGGGTAAGAGGCCCTTGAGGACACCCATTGGGATTGGTTTTTGAGCTAATCATATGGTCGAGGAAGAAAGACCCTCGAGGGTGTCGGACATCTTTGGGATCGGTTTTTGAGCTGATCAATTGGCCGAGGGAGAAAGACCCTCGGAGATGTCTTGGGATTCGTTATGAGAACCAATCATTAGGCCGGAAGTAGGAGACTTCCGAGGATTCCAGATTCTGCCTGTTAAGCTCGTTGAGCTATGATCTGTGTTGGTAACTGTTTGCATGTATACTAGGGTGCTAGATGACTGATGTATCGTATTGTACCCCGGTTGGGGATTCTTACTGAGTATGTTTATACTCACCCTTATTTATGTGGTTTTTCCACCAGGTAACTTGGGACAGCACCGGGACGGCTAGCGGAGGGAGCTGTTTGATCATGGGAGCCGCCGACACTCTGTCTTTTATTATTTGCATAATTTGTTCAACATGTAGATAGACAGGAGTCCTAGGGGGATGTTTTTAAAAGCTGTTTAAATTGTATTGTATGATTTCATAAACACTGGCCAGGCTTGTTTTACTTTGTTGGTTTGCTTAAATGAAGGTTGTTGTTTATGTTTTAAGTGTCCCCGCTTTTAAATGTTTTGAAAGGTTTAAAATATGAGCACTAAACCGCTTGATGAAGTATTTAACTTGCATGCTCAAAGTGAGAACCTAGGTTTACGACCGTATTTTGGGTCGGGTTCTTACAGTTGGTATCAGAGCATAGAGTCATAGATTCTGTAGACTAACTTGCTTGTAGGTTGTTGCCCCCATGATCATCAGCACTCCGCGGCCGTCAGGTTTGTCTGAGTTCTTTAAGCTAAGGGTTTTATTTTGCAATACTGCATCTAGTATACATGTGTTACACTTGTAGGGCAGTGAGAGCCCTAGATTGGGCTAGCTTTTATGCTTTGTGTAGATCGCCAGTATGTTGATTACACATCCAGTAGCAGGGACGTTTGGTATGTCCAACTGAGGAGTTGGACTGATCGTGTTGATGTTGAGACCACGTCCAGGGTTGTCTAGACCCGTAGGCCAGTTTTGGGCCCTGGCAGTTGAGTTGCCAAGAGAAGGGGGTAGAGGCTAGTCTGCCTCAGAGTGAGACTCCTTGAGCAGAGTGTGCTCCAGCCATGATAGAGTTGATGGCAGGTCTTTTAGCTAACAGAGAGCAGAGACCCAGGCGTAGTTTGTAGCGCGTAGTGAGGAGTCCTAGGCACAGATAGCCCAGTTGGCAGAGTTTATTTAGGAGTCACCCCCCTAGTAGCTCCAGTAGCCCCGAAGGTTCCCGAGAGGGCTTGATTAGTAGGTTTATGCTGATAAGTTAAGTTGGCGTTGGTCGAGCCGCCGAGTTTGGCAAGTGGAAGCCTGTAGAGCTGGATGTTTTTTAGACTTTCTGCTAGCAGCGAGGTGGTTGGCCAGGATTGAGTTTATCATCCAAGTGTTGGGATGACCTGGTGTTCGGAGGCCGATGACCTGATGTTCAGAGGCTGAGGCATGCCGTTCTTTTGTTGTTTGATGCAGCAGTGTGGTGGTGGAAGTCCCCTGTGAGAGGCGGACCAGCAGAGTCTCCACCAGCCACCCGGTCGATTGGCAAGCTGCCAAGTTAGTAGCTTTTGAGGAAGATGTAGAGACATCTGACAAGCCTGCAGTCGTTTTGCAGCCAGTTCTTTTAGTACCCTCGTAGCCAGGGTGTAGTGTGGAGTTTGCTTGTCAGGACTTAATCCGTCCGTGGTTTTCAGCTGGCTAGTAGAGAGAAGCACCTTGTGTTAGCATGTTCCAGGTGTGGAGCTAGGTGCTGCCACCCGAGGAGTTGGCCTGAGCTTTTGTTGAGCATCAAGTGAGATGCTGGAGTTGGCCTGAGCTTTTGTTGAGCATCGAGTGGGATGCAGGAGTTGGCCTAAGCTATTGTTGAGCATCGAGTGGGATGCAGGAGTAGGTCGTGGCATGTCTGTTAGGCAAGATGCCAGAGATTAGGCTTCTCGAGTGTTTGGACTCTTGTGTTGAGTGCCTTTGCCCCAGCACTTGGAGTGTGACCTTCCCTATCCTCAGAGGGGCATAAAGCTTGTTTTGGGCTAATCTGTGTTGTAAAGGATGTAGTGCCTGTTGGCACCAAGCTTTGAGAGGAGGCCTAGTTTCGGGCCAGTTGGCACTTTTGGTGCAAATGGTTCCATGCCCGCCCGAAGTATAGCATCCCCACCAGCCTTGTACCCGTTTTTCTGAAGTTGCAACTGTTTGGATTGCTTAAGAGATCTAGCTTAGTGGTAGTCAGAGAACTACAAGTGTGAGGTCGTTGGAGGGAAAAGTAGGCGCTTTTCAGGATCACCGAGAGTTGGGTGCAAAGGATGTTGTAGGCTGGTGAGGGCTAGCGCGTCCGAGTTCTCGCGCTTGTGTGTGGGCTTGTGAGCCAGCTTGATGGTAGTGTGTTTCGACTACCCTTGGAGTTACCCTAATATGGGTAGAGTTGGCATCGAGGATGCGTGGTTGATCCAGTGTTAGAGCCATGAGTTGGATGGTTAAGTGGAGCATTTAGTGGGCACATTGGTATGAGGTACGTCAGCTTGGTGTGGTTATGCTCTTGTAAGAGTGAGTTGACCAATGTAGCTTTTCGTGGTGAGTTGACCCCGAGTGGGTTGAACTCTTGTTGCTCCTTTGCTAGATGTGGCTCTATTGGGAGGCAAAAGTTGCCTTGTGTGGGTTTGGATCTTAAGGAACCAAGTTGGAGTTGTACACGCCGGTGTACTTTTGTGTAGCTCGTTCCGTGGTTATGTTTCAGAAACCATGAGAGGTTCGTGTTGAGGAGCCAGTGCTCAGTCTTTGAGTTGTCAAGGCTTTAGTCCTTGGCAACTGCCCTAGCTTTGGTTGTAAGGATGCCGTGCTCGTAGCCGGGTTGTTTTTTAAGCAAGTTTTGCTAGTTGGTCCTTGCCCTAGTCAGAGTTCAGTTGGAACTAAACAAGAGCGGTGATAGCAAAGCCGCGCAGTTTCTGATCGTCATGGCTAAGAGAGCTGTTCGGATCCTTACCTTGGGCAGAAGGTATGTTGTGGCTGATGCTTGAGTAGGAGGATGACGCATTCTAAAGCGATTCTGGTTTTCCTGGTTTTCAAGAAGTTGGTGTTGGCCAACGTAGTTGAGATGCTAGAGAGGGTTGTGCCCGTGTAGCCGGTTGTCTGTTTAGATCGTTTGACGAACGTGTGTGTCGGAGGGTGATCGGAGGATCCCTAGGTTGTGGAGAGCCTCTCCAGAGCTCAGTCAGACCCAGGCAGTGTACCTTGGGTGAGTTGCTGGCAGATTTGGTAGTCTAGCAAGCTAGTGCTTGTTTGGAGTAGAGTCCGGATTGGTTTCGGTGAGGTGGCTAGTTGGTGCTTGGTGTTGACCAAGATTTGGTTCCCTTGTTGTTTCAAGAGCTAGCTCGGTTCGAGCAAGAGGGCGTTGCCCTGGGGACTTGTTCCTAGTCAGGAGGTTTCGGGAGTTGACCCCTCGCTCGGTGGTTGAGAAAGTTCTGCTAGTTCTGGATTGGTGGTCCAATCAGTTGAGTTTTCCCTTGGGTGTTGCTTCCAAGAGAGTTGGTTGTTGTTTCCCTTGGGTTTGAGCTAGTCAGCGAGCGTGTGTGAAGTTCGCTTCCCTTCAGAGTTCGCTTGCTGGGAAATCATTCCCGTTTAGAAGGAGTCAGCGTAGTTCCTGAGTTGTGTAGTTGATCAGAGTAGCGCAGTGGTTAGCCCAAATGAGGGGTCCTCATTGTGTTGTGTTGTTAGCAAGCGAAAGTTGTTTGTCCCCGCAAGGGCGGAGGCCAGCCAGTTTAAGAGTTGAGTTGTTGCTGGAAAGTTGTTGGTTCTTTGGGGTTTGAGGAACCCCTAGTTTCCATGGTGGTTGAGTTGCACCATGGATGCCAGCCGCGAGTATTATCTTTGGAGATAGCCTCGTCAGTTCGTATTCCTTGCGATGTTCCGAGTGTGGAGTTTCTAGTCGCAAGATGAGTTAGGCATAGGCTAAAGGAGGAAGTCCTTTGAGTAGCCAGTTGGACTTAAAAGTTGAGTGGTAGCTTGGAGGCGAGCTTTGCCTGTTATGAGCTTGGTTTGAGTTTCTGCTGAGCAAGCCTTTCTCGGGCTTTGCTTTTAGTTGTTGTGCATTCGAAGTTGGAATTTTAGCTGAGCCACAGTTGAGTGAGTTGGCACAGAGGTGCTGTGGCATTGGTTGGAAACCTTAGAGTTGTTATCCTCAAGTTATTGTGTTGCTAGTAGCCGCGTGTTGTTTTATTCCTTGCTGCTCGAGGTTTCCGTGAGAGGAATGTTGTTTGTTTTCCTGTCTGGCGATGTTCACCTAGGCCAGTGGCTGATCGGATTGCATTGGAAAGTTTGTGGTCGGCCGATGAGGGGTTCAAGTTTATTAGTTTGGCTGAGTGGAGCCTGTTCCTGGACCTTGTCGTTCAGGGGTGGCTGAAGCTGATGTTTCAGCTAGTGTGAGTGGTGGTAGCCGTTTGGTGAACCAGAAAAGTGCCCCTTGGCTTTGGTGCTTCGATTTCTCGTAAGATGGTTGCTTAAGTGTTGTGGACGCGTGCTAGTTGGAGAAGTTTGCCTTTAGGATCGGCCGCCAGATGGTGGTTCGATTGGATTTCGTTAAGACTTATAGGCAACCATTGGGGTTCGTAGGTCTCTCGTGAAGTAGGAGTAGGCTGATTAGTTTCAAGAACCCGGGAGGTTCAGTTGTTTGGTCAGCATGGTGTAGTGTTGAGGTTGTTTGTTAACAGCTGTGAGCCTAGAGAAGTTACGCCGGTTCGCGGCGGATAGTTTAGAGCTTGTGACCAGTCTACGAGTTTGCTGAGAGTAGCGTCGTAGAGAGGCGTTTCGAGTTGGGTTAGCAGGGATAAGTGAGCCCTAGAGTCGTAAGACCGTTTGAGAGTTGGTGCGAGTTAGAGGAGGTGGCTCACCGACTAGTTATCGCATGTTTTCTTCGAAGCTCAGTGTTAGTTCAGTTTTGGTTGAGATAGTTCGTGGCAGACTCGGTGTCTGATGGGCTTGGAGCCTTTGGGAACCCAAGAGGATTCGGTTTCGAAGAAGGATTTGTGTTGTCTTAATCGGGAGCTTGGTTGGTTAAGAATCAGTGAAGTTTTCCTAGAGTTGTTTTCGTCTTAGGACTTTCGAGGACGAAAGTCTTAAAAGGAGGGAGTATTGTAACGGCCCAATATTCTATTTCGATTACCCATGGGATTTCGGGTCATTATTCGGATGTTCGGATGGGCCGTTAGAGCTGTTTTAACCCTTAGGGGTATTTTGGTCTTTTTGCCCCCGGTCAGGGTTTTGAGGATTTTCAAGATTTCAAGACCATTCCTGCCTTCATCGAAGTTTGGTGGTTGTTGGTTGCAAGACCCAAGCAGTTTGGGCAAGTTGTGTGGGAGTTTGGAGGTATTTTAGTTATTGGCAAATTTAATGGGTTTTTGAGTGCTTCCATTGGGATTTGAACCCTTGCCCTAAATGGTTTTGGGAGTTTGTAAGAAAAAGAGTTTTTTTTAAAAAAAGAAAAGTTTGCTTGGGCCGGGTTTAGAAAGAGGAAGCTTTGGGAAGGGATTTTAGACCCATTTAAATTAGGAAAAGGGAAGAAAATCAAGAAAATCCCTTTCCCCTTGTTTTGCAATCTCTCTATCTCTCTCTCTCCTTGTCGACCTCACCAAGAAAACCCAACCCGAGCCACAGCCCTGCCGAGTCGCGCCGCACCGCCCTGCACCAGCCTTGCACAGCCCATGCCCAGCCGCTCTACACGGCGCGCGCGCTACGCGTGACTAGGCCGCCACGCACCGCGCGCTTGTTGCCGCTTCCCACGCGCCGCCAGGGCCGCGCCGCCGTCTGCTTGCCCGCGCGCCGTTCTCGTTGACCCGATGCCTCGCCCGTCTTGCTCGCGCAGCGCGCGCCAGCGTGCTGTTTAGTACACACACGCCAAATACCACTGCCTGCCTCCGTCTTTGCCGACCACCTGCCTTGCGGTCGCGGGTTGGGCCGAAACAAGGTTTTCTCGATCGGTATTTCTCGTCTCTTTTCTCCTTTGGGCATTAGGTTGTTTGGGCTCTTTGTTTTATCTATTTAGGATGTTTTTTTTGTATGCCTAGGTTGCTCGGGTTCGCTTTAAAGCTCGAGGGTCGTTATTTGATTGTGAAAGTTATTTCTACTTGCTTCCAGGTAAGGATTTCTTACCGTGGTTGTGTGGACCCTGCGATATTATCATGATGTGCTTTGTATGCTTGTTGATTGTTATGAGCATGATAGTGATAGGGTATCTATGTTTGATCTCTTGCTAGCATGTTTGCTTGATGTACATGTTAGTGCCATGCTAGGTTTGTTCTTCCAGCATGCTATGGTTCCTGCTTTAAGTTCGTAGTATCATGCTAGGTTATGTGTGATTGATGTTGATATGTATGTTTATCCAGGAATCACTTGCTCTATACTCCTAGCTAGTGTAGTAGGGTTTGTCATCATCCAGAGGCTGAGAGCGGACATAACGTACTTTGTCCCCACCAGTCGGGAGTAGAGCAAAGCATAACGTACATTGCTTCCCCCCGGCAGCCGATGTGGATTTAGCTACCACATCGGCATAAGCCTAGTTTGTAGCCTGCTAGAGCGAAACCCTGCCAACGGTGCAAGCCGTTCTTGGCCGGTTCTTAGCTTCAGGTCGGTGGTACAGGCTGCATAGATGAGTGTCGAGGGCCTCGCACTACTGTGTTCAGTGACACCACTTCCGAGTCTTTAGGCATGCGAACCTGGCCCGCGTAGTTTGTACCTAGGCCCCCACATTTACTCCGGTTGCAGCAGCATGCGGTGTGCGCGCACACGCGTTAGTCGCCGGTTCGAAGAGCTCCCCCGGGCTAATGTTCGTGAGTACACCAGTTCCTTCCAGTTTAGAGCCAGACTTCGGGTACTCTCCGGGTAGTCCAGATTTATTAGCGAGGGTAAGAGGCCCTTGAGGACACCCATTGGGATTGGTTTTTGAGCTAATCATATGGTGGAGGGAGAAAGACCCTCGAGGGTGTCGGACATCTTTTGGATTGGTTTTTTAGCTGATCAATTGGCCGAGGGAGAAAGACCCTCGGAGATGTCCTGGGATTGGTTATGAGAACCAATCATTAGGCCGGAAGTAGGAGACTTCCGAGGATTCCAGATTCTGACTTGTAAGCTCGTTGAGCTATGATCTGTGTTGGTAATCGCTTGCATGTATACTAGGGTGCTAGATGACTGATGTATCGTATTGTACCCCGGTTGGGATTCTTACTGAGTATGTTTATACTCACCCTTATTTATGTGGTTTTTCCACCAGGTAACTTGGGACAGCACCGGGATGGCTAGCGGAGGGAGTTGTTTGATCATGGGAGCCGCCAGCACTCTATCTTTTATTGTTTGCATAATTTGTTCAGCATGTAGACGAACAGGAGTCCTAGGGGGATGTTTTTAAAAGCTGTTTAAATTGTATTGTATGATTTCATAAACACTGGCCAGGCTTGTTTTACTTTGTTGGTTTGCTTAAATGAAGGTTGTTGTTTATGTTTTAAGTGTCCCCGCTTTTAAATGTTTTGAAAGGTTATAAATATGAGCACTAAACCGCTTGATGAAGTATTTAACTTGCATGCTCAAAGTGAGAACCTAGATTTAGGACCGTATTTTGGGTTGGGTTCTTACAACCTCGCATCCAAGGATATGCCACTCTCAAGTCCAACTGGCTAAACAAAAGACTTCCTCCTTTTACCTTAGGCCTAACTCATCTTCCATCCAAAGACTCCACACCAGGGACATCTCAAGGAATACGAATAACGACAACCACGATGCTGGCGAATCGCAAGCAACATGAACCGACAAGGCTACCTCAAAAGTTAAGGCTCGAGGCTGGCACCCACGGTGCAACTCAGCCACCATAGAAACTAGGAGTTCCTCAAACTCCATTGATCCAACAACTTCTAACAGCAACTCAACCACTTAAACTGGCTGACCACCGTCCTCACGGGGTCGAACAACTAGCTGCTTGCTATCAACACCACACAGGAATTCCTCTGGCTAGGCTGACCGCTGCGCCACCTTGATCAACTACACAACTCAGGCGCTATGCTGCTCCTCCTAAATGGGGACGATTCCCCAGCAAGCGGACTTCCGAAGGACAACGAACTTCGCACACGCTCGCTGTCTTGCTCAAACCCAAGGGCAACAATCCAACTCTCTCAGAAATAACAGTAGAGATATTCCACAATCGATTGAGCCACCAACTTAGAACTAGCAGTACTTATCCAAACACCGAAGGAGGTGCCAACTTCTGAACTTTCCAAACAAGAACAAATCCTCAGGGCCACGCCCGCTTGCTCCAACCAAACTAGCTCTTACAACAACATGGGAACCAAACCTTAGCCTACGCCAAGCACCAACTGATAACAGTTTCGAAACCAACGCGGAGGTACCAAAAAACAACACTAGCTTGTCAACCGACTACAAGCTTCCAGCAACTCAACCGAGGAACACTGCCTGGGTTTGACTGAGCTCTAGTGAGGCTCTCCACAACCTAGGGTTCCTCCGATCACCCTCCGACACCCACTGTCGTCAAACGGTCTATCAGGCAACTGGCTACACGGGCACAACTCTCTCTCCAGCATCTCAACTATGCTGGCCCGCTCCAACTCCTCGAAAAACCAAGAAGACCAGAAATACTACAGAATGTGTCAACCTCCAACTCAAGCCTCGACCACATCGTAGCTTCTACCCAGGGTAGGGATCCGAGCAACACTCTTAACAATGATGGTCAGAAACTATGCGGCTTTGCTACCACCGCCCTTGTTCAGTTCCAACTGAACTCCAACCATCGCTCAACAAGAAATTCCTCTACCCAAGTCAAGGGCCAACTAGCATAACTTGCCTAAGAAACAACCCGGCTACAAGCACGGTATCCTTACAATCAAAATTAGGGCACTTGCTAAGAACTAAAGCCCTAACACCTCAAGGACTGAGCACTGGTTTCTCAACACGAACCTTTCGTGGTTCCCAAAACATACACCACGGAACGAGCTACACAAAAGTACACTGGCGTGTACAACTCCAACTTGAATCCTTAAGATCCAACAAGAACTCTCACACAAGGCAACCTTTTCCTCCAAATAGAGCCACGACTAGAAAGGGAGCAACAAGAGTTCAAGCCCACTAGGGGTCAACTCACCACGAAACGCCACATTGGCCAACTCACTCTACAAGAGCATAACCACACCAAGCTGACATACCTCATACCAATGTGTCCACAAAATGTGCTCCGCACAATCCATCCAACTCATGGCTCCAACGCTGGACCAACCACGCATCATCGATGCCAACTCTACTCGTACTAAGGAAACTCAAAGGTAGTTGAATCACTCTACCAATAAACTAGCTCACAAGGCCACAACACAAGCGCGAGAACTCGGACGCGCTAGCCCTTAACAACCAACAGCATCCTTTGTACCCAACTCTCGGTGACACCGAAACTCCTGCTTTCCCTCGAACGACCTCACACTTGTAGTCATCCGACTACCACCGAGTGTAACGGCCCAGTTTTCTATTTCGGCTTCCCAGGTGTTTCCGGTTCATTATTCGGATGTTCGGATGGGTCGTTAGTGCTATTTTAACCCTTAGGGGCATTTTGGTCTTTTGCCCCGGTCAGGGTTTTGTGGGTTTTGGAGGATTCCAGGGTCACTCCTGCCTTTGTCGAGGCTTGATTGTTGTTGGTTGCAGGACTCAAGAAGTTCGAGCTGGTTGTTTGGAAGTTTGAAGGTCATTTGGTAATTAGCAAAATTATTGTTAATTTAAGTGCTTCCATTGGGATTTGAGCCCTTGCGCTAGATGGTAATTTGGAAGCTTGGTTTAAATGAGTTTATATAAGGAGAAAAGGTTGCTTCAACCGGGACTCGAAGGAGGAAGCCCGGGGAAGGGATTTAGGTCACCAAGACCTATTTAAATTAGGAAAAGGAAAGAAAATCAAGAAAATCCCATTCCCTTGTTTTACCACTTTTCTCTTTCTCTCTCTCTCTCTCTTTCTCTCTCTCTCCTGGCCGACCTCACCAAGAAACCCAACTGAGCCTCACCGAGTCGTCCCGGCCAGCCAAGCAACCCAGTAAAGCAAATTTCAAGTCGAGCAACCAGCCAGATCGCATCGCACCAAGAAATTTCCCCATCGTCAAGAGCAGACGCCAAATTTCAAAGAAGAGATCTGCTGCACCAAGCAGCCTTCAAGCCCCCAGACGCCCATGAGCGCCGCCCGCCCGCGTTTGCCCGTCATCCGCTGTCATGCGCGCATCACTGAGACGCCATCGCCTAACCGATTCCGCGCAAGCCAGCGCCCGCGCCAGCGCCCGTGTCACTGGCCTTTCGTCCTCTGCCGCTACACGCCCAAGCCCAGCGCCCCTTGGCTCAAAGAGCGCCCAGCTGCTCGCCCAGGTACCACGTCACGCCCGCTGCCCACTTGCCGCGAGTGCTGCTTTGCCGAGATAGATGGGACCGAGATCTAGTTCCTTCTCGGTTGGTAAATTCCCGAGCCTCCACTCTTTTGGACCCTAAGTTGTTTGGTCGTTGTTATTTAATTAGGATATTTTTATTAAATGCTTAGGTTGCTCGGGTTCACTTAGAAGCTCGGGAGTCGTTTGGTTGGCTTATGGTAGTTATTTTCTGCTTGTTTCCAGGTAAGGATTTCTTACCGTGGTTGTGTGGACCCTGCGATGCTATCATGATTGTGCCTTGTATGCTTGGTTGTTGTTATGAGTATGTTAGCTATTGAACAAACTTGTGTTTGAAATCTTGCTAGCATGCTTTGCTTGTTGTTCATGTTAGTTCCATGCTAGGTTTGTTCTTCCAAAGATGCCATGTCTTGTGATTGTATGAAATTTCCAGTGGATAGGTTACATGTTTTCTCTTGCTTCCATATCGTGTTGCTCTTGTGTCCCCTGATATATTCTGTTAGTTCCATGCAAGGGGTTTAATTATCTTGGCATACCTTGTTCTATTTTATCCTGTTAGTTCCATGCCAGGCATAGGCGGGTGATGTATAGTGTAGAAGACTGTAGGGGTAACTAGTTTAGGTCCCGCTCGGGTAGGACCCCGATGGACATCTGGAGGTGTAAGACCCTGATGGGCATCCTAGGTGTGTAAGTCCCCGATGGGCATCACTGAGTTGGAGGTGTAAGACCCCGATGGGCATCCTAGGTGTGTAAGTCCCCGATGGGCATCCTAGGTGTGTAAGTCCCCGATGGGCATCACTGAGTTGGAGGTGTAAGACCCTGATGGGCATCCTAGGTGTGTAAGTCCCCGATGGGTTCACTGTGTTGGAGGTGTAAGACCCTGATGGGCATCCTAGGTGTGTAAGTCCCCGATGGGCATCATTGAGTTGGAGGTGTAAGACCCTGATGGGCATCCTAGGTGTGTAAGTCCCCGATGGGCATCACTGAGTTGGAGGTGTAAGACCCTGATGGGCATCCTAGGTGTGTAAGTCCCCGATGGGCATCACTGAGTTGGAGGTGTAAGTCCCCGATCGGGACAAAGACCGAGTCCTAGGTTGTGTAAGGCCCGAAGGGCATCCAAGTGTAAAACCTAGGATAGGGAGTAGATGAAAGCCCTTGAATAGGCTCGCTCTAGAAGTAGCTCATAGCCTAACTCAACCGTTTTGCTCTAAGTCATTGTTTTATTTGCATGTATACTAGGGTGCTAGATGACTGATGTATCGTATTGTACCCCGGTTGGGGATTCTTACTGAGTATGTTTATACTCACCCTTATTTCTGTGGTTTTTCCACCAGGTAGCTTGGGACATCGGCAGGATGGCTAGGAGGAGGCGGCTGGATGATCATGGATAGCTGACTCTCGGACGCATGTTCTTTTATTGTTTTCTTTATGATTTAGCATGTAGTGGGACTTGAGTCCCTAGGGAAAACACTCAAACTATTTTATGGTTCTCGTACCGTACTGTAACGGCCCAGGTTTTCATCCCAGTCTTCCAAGTATGCCCTCGGGGTATTTTGGTAATTTGGTCGGGCCGTCAGGGCCGTTTACGTCTTTTCCAGTTGCTAAAATTATTGGATGGATTTATGAAGGTTTTTTAGGCTTTGTGGTTTGGTTTGAGCATGGGTAGATGCAAAAGTAAAAATAAAGGAATTTGTGTTGCAGCTGGGATTCGAACCCGGGTCTCTGGAAAAGCCTGTGAGGATGCGTGCCAGTTGAGCTATGGAGAGCTCTTGTTACTCTTTCCTCGTCATATCTTAGTTACCCTTGGATCTTTGGAGTTTTGTGATTTTGGTTAAATGAAAAGAAATTAGGTTTATTCCATCTTCTTCTCCAAATCACCTCTTGGCCGCACAAGCTTTCCCCTCCCAAGCCCCAAGCCGATTTTCATCCCCTTTGCAGCCCCGTGGTTCGATCGTCTTTCCGGGTAAGTTTCTTCGTCTCTTCGTCTTCTCCGAATTGAGTTCTTGCTGGCCGAATGTAAATAGAAGAGTGTGGTTGTGTGTGTATGTTTGTTTGCAGCCTGCCGAGAGGAGCCCGGCCAAGAAATTTCCACCGTCGCAGCTCCCACCGTGCCAGATCGCACCAAAGAAGAAGCCCAGATCGCCGGAGTCGCCCGGCTCCATCGCCCCTGCGGTGCCATCGAGCGACTTGTCGCTCGCTCAAAGAGCATGAGCCTTTCGCTCAGACACCCTGTCGCGGCCAAAGAGACGCTCGAGCGGCCCACCGCTCGCGGCCAAGAGACGCCCGAGAGCCCCCATGCCTCGCGCAGCCAGATCTCGCCAGCCAGATGCGCCTGCCGAGCCCCTGCGGCGGCGAAATCGCACGTCGACGCCCAGACGCTGTCACCAAGACGTCGTCGCCGCGCTGCCGCTACGCTGCGTGTCCGTCTCGCTTCCAGCTTTGTCGCGCCCGTGCGCTGCGCTAAGCGGCCGTCCGTCATGCGCGCGTGCGCCAGCTCTGCCGCCCATCTGCGCTGTCGGCGCCAGCGCCCGACCTATCGCCGCCCATCGGCGCCAGCCAGCCGGCTCGCCATGCTTTGTCGCCGTCCGCGTGTCGGCCGCGCCGCGTGAGTTGCTCCGAGCCAAGCCTTGTTTATTTTATTATGTTTAGGCCTATGGATTGTGATTATTATTGTGTTTGTTAGGTTCTCGTTAGCTAGCTCTCGGGATCGATCGCAGCTTAGGATTTTTGTGTGTAGTTGCCTCCCGCGGTGTAAGGATCTCTTACCGAGTTGTGTGGACCTGCGATGTTCTATGTGATTGTTGTTTGTATGTTTGTTTGTGATTATCGGCATGTATAGTTTAGGTGCTCGCTCAATTCCTCGACTAGCATGACTTCGTATGTTGTTCTCTCATGTTAGCCCATGCTAGGTTGTTCCGTTCTAGCATGCTCATATCTGTTTTGCTTTGTAGTACCATGCTAGGTTCGTTGTATCTGTTGAGCACGTTTTGGATTGTATTGGATTGTATGTTATTGATATGATAGGTTAAAGTGTAGGTAGGTAGCATCATCCGGGCTGATGCATAAAGTATCTTGCATCCATGGCGGGGGCGTCGAGACAGCTTCTCCGTCCTGGACCCCGTTAGGGTTTAGCTAACCCGACCGGTGGCCCCCCGCAATCTTGGGTGAGGGTGGCGGATCATTAAATGCCCCAACGGTCGGGATGATGACTTGGCATTGCCTCGTCCCGGACGATCGGCACGCCCTCGGCGTGTTCGGCCGTAGCCCTCTTGATTGCCACTGTTAGGGCAAGGACCGCTTCTGGTGTAAGCCTACCACGACCGGTTCCTTAGCCTCAAAGTGCGGTGGTTCAGCCGACATAGTTCACGTGTCCGTGTCTCACACCCCTATGTCGGTGACACCGATCCGGAGATTTAGTTAGGCGTGGTGATCGGACATGGGCGGCTTGCCACTAGACCCGCACCCTTCATAGTTCGCGAAGCACGCGGTGCATGCTTACGCTCATTACGGCACGCCGGCCGAGAGCTCCTCGGGATCTTGAGCTAGTGCACCTTTCGTGATCGACGATGAGAGCAGTGAGGCCGAGACTTGGTTCTCGTATAGGGCGTATTGTGTGGTGTGGATTATTCCGGACTAAGACCACGAGTTGGCATCCGAGGTCCAAGTGTGGACTTAAGCTATGTGCTCTATTCTGTGTTTATATTCATAGCTTGCATACACTCATCTAGATGACCATGTGCATCGTATTGTACCCGGTTGGGGATTCTTACTTGAGTAATTCGTTACTCACCCTTACTTATCTTTCGTAACCACCATGGCGCGAGGCGGGATGGTGAAGGAGGAGCTATGATCATGGGAACTTGCTGTCGCCTCTCGACTTTTATTTCGATGACTCTTTTCTTTCATTTTCCCCAATGCATGTACGCGACACGAGCCCTAGGATGTTTTCTCAATGATTTTGTGGATTCCCGCTTTATTGAATTTGAGGATGTTTCAAATGTTTTAATAAATCTCTCGATCAGAGTGTACGCTTTGGAAATGTATTTGCCTTGAAACAGTGCTTGGAGACAGGGGACGAGTTTCAAAGAAACTATATTGATTTCCGATTGAACCTTGATTGTTTTGTTTTAATTGGGAATCTGAAAACTTATTTGCATATTATCCTTTCCTTTGAATGCATGCATTGGGGTAAAGGCCTATTTAGAGCCCCTTTTGGGTCGGGTCTTTACACGTACTCTTGTTTTGTTTTTAAGAAAAGCACTAATCAGTCAATTACTTTTGATTTTTACATTGGCTTCTGTGGTTTGTTTAAAGTTCTGTTGATTGCAAAAGTTTTAAATGAGTAGAATGGATGGTGTTTTACATTCCTAGGCATGCATGCTAAGTAAGGATCTAGGTTAGAGACCGCTTCTTTTGGGTCGGGTCCTTACAGTTGGTATCGAGCTCGAGTTATAGGTTCTGTAGACAGACACTGCAGGTTGTAGGTTGTTTTCCATGATCATCAGCGCTCCGCCAGCCATCAGGTATGTCCGTAAGTTTAAAGTTAAGGGTTAAGAATTACAATACTGCATCTAGTATACATGTGTTACCCTTGTTGGGCAGTGAGAGCCCCAGCGTGGGCTAGTTTTTATGTTTTCTGTAGACCGCCAGTTGTTGATTACACATTGAGGAGCAGGGACGTTTGGTATCTCCAACCGAGGAGTTGGACCGTTCATGTTGATGATGAGACCTCGCCCGAGGTCGTTTAGACCCGTAGGCCACCTTTGGCCCCGGCGAGATGAGTTGCCAAGAGTAAGGGGTAGAGTCTAGCACGCCTCAGAGTGAGACTCCTTGAGCAGAGTGTGCTCCAGCCATGCGAGAATTGATGGCAGGTCTTTTAGCTAACAGAGAGCGGAGACCCAAGCGCAATTTGTAGCGCGTAATGGGGAGTCTTGGGCGCAGATAGCCCACCGGCGAGTTTATTTAGGAGACACCCTCCTTGTAGCTCCAGCTTGCCGGAGGCTCCTCTGGAGGGATCGATCAACGAGTTATCTTTGATAAGTTAGTTGGCATTGATCGAGCCGCCGAGTTTGGCTAGTGGAACCACTCAGAGAGCTGGATGTTTTGAGACCTCTTTGTTGGCGGCGAGGTAGTTGTCCAGATCGAGTTTATCATCCGTGTGTTGGGATGACTCGGTGTTCAGAGGCCGATGACCGATGTTCGAGGTCGAGGTGTGCCGCTCTGTGTCTTTGTTTGATGCAAAGAAGGTGTGGTGGTGGAAGTCCCCTATGAGAGGCGGACCAGCAGAGTCTCCACCAGCCACCCTGGTCGATTGGCAAGTTGCCAAGTTAGTAGCTTTTGAGGAAGATGTAGAGACATCTTGTCCTCCTACAAGCTCGCATTGCTCGTTTGTAGCCACTTCATTTAGTACCCTCGTAGCTGGGGGTAGTGTGGAGTTTGCTTGTCAAGACTTAATCCGTCCGTGGTTTTCGGTTGGCTATTAGAGAGAAGCACCTTACATTAGCATGTTCCAAGAGTGGAGCAGTGTGCTGCCACCCAAGGGTTGGCTTTGAGTATTTGTTGAGCATCGAGTGGGATGCGGGAGTGGGCCGTGGCTTGTCCATTAGACGTGATGTCGAGAATAATCTACTCGAGTGTTGAGACCCTTGTGTTGAGTGCCATTGCCTGTCACACTGGAGTGACCTTCCCTTCCCTCGAGAGGGACTTAAAGCCCGTAAAGAGATGTTTGTGTTGTTAAGGATGTAGTGCTGTTGGCACCAAGCTTTGAGAGGAGGCCTAGAGTCGGGCCGCTTGGCACTTTTTGTGCAGATGGTTCCAAGACCCGCCCAAGTTTGGCATCCCCACTAGTCTTGTACCCACTTCCCGAGATTGCACTGTTTGGGTTGCATAAGAGATCTAGCTCGGTGGTAGTAAGAGAACTACAAGAGTGAGGTTGTTCGAGGGATAAGTAGGAGCCTTCAGGTCACCGAGAGCTAGGTACAAAGGATGTGTTGGTTGTTAAGGGCTAGCGCGTCCGAGTTCTCGCGCTGTGTGTGTGGGGCTTGTGAGCCGCTTGGATGGTAGTGTGACTCGACTACCACGGAGTTACCCTAATATGAGTAGGGTTGGCATCGATGATGCGTGGTTGATCCAGTGTTAGAGCCATGAGTTGGAAGGTTGATCGGAGCACGTTTAGTGGACCATTGGTATGAGGTAAGTTAGCTTGGTGTGGCTATGCTCTTGTAAGAGTTAGTGGACCAATGTGGCATTCCGTGGTGAGTTGACCACGAGTGGGTTGAACTCTTGTTGCTCCTTTGCTAGTTGTGGCTCTATTGGGAGGCAAAAGTTGCCTTGTGTGAGAGTACTTATTGGTTTGGGATCTTAAGGAATCAAGTTGGAGATGTACACGTCGGTGTACTTTTGTGTAGCTCGTTCCGTGGTGTATGTTTTGGGAACCACGAAAGGTTCGTGTTGAGGAACCAGAGCTCAGTCAGACCCAAGCAGTGTCCCTCGGTTGAGTTGCTGGATGCTTGTAGTCGGTTGGCAAGCTAGAGTTGTTCTTAGTAGCCTCTGCGTTGGTTTTCAGAATTCTTAGCAAGGTGGTGCTTGGCGTTGACCAAGGTTTGGTTCCCATGTGGTTTCTAGAGCTAGCTTCGTTCGAGCAAGCTGGAGTTGCCCTGAGGACTTGTTCCTAGTCAGGAAGTTTTGGGAGTTGACCCCTCCCTCGGAGGTTGAGTAAGTACTGCTAGTTCTAAGTTGGTGGTTCAAGCGATTGTGGAATCCCTCGATTGTTGCTTTCGAGGGAATTGGTTGTTGTTGCCTTCGATGAGTAGGACAACTAGCGTGTGTGAAGTTCACTGTCCCTTCAAGTCCGCTTGGCCGGGAAATCGTCATCAGAGAGGAGGAGTCGACTTAGCTCCCGAAGTTGTGTAGTTGATTAGAGTGGCGTAGCGGTCACCCAAATGAGTGTGTCCTGCGTTGGCTTGTTAGCAAGCGGAAAGTTGTTTGTCCGCGCGAGGCGGAGGCCACCAGTTCAAGGGCTTGAGTTGTTGTTGGAAGGTTGTTGGGTCCTTGGAGTTTGTAGAACCCCTAGTTCCTTGGTCGTTGAGTTGCACCGTGGATGCCAGTTTCGAGTATTAACTTTTGAGGTAGTCTTGCTGACCCGAGTTGTTCATGATCCGCAAGCTTGTGGTCGTCGCTATCCTTATTCCTCGTGATGTTTCGTGGGTGGAGTTTCGGATCGGAAGGAGAGTTAGGTCTAGCTATAAGGAGGAAGTCCTTAGAGCGGCGGATGGACTTAAGGGTTGAGTGGCGGCTTGGAGGGGGAGCTTAGCTCGTTGTAAGACTTGGTTTGAGTTTCTGCAGAGCCACCCTTCTCGGGCTCTGTTCCTAGTTGGTGTGCGTTCGCAGTTGGCGTTATAGCTGAGCCACAGTTGAGTGGGTTGGCACAGAGGTGCCGTGGAAATGGTTGGTAAAACCTTTGAGTTGTTATCCTCGAGGTGTTGTGTTGCAAGTAGCCGCGTGTTGTTTTATTCCTTGCTTTGCTTCGAGATTTTTTAGAGTGGTATGTTGTTTATTTCCTTATTTGGCGATATTCTCTTAGGCGATGGCTGATCGGAATGCATTGGAAAGTTGTTGTCGGTGATGAGGGCTCCAGTTTATTAGTTTGGTTGAGTGGAGCCTGCTCTCGGACCTTGTCGTTCATGGGTGGCCGTGTGTGTTTCAGCTAGTGTGAGTGGCGTTAGCCGTCCGGTGAACTGTATGTGCCCACGGCTTCAGGTCGTCGGTGCTCTTCAAGATGGTTGTTTAAGTGTTGTGTGTCGTGTTCTAGTGAGACAAGTTTGCCTTTGGGATCCGTCGCGATTGGTGATTCGATCGGATTTCGTTAAGGCCGCAGGTAAGCCTTGTGGTTCGTTGATCTCATGTGAAGTAAGAGTAGGCCTTGTAGTTTCTGAATCCCGGAGGTTCAGTTGTTTGGTCAAGCATGGTGTAGAGTTGAGGCTGTTTGGTAACAAACTGTGGAGCCCAGAGAAGTTTCGCTTCGGTCTTGCGGCGAGAGTTTTAGAGCTCGTGACCAATCCACAAGTTTGCCGAGTAGCGTCGTGGAGAGGCATTCTGAGTGGGGTCAAGAGGATAAGTGAGCCCTAAGATTTTAAGATCGTTTGAGAGCTAATGCGAGTTTGAGGATGTGGTTACCGCTTTAGCACTACCGCATCTATTTCCTCGAGTTCGTGGTATGCCCAGTCTTGGTTGAGATAGCTTGTGGCGTAATGGATGGCTTTGCGCTTTGAGCCTTTGGAAACCCAAGAGGGTTGGGATTTGAGAAGAAGGACTAGTGTTGGCTTGACAAGGAGTTTACTTGGTTAAGGATCGGTGGAGTTTTCCTAGAGTTGTTTTTTGTCGTAGGACTTTCGAGGACGAAAGTCTTAAAAGGAGGGAGTATTGTAACGGCCCGCTTTTCTATTTCGGCTTCCCTGTGTGTTTCCTGTTCATTATTCGGATGTTCGGATGGGTCGTTAGTGCTATTTTAACCCTTAGGGGCATTTTGGTCTTTTGCCCCGGCCGGGTTTTGTGGGTTTTGGAGGATTCCAGGTCACTCCCGCCTTTGTCGAGGCTTGATTGTTGTTGGTTGCGTGACTCAAGAAGTTCGAGCCGGTTGTTTGGAAGTTTGAAGGTGATTTGGTAATTAGCAAAATTATTGTTAATTTAAGTGCTTCCATTGGGATTTGAGCCCTTGCCCTAGATGGTAATTTGGAAGCTTGGTTTAAATGAGTTTATATAAGGAGAAAAGGTTGCTTCAACCGGGACTCGAAGGAGGAAGCCTGGGGAAGGGATTTAGGTCACCAAGACCTATTTAAATTAGGAAAAGGAAAGAAAATCAAGAAAATCCCATTCCCTTGTTTTACCACTTTTCTCTCTCTCTCTCTCTATCTTTCTCTCTCTCTCCTGGCCGACCTCACCAAGAAACCCAACCGAGCCTCACCGAGCCGTCCCGCCCACCAAGCAACCAACCAGTGAGCGGCCCAGTCGAGCGAGCCAAACCAGATCGCACCAAAGAGCCCATCGCCAGCCAGCAGAGACGCCAACCAAAGAGCGAGATCTGTCGCAGCCTAAGCAAGCTTCAGCGCCTAGACGCCAGCCAGCGCCGCCGCCCGCGTTAGCCCGTCGCCCATGCTGCTGCGCGCACTGACTGCGCCATCGCCCAACCGATTCGCGCCACACGCCGCGCCAATGCCCCGTGTCACTGGCCATTCGTCCTCACAGACTACAAGGCCAAAGCCAGCGCAGCTCAGCGCTTCGCCAGCGCCAACTGCTGCGCCCCACCGCACGTCCCGCCCGCCCACTTGCCGCCGAGTGCTGCTTTGCCGAGATAGATGGGACCGAGATCTAGTGCCTTCTCGGTTGGTAAATTCCCGAGCCTCCACTCTTTTGGACCCTAAGTTGTTTGGTCATTGTTATTTAATTAGGATATTTTTATTAAATGCTTAGGTTGCTCGGGTTCACTTAGAAGCTCGGGAGTCGTTTGGTTGGCTTATGGTAGTTATTTTCTCTTGTTGTTCCGGTAAGGATTTCTTACCGTGGTTGTGTGGACCTGCGATGCTATCATGATTGTGCCTTGTATGCTTGGTTGTTGTTATGAGTATGTTAGCTATTGAACAACTTGTGTTTGAAATCTTGCTAGCATGCTTGCTTGTTGTTCATGTTAGTTCCATGCTAGGTTTGTTCTTCCAAAGATGCCATGTCTTGTGATTGTATGAAATTTCCAAAGTGGATAGGTTACATGTTTTCTCTTGCTTCCATATCGTGTTGCTCTTGTGTCCCCGATATATTCTCATTAGTTCCATGCAAGGGGTTTAATTATCTTGGCATACCTTGTTCTATTTTATCCTCGTTAGTTCCATGCCGTATATAGGCGGGTGATGTATAGTGTAGAAGACCGTAGGGGTAACTAGTTTAGGTCCCGCTGGGTAGGACCCCGATGGACATCCGAGGTGTAAGACCCCGATGGGCATCCTAGGTGTGTAAGTCCCGATGGGCATCACCGAGTTGGAGGTGTAAGACCCCGAATGGGCATCCTAGGTGTGTAAGTCCCCGATGGGCATCACTGAGTTGGAGGTGTAAGACCCTGATGGGCATCCTAGGTGTGTAAGTCCCCGATGGGCATCACTGAGTTGGAGGTGTAAGACCCCGATGGGCATCCTAGGTGTGTAAGTCCCCGATGGGCATCACTGAGTTGGAGGTGTAAGACCCTGATGGGCATCCTAGGTGTGTAAGTCCCGATGGGCATCACCGAGTTGGAGGTGTAAGACCGATGGGCATCCTAGGTGTGTAAGTCCCCGATGGGCATCACCGAGTTGGAGGTGTAAGTCCCCGATCGACAAAGACCGAGTCCTAGGTTGTGTAAGGCCCGAAGGGCATCCAAGTGTAAAACCTAGGATAGGGAGTAGATGAAAGCCCTTGAATAGGCTCGCTCTAGAAGTAGCTCATAGCCTAACTCAACCGTTTTGCTCTAAGTCATTGTTTTATTTGCATGTATACTAGGGTGCTAGATGACTGATGTATCGTATTGTACCCCGGTTGGGGATTCTTACTGAGTATGTTTATACTCACCCTTATTTCTGTGGTTTTTCCACCAGGTAACTTGGGACATCGGCAGGATGGCTAGGAGGAGGCGGCTGGATGATCATGGATAGCCGACTGGGGGCGCATGTTCTTTTATTGTTTTCTTTATGATTTAGCATGTAGTGGGACTTGAGTCCCTAGGGAAAACACTCAAACTATTTTATGGTTCTCGTACCGTACTCTTGTTTTGTTTTTAAGAAAAGCACTAATCAGTCAATTACTCTTGATTTTTACATTGGCTTCTGTGGTTTGTTTAAAGTTCTGTTGATTGCAAAAGTTTTAAATGAGTAGAATGGATGGTGTTTTACATTCCTAGGCATGCATGCTAAGTAAGGATCTAGGTTAGAGACCGCTTCTTTTGGGTCGGGTCCTTACACCGAGCTAGATCTCTTATACAACCTAAATAGGTGCAACCTCAGGAAATGGGTGCAAGGCTAGTAGGGATGCTAAACTCCGTGCGGGCCATAGAACTACCTGCACATCTGGTGCGAACTGGCCTGAACCAAGGCCTCCTGTAAAGACCCGACCCAAAAAGGGCTCTAAATAGGCCTTTACCCCAATGCATGCATTCAAAGGAAAGGATAATATGCAAATAAGTTTTCAGATTCCCAATTAAAACAAAACAATCAAGGTTCAATCAGAAATCAATATAGTTTGTCAAAACTCGTCCCTCGTCTCCAAGCACTGCTTCAAGGCAAATACATTTCCAAAACGTACACTCGATCAGAGATTTATTAAAACATTTGAAACATCCTCAAATTCAATAAAGCAGAATCCACAAAATCATTCGAAAAACATCCTAGGGCTCGTGCGTCTACTACATGCATTCAGGGAAAATGAAAGACAAGAGTCATAGAAATAAAAAGTCGAGACGACAAAGACGCTTCCCATGATCATAGCTCCTCCTTCACCATCCCGCCTCGCGCCATGGTTACCCGAAAGATAAGTAAGGGTGAGTAACGAATTACTCAAGAAGAATCCCCAACCGGGTACAATACGATGCACATGGTCATCTAGATGAGTGTATGCAAGCTATGAATATAAACACGAATAGAGCACATAGCTTAAGTCCACACTTGGACCTCGGATGCCAACTCGTGGTCTTAGTCCGTAATAATCCACACCACACAATACGCCCTATACGAGAACCAAGTCTCGGCCTCACCGCTCATCTCGCCGATACGAAAAGGTGCACTAGCTCAAGATCCCGAGGAGCTCTCCGGCCGGCACTCAGAATGAGCGTAAGCGCCGCACCGCGCGTGCTACTGCGACTATGGGGGGTGCCGGTCTAGTGGCAAGCCGCCCATGTCCAATCCACCATGCCTAACTAAATCTCTCGATCGATGTCACCGACATAGGGGTGTGAGACTGACACATGAACTATGTCACCTGAACCACCGCACCGAGGCTAAGGAATCGGTCGTGGTAGGCTTACACCGTGAAGCCGCCCTTGCCCTATCGGTGGCAATCAAGGGCTACGGCCGAACACGCCGAGGACGTGCCGATCGTCGCCGGGACGCGAGGCAATGCCAAGTCATCATCCCGACCGTTGGGGCATTTAACGATCCGCCACCCTCACCCAAGATTGTAGGGCCTACCGGTCGGGTTAGCTAAACCCTAACGGGGTCCAGGGACGGAGAACTGTCTCGACGTCCCTGCCATAGATGCAAGATACTTTATGCATCAGGCCCGGATGATGCTACCTACCTACACTCTAACCTATCATATCAATAACATACAATCCAATACAATCCAAAACGTGCTCAACAGATACAACGAACCTAGCATGGTACTATGAAGCAAGAACAGATATGAGCATGCCAGAACGGAACAACCTAGCATGGACTAACATGAGAGAACAACATACGAAGTCATGCTAGTCGTGAATTGTAATGCAGAGCACCTAAACTATACAAGCTGATAATCACAAACAAACATACAAACAACAATCACATAGAACATCGCAGGGTCCACACAACTCCGGTAAGAAATCCTTACCTGGCCGGGGCAACTACACACAAAACCTAAGCTGCGATCGAACCCGAGCTAGCTACCGAGAACCTAACAAAACAATGATAATCACAATCTAAAGGCTTAAATATAATAAAATAAATAGGGCTCGGCTCGGGAGCAACTCACGCGATGCGGTGACGACACGCGGACGGGCAGAAGCACGGTGGCCGCTGGCTTTGGCGCGGATGGGCGCTGATGGGCGCTGATGGGCGGCAAATGGGCGCACACTGGGCGCTGATGGGCGGCAAATGGGCGCACACATCGGCGCTGCAGCGCGCGCACGGAGACAAAGCTTTGGCGCGGACGCTTAGCTGGGGCGGCACGCGGACGGCACGGCGAGACGCGGAGGGCGCGCGCGCGCGAGACGCGGACGACGGCGCTGGGCTGCGCGATGCGATGATCGCGAGCTCGGCCGCGATGGCGAGGCGCGGCGCGAGGCGCGCGCGGCGAAGCGGTGCGATCGCGACGGCTGCGACGCGACGGACGCGCGATCGGTGCCGCGACGCCTCTGCTGGCGGCCGCGACGACGGCGCTGGCGCTGGCTGCGCTCTGCTGGGCGCTGGGTGTCTGGGCGACGCTCTTGGCTGGCGCTGGGCCGCTGCGATCTGGCTGGCTGCTCGACCGACCGGCCGCTTCGGCTGGTCGCTTAGTGGCCGGAACGGCGCTCGGCCTGCAAGGGAAGAAAATCCCGGCAAGGGGCTTGGGAGAGAAGAGGGTTGGGCGGCCATGGAGTTTTGGGAAAGAAAACACAAAACCTAATTTCTTTTCATTTAACCAAATGCACAAAACTCCAAAGATCCAAGGGTAACTAAGATATGACGCGGAAAGAGTAACAAGAGCTCTCCATAGCTCAACCGCACGCATCCCCATAGGCTTTTCTCGGAGACCGGGTTCGGATCCCACCACAACACAAATTCCTTTATTTTTACTTTTGCATCTACCCATGCTCAAACCAAACCACAAAGCCTCAAAACCTTCATAAATCCATCCAATAATTTTAGCAACCGAAAAAAGATATAAACGGCCCGACGGCCCGACCAAATTACCAAAATACCCCGTATGCGTACTGGAAGATCGGGATGAAAACTCGGGCGTTACAATATTCCTCCTTTTTATGACTTTCGTCCTCGAAAGTCCTTAAGACTCAAACAAAGACAGATACTGCAATCTCATCCCGCCTTCCCGCTCACAAGCGGCCTCCTCTGAACTCTAACTCCTCCACCGAACTTTTACCAAACGGATCTCACGATTATGCAACGCCTTCGTCTCAAGGACCAGAATACTCACACAGGCTTCCTCTCGAAGCTCAAATCCTCAATCACCGCAAAGGCTCAAAGTCCACACCGAGCGATGGGTCCGACACATACTTGCTCTCACACCGATACATGAGAATATTGCACACGGCTGACAATGACAGAAAAAGCTAACCAATATGCAACTCTGCCAATCCTCTCGAGAATCTCAAATGGTCCAACAACAGGAGACTCCACTTCTCCCGCTTACCAAACCTCAACACAACTCACAACGGCACAACCTTAAAAGCACGCACTGTCCAACCTCAAACTCTAAAACTCGACGCCGAACATCGACGAAACTTTCATGCCTGCTCTGAGCTAACCACAAACGAGCTCAACCTCTTGCACAACACCTCTGGTCAACTGCGGCAACACAGACCCCAAAACAACACCGACGGCCACCAACCTTTTCTCACAAAGACTAGAGACTCGCAACCCTTACCATACAATGCCTCAATGGAACCACAAGAATCGATCACGAGAATCGCTACCCAAGGCAACCTCCTAAAACCACACTGGTCTCCCGCTGCCTAATCACGGAAACACCAACTCGCAACAAGCTCCGAAGGATCTGGCTCACTCCTCCCAAAAGACCATCGGACAAAAAGGGTGAAAACACTACAGAAACTGCACTCGGCTCATAAGCCTCTAAGAACACTCTCCTGAACCACGGTTCGCCCACGCACTGCCTAGAACAAACCTTTGTTGCCACACCCTAATGGCAACATCTCCAACTCTGAATCGACATGCCTCTACTCCATAGAAATGGCATCTGCACACTAACCGAGGTGCGAGCTCTAGCCACTCAAGTCAATACTCCAAAAATCCGAACTCACACAACAACCTCAACTAGCCGACAACATTCTCCCACACGGAAACTTACAATCCAACAACTTGAGTGCTACGAACTAGGAAGCTCAAACAACTACAATCGCATAGCTATGCCAATCCACTCATCTCTAGCTCGACTCAAATCACTAGCCGGGCAAGACAACTTGCAAACAACCAGGGCCCAGAGGGCTCCATCCACTAAACTTACCTCCATGCAAACAACGGAACAAAGCTCGCCTCAAATATGAAACACATCTCACAAGTCCAAACGATAACACATACAGTTTAACCCTCAAGCTTAGGCTTAATGCACCTTCCCACCGAAACTTCATAACGGAACTCCATTACCCGGTCAACACCAACTACCAAGAACAAGAATACCAACAATGGTCGGGCAGAGTGCAAGCTACACTAGCCAAAGGATCCTCAATAAGCCTGCACTTAATCCACCCACAAAGGTGCAACCTCATCCACAATCAAACAAAGGGGCCTTCAACTACAAAGGTGCAACAACTTCCAAGCCAACACTCAAAACCTTAACCAACTAGGCCAAACACTCATAGGAGGCGTAACAACCCTTACTGCAACTTCCGAACACCACTCACGAGTCCGCTTTAGCTAGACAAACAAGCGCTTCCAAGCAACCAACAAACTTTTCCTCCTACTAGCACCACTACCACCAATTCCAAGACCAAGGAATAACTCGACAACTCCCAAGGAGAAACAGTCCTTACAAGCGGACATCGGAAGGACAGAGAGCTTCACAACCGCTGCCATTGTCTTGCTCAAACTAAGCACAACATCCAACTCTCCCAGAGGCAACCACAAGGGGTCCACCACAGATCGGACCGCCAACCACGAGCAAGAGAAGACTCACCCCCAAACAACAAATAAGGGCACTCTCAAACTCGGGAACAGGAGAGACATCCTACAGGGGCAAACCACTTACCCACGAACAAGGCTAACTCCTTGGCAACTCGGAAACCACACCTTGGCCAACATCAAGCACCAACTTGCCACCACACCGGAACCAAATCCGGACTCTACTCCAAACAAACTCGCTTGCTAGCCTACCAAAATCGCCAAAGAACTCACCCGAGGCTACAAACTACTCGACTGCGGCTTGCCAACTAAACTCACTACCACTGGTCCGACCGAGCTCTGGTGAGGCTCTCCACAACTAGGGTTCTTCGACAACCCTCGACACACACATGCCGCCGTCTAACGGTCTAACAACCAACTACCCGAACAAACAACTCCTTTTCCCAAAGATCACAACCACGCCGGCTCGCTCCGAACCTCGAAACCAAAAAGACCGTAAACGCTTGCAGATGTGTCATCCTCCTACTCAAAGCATCAGCCACAACGTAGCTTCCACCCGGGTAAGGATTTCGAGCAACACTCTTAGCAACTACGAACAGAAACTACGCGGCTTCACTACAACCACCATTTGTTCAGCACCATCCGAACTCCAACCAAGAGCCACAAGAGGTTCCACCCACCAAGCTTAGGTTCAACTTAACAAACTTGCCTAAGCAACAACCCAACTACGAGCACGGTATCCTTACAACCTCACTAAAGCCTTACAACATCCACCTGGAGTCCAACTTCTCCAGGAACTGAGCACCAGTTCTCCAATGCAAACCCTACATGGTTCTGGAACTCTCGCCACCAGAACGAACTCCACGAAACACACTTGTGTGCACAACTCTCAACCTTCCTTCAGAGATCCAAGACTATCAGGTGCTTTCCAAAAGGCAACACTAACTTCTGGCAGAGATACAATCAACCAAAGGAACACCAAAAGTTCCATCTCCACACGATACTCGAAGGAGTGGCAACCTTGCTCTGCTAAAACATAACGATGCCAAACCGAACTTACTTTATACCAAGACTCTACCAAGTGCGCTTACACATAAGGCGTCCTACTCATCTCATAGGCATCCAACTCATCTCATAAGCATCCAACTCATCTCGAGAGCATCCAACTCATCTCACGGGCATCCAACTCATCTCACGGGCATCCAACTCATGGTTCCCCTGCTGGACCGAACTCGCATCTACAATGCTCACTCAACTCAGGTTTAGGCACCCGAAGGTAGTGGACCGCACTACCAACCACAAAGATCTCTTGGCCTTAGCACTAGCGTGAGACTCACACGCACTAACACTTACCAACCGCCAACCTCGCCGACTTACTCAACCCCAAGAACACCGGGGAAGAGGCTCCAGCTCCTCTCGAACATCCTTTCACTTGTGGTCCTTCGACTACCACTGAACTAGCCCTCTTGCACGACCTAAACAAGTGCATTTTCCATAAATGGATCCAATGGCTAAAGAAGTGTGCTGAACTCCGAACGGTCATAGAACCATCTGCTATACCCATGCCAAACTCAAGCCTGAACCAGACGTAGAGCCAAAGCGGCACACCAACCATTGCACCTCAAGTGCCACTAAACCAAATCCACACCTTACTACAAATGGGGCCAGCAAGGTCACAACCTCAAGTGACAAAAACTATGACGAGGCATACAAGAGCTCAACTCAAACAACCATGCCTAAGGCATTTCATCAAACCGAAGACTCACGGCCCACTCTTGCATCTCTACATGATGCTCAACAAAACTCTAGCCGGCTCTCTCAACATGCAGTAGCTAGCCCTACTCTAGGGCTCTCCAAAAGAAGAGTGCTCAACTCTACTAAACAACTGAGGAACTACCAACGGATCAAGTCCGATGGGAACACTGCTCGCTGCACCCTTGACTATATGGTTCCGACTTACTGGCTGCAAACAACAACACTTATAAGAGGACAAAGATGTCTCTACCTCCTCCACGAAGGCCACTAACTCTGCAGCTACTCTCTGGGCAATCAAACAATCTGCTAAGGTTCAAGTTACACACCTGAACTACCCAGACTAGTCCACACTAGGACCTGCTCTACAAACATCATCATAAGCAAAAGCCAAAGCTAACTCCTCTCCTGGTGTGGTACTCCAGGGAAAAACACCTCCACCCTCTCACTAGGGGAATTAACAGCTGGGCCACACGTGGCCTACGGGAGTCTAATCTCTACTTCCCTCTGGGACGATATCCCAGTGGTATCTGAATCTATCTGGATACCCTGACAAGCTGCAAACATACTCCTTACACTGCGGAAAGTTGGCATGATGGCGCTCTAAACCCAAACCAACGACAAGTCGTAACTCGCTTCGTCTCGGCCCACAACACAAAACAGGGCATACACTAGATGAAAGGTATTGTAAATTCTTAACCCTTTTCTAAAACAGAAAACTTAGGCGTGCACTGATGACCGCTTGTGTCTTTGGTGATCATGGGAAAGACGACCTACAACAAAAGGTCACTCTACGAATCTATGACTCGAGCTCGATACCAATCAGAAAGAGAGACCACCCAAAAAGGGCTCTAAATAGGCCTTTACCCCAATGCATGCATTCAAAGGAAAGGATAATATGCAAATAAGTTTTCAGATTCCCAATTAAAACAAAACAATCAAGGTTCAATCGAGAAATCAATATAGTTTGTTTGAAACTCGTCCCTCTGTCTCCAAGCACTGCTTTCAAGGCAAATACATTTCCAAAACGTACACTCGATCGAGATTTATTAAAACATTTGAAACATCCTCAAATTCAATAAAGCGGGAATCCACAAAATCATTCGTAAAACATCCTAGGGCTCCGTGTCTCGCTACATGCATTCAGGGGGAAAATGAAAGACAAGAGTCATAGAAATAAAAAGTGAGAGACGACAAAGACGCTTCCCATGATCATAGCTCCTCCTTCACCATCCCCTCTCGCGCCATGGTTACCCGAAAGATAAGTAAGGGTGAGTAACGAATTACTCAAGAAGAATCCCCAACCGGGTACAATACGATGCACATGGTCATCTAGATGAGTGTATGCAAGCTATGAATATAAACACGAATAGAGCACATAGCTTAAGTCCACACTTGGACCTCGGATGCCAACTCGTGGTCTTAGTCCGGAATAATCCACACCACACAATACGCCCTATACGAGAACCAAGTCTCGGCCTCACTGCTTCATCGCCGATACGAAAGGTGCACTAGCTCAAGATCCCGAGGAGCTCTCGGTCGGGCGCTGTAATGAGCGTAAGCGCGCGCACGCGTGCTCACGCAGACTATGGGGTGCCGGGTCTAGTGGCAAGCCGCCCATGTCCAATCCACCACGCCTAACTAAATCTCTCGGATCGGTGTCACCGACATAGGGGTGTGAGACCGACACACGTGAACTATGTCACTGAAACCACCGCACCGAGGCTAAGGAATCGGTCGTGGTAGGCTTACACCGTGAAGCCGCCCTTGCCCTATCGGTGGCAATCAAGGGCTACGGCCGAACACGCCGAGGACGTGCCGATCGTCGGGGGGACGCAGGCAATGCCAAGTCATCATCCCGACCGTTGGGGCATTTAACGATCGCCACCCTCACCCAAGATTGCGGGGGCCTACCGGTCGGGTTAGCTAAACCCTAACGGGTCCAGGACGGAGAACGTCTCGACGTCCCCGCCATAGATGCAAGATACTTTATGCATCGTGCCCGGATGATGCTACCTACCTACACTCTAACCTATCATATCAATAACATACAATCCAATACAATCCAAAACGTGCTCAACAGATACAACGAACCTAGCATGGTACTATGAAGCAAGAATGAGATATGAGCATGCCGAGCGGAACAACCTAGCATGGACTAACATGAGAGAACAACATACGAAGTCATGCTAGTCGTGAATTCGAATGCAGAGCACCTAAACTATACAAGCCGATAATCACAAACAAACATACAAACAACAATCACATAGAACATCGCAGGTCCACACAACTCCGTAAGAAATCCTTACCGCCGGGCAACTACACACAAAACCTAAGCCGCGATCGAACCCGAGCTAGCTACCGAGAACCTAACAAAACAATGATAATCACAATCTAAAGGCTTAAATATAATAAAATAAATAGGGCTCGGCTCGGAGCAACTCACGCGATCGCGGTGACACGCGGGACGGCGGCGGCGACGGTGGGCTGGCGATGGCGCGGATGGCGCTGATGGGCGCGATGGGCGGCAAATGGGCGCACATCGGGCGCTGATGGGCGGCAAATGGGCGCACACCTGGCGCTGATGGCGGCAAATGGGCGCACATCGGCGCTGCCGCGCAGCGCACGCGCAGCAGCGCTGGCGCGGATGGCGCGCTAGGCGCGCGCAGCTGGACGGCACGCGGACGGCAGACGCGCGAGACGCGGAGGGCGCGCGCGGGCGACGGGCGCTGGGCTGCGATGCGGATGCGAGCTTCGGCTGGCGATAAGCGGCGGCGGCTGGCGCGGCGGCGAAGCGGTGCGATGCGGCGGCTGCGACGCGACGGACGCGCTTGCGGATCGTGCCTTCGCGCGCCTCTGCTGGCGGCCTGCGACGGCCGGGCGCTGGCTGCGTCTCTGCTGGCGCTGGCTGCGTCTGCTTTGGCGCTGGCGTCTGGCGCCTGCTTCTGGCGCTGGGTCTTGGTGTGATTCGGCTGGCTGCTGACGGCCGTTGTTCGGCTGTCGCTTAGCTGGGCGGAACAGCGCTCGGGCCGCAAGGGAAGAAAATCCCGGCAAGGGGCTTGGGAGAGAAGAGGGTTGGGCGGCCATGGAGTTTTGGGAAAGAAAACACAAAACCTAATTTCTTTTCATTTAACCAAATGCACAAAACTCCAAAGATCCAAGGGTAACTAAGATATGACGCGGAAAGAGTAACAAGAGCTCTCCATAGCTCAACTGGCACGCATCCCCACAGGCTTTTCTGGAGACCCGGGTTCGGATCCCAGCTGCAACACAAATTCGTTTATTTTTACTTTTGCATCTACCCATGCTCAAACCAAACCACAAAGCCTCAAAAACCTTCATAAATCCATCCAATAATTTTAGCAACTGGAAAAAGACATAAACGGCCCTGACGGCCCGACCAAATTACCAAAATACCCCCAGGGCGTACCTGGAAGACTGGGATGAAAACCTGGGCCGTTACACCTCCTTACCAAGCTTGGTGCCAACAAGCACTACATCTTTTCAGCTCAAACAACTATGAACGAGCTCTACACCCCCACTAAGGGTAGGGAAGGTCACACTTCAGGTGACGGGGACAATGGCACTCAAAACAAGAAGCCCAACACTCGAGCAGTCTAATCTCTGGCATCTCGTCTAACAGGCATGCCACAACCTACCCTTGCACCCCACTCGATGCTCAACAAATACTCAGGCCAACCCTCGGGTGGCAACAACTAGTTCCACATTTGGAACATGCTAACAAAAGAGTGCTCCACTCTACTAGCCCACTGAAATCCACGGACGGATTAAGTCCCGACAAGAAAACTTCACTCTGCACCCTGACTACGGGGTACTAACCGAGCTGTCTACAAAATAGTAGCGGGCTTGCAAGGGTCAAGATGTCTCTACATCTTCCTCAAAAGCTACTAACACGGCCACTTGCCAATCGACCTGGCGACTGGTGGAGACTCTGCTGGTTCACCTCTCTCAAGGGACTTCCACCACCAAACTGCTGTATCAACAGCACCAGAACGACACGTCTTGGCCTCTGAACAACAGGTCATCCCAACAATCGGATGATAAACTCCATCCTGGCCAACCACCTCGCTCCTGCTTGCCAAACTCGGCTGCTCCATCAACGCCAACTAACTCATCAGCATAAACCTGCTGATCATGCCCTCCCGGGAACCTCCGGGGCTGCTGGAGCTACTGGGGGTGTCTCCTAAATAAACTCTGTCAGCTGGGCTATCTGTGCCTGTGACTCCTCACTACGCGCTACAAACTACGCCTGGGTCTCCGCTCTCTGATAGCTAAAAGACCTGCCATCAATTCTCTCATGGTTGGAGCACACTCTGCTCAAGGAGTCTCACTCTGAGGCATGCTAGCCTCTACCCTCTTCTCTTGGCAACTCAACTGCCAGGGCCAAGGTGGCCTACGGGTCTAGACAACCTTGGATGTGGTCTCATCATCAACATGCACAGTCAAACTCCTCGGTTGGAAATACCAAACGTCCCTGCTCCTCCATGTGTAATCAACATAAGCGATCTACACTAAACATAAAGCTAGGTCACACCGGGACTCTCACTACCCAACAGGGGTAACACATGTATACTAGATGTGGTATTGTAAAATAAAACCCTTAGCTTAATGAACTCAGACAAACCTGAAGGCGTGGAGTGCTGATGATCATGGGGACAACAACCTACAAAGCAGGTTAGTCTACAGAATCTATGACTCTGTGCTCTCATACCAACTGTAAAGACCCGACCTGAAATACGGTCCTAAACCTAGGTCCTCACTCAGCATGCAAGTTAAATATTTCAGCAAGCAGTTTAGTGCTCATATTTAAAACTTTTCAAAACATTTGGAAAAGGGGAACACTTAAAACAGAACAAACAATTTTCATAAAGAAAATCCATCAAGGTAAAACAAGCCTGGCCAGTATTTATAAAAGAACATTTAAAACAGTTTAAACAACTTTAACATCATTCCCCTAGGACTCCTGTCCATCTACATGCTGAATAAATAATGCAAACAATAAACGACAGAGTGCCGGCATGTAACGGCCCAGGTTTTCATCCCGGTCTTCCAGGTATGTCCTAGGGGTATTTTGGTAATTTGGTCGGGTCGTCTGGGCCGTTTATGTCTTTTCCAGTTGTTAAAATTATTGGACGGACTTAAGTAGGATTTTGATGCTTTGTGGATGTGTTTGCGCATGGTGAGATGCAAAAGAAAAATTGAGGATTAAATGGTGAGTTTGTTGGGATTCGAACCCAGGGTGCTAGAAAGTCAGGTTGGTAGTGTGGCCAGTTGAGCCACTAGGTGATCTTGTTACTCTTTCCGCGACATATCTTGGTTAGCCTTGGATCTTTGGAGTTTTGGTGCTTTTGATTAAAAGAAGAGAAAATAGGGTTTTGGGTCTTCTTCTCCAAAAGCCCCTTGGCCGCCCAAGCATTTCTCCCTAGCTCCCAAGCCGAGTCCCTTCTCCTTAGCAGCCCCGAGGTCCGATCGTCGTTCCGGTAAGGTTCTTCGTCCTCTTTTTCTTCTCCTTCTTCGATTGACACTCTTGCTGGCCGAAGTGAAAAGAAGTGTGTGTGTGTGTGTGTGTGTGTGTTTGGTTGCAGCTAGCCGAGAGAAGCCCAGCAGCCAGCAGCCAGATCGAGCCCAGCCCCATCGTCCTCCCCTGTCAGATGCGCACCAAAGCCAGGCATCGATCGCCTAGCAAAGCCAGTTCCGCCCGCCCACCAGAAAGACCCGACCCGAATGGGGCTCTAAATGGGCCCTTACCTCAATGCATGCATACAAATCAACACTAGAATTTGCAATAGGGTTGTTTCAGATTCTAAGTAAAAACCAAAAAACCGGCAAGAGTTCATTTAAAAAGTCAATACAAAATTCTTGAAATCTGTCCCTGTTTCCAAGCACCTGTTCCAAGACAAATACATTTCCAAAACTTACTCTGATCAGAGATTTATTAAAAACATACAACTTTACAACATTTACAACAATGCTAGAATCCGGAAATACATTCATAAAACAACCTAGGGCTCCGTGCCCAACTACATGCATTCAGAGGACATTTAAAACATAAATACAAGACTCAGAGTTGAACAACGGGTTTTCCATGATCACAGCTCCTCCTCCAGCCATCCATCGCCTCGCGCCATGGTTTCTGAAAGATAAGTAAGGGTGAGTAACGAATTACTCAGTAAGAATCCCCAACCGGGGTACAATACGATATAATCAGTCATCTAGTACCAAAGCATGCAAGCAAACAGCTACCAACACAGATCATGGCTCAACGAGCTCATAAAATAAGATCTGGAGTCATCGAAAGTCTCCTACTTCCTGCCTAACTGGGATTGGATACACTGTCCAATCCTGGACATCACCGAGGTATCTTTCACTCGGGGGGGAAAACACTGATTCCCAAGAATGTTCTCAAGGGCCTCCTTGCCCTTGCACTAATCTGGACTTACATGAGAGTACCCGAAGTCAGGCTCTAACGGAAGGAATGGTGTACTCACGAACATTAGTGTAACGACCCAGGTTTTTCTTCCCGGTCTTCCAGGTATGCCCTAGGGGTAATTTGGTAATTTGGTCGGGCCGTCAGGGTCGTTTGTGTCTTTTCCAGTTACTAAAATTATTGGATGGTTTTATGTAGGTTTTTGGAGGGGTTTGTGGTTTGGTTTGAGCAAGGTTTGTTGCAAAAGTAAAAATAAAGGAATTTGTCTTTGCAGTGGGGGTTTTGAACCCGGTCTCCCGGAAGCTTGTAGAGATGTGTGCCAATTGAGCCATTAGGTGCTCTTGTTGTTCTTTCTGCATCACATCTTAGTTAACCTTGGATTTTGGAGTTTTGGTGCATTTGGTTAAATGAAATAGAATTAGGTTATTCCATCTTCTTCTCCAAATCCCCTCTTGGCCGCACAAGCTCTCCCTCTCCATAGCACTTGCCGATTCTTCATCCTTGCAGCTCCCTTGGATCGATCATCATCATTCCGGGTAAGTCTTCATCCTCTTCATCTCCTCATTTGGTTTTGATGCTGGCCGAAGGTAAGAAGTAGAGAGTTGTGTGTGTTGTGTTGATTGCGGCCCCGTAGAGAAGCGGCGAAGATAGATCGCCCTGCCGTCGCACCAGATTCGCGGTCGCGGACAGCGAGCCCGCCGCGCGACCGTCGCCGCACGCCATCGCGCATCAGATCGCCCAGATCCGTTGAGCAGCCTCTGCCGTCGCACCAGGTCGCCCAGATCTGTTGAAGCAGACCTCCCGCACGCCATCGCTCGCCAGATCGTGCGAATCGCGGCGCGCGCGAGCGAGACGCCAGACGCCAGCGCGCCGCCGCCGCTTTCGCCGCGCGCCGCCAGCCGCGCGCATCGCGCCGCCTCGCTCGCTCGCCGCCGACGCCGCGCCGCCGCCGCCCGCCGCTGCTCGCCGCGCACGCGCCGAGCGCTGCGCCGCGCGCCGCGCGTCCCTGCCGTCCGCATCCGTCGCCGTCGCCGTGCAGCGTGCGGCCAGCGCCAGCCTGCCGTGCAGTACGCGCTGCGCCAGCCCTGCCGTGCCCGCTCGCGGCAGCTCCAAGCTCGTGTCGCCGTCCGCGTGAGTTCCCGAGTCGAGCTTGCATGTTCTTTTGTTGTTTAGACGTTTTAGATGCTGATTATTATTGGTTTGCTAGGTTCCCGCCGCTAGCTCGGGATTGTTCCGCAGACTTAGGATTGGTGTGTAGAAGCCTCCCGACCAAGGTAAGGATTTCTTACCGGAGTTGTGTGGGCCTGCGCGGTATATTTGTGATTGTTGTTTTGTATGCTGTGTATGATTATTAGCATGTTTAGCCCTAGGTGCTCTGTTCAATTCTGATCGGCATGAACTCTTGTATTGTTTCTCATGTTAGCCCATGCTAGGTTGTTCCATTCGGCATGTTCGATATCTGTTCTTGCTTCGTAGTATCATGCTAGGTTCCTTGTATCTGTTGAGCACGTATTGGACCGCATTGATTGAATTGTTATTATTGCTTGTGGTTTAGAGTTCGTAGGTAGCATCATCCGGGCGGATGCATAACGTAACTTGCATCCCCGACGGGGGCGTGCGAGATGGTACTCGTCCCGATCCCGTTAGGGTTTAGCTAACCCTAACGGCCGGCCCGCAATCTTGGGTGAGGTGGCGGTCGTTAAATGCCCCAACGGTCGGGATGATGACTTGGCATTGCCTCGTCCCGGCAGTCGGCACGCCCTCGGCGTGTTCGGCCGTAGCCCTTGATTGCCACTGTTAGGGCAAGGACCGCTTCTGGTGTAAGCCTACCACGACCGGTTCCTTAGCCTCGGTGCGGTGGTACAGCCGACATAGTTCACGTGTCGTGTCTCACACCCCTATGTCGGTGACACCGATCCGGAGATTTAGTTAGGCATGGTGATCAACTCGGCGACTTGCCACTAGACCCTGCACCCCCGAGTTTGCGGTAGCATGCGGTGCGCGCTTACGCTCATTACAACGCCGGCCGGAGAGCTCCTCGGGATCTTGAGCTAGTGCACCTTTCGTATCGACGATGAGACGGTGAGGCCGGGACTTGTTCCCGTATAGCGCGTTTAGTGTGTTGTGGTATTTCCGGACTAAGACCACGAGTTGGCATCCGAGGTCCAAGTGTGGACTTAAGCTATGTGCTCTATTCTGTGTTTATACTCATAGCTTGCATACATTCTTCTAGATGATCATGTATATCGTATTGTACCCCTGTTGGGGATTCTTCTTGAGTAATTCGTTACTCACCCTTATTCTGTGGTTTTCCACAGTAACCAAGCGCGAGACAGGATGGTGAAGGAGGAGCCGTGATCATGGAATCCTGCTTTGTCATCTCCGATCATTTTATTATATCTTGACTCTTGACTTTTGTTATTTCCCCAGAATGCATGTAGACGGGCACGGAGCCCTAGGATGTTTTCTTACGTTTTATGGATTCCAAAGATATTTGTACTTGTGGAATGTTTAAATGGTTTAAATAAATCTCGATCGGTATGCTTTTAGAAATGTATGTTTTGATTGTTGAATGTTTCTGCTTTTACTTGGGATCCAAACTTATTTTTCATAATGTCTTTTATTTTGAATACATGCATTGGGGTAAAGGCCCATTTAGAGCCCCTTTTTGGGTGGGGTCTTTACATCTGTTTCAATTCTGATCGCATGAACTCTTGTATTGTTTCTCATGTTAGCCCATGCTAGGTTGTTCCATTCTCGGCATGTTCGATATCTGTTCTTGCTTCGTAGTATCATGTTAGGTTCCTCGTATCTGTTGAGCACGTATTGGGTGCATTGATTGATTTATTATTATTGCTATGGTTTAGAGTTCGTAGGTAGCATCATCCGGGCCGGATGCATAACGTAACTTGCATCCCCGAAGGACGGGACGTGCGAGATGGTACTCAGTCCCCGATCCGTTAGGGTTTAGCTAACCCTAACGGCCGGCCCTACATTCTTGGGTGAGGGTGGCAAATCGTTACTGCCCCAACGGTCGGGATGATGACTTGGCATTGCCTCGTCCTCGACGATCGGCACGCGTCCTCGGCGTGTTCGGCCGTAGCCCTTGATTGCCACTGTTAGGGCAAGGACCGCTTCTGGTGTAAGCCTACCACGGCCGGTTCCTTAGCCTCGGTGCGGTGGTACAGCCGACATAGTTCACGTGTCCGTGTCTCACACCCCTATGTCGGTGACACCGATCCAGATTTAGTTAGGCATGGTGATCGAACTCGGCAACTTGCCACTAGACCCGGCACCCCGAGTTTGCGGTAGCATGCGGTGCGCGCTTACGCTCATTACGGCGCCGATCGAGAGCTCCTCGGGATCTTGAGCGTGCACCTTTCGTATCGACAAGTCAGCCGAGGCCGGACTTGTTCCCGTATAGCGCGTTTAGTGTGTTGTGGTATTTCCGGACTAAGACCACGAGTTGGCATCCGAGGTCCAAGTGTGGACTTAGCTATGTGCTCCGCTCTGTGTTTGTACTCATAGCTTGCATACATTCTTCTAGATGATCATGTATATCGTATTGTACCCCGGTTGGGGATTCTTGCTGGGTAATTCGTTACTCACCCTTATTCGTGGCTTTCCACGGTAATCAAGCGGGAGACAGGATGGTTGAAGGAGGAGAGCGTGATCATGGAATCTCTGCTTGTCATCTCTCGTCTATTTTATTTTATCATGACTCTTCACTTTTTGTTATTTCCCTGAATGCATGTAGACGGACACAGAGCCCCGGATGTTTTCTTACGTTTTATGGATTCCAAAGATATTTGTACTTGTGGATTGTTTTAATGGTTTAAATAAATCTCTGATCGAGTATGCTTTTAGAAATGTATGTTTTGGTTGTTGAATGTTCCTGTTTTTACTTGGGATCCAAAATGTATTTTTCATAATGTCTTTTATTTTCACTACATGCATTGGGGTAAAGGCCCATTTAGAGCCCCTTTTGGGTCGGGTCTTTCTGATTGGTATCGAGCTCGAGTCATAGATTCAGAGATCGACCTTTTTGTTGTAGGTCGTTTTTCCATGATCATCGACCTCAAACCGGATCATCGTGTACGCCTAAGTTTACTATTTGTTGTTGAAAAAGGGTTAAGAATTTACAATGCCTATCATCTAGTGTATGCCTTGTTTGGTGTTGTGGAGTGGTGACAGCGAGTTTTGATTCGTTGTTGGTTTGGATGTAGATCGCCAAAGATGCATGCGATTACCGTCATCGGGAGAGGAGGTTCGAGAGCGTGTCGAGGTATCGTGATCGGATCGATCTGCAGGACATCGTCCCAAGCCGAGATCGATGGCATTCCACCAAAGAGCTCCTCCTGTTACGCCTAGAGCGGGCGTTAAGGCGATCGAGCGCCGTGAGATCGCTCTCTGGAGCGAGTTTGCCGAGTCTATGAGGGCTTTTATGGTCGGCATGTTGAGTGACCGGAGGCGAGACCCGTGCCTTGTTGGCGTATGCAGCGGGAAGAGTCCGAGCCCAGATCGAGCGGTGACTCGATTGGTTCAAAGTGAGCTCGAGAGCACCTCCAGCTCCTCGAGAGCAAGTAGCCCAAGAGGCGGATATGGCGGAGGTGCCGAGGAATTGGGTAGGTGGTGAAGGATTTTGTGAAGTGGAAGCTCGAGAAGTTTGATGCCACCAAAGTGATGCGCTAGCGCAGCCGGTGGATTGCCCATTTGGAGTACACCTTCCGATCATGGTGTGCCCCGATATTCAGAGGCCGAGATGTGCGGCTCATGTGCTAGGAGGCACAAATGAGATGGTGGTGGGAGTCCACCTTGAGCGAGAGACCACCGGGTCTCCACCCGCTACTTGGGAGTTCTTCAAGGCCGAGTTCAAGGTAAAGTTCATCGGTGATGAGGCTCAAGAGAAGATGGTGGAGCTCTTCCGAACACAGGCGAGGTTCGATTCCATTGAGGATTATGAGCGCAAGTTCTCGTAGAGTATGGATATTTTGCTCCTCGGTTGATTGCCACCCCGAGTGAAGATTCGGAAGTTCATATCTGGATTGAGGCGGTGTTTCCCGAGATGTCGTGGCTCGGCCCCGACACTTATGCTAGGGTGTCCGATTAGCCACGATCTATAATGGGAAGTATCCTGCTGAGCGGGTTGTTGCCGCTCTGTTCGGCGTCTGTCCCAAAGCACTGGGGGCGAAGAGGAAGTTTGATTTTCGAGGCGCGGCAGCGCCGCCAAGGGCGATTCGAAGCGAGATCTGCGGAGAGCTCCATCCGTTTCCACTCCGGCAGCGAGGAGGACCCAGGCGAGTTCCCGCTTGTGCTACTTGTGGGAAAGTCCACGCCGGAGCTTGTCGGCCGGACCTAGATTGTGCTTCCGTTGTGGTAGGGAGGGGCACATGGCCCGCTTTTTGTGATCAGCCAGGCTATGGCGGCTCGGCCAATGCAGCGAGCGGTCAGAGTGTTTGCTACGACCCGTCAGAGGCCGAGCGTCACGGATGCCATTTGTGGCGGTGCACGCTTCTTGTTTTAGATCACCGCGCATTTGCCTTGTTTGATTCAGTTTCTACGCATTCATTTGTATCTCGTGTTGTTTCTTTGAGCATGCTAAGTTAAGACTAGAGCCTCTAGGTTTCGAGTTATCTGTTGCAACTCCTTCGGGAGTTGATATGTTGGCTAGAGATAAGATTAGGGATGGCCGGATCGAGATATCCGGAGAGTTGCTAGTGGCTACGCTCATAGTTCTGCCTATGAGCGGTTTTGATGTGATTCTTGGTATGGAGTGGTTAGCTGCTAACCACGCGTTGATTGACTGCCACCGGAAAGAAGTAGTGTTCAGCCGCCAGTCGTCCCGACTTTAAGTTTCGTGGAGTCGGGGTGGGAGTTTGCCCGCCGATGGTGTCACCGTGAAAGCTCGTCGGTTGCTTGCTCATGGAGCTTGGGGCTATCTAGCCAAGTTGTGCGGGAAGAGCCGCCGCTCGCTGTCTGTTGATCGATCACCGGCCGTGCGTGCGGGAGTTTGCGGGCGTGTTTCTGAGGAGTTACGGGGTTGCCCCAGAAGAGAGAGGTTGACTTCACAATTGAGCTCGAGCCGTGGACCCTCCCTATCTCGAAGGCTCCGTGTCGTATGGCGCCAGTGAGTTAAAGGAACCAAAGATTCGATTCTGCGGGAGATGTTAGATCGAGGGTTCATCCGTCCGAGTGTGTCCCCGTGGGAGAGCACCGATTCTGTTTGTGAAAAAGAAGGATGGTTCTATGCGCTTATGTATTGATTACCGCGAGCTTAATAAGGTGACAGTGAAGAATAAGTATCCGCTTGCCCGTATCGACGATTTGTTCGATCGGCTTCGAGGAGCTTCGTGTTCTCCAAGATAGATCTGAGAGATCCGGTTACCATCGATTCTGCGGATCGGGGATGCCGACATTCCTAAGACGACTTTCGTGTCCGATATGGTCACTATGAGTTTGTGGTTATGTCGTTTGGATTGACCAATGCCCCAAATTGCGTTCATGGACATGATGGATAGGGTGTTCAAATCTTTTTTGGGCAACTTCGTCATCGTGTTCATTGACGATATTCGATTTATTCGAGGTCTAAAGAAGATCATGCGAGCATTTGAGACGAGTATTGGCGGCTTTGAGGGAAAATCAGCTTTATGCGAAGTTTTCCAAATGTGACTTACGGTTGGAGCGGTGGCCTTCCTAGGCCACGTGGTTTCGAGAGATGGTATAGCCGTGGACCCCGCGAAGATTGAGGCCGTGAGTTCATGGGCCAAGCCGACTTCGATTCTTGCCGAGATTCGCGACTTTTCCGGGTTTGGCGAGTTACTACCGTCGGTTCGTCAAGAGACTTTTCTCGCTTTAGCCTCGCCCCTCACTCGTCGGACGAGGAAGGGTGTCGAGTTTGTTTGGGACAAAGGTGTGATGAGAGCTTTGCGTGCTCAAGCGCGATTTGACTTCACTGATGTTGGCGATCCCGAGGGGACAGTGGTTTCGTGGTCTACATGATGCTTCCAAGTTTGGATTAGGTTGTGTGTTGATGCAAAGACGGGAAGGTCATTGCCTATGCTTCCCGTCCACCGGCCGTATGAGCGAGAACTACCCGACTCATGATATGGAGTTAGCGGTGAGTGGTGTTTGCACTTTGAAGATTTGGAGGCATTACCTGTATGGTGAGCGGATTCGAGATGTTTACCGATCACCGAGCCTCAAGTATCTGTTTACTCGTAAGGAGTTGAATATGAGGCGAGAGGAGATGGTTAGAGTTGGTAAAGGATTATGATCTGCGAGATTTTGTACCATCCGGTAAAGCCAACGTAGTGGCCGATGCTTTGAGTAGAAAGACGTCGCACTCTGCGGCGTTGTTGAGTTCCCAGCCAGGTTTGCGGAGAGAGTTCGAGCGGCCGAGGTTGCGATGTTGTTGGGTGAGGTTACCGCCGTGTAGCTCGATTGATGCTCATTCGTGCGTCGATTAGGCGGCGGATTATAGACGGCCAGTTGGGGACCCCGCACTTAAGAGATTGGTTGACAGAGTTAGTCTTGTGGTGACTTTGACTTTGTGTATTCACGAGCGATGGGTTGGTTGACTTATAGAGGCCGGTTGTGTGTTCCGGACATTGCGAGTTTGCGAGCGAGTTGCTCTCTGAGGCCCACAGATTCCCCCTTTGCTTGGCACCCCGGGTACCAAGATGTATCGAGACCTTAAGCGGACCTTACGGTGGATGGGAATGAAGAGAGATGTGGCGAGTTTGTCACCCGGTGTCTCACTTGTCGCAAGTGAAGGCACCTGTGCAGAGGCCACCGGTTTTTGTTCGCGACCATCGAGTGTACCCCGAGTGGAAATGGGAAGAGATCTCCATGGACTTTATCTCTGGTTTGCCAAGGACTCAGGGAAGTTCTCTCATTTGGGTGATAGTCGACCGTTTGACCAAGAGCGCACACTTCATTCCCGGACGAGACACTTATACCGTGGAACAGTGGCGCGCGATTGTTTTTGGAGCGAGATCATCCGTTATCATGGTGTGCCGGTGAGGATTGTGTCCGATCGTGACTCGCGGTTCACTTCTCGTTTACAGAGCGCTCGAGAAGGGTTTGGGCACAGAGTGCGATTTCAAAGCCTGACTTTTCACCCTCGACGGATGGTCGGTGAGAGAGTGAATCGATTCTCGAGGATATGTTGAGGGCTTGTGTGTTGGATTTCCCGGCACCGGGACCATATCTGTACTTGATGGAGTTTGCCTATAACAACGATTACGATCGATTTATCGAGATGGCTCCATTCGAGGCATTGTATGGTAAGCGTTATCGGTCCCCGTGTTCGGGGAAGAGTTGGTGATAGACGAGTTTTGGGTCCGAGTTCTCGCGATTGACCAATGGTGCGGTCACGAAAGATTAGAGCTCGTATGTTGACAAACAGGCGCAGCAGAGAAGAGTTACGCCGATGTTCGGCGTCGAGATTTGGAGTTTGAGGTTGGTCGGCATGTGTTCCTTAAGGTTGCTCCGTCACGAGGTGTTCTCGAGGTTTGGTAAGCGTGGGAAGTTGAGTCCCGTTTTGTTGGTCCATTTGAGATCCTAGAGAGGATTGGCGAGTTGCTTACCAGGTTAGCCCTACCTCCGTCACTATCAGTGGTGCATAGTGTTTTTCATGTATCGATGTTGAGGCGGTATGTGCCGGACCCATCGCACATTGTGGACTTTGAGCCTTTGCGGTGAATGAGGATTTGAACTTCGGGAGAAGCCGGTGAGGATCCTTGCCTTTGAGACCAAGACGTTGCGTGTCGCGAGATTCGTTTAGTAAAGGTTCGATGGAAGAATCGGGGTTCGAGAGGAAGCCACTTGGGAGCGGGAAGACGAGATGAGATTGCATTACCCCGAGCTATTTCTCATCTTAAGGACTTTCGAGGACGAAAGTCATAAAAAGGAGGGAATATTGTAACGACCAGGTTTTTCTTCCCGGTCTTCCGGTATGCCCTAGGGGTAATTTGGTAATTTGGTCGGGCCGTCAGAGTCGTTTGTGTCTTTTCCATTTACTAAAATTATTGGATGGTTTTATGTAGGTTTTGGAGGGGTTTGTGGTTTGGTTTGAGCAAGGTTTGTTGCAAAAGTAAAAATAAAGGAATTTGTCTTTGCAATGGGGTTTGAACCCGGTCTCCTAGGAAGCTTGTAGAGATGTGTGCCAATTGAGCCATTAGGTGCTCTTGTTGTTCTTTCTGCATCACATCTTAGTTAACCTTGGATTTTGGAGTTTTGGTGCATTTGGTTAAATGAAATAGAATTAGGTTATTCCATCTTCTTCTCCAAATCCCCTCTTGGCCGCACAAGCTCTCCCTCTCCATAGCACTTGCCGATTCTTCATCCTTGCAGCTCCCTTGGATCGATCATCATCATTCCGGGTAAGTCTTCATCCTCTTCATCTCCTCATTTGGTTTTGATGTTTGGCCAGAAGGTAAGAAGTAGAGAGTTGTGTGTGTTGTGTTGATTGCGGCCACCGAGAGAAGCGGCGAAGATAGATCGCCCTCGCTGCCGCGCACGATTCGCGGCCGGACAGCGGCCGCGGCTGTCCGTCCGCGACGCCATCGCGCATCGACGCCCGGATCCGTTGAGCGGCCTGCCGCACGCACGTCGCCCGAGATCTGTTGAAAGCGAACCTCCCGCGACGCCGCCATCGCTAGCGGATCGTGCGGTCGCGCTTGCAGCGCGAGACGCCAGACGCCAGCGCCAGCGCGCGCGCGCCGCCGCCGAGCTGCCGCCCCGCGCCAGCCGCATCGCGCTCGCATCGCCTGTCGCGCGCCAGCGCCGCGCGCGCGCCAGCCGCGTCGCGCATCGCATCGCCGCCGCCGCCGCGCGCGCCGCCAGCCGCCGCCGCTTTCGCGCGCCACGCCAGACGCTTTCGCCGCGCTGCGCCATGCGTCCATCGCGTGCATCCGTGCCGTCACCGTGCAGCGTCGGCCAGCGCCCGCCCTGCCGTGCCAGCCGCGCGGCTGCGCCCGACCTGCCGTGCCCGGCTACGCCAGCCAGCTCAAGCTCGTGTCGCCGTCTGCGTGAGTTCCCAGTCGAGCTTGCTTTGTTCTTTTGTTGTTTAGACGTTTTAGATGCTGATTATTATTGGTTTGCTAGGTTCCCGCTCGCTAGCTCGGGATTGTTCCACAGCTTAGGATTGGTGTGTAGAAGCCTCCCGACCAAGGTAAGGATTTCTTACCGGAGTTGTGTGGGCCCTGCGGTATATTTGTGATTGTTGTTTTGTATGCTCGTGTATGATTATTAGCATGTTTAGCCCTAGGTGCTCTGTTCAAATTCTGGTGGCATGAACTCTTGTATTGTTTCTCATGTTAGCCCATGCTAGGTTGTTCCATTCTAGCATGTTCGATATCTGTTCTTGCTTCGTAGTATCATGTTAGGTTCCTCGTATCTGTTGAGCATGTATTGGACTGCATTGATTGATTTATTATTATTGCTATGGTTTAGAGTTCGTAGGTAGCATCATCCGGCCGGATGCATAACGTAACTTGCATCCCAAGACGGGACGTGCGAGATGGTACTCCGTCCACGATCCCGTTAGGGGTTTAGCTAACCCTAACGGTGGCCCCAATCTTGGGTGAGGGTGGCAAATCATTAATTGCCCCAGCGGTCGGGATGATGACTTGGCATTGCCTCGTCCCCGACGACGATCGGCGCGTCCTCGGCGTGTTCGGCGTAGCCCTTGATTGCCACTGTTAGGGCAAGGACCGCTTCGGTGTAAGCCTACCACGGCCGGTTCCTTAGCCTCGGTGCGGTGGTACAGGTGACATAGTTCACGTGTCCGTGTCTCACACCCTATGTCGGTGACACCGATCCGAGAGATTTAGTTAGGCATGGTGGCTCGAACACGGGCGGCTTGCCACTAGACCCGGCACCCCGAGTTTGCGGTAGCATGCGGCGGGCGCGCTTACGCTCATTACAACGCCCGGCCGAGAGCTCCTCGGGATCTTGAGCTAGTGCACTTAGCTATGTGCTCCGCTCTGTGTTTGTACTCATAGCTTGCATACATTCTTCTAGATGATCATGTATATCGTATTGTACCGGTTGGGGATTCTTGCTGGGTAATTCGTTACTCACCCTTATTCCGTGGCTTTCCACAGTAATCAAGCGGGAGACAGGATGGTGGTTGAAGGAGGAGCCGTGATCATGGAATCCTGCTTGTCATCTCTGACTATTTTATTTTATCATGACTCTTCACTTTTTGTTATTTCCCTGAATGCATGTAGACGGGCACAGAGCCCGGGATGTTTTCTTACGTTTTATGGATTCCAAAGATATTTGTACTTGTGGATTGTTTTAATGGTTTAAATAAATCTCTCGATCGAGTATGCTTTTAGAAATGTATGTTTTGGTTGTTGAATGTTCTGTTTTTACTTGGGATCCGAAATGTATTTTTCATAATGTCTTTTATTTTCACTACATGCATTGGGGTAAAGGCCCATTTAGAGCACCTTTTGGGTCGGGTCTTTACAATTAGCCCGGGAGAGCTCTCCGAACCGGCAACTAACGCGTGTGCGCGCACACTGCATGCTCTTCTGCAACCGGCGTAAATGCGGGGGCCTAAGGGCAAACTACGCGGGCAGTGCGCATGCCTAAGACTCGGAGGCGGTGTCACCGATCACGATGGCGCGAGGCCCTCGCTCTCATCCGTAGCCCTCGTCCACCGATGGAAGCTAAGAACTGCGGCCAAGGCGGGCTTACACCGTTCGCGAGGTTCCGCTCTAGCGGCAGCTACAAACTAGGCATACGCCAATGAGGTAGCTAAGTCTCATTGGCTGCCGGGAGGGGGGAGAAAAAGCAAGGTATGTTATGCTTTGCTAAATATCCGACCACTGGGGACAAAGTACGTTATGTTCGCTCTCAACCCCTGAAGCAATGCTTCGCTTTGCTCCCGACCGGTGGGGACAAGATACGTTATGTCCGCTTTCAGCCTCTGGATGATGACAAACCCTACAACTCTATCTAAGAGTACAGAGCAAAAAGCAATGATTCCTGGCTAGCAAGCAAAGACCGACATCAATCACACTACCTAGCATGATACTACGAGCCTAAGCAGGGATCACAAGCATGCTGGCAGAACAAACCTAGCATGGCACTAACATGTAATATCAAGCAAACATGCTAGCAAGAAAACAATCAAAGCTGCTCTATTATAATCATGCTCATAACAGTCAGCAAACAAGCAAGGAAAAATCATGACAATATTGCAGGGCCCACACAACTCCGGTAAGAAATCCTTATCTGGTCGGGAGGCAACAACACACAATAAAATAACTGCGATCGAACCCGAGCAACCTATAACGAGCCAAGCAAACACATCATTAATCATAAAATAGCCCTAAATATAATAAAATAAACAGGGCTCGGCTCGGGAGCAACTCACGAGGCGCCGCTGACACGCGAACGAGCCGGCTGCACGAGCTAGGCAGCCAAAGGGGCTGGCTGGGCGCACTGGGGTCGCAGGGGGCGCGCTGGGGCGCGGGCGCTGGGCTGCGCGCGGATGGCACGCGAGCGACATGCAGGCGCGCGCAGTCTTGCTTTCGGTGAACGACTACTGTGCGCGCGCGCGCTCGGCCTGAGGGGGGCGCGCGCGGCGCGCGAGCGACACGACGCGAGGGCGCGCGATCGCGCGCGCCGGGCGCGCGACTTCAGCGCGACGACGACACGATCTGGCGCCGAGCTCGGCAGCTCTGCGCCGACGCGACACAGGCGACATCTTGTCGCGGCGAGGGCTCGGGCGACACGAGGTGGGAGAGCGAAACGAGCGAGCGGCGAGCTCGGGTGGGCGACGCGGCACAGGCTGGGCGGCGAGCGGCGCAGGGCACGCTGGCCGACGATCAGCATCGCGCGATGCTAGGGTGAAATTTGGCTGGCTTGGCGAGCCAAGGGCTGGGCTAGGGGGCTAGGTCGGGGAGAGAGAGAGAGAGAGAGAGAGAGAAAATTGATTTTGGGAAAAAAAATAAAAGAAAATGGGAAATAAAAAGGGAAAATGGGAAAAAGGGAAAAATGGGATTTTTATCTCATTTTTCCATCCTTATCCACTTTTAAAACCTCAAAATCCCATTTCCCGGCTTCCTCCTTCGAGACCTGACCGAAGCAATCTTTTCCAATAAATAAAACTCACTTAAATCCAACTCCCAAAGCAACACTAAGGGCTCGGGCTCGAATCCCAAAAGAAGCACACAACCAACCATCACTTTGCCAAAGCCCAAACCACAACCGAGCATCCAACCGACTAGCCCAAACACCACGGGACTCGGAGCAACCAACAAACAAGCGTCAACAAAGGCAGGAGCTACCTCGAAGCCCTGAAAACCACAAATCCTGCCCGGAGAGCCAAAAGACCAAAATACCCCCAAGGGTCCAAACGGCTCTAAAACCGAATCTTGACCCGAAGGCACCTCGCGGAATAGGAAATCGGGTACATTACGATCACACGCTCGAATCGCCCAAAAGCGAGCGTCGCCGTCGCCGCCACGCCCGATCGCCAGCGAGCCCGTCGCCGCGCCCGATCTCCGCCGCATCGAGTCGCTCGCCCGCGCCCGCCCTGTCCGTTCCTCGTCTGCACGCCGCGCCCAAGCGCCTTGTCTTCCCCGCACTCGCGAAACTAAAGACCGCCGTGCAGCACACACCAGCGTGCGATCCCCGCCGCCCATCAAGCGCCAGCCAGCGACCTCACCGTCACGGCTTTGTCCTTCCAGCGCGTCGGCCGTCTTTGCGTGAGTTGCTCCCGAGCCGAGTCCTGTTTATTTTATTATATTTAGGCCTATGGATTTTGATTATTATTGTGTTTGTTAGGTTCTCGTTAGCTAGCTCGGGAGTGATCGCAGCTTAGGATTCTTGTGTGTAGTTGCCTCCCGACTAAGGTAAGGATTTCTTATCGGAGTTGTGTGGGCCCTGCGATATTATATGTGATTGTTGTTTGTATGCTTGTCGTGTGTATCAACATGTTTAGTCCATGCTAGGTTGTTCCGTAAGAAACCCTTACCTGGAAGCAAGCAAAGAATATTAATCACACCCAACAAGTGACCCTCGAGCTTCTAAGTGAACCCGAGCAACCTAAGCAAGTAATACAATCACCCTAATTAAACAATCAGCAGCTATTATCTTAAGGTCCAAAGAGTGGAGGCTCGGGAATTACCAACTCACGATCCCGAGGAGCTCTCCGGTCAGCGCTATAATGAGCGTGTGCGCGCACCGCATGCTGGTGCAAACCAGGGGGAGAATTACCTAGCATGGAACTAACATGAGGAACAACACGTGAATCATGCCAGTCGGAAATTCAGAACAGAGCACCTATCACTAAACATGCTGATAAACACAAACAAGCATACAAACAGCAATCACATATTATATCGCAGGGCCCACACAACTCCGGTAAGAAATCCTTACCTTGGTCGGAAGGTAACTACACACGAAGATCCTATGCTATGATCGAACCCCGAGCTAGATATCGGGTAGCTATCGGGTACCTAGCAAACAACAACACATTTTACAATCAATAGGCCTAAAATAATAAATCAAACAGGGCTCAGCTCGGAAGCAACTCACACGGCACGGTAGCGCTACGGACGGACAGTACCACGATGCGTGGGCTGCTTTGTTGGCGCCGCTTTGGCGGGAGGGTTGCTGTGCCCGGGCGCGACGACGAGACGTGTGCGGGGCGGGCTAGCGCTAGGACGGGATGCGGGCGAGACGCGCTACGGCAGGGCTGGGCGACAGGCGTCTGGGCGTGCGACGGGCTGCTGGGCATCTGGGTGATGCAGCTCGGCTGTGCGATGGGCAAGGCTACTCGGCTGGGCGTCTGCTGCTGGCGATGGGGCTGCTGGTGCGATGCAGGGGCTGGGCGACGCAGATGCTAGGCGATGGAGCTGCTGACGCGACACATTGTTGCTACTCCCCTCTTGGCTGGTTGCACAAGACACAAATCTCACCTCTTTTCTCTCGGCCAGCAAGAACACCAATCGGAAGAAGAAGAAGAAGAAGAGATCGAGACACTTACCCGGGATGACGAACGGACGAAGGAGCTGCTTGGGGAGATGAAACACGGCTGGAAGCTTGGGAGAAAGAGCTTGGGCGGCTAGAGAGGATTTGGAGAAGAAAACACAAACTACCCTAATTTCCCTTCATTTAGTAAAATGCACCAAAACCCCAAAGAACCATAGCTAACCAAGACATACCGCAGAATGAGCATCAATAACAGCTCGAGGCACGATCGGCAACAACACTCAACTGACCTCCCAGACAACTTGGGTTCGAATCCCAACAAACACACCTTTAATTCTCAATTTTACTTTTGCATCTCTCCATATGCCCAAACACATCCACAAAGCATCAAAACCCTACATAAGACCATCCAATAATTTTAACAACTGAAAAAGACATAAGTGGCCCTGACGGCCCGACCAAATTACCAAAATACCCCTAGGGCATACCAGGAAGATCGGGATGAAAACATGGGCCGTTACAGTCTTAGCTTAGGCGATATGTGTGAGCAGGCTAACTCGGTGCTCTGGTGAGGGCCTCCAGGACCGTGACTTAGTGGACACCTTTCCTTCGAGTATTTTTTTAGGCGGTTGGCGTGGAGCGGGGCGATGCGTGTAGGCCTACACCGATCGGTTTCCAAAGACCATGCGGTGTACGTGACACGCGTCGTGTCGGTAGATGGCTCACCCGACCGTGTACGCAGACACCAGTAGAGATAAGTTAAGTTTAAGCTAGATAGTCGTGTAACGAACCTCATGACCAGTTATATTATCTAGAACAGGTGAGTGTCTCGAGGGCCTCAAAAGCGAGTCATGTAACGTATCCCATGACCAAGTAGTAAGAAGTTAAGCTGAGTTGGATATGTGTGCTAGCATGATAGACTCTACCTTGTGCATTGTACCCCCTGTTGGGGAGTTCTTACTGAGTATTCTTTTATACTCACCCTTTCTGTGGTTATTTTCTTTCCACGGGTATTTAGGACACTACCGAGACAGTTAGCTGGAAGGTGTTGAAGTGACCATGGATGGAGCCGCTGCATTGTCTTAAAGATGTTGTTGGGAGAAATGTTTTTTTTTTCCTTAGTAGCATGAAATAAATTCCAACAGGAGCAGTTATTTAAGATTTGAAATTCAAAATTGCATTGATTTGTAACTGTTTTTAGTCAGCATGACATAGGAAACGTAATTGAAAATTATGGGTCCTTACATCTATTATGCGTAAACATGCTTCCAAATCTGCTGGGGTAGGCTCTCTTATTACCCTATCGAACTGTACTTTTTCATACCCTCGAAATCCAAACAATTGATTCCAAACTTCTGCACTCCACTCAATTGACTTTCCTGCAACTGTTATGTTGCAACTTTCATCTCCAGTTCTATTTTCATAGAACCCTTTTATGCAAGACGGGTTTGCGTCAATACTCGGTCTATAAAAATGATCAAATCCTCGCATCATGATGGTTGCTTGGATGTCGTCATCGAGCATTGCCTTTGCAAAGCCCTGTTCTTGCAAAAATTCCCTCTTCTCTGCTTCGGGTATTTCTACCGCCTTAACTTGTCTCCCTCATTTTGCTTTTCTTGGCTACGACCAAGGTTCTTCTATTAACGAATCGGCGATTCCTTTTCCCTTTTCCTTCGCGTCAATTTCTTATCCTTATTTGAACTTTTACCACTTTCTTTATCGTCTAGTTTCCGGACCAATTCTGCATCCTTTGCTTCCAAAGCCTTCTTTTAATTTTCTTCCTCTTCTTCGAACTTCTTGGCTAATTCTAATATATGATGCTTCTGCATCACCGCTTCCTTCGGACACTCCCGATATAGCCATTACTTGAGCCAGTCTTGGTTCTTGCGTACTCTGGTTCCGTGTGCTTGAACCTTTAGTTACGGCGGCCAATCCTTCATCAGTCTGCATACAAATGGTTTGCTCTAATCCGGCGATTTCAGAAAGTGAGATTCCAGTTGAATGTTGTTCTTCCAATGTTTCGTGAGCGACAAGTTGCCTTAGGGCAACTTGTTCCTTTGCCCCAAATGTTGAGATCTTGGTAATGTTGTTGTTGTTGGATTTCATTGATTCCGTTCCTGCTATGTTATTCTGAACAAAAGAAACAAGGAAAAAAATAGAGAAACTATTGCTCAATAAAGAAAAGAATTGATCGCTTCGGTTGCTAGGGTTTCAGAAAGATTTCAAGAATTTTCGTAAATCAAATCGTCGATGTTATGCCCTTTTACAAACGTGCTACAAAGCTCACCTTTGAAATTACCGATTTACCCCTTGTTAAATGTGGCTGCCCCAACGGTTAGATTTATTTTGCCGTTGCGCGCCGACTCTTGGGTTCTTTGCCCTTTTAGCGTCAGTTTTGTAATCATGAACGAAGGTTTTTTATTTGTTTATTTTTTTTTTCGAAATCAAGCTTCATATTCCTAAATCAGATTTACTCCTCCTAATTCATCTAAATCCTAGAAAGAATGTAAACATAGAACCTTCTCAGTAAGAGATATGTATTAATCAGCCCACGTGCACTTTCGTTCGAGAGTTCCAACCATCAAACTTCTTACTAAGCAAGGCAGTAACGTGTGCTACTGCAGTTTATTCCTCATTCCAGGAATGCGCTTTCGCTATTCAATTCTCTTCTTTTATTTTTCGTTCTAATTTCAGCATTAAGCACTTGAAAGCGATATATGTTTTTTCTACTTTTTACCTGGCACTTATATTGTCTAGAAATAGTGGATGTGAAAGTCTACTGCCCCTTTTCTAGTAGTCTTAGTGATGTTGCTTCCGCTTCATCGTGTTCTTGCATGTAAAATTAACTAGTCTTTCGCTTTTAAAAACCACCCTTAATATGTATCAAATTGCTTCCCAAATTCCCCAGCAATGGAGCCAAATCCGTATGCGATTCCAATGCTAATATACTTAATGGTAATTAATTCTAAGATAACTTATGCTAAGTACACTCGGAATCACTTACGCGCAAGTATACGCAGTCGGGAATTGCTACAAGTAATAAGTATATAAATTTATCGATCCCACAAAGAATTTGAAGCACGATGATATATATTAAGGGTAAAAAATGTAAATGACATGAATAGGTTTGATAGAGTTAAGTTTGGTTTACGCAAGAATTAAATTACTAATGTATTCACTAATGTTGATGCTAATGCAGATGCAGATGCTCACACTATTGTAAATCTAAGTTACTTTATTTAACTAGCAATTAAAACAGAACACTATGTGTTGCTTGGTGATGTAGAAATCATGCTATCGAACCTCACAAATGCTTCCGCATTCATGGATGTAGAACTCAGCTTCTGTTGCAGCCCTACAAGATTAAGTACAAGGTTTCGCGTGAGTTAGCGGGGTTACATTGTAACGTCCATTTCGTAGTGCAAAGAGTCTTCATGCAATACTGACGTAACCTGTTGGGTCATCTGCCAGGTTCCTCTTTCGAGTAAGCTGGAGGCTAGCATATGTGGAAAGAGATATGCTAACTATTGCAACATTATAAATTTGATCACCCACATGCGAGTTTGTATTAATTCCAATTAAACATGCTCCTTATTTTTGACATGAATGCAAACTGTGGAAAGAGATATGATAACTATTAATCTAAACAAGATGAGTTGTCATGAGAAAATGAAAACATGTGGACTTTACTTCAAAACCCCTTCCGGAGTACTTGACTACAACCTGCCGGTATAGTGCCCGTAGGTTTGCTACTAAACACTAGTGTAGGCATGTAGGTAGTGAAAAGATTATGCTTAAATCACTTCTAAAAGTGCCTAGAGTGAACATAAACTTACCTAGTGAGAGCACTGGGTTTAATCCCTCATTTTTCCAAGGTTGATACAAAGCACCTCCAAGTGGATTGTCAAACGACTCAGAGTAAAAATACCATAGCCAGGAGCGGAAATCATTGAGCTGGTCGGTTGGCCATGAGTCGTTCGGGGAACTAAAGCTAAAAGCTAGAGTCTAGTATAGAGGAGAAATTAGTGGTGTTATGGGAGCTGATGACAAGGGGCTACACACTTTCAGCCGTGCCAATTCCATTTTACTGTTTTTGTTAGGAGTAGTTGTAGTATTTAAACATTTCATAGTCGTAAAAAAAATCGTCTGGTTTAAACTTCTATAATGTGTTTACTGCTATGATTGCATTATAGGAGTGCATTTTAGCTACTTATTATTGCGTTATAGGAGTGTAGGTCACTGAATATTACACTGTTGAATGTTTATTTATATATATATGCGTCGATTAGCTACCCATGCATGTACCATGTGGAGAATCGGAAGAGGAACAACATGTTGACCTAGTACACTACTTTAGGTTGCATGATGGTTGTTTGACATTTAGGGAGTTAGGAATAACCTGACTACTGCTTACGTCGCTTTGTGATAAGTATGGTGTTAGTAGCGGAAGCTGGTTCGCCCATAAATAATTAGTTACAGAAGTAACAAGTTTTAGGGAAGTAAGACATTCCTTGGCTAGTCTGCACTCTTAGCATGTTCTAGTATTATTTAGTTAGCATTAATCATTGCATGCATTGGTATTTTATTTCTGTATTTTAATTATTTTATAGAAACAACAAAAACCATCCAACTTAACGACATATGCTTTTTATTTTCCGCATAACTCTGACTTAAGTGGTATTAGCTATAGGCATCAACCTCTGTAGGATCGATAAATTATATACTTATTACTTACTGCAATTCCCAACCGCGTATACTTGCACATAAGTTATTCCGAATATACTTAGCATAAGTGAACTTAGGATTAAGTACTGTTCAATATATTAGTAATGGAATCGCACTAGTCACAATTCATCGGTTGCTTTAGCATTGCATTATTTGGTAAATTCACAATACAATTATGCCTTCATATATTCTTATGCCAAAAGGGACTAAACATTAACACCAAATTCCTAAGAAGATGACATTTGAAAGAGTAAAACTTACTACGACAATGACTATGCACCCTAGCACATATTTGTTCGAGAACTTTAACATATTGAGTTGAATAATTTTTATAGCTTATTTTGAGTAGAATTCGGTCGTATTGTTGGAACTGACCAAGTACCCTATTCGCGCCTTGTTTCTCAAATAGACATTTACAGTTCATTTATTTCTTACTTTATGCAAGCAAGCCAATTTCAACTAAACCCATTTGTTACCTTTTTTTCTATTTTCTAAACATCGCCTTTGATAATTACAGTACTTGTGGAGAATCGATAATTTACTTATTACTTATTGGATACTACGTATACTTGCGCGAGTGTAAACTAAAAGCACACGAAGCATCCTAGTGTTCTACTTTTACCAAAGTGAAATACTTTGAAGCACATCGACATCAGTGTTTCACCCTGTAAGCTATCTTATTATAGACCATCAAGGATTTTTTAGCGTATAGTAACCTGTCTGAGTGTATTATAAAAGGGTATAAGGCATGTTTGATATGTGGAGAGAAAGCATCATCTATTTATTTACCTATAGGTAAAAAGTCCGTGTATCTTGAACATCAAAGACATCTAACTTTCAGAAACCCATGTCGAATTCAAAAGAAAGCATTTAGTGGAAAACATGATTAGGAGTAGCCCTTGAATTTTTGAGTGATGAAGAGATTCATCCACGTCTATACGTGTGAAAATCTCGAAAAGAGGGCTTTTGTTGGAATAGAAAGTTTACCAAATAAAAACCCACGACGTCATTATCCTAAAAATTAATAGAGAAATTAAATTATATTATGGGAAAATTATAAATCAATATTTTTCCCAAAAATAAATGGATTAAAAGTTTATTTATTTAAAATTTTGGCCAAAATTAATGTAGGTCGAGTCTAGAAAGTAGTGGCTAGCAATTTCAGGCTTAGTTTCCCAAAAGCTTCAAACCTTAGAAGAAAATTTTGAAGATTGAACTTGAATAAATACCCAAGCCTATTTAGGCGTGAAGATTAAAGCTAAACATGTAGGTGGTCTTGAGAAAAGACCTATGCCTATTTAGGCTGTCTTGAATATCGAAGATGAAGAAAAGACTAAAAGAAAATGCAGGTGGTCTTGAAGACTAAATCTAAAGAAATTAAAGACTTAAAGCCTATTTAGGAGATATTAAATCAAAATATTTTCGTGCATTAATTTGTGAAGAATCGCTTAGGTTGAATAGTGGTTCAAATTTGGGTGCTTGATAATTCTCATTTTGAGAGTTATTTAAGCAATAATATTAATGAATTCTAAGTTTTTATGCATGAATAAAAATACTTTTTAGAGCTAGAGTTTCATTTCGTGCATACTTTTTGTATAAATTTAATGGCTGCCTAATAAAGAGCCTGAATTAGAAAATAAAGATTACGGTCAAAAGTAGAATGTTGAAACTATTTATAATGAAATTCTAAAATAAAAAAAACCTTGCTAATTTGTTGTTAAATCCGCAAGAACTGGAAATTTTGACAAAGACTTAAGAGACTTAAAACCAAAGAATCGCACACGTGTTTAATTTTAGAAAGATCTTTAAAACGAATCAATATAATGACATGTGGATGGTGGCAATAGAGAGAAGGAAACTCAGAACCTAAATCTAGATTTGGGCACCGATAACTTTACTCTATAAATAGGAAGATTCTAGGTCAAATATGTGAATGGAACGTGACAGAACAACGAGGAGGGGGCGTGGAATTCATTAGCAGTCATTTGAATCTGAGAGAGACTAAGTCGCATGGAGTGAGGAAATCAAAGAGAGAACTTGTCTCAAGGACAAGGCCATGACTTTGTCATTTCTTCTACTCTTTCTCCATCGAGACTGGTTTTACTATGTTTCTTAGTTTAACCCTTAGCACTTTAGCCTATATTGCTTTCAACACTTTATTGTTTTCTAGATTAGTGATACGATGATCTTTAGCTTTGTTAGTTGTATGTCTTTAGTTTTCGTGAAACAGTTTGAATCCCAAATAAACTCGAGTTAGTTGATGCTATCTTGCTTCTAATAAATTCAAATATTTAATTTTTGTTATCTTGCTTCTACTAAATTCAATATTTATTCGTTATCTTTTGCACTCGATTTCTACAAATTAACTTCAACTTTTGTTATGTTTACTACTTTCATCTCTTTATCTTCTGTTTGTTTTGAGTCAACGTCAGGCTAAGCATTATGGGTGAAGGTTAAGGGAAAAAGAATGTAGGTATTAGGGGTACATTGGAGTTGTTAAGATCATCATGATAATCAATTTAAATATCGTGTGTTGATGAACCATCCACATGTGCTCGTTCATCGTTTGCTTTGAAAGAAGGAATACTAAAAGGTATGCTAGTCATGTTCATTAGTTCATGTGAGGGCTCTTGCATGTTAAGGAAAAGTTTAGAGATAATCATCCAACTACTCCGCACAATGCACTATTTGAATGTTATTTGCTTTGTATGAGAATTGGAGTCAATTTGAATGAATAGGAGAGCAAACATTAGCTAACAGTGTGAAACTTCCACCTTACCTACTAGTTATCCCTACGAAATGTAAGTTGCATCCTAAAACCTTAACCGAACCATATTTGCATATAAACATTTTTTTTAAAGTTGTTTTTAATTAACATTAGCTTTATTAATCCAACTCCTTTTAGTTCGTTGATGAATATTTATTGCATCCCATTTTATTATATTTCATTAATGCACTTAGACATGAGACAAAAGCTGAATAATTTTCTTTTATTACATGTTCGACTATTTAGTTAATATTGATATTTTTGAATCACTCAATCCCTAGGGATAATGATAAAATATACTTATCACTTGGTTGCTTTTGACTGCATACACTTGCGTATTATTGCTTTTGAATGCTTGAAGCTTTGTAAATGCTTGCTAGATTAAGTAGAAATAATCATTTAAGTCGTGCATATTCAAATCTACATTAGAGACCTTCTCCCTTGTTACCATGTTAAAATCTACACTGGTTTAAATACTATGAGATATGAAAATTGGATTTAGAGATTGCATTCTTGAATGAAAATCTTGAAGAGATAGTCTACATTAATTGATAACTCGCCATTAGAGCGTATTTTAGGCTGTCTTAGTATACTTTATTTTAGAAATAGAAGAAAGAAAACAAGCCCTTTGTAAAGACCCGACCCGAATGGGGTTCTAAAATAGGCCTTTACCTCAATGCATGCGTTCAAAACTTAAAGACAATATGCAAGAATGGTTTTCGGATCCTAAGTGAAAACTAAAACATGCAAACAACCATTTAAAACAAACACAATTATAGAATTCCTGAAACCTATCCCTGTTTCCAAGCACCTGTTTCAAGTCAAATACATTTCCAAAACTCACTCTGATCAGAGATTTATTTAAACCATTCAAAAACTTCCAACAGTTACAACAGTGCTAGAATCCGGAAAAACAGTCAGAAAACATCCTAGGGCTCCGTCCCAACTACATGCATTCAGAGGAAAATAAAGCACAAAGAATCATAGACATAAACTCAGAGTTCGACAACTAGTTTCCATGATCACAGCTCCTCCTTCAGCCATCCTGTCTCGCACCATGGTTACTTGTGGAAAACCACAAAATAAGGGTGAGTAACGAATTACTCAGTAAGAATCCCCAACCGAGGTACAATACGATATACATGGTCATCTAGCAAAAAGGTATGCAAACTATGAATATAAACACAGAAGAGAGCACATAGCTTAAATCCACACATAAACCTCGGATGCCATCTCAGGGTCTTACTCTGGAAAATCCACCACACGATACGATCCTATACGAGAAACAAGTCTCGGCCTCGGCTGCATCTCGTCGATCGTGAAGGTGCACTGGCTCACGATCCCGAGGAGCTCTCTAGTCGGCGCTATAATGAGCGTGTGCGCGCACCGCATGCTGCTGCAAACCATGGGGGGTGCCGGGTCTAGTGGCAAGCTGCCCAGGTCCAGTACTCATGCCTAACTACTCTCTGGATCGGTGTCACTGACATAGGGGTGTGTGTAATGACCCGACTCGAATGGGGTCCTCAAATAGGCCTTTACCTCAATGCATGCTTTTAAAACTTAGAAAAATAATATGCAACGTTGTATGCCAGATTCTGATTAAAACAAATAGCAGTAAACATCCATTCAAAACAACAACAAAATGTCCTGGAACCTGTCCCTGTTTCCAAGCACCTGTTCCAAGCTAAATACAATTTAAAACGTACTCTGATCAGAGATTTAAATCACATTCAAATCCAAAAGTGGTTTACATCAGTGTCAGAATCCGGGCAACAACCATAAAACAACCTAAGGGCTCCTTGCCCAACTACATGCATTAGAGGACATTTAAAACATAAAACATAAATACAAGACTCAGAGTTCTAAACAACGGGTTTCCATGATCACAGCTCCTCCTCCAGCCATCCTGTCTCGCACCATAGTTACCTGTGGAAAACCACAAAATAAGGGTGAGTAACGAATTACTCAGTATGAATCCCCAACCGGGGTACAATACGATATACATGGTCATCTAGCAGAAAGGTATGCAAGCTATAAATATAGACACAAAAGAGAGCACATAGCTTAAATCCACATATAAACCTCGGATGCCAACTCAGGTTCTTACTACGGAAAATCCACCGAAGCTGTGGCAACCTTGCTCTACTAAAGTTCCATCTCCACACGATACTCGAAGCTGTGACAACCTTGCTCTACTAAAGCATAACAATGCCAAATCGAACTTACCTTATACCAAGTCTCTACCAAGTGTGCTTACACATAAGGTGTCCAACTCCTCTCATAAGGCATCCTGCTGACTTACTCAACCCCAAGTAACACTGGGAAGAGGCTCCAGCTCCTCTCAAACATCCTTTCGCTTGTAGTCCTTCGACTACCACTGAACGAGCCCTCTTGCACGACCTAAACAAGTGTAACTGCCACAAACGGATCCAAAGGCTAAAGGAGTGCACTGAACTCCAGACGAATTATAGAACCATCTGTCCTACTCGTGCCAACTCAGGCCTGAACCAGACTTAGTGCCAAAGCGACACACCAACCAATGCACCTCAAGTGCCACTACTGCCAAATCTACATCTTACGACAAATGGGGCCAGCAAGGTCACAACCTCAAGTGACAAAAACTATGGCTATGCATACAAGGCTCAAAACTTAAACAACCCTGTCTATGGCATCTCATCTAACTGAAGTCTCACTGTAACAGCCCAGTTTTCTATTTCGGTTTCCCAGGTGTTTCCGATTCATTATTCGGATGTTCGGATGGGTCGTTAGTGCTATTTTAACCCTTAGGGGCATTTTGGTCTTTTTGCCCCCGGTCAGGGTTTTGTGGATTTTGAGGACTCCAGGGTCACTCTTGCCTTTGTCGAGGCTTGATTGTTGTTGGTTGCAGGACCCAAGAAGTTTGGGCTAGTTGTTTGGAAGTTTGGAGGTGTTTTGGTAATTAGCAAAATTATTGTTAATTAGAGTGCTTCCTTTGGGAATTGAACCCTTGACATAACGATGATTAGGAGGCTTGATTTAAATGGGTTTCATTAAATGGAAAAGAATGCGTCAGCTAAAACTCGAAGGAGGAAAGCCTTGGAAAGAGATTTTGGACCACCCAAAGCCTATTTAATTTAGGAAAAAGGAAAAGAAAAGAAAAAACCCTTATTCTTTCCCCTTCTCTCTCTCCCTCTCTCTCTCTCTCTCTCTCTCTCTCTCCTTGCCGACCTCACCAAGAAACCCAACCGAGTCTCACCGAGCCACTCAAAGACTGAAGACACAGAATGGCCACTGTCAGCCACACCGCCAGAGCGGCCAGACGCTCCAAAGATACCTGCTTAACGCGACAAGCTAGCCGAGCAGCCCAGACGCCCCTGCACAACCCCTGCATCGCGCCCAGACGCCCCGCCAGCCTACTCGTGTCGCGCCCGAGCCGTCTGCGCGCCGTCGCGCCCGTCCGTGTCCCCGTCAGCCGCACTGCCGCTCGTCGCCAGCCCAGCCAACGCCGCGCGTCGGCGTCTCCGTCTGCATCTGCGACCCAGCGCGCCCGCGCCCCAGCGTCAATCTGCTCTGTCAAGCTCATGCCGTGTAGCGATGCAGCGCCAGTCCCCGCACTGCCCGGCTCGCCCAGTGCACATCCTGCCTGCCCACCTGCCGCCGAGAACCTATTTTGCCGAGATAGATGGGACCGAGACCTAGTGCCTTCTTGGTTGGTAATTCTCGAGCTTCCACTCTTTTGGACCTTAAGATGTTAGTTGTTGGTTTCTTAATTAGGATGATTTTTATTGTTTGCTTAGGTTGCTCGGGTACATTTAAAAGCTCGAGGGTTGCTTGTTGGTTGAGGTAGTTAGTTCTGCTTGTTCCCAGGTAAGGATTTCTTACCGTGGTTGTGTGGACCCTGCGATGCTATCATGATTGTGCCTTGTAAGCTTGGTTGCTGTTATGAGTATGTTAGCTATTGAATAGCTTGTGTTTGAAATCTTGCTAGCATGTAGCTTGTTGTTCATGTTAGTGCCATGCTAGGTTTGTTCTTCCAGCATGCCATGTCTTGTGATTGTATGAAATTTCCAGTGGTTAGGTTACATGTTTTCTCTTGCTTCCAGATCGTGTTGTTCTTGTATCCCTATTATATTCTATTAGGTACATGCTAGGGGTTTAATTATCTTGGCATACCTTGTCCTATTTTATCCTGTTAGTTCCATGCTAGGCATAGGCGGGTGATGTATAGTGTAGAAGAATGTAGGGGTAACTAGTTTAAGTCCCGCTCGGGTAACACCCCGATGGACATCCGGAGGTGTAAGACCCTGATGGGCATCCTAGGTGTGTAAGGCCCCACTGGGCATCACTGAGTCTGGAGGTGTAAGACCCCGATGGGCATCCTAGGTGTGTAAGGCCCCACTGGGCATCACTGATTCTAGAGGTGTAAGGCCCCGATGGGCATCCTAGGTGTGTAAGGCCCCACTGGGCATCACTGATTCTGGAGGTGTATGGCCCTGATGGGCATCCTAGGTCTGTAAGGCCCCGATGGGCATCCTAGGTGTGTAAGGCCCCACTGGGCATCACTGAGTCCTAAGTGTGTAAGGCCCCACTGGGCATCACTGAGTCCTAGGTTGTGTGAGGCCCGAAGGGCATCCAAGTGTAGAACCTAGGATAGGCTGTAGATGAAAGCCCTCGAGTAGGCTCGCCCTAGAATTAGCTCATAGCCTAATTCAACCGTTTTGCTCTAAGTCATCGTATTGTTTGCATGTATACTAGGGTGCTAGATGACTGATGTATCGTATTGTACCCCGGTTGGGGATTCTTACTGAGTATGTTTATACTCACCCTTATTTCTGTGGTTTTTCCACCAGGTAACATGGGACAGCACCAGGATGGTTAGCGGAGGGAGCTGTTTGATCATGGGGGCTGCCGGCACTCTGTCGTTTATTGTTTGCATTTATTTATTCAGCATGTAGATGGACATGAGTCCTATGGGAATGATGTTAAAGTTGTTTAAACTGTTTTGAACGTTCTTTTATAAATACTGGCCAGGCTTATTTTACCTTGATTGGATTTGCTTTATGAAAATTGTTGGTTATGTTTTAAGTGTTCCCCTTTTCCAAATGTTTTGAAAAAGTTTTAAATATTAGCACTAAACCGCTTGTTGAAATATTTAACTTGCATGATGAGTAAGGTCCTAGGTTTAGGACCGTATTTCAGGTCGGGTCCTTACAGTTGGTATCAGAGCGCAGAGTCATAGATTCTGTAGACTAACCTGCTTTGTAGGTTGTTGTCCCCATGATCATCAGCACCCCGCGGCCGTCAGGTTTGTCTGAGTTCATTAAGCTAAGGGTTTTATTTTACAATACCGCATCTAGTATACATGTGTTACCCCTGTTGGGTAGTGAGAGTCCCGATGTGGACTAGCTTTGTGTTTAGTGTAGATCGCTTATGCTGAATACACATTGAGGAGCAGGGACGTTTGGTATTTCCAACCGAGAAGTTGGACTGCTCATGTTGAAGATGAGACCACGTCCCGGGGTTGTCTAGACCCGTAGGCCACACTTGGCCCTGGCAGTTGAGTTGCCAAGAGAAGAGGGTAGATGCTAGCATGCCTCAGAGTGAGACTCCTTGAGTAGAGTGTGCTCTAGCCATGAGAGAATTGATGGCAGGTCTTTTAGCTATCAGAGAGCGGAGACCCAGGCGCAGTTTGTAGCGCGTAGTGAGGAGCCGTCGAGTTTGGAAAGCAGAAGCGAGGTTGTTGGCCAGGATCGAGTTTATCATTCGAGTGTGGGGATGACCTGATGTTCAGAGGCCAAGGCGTGTTATTCTGGTGCTGTTTGATGCAGCAGTTTGGTGGTGGAAGTCCCTTGAGAAAGGTGGACTAGCAGAGTCTCCACCAGTCACCCAGTCGATTGGCAAGTGCCGTGTTAGTAGCTTTTGAGGAAGATGTAGAGACATCTTGACCCCTTGCAAGCCTACTGTAGTTTTGCAGCCAGTTCTTTTAGTACCCCCGTAGCCAAGGTGTAGTGTGGAGGTTGCTTGTCAGGACTTAATGAGTCCGTGGATTTCAGTTGGCTAGTAGAGTGGAGCACTCTTTTTGTTAGCATGTTCCAAATGTGGAACTATTTGTTGCCACCTGAGGGTTGGCCTGAGAATTTGTTGAGCATCGAGTGGGATGCAGGAGTAGGCTGTGGCATGCCTGTTGGACGAGATGCAAGAGATTAGACTGCTCGAGTGTTGGGCTTCTTGTTTTGAGTGCCATTGTCCCCGACACCTAGAGTGTGACCTTCCCTACCCTTAGTGGGGACGTAGAGCTCGTTTATAGTTGTTGAGTCGAAAAGATGTAGTGTTTGGTGGCACCAAGCTCAGTAAGGAGGCCTAGGTTCAGGCCAGCTCGCACCAGATGTGCAGGTAGTTCTATGACCACGCGGAGTTTAGCATCCCCACTAGCCTTGTACCCATTTTCTGAGGTTGCACCTGTTTGGGTTGCATAAGAGATCTAGCTCGGTGGTAGTCGGAGGACTACAAGTGTGAGGTCGTTCGAGGGAAAGCAAGAGCTTTCAAGGTCACCAAGAGTTTGGTACAAAGGATGTTGTAGGTTGTTAAGGGCTAGTGCGTTCGAGTTCTCGCGCTTGTGTTGTGGCCTTGTGAGCCAGTTTTTTGGTAGAGTGATTCGACTACCCTTGAGTTTCCTTGGTACGAGTAGAGTTGGCATCGATGATGCGTGGTTGGTCCAGCGTGGGAGCCATGTGTTGGATGGATTGTGCGGAGCACATTTGGTGGACACATTGGTATGATGTTGTTAGCTTGGTGTGGTTATGCTCTTGTAGAGTGAGTTGGCCAAAGTGGCATTTCGTGGTGAGTTGACCCCGAGTGGGTTGAACTCTTGTTGCTCCTTTGCTAGTTGTGGCTCTATTAGGAGGCAAAAGTTGTCTTGTGTGAGAGTACTTGTTGGTTTGGATCTTAGGGAATCAAGTTGGAGCTGTACACGTCGGTGTACTTTTGTGTAGCTCGTTCCGTGGTGTATGTTTTAGGAACCACGAAAGGTTCGTGTTGAGGAACCAGTGCTCAGTCCTTGAGGTGTTAGGGCTTTAGTTCTTGGCAAGTGCCCTAATTTTGATCGTAAGGATACCGTGCTAGTTGGCCTTTGACCTGGGTAGAGGAATTTCTTGTTGATCGATGGTTGGAGTTCAGTTGGAACTAAACAAGGGCGGTGGTAGCAAATCCGCGTAGTTTTTGACCGTCATTGCTAAGAGTGTTGATCGGATCCCTACCCTGGGTAGAAGCTACGATGTGGTTGATGCTTGAGTTGGAGGCTGACACATTCTGTAGTATTTCTGGTCTTCTTGGTTTTTCGAGGAGTTGGAGCGCGCCAACATAGTTGAGATGCTGGAGAGAGAGTTGTGCCCGTGTAGCCAGTTGTCTGTTAGACCGTTTGACGGTTGTGTGTGTAGGAGGGTGATCGGAGGAACCCTAGGATGTGGAGAGCCTCTCCAGAGCTCAGCCAGACCCAGGCAGTGTTCCTCGGTTGAGTTGCTGGAAGCTTGTAGTCGGTTGACGAGCTAGTGTTGTTTTAGTACCTCCGCGTTGGCTTCGAAACTGTTATCTGTTGGTGCTTGTAGTTGGCCAAGGTTTGGTTCCCATGTTGTTGTAAGAGCTAGCTTGGTTGGCGCAAGCGGGCATGGCCCTGAGGACTTGCTCTTGTTTGGAAGGTTTCAGGAGTTGGCACCTCCTTCGGTGTTTGGATAGATACTGCTAGTTCTAAGTTGGTGGATCAATCGATTGTGGGGTTTCTGGTTGGAAGATGAGTTAGGCCTAAGCTAAAAGGAGGAAGTCATTTGTTTAGCTAGTTGGACTTGAGAGTTTCATGTCCTTGGAGGGGAGCTTCGCTAGTTGTAAGTTTGAGTTGAGTTCTGCAGAGCAAGCCTTTCTCAGGCTTTGCTCCTGGTTGTTGCGCGTTCGTGGTTGGCATTTAGTTGAGCCAAAGTTGAGGGGGTTGGCATACAGGTGTCGTGGCATTGGTTGGTTAAACCTTTGAGTTGTTATCCTCGAGGTGTTGTGTTGCAAGTAGCCGCGTGTTGTTTTATTCCTTCTTTGCTCGAGATTTACGAGAGGTATGTTGTTTGTTTTCCTGTCTGGTGATATTCTCTTAGGCCAGTGGCTGATCGGATTGCATTGGAAAGTTGTTGTCGGCCGATGAGGGGCTCCAGTTTATTAGTTTGGCTGAGTGGAGCCTAATCCTGGACCTTGTCGTTCAGGGGTGGCCGTAGCTGAAGTTTCAGCTAGTGTGAGTGGCGTTAGCCGTCTGGTGAACCAGGTATGTGCCTCTGGCTTGAGTGCGTCGGTGCTCTTCAAGATGGTTGCTTAAGTGTTGTGGACGCGTTCTAGTTGGACAAGTTTGCCTTTGGGATCGGCCGCCAGGTGGTGGTTCGATTGGATTTCGTTAAGGCTTATAGGCAACCATTGGAGTTCGTTGATCTCTTGTGAAGTAAGAGTAGGCTGACTGGTTTTTGGAACCCGAGAGGTTCAGTTGGTTGGCCAACATGGTGTAGGGTTGAGATTGTTTGTTAACAGCTGTGAGTATTAAGAGGAGTTACGCCGGTGCGTGGCGTAGAGTTTTAGAGCCTGTGACCCGTCCACAAGTTTGCTGAGAGTAGCGTCGTGGAGAGGCGTTCTGAGTTGGGTCAGCAGGGATAAGTGAGCCCTAGGGTTGTGAGACCGTTTGAGAGTTGATGCGAGTTTGAGGATGTGGCTTACCGACTAGCACTATCGCATCTTTTTCTTTGAAGCTTAGTGTATGTTCAGTTTTGGTTGAGATAGTTTGTGGCAGACTCGATGTCTTTATGGCTTGAGCCTTTGGAAACCCAAAAGGGTTGGGATTTCGAAGAAGGGCTAGTGTTGGCCTGACAAGAAGTTTGGTTGGTTAAGGATCAGTGGAGTTTTCCTAGAGTTGTTTCGTCTTAGAACTTTTGAGGACGAAAGTCTTAAAAGGAGGGAGTATTGTAACGGCCCAGTTTTCTATTTCGATTTCCCAGGTGTTTCCGGTTCATTATTCGGATGTTCGGATGGGTCGTTAGTGCTATTTTAACCCTTAGAGGCATTTTGGTCTTTTGCCCCCGGTCAGGGTTTTGTGGATTTTGAGGACTCCAGGGTCACTCCTGCCTTTGTCGAGGCTTGATTGTTGTTGGTTGCAGGACCCAAGAAGTTCGAGCTAGTTGTTTGGAAGTTTGGAGGTGTTTTGGTAATTAGCAAAATTATTGTTAATTAGAGTGCTTCCTTTGGGAATTGAACCCTTGACCTAACGGTGATTAGGAGGCTTAATTTAAATGGGTTTTATTAAATGGAAAAGAATGCGTCAGCTAGGACTCGAAGGAGGAAAGCCTTGGGAAGGGATTTTGGACCACACAAAGCCTATTTAATTTAGGAAAAAGGAAAAAGAAAAGAGAAAACCCTTATTCTTTCCCCTTCTCTCTCTCTCTCTCTCTCCTTGCCGACCTCACCAAGAAACCCAACCGAGTCGCACTGTAAGGGACCGACCCAAATGGTGCACTAAATGGGCCCTTACCCCAATGCATGCATTCAAAGTAAGGGACATTAAACAGAAATGATTTCGGATTCTAATTAAAACAAAAACATTCAAAATAACCCCTTTAAAAACTAGACAATTTCCCTGGAACCTGTCCCTGTTTCCAAGCACCTGTTCCAAGATAAATACATTTCCAAAGTTTACTCTGATCAGAGATTTACTAAAAACCATTCAAAACCTGTTCAGATACAAAATGTTGGAATCCACAAAATATTCAGAAAACTTCCTAGGGCTCCGTGCCCGGCTACATGCATTCCGGGGAAAATAAAACACAAAGAGTCATAACACAAAATCAGAGTTTGATGATTGAGCCCCATGATCACAGCTCCTCCTTCAGCCATCCTGTCTCGCAACTTGGTTACCTGTGGAAAAACCACAGTAATAAGGGTGAGTAATGAATTACTCAGTAAGAATCCCCAACCGGGGTACAATACGATATACATGGTCATCTCGATGAGCGTATGCAAGCTATGAATATAAACACAGAATAGAGCACATAGCTTAGCCCACACTTGGGCCTCGGATGCCAATTTAAGGTCTTAGTCCGAATAATATCACCACACACCCCAATACACAAGTCGCCCTATACGAGAAACAAGTCCCGCCTCGGCCGCTCTCTCATAGGCGAAAGGTACACTGGCTCACAATCCCGAGGAGCTGTCCAGTCGGCACTGTAATGAGCGTAAGCATGCACCGCGTGCTAGTGCAGACCATGGGGGGTGCCGGGTATAGAGGCAAGCTGCCCATGTCTAGTCACCACGCCTAACTAAATCTTTGGATCGGTGTCACTGACATAGGGGTGTGAGACCTGGACACGTAAACTATGTCAGCCTGAACCACCGCACTGGGGCCAAGGAACGGTCATGGTAGGCTTACACCGAAGCCGCCCTTGCCTTAACAGTGGCAATCGGGGGCTACGCCCAACACGCCGAGGACGCGCCGATCGCCGGGGACGAGGCAATGCCAAGTCATCATCCCGACCGTTGGGGCATTAACAACTGCCACCCTCACCCAAGATTGTAGGGCCTACCGCTTGGGTTAGCTAATCCCTCATGGGGTCCAGGGACGGAATGACTTTCTCGATGTCCCTGCCATGGATGCAAGGTACTTTATGCATCAGGCCCGGATGATGCTATCTACCTACAACTCTAACCTGCCCTAGCAATCAGCAAACAAATCCATAAAATCCAATACGTGCTCAATAAGAATACAACGAGCCTAGCATGATACTACGAAGCAAGGAACAGATACGAGCATGCTAGAAAGGAACAACCTAGCATGGATTAACATGAGAATTAAATCAGGAAGAACATGCTAACCGGGAATTCAGAATTGAGTACCTAGCTATACATGTCAATAAACACAAACAAGCAATCAATCAACAATCACATATAATATCGCAGGGTCCACACAACTCCAGTAAGAAATCCTTACCTTTGTCGGGGACGATTTGACACGAAGTCCTAAGTGGCGAGCGAACCCGAACTAGCTATCGAGAACCTATCAATCACAACAAAAATCACACAATAGGCCTAAATATAATAAAACAAACAAGGCTCAGCTCGGGAGCAACTCACGAGGCGCGACGAACGCATTTAACGGCGGCAAAGAATGTGGCTAGCTGGCGCAAGAATGGCGCGTGGCGCTACTGCTGCGCGAGATGGGCGGCGGCAGAGCTGGGCGCTAGGCGCGAACGCGGGCGCGCGGACGCGAGCGGCTCAGCTGGGACGGCGCGCGGCGTGACACGGAGCTGGGCGAGGTGCGCGCTCGGGCGCGACTCGATGCGCGGCGTGACACGGCGGCGGGCTGGGCCGCTAACAACAATGCCAAGCTTCCGCACGAAGAAATCGGCGAGCTCTCGGCGGTCAATGCGACGAGCACGTGAACAGGGGCGAACAGGGGCGATGAAGAGGAAACGAATTCGAGCGATTGGAGAAGATTCGACGGCCGATTTGTTGATGGACGATTTCCCCTACTCCAGCTGCACAAAAACCACCCAGCATTTCAGCTCGACTCGGCCAGAAAATGGAAGACGGAAATAGGGGAGAACTTCGACGGAAAAGGGAAGGAGAAGAAGAAGAGAAGAAGAAGAAGAAGAAAAGGCGAAGGAAAACTCACCGGAAAGGAGACGATCGGCGAGGGAGAACGGCGAGGGAGAGCTAGGTCAGTCGGGGAGAAATGGAGAAGGAAAATCGCGAGGAAGAAGAAGGAGGAAGAAGCTTCGGGCGAAAATTTCCTTTTAAACCAAAACGCGCATCAAACAGGCATATGTATTAGATCGCGCGTTTAGATTAACAAACGCGCCCAGTGGCAGCGCCCTTTGCCTAGCACGCGACACGTCCTTGGCTCGAATCTCACTCGACGCGCTATTTAATTCCCTATTTATTTTTACCTTTTTCCAAGCCCAAAAGTCTTCACCAAAATTCCCTATCCTATTCAAATCGACTCATAATTTTTCCGGCAATTTACAATTTCAAAACCAGCCCTGTCGGCCCGACCCAAAATTACCAAAATGCCCCTGGGCCTCCCGGGAAGACCGGGATGAAATTTCTGGGTCGTTACAATATTCCTTCCTTATAAGACTTTCGTCCTCGAAAGTCACTTAAGATTGGAACAGCTCGGGATACTGCAATCTCATCTCATCCTCCCGCTCCCAAGTGGCTTCCTCTAAACTCTGACTCCTCCACTGAACCTTTACCAACCGGATTTCACGATTACGCAGTGTCTTTGTCTCAAAAGCAAGAATCCCCACCGCTTCTCCTCGAGCTCAAATCCTCATTCACCGCAAAGGCTCAAAATCAACAATGTGCGACGGGTCCGCACGCGTCTTGCCTCAACATCGAAACATGAAAAACACTGTGCACTGCCGACAATGACGGAGGCAAGGCTAATCGATAAGCGACCCTGCCGATCCTCTCCAGAATCTCAAACGGACCAACAAAACGGGGACTCAGCTTTCCACGCTTGCCAAACCTCAAAACACCTCGCATCGGTGCGACCTTTAGGAATACATGTCGACCAACCTCAAACTCCAAATCCCGACGCCGAACATCGGCATAACTCTTCTGTCTGTTCTGAGCTGTCAACATACGAGCTCTTATCTTCTGCACGGCACCATTGGTCAACTGCAGCAATTCGGGACCCAAAACCTGCCTATCACCAACCTCTTCTCAGAACACAGGAGATCGGCAACACTTACCATACAAAGCCTCAAATGGAGCCATCTGAATCGTCGACTGATAACTGTTGTTATAGGCAAACTCCATCAGATACAGGTACTGGTCCCAACTGCCCGGAAAATCCAACACACAAGCCCTCGAATCACGGCCAGACGCAATCCTCACAGGCACACCGTGATAACGAATTATCTGCTCCAAAAGCAACTGCGCCCACTGTTCCACGGTATAAGTGTCTCTACCGGGAATGAAGTGTGCGCTCTTAGCCAATCGGTCGACTATCACCCAAATCTGAGAGAACTTCCTCGGAGACCTCGGCAAACCCGTAAACAAAGTCCATGGAGATCTCTTCCCATTTCCACCGAGGCACACGATCGGTAGTTTGCAACAAACTGGCCGGTCTCTCTCTGGGTGCCTTCACTTGCTGACAAGTGAGACATCGACTGACAAACTCCGCAACATCTCTTTTCATACCCATCCACCAGAATTTCTGCTTAAGATCTCGATACATCTTGGTACCCCGGGTGCCAAGCAAACGGAGAATTGTGGGCCTATGACGAGAGCAACTCTGCTGCGCAATCCTACAACATCCGGAACACACAACCGCCTCTCAGTCGTCACCTGTATGCGTGAATACACAAAGTCAAAATCTCCATCAGCACTAACTCTGTCAAACAATCTCTTAAGTGTGTGGTCACTCAGCTGACTATCAATAATCCGTTGTCAACTGAGCTACTCTGGCAGTAACCTCACCCAACAACACTGCAATCTCATCCCGCTCGAACTCTCTCGTAATCACGGTTGGGAACTCAACAACACCGCGGAGTGCGACGTCTTCCTACTCAAAGCATCAGCTACAACATTTGCTTTTCCCGGATGGTGCAAAATCTCGCAGTCATAATCCTTCACCAACTCTAACCATCTCCTCTGCCTCATATTGAATTCCTTCTGAGTAAACAGATACTTGAGGCTCTGGTGATCGGAAAACATCTGAATCCGCTCACCATACGGTAATGCCTCCAAGTCATCGGTGCAAACACCACTGCTTTGCCAACTCCATATCATGAGTCGGATAGTTCTCGCTCATATGGCTTCAAATGGCGGAAGCATAAGCAATGACCTTCCCGTCTTTGCATCAACACACAACCTATCCCAAATTTGGAAGCATTGTCAGAAACCACGAAACCACTGTCCCCTCCAGGATCGCCAACACCGTGTTGAAGTCAAATCTAGCGCTTGAGCACGCAAAGCTCTCATCACACTTATCGTTTCCAAATAAACTCGACACCCTTTCTCGTCGAGACGAGTGAGGGGCGAGGCTATGGCGGAAAAATCCTTAACAAACCGACGGCAGCAAACGCCAAACCCGAAAAGAAACGGCTCCTACGAGCGGATTAAATCAAGGAGAGAGAGCTCCACATACACTCACCGCCTTGTCTTGCTCACTAAAGCCGAGAAGATCAAAATCTTCTTGGTAGCAACAGGGGTTCACCACGGACTGAACCTCCAAATACCAACGGGGCAACTCTCAACTTTCCTGGAAACAGGAAGACAACCAACAGGGAACGAACCATTTGCCCCACGAGCAAAACTGACTTCTAGCAATTCCAAACCATACCTTGGTCAACACCAAGAATCAACTTGTCACCATACCGGAACCAATCCGAACTCTACTCCAAACGAATACTAACTTGCTAGGCTACCAAGACTGCCAGCAATTCCGCCGAGGCTACGAACTACACGGCTCCAGCTTGCCAACTGAAACTCACTATCAGGGCCTGATTGAGCTCTAGAGAGGCTCTCCACAACCTAGGGTTCTCCGACAACCCTCGACACCCACTGCAACCTAACGGACTAACAACCAACTGCCTGAACAACAACAACTCCTTTTTTTCCAGCAACACAACCATGCTGGCCAACTCCAACTCCTTGGAAATCAAGAGGACCCGAGACGCTACCGAATGCGTCATCCTCCTACTCAGACATCAACCACAACATAACTCCTACCCAAGGAAGGATCCGAACAACTCTCTTAGTCATGACGATCAACAAGAAGATCTGCCAACCAAGCTTAGGTCCACTTAACAAATCTTACCTAAGCAACATCCTGATACCACGAGCATGGTATCCTTACCCTCCTCACTAAAGCCTTACAACATCCACCTGGAGTCCAACTTTTCCAAGAACTGAGCACCAGATCCCCAAAGAAAACCCTACATGGATCTGAAACTCTCGCCACCGAACGAACCACACAAAACACACTTGTGTGCACAACTCCCAACCTTCATTTAGCGATCCAAGGCTAACAAATGCTTTTCCCAAAAGCCACACTAGCTCCTGGCAGAGATACAATCAATCAACGGAACACCCAAAGTTCCATCTCCACACGATGCTCGAAGCTGTGGCAACCTTGCTCTACCAAAGCATAACCATGCCAAACAAACTTACTTTATACCAAGCCTCTACCAAGGGTGCTTACCCATAAGGCATCCAACTCCTCTCACAAGGCATCCTACTCACTTCATAGGCATCCAACTCATGGTCCCTCAGCTGGACCCAACTTGCTTCTACGATGCTCAACTCTCCTCAGATTTAGGCACTCGAAGGTAGTTGTCCGCACTACCAACCACAAGGATCTCTTGGCCTTAACACTAGCGTGAGATGCACGCGCATTAACACTTACCAACCGACAACCTGCTTGACTTACTCAAACTCTAGTAACACTGGGAAAAGGCTCCGGCTCCTCTCGAACATCCTTTCGCTTGACGTCCTTCGATTACCACTGAACTAGCCCTTTTGCACGACCTCCACAGGTGCAACTACCATAAACGGATCCAAGGCTAAAGAAGTACGCTAAACTCCTGACGGCATAGAACCATCTGCTATGCCCATGCCGAACTCCAGCCTGAACCAGATTTAGTGCCAAAGCGGCACACCAACCAATGCACCTCAAGTGCCACTACTACCAAATCCACATCTTACTACCAACGGGGCCAACAAAGTCACAACCTCAAGTGACACGAACTCTGGCTCGGCATACAAGGGCTCAACTCCAACAACTATGCCTAAGGCATCTCATCAAGCTAAAGGCTCACGACCTACTCTTGCATCTCTACATGATGCTCAACAAACTCTGGCCGGCTCTCTCAACATGCAGCAGCTAGCCCTACTCTAAGGATTCACCAAAATAAGAGTGTTCGTCTCTATCAAACAACTGAGGAAACTACCAACGGATCCAAATTGAAGGGAACAACGCTTGTCGCACCCTTAATCACGGGGTTCCGCTTCTCGGCTGCAAACAACAACACTTTACGAAGCACCAAGATGCCTCATCAACCTCCTTGAAGGCTACCAACTTTGCAACCACTCTGGGCAACCAATTAATCTATCAAGGCTCAAGATCAACACTTGAGCTACCCAGCTAGTCCACACGGGGACTCGCTCCACAAACATCCACATCAACACAACCACGCCTAACTCCTCTCTTGGAGTGGCATTCCAAGGCAAAGCACCTCCACCCTCTCACTAGGGGAAAACCAACAACTGGGCCACAGTTGGCCTATGGGAGTCCAATCTCTACCTCCCTCTGGAACGATGTCCCAAGGCATCCGAATCTACCTGGATACCACAACAAGCCACAACATACATCACACACTACGGAAATTGGCATGATGGCGCTCTAAACCCAAACCAATAACGAGTCGAACACTCTTTCGTCTCCGCTCCACAACACTACACAAGGCATACACTAGATGACAGGTATTGTAAATTCTTAACCCTTTTTCAACAACAAATAGTAAACTTAGGCGTACCTGATGACTGTCGGAGTGCTAGTGATCATGGGAAAACGACCTACAACAAAAGGTCAATCTACAGAATTTATGACTCTGAGCTCTGATACCAACTGTAAGGGACCGTCCCGAATGGGGCCTAAATGGGCCCTTACCCCAATGCATGCATTCAAAGTAAGGGACATTAAACAGACATGATTTCGGATTCCAATTAAAACAAAAACATTCAAAATAACCCCTTTAAAAACTAGACAATTTCCTGGAACTGTCCCCTGTTTCCAAGCACTGCTCCAAGATAAATACATTTCCAAAGTTTACTCTGATCAGAGATTTACTAAAAACCATTCAAAACCTGTTCAGATACAAAATGCTGGAATCCACAAAATATTCAGAAAACATCCTAGGGCTCCGTGCCCGGCTACATGCATTCAGGGGAAAATAAAACACAAAGAGTCATAACACAAAATCAGAGTTTGATGATTGAGCCCCATGATCGCAACTCCTCCTTCAGCCATCCTGTCTCGCAACTTGGTTACTTGTGGAAAAACCACAGTAATAAGGGTGAGTAACGAATTACTCAGTAAGAATCCCCAACCGGGGTACAATACAATATACATGGTCATCTCGATGAGCGTATGCAAGCTATGAATATAAACACATAATAGAGCACATAGCTTAGCCCACACTTGGGCCTCGGATGCCAATTTAAGGTCTTAGTCCGGAATAATTTCACCACACAGTCCAATACACAAGTCGCCCTATACGAGAAACAAGTCCCGCCTCGGCTGTCTCATGTCGACGAAAGGTACACTGGCTCACAATCCCGAGGAGCTCTCCAGTCGGCGCTGTAATGAGCGTAAGCATGCACCGCGTGCTACTGCAGACCATGGGGGGTGCCGGGTCTAGAGGAAAGCTGCCCATGTCCAGTCACCACGCCTAACTAAATCTTTAGATCGGTGTCACTGACATAGGGGTGTGAGACCTGGACACGTAAACTATGTCAGCCTAAACCACCGCACCTGGGGCCAAGGAACGGTCGTGGTAGGCTTACACCAGGAAGCCGTCCTTTCCTTAATAGGTGGCAATCAGGGGCTACGCCCGAACACGCTGAGGACGTGCCGACTGCTGGGGACGAGGCAATGCCAAGTCATCATCCCGACCGTTGGGGCATTAACAACTGCCACCCTCACCCAAGATTGCAGGGCCTACCGCTTGGGTTAGCTAATCCCTCACGTGGTCCAGGGACGGAATGACTTTCTCGACGTCCCTGCCATGGATGCAAGGTACTTTATGCATCAGGCCCGGATGATGCTATCTACCTGCAACTCTAACCTGCCCTAGCAATCAGCAAACAAATCCATAAAATCCAATACGTGCTCAATAAGAATACAACGAGCCTAGCATGATACTACGAAGCAAGGAACAGATACGAGCATGCTAGAAAGGAACAACCTAGCATGGATTAACATGAGAATTAAATCGGAAAGAACATGCTAACAGAATTCGAGAATTGAGTACCTAGCTATACATGTCAATAAACACAAACAAGCAATCAATCAGCAATCACATATAATATCGCAGGGTCCACACAACTCCAGTAAGAAATCCTTACCTTGGTCGGGGACGATTTGACACGAAGTCCTAAGTGGCGAGCAAACCCGAACTAGCTATCGAGAACCTATCAATCACAAAAACAATCACACAATAGGCCTAAATATAATAAAAAAAACAAGGCTCAGCTCGGGAGCAACTCACGAGGCGCGACGAACGCACGAACGGGCCGATTGCACGAACGGGGCAGCAACGGGGCTAGAATGGGCGCGTGGGAGCAGATGGGCGGCAGAGCATGGCGCTGGGCGCGGACGCGGGCGCGCGGACGCGAGTGGCTCAGCTGGTACGGCGCCCGGCGAGACACGGTTGGGCAAAAGCGCTTGCGGCGCGACTTGATCTTGCGGCGTAACACGGCGGGCCAAGCCGCGAGCAACGAGCCGGTAACTTCCGCTGAAGGTCGGCGAGCTCGGCGGGTGGGCCGCGACGAGAGCACGCGAATCCCAGGAAAACAGGGGCGATGAAGAGGAAACGAATTCGAGCGATTGGAGAAGATTGACGGCCGATTTGTTGATGGGCCGAACTCCCTACTCCAAATGCACACAAAACCACCCGGCATTTCACTTCGACTTTGCTGGAAAATGGAAGACGAGCGAGGGAGAACTTCGACGGAAAAGGGAAGGAGAAGAAGAAGAGAAGAAGAAGAAGAAGAAAAGGGGAAGGAAAACTCACAGGAAAGGAGACGATCGGCGAGGGAGAGCTCGGTCGGTCGGGGAGAAATGGAGAAGGAAAATCGCGAGGAAGAAGAAGGAGGAAGAAGCTTCGGGCGAAAATTTCCTTTTAAATCAAAACACGTATCAAACAGGCATATGTATTAGATCGCGCGTTTAGATTAACAAACGCGCCTAGTGGCTCGGCTGGCAGCGCCCTTCGCCTAGCACGCGACCCGTCCTTGGCTCGAATGTCACTCGACGCGCTATTTAATTCCCTATTTATTTTTACCTTTTTCCAAGCCCAAAAGTCTACACCAAAATTCCCGATCCTATTCAAATCGACTCATAATTTTTCTGGCAATTTATAATTTCAAAACCGGCCCTGTCGGCCCGACCCAAAATTACCAAAATGCCCTTGGGCCTCCCAGGAAGACCGGGATGAAATTTCCGGGCCGTTACACGCACCAAGCCACCAAGACTAAAGACCAAGCACTGTCACCTCACACACATGCCCGGTCGAGCGGCCAGACGCTCCGAGAATCGGCCCCTGCACATGCCGCCTGACACCACCGAGCGGCCAGGCTCTCAGCCAAGATGCCCTTTGTCATCGCCGACACCACGGCCAGCGGCCAGACGCCCAAAGACGGCCTCACGCCGCGTCGGGCGCCCGCCCGGCTGCTCATGTCGTGTCCAGACCGTGCCGCGCCCGTGCGCCTTGTCTGTGTCGCCGTGCCCCCCCGCGCGTCGCACAGCCTGTCGCCCAGTGCCAGCGAGCCCGCGTCGGGCGTCTCCGTCTGCATCCGCGAGCGGCCAGCGCCGCACCTGGCCCGTCACGTATGCAGGTGCCCGTGTCGTCGTGCGCTGCCAAGACCGATCGTCTGCGCGCCCGGCGTCGGCCTGCTCGCGCTGCTCCCCCGGTGCGTCCCTACTCGCCTACCACCGCCGAGCGTGTTTTGCTGAGATAGATGGGACCGAGACCTAGTGCCTTCTCGGTTGGTAATTCCCGAGGCTCCACTCTTTTGGACCTTAAGATGTTAGTTGTTGGTTGCTTAATTAGGATGATTTTTATTGTTTGCTTAGGTTGCTCGGGTACATTTAGAAGCTCGAGTGTTGCTTGTTGGTTGAGGTAGTTAGTTCTGCTTGTTCCTAGGTAAGGATTTCTTACCGTGGTTGTGTGGACCCTGCAATGCTATCATGATTGTGCCTTGTAAGCTTGGTTGCTGTTATGAGTATGTTAGCTATTGAATAGCTTGTGTTTGAAATCTTGCTAGCATGTTGCTTGTTGTTCATGTTAGTGCATTGCTAGGTTTGTTCTTCCAGCATGTCATGTCTTGTGATTGTATGAAATTTCCAGTGGTTAGGTTACATGTTTTCTCTTGCTTCCAGATCGTGTTGTTCTTGTATCCGTGTTATATTCTATTAGGTACATGCTAGGGGTTTAATTATCTTGGCATACCTTGTCCTATTTTATCCTGTTAGTTCCATGCTAGGCATAGGCGGGTGATGTATAGTGTAGAAGACTGTAGGGGTAACTAGTTTAATTCCCGCTCGGGTATGACCCAGATGGACATCCGGAGGTCTAAGACCCTGATGGGCATCCTAGGTGTGTAAGGCCCCACTGGCATCACTGAGTCTGGAGGTGTAAGACCCCGATGGGCATCCTAGGTGTGTAAGGCCCCACTGGGCATCACTGATTCTGGAGGTGTAAGGCCCCGATGGGCATCCTAGGTGTGTAAGGCCCCACTGGGCATCACTGATAATGGAGGTGTAAGGCCCCGATGGACATCCTAGGTGTGTAAGGCCCCACTCGGCATCACTGATTCTGGAGGTGTAAGGCCCTAATGGGCATCCAAGGTGTGTAAGGCCCCACTGGGCATCACTGATTTTGGAGGTGTAAGGCCCTGATGGGCATCCTAGGTGTGTAAGGCCCCACTGGGCCTCACTGATTCTGGAGGTGTAAGGCCCCGATGGGCATCCTAGGTGTGTAAGGCCCCACTGGGCATCACTGATTCTGGTGGTGTAAGGCCCCGATGGGCATCCTAGGTGTGTAAGGCCCCACTGGGAATCACTGATTCTGGAGGTGTAAGGCCCCGATGGGCATCCTAGGTGTGTAAGGCCCCACTGGGCATCACTGAGTCCTAAGTGTGTAAGGCCCGACTGGGCATCACTGAGTCCTAGGTTGTGTAAGGCCCGAAGGGCATCCAAGTGTAGAACCTAGGATAGGCTGTAGATGAAAGCCCTCGAGTAGGCTCGCCCTAGAAGTAGCTCATAGCCTAATTCAACTGTTTTGCTCTAAGTCAACGTATTGTTTGCATGTAAACTAGGGTGCTAGATGACTGATGTATCGTATTGTACCCTAGTTGGGGATTCTTACTGAGTATGTTTATACTCACCCTTATTTCTGTGGTTTTTCCACCAGGTAACTTGGGACAGCACCAGGATGGCTAGCGGAGGGATTTGTTTGATCATGGGGTTTGCCTTGACACTCATCGTTTATTGTTTGCATTTATTTATTCAAAGATGTAGATGGACAGAGTCCTAGGGAATGATGTTAAAGTTGTTTAAACTGTTTTGAATGTTCTTTTATAAATACTGGCCAGGCTTATTTTACCTTGATTGGATTTGCTTTATGAAAATTGTTGGTTATGTTTTATGTGTTCCCCGTTTCCAAATGTTTTGAAAAAGTTTTAAATATGAGCACGAAACCGCTTGTTGAAATATTTAACTTGCATGCTGAGTAAGGTCCTAGGTTTAGGACCGTATTCCAGGTCGGGTCCTTTCACTCACGGCCTACTCTTGCATCTCCACATGATGCTGAACAAAACTCCGACATGATGCTGAACAAATCTCCACAGGTCGGGTCCTTACACTCACGGCCCCCGTTTCCAAACTCTCAACATGCAACAGCTAGATCTGCTCTAGGAGTTCACCATAAGAAGAGTGCTCAACTATGCTAGACAACTGAGAAAACCACCAACGGATCAAGTCCGAAGGGAACACTGCTCGCTGCACCCTTAACCACATGGTTCCGGCTTACTGGCTGCAAAACAACAACACTTTACTAGAGAACAAAGATGTCTCAGCAACCTCCTCGAAGGCTACCAACTCTGCAGCTACTCACTGGGCAATCGAACAATCTGCTAAGGTTCAAGATCAACACTTGAACTACCCAGGCTAGTCCACACTGGAACCTGCTCCACAAGCATCAACATAAGCAAAGCCATAGCTAACTCCTCTCCTGGAGTGGTACTCCACGACAAATAACCTCCACCCTCTCTCTAGGGGAAAACTATCAACTAGGCCACAAATGGCCTACGAGAGTCTAATCTCTGCCTCCCTCTGGAACGATGTCCCAGCGGTATCTGAATCTATCTGGATACCCTGACTAGCTGCTATCATACTTCTTACACTACGGGAAGTTGGCATGATGGTGCTCTGGACCCAAACTAACAACGAGTCAGAACCTGCTCGTCTCCGCTCCACAACACTAAACAAGGCATACACTAGATGAAAAGTATTGTAAATTCTTAACCCTTTTCTAAAACTGAAAACTTAGGCGTACCTGATGACTGTCGGAGTGCAGATGATCATGGAAAAATGATCTACAACAAAAGGTCAGTCTACAGAATCTATGACTCTGAGCTCTGATACCAACTGTAATGACCCGACCCGAATGGGGTCCTAAAATAGGCCTTTACCACAATGCATGCTTTTAAAATTTAGAAAAATAATATGCAATGTTGTATGCCAGATTCTGATTAAAACAAAAAGCAGTAAACATCCATTCAAAACAACAACAAAAATGTCCTGGAACTTGTACCTGTTTCCAAGCACCTGTTCCAAGCTAAATACAATTTAAAACGTACTCTGATCAGAGATTTAAATCACATTCAAATCCAAAATTGGTTTACATCAGTGTGAGAATCCGGGCAACAACCAGAAAACAACCTAAGGGCTTCGTGCCCAACTACATGCATTCAGAGGACATTTAAAACATAAAAAATAAATACAAGACTCAGAGTTCTAAACAACGGGTTTCCATGATCACAGCTCCTCCTCCAGCCATCCTGTCTCGCTCCATAGTTACCTGTGGAAAACCACAGAATAAGGGTGAGTAACGAATTACTCAGTAAGAATCCCCAACTGGGGTACAATACGATATACATGGTCATCTAGCAGAAAGGTATGCAAGCTATGAATATAAACACAGAAGAGAGCACATAGCTTAAATCCACATATAAACCTCGAATGCCAACTCAGGGTCTTACTCCGGAAAATCCACCACACAATACGCCTTATACGAGAAACAAGTCCCGGCCTCGGCTGCTGCCTCTCGTCGATCACGAAAGGTGCAATCATCTCACACAATCCCGAGGAGCTCTCCAGTCGGCGCTGTAATGAGCGTAGGCGCACACCGCATGCTACTGCAGACTCTGTGGGTGCCGAGTCTAGTGGCAAGCTGCCCAGGTCCAGTGTAAAGACCCGACCCAAAAGAAGCGGTATCTAACCTAGATCCTTACTTAGCATGCATGTCTAGGAATGTAAAACACCATAAAAGTACTAAATTAAAACTTTTGCAATCAACAGAACTTTAAACAACCACAAAAGCCAATGTAAAAATCAAGAGCAATTTGACTGATCAGTGCTTTTCTTAAAAACAAACAAGAGTACGGTACGGGAACCATAAAATAGTTTGAGTTTTTCCCTAGGGACCTAAGTCCCACTACATGCTAAATCATAAAGAAAACAATTAAAGAACATGCATCCCTTGGCGGATGATGTATAGTGTAAGAGATTGTAGAGGTAACTAGTGAGTCCCGCTCGGGGAAGGCCCCGATGGACATCCGGAGGTGTAAGACCCCGATGGGCATCCTAGGTGTATAAGTCCCCGATGGGCATCACTGAGTTGGAGGTGTAAGACCCCGATGGGCATCCTAGGTGTATAAGTCCCCGATGGGCATCACTGAGTTGGAGGTGTAAGACCCCGATGGGCATCCTAGGTGTATAAGTCCCCGATGGGCAACACTGAGTCCTAGGTTGTGTAGGTCTCGAAGGACACCCAGGTGTGGAACCTAGGGTAGTTGGTAGCTGTAAGCCTCGATTAGGCAAGCCCCAAGAGTGACGTTCTGTTGACCCATCTGTTTGCTCTGAGTCATTGCATGGTTGCATGTCCGTGTGCTAAATGATATGTTTTCGTATTGTACCCCGGTTGGGGATTCTTACTGAGTAACTCGTTACTCACCCTTATTTTCTGTGGTTTTCCACCAGGTAACATGGGACATCGGCAGGATGGCTAGGAGGAGGCGGTTCGAAAATTCAGAACAGAGCACCTATCACTAAACATGCTGATAAACACAAACAAGCATACAAACAACAATCACATATTATATCGCAGGGCCCACACAACTCCTGTAAGAAATCCTTACCTTGGTCGGGAGGTAACTACACACAAAGATCCTATGCTGCGATCGATCCCGAGCTAGCTAATGAGAACCTAACAAGCACAACAATATCACAATCTATAGGCCTAAATATAATAAAACAAACAGGGCTAGGCTCGGGAGCAACTCACACGGCACGGCTGACACGCGGACAGACGGCCGCGCGACGCAGATCAAGCATTCGGCTGCTGCACACGCGCTGGTCACATGTTTGAACGTCTTTGCACGCGGTGGTGGGGCGCGAAGCTGCGCGCGGACCAGCGACGCTATCTTGGCCGAGCGACGCACTGCTGGGAGTCTAGGCGATGCAGTCCGGTTGTGTGATGGGTAGGGCCGCTCACCGGGCATCCGTGCTTTGGCGATGGAAATTTCTGGTGCGACAGCAGGGTCGGGCGATGCAGGGGCATCCTGGCTTGCTCATTCTTTGCTCTCTCTCTCGGTGGGCCGCACAAAAACACAAAACTCACCTCTTTTCCTCTTGGCCAGCAAGACTCCAATCGGAAAAAGATGAAAAGAACGAGGACTCTTACCCGGAATGACGATCGAACAATGGGGCTGCTAGGGGAGATGGAGCTCGGCTTGAAGCTTGGGAGGGAGAGTTTGGGCGGCTAGGGGAATTTGGAGAAGAAAGCAAACACAACCCTAATTTCCCTTCATTTAGTCAAATGCACCAAAACCCCAAAGACCCAAACCTAATTAAGACATACCGCGGAATGAGCATCAATAACAGCTCGATGCACAATCGGCAACAACACACAACTGACCTCCCAAACCACATGGGCTCGAACCCTAACAGCTACACTTTTATTCTCAATTTTACTTTTGCATCTCACCATGCCCAAACACATCCACAAAGCATCAAAATCCTACATAAGACCATCCAATAATTTTAGCAACTGAAAAAGACATAAACAGCCCTGACGGCCCGACCAAATTACCAAAATACCCCTAGGGCATACCTGGAAGACCGGGATGAAAACCTGGGCCGTTGCATTTTAGCACAATTTATAGATAAAGTGTTCCTAATCAATGCTATTTAGCAGGATTATCTGTAGCATTGAGGGAAAGGACGACAATGTGAATGGTGACCAGATAGTACGTAAAGTCGCATAACTCAAAAAGGAAAACACGTTCGAAAAATGGCACATCAACAAGGAAAGAATCGAAGAATCAATAATTCAATTAAGACGACATCAATCAAATAAATCCAGACAAAAATCACGGAATCCCACATTTATGACGATTTGTACAGCTCACCTCAACTTGCTGGCCAAGGAATTTAACTCTATAAATACTGAGGCAAGAAGCTGAAAACGATGGACTGGTCGGTTGGACACTAGCCAAATTTCGAAGCACGAGAAGTAAGTGGAGATGCGTGGGAACTGCTGACAAGGGGACTACACATACTCAGTCGTGCCAATTTCGTTTATTATTTTTTATTAGGAATAGTTATAGTCTTTGAACATTTCATATTCGTAATAAAATTTTCTGGGTTAAACTTCTATATTATGTTTATTGTTATGATTACGTTGTAGGAGTGCATGTTAGTTACTTATGAATAAAATTTGGTAAGATCGTAGGTCACAGAATGTTACACTACTAAGTATTTAATTTTATATTTATGCGTCAATTAGCTACCCACGCATGTACCTTGTGGTGAACTGGAAGGGGATTTGCATGTTGACCTAGTATGCTACTTAAGGTTGAGTGAACGACTATTCACTATTTAGGGTGTTAGGGATAACCTCAATAATGCTTATGTTGCCCTGCGCTAAGTATGGAGTTCGCAGCGGAAGCTCGTTTGACCATAAATCATTAGTTACGGAAGTATCAATTGTTAGAGAAGTAAGACATTCTTAAGCTAGTCCGCGCCCTTAGGATCTTTGAGGATTAATTAGTTAGCATTACTTATTGCATGCATTAGCATTTTATTTCTGCATTCATTTATTTTATTAAAAAACATACAACTCAACTCAAACAATATATTTTTCTTTATTATTTTTGCATGACTCTGACGTAACCGATATTTTCTCTAGACATCAATCCTTCTGGGATTGATAAATTTATATACTTATTACTTGCTGCTATTCTCGACCTCGCATACTTGCACGTAAGTGATTCTTAGTACACTTAGCATAAGTCAACTTAGAATTAATTATTGTTCATTATATAAGTATTAGAATTACACTTGTCATGAGTCAACAAGTCAAGTCCAAGGGTTATATGCAAAAGGTTTGCAAGCTAGTCAAATCATTTATGATCTGAAATGAGCATGTAGATCTTGGAATAAAAGATTTCACGATATGTTTAAATCTTATCGGTTTCAGAAGAATGTCGGTAAACCTTGTTTATATTATAAGAATGTTGTTGCTATCCTATTCATAGGGAATGATGTAGGATTCTTGATGGATAACAAGAAGTGACTAGAGAACCAATTGAAGATTATGGATTTTGGAAAACTATCATTCGTTCATGGGATCCAAGTTATAAGTTATCAATCCAATAGAATCCTAGCCTTGTCTTGAGCATCTTGCATAGACAAAATGGTTGTCAGAGATGTGATGCAGGATTCTGAAAAGGGTCAGTTACCTTTTAGGCATGGGATCACATTGTCTGAGGATCTATGAAGTAAGATGCCTCAAGAGATTGGGGAGATGAGAAAAATTCCCTATGCTTTGACAGTGTGAAGATTGTGTACAAGGCCAGACATATTCAATTCGGTAGGCATTGTCAATAGATATAAGTTATGCCCAATATTGGATCACTAAACAAGAGTTAAGAATATTCTCAAGTATCTTAGGAGAACAATAGTTTACATACATGTGTATGGTTGTAAGAATTTGATCCTTAGTAGGTACACAAACTCTAATTTTTAGACTCATGAGGTGTATAAGAGATCAACATTAGGACCAGTGTTTACCATTCACGGAACAACAATAGTTTGGAGCAGCATCAAATAAGGATACATTGTAGACAACACTATTAAAGCTGAGTATGTGGCAGCTTGTTGAGTAGCAAAAGAGGTTATATGGCTAAAACTTCCATAAAGATTTGGATGTGGTTCTGTGTATGGATAAGCCAGTCAGTTTATATTGTTACAACAATAAGGTTGTGGCTAACTCCAAGGAACTGGTCATAAAAAATGGAAGAATATAGAGAGGAAATATCATCTCATTAGATAGATAGTGCATAGAAGAAAAGTGGTTGTCACCAAGATTGACACGTATGACAACGTTGTTGATCCTTTTACAAAGGCTCTCTGTAATATAGTATTTGAGGCGTCTCCTACAGTCGAGATCAAGTGTGGGCTGAATTTTTTGTTAGCATGTTTAGACTTACTAGGCCCTAGTGCAAGTGGGAGATTGTTAAGGGTTGTGCCCTAAAGATGTGTTGTTTGTAATTAAAGAAATTGTGCTAAATTAAAGGGAAATTTGTGTAAGAATTAGAAGTACTAGTTTGTAATCTTCGTCCAAGTATTTCATATCATCATCTAAAAGAGAATTCAGGTCACAAAGATGAAAAATAGGAAAAACAAAATATATTGTCTAGGAGTTATTGAAATATATTTTAGCAATTTTTTTTTATTCATCAATTAACAACCATTAAATTATATTATTTTTAACTAATATTGATTGATTGTTAAAAAAACCGTCAATTAATAAATTAAAAAAATATTAAAATATATTATTAGCTTATGTATGAGAAAATCTGCCGTTATATTTAGGAATACCAGATGGTTTGCGTAAACCATTGGTTATATTTAGAAATACCCGACATTTACGTAGACCTTCGGCTAATATTCTTTTTCTTTGATAGTTGATTTCTTGAAGGTCAAAACTCGTCGATGGTTAATGAAGTCTTTTCTAACCTATTTGATGTAATTCAAAGTTGGAAAGACTTAGACTATAACTCAAATCAAACGGATACACTTTAAATCCTCATTGACCAAAGAAGAATGCAAGGAAGAAGGATTATTAGGAAAAAAAAATATTGAAGGAGAACAGTATTCGGAATCTCGTGCAGCTTGCGAACAACTTTCCTCTTGTTTGTTAAAACAAGAACGATCACTCATTTCCAAAAGAAAAACTTTCCCACCAATACACGACTTCCATGCTAGTATATGGCTTGAACATAAATAGAATAAGAAAGCAAATAAAAGTTGAAAATGAAAACGTAATTCGTTGCTGGTCAAGGAGAAATCGAAGAAGATGGAGTATATAAATCAAAAGCGCTTAAGAAGGGAGGACTTTGTAAGGACCCGACCCGAATGGGGTTCTAAAATAGGCCTTTACCTCAATGCATGCATTCAAAACTAAAATCAAAATGCAAAATGGTGTTTCAGATTCTAAGTAAAAACTAAAACATAAACATCCATTTAAAAGTCAACATAATTTCCTGAAACCTGTCCCTGTTTCCAAGCACCTGTTCCAAGATAAATACATTTACAAAACTCACTCTGATCAGAGATTTATTTAAAACAATAAAAGCTTTCCAATAGTTACAAAAAATGCTAGAATCCAGAAATACATTCAGAAAACAACCTAGGGCTCTGTGCCCAACTACATGCATTCAGAGGACATTTGAAACATAAAACATAAACACAAGACTCAGAGTTGAACAACGGGTTTCCATGATCACAGCTCCTCCTCCAGCCATCCTGTCTCGCACCATGGTTACTTGTGGAAAACCTCAAAATAAGGGTGAGTAACGAATTACTCAGTAAGAATCCCCAACCAGGGTACAATACGATATACATCAATCATCTAGCAACCTAGAACACATGCAAACAGCTACCAACACAGATCATAGCTCATCGAGCTTACAAGGCAAGATCTGGAATCCTCGGAAGTCTCCTACTTCCGGCCTAAAGATTGGTTATCCTAACCAATCCCGGGACATCTCCGAGGGTCTTTCTCCCTCGGCCAGTTGATCAGCTCAAAAACCGATCCCAAAGATGTCCTCAAGGGCCTCTTACCCTTGCTAATAAATCTGGACTAACGGGAGAGTACCCGAAGTCTAGCTCTAAATTGGAAGGAATTGGTGTACTCACGACATTAGTCCGGGGGAGCTCTCCGAACCGGCGACTAACGCGTGTGAGCGCAGACCGCATGCTGCTGCAACCGGCGTAAATGTGGGGGCCTAAGGACAACTTACGCGGGCCAGGTATGCATGCCTAAGACTCGGAAGCGGTGTCACTGATCACAGTAGTGCGAGGCCCTCGAACTCATCTGCGCAGCCTGTACCACCGACTTGAAGCTAAGAACCGGCCAAGGCAGGCTTACACCGTTGGCAGGGTTCAGCTCTAGCAGGCTACAAACTAGGCTTATGCCGATGTGGTAGCTAAATCCACATCGGCGGCCGGGGGGGAAGCAATGTACGTTATGCTTCGCTCTACTCCCGACCGGTGGGGACAAAGTACGTTATGTTCGCTCTCAGCCTCTTGATGATGACAAACCCTACAACACTAGCTAAGAGTACAGAGAAAATGACTCCTGGCTAGCAAACAATAATTAACATCAATCACACTTACCTAGCATGATACTACGAACTTAAAACAGGAATCATAAGCATGCTGGAAGAACAAACCTAGCATGGCACTAACATGTACAATCAGGCAAACATCCTAGCAAGAGATCAATCATAGTTGCCCTAGCACTATCATGCTCATAACAGTCAACAAGCATACAAGGCACATCATGATAATATCGCAGGGTCCACACAACTTCGGTAAGAAATCCTTACCTGGCCGGAAGGCAACAACACACAAGAAACCTAAGCTGCGATCGAACCCGAGCTAGCTAACGAGAACCTAGCAAACACAACAATAGTCACAATCCATAGGCCTAAATATAATAAAATAAACAGGGCTCGGCTCGGGAGCAACTCACGAGGCGCGGCTGACACGCGAAGGCGGCAGATCAGGCGGCGAGGCAATCTTGCGCGCAGAGGGTCGGGCAAAGGAGTGCGGCGCGGCTCGACACGAGACGGCGGCGCGCGGCCGGCGCAACGCGAGCTTCACTGGACGCGCACGGGCGACGCGATCGCGACGGCTACAAGGACGCGCGATCCGCACGGCGACTTCGGATCGGGGGACTCGGGCGCGCGACGGACGGGGCGCGCGCGGATGAGTGACGCGCACGCGCGGCTTTGGCGACTTCGGGTGGGCGACGCGACATCAGGCGGGTGATGCAAGCATGGGCTGGGCGAGCAGGGGAGCTGGGCTCGGCGAGCTGGGTGGCTAGAGGCTCGGGCTGGCGACCTGGGCGAGCAGGGCTCGGGCTGGCGACCTGGGCGCCTAAGGCTATGGATGGGCTCGGGTTTGGTGAAAGGAAGAGAGAGAGAGAGAGAGAGAGAAACAAAAAGGGGAAAAATGGGATTTTTTCCTATTTTCCATCCTTATCCACTTTTAAATAAGCCTTAAAATCCCTAAAATCCCATTCCCTGGCTTCCTCCTTCGAGACCCGACTGAAGCAACCTTTTCCAATAAATAAAACTCACTTAAATCAAACTCCCAAATCAATATAAAAAGGCAAGGGCTCAAATCCCAAATGAAGCACTCAAACAACAATAATTTGCCAAAACCCAAACCACTCCCGAACTTCCAAACGACTGGCCCAAACATCTTGGGTCTCGCAACCAACAACTATCAAGCCTTGACAAAGGCCGGAGCTACCTTGAAATCCTGAAAATCCACAAATCCTGCCCGGGGAGCCAAAAGACCAAAATACCCCTAAGGGCTAAAACAGCTCTAACGACCCAACCGAACAACCGAATCTTGAACCGAAGGCACCTCGAAAACTGGAATAAAAAACTGGGCCGTTACAGACTTTGAGCAAGATAAATTATCGAAAGGGAAGCTGATTATTGGAGAAGATATATGAAATCTCGGGCATATGTATTTGACAGTTGCAAAATAGCCCCTCAATAAATGTAGTTTAAACAAGCATTTTGCATACAATAGAATAATTTAAAGGATGTATCATCAAGAATCTAAACTAGAATGGGTACTAGTAAAAACCAATAAGTTTTTTATTATCCAACCAATTTTATTTGGGGGTTAAAGGGATTTAAACTCATAATCTCTTCTTCACAAACTCATATTTCATATCAATTAAGTTATGTCTTTGCTTAGTTGACAAGATACGTAAGATTCAAAATTCTAAGCAAAAATAATCCACATATGGTTGATTTAGAGAATTAGATAGATAAATAGATTGCAACATCAAATACCTCCATGTTATACTAAAATATCAATTTCTAAAATTGATTTAACCGTTAAACTCTGTATGCTCATAAAAATTAAAATGATCATATATATAATAAGAATGAACACATTCGAATTTATTATTTGAACTACATAATTTCAAGTTCAATCTATACACGAGATAAGTTGTAGATAACGGAAAGAATTCGATTTTACAACTATGCCAAATAGTTAACATTTTGAGCATATCATATATAATCAAGAGCAACATAAAAGCATGGAACAAATACGATATCATATAAAATTAAGAGCAACATATGAACTAACAACAAAATAAAAATGATCAACGATCAAAATTTGCTCGACGAGTTATTGAACTCATATACATTGTATGCATACAATGTATTAACACAAATCATAAAAATATGTAAAGAACTCATCTATAGCAAACGAGGTGGTAGAGACTCGTGTTGATAACATGTTATAAAATAACAAAGAACAACAAGAATAAAGAAGAACAAAGTAGAGAGAAAAGAGAGTTGTTCTCTATTGTTGAGTTGTATTTCTAAATGCTTCACACCATCCTATTTATAGGATTTATGGGAGGGGTTGATAACTCATGTGAATTGTTATGTTATGGATATCGACCACTTCATAATAGAATAGGTTTTTAAATATATTTGAGAAATTGAATATTTAGCTCAATTCCTCTTAATAATATTCAACTTTAATTAAGCACGAATAAAAAAAATAATTACAAATACTTTATAAATTGGAATTCCCTCATCTATGAGAATTGAATGCGATGGTAATAAACTGTCAGTGAGACAACCATCCTTAAATCGCAAATTAAAAAGCTTCAAACATTATAATTTTCAGCACAAAAGATTATTTATGATCCTTTGCTTCTAATCCTAACCTCTAATCCTACATGCATTGTATTTGAAATATAGTTAACTATCTTAAGATAATAATGCTCGATTCTTTGTTAAAAATACCTTAACTATGGACTAAGTAACTCTCTAACCGAGAGTTATCAACATTCAATGTTGAAAACAAAAAGGAGAGATTTCTAATGTTTTTCTTTTGGAATGTATATAAAAAATTTTAGGGTTGTTTCTACCTTGAGAATATTATAATTTTTAAATACATTAATATGTGTTGTTAGAATAAGGTGTTAAAGACTTTTGTGACAACCACTAACTTTCGCCAAATACTCTTTAGAGAAATGGAAAAATATCACAATGATTGAAAGAGTTAAAATTGGCGGAAAGCTTTTAATTTTAAACTGTTAAATATGAGAGTTTGTAAATGATGAGATAGATGGTTTTGCTAACCATTTTTACATTTTGAATATCAGTTATTTGGTGCAAGAGTTATTTAATTCCTAAATTTGTACAAAGTGACATTTATTCTAGTTTAAAGTGATTGAAAGAGTAATGCTATGATTTAACTAAGTGAAATAAATCAATAAAGACTATCGCAAGCTCATATGGTAGACTTGTGCATAATGCTGGAGACAAGAAAAACATGTTCATAAAAAATTCCTCCAAGAATGAATTCATTATGTGTGAAGTCGTTCCAAGCTACAAATGTAAGACTTATTTTAAGATGTAAGTCTTTATCCTTAAGTGTTACACTTTAAAGTATTGTAGAGAAATCAAAGGATTAAAGTATCAACAAGAGAAAATAAGTATTTATTTAAAACTTATTATATATTAGCCAAAATTTTAAGGATGGAAATTCTTTTAAAGTTGGTATATTGTAACAAGTCAGTTTATTTTAGTTAATGATATGTAAGTATTTTTTTTTATTGTGGTAACATTTGTGGCAAAAATTTATATTTAGTTTTTTTTGTAATCCTTTTTGACAAAGTTTGGTTATTACTTATTATTGTTTTTTTTAGCTCTGTAAATATTTTTATCAATCTTATCTTCATATATATGAAAGTTCTTATTTCTTTTCCTATTTTTTGTTAAAATAGAGTAATAATTAAAGGTAGAAAATTTAAATTCATGACTTCTTTGTCAGGGCACACACTTAGATTGATTGAGTTATTCCTCTAGTTGGTTGAGTATTACACTCACATTCGACTTTAAAATGATTCCATGAATATACTTATTGTTATCGATTAAACTTGCAAACTAGCTATATATGATTCTTTTAATTTTGTGAAAAATATATTATATGTATACCTAATATGGTATAGATATGATGTCTAAACAAATTTGTCTATACTCATAAATAATTGATACATTCATTAAGAATATTAATTAAAGGAGGTGTTCTTTGGTTGATATACACATGCACATATATAGACATTAATTATATATATATATATATACACACACACATTAATTTTATACATGTTGGATAACTTCTTAATAATTTTGTCCTAATAGTCATGGCGCATGATTGTAGACAAAACCTGTTTAGCTCGTGACATTAAGACATTATGATCTATAGTTTTTAAAATATTTTAATTTAGTCATTTACCTCGTTGATGTTTAATGTACACTTTCTTTTTTTAGAAAATGGTAAATTGATTAATAATAAACGAACATAGACTAACAATGAATGAATTATTAAAACAGTAGAAATTAATTGGTTCAACTAAATAATAAAATAACAAACTCTCCAACATTTCTTATGTAGTATATAAAGAAATTAAAACAACAATATTGTTTTATTTAAAAAAATGTTATAAAGCAAAGAAAAACAATGAATAAAAGTTATATTTTTTTAATGACTTCATTTTTATGATCAATGGCTGAGGGAGCATGACTTGGAGACGACATTCTTACAGTCCTTCACTTTCTCGACAACTACGATCAACAAAAAGAAAATGTCACATTCAATTATAAAATTGAGACATATCAATAGAATTTTCTTAGGGAAACAAATAATAGAGATACGCCTAATTTTTATTTTAATATTATTAATGTCTAAAAATTTATCCCCCATAAACTTAAAACATAAATTCATATTTTTTCACTTTGCATATAAAAATAATGAATATTATTAAAGCAATTTCTTTAAATAAACTTCACACTTATCGTTAAAGTACAATAAAAAATATTTAAAAAATGATTACATTTGTCCTTACCAAAATTTATGACTTATTTAACAAAAAAGTGATTGAAGGTTTAATGCTTAGAAATAAGATGCAAAACCCTAACTAAATTTTGAAGAATTCAATTTAATCATAAAGAAACAATCTCTATTATATTTTTTCCCAAAATGTTAGAAATATATTAAAAATATGATAATCAGCAAACAATATCGATTAATTTTAACTTTAAACTAAGTCTTTAAGTGTAACAAAAGAGTAAAGGCATGAAAACAATATTAACTTAAAAAGTTTTGAACCTGAATTTTCTGTATTGTTGACATTGATACAGAGTGCATACGCTCCTATAATCTCGCATCCCATTTTACTATGTTCGTGAGAAGACAGCTCTGTTTTGGGATCATAAGATAGAATTGCAGGGTTGATGCAGTTACGCATACACTCAGTGAATTTAGTTGACTTAGCCATTGCGAGCGAGCCTAGAACTAGCCACACCATGAATGTCCATTTTGCCCATTGTTTGCAACTCTCCATTATTTTCTATTATTTTTGTTATATCTTTCTCTTTGTAGATCAAATCCTTTAAATATATATCACTAATTTTACACTCTGTAAAGACCCGACCCAAAAAGGGCTCTAAATAGGCCTTTACCCCAATGCATGCATTTAAAGTAAAGGACAATATGCAAATAATTTTCGGATTCCCAATTAAAACAAAATAACCAAGGTTCAATCAGAAATAAAGATAGTTTGTCAAAACTCCGTCCCTCCTGTCTCCAAGCACTGTTTCAAGGCAAATACATTTCCAAAACGTACACTCGATCGAGATTTCTTAAAACATTTGAAACATCCTCAAATTCAATAAAGAGAATCCACGAAAACATTCGAAAACATCCTAGGGCTCGTGCCTGACTACATGCATTCAGGGAAAATAAGAAGACAAGAGTCATAGAAATAAAAAGTCGAGACGCAGCAGCAGTTCCCATGATCACGCCTCCTCCTTGACCATCCTGTCTCGCACCTTGGTTACCGTGGAAAACCACAAAATAAGGGTGAGTAACGAATTACTCAAGTAGAATCCCCAACCGGGTACAATACGATGCACATGGTCATCTAGATGAGTGTATGCAAGCTATGAATATAAACACGAGAAAAGAGCACATAGCTTGAGTCCACACTTGGACCTCGGATGCCAACTCGTGGTCTTAGTCCGGAGATAAATCCACCACACCATACGTCCTATACGAGAAACAAGTCTCGGCCTCGGCACTGCTCACTGTCGATCACGAAAGGTACACTAGCTCAAGATCCCGAGGAGCTCTCTCGGTCGGCGCCAGAATGAGCGTAAGCATGCACCGCGTGCTCTGCAGACTATGGGGTGCCGGGTTTAGTGGCAAGCCGCCCATGTCCAGATCACCACGCCTAACTAAATCTCGGATCGGTGTCACCGACATAGGCGTGTGAGACCTGAGACACGTGAACTATGTCGGCTGAACCACCGCACTGAGGCTAAGGAACCGGCCGTGGTAGGCTTACACCAGAAGCGATCCTTGCCCTAACGGTGGCAATCAAGGGCTACGGCCGAACACGCCGAGGAGCGTGCCGATCGCCGGGGCGAGGCAATGCCAAGTCATCATCCCGACCGCTGGGGCATTTAACGATCGCCACCCTCACCCAAGATTTCGTGGCGTCTCGGTCGGTTAGCTAAACCCTACCGAGTCCAGTGGGCGGAGATCTGTCTCGACGTCCCTGCCATGGATGCAAGATACTTTATGCATCAGGCCCGGATGATGCTACCTACCTGAATTCTAACCTGCCTTAACAATCAACAACAATCCAATACGTGCTCAAAAGAATACAGCAGACCTAGCATGGTACTACGGAACAAGAATGAATATGAGCATGCCAGAACGGAACAACCTAGCATGGACTAACATGAAAGAACAACATACGAAGTCTTGCCAGTCAGGAAATCAGAACAGAACACCTAAACTATACATGCTGATAATCACAAACAAACATACAACATCAATCACATAGAACATCGCAGGGTCCACACAACTCCGGTAAGAAATCCTTACCTTGGTCGGGAGGCTTCTACACACAAATCCTAAGCTGCGGAACAATCCCGAGCTAGCGAGCGGGAACCTAGCAAACCAATAATAATCAACATCTAAAACGTCTAAAAAAACAATAGAACAGCAAGCTCGGCTCGGGGCACTCACGCGGCACGGCGACACGAACTTGGAGTTGCTGGCAGTCGGTACACGGCAGGTGGGGCGCCATTGCGCGCTTCGGATGGCGCGCAGCTGCGCGCGCAGGCGAGCAAGGCACGGCACGGACGCACGGCAGGGACGCGCGCGCGCGGGCGAGCGTCTGGGCGTGCGGGCGATCAGCTCGGAGCGAAGGCGCGCGGGCGCCGGCGAGGGCCTCCTGGCGTGCGAGCGATCAGGCGAGGACGACCGGCGATCTGGCGTGCGATGGCTGCGACCGCGAGCGACCTTGGGCGATCTGGGCTGCTGCTGTGCGCGACGGACGGAGGGTCGACGACTTCGGGCGATCAGGGCTGCTGCTGGCGCGCGATCGGCGTCTGGTGAGCCGGCGGGCGGACGCGACGATGGCTGGTCTTTGGTCGGGCTTCTCTCGGGGCCGCAATCAACACAAACACACACAACACTCTTCTATTCACTTGGCCAAACAGCACACCAAACGGATGAGAAGAAGAAGAGGAAGATCGATACCTACCCGGAATGATGATGATCGATCCAAGGGAGCTGCAAGGATGAAGAACTCGGCAAGGCAATGGAGAGAATAGCTTGGGCGGCCACACACTTTGGAGAAGAAGATGGAACAAACCTAATTTCTATTTCATTTAACCAAATGCACCAAAACTCCCAAAATCCAAGGCTAACCATAAAATGATGCAGGAAGAGCAACAAGAGCACCTAATGGCTCAATTGGCACACATCCCCACAAGCTTTCCCTGAGACCCGGTTCAAATCCCAAACAACAACATAATTTCCTTTATTTTTACTTTTGCATCTATCCATGCTCAAACCCATCCACAAAGCCTCAAAACTTACATAAATCCATCCAATAATTTTAGCAACTCGAAAAAATATATAAACGGCCTGACGGCCCGACCAAATTACCAAAATACCCCAGGGGCATACCTCAAAACCGGATGAAAACACGGCCGTTACAATATTCCTCCTTTTTATGACTTTCGTCCTCGAAAGTCCTTAAGATCTGAAACAGCCAGACAGATACCGCAATCTCATCCCGTCTTCCCTCGCTCCACAAGCGGCCTCCTCTGAACTCGACTCCTCCACTGAACTTTTACCAAACGGATCCCACGATTATGCAACGTCTTCGTCTCAAAGACCAGAATACTCACAGGCTTCCCCTTGAAGCTCAGATCCTCAATCAGCTGCAAAGGCTCAAAGTCCACAATGACCGATGGGTCCGACACATACTTCCTCACACCGATACATGAGAACACTGCACACGGCTGACAATGACAGAAAAAGCTAACCAATATGCAACTCTGCCAATCCTCTCGAGAATCTCAAATGGTCCAACAACAGGAGACTCCACTTCTCCCGCTTACCAAACCTCAACACAACTCACAACGGCACAACCTTAAAACTATGCACTGTCCAACCTCAAACTCTAAAACTCGACGCCGAACATCGGCGTAACTTTTCTGCCTGCTCTGAGTTGACAACACTAGCTCTAAACTCCTGCACATCACCTCTGGTCAAATGCAGCAACTCAGGACCCAAAACAAAATTGATGGCCACCAACCTTGTAACGGCCCAGTTTTCTATTTCGGGTACCCAGGTGATTTCGGGTCATTATTCGGATGTTCGGATGGGCCGTTAGAGCTGTTTTAACCTTTAAGGGTATTTTGGTATTTTGCTCCCCGGTCAGAGGTTGAGGATTTTCAGGGCTTCAGGGTCATTTCGGCCTTCGTTGAGACTTGAGTAATGTTGGTTGCAAGACCCAAGGAGTTTGGGTTAGTTGATTAGAAGTTCGGAGACATTCCGGTTGATAGCAAAATTAATTGGAATTTAATTGGTCCCATTGAGATTTGAACCCTTGCCCTAATGGTGAAATTGGAGTTTTTAGAAAAAGAAGATTTAGTTAAAAAGAAAAGAATTTCTTTAGCCGGGACCCACAAGAGAAAGCCTTGGGAAGGGATTTTAGACCCATTTAAATTAGGAAAAGGAAGAGAAAATCCTATTCCCCTTGTTTTGGAAAAATCTCTCTCTCTCTCTCTCTCTCTCTCTCTCTCTCTCTCTCTCTCTCTCTCCCCCTCCCCTCACCAAGCAACCAAACCCTAGCCCGCTCACCCCATCCCCACACCAGATCGCGCCACCGCCGCCCACCACGCGCCCGATCGCACCGGCCACCCCCCACCCACGCCGCCCGGATCGCACCAGCCACGCCCGGCCACGCCGCACTGCATCAAGAAAGATGCCCATGCCCAGCGCGCCCGAGACGCCTCAGATCGCCCATGCCGGCGCCCGGGCCGCTGCTGCCTCGCCCAGCCTAGACGCGTCGCGCCGTTGCTCCGCACCAAAGCCGCCAGACGCGCCACGCGCCGTCCCGCACCAGAGCCGCCACACCGCGCGCAAAGACGCTGCCGCCCCTCGCGACGCCGCGCCCAAAAGACTGCCCTCGCTCATGCGTGCGTGCGCGCCGCTTCGTCGCGTCCACCCGCCAGCGCCCGCTGCCTGCGCCTGTCGCGATCCAAGGCAGCGCAGCCAGCGCTAGCATCCGTCCCCTGCCGCGCCAGCGCGCCCAGCAGCGCCCGTTAGCGCCCGAGCCAGCGCCCCAGCCGCACCAGCAGTGCCCAAAACTGCCCCCTTGCTGCCGAGACCCCGTGCCTTCTCGGTTGGTAATTCCCGAACCTATCCCTTTTAGATTTTTAAGCTGCTGGCTGCTGTATATTTATTTAGGATGCTTTTAAAATGCTTAGGTTGCTCGGTTTCGCTTTAAAGCTCGAGGGTCATTATTTGATTGTGAAGGTTATTTCTGCTCGTTTCCAGGTAAGGATTCCTTACCGTGGTTGTGTGGACCCTGCGATGCTTTCTTGAATGTGCATTATATGCATGTTTACTTTTATGGACATGATTAGTGGATAGGACAACTTGTGATTGCATTCCTGCTAGCATGTTTGCTTGTTTGTACATGTTAGTGCCATGCTAGGATTGTTCTTCCAGCATGCTTGAGATTCCTGCTTTAAGTTCGTAGTATCATGCTAGGTTATGTATGATTGATGATGATTATGTATGTTTAGCCAGGAATCGTTTACTCTATACTCTAGCTAGTGTGTTAGGGCTGTCATCATCTAGAGGCTGAGAGCGGACATAACTTACCTTGTCCCCACCGGTCGGGAGTAGAGCGAAGCATAACGTACATTGCTTCCCCCCGGCAGCCGATGTGGATTTAGCTACCACATCGGCATAAGCCTAGTTTGTAGCCTACTAGAGCGGAACCACGCCAACGGTGCAAGCTGCCTTGGCGGGTTCTTAGCTTCAGTCGGTGGTGCAGTTTTGCATGCATGAGTGCCGAGGGCCTCGCACTCTGTGTTCGGTGACACCGCTTCCGAGTCTTTAGGCATGCGTGCACGGCCCGCGTAGTTTGTACTTAGGCCCCACATTTACGTCGGTTGCAAAGCATGCGGTTTTTTTGCCAAGACACGCTTTAGCCGCCGGTTCGGAGAGCTCCCGGGCTAATGTTCGTGAGTACACCAGTTCCTTCCTATTTAGAGCCGGACTTCGGGTACTCTCCGATAGTCCAGTTATATAGCGAGGGTAAGAGGCCCTTGAGGACACCCATTGGGATTGGCTTTTGAGTGATCATATGGTCGAGGAGAAAAGACCCTCGAGGGTGTCGACATCTTTGGGATCGGTTTTTGAGTGATCAATTGGCCGAGGAGAAAGACCCTCGGAGATGTCCCGGGATTGGTTATGAGACCCAATCATTAGGCCTAAGTAGGAGACTTCCGAGGATTCCAGATTCTCGCCTTGTAAGCTCGTTGAGCTATATGATCGTGTTGGTAATCGTTTGCATGTATACTAGGGTGCTAGATGATTGATGTATCGTATTGTACCCGGTTGAGGGATTCTTCACGAGTATGTTTATACTCACCCTTATTTCTGTGGTTTTCCACCGTGTAACTTGGGACAAAGACCGGGACAACTAGCGGAGGGAGCTGATTGATCATGGGAGCCGCCACACTCTGTCTTTATTGTTTGCATATTTGTTCAGCATGTAGATGGACAGGAGTCCTAGGGGAAACATTATTAAAAGTTGTTTGAACTGTTTTGAATGTTTTATATATATTCTGGCCAGGCTTGTTTTACTTCGTTGGTTTTTCTTAAACAAAACTGTTGATTATGTTTTAAGCATTCCCCGTTCTAAAAGTTTTTAAAGGTTTTAAATATGAGCACTAAACCGCTTGATGAAATATTTAACTTGCATGCTGAGTGAGAACCTAGGTTTAGGACCGTATTTAGGGTCGGGTTCTTACAAACCTTTTCCCAGAACATTGGAATCCTACAATACTTACCTTGCAATGCCTCAATGGAACAACAAGAATTGACCGCTGAGAACTGCAACCCAAGGCAACCTCATAAAACCACACTAGTCCCCCGCTGCCTAATCACGGAAACACCAACTCACAACAAGTTCTGAAGGATCTGGCTCACTCTTCCCAAAAGACCATCGGTCAGAGGGTCAAAACTCTACAGAAACTGCACTCGGCTCCTAAGCCTCTTAACAACGCTCTCCAGAACCACAGTTGTAAGAACTTAGGAAAAGGAAAGAAATCAAGAAAAATCCCTTTCCCCCTTGTTTTGCAAGACTCTCTCTCTCTCTCTCTCTCTCTCTCTCTCTCAAAACCCTAGCCGCACCATGCCCAGCCCTTGCCGCACCAACCCCATCCGAGCCACCACACCCTAGCCGCACCCCCGCAACAGGCCGCTCAACCCCGCCTGATCGCGCACACGCCCCTCACCACCACCGCTCGGCCCCTGCCCGAATCGCCTCCGTCGTCAACCCAGCCGCCCAGATGCGCCTCCCGTGCGTCGTCCCAGCCGTCGCACGCTCGCAGCCCAGACGCGTCGCCCGCGCGCCGTCCTCGCAGATCCGACGTCTCGCCTGCGCCGTCCTCGCAGATCCGACGTCTCGTCCGACCCTTCACCATGCTGACCAAACATCTGAACCTCCCAGGTTTCAGAAATTAAACGGCCTACTCTTACTTCGCAAGAGATCTGCGAGCCCCAATGGTTGCCTACAATCCTTAACGAAATCCAAATCGAACCACCAACTGGTGACTGATCCCAAGGCAAACTCCTCCAACTAGCATGCGTCCACAACACTTAAGCAACCATCTTACGAGAAATTGAAGCACCAAAGCCAAGGGGCACTTTTCTGGTTCACCAAACGGCTACCACCAACACACCAGCTGAAACTTCAGCTACGACCACCTTTAGAAGACAAGGTCCAGGCACAGGCTCCACTCGGCCAAACTTACAAACTGGAGCCCCTCAACGGCCGACAACAAACTTTCCAATGCAATCGGATCAGCCACTAGCCTAAGAGAACATCGCCAGACAGAAAAACAAACAACATTCCTCTTACGGAAATCTCGAGCAGCAAGGAATAAAACATTACGTGGCTACTAGCAACACAATAGCTGGAGGATAACAACTCTAAGGTTTCCAACCAATGCCACGGCATCTCTGTGCCAACCCACTCAACTGTGGCTCAGCTATAACGCCAACTACGAACGCACATCAAGTTTGGGTCCCGCTCGGGTAAGACCCCGATGGACATCCGGAGGTGTAAGACCCTGATGGGCATCCTAGGTGTGTAAGTCCCCGATGGGCATCACTGAGTTGGAGGTGTAAGACCCCGATGGGCATCCTAGGTGTGTAAGTCCCCCGGCGGGCATCACCGAGTTGGAGGTGTAAGACCCGATGGGCATCCTAGGTGTGTAAGTCCCCGATGGGCATCACTGAGTTGGAGGTGTAAGACCCTGATGTGCATCCTAGGTGTGTAAGTCCCCGATGGGCATCACTGAGTTGGAGGTGTAAGACCCCGATGGGCATCCTAGGTGTGTAAGTCCCCGATGGGCATCACTGAGTTGGAGGTGTAAGACCCCGATGGGCATCCTAGGTGTGTAAGTCCCCGATGGGCATCACTGAGTTGGAGGTGTAAGACCCCGATGGGCATCCTAGGTGTGTAAGTCCCCGATGGGCATCACTGAGTTGGAGGTGTAAGACCATGATGGGCATCCTAGGTGTGTAAGTCCCCGATGGGCATCACTGAGTTGGAGGTGTAAGACCCCGATGGGCATCCTAGGTGTGTAAGACCCCATTGGGCATCACTGAGTCCTAGGTTGTGTAAGGCCCGAAGGGCATCCAAGTGTAGAACCTAGGATAGGCAGTAGATGAAAGCCATTGAATAGGCTCGCTCTAGAAGTAGCTCATAGCCTAATTCAACCGTTTTGCTCTAAGTCATTGTTTTATTTGCATGTATACTAGGGTGCTAGATGACTGATGTATTGTATTGTACCCCGGTTGGGGATTCTTACTGAGTATGTTTATACTCACCCTTATTTCTGTGGTTTTTCCACCAGGTAACTTGGGACAACACCAGGATGGCTAGCGGAGGGAGCTGTTTGATCATGGGGGGCCACCAAAGACTGGCTGTCGTTTATTGTTTGCCTTTATTTATTCAGCATGTAGATGGACATGAGTCCTAGGGGAATGATGTTAAAGTTGTTTAAACTGCTTTTGAATGTTCTTTTATAAATCACGGCGGGCATATTTTACCTTGATTGGATTTGCTTATGAAAATTGTTGGTTATGTTTTAAGTGTTCCCCGTTTCCAAATGTTTTGAAAAAGTTTTAAATATGAGCACTAAACCGCTTGTTGAAATATTTAACTTGCATGCTGAGTGAGGACCTAGGTTTAGGACCGTATTCCAGGTCGGGTCCTTACACAACCGCTCGCTGTCTTGCTCAGCTAAGCACAACATCCAACTCTTCCAGAGGCAACAACAAGGGGTCCACCACAGACTGGACAGCCAACCACGGGCAAGAGAAGACTCACCCCCAAACACCAAAGGAGGGCAACTCTCAACATCCTGGAAACAGGAAAAAAAACAAAACAACCAACATGGCACAAACCACTCGCCCCACGAGCAAAACTAACTTCTTAGCAACTCGAAACCACACCTTGGTCAACACCAGGTACCAACTTGCCACCACACCGGAACCAATCCGGACTCTACTCCAAACAAACTCCAGCTTGCTAGCCTACCAAATCAGCCAGCAACTCACCCGAGGTCTACAACCTACACGACCCCGGCTTGCCAACTGAAACTCACTACCTGGGCCTGACTGAGCTCTGGTGAGGCTCTCCACAACTAAGGTCCTTCGGCAACCCTCGACACACACTGTCGTCTAACGGTCTAACAGCCAACTGCCTGAACAAACAACTCCTTTTTCCAGCATCACAACCATGCTGGCCTGCTCCGAACCTCGAAACCAAAAAGACCTGAAACGCTTCAGAATGTGTCATCCTCCTACTCAAAGCATCAGCCACATCGTAGCTTCCAACCAGGGTAAGGATTCCGAGAAACACCCTTAGCAACTACGGTCAGGAACTACTCAACTTCACTACAACCACCATTTGTTCAGTACCATCTGAACTCCAACCATGAAAACAAGAGGTTCCACCAACCAAGCTTAGGTTCAACTTAACAAACTTGCCTAAGCAACAACCCGACTACGAGCACGGCATCCTTACAACCTCAACAAAGCCTTACAACATCCACCTTGAGTCCAACTTCTCCAAGAACTGAGCACCAATTCTTCAATGCAAACCCTACATGGTTCCGAAACTCTCGCCACCATAATGAACTACAAAACACACTTGTGTGCACAACTCTCAACCTTCCTTCAGAGATCCAAGACTAACAGGTGCTTTCCAAAAGGCAACACTAACTTCTGGCAGAGATACAATCAACCAAAGGAACACCAAAAGCTCCATCTCCACACGATACTCGAAGCTGCGGCAACCTTGCTCTACTAAAGCATAACAATGCCAAACCGAACTTACTTTATACCAAGTCTCTACCAAGTGTGCTTACACATAAGGCGTCCAACTCCTCTCATAAGGCATCGTACTCATGGTTCCCCTACCGCCGAGCCTATTCAACCAACGCCCAGCCCTGCGCCCCAGCGCCCCAGCGCGCCTGTCTGCGCCCAGCTGCTGCCTAGCCCGTGCCGCCGGCTCTTTCGAGTGTCAGCCGTGCCTCGTGAGTTGCTCCCGAGCTGAGTTCGAGTGTATTTAGGGCTATTTTATGATTATTCATGTTTTGCTTGGCTCGTTATAGGTTGCTCGGGTTCGATCGCAGTTATTTTATTGTGTGTTGTTGCCTTCCAACCAAGTAAGGATTTCTTCACGGAGTTGTGTGGGCCTGCGATATTGTCATGATTTTGCCTTGCTTGTTTGCTTGATCATATGAGCATGATAATAATAGAGCAGCTTTGATTGATTTCTGCTAGCATGTTTGCTTGATATTACATGTTTGTGCCATGCTAGGTTTGTTCTGCCAGCATGCTTGTGATTCCTTCTTAAGCTCGTAGTATCATGCTAGGTAGTGTGATTGATGTCGGTCTTTGCTTGCTAGTCAGGAATCATTGCTTTTACTCTGTACTCTTAGATAGAGTTGTAGGGTTTGTCATCATCCAGAGGCTGAGAGCGGACATAACGTATCTTGTCCCCACCGGTCGGGAGCAAAGCGAAGCATTGCTTGAGGGTTGAGCGGACATAACGTACTTTGTCCCCAGTGGTCGGATATTGAGCAAAGCATAACATACCTTGCTTTTTCTCCCCCCTCCCGGCAGCCAATGAGACTTAGCTACCTCATTGGCCTAAGCCTAGTTTGTAGCCTGCTAGAGCGGAACCCTGCCACGGTGTAAGCCTGCCTTGGCCGGTTCTTAGCTTCAGGTCGGTGGACCAGGCTGCACAGATGAGCGCCGAGGGCCTCGCGCTACTGTGATCAGTGACACCGCTTCCAAGTTTTAGGCATGCGTACCTGGCCCGCGTAGTTTGCCCTTAGGCCCCAGCATTTACGCCGGTTGCAGAAGAGCATGCGGTGTGCGTGCACACGCGTTAGATGCCGGATCGGAGAGCTCCTTCCGGGCTAATGTTCGTGAGTACACCATTCCTTCCAGTTTAGAGCCAGACTTCGGGTACTCTCCCGATAGTCCAGATCTATTAGCAAGGGTAAGAGGCCCTTGAGGACATCCTTGGGATCGGTTTTTGAGCTGATCAATTTAGCTGAGGGAGAAAGACCCTCAGAGATGTCCCGGGATTGGTTATGAGAGCCAATCATTAGGCCGGAAGTAGGAGACTTCCGATGACTCCAGATCTTTCTTTTTAAGCTCGTTGAGCTATGATCTGTGTTGGTAGCTGTTTGCTTGCTTGCATGCTTTGGTTCTAGATGATTGATTATATCGTATTGTACCCCGGTTGGGGATTCTTACTGAGTAATTCGTTACTCACCCTTACTTATCTTTCAGGTAACCATGGCGCGAGGCAGGATGGCTGGAGGAGGAGCTGTGATCATGGAAACCCGTTGTTCAACTCTGAGATTTATGTTTATGATTTAAATGTTCTCTGAATGCATGTAGTTTGGGCACGGAGCCCTAGGGTGTTTTCTGAATGTATTTCCGGATTCTAGCATTGTTGTAAATATTGTAAGCTTGTATGATTTAAATAAATCTCTGATCAGAGTATGTTTTGGAAATGTATTTGCCTTGAAACAGGTGCTTGGAAACAGGGACAGGTTTCAGGAATTGTTGTTGATTTTTAAATGGATGGTTTTATGTCTTAGTTTTTACTTAGAATCCGAACACCGTCTTGCAAATTTTCTGTAGATTTGAATGCATGCATTGAGGTAACGGCCTATTTAGAACCCCATTCGGGTCGGGCCTTTACAGCTTGGTATCAGAGCTCAGAGTCATAGATTCTGTAGACTGACCTTTTGTTGTAGGTCATTTTTTTCCATGATCATCAAGCACTCAACATCATCAGTGCGCGCCTAAGTTTCTTGTTTTAAAGAAAAGGGGTAAGAATTTACGATTTTTTCATCTAGCTTTTATGCCTTGTGTAGAGTTGTGGAGCGGAGTCGAGCGAGTTACGACTTCGTTGTTGGTTTGGGCTTAGTGAACCATCATGCCAACTTTCTTCGCGATCGCGAGCAGTTTGTTTAGCAGCTTGTTGTGGTATCCAGATAGATTCGGATTCCCCTGGGACATCGTCCCAGAGGGAGGTAGAGCTTAGACTTCCGTTGGCCATTTGTGGCCCAGTTGCTGCTTTTCCCCTAGTGAGAGGGTGGAGGTGCTTCGTGCAGATCGCCAGTATGTTGATCGCACCCAGAGGAGCAGGACGCTTGGCGTGTCCGACCGAGGAGTTGGACCGATCGTGTTGATGTTGAGGCCGCGTCCAGGGTCGTTTAGACCCGTTGGCCAGAGTTGGCCCTGGCAGTTGAGTTGCCTAGAGGAGGGGGTAGAGGCTAGCAGCGCCTCAGAGCGTGACTCCTTGAGCAGAGTGTGCTCCAGCCATGAGAGATTGGATGGCAGGTCTTTAGCTATCAGAGAGCGGAGACCCAGGCGCAGTTCGTAGCGCGTAGTGAGGAGTCCCGGGCACGGATAGCCCAGCTGACAGAGTTTGTTTCAAAGATTTCCCCCGGTAGCTCTTGTAGCCCCGAGGTTCCTGGAGGGCATGTTCAGCAGAGTTTATGCCGATGAGGATGCTTGTGGAGCAGTCCCCGTGGGACTAGCACAGGTAGCTCAAGTGTTGATCTTGAGCCTTAGCAGATTGTTTGTTTGCCCAGTGAGTAGCTGCAGAGTTGGCAGCCTTCGAGGAGATTGTTGAGGCATCTTTGTGCTCCTGTAAAGTGTTGTTGTTTGCGACCGATGGCGGAACCCTGTGGTTAAGGGTGCAGTGAGCAGTGTTCCTTTCGGACTGGATCCGTTGGTGTTTTCCTCAGATGTTTGGTAGAGTTGAGCACTCTTCCTTTGGTGAGCTCCTGGAGTGGAGCTAGCTGCTGCTTGTAGAGATCCGGCCAGAGCTTGTTGAGCATCATGAGGAGATGCTAGTGTAGGCCGTGAGCCTTCGGTTTGTTGAGATGCCATAGGCATGGCTGTTTGAGTTGAGCCCTCGTATGCCTAGCCAGAGTTGTTGTCACTTGAGGTAGTGACCTTGTTGGCCTCATCTGTAGTATGATGTGGATTTGGTAGTAGTAGCACTTGAGGTGCATTGGTTGGTGTGCCGCTTTGGCACTAAGTCTGGTTGAGGCTTGAGTTTGGCTTGGACATAGCAGATGGATCTATGCCGTTCGGAGTTTAGTGCACTCCTTTAGCCTTGGATCCGTTTATGGCAGTGGCACCTGTTTAGGTCGTGCCAGAGGGCTAGTTCAGTGGTAGTCGATGGACTACAAGGGAAAGGATGCTCGAGAGGAGCCGGAGCCTCTTCCCAGTGTTTCTGGAGGTTGAGTAAGTCAGCAGGTTGACAGTTGGTAAGTGTTGGTGCGCGTGAGTCTCGCGCTAGTGTTAAGGCCAAGAGATTTCTTTGTGGTTGGTAGTGCGGTCAACTACCTTCGAGTGCCTAAATCTGAGGAGAGTTGAGCATCGTAGATGCGAGTTTGGTCCAACAGAGGGACCCTGAGTTGGATGCCATGAGTGAGTTGGATGCCTTTGAGGCGAGATGAGCTGATGCCTTGCGATAGGTTTTTGGATGCCTTATGGGTAAGCACCCTTGGTAGAGGCATGGTACAAAGTAAGTTTGGTTTGGCATGGTTATGCCTTGGTAAAGCAAGGTTGCCTCAGCTTTTAGCATCGTGTGGAGATGGAACTTTTGGTGTTCCTTCGGTTGGTGCTCAGTTCCTGGAGAAGTTGGACTCCAGGTGGATGTTGTAAGGCTTTGGTTGAGGTGGTAAGGATACCGTGCTCGTGGTATCAAGTTGTTGCTTAGGCAAGATTTGTTAAGTTGGACCTAAGCTTGGTTGGCGGATCTTTTTGTTGATCGTTGGTTGGAGTTCAGTTGGAAACTGAACAAGAGCGGTGATAGCTAAGCCGCGCAGTTTCTGATCGCCTTGGCTAAGAAAGTTGTTTGGATCCTTTTCTTGGGTAGAAGCCTTATTGAGAGGCTGATGTTTGAGTAGGAGGTCGACGCATTCGGTAGCATTTTTTGGGTCCTCTTGGTTCCCAAGGAGTTGGAGTTGGCCAGCATGGTTGAGATGCTGGAGTGAGTTGTGCCTGTTCAGGCAGTTGGTTGTTAGATCGTTTGCCGGCAGTGTGTGCGTCGAGGGTGATCGGAGGATCCCTAGGTTGTGGAGAGTCTCTCCAGAGCTCAGTCAGGCCCAGGTAGTGAGTTTCAGTTGGCTAGCTTGAGGCATGTAGTTTGTAGCCTCGGTTGAGTTGCTAGCAGTCTTGGTAGACTAGCAAGCTAGTGTTTGTTTGGAGTAAAGTCCGGATTGGTTTCGGTGTGGTGGCAAGTTGATGCTTGGTGTTGACCAAGGTGTGGTTTGGAGCTGCTAGAGATTTGCTTTGCTCGTGGGACGAATGGTTTGTGCCCTGTTTGTTGTTTTTCTGTTGCAGGATGTTGAGTTGCCCCGTATGACTTTTGGAGGTTCAGTCTGAGATGGGCCCCTGATGTTGCCCCGTGAGATTAGATGTTGTTGCTCTAGTGGAGCAAGACAGTGAGCATATGTGGAGCTCTCTGTCCTCGGTTGTCTGCTTGTAAGAGCCGTTTTCCTTCTAGGAGTTGTCAGGTTACTCCCCTGGTTTTGGAATTGATGGTAGTGGTGCTAGCAAGAGGGAATTGTTTGTTGGCTGCTTGGAAGCAGTCGTTTGTCTAGTTAAGCAGATTCTTGGATGGTGTTCTAGAGGCTGCAGTAAAGGTTGTTTTGCCTCTTGTGAGTGTTTGGCCAAGAATTGGTTCTTTTGTTGTTTCGAGAGCTAGTTCGGTTCTAGCTGGAGGGCGTTGCCCTGAGGTCTTGTTCTTGATCAGAGAGTTTTGGGAGTTGACCCCTCCCTCGGCAGTTGAGTAAGTTTTGTTGGTTCTAGATTTGCGACCCGATTGGTTGAGTTTTCCCTTGGGTGTTGCTTCCAAGAGAGTTGGTTGATGTTGCCTTGGGTTTGAGCTAGTCAGCGAGCGTGTGTGGAGTTCGCTGCCCTTCGGAGTTTGCTTGCTGGGAAAGTCGTTTCCCGTTTGGCAGGAGTCAGCTTAGCTCTTAAGTTGTGTAGTTGGTCGAGGAGCGCGCGCGGTGTCACCAGCCAGAGAGGGTCCCTGCATTGTGTTGTTAGCAAGTAAGAGTTGTTTCCGGCAAGTTGTTGGTTCTTTGGGGATTGAAGATTTCCCTTTCCCCTTAGTCTCTGTGGTGGTTGAGTTGCTCCCTGGATGTCAGCCTCGAGTGTTAGCTCCTGAGGTAGTCTTGCGGATTCGTATGGTTCAGGATCCGTAAGCTTTGAGGTTGTCGTTATCCGTTTTCCTTGTGAGGTTTCGGGAGAGGAGCTTCTGGTTGGAAGTTGAGTTAGGCTTAAGCTAAAAGGAGAAGTCCTTTGAGTAGCCTGTTGGATTTTAAGAGTTGAGTAGTAGCTTGGAGGCGAGCGTTGCTCGTTATAAGTTTGGGTTGAGTTCTGCTGAGCAAGCCCTTCTCGGGCTTTGCTCCTTGTTGTTGTGCGCTCGCAGTTGGAGTAGCAGAGCCGTTTGAGTGAGTTGGCACAGAGGTGCCGTGGCTTTGTTTGGTAAAGCCGTTGAGCTGTTTTCCTCAAGGTGTTGTGCCGTAGAGAGCTGCGTGATGGTTTAGTCCTTGCAGCCCGAGTTTTCCTTGAGAGGAATTTTGGTGGTTTTCTTGCCTGGTAGTGTTTTCTTTGGCCAGTTGCTAGTAGGTTTGCATGGAAAAGTTTGCTTTCGGCCGTTGAGAGGCTGCTGTTTGTTGGCCATTTGGTTTTCTGGAACCTGGGAGGTTCAGTTGTTTGGCCAGTTTGTTGTTGGTTTGAGGCTGCTTGTTAGCAGTTGTGAGCTTCCAGAGGAGTTCGCCAGTGCGTGGTGTTGAGTTTCAGAGCTTGTGGTCCGTCCTCGAGTTTGCTAAGAGTAGCACCGTTTTAGAGTTGGTGCGAGTTGAGGACGTGGTTTGCCGTCTGTTCCCTTGGAGTTCAGTGTATGCCCAGTTTGGATGGCTTTGAGGCTTTGAGTTTTTGAGAACCCAAGAGAGTTTTGGTTCTAGAAGAGGGCTAGTGTTGTTGGCCGGGAAGTTCAGTTGGCTGGATCAGTGAAGTTTTCCTGGAGCTGTTTCGTCTTAGGACTTTCGAGGACGAAAGTCTTAAAAGGAGGGAGTATTGTAACAACCCAGTTTCCTATTCCAGTTTTCGAGGTGCCTTCGGGTCCAGATTCGGTTGTTTGGTTGGGTTTTAGAGCCGTTTGGCCCCTTGGGGGTATTTTGGTCTTTTGGCTCTCCGGGCAGGATTGGTGGTTTTCAGGGCTTCGAGGCAGCTCCTGCCTTTGTCGAGGCTTGTTTGCTGGTGGCTGCGAGTCCCGTGGTGTTTGGGTTAGTCGGTTGGATGCTCGGTTGTGGTTTGGGCTTTGGCAAAGTGTTGGTTTGTTGTGTGTTTCCTTTGGGATTCGAGCCCGAGCCTTTAGTGTTGCTTTGGGAGTTGGATTTAAGTGAGTTTGATTTATTGGAAAAGATTGCTTCGGTCGGGTCTCGAAGGAGGAAGCCGGGAAATGGGATTTTGAGGTTTTAAAGTGGATAAGGATGGAAAATGGAATTAAAAATCCCATTTTTCCTTTTTTTCCCATTTTCCTTTTTATTTCTCTTTTTCTTTTCTTTTTTCCCCAAAATGCAACTTTCTCTCTCCTTCTCTCTCTCTCTCCCCGAGCACCCCCACCTAGCCCAGCCCCTAGCCATGGCTCGCCCAGCCCCAGCCCGTGCAGCCTTGGCTCGCCCACGCCCAGCCAGCCCGAGCCCAGCGTCGCCAGAGCCAGCCCGAGCTCGCCCAGCGCCCGCGCGCCCCTGCCTCGCCCAGCCCGAGCGTCGCGCGCCCTCGCCCAGCGTCGCCCGGCCGCGCGCGCGCCGCCGCCGCTCGTCCGTGTCGCCCAGGTGCGCCTTTGTCTTGCGAGCCGCGCCTTTGCGCGCGTCGCGTCGCCGAAGCCGCCCGCTTTGATCGCCCGTCCACAGCGCGCGTCGTCGCGCCCGCGCGCCTTCGCCTCCTGCTGCTTTCGCCAAGGCGTTCGCGCGCAGCCAGCCAAAAGCCGCTGCGCCCGGCACGAGCAGCCAGCGCCCAAGTGTCGTGTCAGCGCGCCCAGCGCGCCGTGTCACTTCGCCCAATAGCCGTGTCAGTAGCGCCCAGCCAGAGCCTATTCAACCAACGCCCGACCCTGCGCCCAAGCGCCCGACCTGCGCCCAGCCCGCTGCTGTCTGCGCCAGTGCTTTTACCCTAGCCCGTCTGCCCGCTCGTTCGAGTGTCAGCCGTGCCTCGTGAGTTGCTCCCGAGCTGAGTTCGAGTGTATTTAGGGCTATTTTATGATTATTCATGTTTTGCTTGGCTCGTTATAGGTTGCTCGGGTTCGATCGCAGTTATTTTATTGTGTGTTGTTGCCTTCCAACCAAGTAAGGATTTCTTACCGGAGTTGTGTGGGCCCTGCGATATTGTCATGATTTTGCCTTGCTTGTTTGCTGACTGTTATGAGCATGATAATAATAGAGCAGCTTTGATTGATTTCTGCTAGCATGTTTGCTTGATATTACATGTTAGTGCCATGCTAGGTTTGTTCTCGCCAAAGATGCTTGTGATTCTGCTAAGCTCGTAGTATCATGCTAGGTAGTGTGATTGATGTCGGTCTTTGCTTGCTAGTCAGGAATCATTGCTTTTACTCTGTACTCTTAGATAGAGTTGTAGGGTTTGTCATCATCCAGAGGCTGAGAGCGGACATAACGTATCTTGTCCCCACCGGTCGGGAGCAAAGCGAAGCATTGCTTCAGAGGTTGAGAGCAGACATAACGTACTTTGTCCCCAGTGGTCGGATATTGAGCAAAGCATAACATACCTTGCTTTTTCTCCCCCCTTCCGGCAGCCAATGAGACTTAGCTACCTCATTGGCCTAAGCATAGTTTGTAGCCTGCTAGAGCGGAACCCTGCCACGGTGTAAGCCTGCCTTGGCCGGTTCTTAGCTTCAGGTCGGTGGACCAGTGCGCATGCATGAGCGCCGAGGGCCTCGCTCTCGTGATCGCGACACCGCTTCCAAGTTTTAGGCATGCGTACCTGGCCCGCGTAGTTTGCCCTTAGGCCCCAGCATTTACGCCGGTTGCAGAAGAGCATGCGGTGTGCGTGCACACGCGTTAGATGCCGGATCGGAGAGCTCCTTCCGGGCTAATGTTCGTGAGTACACCATTCCTTCCAGTTTAGAGCCAGACTTCGGGTACTCTCCCGATAGTCCAGATCTATTAGCAAGGGTAAGAGGCCCTTGAGGACATCCTTGGGATCGGTTTTGAGTGATCAATTTAGGCGAGGAGAAAGACCCTCAGAGATGTCCCGGGATTGGTTATGAGAGCCAATCATTAGGCCGGAAGTAGGAGACTTCCGATGACTCCAGATCTTTCTTTTTAAGCTCGTTGAGCTATGATCTGTGTTGGTAGCTGTTTGCTTGCATGCTTTGGTTCTAGATGATTGATTATATCGTATTGTACCCCGGTTGGGGATTCTTACTGAGTAATTCGTTACTCACCCTTACTTATCTTTCAGGTAACCATGGCGCGAGGCAGGATGGCTGGAGGAGGAGCTGTGATCATGGAAACCCGTTGTTCAACTCTGAGATTTATGTTTATGATTTAAATGTTCTCTGAATGCATGTAGTTTGGGCACGGAGCCCTAGGGTGTTTTCTGAATGTATTTCCGGATTCTAGCATTGTTGTAAATATTGTAAGCTTGTATGATTTAAATAAATCTCTGATCAGAGTATGTTTTGGAAATGTATTTGCCTTGAAACAGGTGCTTGGAAACAGGGACAGGTTTCAGGAATTGTTGTTGATTTTTAAATGGATGGTTTTATGTCTTAGTTTTTACTTAGAATCCGAACACCGTCTTGCAAATTTTCTGTAGATTTGAATGCATGCATTGAGGTAACGGCCTATTTAGAACCCCATTCGGGTCGGGCCTTTACAGCTTGGTATCAGAGCTCAGAGTCATAGATTCTGTAGACTGACCTTTTGTTGTAGGTCATTTTTTTCCATGATCATCGGACTCAAGACGATCCATCAGTGCGCCTAAGTTTCTGTTTTAAAGAAAAGGGGTAAGAATTTACAGTACTTTTCATCTAGCTTTTATGCCTTGTGTAGAGTTGTGGAGCGGAGTCGAGCAGGTTCTGACTCGTTGTTGGTTTGGGCTTAGTGAACCATCATGCCAACTTTCCCGCAGTGCGAGCAGTTTGTTTAGCAGCTTGTTGTGGTATCCAGATAGATTCGGATTCCCCTGGGACATCGTCCCAGAGGGAGGTAGAGCTTAGACTTCCGTTGGCCATTTGTGGCCCGATTCTTCGCTTTCCCTAGTGAGAGGGTGGAGGTGCTTCGTGCGGTCGCCAAGATGTTGATCGCACCTGCAGGAGCGGGACGCTTGGCGTGTCCGACCGAGGAGTTGGACCGATCGTGTTGATGTTGAGGCCGCGTCCAGGGTCGTTTAGACCCGTTGGCCAGAGTTGGCCCTGGCAGTTGAGTTGCCTAGAGGAGGGGGTAGAGGCTAGCAGCGCCTCAGAGCGTGACTCCTTGAGCAGAGTGTGCTCCAGCCATGAGAGATTGGATGGCGTGTCTTTAGCTATCGAGAGCGGAGACCCGAGCGCGATTCGTAGCGCGTAGTGAGGAGTCCCGGGCACGGATAGCCCAGCTGACAGAGTTTGTTTCAGCATTTCCCCCCAGTAGCTCTTGTAGCCCCGGAGGTTCCCGGAAGGGCATGTTCAGCAGGTTTATGCCGATGAGGATGCTTGTGGAGCAGGTCCCCGTGTGGACTAGCCTGGGTAGCTCAAGTGTTGATCTTGAGCCTTAGCGGATTGTTTGTTTGCTGCCCAGTGAGTAGCCGCAGAGTTGGCAGCCTTCGAGGAGATTGTTGAGGCATCTTTGTGCTCCTGTAAAGTGTTGTTGTTTGCGGCCGATGGCCGGAACCACGTGGTTAAGGGTGCAGTGGCGATGTTCCTTTCGGACCGGATCCGTTGGTGTTTTCCTCGGATGTTTGGTAGAGTTGAGCACTCTTCCTTTGGTGAGCTCTGGAGTGGAGCTAGGCGTCGCTTGTAGAGATCCGGCGAGCTTGTTGAGCATCATGAGGAGATGCTAGTGTAGGCCGTGAGCCTTCGGTTTGTTGAGATGCCATAGGCATGGTCGCTTGAGTTGAGCCCTCGTATGCCTAGCCAGAGTTGTTGTCACTTGAGGTAGTGACCTTGTTGGCCCCATCTGTAGTATGATGTGGATTTGGTTGTAGTAGCACTTGAGGTGCATTGGTTGGTGTGCCGCTTTGGCACTAAGTCTGGTTGAGGCTTGAGTTTGGCTTGGACATAGCGATGGATCTATGCCGTTCGGAGTTTAGTGCACTCCTTTAGCCTTGGATCCGTTTATGGCAGTGGCACCTGTTTAGGTCGTGCCAGAGGGCTAGTTCAGTGGTAGTCGATGGACTACAAGCGAAAGGATGCTCGAGAGGAGCCGGAGCCTCTTCCCAGTGTTTCTGGAGGTTGAGTAAGTCAGCAGGTTGACAGTTGGTAAGTGTTGGTGCGCGTGAGTCTTGCGCTAGTGTTAAGGCCAAGAGATTTCTTTGTGGTTGGTAGTGCGGTCAACTACCTTCGAGTGCCTAAATCGAGGAGAGTTGAGCATCGTAGATGCGAGTTTGGTCCAACAGAGGGACCCTGAGTTGGATGCCATGAGTGAGTTGGATGCCTTTGAGGCGAGATGAGCTGATGCCTTGCGATAGGTTTTTGGATGCCTTATGGGTAAGCACCCTTGGTAGAGGCATGGTACAAAGTAAGTTTGGTTTGGCATGGTTATGCCTTGGTAAAGCAAGGTTGCCTCAGCTTTTAGCATCGTGTGGAGATGGAACTTTTGGTGTTCCTTCGGTTGGTGCTCAGTTCCTGGAGAAGTTGGACTCCAGGTGGATGTTGTAAGGCTTTGGTTGAGGTGGTAAGGATACCGTGCTCGTGGTATCAAGTTGTTGCTTAGGCAAGATTTGTTAAGTTGGACCTAAGCTTGGTTGGCGGATCTTTTTGTTGATCGTTGGTTGGAGTTCAGTTGGAAACTGAACAAGAGCGGTGATAGCTAAGCCGCGCAGTTTCTGATCGCCTTGGCTAAGAAAGTTGTTTGGATCCTTTTCTTGGGTAGAAGCCTTATTGAGAGGCTGATGTTTGAGTAGGAGGTCGACGCATTCGGTAGCATTTTTTGGGTCCTCTTGGTTCCCAAGGAGTTGGAGTTGGCCAGCATGGTTGAGATGCTGGAGTGAGTTGTGCCTGTTCAGGCAGTTGGTTGTTAGATCGTTTGCCGGCAGTGTGTGCGTCGAGGGTGATCGGAGGATCCCTAGGTTGTGGAGAGTCTCTCCGAGCTCGGTCGAGCCCGTAGTAGTGAGTTTGATTGGCTAGCTTGAGGCATGTAGTTTGTAGCCTCGGTTGAGTTGCTAGCAGTCTTGGTAGACTAGCAAGCTAGTGTTTGTTTGGAGTAAAGTCCGGATTGGTTTCGGTGTGGTGGCAAGTTGATGCTTGGTGTTGACCAAGGTGTGGTTTGGAGCTGCTAGAGATTTGCTTTGCTCGTGGGACGAATGGTTTGTGCCTGTTTTGTTGTTTTTACATTGCGGGATGTTGAGTTGCCCCGTATGACTTTTGGAGGTTCAGTCTGAGATGGGCCCCTGATGTTGCCCCGTGAGATTAGATGTTGTTGCTCTAGTGGAGCAAGACAGTGAGCATATGTGGAGCTCTCTGTCCTCGGTTGTCTGCTTGTAAGAGCCGTTTTCCTTCTAGGAGTTGTCAGGTTACTCCCCTGGTTTTGGAATTGATGGTAGTGGTGCTAGCAAGAGGGAATTGTTTGTTGGCTGCTTGGAAGCAGTCGTTTGTCTAGTTAAGCGGATTCTTGGATGGTGTTCTAGAGGCTGCAGTAAAGGTTGTTTTGCCTCTTGTGAGTGTTTGGCCAAGAATTGGTTCTTTTGTTGTTTCGAGAGCTAGTTCGGTTCTAGCTGGAGGGCGTTGCCCTGAGGTCTTGTTCTTGATCAGAGAGTTTTGGGAGTTGACCCCTCCCTCGGCAGTTGAGTAAGTTTTGTTGGTTCTAGATTTGCGACCCGATTGGTTGAGTTTTCCCTTGGGTGTTGCTTCCAAGAGAGTTGGTTGATGTTGCCTTGGGTTTGAGCTAGTCAGCGAGCGTGTGTGGAGTTCGCTGCCCTTCGGAGTTTGCTTGCTGGGAAAGTCGTTTCCCGTTTGGCAGGAGTCAGCTTAGCTCTTAAGTTGTGTAGTTGGTCAGAGGAGCGCAGCGGTCAGCCCAGCGAGAGGGTCCCTGCATTGTGTTGTTAGCAAGTAAGAGTTGTTTCCGGCAAGTTGTTGGTTCTTTGGGGATTGAAGATTTCCCTTTCCCCTTAGTCTCTGTGGTGGTTGAGTTGCTCCCTGGATGTCAGCCTCGAGTGTTAGCTCCTGAGGTAGTCTTGCGGATTCGTATGGTTCAGGATCCGTAAGCTTTGAGGTTGTCGTTATCCGTTTTCCTTGTGAGGTTTCGGGAGAGGAGCTTCTGGTTGGAAGTTGAGTTAGGCTTAAGCTAAAAGGAGAAGTCCTTTGAGTAGCCTGTTGGATTTTAAGAGTTGAGTAGTAGCTTGGAGGCGAGCGTTGCTCGTTATAAGTTTGGGTTGAGTTCTGCTGAGCAAGCCCTTCTCGGGCTTTGCTCCTTGTTGTTGTGCGCTTCAGCTTGGAGTAGCAGAGCCGTTTGAGTGAGTTGGCACAGAGGTGCCGTGGCTTTGTTTGGTAAAGCCGTTGAGCTGTTTTCCTCAAGGTGTTGTGCCGTAGAGAGCTGCGTGATGGTTTAGTCCTTGCAGCCCGAGTTTTCCTTGAGAGGAATTTTGGTGGTTTTCTTGCACAGTAGTGTTTTCTTTGGCGATTGCTAGTAGTAGGTTTGCATGGAAAAGTTTGCTTTCGGCCGTTGAGAGGCTGCCTTTGTTTGTTGGCCATTTGGTTTTCTGGAACCTGGGAGGTTCAGTTGTTTGGCCAGTTTGTTGTTGGTTTGAGGCTGCTTGTTAGCAGTTGTGAGCTTCCAGAGGAGTTCGCCAGTGCGTGGTGTTGAGTTTCAGAGCTTGTGGTCCGTCCTCGAGTTTGCTAAGAGTAGCACCGTTTTAGAGTTGGTGCGAGTTGAGGACGTGGTTTGCCGTCTGTTCCCTTGGAGTTCAGTGTATGCCCGGGCTTGGATGGCTTTGAGGCTTTGAGTTTTTGAGAACCCAAGAGAGTTTTGGTTCTAGAAGAGGGCTAGTGTTGTTGGCCGGGAAGTTCAGTTGGCTGGATCAGTGAAGTTTTCCTGGAGCTGTTTCGTCTTAGGACTTTCGAGGACGAAAGTCTTAAAAGGAGGGAGTATTGTAACAACCCAGTTTCCTATTCCAGTTTTCGAGGTGCCTTCGGGTCCAGATTCGGTTGTTTGGTTGGGTTTTAGAGCCGCTTTGGCCCTTGGGGGTATTTTGGTCTTTTGGCTCTCCGGGCAGGATTGGTGGTTTTCAGGGCTTCGAGGCAGCTCCTGCCTTTGTCGAGGCTTGTTTGCTGGTGGCTGCGAGTCCCGTGGTGTTTGGGTTAGTCGGTTGGATGCTCGGTTGTGGTTTGGGCTTTGGCAAAGTGTTGGTTTGTTGTGTGTTTCCTTTGGGATTCGAGCCCGAGCCTTTAGTGTTGCTTTGGGAGTTGGATTTAAGTGAGTTTGATTTATTGGAAAAGATTGCTTCGGTCGGGTCTCGAAGGAGGAAGCTGGAAATGGGATTTTGAGGTTTTAAAGTGGATAAGGATGGAAAATGGAATTAAAAATCCCATTTTTCCTTTTTTTCCCATTTTCCTTTTATTTCTCTTTTTCTTTTCTTTTTCCCAAAATGCAACTTTCTCTCTCCTTCTCTCTCTCTCTCCGAGCACCCCCACCTAGCCCAGCCCCTAGCCATGGCTCGCCCGACCCGGCCGTGCGACCTTGGCTCGCCCACGCCCACCACCGGCCCAGCCAGCGTCGCGAGCCAGCCGCTCGAGCTCGCCAGCGCCGCGCGCCCCCCCGCCGCCAGCCGGCGTCGTCGCGCGCCCTCGCCAGCGTCGCCCGGCCAGCAGCGCCGCCGCCGCCTGGTCCGTGTCGCCAGTGCGCCTTCGTGCTGAAGCCGCGCGCAGATCGTGTCGCGCGTCGCGTCGCCGAAGCCGCCAACTTTTGATCGCCTGTCCACAGAAGCGCGTCGTCGCGCCGCGCGCTTCGCCTCCCTGCTGCTGCTCGCCGCCAGCGTTCGCGCGCCCAATGCAAAACGATGCGCCCGCGCACGACAGCAGCGCCAGCCCGTGTCGTGTCAGCTGCGCGCCCAGCACCGTGTCGGCTCGCCCAGTAGCCGTGTCAGTCAGCGCCGCCGCCGGCCCACGAGCCTATTCAACCAACGCCCGACCACTGCGCCCAGCGCCAAACCTGCGCCCAGCCAGCGCTGTCAGCGCCAATTTCTTTGCCTAGCCCGTGTCTTGCCCGGCTCGTTCGAGTGTCAGCCGTGCCTCGTGAGTTGCTCCCGAGCTGAGTTCGAGTGTATTTAGGGCTATTTTATGATTATTCATGTTTTGCTTGGCTCGTTATAGGTTGCTCGGGTTCGATCGCAGTTATTTTATTGTGTGTTGTTGCCTTCCAACCAAGTAAGGATTTCTTCTGGAGTTGTGTGGGCCTGCGATATTGTCATGATTTTGCCTTGCTTGTTTTGCCGATCGTTATGAGCATGATAATAATAGAGCGACTTTGATTGATTTCGCTAGCATGTTTGCTTGATATTACATGTTAGTGCCATGCTAGGTTTGTTCTGCCAGCATGCTTGTGATTCCTGCTTAAGCTCGTAGTATCATGCTAGGTAGTGTGATTGATGTCGGTCTTTGCTTGCTAGTCAGGAATCATTGCTTTTACTCTGTACTCTTAGATAGAGTTGTAGGGTTTGTCATCATCCAGAGGCTGAGAGCGGACATAACGTATCTTGTCCCCACCGGTCGGGAGCAAAGCGAAGCATTGCTTGAGAGGTTGAGAGCGATATAACGTACTTTGTCCCCGGTGGTGGATATTGAGCAAAGCATAACATACCTTGCTTTTTCTCCCCCTTCCCGCAGACCAATGAGACTTAGCTACCTCATTGGCCTAAGCATAGTTTGTAGCCTGCTAGAGCGGAACCCTGCCACGGTGTAAGCCTGCCTTGGCCGGTTCTTAGCTTCAGGTCGGTGGACCAGTGCCGCAGATGAGCGCCGAGGGCCTCGCGCCATCGTGTGATCGGTGACACCGCTTCCAAGTTTTAGGCATGCGTGCTGCCCGAGAGTAGTTTGCCCTTAGGCCCCGGCATTTACGCCGGTTGCGAGAAGAGCATGCGGTGTGCGTGCACACGCAGCGTTAGATGCTGGATCGGAGAGCTCCTTCCGGGCTAATGTTCGTGAGTACACCATTCCTTCCGCTTTAGAGCCGGACTTCGGTACTCTCCGATAGTCCGGATCTATTAGCAAGGGTAAGAGGCCCTTGAGGACATCCTTGGGATCGGTTTTTGAGCTGATCAATTTAGCTAAGGGAGAAAGACCCTCAGAGATGTCCCGGGATTGGTTATGAGAGCCAATCATTAGGCCGAAAGTAGGAGACTTCCGATGACTCGATCTTTCTTTTAAGCTCGTTGAGCTATGGTCCGTGTTGGTAGTTGTTTGCTTGCATGCTTTGGTTCTAGATGATTGATTATATCGTATTGTACCCCGGTTGGGGATTCTTACTTGAGTAATTCGTTACTCACCCTTACTTATCTTTCAGGGTAACCATGGCGCGAGGCGTGATGGTCGAGGAGGAGCTGTGATCATGGAAACCCGTTGTTCAACTCTCGAGATTTATGTTTATGATTTAAATGTTCTCTGAATGCATGTAGTTTGGGCACGGAGCCCTAGGGTGTTTTCTAAATGTATTTCCGGATTCTAGCATTGTTGTAAATATTGTAAGCTTGTATGATTTAAATAAATCTCTGATCAGAGTATGTTTTGGAAATGTATTTGCCTTGAAACAGGTGCTTGGAAACAGGGACAGGTTTCAGGAATTGTTGTTGATTTTTAAATGGATGGTTTTATGTTTTAGTTTTTACTTAGAATCCGAACACCGTCTTGCAAATTTTCTGTAGATTTGAATGCATGCATTGAGGTAACGGCCTATTTAGAACCCCATTCGGGTCGGGTCGTTACAGGTCGTCCTCGCCTGATTGCTCGCACGCCAGGAGGCCCTCTCCGGCGCCCGCGCGCCTTCGCTCCGAGCTGATCGCCCGCGCGCCTTCGCTCCAAGCTGATCGCCCGCACGCCCAGACGCTCGCCCGCGCGCGCACGTCCGTGCCGTACCTTGCCTACCGTGCGCGCAGCCGCGCCCCAGCGCCCATCCGCCCGCAGCAATGAGCCCAAGATCGCACGGCCGCGCGGCAGCAGGTGCCCGACCTGCCGTGGTGCAAAGATGCCAAGAACTCCAAGTTCGTGTCGCCGTGCCGCGTGAGTGCCCCGAGTCGAGCTTGCTGTTCTATTGTTTTTTTTAGACGTTTTAGATGTTGATTATTATTGGTTTGCTAGGTTCCCGCTCGCTAGCTCGGTATTGTTCCGCAGCTTAGGATTTGTGTGTAGAAGCCTCCCGACCAAGGTAAGGATTTCTTACAGGAGTTGTGTGGGCCTGCGCGTATATTTGTGATTGTTGTTTTGTATGCTGTGTATGATTATTAGCATGTTTAGCCCTAGGTGCTCGTTACGAGTTCTGATCGCATGAACTCTTGTATTGTTTCTCATGTTAGCCCATGCTAGGTTGTTCCATTCTCGCATGTTCGATATCTGTTCTTGCTTCGTAGTATCATGCTAGGTTCCTTGTATCTGTGAGAGCACGTATTGGATCGCATTGAATGAATTGTTATTATTGCTATGGTTTAGAGTTCGTAGGTAGCATCATCCGGGCGGATGCATAACGTAACTTGCATCCTCGACAGGGGCGTGCGAGATGGTACTCTGTCACTCGATCCCGTTAGGGTTTAGCTAACCCTAACGGTGGCCCCCGCAATCTTGGGTGAGGGTGGCGATCATTAAATGCCCCAAATGGTCGGGATGATGACTTGGCATTGCCTCGTCCCGGCGATCGGCACGTCCTCGGCGTGTTCGGTGTGAGCCCTTGATTGCCACTGTTAAGGCAAGGACCGCTTCTTGGTGTAAGCCTACCACGACCGGTTCCTTAGCCTCAAAGCGATGGTACAGTGACATAGTTCACGTGTCCAGTGTCTGTATGACCCGACCGAATGGGGCTCTAAATGGGCCCTTACCTCAATGCATGCATACAAATCAACATACTAGAATTTGCAATAGGGCTGTTTCTGATTCTAAGTAAAACCAAAAAACCGGCAAGAGTTCATTTAAAAGTCAATACAAAATTCTTGAAACTCATCCCTGTTTCCAAGCACTGCTCCAAGACAAATACATTTCCAAAACTTACTCGATCGATCAGAGATTTATTAAAATCATACAACTTTACTACATTTACAACAATGCTAGAATCCGGAAATACATTCATAAAACAACCTAGGGGCTCCGTGCCCAACTACATGCATTCAGAGGACATTTAAAACATAAACATAAATCTCGAGTTGAACAACGGGTTTCCATGATCACGCCTCCTCCTCCACCATCCCGCCTCGCGCCATGGTTTCTGAAAGATAAGTAAGGGTGAGTAACGAATTACTCAAGAAGAATCTCCAACCGGGGTACAATACGATATAATCAATCATCTAGTACCAAAGCATGCAAGCAAACAACTACCAACACGCATCATAGCTCAACGAGCTTACAAAGAAAGATCTGGAGCCATCGGAAGTCTCCTACTTCCGGCCTAATGATTGGTTATCCTAACCAATCCTCGGACATCTCCGAGGGTCTTTCTCCTCACCCAAATTGATCACTCAAAAACCGATCCCAAGGATGTCCTCAAGGGCCTCTTACCCTTGCTAACTGGACTTACGGGAGAGTACCCGAAGTCGCTCTAACGGAAGGAATGGTGTACTCACGAACATTAGCCCGGAAGGAGCTCTCCGATCCGGCATCTAACGCGTGTGCGCGCGACACCGCATGCTCTTCTCGCAACCGGCGTAAATGCGGGGCCTAAGGGCAAACTACGCGGGCCGTGCACGCATGCCTAAGACTCGAAGCGGTGTCACCGATCACGATGAGCGCGAGGCCCTCGGCGCTCATCTGTGCGCACCGTCCACCGACTGCTAAGAATCGCCAAGGCGAGCTTACACCGTGGCGGTTCCGCTCTAGCAGTTACAAACTAGGCTATGCCGAAGTGGGTAGCTAATTCCACAACCGGTGGTCGGGCGGGGTAGCAAGATACGTTATGCTGCGCACACTTTATTCCCGACTGAGCTAAATCCACCTTAGTGACCGGGGAAGCAAGATACGTTATGCGCCGCGCACACTACTCCCGATCGGTGGGGACAAAGTACGTTATGTCCGCTCACCTGGGATGATGACAAACCCTACAACTCTATCTAAGAGTACAGAGCAAAAGCAATGATTCCCGGCTAGCAAGCAAAGACCGACATCAATCACACTACCTAGCATGATACTACGAGCTTAGCGGAATCATAAGCATGCCGTGAAACAAACCTAGCATGGCACTAACATGTAATATCAAGCAAACATGCTAGCGCGTAAAAATCAATCAAAGCTCGCTCTATTATTATCATGCTCATAACAATCGAAGAAACAAGCAAGGCAAAATCATGACAATATCGCAGGCCCCACACAACTCGGTAAGAAATCCTTACCTGGTCGGAAGGCAACAACACACAATAAATTAACTGCGATCGAACCCGAGCAACCTATATCGAGCCAAACAAAAACATCAATAATCATAAAATAGCCCTAAATACACTAAAATAAACAGGGCTCGGCTCGGGAGCAACTCACGAGGCGCGGCTGACACTCGAACGAGCCGGCTGCACGGGCTAGGCAGCCAAAAGGGGTCGGCCGGGCGCTGGGCCGCGCAGGGCGCGGCTGGGCGCGCTGCACGCGCGCTGGCGCTGCCGGGCGCGAGCCGCGCGAGGGGCGCTGGGCCGCACGCGACAGCGCACTGGCGCGCGGGCGCGAGCTTGCTTGCTCGGTGGGCACCGCGCGCGCGCGCGCTCAGCACCAGAGACGGCAGCGCGCGCGCGCGAGCGACACGACGCGGGGCGCGGATCTCGCGCCGGGACGCTGCGATCGAGCGAGCGGAGGCGGCTTGGCGACGCGACGCGACATCTGCGGCTCGCACAAAGGCGCACCGGGCGACACGGACCAGGGCAGGGCGAGGGCGCGCGAGCTGGGCGACGCTAGGCGAGGGCGCGCGATGCTCGGGCTGGGCGAGGCAGGGCGCGCGGCGCTCAGCGAGCTGGCTGGCTGGCTCGAGGCTGGGCTCGGGCTAGCTGGGCATGGGCGAGCCAAGGTCAGACGGGGCCGGGGCAAGGCGAGCCATGGCTAGGGGCTGGGCTAGGTGGGGGTGCTCGGGGAGAGAGAGAGAGAAGGAGAGAGAAAGATGCATTTTGGGGAAAAAAAGAAAAGAAAAAGAGAAATAAAAAGGAAAATGGGAAAAAAGGGAAAAATGGGATTTTTAATTCCATTTTCCATCCTTATCCACTTAAAACCTCAAAATCCCATTTCCCGGCTTCCTCCTTCGAGACCCAATCAAAGAAAATCTTTTCCAATCAATCAAACTCACTTAAATCCAACTCCCAAAGCAACACTAAAGGCTCGGGCTCGAATCCCAAAAGAAACACCCAAACAACCATCACTTTGCCAAAACTCAAAACCACAACCGAACTTCCAAACGACTAGCCCAAACACCTCGGGACTCGCAGCCAACAACAAACAAGCCTCAACAAAGGCAAGGAGCTACCTCGAAGCCTGGAAGACCACAAATCCGGCCGGAGAGCCAAAAGACCAAAATACCCCCAAGGGGCAAAACCGCTCTAATGACCCAACCAACAACCGAATCTTGACCCGAAGGCACCTCAGCGGAAATCGAATAGGAAATCATCATTACAATACTCCTCCTTATAAGACTTTCGTCCTCGAAAGTCCTAAGACGAAACACTCGGGAAAACTCCACCGATCCAAATAACCGACTTCTCGGCCAACAACACTAGCCCTCTTCGAGAACCAAAACTCTCTTGGGTTCTCAAAACTCAAGGCCACAATGCCATCCATCTTCGGGGGCATACATCGAACTCCAAGGGAACAGACGGCAAACCACGTCCTCAAGTCGCACCAACTCTAAAACGGTGCTACTCTCAGCAATCTCGAGGACTGGCCACAAGCTATGAAGCTCTACACCACGCACTGGCGAAACTCCTCTGGAACTCACAACTAACAACAAACAAACTCAACCCTTCAACAAATCGGCCAAACAACCCGAACCTTCCAGATTCCGAAACCAAACGGCCGAAAGCAAACTTTTCCATGCAAATCTACTAGCAATCGCCAAAGAAAACACTCGCCGAGCAAGGAAACCACCAAAATTCCTCTCAAGGAAAACTCGGGTGCAAGGACTAAACCATCACGCAGACTCTCTACGGCACAACACCTTGAGGAAAATGCTCAACGGCTTTACCAACCAAAGCCACGGCACCTCTGTGCCAACTCACTCAAACGGCTCTGCTACTCCAACTGCGAGCGCACAACAACAAGGAACAAAGCCCGAGAAGGGCTTGCTCAGCAGAACTCAACCCAAACTTATAACGAGCGACACTCGCCTCCAAGCTACCTCTCAACTCTTAAAATCCAACCTGCTACTCAAAAGACTTCTCCTTTAAGCTTAAGCCTAACTCAACTTCCAACCAGAAGCTCCACTCCCGAAACCTCACAAGGAAAACGGATAACGACGACCTCAAAGCTTAATCCTAAGCCACACGATTCCGCAAGACTACCTCGAAGCTAACACTGAGGTGACATCCATGGAGCAACTCAACCACCACGAGACTAGGGGAAGGGAAATCTTCAATCCCCAAAAAAACCAACAACTTGCCGAAAACAACTCTTCTTGGTGGCCACCACCCTTGCGGGGACAAACAACTCTTGCTTGCTAACAACACAATGCGAGGGACCCTCTCATTTGGTGTGACCATTGCGCTACTCCGACCAACTACACAACTCGGAGCTAAGTGACTCCTACAAAAACAGAAACGAATTTCCCGAAGAAGCAACTCGAAGGGCAACGGACTTCACACAAGCTCGCCGACTAGCTCAAACCCAAGGCAACAACAACCAACTCTCTTGGAAGCAACACCCAAGGGAAAACTCAACCAATCAGAACACCAACCCAAAACTAACAGAACTTACTCAACTGCCGAGGGAGGGGTCAACTCCCAAAACTATCCTGACTAGGAAACACGACCTCAGGGCAACGCCTTCCAGCTAGAACCGAACTAGCACTCGAAATAACAAGAGAACCAAATCTTGGCCAAACACTCACAAGAGGAAAAACAACCTTTACTGCAGCCTCTAGAACACCATCCAAGAATCCGCTTAACTGAACAAACGACTACTTCCAAGTAGCCAACAAATCTTTCCCTCTTGCTAGCACCACTACCATCAATTCCAAGACCAAAGGAGTAACCTGACAACTCCCCGAAGGAAATGGCTCTTACAAACAGACAACCAAAGGACAGAGAGCTCCACATACGCTCACTGTCTTGCTCCACTAGAGCAACAACATCTACATCTCACGGGGCAACAACAAGGGCAACTCAACATCCTGGAACAGGAAAACAACCAACTGGGCACGAACCATTCGTCCCACGAGCAAAGCAAATCACTAGCAGCTCCAAACCACACCTTGGTCAACACCAAGCATCAACTTGCCACCACACCGGAACCAATCCGGACTTTACTCCAAACAAACACTAGCTTGCTAGTCTACCAAGACTGCTAGCAACTTAACCGAGGCTACAAACTACACGGCTCCAGCTTGCCAACTGAAACTCACTACCTGGGCCTGACTGAGCTTTGGAGAGGCTCTCCACAACCTAGGGATCCTCCGATCACCCTCCGACACATACGGCCGACAAACGAGCTAACAGCCAAATGCCTGAACAGGCACAACTCTCTCCAGCATCTCAACCATGCAGGCCAACTCCAATTCCTTGGGAACCTAGAGGACCCGAAACGCTACCGAATGCGTCATCCTCCTACTCAAACATCAGCCTCTCAACAAGGCTTCTACCCAAGGAAAGGATCCAAACAACATTCTTAGCCAAGGCGATCAGAAACTGCGCGGCTTTGCTACCACACACACTCTGCTCGGTTTCAATCAACTCCAACCGAAGAAACACCCAAAAGTTCCAACTCCACACGATGCTCAAAGCTGAGGCAACCTTGCTCTACCAAAAGCATAACCATGCCACACCGAACTTACTTTATACCAAGCCTCTACCAAGGGTGCTTACCCATAAGGCATCCAAATCCTCTCGCAAGGCATCAGCTCATCTCGCCTCAAAAGCATCCAACTCGCCTCATGGCATCCAACTCGCCTCATAGGCATCCAGCTCATCTCATGAGCATCCAACTCAGGGTCCCTCTACTGGACCAAACTCGCATCTACGATGCTCAACTCTCCTTAGATAAAGGCACTCGAAGGTAGTTGACCGTACTACCAACCACAAGAAAACTCTTGGCCTTAACACTAGCGCGAGGCTCAAGCGCACCAACACTTACCAACCAATCTGCTGACTTACTCAACCTCCAGAAACACTAGGAAGAGGCTCCGGCTCCTCTCGAGCATCCTTTCGCTTGTAGTCCATCGACTACCACTGAACTAGCCCTCTGGCACGACCTAACCGGGTGCAACTGCCATAAACAGATCCAAGGCTAAAGGAGTGCGCTGAACTCCGAACGGCATAGAACCATCTGTTATGCCCAAGCCAAACTCAAGCCTGAACTAGACTTAGTGCCAAAGTGGCACACCAACCAATGCACCTCAAGTGCTACTACTACCAAATCCACATCTGAGGAAGTCGGGTCATTAAACAACAAAGAGCTTTCAAGGGAGCAAAGATGACCCTTCATCTGCCTCAAGCCACTAACACGGCAACTTGCCAAACAATCGGGCGACTGGTGGAGACTCTGCTAGTCCACCTCTCTCAAGGGACTACCACCACCATCCGATGAACCAAATAAAGACAGAACGGCACACCTCGGCCTCTGAGCAAAGGGGCATCCCACACACGGATGCTAAACTCAAACTGGCCAACTACTTTACTACTAGCGGTAGGACTTTACTAAAACATCGAGCTCTCACAGGCATCCATTTGCCAAATCGGGCGGCTCCATCAACGCCAACCAACTCATCTGAATAAACTCTGCTGATCATGCCCTCCCGGAACCTCTGCGGGGCTACAAGAGCTACCGAGGGGAATGCTGAAAACAAACTCTGCCACCACCGGGCTATCTGTGCCCGGGACTCCTCACTACGCGCTACAAATCGCGCTGGGGTCTCCGCCTCGATAGCTAAAGACACGCCATCAAATCTCTCATGGCTGGAGCACACTCTGCTCAAGGAGTCTCACCTGAGGCGCTGCTAGCCTCTACCCCCTCCTCTAGGCAACTCAACTGCCGGGGCCAAATCTGGCATGCGGGCCTAACAACCCTGGACGCGGCCTCAACATCAACACGATCGGTCCAACTCCTCGGTCGAACATGCCAAGCGTCCTGCTCCTCTGGGTGCGATCAACATACTGGCGATCTGCACGAAGCACCTCCACCCTCTCACTAGGGGAAAAGCAGCAACTGGGCCACACATGGCCAACGGGAGTCTAAGCTCTACCTCCCTCGGGGACGACGTCCCAGGGGCATCCGAATCTATCTGGATACCTCAACAAGCTGCTAAACAAACTGCTCGCGATCTGCGAAAAGTTGGCATGATGGCTCACTAAGCCCAAACCAACAACGAGTCGAAACTCGCTTCGTCTCCGCTACACAACACAAGGCATAAAAGCTAGATGAAAAGTATTGTAAATCTTACCCTTTTCTTTAAAACAGTAACTTAGGCGTACCTGATGACTGTCGGAGTGCTGATGATCATGGAAAAACGACCTACAACAAAAGGTCGAGTCTCTGAGAATCTATGACTCTAAGTTCGATACCAACCTGTGAGACCCGACCAGAATGGGGCTCTAAATGGGCCCTTACCTCAATGCATGCATACAAATCAACATACTAGAATTTGCAATAGGGCTTTTGTTTGATTCTAAGTAAAAACCAAAAACCGGCAAGAGTTCATTTAAAAGTCAATACAAAATTCTTGAAACTGTCCCTGTTTCCAAGCACTGCTCCAAGACAAATACATTTCCAAAACTTACTCTGATCAGAGATTTATTAAAATCATACAACTTTACTACATTTACAACAATGCTAGAATCCGGAAATACATTCATAAAACAACCTAGGGCTCCGTGCCCAACTACATGCATTCAGAGGACATTTAAAACATAAACATAAATCTCAGAGTTGAACAACGGGTTTCCATGATCACAGCTCCTCCTCCAGCCATCCTGCCTCGCGCCATGGTTTCCTGAAAGATAAGTAAGGGTGAGTAACGAATTACTCAGTAAGAATCCCCAACCGGGGTACAATACGATATAATCAATCATCTAGTACCAAAGCATGCAAGCAAACAGCTACCAACACAGATCATAGCTCAACGAGCTTACAAAGAAAGATCTGGAGCCATCGGAAGTCTCCTACTTCCGGCCTAATGATTGGTTATCCTAACCAATCCTGGGACATCTCTGAGGGTCTTTCTCCCTCAGCCAAATTGATCAGCTCAAAAACCGATCCCAAGGATGTCCTCAAGGGCCTCTTACCCTTGCTAATCTGGACTTACGGGAGAGTACCCGAAGTCAGGCTCTAACGGAAGGAATGGTGTACTCACGAACATTAGCCCGGAAGGAGCTCTCCGATCCGGCATCTAACGCGCGTGTGCGCGCACACCGCATGCTCTTCTCGCAACCGGCGTAAATGCGGGGCCTAAGGGCAAACTACGCGGGCAGTGCGCATGCCTAAGACTCCGGAAGCGGTGTCACGATCACGAGCGCGAGGCCCTCGGCGCTCATCATGCGCGCACAGGTCCACCGACACGAAGCTAAGAATCGCCAAGGCGGGCTTACACCGTGGCGGGGTTCCGCTCTAGCGGGCTACAAACTAGGCTATGCCGAAGTGGGTAGCTAATTCCACAACCGGTGGTGGGGGCGGGGTAGCAAGATACGTTATCTTTGCGCACACTTTATTCCCGACTGAGCTAAATCCACCTTAGTGACCGGGGAAGCAAGATACGTTATGCGTCGCACACTACTCCCGATCGGTGGGGACAAAGTACGTTATGTCCGCTCGACCTGCGGATGATGACAAACCCTACAACTCTATCTAAGAGTACAGAGCAAAAAGCAATGATTCTGGCTAGCAAGCAAAGACCGACATCAATCACACTACCTAGCATGATACTACGAGCTTAGCGGGAATCATAAGCATGCCGTGAACAAACCTAGCATGGCACTAACATGTAATATCAAGCAAACATGCTAGCGAAAAAATCAATCAAAGCCGCTCTATTATTATCATGCTCATAACAATCGGCAAACAAGCAAGGCAAAATCATGACAATATCGCAGGCCCACACAACTCCGGTAAAGAAATCCTTACAGTGGAAGGCAACAACACACAATAAATTAAGCTGCGATCGAACCCGAGCAACCTATATCGAGCCAAACAAAAACATCAATAATCATAAAATAGCCCTAAATACACTAAAATAAACAGGGCTCGGCTCGAGGAGCAACTCACGAGGCGCGGCCGACACTCGAACGCAGCCAGTTTGCACAGACTAGCTAGGCGACCAAAGAGGCTGGCCTGGGCGCCCGGGGCCGCAGGGGCGCGCAGGGCGCGCTACTGGCACGGCGCTGGCGCGAGCCGCTGCGCGAGGGGCGCTGGTCGCACGCGACAGATAGCTGGCGCGCGCGGGCGCGGAGCTTGCTCGGCCGAGCACCCTTGTGGCCTTGCGCGGCTCAACAGAGAGAGACAGCGCGGGCGCGCGCGCGACGACGACGCGGGCGCGAGATCTGGGCGCTGGGACGCTTGATCGAGCGGCGCGAGGCTTGGCGACGCGACGCGACATCGCGGCGCGGCTTTCGGCACAATCTTGGTAGGCGACGACGACGGACGCGGCGGCGGCGCGCGCGCGGGCGACGCTAAGCGGCGCGCGCGATGCTCGGGCCGGGCGAGGCGGCGCGCGGGGCGCTGGGCGAGCTCGGGCCGCTCTGGCGGCGCTGGCTCGGGCTAGGCTGGCGTGGCGAGCCAAGGTCGCACGGCTGGGTGGGGCGAGCCATGGCTAGGGGCTGGGCTAGGTGGGGGTGCTCGGGGAGAGAGAGAGAGAAGGAGAGAGAAAGATGCATTTTGGGGAAAAAAAGAAAAGAAAAAGAGAAATAAAAAGGAAAATGGGAAAAAAGGGAAAAATGGGATTTTTAATTCCATTTTCCATCCTTATCCACTTAAAACCTCAAAATCCCATTTCCCGGCTTCCTCCTTCGAGACCCGATCAAAGAAAATCTTTTCCAATCAATCAAACTCACTTAAATCCAACTCCCAAAGCAACACTAAAGGCTCGGGCTCGAATCCCAAAAGAAACACCCAAACAACCATCACTTTGCCAAAACTCAAAACCACAACCGAACTTCCAAACGACTAGCCCAAACACCTCGGGACTCGCAGACCAACAACAAACAAGCCTCAACAAAGGCGGGAGCTACCTCGAAGCCACGAAGACCACAAATCCTGCCCCGGAGAGCCAAAGACCAAAATACCCCCAAGGGGCAAAACCGCTCTAATGACCCAACCAACAACCGAATCTTGACCCGAAGGCACCTCGAAAACTGGAATAGGAAACTGGGCTGTTACAAGGTCTCACACCCCTATGTCAGTGACACCGATCCAGAGATTTAGTTAGGCATGGTGACTGGACCTAGGCAGCTTGCCACTAGACCCGGCACCCCCCAGAGTTTGCGGTAGCATGCGGTGCGCGCTTACGCTCATTACGGCGCCGGCCGGGAGAGCTCCTCGGGATCTTGAGCGAGTGCACCTTTCGTATCGGCGATGAGAGCGGTGGGCGGGACTTGTTTCCGTATAGGGCGTATAGTGTGTTGTGGTATTTCCGGACTAAGACCACGAGTTGGCATCCGAGGTCCAAGTGTGGACTTAGCTATGTGCTCCGCTCTGTGTTTATATTCATAGCTTGCATACATTCTTCTAGATGATCATGTATATCGTATTGTACCCGGTTGGGGATTCTTCTTGAGTAATTCGTTACTCACCCTTATTTTGTGGTTTTCCACAGTAACCAAGGCGCGAGACAGGATGGTGAAGGAGGAGGCGTGATCATGGAATCCTATTGTCATCTCTGACGTTTCTTATGTTATGACTCTTATCGTTATTTTTCCCCGAATGCATGTGGCGGACACGAGAGCCTAGGATGTTTTCTCAATGAATTGTGGATTCCAGCTTTGTTGAATTTGAGGATGTTTTAAATGTTTTTAATAAAATCTCCGATCGAGAGTAAATCGTTGGAAATGTATTTGTCTCAGTAAACAGTGCTTGGAGACAGGGACGAGTTTTGATGAGACTTTATCGTTCAATGAATCTTGAATGTTTTGTTTTTAATGGGAATCCGAAAACTTTATTTGCATTTTGTCTTTTACTTTGAATACATGCATTGGGGTAAAGGCCTATTTAGAGCCCCTTTTTGGGTCGGGTCTTTACAGAGGCTGCACGCTGGATAGGCGCCGTGAGCGGTGTCGTGCGCATGGACAGCGCTAGGGCGCGACGCGAGCGAGGAGCACGCGCGCGAGGGAGGGACGCGATGCATGCCCATGCCACTACGCGACGGGCGATTTGGGCGACTGCGACGGAGTTGGTGCGCGCGACAGCACCGCAGCGCGTGGGGCGGTCGGGCGTCGCGGCAGGGTCGTCTGGTCAATCTGGGCAGCCTGGGCTGCGATCTAAGGTCGTCAGGCGTTTGGACAACTTCTTTTTGGCGCCTAGCTGGCCGGCTGCTCATTTGGGCTTCTTTGCTCGGTCGGGACGACGCACGAACTATGGGGCTGCAAGGGGAGAAGGAACTCGACTTGGAAGCTAGGGAGAAAAAGTTTGGGCGGCCATGGAGTTTGGAGAAGAAGAACAAAAAAAACCTAATTTCTTTTTCATTTAACCAAATGCACCCAAACTCCAAAGATCCAAGGGTAACTAAGATATGACGCAGAAAGAGTAACAATAACACCTGGTGGCTCACTTGGCAAGGCTCTCCTCTAGCACACAAGGCCACCCTCGCTCGAACCCCGGCTGCAACACAATTTTCCTTTATGTTAACTTTTGCATCTATCCTTGCTCAAACCCATCCACAAAGCCTAAAAAACCTACATAAACCCATCCAATAATTTTAGCAACTGGAAAAAGACATAAACGGCCCTGACGGCCTGACCAAATTACCAAAATACCCCTAGGGCATACCTGGATGTAAGGACCCGACCTGGAATACGGTCCTAAACCTAGGTCCTCACTCAGGATGCAAGTTAAATGTTTCAACAAGCGGTTTAGTGCTCATAGTTAAAACTTTTTCAAAACATTTGGAAACGGGGAACACTTAAAACATAACGAACAATTTTCATAAGCAAATCCAATCAAGGTAAAAAAAGCTGCGATATTTAAAAAGAACATTCAAAACAGTTTAAACAACTTTAACATCATTCCCCTAGGACTCATGTCCATCTACATCTTGAATAAATAAATGCAAACAATAAACGCAGCAGTCTTTGGTGGCCCCCATGATCAAACAGCTCCCTCCACTAGCCATCCTGGTGTTGTCCCAAGTTACCAGGTGGAAAAACCACAGAAATAAGGGTGAGTATAAACATACTCAGTAAGAATCCCCAACCGGGGTACAATACGATACATCAGACATCTAGCACCCTAGTATACATGCAAATAAAACAATGACTTAGAGCAAAACGGTTGAATTAGGCTATGAGCTACTTCTAGAGCGAGCCTATTCAAGGGCTTTCATCTACTGCCTATCCTAGGTTCTACACTTGGATGCCCTTCGGGCCTTACAAAACCTAGGACTCAGTGATGCCCAGTGGGGTCTTACACACCTAGGATGCCCATCGAGTCTTACACCTCCAACTCGGTGATGCCCATCGGGACTTACACACCTAGGATGCCCATCGGGTCTTACACCTCCAACTCGGTGATGCCCATCGGGACTTACACACCTAGGATGCCCATCGGTCTTACAACTCCAACTCGGTGATGCCCATCGTGACTTACACACCTAGGATGCCCATCGGTCTTACACCTCCAACTCGGTGATGCCCATCGAGGACTTACACACCTAGGATGCCCATCGGTCTTACACCTCCAACTCGGTGATGCCCATCGTGACTTAGACACCTAGGATGCCCATCGGTCTTACACCTCCAACTCGGTGATGCCCATCGAGGACTTACACACCTAGGATGCCCATCGTGGTCTTACACCTCCAACTCGGTGATGCCCATCGGGACTTACACACCTAGGATGCCCATCGGGTCTTACACCTCCAACTCGGTGATGCCCATCGGGGACTTACACACCTAGGATGCCCATCGGGTCTTACACCTCTAACTCGGTGATGCCCATCGAGGACTTACACACCTAGGATGCCCATCGTGTCTTACACCTCCAACTCGGTGATGCCCATCGGGGACTTACACACCTAGGATGCCCATCGGTCTTACACCTCCGGATGTCCATCGGGGTCTTACCCGAGGGGACCTAAACTAGTTACCCCTACGATCTTCTACACTATACATCACCGCCTATGCCTGCACGGACCCTAACAGATAAAATAGAACAGGTATGCCAAGATAATTAAACCCCTTGCATGGAACTAACAGAATATATCGGGGACACAAGAGCAACACGATATGGAAGCAAGAGAAAACATGTAACCTACCCACTGGAAATTTCATACAATCACAAGACATGGCATGCTTTGAAGAACAAACCTAGCATGGCACTAACATGAACAACAAGCAACATGCTAGCAAGATTTCAAACACAAGTTTGTTCAATAGCTAACATACTCATAACAACAACCAAGCATACAAGGCACAATCATGATAGCATCGCAGGTCCACACAACCACGGTAAAAATCCTTACACGAAACGAGTAGGAATAACTTTCACAATCAAATAGTGACCCTCGAGCTTTAAAGCGAAACCGAGCAACCTAAGCATTTTAAAAGCATCCTAAATAAATATACAAAGCATGACAGCACTTAAAAATCTAAAAGGGATAGGTTCGGGAATTACCAACCGAGAAGGCACGGGGTCTCGCAGCAAGAAGCGATTTTGGCGCTTCTGGGCGTACTGGGCGCGCGGCGAGGATATGGGCGCTGGCGCTGGGCTTCGCGCGATCGCGGCAGGCGCATGCGTATTGGCGGCGGCGAACGCGACGAGCCAACGACACGACACGTAAACGCGGAGACGGTCTTTGGCGCGCGGCGCGCGGCGAAGCGGCAGCGTCTGCGCGCGTGCTGAAGCGGCTTTGGTGCGGGAGCAGTGGCGCGCGGCGCGTCTGGGCGACCCGATCTGGTCGGTCTGGCGCGTCTGGGAAGCTCGTGCGGAGCGGCTTGGCTGTCTCGTGCGCTGGCTGACGACGGGCCATTGAAATTTTGCTGCTGCGCGCTGGGTGTAGTTGAGCCGCTGTGCTGTGCGTCTGTCCGAGCAGGCGAGCGGGGTGCGGCTAGGGCGGCTAGGGTTTCTTGGTTAGGTCGGCTAGGAGAGAGAGAGAGAGAGAGAGAGAGAGAGAGATTGCAAAACAAGGGGAAAAGGGATTTTCTTGATTTTCTTTCCTTTTCCCTAATTAAATAGGTCTAAAATCCCTTCCCAAAGCTTCCTCTTTCCAAACCCGGCCGAAGCAAACTTATTTTAAAAATAAAACTCTCTTTTCCTACGAACTCCCCAAGACCATTTAGGGCAAGGGCTCAAAACCCAATGGAAGCACCAAAATTACAATTAATTTTGCCATTTTCTAAAACACCTCCAAACTTCCAATCAACTTGCCCAAACCTCTCGGGTCTTGCAACCAACAACCATTAAGCTTCGACAAAGGTAGGAATGGCCCTGAAATCTTGAAAATCCTCAAAACCACGGCCGGGGGCAAAAGACCAAAATACCCCTAAGGGTTAAAATAGCTCTAACGGCCCATCCGAACATCCGAATAATGACCCGAAATCACCAGGTAATCAAATAGAAAATCGGGCGTTACAATACTCCCTCCTTTTAAGACTTTCGTCCTCGAAAGTCCTAAGACAAAAACAACTCTAGGAAAACTCCACCGATTCTTAACCAACCAAGCTCCGGTTAAGACAACACAAATCCTTCTTGAAACCGAACCCTCTTGGTTTCCCAAAGTCTCCAATCCCAAAAGACACCGAGTCCGCCACAAACTATATCTCAACCAAAACCGAACTAACACTTTGAGCTTGAAGAAATCATGCGATAGCTAGTCGGTGAGTCACACCTCCGACTCGCACCAACTCTCAAACGGTCTCACGACTCTAGGGCTCACTTATCCTGCTAACCCAACTCGTAACGCCTCTCTGGGCGCTACTCTCGAAGACACTCGTGGGCGGGTCACGAGCTCTAAAACTCTACGCCACGCTCCGACGTAACTTCTCTGAATGCTCATAGCCATTTGTTATCAAACAGCCTCGACCCTTCACCATGCTTGACCAAACAAGCCCCGAACCTCCCGTGTTTGAAAACAAAACGGTCTACTCTTACTTCGCAAGTGGCTGCGAAACCCCACTGGTTGCCTACAATCCCTAACGAAATCCAATTCGAACCACCAACTGGTGACTGATCCCTAGGCAACCTTCTCCAACTAGCATGCGTCCACAACACTAAAGCAACCATCTTACGAGAAATCGAAGCACCAAAGCCAAGGGGCACTTTTCTGGTTCACCAAACAGCTACCACCAACACACCAGCTGAAACTTCAGCTACGGCCACCTTTAGAAGACAAGGTCCAGGCACAGGCTCCACTCAGCCAAACTAATATATTGGAGCCCCTCATCGGCCGACAACAACTTTCCAATGCAATCCGATCAGCCACTGGCCTAAGAGATTATCGCGAGACAGAAAACAAATAACATACCTCTCTCGGAAATCTCGAGCGACAAAGAATAATAAAACAACACGCGGCTACTTGCAACACAACACCTCGAGGATAACAACTCAAAGGTTTAACCAACCAATGCCACGGCACGCCTATGCCAACCCCCTCAACTTTGGCTCAACTAAATGCCAACCACGAGCGCCAAGAACAACTAGGAGCAAAGCACGAGAAAGGCTTGCTCTGCGAGAACTCAACTCAAGCTTACAACTAGCGGCTCGCCTCCAAGGACATGCAACTCTCAAGTCCAAGCGGCTAAACGAATGACTTCCTCCTTTTAGCTTAGGCCTAACTCATCTTCCAACCGAAACTCCACAATCGATTGAACCACCAACTTAGAACTAGCGGTATCTATCCAAACACCGAAGGAGGTGCCAACTTTGAAACCTTCCAAACAAGAGCAAGTCCTCGGGGCCACGCCCGCTTGCTCCAACCAAGCTAGCTCTTACAACAACATGGGAACCAACCCTTGGCCAACTACAAGCACCAACAGATAACGGTTTGAAGCCAACGCGGAGGTACTAAAACAACACTAGCTCGTCAACCGACTACAAGCTTTCAAAGAACTCAACCGAGGAACACCGCTGAGTGCGGCCGAGCTCGGTGAGGCTCTCCACAACCTAGGGTTCCTCCGATCACCCTCCGACACACACACGGCCAAAGCGGTCTAACAGGACAATCGGCTACACGGGCACAACTCTCTCTCCAAAGATCTCGACTATGCCGGCGTGCTCGAACTCCTCGAAAGACCAAGAAGACCGAAATACTACATAATGTGTCGCCCTCCAACTCAAGCATCGACCACATCATAGCTTCTACCTGGGGTAGGGATCCGGTCAACACTCTTAGCAATGACGGACAAAAACTACGCGGCTTTGCTACCACCGCCCTTGATTAGTTCCAATCTGAACTCCAACCATCGATCAACAAGAAATTCCTCTACCTGGTCAAAGGCCAACTAGCATAACTTGCCTAAGCAACAACCCCGGCTACAAGCACGGTATCCTTACGATCAAAATTAGGGCACTTGCCAAGAACTAAAGCCCTAACACCAAAAGGATGAAAGACTGGTTTCTCAACACGAACCTTTCGTGGTTCCCAAAACATACCCCAAGGAACGAGCTACACAAGAGTACACTGGCGTGCACAGCTCCAACTTGATTCCTTAAGATCCAACACGAACTCTAACACAAGGTAACCTTTGCCTCCAAAAAGAGCCACAACTAGCAAGGGAGCAACAAGAGTTCAAACCCACTCGGGGTCAACTCACCACGAAACGCCCCATTGGCCAACTCACTCTACAAGAGCATAGCCACACCAAGCTAACAACCATATACCAATGTGTCCACCAAATGTGCTCCGCACAATCCATCCAACACATGGCTCCCACGCTGGACCAACTGTAACAGCCCGGATTTTAGTTAAATATAAAATAAGATTTAAACGATGTTTTTGGAGGACTCGAACCCTCGGCCTCAAAGAGAGATGGGAGTTTGGAATTAATTAAGGAAAATAAATGCTCGAGGCCGACCAGCCAGGGCATTCGTATTGATTCCGACACGGGAGGGACGTCGTCCCAAGCTGATGCTGATGTTAGGCCGCCTACATGCCCTTCTGCTGTGTTGCCCGGTGAGGGCGTGGAGGCAACTCAGCCTCGGGAGGCTGCACCGGGAGTTGCTTTTGTGGAGTCCATGAGGGCTCTTATGGTTGGGTTCTTTGTCGACTGAGGGCCGAGCGCGAGGGTCGAGACGCAGTTCTCGTTAGGCGCATGCAGAGGGAGGAGTCTCGGATTCAGATAGAGCGGTGGCCAAGTTTAGTTCAAAGAGAGGATCACGGTGCCACCATCATCGCCACTCAGCGAGAGCCAATGGTGAACGAGGCCGTTGTGGCGGAAGGTGCTGAGGATTTGGGCAAGTGGCTAAAAGATTTCGTCAAATGGAAGCCGGAGAAGTTTAGTGCCCCGGAGAACCACCGTGGCGGCGGTGGATTGCCGAGCTAGAGTATACTTTTATGGTAATGGCTTGTCTCGAGGTGCAATGAGCTCGATGTGCGACTCATGCGTTAGCCGGAATAGCGCTAAGTGGTGGTGGGATTCCACCTTGAGTGAGAGACGGGCCGGTCTCCCCCTGCCACTTGGGAATTCTTCAAGGCCGAGTTCAAGGCAAAATTTATCGATGAAGAAGCCCAAGAAAAGATGATTGAGTGTTTTTTGAACTGGCGCGGTCCGACCCAATCGAGGTGTATGAGAGGAAGTTTTCGGAATATGGGTACTTCGCACCGCATGATTGATTGCTACTCCCGAGTGAAGATCGGGAAGTTTATTGCGGGTGCGAGGCGCGAGTGTCTCGAGATGTTAGGGCACAGGCCCGAGAGACTTTTGCCAAGGCAAAGGCAAATTGGCAACTATTTATGATGGAAAGTATCCTCCAGCGGGTTGTTAGTGCTTGTGGTGCGAGAAGGCCCCAGTGTACTCGGGTCGGCGTAAGTTTTACGCAGAGGTAATGGACATGGAGGCGGTCGGCGCCGCCGTCGGTACTTATCATGGCGAGAGACCAAAGACCGGATCGTAACCTTGATCACCTCGCCAACGGGGCGTGGGAGGCCGCCACCGTATTGTAGACCACGTGGTAAACGGCATTGGGGGCCGTGTGGTGGTAACCCTAGAGCTTGCTATAATCGTGGCAAGGAGGGGCATCGGGCCCGGCATTGCAACCAGAGAGCGATGGTGGCACAACCAGCTTCAAAAGAAGAAGGAAGAGTATATGCTACGACTCGCCAGAGGTCGAGAGAGCCGGACCACTTGATGGCGTGCACGCTCCTAGTTCTTGAACACCTCGCCTTTGTGTTGTTTGATTCGGGTTCCACCCATTCTTTTGTTTCTCATTTTTTTTGCCGAGCGTGCTTGCATGAATTTAGAGCCTCTATTTTTGAGTTATCTGTCGCTACTCCTCTGGAACTAGTATCTTTGCTAGCTTTGAAGGTAAGGGGCGGTCGGATACAAGTGTCCGGCTGGACTCTGCAGTTACCCTCATAGTGTTAGCTATGAGCGATTTTGATGTGATCCTCGGCATGGATTGGTTAGTGATAACCACGCTATGATTGGTGTCGTTGTAAGGAGGTGGTGTTCAGGCCGCCGGTAGGCCTACCTTTAAATTTCGGGGCACCCAGAGTGGGGTGTGTCCGCCAGGTGATTTCGGCTTAAAGCTCACCGTTTGTTAGCTCGAGGAGCTTGGGGTTTCTTAGCTAAGTTGGTAGGGAGAACCGTGACCAGCTATCTCATCAAACAGTGCCCATAGTGCAAGAGTTTGCGGATGTTTTTCCCGAAGAGTTGCCTAGCTGCCGCCAAGAGGGGGAGGTGGACTTCTCAATAGAGCTTGAGCCGGGGACTCGCCCTATCTCGAAAGCTCCTTATCGCATGGCGCCAGCAGAGCTGAAAGAGTTAAAAGAACAGCTGCAGGAGTTGCTTGACAGAGGATTTAATAGGCCGAGTGTGTCCTCGTGGGGAGCACCCGTGCTGTTTGTTAAGAAAAAGGATGGCTTGATGCGTCTATGCATCGATTACAGGGAACTGAACAAGGTAACCATTAAGAACAAGTACCCGCTGCCTCGTATCGATGACCTGTTTGACCAGCTCCAGGGAGCTTGTGTGTTTTCGAAGATTGACTTGAGGTCGGGCTACCACCAGTTGAGGATTCGGGATGCAGATATTCCTAAGACAGCGTTCAGGTCGAGGTATGGGCATTATGAGTTCGTAGTCATGTCTTTCGGACTGACGAACGCCCCAGCTGCATTCATAGACATGATGGACAGAGTGTTCAAGGCGTTCTTGGACCGCTTTGTCATCGTGTTCATAGACGACATTCTTGTGTACTCCAAGTCTAAGGAGGACCATGCCTCGCACCTAAGGCGATTTTGGCGACCTTGCGCGAGAACAAGCTCTATCACGAAGTTCTCAAAGTGTGACTTTGGCTCGAGGAGGTAGCTTTTTGGGACACGTTGTGTCTAAAGAGGGAGTGGTCAGGACCCTTCAAGGTAGAGGCCGTTAGTTCGTGGGGCGGGCCGACGGCGTATGTCGGAGATTCGTAGCTTCCTCGGGTCCGGCGGATATTACCGACGCTGCTCGTTCAAAATTTTTCCGCTATAGCCGCCCGCTTACTCGATTGACGAGGAAGGGTGTTGATTTCGTTTGGGATAGGAAGTGCGATGAGAGTTTTGCTAAGCTAAAGAGCGGTTTGACGTCTACCGGTGTTGGCGATTCGGAGGAATCGGGGTTTCGTGGTGTACACGATGATGCCAAGAAGTTTGGTTTGGGTTGCGTTTTGATGCAACACGGTAAGGTGATAGCATACGCTTCGTGCGATTGAAACCGCATGCGAGCGAATTACCCGACTCGTGATATGGAGTTGGCGTGATCGTCTTTGCCCTTAAGATTTGGAGGCACTACTTGTATGGGGAAAAGATTCAGATTTTCTCGGATCACCAAAGCCTCAAGTATTTCTTCACTCGAAGGACCTGAACATGAGGCCAGAGGAGGTGGTTGGAACTCGTGAAGGATTACGACTGTGAGATATTGTATCACCACGAAAGGCAAATGTTGTGGCGGATGCACTAAGTAGGAAGACCTCGCATCTAGCGGCGTTGGCAAATCCCAAAAGTATCATAAGGAAAGACCTCGAGAGAGTAGAAATAGCGATGTTGTTAGGGGATGTTACCGCGGTAGTAGCTCGATTGACCATCCAGCCTTTCGGTAAGGCAAAGGATTATTGACGGCCAATTGAATGATCCTAAGTTGAAAAAGTTGTATGAGAGGGTCCAGGCTGATGGTGACTTTGATTTTGAGATATTTGCAGATGGTGGCTTGAGATATAAGGGTCGGCTATGTGTCCCAAATGATGCCGTGTTCGTTCGGAATTGTTGACCGAGGCTCACACCTCGCCTTTTGCATGGCACCCAGGGGGTAACAAGATGTACCAAGATCTTAAGCAGACTTTTTGGTGGATGGGGATGAAGAGAGAGATTGCCCAGTTTGTCAGTCGGTGTCTCACTTGTCAGCAAGTGAAGGCGCCTAAGCGAAACCGAAAGCGGGGTTCTTTGCGATCGCTTCGGGTGCCACAAAGGAAATGGGAGGAAATTACCATGGATTTTATTTCGAGATTGCCCGAGAACCCCTAGAGGATATGCACAATTTGGGTGGTCGTTCATAGGTTGACTAAGTGTGCCCACTTCGTTCCGGCGAGATAAACTACACCGTGGAGCGATGGGCACACTGCCCGTGAGCGAGATAGTGAGGTACCACGGAGTGCCGCTTAAAATTATCTCCGACCGGGATTCCCGTTTTACATCACGGTTTTGGAAGGCCCTTCAGCGAGTTTGAGCACGAGTGCGGCTACAAAGATGACCTTCCACCCACGGTCGATGGCGACCGAGCGGGTTAATCAGATCTTAGAGGATATGTTGCGAGCCTGCGTGTTGGATTTCCACAGCGATTGGGATCGAGACTTGTATTTGATGGAGTTCGCCTACAACAATAGTTTTCATCAACCATTCGGATGGCACCGTTTGAAGCATTGTATGGTAAGCGCTGCGCAGATCCCGGTGATTCAGGAAGAGGTTGAGACAGGCAGGTATTGGGTCCAGAGTTGCTCCAGTTGACCAATGAGGCTGTCCAGAAGATTAGAGCTCGAATGTTGACTGCCCATAGCAGGCAGAAGAGCTACGCCGATGTCAGACATAGAGAGTTGGAGTTTGAGATTGGCCAGCACGCGTTCCTTAAGGTGACTCCGATGCGTGGAGTTCTGAGGTTTGGTAGGAAGGGGAAGCTGAGCCCCAGGTTTGTCGGACCATTCGAGATCCTCGAGAGGATCGGGGCCGTAGCTTACCGGTTAGCATTGCCGCCAGCCTTGGCTGCAGTGCATAGTGTGTTCCCTTCGCATGTCATAGATTTCGAGCCTTTGCAGCTAAACCATGACCTGAGCTTTGAGGAAAAACCCCTAAAGATCTTAGCATTTGAGAAGAAAGTCTTGAGGAACCGAGCTATTGATTTAGTGAAAGTGCAGTGGCGGAATCAGAGAGTCGAGGAAGCTACTTGGGAGTTGGAAGGGGAGATGAAGAGAAATTACCCGGGGTTGTTTTAGTGCAGCAACTTCCGAGGACGGAAGTCCTCCAAGGAGGGAGTATTGTAACAGCCCGGATTTTAGTTAAATATAAAATAAGATTTAAACGATGTTTTTGGAGGAATCGAACCCTCGGCCTCAAAGAGAGATGGGAGTTTGGAATTAATTAAGGAAAATAAATGCGTCAACTTGGGTTTGAAGGAGGGAAGCCTTGGGAAGGGAATTTTAGATTTCCAAGCTTATTTAATTTGAGGAAGAAAGAAAAAGAAAAAAAAAGGAAAACACTCCTCTCGCAAAACCTCTCCCCACACCCACGCCGCCGCGCCCCACCCTCGCTGTCGCACTGCTCCCAGCCTCGCCGTCGCACCGCCCAAGCCGTCGCCGCCGCGACCGATCGACCAGCCGTCGCCGCGCCGTGCGCCCAGTGCCGCTTCGTCGACGCGATCTTGCGCTTCGCCCAGCCACGCCATCGCCGCACCATGCGCCCAGCGCCGCTTGCCGCCGCCGCACGTCGCCCAGGGTCGCTCGACCGACCGCTGCACGTGAGACCGCGTCTCAAAGACACCCACCGTGTGCCGTCCGTCCGTGCCTCAGCGTCGCCCGCACGCCTGCTCCAGCGAGCCCGCTCGCCCGCGCCGGTTCTCGTCCGCACGCGACGCCCCGCTTGGCACCCAACACCGTCTGCGTCCGCGCGCCAAAGACGCTGACCGCGCGTCGTGCACGACCGCCGGCCGTGCCGCACGCCCCGCTGCGCCAGACTTGCCGAGGGCCACGCGCCGCTTCGCCCTTGCTCCAGCGCACCAGCCCCAGCCCGCTGCTGCACCACAGCCAAAGCCGCAGTAGCCTTGGCCGATCGACCGTCCGCGCGCGGCACTTGCCGCTCCAAGCGCCGCCCGCTCGCGCGCCGCCGCCGAGCCCGTGCCTTCTCGGTTGGTTGTCGGGTTCGCTTAGAAGCTCGAGAGTCATCCGTTGATCGTTGGTTCTATTCACTTCAGGTAAGGATTTCTTACCGGGGTTGTGTGGACCCTGCGAGTACTTTGATAGCATGCCATGTGTTGTGTTTGTATGGAATTTCTAGTGGTTAGGTTGCTTGCTCTTTATTGTTCCAGGTGATTTTGTGCTTGAGATTCCTGATATATCCTGTTAGTTATCATGCTAGGAGTTAAATTGTCTCGGCATAACCGTGACCTTGTTATCCTGTTAGTGCCATGCTAGGAATTGGCGGATGATGTATAGTGTAAGAGATTGTAGAGGTAACTAGCGCGTCCCGCTCGGGGAAGGCCTCGATGGACATCCGGAGGTGTAAGACCCCGATGGGCATCCTAGGTGTATAAGTCCCGATGGGCATCACCGAGTTGGAGGTGTAAGACCCGATGGGCATCCTAGGTGTATAAGTCCCGATGGGCATCACCGAGTTGGAGGTGTAAGACCCGATGGGCATCCTAGGTGTATAAGTCCCGATGGGCATCACCGAGTTAGAGGTGTAAGACCCGATGGGCATCCTAGGTGTATAAGTCCCGATGGGCATCACCGAGTTGGAGGTGTAAGACCCGATGGGCATCCTAGGTGTGTAAGTCCCCGATGGGCATCACCGAGTTGGAGGTGTAAGACCCGATGGGCATCCTAGGTGTATAAGTCCCGACGGGCATCACCGAGTTGGAGGTGTAAGACCCGATGGGCATCCTAGGTGTATAAGTCCCGATGGGCATCACCGAGTTGGAGGTGTAAGACCACGATGGGCATCCTAGGTGTATAAGTCTTCGAAGGGCAACACTGAGTTCTAGGTTGTGTAAGCCTCGAATAGGCAAGCCCAAGAGTGACGTTCTGTTGACCCATCTGTTTGCTCTGAGTCATTGCATGGTTGCATGTCCGTGTGCTAAATGATATGTTTTCGTATTGTACCCCGGTTGGGGATTCTTACTGAGTAACTCGTTGCTCACCCTTATTTTCTGTGGTTTTCCACCAGGTAACTTGGGACATCGGCAGGATGGCTAGGAGGAGGCTGCTGGATGATCATGGATAGCTGACTCTGGGATGCATGTTCTTTTATTGTTTTCTTATGATTTAGCATGTAGTGGGACTTGAGTCCCTAGGAAAAGTACTCAAAAACCTATTTTATGTTTCTCGTACCGTTTCCCCTGATTTGTTTTTAAGAAAGTGCTGATCAGTCATCTACCTGTTTATTTTAAATGGAATTATATTTTACTTTGTTTTGAATGTACTTACCTCAAGGATTTAAATTTCAAACTCTGAATGACGTTTTACATTCCTAGACATGCATGCTAAGTAAAGATCTAGGTTAGAGACCGTTTTTTTTTGGGTCGGGTCTTTACACCAACCACGCATCATCGATGCCAACTCTACTCGTACCAAGGAAACTCAAGGGTAGTCGAATCACCCTACCAACAAACTGGCTCACAAGGCCACAACACAAGCGCGAGAACTCGAATGCGCTAGCCCTTAACAACCTACAACATCCTTTGTACCCAACTCTTGGTGACCTTGAAAGCTCTTGCTTTCCCCCGAACGACCTCCCACTTGTAGTCCTTCGACTACCACCGAGCTAGATCTCTTATGCAACCCAAACAGGTGCAACCTCAGAAAAACGGGTACAAGGCTAGTGGGGATGCTATACTCCGGGCGGGCATGGAACCACCTACACCAAAAGTGCCAACTGGCCTGAAACTAGGCCTCCTTCCAAAGCTTGGTGCCAACAGGCACTACATCCTTTACAACACAAACATCCCTTTACGAGCTTTAAGCCCCTCTGGGGGTAGGGAAGGTCACACTCCAGGTGACAGGGCAATGGCGCTCAACACAAGAGTCTCAACACTCGAGTAGACTACTCTCTGACATCACGTCTAACAGACAAGCCAAGGCCCACTCCTGCATCCCACTCGATGCTCAACGAATACTCAGGCCAACCCCCGGGTGGCAGCACCTAGCTCCACACCTGGAACATGCTAACAGAAGGTGCTTCTCACTAATAGCCAGCTAGAAACCACGGACGGATTAGGTCCTGACAAGCAAACTCCACAATACCCCCTGGCTACGAGGGTACTAAAAGAATTGGTCGCAAAACGATGCAGAGACTTGCGGGAGGACAAGATGTCTCTACATCTTTCTCAAAAGCTACTAACTTGGCGGTGGCCAATTCGCCGGGTGGTCGGGTGGAGACCCTCTTGGTCCGCCTCTCACAGGGACTTCCACCACCACACCGCTTTGCATCAAACGGCACGAGCGGCACGCCTCGACCTCTGAACATCAGGTCATCGGTCTCTGAACACCAGGTCATCCCAACACTTGGATGATAAACTCGAACCTGGTCAACCACCTTGCCGCTACCAGCAAGTTCTCTAAAACATCAAGCTCCTCAGGCTTCCACTTGCCAAACTCGGCGGCTCCATCAATGCTAACTAACTCATCAACATAAACCTCGCCGATCAAGCCCTTCCGAAACCTCCGGAGACTCGGAGAGCTACTAGGGGTGTCTCCTAAACAACTCTGTCACCGGGCTATCTGTGCCCGGACTCCTCACTACGCGCTACAAATCGCGCTGGGTCTCCGCTCTCTAATAGCTAAAAGACCTGCCATCAATTCTCTCATGGCTGGAGCACACCCTGCTCAAGGAGTCTCACTCTAAGGCATGCTAGCCTCTAACCTCTTCTCTTGGCAACTCAATCGCCAGGGCCAAAGGTGGCTCGGGTCTAGACAACCACGGGCGTGGTCTCATCATCAACATGCGCAGTCCAACTTCTCGATTGGAAATACCAAACGTCCCTGCTCCTCTAAGTGCAATCAACCTACTAGCGATCCACACAAAGCATAAAAGCTAGCCCACGCTGGATAAATAAATGCAAACAATAAACGACAGAGTGCTGGTGGCCCCCCATGATCAAACAGCTCCCTCCGCTAGCCATCCTGGTGTTGTCCCAAGTTACCCGTGGAAAAACCACGAGAAATAAGGGTGAGTATAAACATACTCAGTAAGAATCCCCAACCGGGTACAATACGATACATCAGACATCTAGCACCCTAGTATACATGCAAATAAAACAATGACTTAGAGCAAAACGGTTGAATTAGGCTATGAGCTACTTCTAGAGCGAGCCTATTCAAGGGCTTTCATCTACTGCCTATCCTAGGTTCTACACTTGGATGCCCTTCGGGCCTTACACAACCTAGGACTCAGTGATGCCCAGTGGGGTCTTACACACCTAGGATGCCCATCGGGGTCTTACACCTCCAACTCAGTGATGCCCATCGGGGACTTACACACCTAGGATGCCCATCGTGGTCTTACACCTCCAACTCGGTGATGCCCATCGGGACTTACACACCTAGGATGCCCATCGGTCTTACACCTCCAACTCGGTGATGCCCATCGAGGACTTACACACCTAGGATGCCCATCGGGTCTTACACCTCCAACTCGTGTGATGCCCATCGAGACTTACACACCTAGGATGCCCATCGTGGTCTTACACCTCCAACTCGGTGATGCCCATCGAGGACTTACACACCTAGGATGCCCATCGGGTCTTACACCTCCAACTCGGTGATGCCCATCGTGGACTTAGACACCTAGGATGCCCATCGTGGTCTTACACCTCCAACTCAGTGATGCCCATCGGGGACTTACACACCTAGGATGCCCATCGGGGTCTTACACCTCCAACTCAGTGATGCCCATCAGGGACTTACACACCTAGGATGCCCATCAGGGTCTTACACCTCCAACTCAGTGATGCCCATCGGGGACTTACACACCTAGGATGCCCATCGGGTCTTACACCTCTAACTCGGTGATGCCCATCGAGGACTTACACACCTAGGATGCCCATCGTGTCTTACACCTCCAACTCGGTGATGCCCATCGGGACTTACACACCTAGGATGCCCATCGGGTCTTACACCTCCGGATGTCCATCGGGGTCTTACCCGAGGGGACCTAAACTAGTTACCCCTACGAGTCTTCTACACTATACATCACCCGCCTATGCACGCACGGACCTAACAGATAAAATAGAACAGGTATGCCAAGATAATTAAACCCCTTGCATGGAACTAACGAGAATATATCGGGGACACAAGAGCAACACGATATGGAAGCAAGAGAAAACATGTAACCTACCCACTGGAAATTTCATACAATCACAAGACATGGCATGCTGGAAGAACAAACCTAGCATGGCACTAACATGAACAACAAGCAACATGCTAGCAAGATTTCAAACACAAGCTGCTCAATAGCTAACATACTCATAACAACAACCAAGCATACAAGGCACAATCATGATAGCATCGCAGGTCCACACAACCACGGTAAGAAATCCTTACACGAAACGAGTAGGAATAACTTTCACAATCAAATAGTGACCCTCGAGCTTTAAAGCGAAACCGAGCAACCTAAGCATTTTAAAAGCATCCTAAATAAATATACAAAGAGCCCAGCAGCTTAAAAATCTAAAAGGATAGGTTCGGGAATTACCAACCGAGAAGGCACGGGGTCTCGCAGCAAGGGGCGCTTTTGGGCTGGCTGGGTGCTGTGGCGCGCGCAGGGACGGAGAGCCTGGCGCTGCCCGCGCGATCGCGACAGGCGCAGTGCGCCGGCGGCGGACGCGAACGAGCGGCACGGGAAAGTAGACGCGCCGCCGGCAGGGCGCACGTCTGCGCGCGCGCGGCAGGCGGCTCTGGTGCGGGACGGTGGCGCGCGTCTCGGGCGACCGATCTGGTCAGTCGGTGCGTCGAAGTCTGGGAAGCTCGTGCGCGAGCGGCTGGCTGTCTGCGCGCTGGCCTGGACGGGCCGGGCTGCCTGCTTCTGGGTTGCAAAACTGGCCGCCTGTGCGCCTGGCCGAGCAGGTGGCTGAGCGTTGGGGTGCGGTCTAGGGCGGCTAGGGTTTCTTGGTGAGGTCGGCTAGGAGAGAGAGAGAGAGAGAGAGAGAGAGAGAGAGAGAGAGAGAGAGAGAGAGAGAGAGAGAGAGAGAGATTGCAAAACAAGGGGAAAAGGGATTTTCTTGATTTTCTTTCCTTTTTCCCTAATTAAATAGGTCTAAAATAACTTCCCAAAGCTTCCTCTTTCCAAACCCGGCCGAAGCAAACTTATTTTAAAAATAAAACTCTCTTTTCCTACGAACTCCCCAAGACCATTTAGGGCAAGGGCTCAAAACCCAATGGAAGCACCAAAATTACAATTAATTTTGCCATTTTCTAAAACACCTCCAAACTTCCAAACAACTTGCCCAAACCTCTCGGGTCTTGCAACCAACAACCATTAAGCTTCGACAAAGGTAGGAATGGCCCTGAAATCTTGAAAATCCTCAAAACCCTGACCGGGGCCAAAAAGACCAAAATACCCCTAAGGGTTAAAATAGCTGTAACGGCCCATCCGAACATCTGAATAATGACCCGAAATCACCTGGGTAACTGAAATAGAAAACTGGGCCGTTACACTAGAAGACCGGGATAAAAACCTGGGTCGTCGCGTAGCGTCGCCTCACGCGCGCCCCTGTGCTTACCAAACTCGCGCCCGCGCGCCGTCCCCTGTGCCGAGTCGCGCCGCGCGCCCTCGCCTCGTCCCAGCTCGCCCGCGCGCAGCTCTGCGCCCCAGCCGCGCACCAGCGGCTGCCCTGCGCCCAGCCAGCCCAGCCTCTGCGCCCAGCCTGCCCTGTTGTGTGCTTGTTGGCCCGAGCCTTGTGGCTTCTGGATGGTATTTCTCGAGTCTTTTCTTCGTTGGGCCCGGATTTATTGGCTACTGGTTATGGATTTATTGGGCTGTTTATGTATGTGATTTGGGTGCTTTGTTTGATGTATAGGCTGTTTAGGATCGTTTAGAGGCTCGAGGATCGCTCGTTGTATTATTATAATTATTGTTCTCTGCTTGTTCCAGGTAAGGATTTCTTACCGTGGTTGTGTGGACCCTGCTATATATCTCGATATGCCTTGCTTGTTTGCTGATTGTTATGAGCATGTTAGAGATAGAGCAGTTGATTGAATTCTTGCTAGCATGTTTGCCTGATTTTACATGTTAGAGCCATGCTAGGTTTGTTCTGCCAGCATGCTTTTGATTCCTGCTTAAGTTGTAGTATCATGCTAGGTAATGTGTTTTTTTGTCGGTCATTGCTTGCTAGCCAGGAATCATTGATTTTTGCTCTGTACTCTTAGATAGAGTTGTAGGGTTTGTCATCATCCAGAGGCTGAGCGAACATAACGTACTTTGTCCCCAGTAGCTCAGGTCAAGAGTAAAGTGTGCGAAGCATAACGTATCTTGCTACCCCCCCCCCCCCGACCCGCCGGTTGTGGACTTAGCTACCCACTTCGGCCAGAGCCTAGTTTGTAGCCTGCTAGAGCGGAACCCCGCCATCGGTGTAAGCTCGCCTGGCCGGTTCTTAGCTTCAGGTCGGTGGATCATGCTGCACAGATGAGCGCCGAGGGCCTCGCGCTACTGTGATCAGTGACACCGCTTCCGAGTCATAGGCATGTGCACCTGGCCCGCGTAGTTTGCCCTTAGGCCCCCGCATTTACTCCAGTTGTAGAGGAGCATGCGGTGTGAGCGCACACGCATTAGTTGCCGGTTCGGAGAGCTCCCTCGGGCTAATGTCGTGAGTACACCATTCCTTCCGTTAGAGCTTGACTTCGGGTACTCTCCCGTAAGTCCAAATTAGTGCAAGGGCAAGGAGGCCCTTGAGGACATTTTAGGGATCAGTGTATTCCCCCCGAGTGACAGATACCTCGGCGATGTCCCAGGATTGGTCGATGTATCCAATCCCAGTTAGGCCGGAAGTAAGAGACTTCCGATGGCTCCAGATCTTGTTGTATGAGCTCGTTGAGCTATGATCTGTGTTGATAGCTGTTTGCTTGCTTGTTGAGGTGCTAGATGGCTGATGTATCGTATTGTACCCCAGTTGGGGATTCTTACTGAGTATCTTTATACTCACCCTTATTTATCTTTCAGGTAACTTGGGACAACACCCGGAGGGCTAGCGGAGGGAGCTGATTGATCATGGGGAGTTGCCGACACTCTGTCATTTATTGGCATTGTTTATTCAGCATGTAGATGGATAGGAGTCCTAGGGGAACATTGTTTAAAAAGGTGTTTAAAATGTATTGTATGATTTTATAAATACTGGCCAGGTACTTTACTTCGTTGGATGGTTTAAATGTAAACTGTTGGTTATGTTTTAAGGGTTCCCCCTTCTCATATGTTTTTAATGATTTTTTTTAATATGAGCACTAAACCGCTTGATATCATATTTACTTCCATGCTGAGTGAGAACCCCGGTTTAGGACCATGTTTTGGGTCGGGTTCTTCACAGTTGGTATCAGAGCACAGATTTATAGATTCTGTAGACTAACCTGCTTTGTAGGTTGTTTTCTCCCATGATCATCAGCACTCCACAGCCGCCAGGTTTGTCTGAGTTCAATTAAGCTAAGGGGTAAGAATTTACAATACTTTTCATCTAGCTTTTATGCCTTGTGTAGAGTTGTGGAGCGGAGACGAGCAGGTTCTGACTCGTTGTTGGTTTGGGCTTATAGAGCCATCATGCCAACTTTCCCGCAGTGCGAGCAGCTTGTTGAGCAGTGAGAGCCCCAGTGTGGGCCAGCATTTATGCTTTGTGCAGATCGCCAGCAGGTCGATCGCACCCGCAGGAGGCGAGCTTAGACTCCCGTAGGCCATTTGTGGCCCAGTTGTTGGTTCTCCCCTAGTGAGAGGGTGGAGGTGCTCGTGCAGATCGCCAGTGTGTGGATCGCACTCTGAGGAGCAGGACACTTGGCATGTTCGACCGAGAAGTTGGACCGATTGTATTGATGTTCAGGCCGCGTCCCAGGGTTGTTAAGCCCGTTGGCCAGAGTTGGCCCTGGCAGTTGAGTTGCCTAGAGGAGGGGGTAGAGGCTAGCACACCTCAGAGTGAGACTCCTTGAGCAGAGTGTGCTCCAGCCATGAGAGATTTGATGGCAGGTCTTCAGCTATCAGAGAGCGGAGACCCAGGCGCAGTTTGTAGCGCATAGTGAGGAGTCCCGGGCACAGATAGCCCAGCTGGTAGAGTTTGTTTCAGCATTTTTCCCCCAGTAGCTCTTGTAGCCCCAGAGGTTTCCGGGAGGGCATGATCAGCAGGTTTTGCCGATGAGTTTGTTGGCGTTGATGGAGCCGCCCAGTTTGGCAAGTGGATGCCTGTAGATCTCGTTGTTTGAGAAAGTCCTACTGCTAGTAGTAAAGCAGTTGGCCAGTTTTGAGTTTAGCATCCGTGAGTTGGGATGCCCTGTTGTTCAGTGCCGAGATGTGCCGTTCCTGTGCTGTTTGGTACAGCAGTTGATGGAGGTAGTCCCTTGAGAGAGGTGGACTAGCTGAGTCTCCACCAGTTGCCCGATTGATTGGCAAGTTGCCGTGTTAGTGGCTTGAGGCAGATGTAGAGACATTTTTGCCCCCTTGCAAGCTCTTTGTTGTTTCTGCACCAGTTCTTTCAGTGCCCTCGTAGCCAGGGTGTTGTATGGAGTTTGCTTGCCAGGGTTTGATCCGTTTGTGGATTTCAGCGGGCTAGTAGAGTGGAGCACTCTTTTTATTTGGATGTTCCCAGTGTGGAACTAGTTGTTGCCACCCGAGGAGTTGGCCTGAGTTTTGTTGAGCATCGAGTGAGATGCAGGAGTTAGCCTGAGGTTTTGTTGAGCATCTAGTGGGATGCAGGAGTAGGCCTTGGCATGTCTGTTGGTCGAGATGCCAGAGATTAGGCTGCTCGAGTTCTTGGACTCTTGTGTTGAGTGCCATGGCCCCGTCACTTGGAGTGTGACTTTCCTCAGTGGGGCATAAGCTCGTTGAGGCTGATTTGTGTTGTAAAGGATGTTGTGCCTGTTGGCACCAAGCTTTGAGAGGAGGCCTAGATTGAGGCCAGTTGGCTCTGTTGTGCGTGTGGTTCCATGGCCGCCAGAGTACAAAAAGATCCCCGCTAGTCCTGTACCCATTTCCTGAGGTTGCACCTGTTTGGTTGCATAGGAGATCTAGCTCAGTGGTAGTCAGAGGACTACAAGTATGAGGTTTTCGAGGGAAAGTAGGATCTTTCCTTGGTCACCGAGAGTTGGGTGCAAAGGATGCTGTAGGCTGTTTAGAGCTAGCGCGTTCGAGTTCTCGCGCTTGTGTTGTGGGTTTGTGAGCCAGTTTGTTGGTAGCATGATTCGGCTACTCCTTTAGTTACCCTAGTATGGGTAGTGTTGGCATCGATGGATGCGTGATGGATCCAGTGTTAGAGCCATGAGTTGGATGGCTGTTCGGAGCTTGTTTAGTTAGCACATTGGTTTGAGGTATGTCAGCTTGGTTGGACATGCTCTTGTTGAGTGAGTTGGCCAATGTGGCTTCCCGTGGTGAGTCGACCCCGAGTGGGTTTGGACTCTTGTTGCTCCTTGGTTAGTAGTGGCTCTGTTGGAGGCAAGAGTTGCCCTGTGTGAGAGCCCTTGTTGGCATTCGATCTAGTTGGAGCTGTACACCCCGGTGTACTTTTGTGTAGCTCGTTCCGTGGTTTAAGTTTGGAGAACCACGAGAGGTTCGTGTTGAGGAGCCAGTGCTCAGCCTTTGGGTTGTCAAGGCTTTAGTTCTTGGCAGGTGCCCCAGCTTTGGTTGTAAGGATGTCGTGCTCGTAGCCGGGTTGTTGTTTGAGCAAGTTTTGCGTGTTGGTCCTTAGCCTGGTCAGAGTTCAGTTGGATCTGAACAAGAGTGGTGGTAGCAGCCGCGTAGTTTCTGATCGTTATGGCTAAGTGAGAGCTGTTCGGATCCTTGCCTTGGGCAGAAGGTATGTTGTGGCTGATGTTTGAGTAGGAGGATGACGCATTCTGTAGCGTATCCGGTCCTCTTGGTTTTCAGAGTTGGAGTTAGCCAGCTTAGTTGAGATGCTGGAGAGGATTGTGCCCGTGTGGCCGGTTGTCTGTTAGATTGTTTGACGACCGTGTGTGTCGGAGGGTGATCGGAGGATCCCCAGGTTGTGGAGAGCCTCTCCAGAGCTCAGTTAGACCCAGGCAGTGTTCCTTGGGTGAGTTGCTTGCAGATTTCGCAGTCTAGCAAGCTAGTGCTTGTTTGGAGTAGAGCCCGAATTGGTTCCGGTTTGGAGGCTAGTTGGTGCTTGGTGTTGACGAAGTTTTGGTTCTCTTGATGTTTCAAGAGCTAGCTCGGTTCGAGCTAGAGGGCGTTGCCCTGAGGATTTGTTCCTAGTCAGGTAGTTTTGGGAGTTGACCCCTCCCTCGGCAGTTGAGTAAGTTCTGCTTGTTCTGGTTGGTGGTCCAATCAGTTGGGTTTTCCCTTGGGTGTTGCTTCCAAGAGAGTTGGTTGTTGTTTGCCCTTGGGTTTGAGCTAGTCAGCTAGCATGTGTGATGTTCGCTGCCCTTCAGAGTTCGCTTGCTGGGAAATCGTTCCCGTTGAGGAGTCAGCGTAGCTTCTGAGTTGTGTAGTTGATCAGAGTAGCGCAGTGGTTAGCCCAGCGAGAGGGTCCCTGCATTGTGTTGTTAGCAAGCGAAAGTTGTTTGTCCCCGCAAGAGCGGTGGCCAGCTGGTTTAACAGTTGAGTTTTTGCTGGTGAGTTGTTGGTTCTTTGGGGTTTGAAGAGCCACTAGTTTCTATGGTGTTTGAGTTGCACCATGGATGCCTGCCTCGAGTGTTATCTTTGGAGATAGCCTCGTCGGTCCGTTTTCCTTGCGATGTTCCGAGTGTGGAGGTTCTAGTCGCAAGATGAGTTTGGCCTTTGCTAAAAGGAGGAAGTCCTTTGAGTAGCCAGTTGGACTTAAGAGTTGAGTGGTAGCTTGGAGGCGATCTTTGCTCGCGATGAGCTTGAGTTGAGTTTCTGCTGAGCAAGTCCTTCTCGGGCTTTTCTTCTAGTTGTGGTGCTTTCGCAGTTGGCGTTTAGCGGAGCCACAGTGGAATGAGTTGGCACAGAGGTGCCGTGGCATTGGTTGGTTAGCCTTTGGGCTATTCTCCTCAAGCTGTTGTGAGTTGCTGGTAGCCCTGTGAGGGTTTGGTCCTTGCTGCCGAGATTTCCATGAGAGGAGCGTTGGTTGTTTCCTTGCCTGGCAATGTTCTCTTTGGCCAGTTGCTAGTAGATTTTCATGGAAAAGTTTGTGTTCGGCCGTTGAGAGGCTCCTGTTTGTTGGATAGGCCGAGTGGAGCCTGTGCCTGGTTTTGGCCATTTAGGGTTGGCCGTAGCTGAAGTTTTAGCTTGTGCTTGTTGGAAAAGTTTGCCTTTTTGGATCAATCGCCAGTTGGTGATTTCTTTGCTTTTCGTTAAGGCTTTAGGCAAGCTTTGTGGTTCGCTGTGGGCAACATGGAACCTGAGAGGCCGTTTGGTTTCTGGAACCTGAGAGGTTCAGTTGTTTGGCCAACATGGTGTAGAGTTGAGGCTATTTGTTAACAGCTGTGGGCATTCAGAAAAGTTACGCCAGTGCGTGGCGTTGAGTTTTGGAGCTTGTGCCCAGTCTGCGAGTTTGCTGAGAGTAACACCGTAGAGAGGTGTTCCGTGTTGGTTTAGCAAGGTTTAGATTGAGCCACTGGTTTGTACGCCTTTTGAGATCCTTGAGCGGATCGGAGCAGTGGCCTTTTGGTTAGCTTTGCCCAGTCTTTGTTGCGCTAGTCTTTGGCAGACTGGTTAGCTTTGTGGCTTTGAGCCTTCGAGAACCCAAGAGGGTTTGGTTCTCGAAGAAGGGCTAGTGTTGTTTTAGCTGAGAAGCTCAGTTGGCTAGGAATCAGTGGAGTATTCCTAGAGCCGTTTCGTCTTAGGACTTTCGAGGACGAAAGTCTTATAAGGAGGGAGTATTGTAACGGCCCAGTTTTTTATCCCGGTTCTCGAGGAGCTTCCAGTTCAGATTCAGTGGTTCGGTTGGGCCGTTAGAGCTGTTTGGACCCTTAGGGGCATTTTGGTCTTTTTGCTCCCTAGGCAGGATTTGTGGTTTTTCAGGGCTTCGAGGCAGCTCCTGCCTTGGTTGAGGCTTGTTTGTTGGTGGCTGCGAGTCCCGAGATGTTTGGGCTTTTCGTTTGGGAGTTCGGTTGTGATTTGGGTTTTGGGCAAAATGATGGTTGTTTGGGTGTTTCCTTCGGGATTCGAGCCGGGCCTTCAGTATTGGTTAGGGAGGTTGATTTCAGTGAGTTTTGTTGTTTGAAAAGGTTGCTTCAGTCGGGTCTCGAAGGAGGAAGCCGGGAAATGAGATTTAAGGATTTTTGGAAAAATTGGAAAATGGATAAAGTTGGATTTATTTGGATAAGGTTGGAATTTAAATAAAAGAGAAAAAGAAAAGAAAAAAAAAGAAAAATCTCATTTTTCCCCCATTTTTTCCCTTTCTCTCTCCTCCAACCCGAGCACCCCCCCAGCCCCCCTTGGTCGCCCCTGCCATGTGTCGATCGCCCCTGCCCCAGCGTCACCCAGGTCGCGCCGTGTCGCCCAGCACGCCCTCACCGAGGCCCGCGTCGCCCGACCTCGCCATGGTCCGAGTCGCCTAGCCCCATGTCGTGCACCCTGTAGCTCGCTGCCCCTCGCACAGTGCCTTGCCAGATCGAGCGCCCCGGGCCCATCGCGTCGCGTCACCTCGCCCGCGCCCCTGTGCTTGCCGAGATCGCGCCAGCGCGCCGTCCCCTGTGCCGAACCGCGCCCGCGCCCTCCCCTCCACCCAGCTCGCCCACGCGCAGCTCCGCTCCCCTGCTCCCCAGCGCCTGCCCTGCGTCCAGCCAGCCCAGCCCCTGCGCCCAGCCTGCCCTGTTGTGTGCTGGTTGGCCCGAGCCTTGTGGCTTCTCGGATGGTATTTCCCGAGTCTTTTCTTCGTTGGGCCCAGACTTATTGGCTGCTGGTTAGGGATTTATTGGGCTGTTTATGTATGTGATTTGGGTGCTTTGTTTGATGTATAGGCTGTTCGGGATCGTTTAGAGGCTCGAGGATCGCTCGTTGATTTATTATAATTATTGTTTTCTGCTTGTTCCAGGTAAGGATTTCTTACCGTGGTTGTGTGGACCCTGCGATATATCTCGATATGCCTTGCTTGTTTGCTGATTGTTAAGAGCATGTTAGAGATAGAGCAGTTGATTGAATTCTTGCTAGCATGTTTGCCTGATTTTACATGTTAGTGCCATGCTAGGTTTGTTCTGCCAGCATGCTTGTGATTCCCGCTTAAGTTGTAGTATCATGCTAGGTAATGTGTTTTTTTGTCGGTCATTGCTTGCTAGCCAGGAATCATTGATTTTTGCTCTGTACTCTTAGATAGAGTTGTAGGGTTTGTCATCATCCAAAGGCTGAGCGGACATAACGTACTTTGTCCCCGATGCTTTCAGTCGGGAGTAAAGTGTGCGGCGCATAACGTATCTTGCTACCCCCGACCACGGTTGTGGACTTAGCTACCCACTTCGGCCAGAGCCTAGTTTGTAGCTTGCTAGAGCGGAACCCTGCCATCGGTGTAAGCCTGCCCTGGCCGGTTCTTAGCTTCCGGTCGGTGGATCATGCTCCACAGATGAGCGCCGAGGGCCTCGCGCTACAGTGATCAGTGACACCGCTTCCGAGTCATAGGCATGTGCACCTGGCCCGCGTAGTTTGCCCTTAGGCCCCCGCATTTACGCCGGTTGCAGAGGAGCATGCGGTGTGCGCGCACCCGTGTTAGTTGGCGGTTCGAAGAGCTCCCCCGGGCTAATGTCGTGAGTACACCATTCCTTCCGTTAGAGCCTGATTTCGGGTACTCTCCCGTAAGTCCAGATTAGTGCCTGGGCAAGGAGGCCCGTTGAGGACATTTTAGGGATCGAGCAGTTTCCCCGAGTGACAGATACCTCGGCGATGTCCCGTGATTGGTCGATGTATCCAATCCCAGCTTAGGCCTAAGTAAGAAACTTCCGTTGGCTCCAGATCTTGTTTTATGAGCTCGTTGAGCTATGATCTGTGTTGATAGCTGTTTGCTTGCTTGTTGAGGTGCTAGATGACTGATGTATCGTATTGTACCCCCGTTGGGGATTCTTACTGAGTATCTTTATACTCACCCTTATTTATCTTTCAGGTAACTTGGGACAACACCAGGAGGGCTAGCGGAGGGAGCTGATTGATCATGGGGAGCCGCCGGCACTCGGTCATTTATTGTTGCATTGTTTATTCAGCATGTAGATGGACAGGAGTCCTAGGGGAACATTGTTTAAAAAGGTGTTTAAAATGTATTGTATGATTTTATAAATACTGGCCAGGTTGTTTTATTTCGTTGGATGGTTTAAATGTAAACTGTTGGTTATGTTTTAAGGGTTCCCCCTTCTCATATGTTTTGAATGGTTTTTTTTAATATGAGCACTAAACCGCTTGATATCATATTTACTTGCATGCTGAGTGAGAACCCCGGTTTAGGACCATGTTTTGGGTCGGGTTCGTCACATGTGTTGTGGCCTTGTGAGCCAATTTGTTGGTAGAGTGATTCAACTACCCTTGAGTTTTCCTTGGTACGAGTAGAGTTGGCATCGATGATGCGTGGTTGGTCAAGCGTGGGAGCCATGAGTTTGATGGATTGTGCGGAGCACATTTGATGGACACATTGGTATGAGGTTTGTTAGCTTGGTGTGGTCATGCTCTTGTAGAGTGAGTTGGCCAATGTGGCGTTTCGTGGTGAGTTGACCCCGAGTGGGTTTGAACTCTTGTTGCTCCCTTGCTAGTTGTGGCTCTTTTTGGAGGCAAAAGTTGCCTTGTGTGAGAGTTCTTGTTGGATCATAAGGAATCAGGTTGGAGCTGTACACGCCAGTGTACTTTTGTGTAGGTCGTTCCGTGGTGTATGTCTGGGAACCACGAAAGGTTCGTGTTGAGGAACCAGTGCTCAGTCCTTGAGGTGTTAGGGCTTTAGTTCTTTGCAAGTGCCCTAACTTTGGTTGTAAGGATACCGTGCTTGTAGCCGGGTTGTTGATTAGGCAAGTTATGCTAGTTGGCCCTTGACCTGAGTAGAGGAATTTCTTGTTGATTGATGGTTGGAGTTCAGTTGGAACTGAACAAGGGCAGTGGTAGCAAAGCCACGTAGTTTTTGACCGTCATTGCTAAGAGTGTTGTTCGGATCCCTACCCTGGGTAGAAGCTACGATGTGGTCGATGCTTGAGTTGGAGGTTGACACACTCTGTAGTATTTCTGGTCTTCTTGGTTTTTCGAGCAGTTGGAGCAGGCTAGCATAGTTGAGATGCTGGAGAGAGAGTTGTGCCCGTGTAGCCAGTTGTCTGTTAGACGGTTTGACGACAGTGTGCGTCGGAGGGTGATCGGAGGAACCCTAGGTTATGGAGAGCCTCACCAGAGCTCAGTCAGACCCAGGCAGTGTTCCTCGGTTGAGTTGCTGGAAGCTTGTAGTCGGTTGACAAGCTAGTATTGTTTTTAGTACCTCCGCGTTGGTTTCGAAACTGTTATCAGTTGATGTTTGGCGTTGTCCAAGGGTTGGTTCCCATGTGGTTGTAAGAGCTAGCTTGGTTGGAGCAAGCGGGCGTGGCCCTGAGGACTTGTTCTTGTTTGGAAAGTTTGTGGTCGGCCGATGAGGGGCTTCAGTTTGTTTGTTTGGCTGAGTGGAGCCTGTGCCTGGACCTTGTCGTTTAAGAGGCGGCCGCAGCTGAAGTTTCAGTTGGTGTGAGTGGTGTTAGCTGTTTGGGGAACCAGGCATGTGCCCCTTGTCTTGGGTGCCTCGGTTTCTCTTTCAGTTGGTTGCTTAAGTGTTGTGAACGCGTGCTAGTTGGAGAAGTTGCTTTGAGGATCAGTCGCCAGATGGTGGTTCAGAAGGATTTCGTTGAGTTTTGTTGGCAAACATTGGAGTTCGCTGGTCTTCTGTGAAGAGAGAGGAGGCTGACTGGTTTCTGGAACCCGAGAGGTTCAGTTGTTTGGCCAACATGGTGTAGGGTTGAGGTTGTTCGTTAACAGTTGTGAGTATTAAGAGGAGTTACGCCGGTGCGTGGCGTAGAGTTTTAGAGCTTGTGACCAGTCCACAAGTTTGCTGAGAGTAGCGCCGTAGAGAGGCGTTCTGAGTTGGGTCAGCAGAGATAAGAGAGCCCTAGGGTTGTAAGATCGTTTGAGAGTTGGTGCAAGTTTGAGGATGTGGCTTACCGGCTGGCACTATCGCATCTCTTTCCACGGAGTTCAGTGTATGTCAAGTCTTGGGTGAGATAGTTTGTGGCGGACTCGATGTCATTATGGTCGTGAGCCTTTGGGAACCCAAGTGGGTTTGGATTTTAAAGAAGATCTAGTGTTGTCATGACTGGGACTTCGGTTGGTTAAGGATCAGTGGAGACTTCCTCGAGTGGTTTTCGTCTTAGGACTTTCGGGGACGAAAGTCTTAAAAGGAGGGAGTATTGTAACGGCCCAGTTTTCTATTCCGGTTTCCCAGGTGTTTTCGTTTCAATATTCAGTTGTTCGGTTGGGCCGTTAAAGCTATTTTAACCCTTAGGGGATTTTGGTCTTTTTGCTACCCGATCAGGGTTTGTGGATTTTCAGGATTCCAGGGTCATTCCTGCCCTTTATCGAGGCTTGATTGTTGTTGTTTGCAAGACCCAAGAAGTTTGTGCTAGTTGTTTGGAAGTTTGGAGGTGATTTGGTTATTAGCAAAAATAATGTTATTTAAAGTGCCTCCAATGGGATTTGAACCCTTGACCTAATGGTGAGTTGGGAGCTTGATTTAAATGGGTTTTATTTAAGAAGAAACGATTGTCTCAGCGGGGACTCGAAGGAGAAAAGCCTTGGATTTAGGTCACCAAGGCCTATTTAAGTTAGGAAAAGGAAGGAAAACCAAAAAAATTCCTTCCCTTATTTTGCCGCTCACCCTCCATCACTTCTTCCCTCTCACCTTGCCGTCCTCCAAGAATCAAGAACTGAGAGCCGAGACCAGCGCATCGGAACCGCCGCTCCGCACCACCCACACTGTCGCCACACGGCCGGTGAGCAGCCAGAGACACCCCAAAGACAGCCACGATCGCGCCCGGATGCCCGCCACCGCTGCCGGGCTGCGCCCGCGCGCCCAGTCCGTGTCGCCGTGCCGCACCCGAGCGCCCATGTAAAGACCCGACCCAAAAGGGGCTCTAAATGGGCCTTTACCCCAATGCATGTAGTGAAAATAAAAGACATTATGAAAAATACATTTCGGATCCCAAGTAAAAACAGAAACATTCAACAACCAAAACATACATTTCTAAAAGCATACTTTGATCAGAGATTTATTTAAACCATTAAAACAATCCACAAGTACAAATATGCTGGAATCCATAAAACGTAAGAAAACATCCCGGGGCTCTGTGCCCGTCTACATGCATTCAGGAAATAACAAAAAGTGAAGAGTCATGATAAAATAAAATAGTCGAGATGACAAAGCAGGATTCCATGATCACGGCTCCTCCTTCACCATCCTGTCTCCCGCCTTGATTACCTGTGGAAAGCCACGGAATAAGGGTGAGTAACGAATTACCCAAAGAAGAATCCCCAACCGGGTACAATACGATATACATGATCATCTAGAAGAATGTATGCAAGCTATGAGTACAAACACAGAGCGGAGCACATAGCTAAGTCCACACTTGGACCTCGGATGCCAACTCGGGTCTTAGTCCGGAAATACCACAACACACTAAACGCGCTATATACGGGAACAAGTCCCGCCTCGGCTGACTCACATCGCCGATACGAAAGGTGCACTCGCTCAAGATCCCGAGGAGCTCTCCGATCGGCGCCAGTAATGAGCGTAAGCGCGCACCGCATGCTACGCAAACTCGGGGGTGCCGGGTCTAGTGGCAAGCCGCCCGGAGTTCATCACCATGCCTAACTAAATCTCTCCGATCGGTGTCACCGACATAGGGGTGTGAGACTGGACACGTGAACTATGTCACCTGTACCACCGCACCGAGGCTAAGGAACCGGCCGTGGTAGGCTTACACCGAAGCGGTCCTTGCCCTAACAGTGGCAATCAAGGGCTACGGCCGAACACGCCGAGGACGTGCCGATCGTCGGGGGCGAGGCAATGCCAAGTCATCATCCCGACCGTTGGGGCAATTAACGATTTGCCACCCTCACCCAAGATTGCGGGGCCACCGTTAGGGTTAGCTAAACCCTAACGGGATCGTGGACTGGAGTACCATCTCGCACGTCCCCGCGCGGGGATGCAAGTTACGTTATGCATCCGGCCCGATGATGCTACCTACCCGAACTCTAAACCATAGCAATAATAATAAATCAATCAATGCAGTCCAATACGTGCTCAATGAATACGAGGAACCTAACATGATACTACGAAGCAAGAACAGATATCGAACATGCCGAATGGAACAACCTAGCATGGGCTAACATGAGAAACAATACAAGAGTTCATGCCAATCGAGAATTGAATGCAGCACCTAGGGCTAAACATGCTAATAATCATACACAGCATACAAAACAACAATCACAAATATACCGCAGGCCCACACAACTCCGGTAAGAAATCCTTACCTTGGTCGGGAGGCTTCTACACACCAATCCTAAGGCTGCGAACAATCCCGAGCTAGCGGCGGGAACCTAGCAAACCAATAATAATCAGCATCTAAAACGTCTAAACAACAAAAGAACAAAGCAAGCTCGACTCGGGAACTCACGCGGCACGGCGACACGAGCTTGGAGGCTGGCGAAGCGGGCTACACGCAGGTGAGCGCAGTCGCGCCCAACGCACGGCAGGGGCGGGCGCTGGCCGCACGCTGCACGGCACGGCACGGATGCACGGCAGAGGACGCGCGGCGCGCGCGAAAGCGTCTCGGCGTCGCGGCGGCGGCGGCTCAGCGGCGCGCGGCGCGGCGCAGCGTCACGGCGAGCGTCGATGCGCCGCGGCTGGCGCGGCGGCGGCTGGCGCGCGCGGCGCGCGCGCTGGCGCTGGCGTCGCGAGCGAGCGATGCGGACGCGGCCGGGCGCTGCGGCGCGAGGCGCGCGGCGCCGGCGTTGGTGTCTGCTGCTGCCTTGCGCGATCCCGCACGATCGCGGCGAGCGATGGCGTCGCGGGAGGTCTGCTTCAACAGATCTGGGCGACCTGGTGCGACGGAAGGGGCTGCTCAACGGATCTGGGCGATCTGATGCGCGATGGCGTGCGGACGGTCTGGCGAAGCTGCTGTCCGGCCTGGCGAACTGGTGCGACGGCAGGGGCGATCTATGCTGCTGCTTCTCTCGGCTGGCTGCAATCAACACAACACACACAACTCTCTACTTCTTACCTTCGGCCAGCATCAAAACCAAATGAGGAGATGAAGAGGATGAAGACTTACCCGGAATGATGATGATCGATCCAAGGGAGCTGCAAGGATGAAGAATCGGCAAGTGCTATGGAGAGGGAGAGCTTGTGCGGCCAAGAGGGGATTTGGAGAAGAAGATGGAATAACCTAATTCTATTTCATTTAACCAAATGCACCAAAACTCCAAAATCCAAGGTTAACTAAGATGTGATGCAGAAAGAACAACAAGAGCACCTAATGGCTCAATTGGCACACATCTCTACAAGCTTCCCAGGAGACCCGGGTTCAAACCCCGGCTGCAACACAAATTCCTTTATTTTTACTTTTGCAACAAACCTTGCTCAAACCAAACCACAAACCCCTCCAAAAACCTACATAAAACCATCCAATAATTTTAGTAACTGGAAAAGACACAAACGACCCTGACGGCCCGACCAAATTACCAAATTACCCCTAGGGCATACCTGGAAGACCGGGAAGAAAAACACAGGTCGTTCTGACCCGGTTTGTGTCGTCTGCTGCACAGCCAGTACGCCAGTGGCCTTGACACACTTTCGCCTTTACCGCCCGACCTGCCTGCCCCTTACTGCCGAGAGCCTATTTTTGCCAAGAGAGTTGGGCCGAGACTTAGTGCCTTCTCGGGTGGTAATTCCCGAGCCTCCACTCTTTTGGACCTTAAGATATTAGTTGCTGTTTGCTGAATTAGTTTGGTTTTTATTGTTTGCTTAGGTTGTTCGGGTTCACTAAGAAGGTCGAGGTTCGCTTGTTGGTTGTGGTCATTATTTTCCGCTTGCCTCCAGGTAAGGATTACTTTCCGTGGTTGTGTGGACCCTGCGATGCTTTCAGGATTGTGCCTTGTATGCTTGGTTACTGTTATGAGCATGTTAGCTATACGACAGCTTGTGTTTGAAATCCTGCTAGCATGTTTGCTTGTTGTTCATGTTAGTGCCATGCTAGGTTTGTTCTTCCAGCATGCTTTTGATTCCTGCTTGAGTTCGTAGTATCATGCTAGGGACATTCCTTACCCTGGCATATCCATGTTTCCTGTTCGTATTCTGTTGATTTCTTGCTAAGGTTAGACAGGTAATGTTGATTGTCTGATTGTTAAGCTAGTTTGTGTCCTGTGCTTAGGAGACTGTTAGGGGTTGTAGGTTTAGGTTCCGCATGGGTAAGTCCCTGATGGGCACCAATGCGTTGCTAGTGTATGTAAGTCCCCGATGGGCACAACACTGTTGGCTTATGTGTAAGATCCCGATGGGCATCATTGATTGGAGGTGTAAGTGTAACAGCCCAGTTTTCTATTCCGGTTCTCGAGGTGCTTCCGGTTCAGATTCAGATGTTCGGTTGGGCCGTTAGGTCTATTTTGACCCTTAGGGGTATTTTGGTCTTTTGGCTCCCCAGACAGGATTTGTGGATTTTTAGGATCCCGAGGCAGCTCCTGCCTTTGTCGAGGCTTGTTTGTTGGTGGTTGCGAGTCCCGAGGTGTTTGGGCTATTCATTTGGAAGTTCGGTTGTTATTTTGGGTTTTGGAAAAATCATTGTTGTTTGAGTGTTTCCTTTGGGATTTGAGCCGGGCCCTTAGTGTTGATTTGGGAGTTGGATTTAAGTGAATTTTGTTTATTGGAAAAGGTTGCTTCAGTCGGGTCTCGAAGGAGGAAGCCGGGAAATGGTATTTTAAGGATTTTAAGGTTTTAAAAATTGGATAAAAGTGGATAAGGTTGGAAAATAAAGATAAAAATCCCCATTTTTCCTTTTTTCCCCATTTTTCCCTTTTCTCTCTCTCTCTCTCTCTCCCCCAACCCGAGCCCTCACCCCCGGCGAGCCAACCCCTCACTCGCCCAACCCCAAGACTCACTCGCCCGACTCTCCCAGCCAGCCCGCAAGACAATGCCACCCGTCGCCCCGCCTGCGTCGCATCGCACAATGTCGCCAAGCCTCGCCCAGTTTCGTGTGGCCCTGCACTGTGCCGAGCCGCATCGAGTCGCTCGTCCCTGTAGCTCTCCTTGCCGAGCCCGAGCTTCCCTGAGGCCGTCGCGTCGCGTCGCCCCACGCGCGTCCCTGTAGCTTGCCGAGCTCACGCCCGCGCACCGTTCTCTGTGCCGAGCCGCGCCGCGCGCCTTTACATAGCTGAGCTCGAGCCAGCGCCTTCGCCCAACTGAGCTCGAGCCTTGCCCCCGCGCCCTTGTCTAGCCCCAGCTCGCCCGCGCGCAGCCTCCGCGTCCGTGCCTGCGTCTGCGCCCCAGCCCCAGCGCCCAGCCAGCCCAGCCCTGCCGTCAGCCTGCCGTGTTGTGTGTTGGTTGGCCGAGCCTTGTGGCTTCTCGGATGGTATTTCCCGAGTCTTTTCTGCGTTGGGCCCTGATTTGTTGGCTGCTGATTATTGATTTGATTTGGGTGTTTTATTTAAATGTTTAGGCTGTTCGGGTTCCAAAGTAGCTTGAGGGTCGCTTGTTGATTTGAGATTATTGTTTCTGCTTGTTCCAGGTAAGGATTTCTTACCGTGGTTGTGTGGACCCTGCGATATATCATGATTGTGCCTTGTATGCTTGTTTACTGTTATGAGCATGATAGTAATAGGGCAGCTATGTTTGATCTCTTGCTAGCATGTTTACCTGATTGTACATGTTAGTGCCATGCTAGGTTTGTTCTTCCAGCATGCTTATGATTCCTGCTTTAAGTTCGTAGTATCATGCTAGGTAAGCGTGTTTGATTTCGGTTATTGTTTGCTAGCCAGGAATCATTTTACTCTGTACTCTTAGATAGAGTTGTAGGGTTTGTCATCATCCAGAGGCTGAGAGCGGACATAACGTACTTTGTACCCACTGGTCGGGAGTAAAGTTCGTTCAGCATAACGTACATTGCTTCCCCCCCGGCCGCCGATGTGGATTTAGCTACCCACATCGGCATAAACCTAGTTTGTAGCCTGCTAGAGCGGAACCCTGCCATCGGTGTAAGCCTGCCCTGGCCAGTTCTTCGCTTCAGGTCGGTAGATCATGAGGCACAGATGAGCGCCGAGGGCCTCGCGCTACTGTGATCAGTGACACCGCTTCCGAGTCTTAGGCATGCATACCTGGCCCGCGTAGTTTGTCCTTAGGCCCCCACATTTACGCCGGTTGCAGCAGCATGCGATGTGAGCGCACATGCGTTAGTTGCCAGTTCGGAGAGCTCCCCCGGGCTAATGTCGTGAGTACACCATTCCTTCCAGTTAGAGCCAGACTTCGGGTACTCTCCCGTAAGTCCAAATTATTAGCAAGGGTAAAGAGGCCCTTGAGGACATCCTTGGGATCAGTTTTTGAGCTGATCAATCCCCCGAGTGAAAGAGACCTCGGTGATGTCCGGAGATTGGTTATGAGAACCAATCATTAGGCCGGAAGTAGGAGACTTCCGATGACTCCAGATCTTGCCTTGTGAGCTCGTTGAGCTATGATCTGTGTTGATAGATGTTTGCTTGCATGTTGAGGTTCTAGATGACTGATGTATCGTATTGTACCCCGGTTGGGGATTCTTACTGAGTATGTTTATACTCACCCTTATTTATCTTTCAGGTAACTTGGGACAACACCAGGATGGCTAGCGGAGGGAGCTGATTGATCATGGGAGCTGCCGGCACTCTGTCATTTATTATTGCATTGTTTATTCAGCATGTAGATGGACAAGAGTCCTAGGGGAACATTGTTAAAAAGTTGTTTAAATTGTATTGTATGTTTTTATAAACACTGGCCAGGCTTGTTTTACTTCGTTGGTTTGCTTAAATGAAAATTTTTGGTTATGTTTTAAGGGTTCCCCCTTCTCATATGTTTTCAAGAGTTTTTAAATATGAGCACTAAACCGCTTGTTTTCATATTTAACTTGCATGATGAGTGAGAACCCAGGTTTAGGACCGTATTTCTGGTCGGGTTCTTATAGTAAGACCCCGATGGGCATCCTAGATGTGTAAGACCCCGATGGGCATCATTGATTGGAGGTGTAAGACCCCGATGGGCATCGTAGATGTGTAAGACCCCGATGGGCATCATTGATTGGAGGTGTAAGACCCCGATGGGCATCCTAGATGTGTAATACCCCGATGGGCATCATTGATTGGAGGTGTAAGACCCCGATGGGCATCATTGATTGGAGGTGTAAGACCCCAATGGGCATCCTAGATGTTTAAGACCCCGATGGGCATCATTGATTGGTGGTGTAAGACCCCGATGGGAATCCTAGATGTGTAAGACCTCGGTGGGCATCATTGATTGGAGGTGTAAGACCCCGATGGGCATCCTAGATGTGTAAGACCCCGGTGGGCATCATTGATTGCAGGTGTAAGACCCCGATGGGCACCCTTGTGTATAAGTCCCCAATGGGCATCACTGAGTCCTAGGTTGAGTAAGTCCCCGATGGGCATCCTAGATGTGTAAGACCCTGATGGGCATCATTGATTGCAGGTGTGTGCTAGTGGGAAAAGTTTGACTTTTGGATCAATCGCCATTTGGTGGTTCGATTGTTTTTCGTTAAGGCTGTAGGCAAGCTTGTGGTTCGCTGGTCTCATGTGATGTAAGAGTAGGCCGTTTGGTTTCTGGAACCTAAGGGGTTCAGTTGTTTGGCCAGCATGGTGTAGAGTTGCGGCTGTTGGTTAACAGTTGTGGGCATTCAGAGAAGTTTCGCCAGTGAGTGGCATTGAGTTTTGGAGCTTGTGCCCAGTCTGCGAGTTTGCTGAGAGTAACACCATAGAGAGGTGTTCAGTGTTGGATTAGCAGGGTTTAGTTTGAGCCCCAGGTTTGTAAGGCCTTTTGAGATCCTTGAGCGGATCGAAGAAGTGGCCTTTCGGTTAGCTTTGCCAGTCTTTGTTGAGATAGTTGTGACAGATTGGATAGCTTTGTGGCTTTGAGCCTTTGAGAACCCAAGAGGGTTTGGTTCTCGAAGAGGGCTAGTGTTGTTTTAGCTGAGAAGCTCAGTTGGCTAGGAATCAGTGGAGATTTCCTAGAGCCGTTTCGTCTTAGGACTTTCGAGGACGAAAGTCTTAAAAGGAGGGAGTATTGTAACGGCCCAGTTTTCTATCCCAGTTCTCGAGGAGCTTAGGTTGATTCATGGGTTTGGTTGGGCCGTTAGAGCTGCTTTTTTGACCCTTAGGGGTATTTGGTCTTTTGCTCCCGGGCAGGATTTGTGGATTTTCAGGGCTTCGAGGCAGCTCCTGCCTTTGTTGAGGCTTGTTTGTTGGTGGCTGCGAGTCCCGAGATGTTTGGGCTATTCGTTTGGGAGTTCGGTTGTGTTTTGGGTTTTGGGCAAAGTGATGGTTGTTTGGGTGTTTCCTTCAGGATTCGAGCCCGGGCCTTTAGTGTTAATTTGGGAGGCTGATTTCAGTGAGATTTATTCAGTGGAAAAGGTTGCTTCAGTCGGGTCTCGAAGGAGGAAGCCGGGAAATGGGATTTAAGGTTTTTAAGGATTTTAAGGATTTTTGGAAAATTGGAAAAATGGATATTTGGATAAGGATAAAAAGAAAAAGGAAATTTCTTTTTTATTTAAAATCCCATTTTCCTTTTATTTTTCCCATTTTCCTTTTTTCTCTTTTTTTTCTCTTTCTCTCTCCTCCAACCCGAGCTCACCCTCCCAGCCCCCTTGGTCGCCTCGAGCGAGCCACTGTCGCCCATCCATCCTCGCCACCTACCTCCCACGCGCCCCGCTCCCACCAGCCAAATCCGGCGCCACAGATGCCAGCGCCCACCCCAGCTCGTCGAGGTCGTCCCCGCGTCGCTCAGCCCTCGCCCAGTCCCGCATCGCCCAGGTCCATGTCGCCCAGCTGCGCACAGTGTCGCGTCGCCGTCCCCCGCACAGTGCCGTGCCAGCCCGAGCGCCCCGAGCCGTCGCGTCGCGTCACCTCACGCGCGCGTCCCTGTTGCTTGCCAAGCTCGCGCCCGCTCGCCGTCCCCTGTGCCGCGCGTCTTCGCCCAACCGAGCTCGAGCATGCGCCCGCACCCAGTGCCTGCTCCCAGCCAGTCCAGCCCCTGCTGACAGCCTGCTTGTGGTGTGTTTGTTGGCCCAAGCCTTGTGGCTTCTCGGATGGTATTTCCCGAGTCGTTTCTTCGTTGGGCCCTGATTTGTTGGCTGCTGGTTATGGATTTTATTGGGCTGTTTTATGTATTTGATTTGGGTGCTTTATTTGATGTTTAGGCTGTTCGGGTTCGATTAGAGGCTCGAGGGTCGTTCGTTGATTTATGATTAATTTTTTTCTGCTTGTCCCAGGTATGGATTTCTTACCGTGGTTGTGTGGACCCTGCGATATATCATGATATGCCTTGTATGCTTGTTTGCTGTTATGAACATGATATTGATAGGGCAGCTTTGATTGACCTCTTGCTAGCATGGTTGCCTGATTTTACATGTTAGTGCCATGCTCGGTTTGTTCTGCCAGCATGCTTATGATTCCTGCTTAAGTTGTAGTATCATGCTAGGTAAATGTCATTGATGTCGGTCATTGCTTGCTAGCCAGGAATTATTTATTTGCTCTGTACTCTTAGATACAGTTGTAAGGTTTGTCATCATCCAGAGGCTGAGAGCGGACATAAAGTACTTTCTCCCCACAGGTCGGGAGTAAAGCGAAGCATTGCTTCAGGGGTTGAGAGCGGACATAACGTACTTTGTCCCCAGTGGTCGGATATAGAGAAAAGCATAACATACGTCGCTTTTTCTCCCCCCTCCCGGCAGCCAATGAGACTTAGCTACCTCATTGGCGTATGCCTAGTTTGTAGCCTGCTAGAGCGGAACCCTGCCAACGGTGCAAGCCTGCCTTAGCCGGTTCTTAGCTTCAGGTCGGTGGTACAGGCTGCACAGATGAGTGCCGAGGGCCTCGCACTCATCGTGTTCAAAGACACCGCTTCCGAGTCTTTAGGCATGCGTACCTGGCCCGCGTAGTTTGTACTTAGGCCCCCACATTTACGCCGGTTGCAGCAGCATGCGGTGTGCGCGCACACGCGTTAGTCGCCGGTTCGGAGAGCTCCCCCGGGCTAATGTTCGTGAGTACACTATTCCTTCCGTTAGAGCCTGACTTCGGGTACTCTCCCGTAAGTTCAGATTAGTCTCGAGGGCAAGAGGCCCTTGAGGACATTCTAGGGATCAGTGTATTCCCCCCGAGTGACAGATACCTCGGTGATGTCCAGGATTGGTCAGTGTATCCAATCCCTAGGCCGGAAGTAGGAGACTTTCGATGAATCCAGATCTTGTTTTATGAGCTCGTTGAGCTATGATCTGTGTTGATAGCTATTTGCTTGCATGTTGAGGTGCTAGATGACTGATGTATCGTATTGTACCCCGGTTGGGGATTCTTACTGAGTATGTTTATACTCACCCTTATTTATCTTTCAGGTAACTTGGGACAACACCAGGATGGCTAGCGGATGGAGCTGATTGATCATGGGGAGCCACCGGCACTCTGTCATTTAATATTGCATTGTTTATTTAGCATGTAGAGGGACAGGAGTCTCAGGGGAACATTGTTTAAAAGGTTGTTTAAATTGTATTGCATATTTTTATAAATACTGGCCAGGTTGTTTTACTTCGTTAGATTGTTTAAATGAAAATTGTTGGTTATGTTTTAAGGGTTCCCCCTTCTCATATGTTTTGAAAGGTTTTTAAATATGAGCACTAAACCGCTTGTTATCATATTTAACTTGCATGCTGAGTGAGAACCCCGGTTTAGGACCATGTTTTGGGTCGGGTTCGTCACATTGCTGGCTGAGAGAAGAAGAGGTGAGTTTTGGTTTTGTTGCAGCTAGCTGAGAGGACCAGCAGCAGCGCTGTCGCACGCCAGACGCCCCTGCCCATCGCAGCCAGCACGCCCTGTCCTCAGTCGAGCAGTCCAGCTTCCAGCCCCTGCCCATCGCAGCCAGCACGCCCCGTCGTCCAGCCCGTTGCAGCCGAGCAGTCCCTGCAGCGCCATCGCCCCACCGTCGCACTCCAAGACGCCCATTGCCCAGCCCTGCAGCGCATCGCACCAGTAGCCCCAGCCCCAGCCCCAGCGCTCCAGCCTGTCGCTCGTAGCCCCTGCTGTCGCACGTCTCGCCTGTGCCATCGTTTGTTCGCGAGCGCAGCCCTAGCGCCTGTGCCGTCGTGTCGCATCTCCCAACTCCAGCGCAAGATCGTCCGCGCGTAGCCTAGCGCCTGTGCCATCGTTTGTCCGCGAGCGCAGCCCTGCCACACCAGCACGACCAGCAGCTGCCCATCTCTCTTGTAGCCTGTCCGTCCGCGCGCCAGCCTCGTGTCGTGTGAGTTGCTCCCTAGACGAGCCCTATTTGTTTTATTATTTAAGTCCTATTGGTTGTAATATGTATTGTTGTTTTTTAGGTACCCAATAGCTACCCGATAGCTAGCTCGGGGTTCATTTGCGGCATAGAACCTTTGTGTGTTATTGCCTTCCGACCAAGGTAAGGATTTCTTACCAGAGTTGTGTGGGCCCTGCGATATATTCTGTGATTGCTGTTTATGTGCTTGTTTATGTTTATCGGCATGTTTAGTGGATAGGTGCTCTGTTCTGAATTCCGACTGGAATGATTCTCGTGTTGTTTCTCATGTTAGTTCCATGCTAGGTTGTTCTGTTCTGGCATGCTCGTTATCTGTTCTTGCTTAGTAGTATCATGCTAGGTTCATTGTCTCTGCTGAGCACGTATTGGATTGTTTTCTGTTATCTGTTTATAGTTTAGAATTATGATAGGTAGCATCATCCGGGCGAGGATGCATAACGTAACTTGCATCCGTGGCAAGGACGTACAAGGTAGTACTCCGTCCCTGATCCGTAGTTAGGGTTTAGCTAACCCTAACAGCAGCCCAGTGCAATCTTGGGTGAGGGTGGCAAACTGTTAAATGCCCCAACGGTCGGGGAAATGACGAGGCATTGCCTTGTCCCCGGCAGTCGACACGTCCTCAACCTGTCGGTCGTAGACTTGATTGCCACCTTATAGGGCAAGGACCGGTTCCTGGTGTAAGCCTACCACGGCCGGTTTCTTAGCCTCAGGTGCGGTGGTACAGGCTGACATAGTCATAGTGTCCTGGTCTCACACCACTATGTTCAGTGACACCGATCCAGAGATTTGTTAGGCATGCGTACTGGACCAGGGCAGCATGCCCTAGACCCAGCACCTCCCTGGTTTGCAGCTGCATGCGGTGAGCGCACACGCTCATTACAGCGCCGACTGGAGAGCTCCTCGGGATCTTGAGTTCAGTGCACCTTTCGTATCGACAGTAGGAAGGCTGAGGCCGGGACTAGTTTCTCGTATTGTATCGTATCGCGTGGTGGTTTTCCGGAGTAAGACCGAGAGATCGCATCCGAGGTTTATGTGTGGATTAAAGTAAAGTGCTCTCTTCTGTGTTTATATTCATGGCTTGCATACATTCTGCTTGATGACCAGCTATATCGTATTGTACCCCGGTTGGGGATTCTTACTGAGTAATTCGTTACTCACCTTTATTATGTGGTTTTCCAAAAGTAACAATGGTGCGAGACAGGATGGCTGAAGGAGGAGCTGCTGATCATGGAAACCAGCTGTTTTAAACTTTGAGTCTTATGTTTATGTTTCTTATGTTTTATTGTCCTTTGAATGCATGTAGTTGGGCACGGAGCCCTTAGGTTGTTTTCTGGTTGTTTCTGGATTCTGACTGTAACGGCCCAAATTTTCGTACTGGTTTCCCAGGTACTTTCAGTTCAGTATTTGGACAATCGGTTGGGCCGTTAGGGCTTTTTAACCCCGAAGGGCATTTTGGTCATTTTGCTCTTAGGGATGACCTGGTGGATGTTTAGGGTTCCAGGGTTGTTTCTATATATCGTTGAGACCAGAGTTTTTGTTGGCTGCCGGTTCCCGGGAGTTATGATGTGTGTTAGGGTTTTGGAGGTATCCCAGTTGAATGTAAAAATTAAGGAAAATTTAAGAGTAAAGTGCTCGAGCTAGGACTCGAACCCAGGTGGCTTGGAGTTGAACTTTGTTGCTAATTAATTGGGAATTAATGAATGTTGCTGCTGGGATTCGAACCTGGGACCATCCAGGATTTCGGAGGCTTGCTTTGTAGAGAATAAATAAGGAAAAAAAAAAGTGTTGCTTGTGGGATTCGAACCCTTGACCTGCAAGTGGTTTGGAGGCTTGGATTAAATGAGTTTTAATCAAAATAAATACTTGCTTAAGCTGGGACTCGAAGGGGGAAAGCCCAGGATTTCAATCGACTAAAACCTATAGAAAAAAAATCGTATTTGTTTTTTTTAAAACTTTCCGTAGCCGCACGACTCCCCAATCCCTCCTCCTTCTTGCCGATCCTTCAAGCTCTCCCTCCTTCCACATCTTGCAATCGTTCCTCTTTTGGCAAAAACGCACCAATCCATCCACTTAGAGACCAAGCCGTATTTGAGTGTGCGAACATCAAAGGGCATTCGCGAGTTGTGATCGAAGTTCCAGCCAAGATTGTTCAAGTTGCTCCAACCCGTTTATTTCAAACCATCGTCGCCGGTAAGGTTTGGGTAGGACTTGATAATCTTAATGCTAGTTGGTGGGTAGTTATTAAATAAAAATAAAATTGTATATTTTTTTTTGAAGCCTCCTTGATTTCAATTTGTTCTCATCCAATTCCACCCATTTTATTTTTAAGCTGCTAGTTGTGATCTATTGGGATAGGACCCGTGTTGGAGGATTTTATAAATTCTACAATTGGGTGGAAACGTGGGAATTAATAATTAGTTGCAAAAAAAAAAAAAAGAAGAAAGAACAAACAGAACAAGGATAGTTAATTTTAAATAATGGCATGCTCAAATAGAGGTACATGGAATGATTAAATAAATATCAATATCATGGGATTTAAATACTGTAGCTTGAGATCATGGATAAATTGAGTTATTGGCTAGTTAAAGGTCATATTGGATTTATAAGAATGGTGGGTCTGAGCAACCTAATTGCTAGGTTGCAAGTTATGACAATTTATGTTAATTAAGAAACTTAAACAATACCTTGGATGGATGCCATGCAATGACCAGATGGGTTAAATTTATTTGCTGGCCAAGTTGACCTTAATACTTTAATAATAAGGCAAACAGAGAGTTATATTGATACTTTAATAATAATCAATTAATATGATATCAATTAATATGTTGGGTGGGTTCATTTGATTGGGAAGAATTAGGAGTCATAATCTAATTTTAATTAAGGATTATGTCTTTGCAAACGAAGTAATTAGTTGGACTAATCGGTATGTGTAATTTAGGTAATCGCACTTAGGAGTGTTCCTCGTTGAGGCTTGAGGAAGTGTTCACTTCTATATTAAGAATAAGGTAAGGATTTCTTACCGTGGTTGTGTGGACCTGCGATATTATCATGATGTGCCTTGTATGCTTGGTTGTTGTTATGAGTATGTTAGCTATTGAACCGCATGTGTTTGAAATCTTGCTAGCATGTTGCTTGTCGTTCATGTTAGTGCCATGCTAGGTTTGTTCTTCCAAAGATGCCATGTCTTGTCATTGTATGAAATTTCTAGCGGGTAGGTTACATGTTTTCTCTTGCTTCCAGATCGTGTTGTTCTTGTGTCCCTGTTATATTCTATTAGGTACATGCTAGGGGTATCCTTATCTTGGCATAACCTTGTCCTATTGTTTCCTGATTAGTTCCATGCTAGGGATAGACAGGTGATGTATAGTGTAGAAGATTGTAGGGGTAACTAGTTTAGGTCCCGCTCGGGTAAGACCCCGATGGACATCCGTATGTGAGTTGGAGGTGTAAGACCCCGATGGGCATCCTAGGTGTGTAAGTCCCCGATGGGCGTCACTGAGTTGGAGGTGTAAGACCCCGATGGGCATCCTAGGTGTGTAAGTCCCGGATGGGCATCACTGAGTTGGAGGTGTAAGACCCCGATGAGCATCCTAGGTGTGTAAGTCCCCGATGGGCATCACTGAGTTGGAGGTGTAAGACCCCGATGGGCATCCTAGGTGTGTAAGTCCCCGATGGGCATCACTGAGTTGGAGGTGTAAGACCCCGATGGGCATCCTAGGTGTGTAAGTCCCCGATGGGCATCACTGAGTTGGAGGTGTAAGACCCCGATGGGCATCCAAGGTTTGTAAGTCCCCGATGGGCATCACTGAGTTGGAGGTGTAAGACCCCGATGGGCATCCTAGGTGTGTAAGTCCCCGATGGGCATCACTGAGTTGGAGGTGTAAGACCCCGATGGGCATCCTAGGTGTGTAAGTCCCCGATGGGCATCACTGAGTCTGGAGGTGTAAGACCCTGATGGGCATCCTAGGTGTGTAAGTCCCCGATGGGCATCACTGAGTCCTAGGTTGTATAAGACCTCGAAGGGCATCCAGGTGTAGAACCTAGGATAGGTTGTAGATGTAAGCCTTGAATGGGCAATTTCTAGTCCGGCAGTTAGTCTGAGCCAACCTGAGGTTTCTTAGCTCGTTTTTGTTTGCATGTATGCTAGAGTGCTAGATGACTGATGTATCGTATTGTACCCCGGTTGGGGATTCTTACTGAGTATGTTTATACTCACCCTTATTTCTGTGGTTTTTCCGCCAGGTAACTTGGGACAAAGACACCAGATGGCTAGCGGAGAGGAGCCGCTTTTGATCATGGGGGCTACCAAGCACTGGCTGCTTTTTTGTTTGCATTTATTTATTCAGCATGTAGATGGACATGAGTTCTAGGGGAATGATGTTAAAGTTGTTTAAACTGTTTTGAGTGTTCTTTTATAAATACTGGCCAGGCTTATTTTACCTTGTTGGATTTGCTTTATGAAAATTGTTGGTTATGTTTTAAGTGTTCCCAGTTTCCAAATGTTTTGAAAAAGTTTTAAACATGAGCACTAAACCGCTTGTTGGAATATTTAACTTGCATGCCGGTGAGGACCTAGGTTTAGGACCGTATTTCAGGTCGGGTTCTTACAGTTGGTATCAGAGCACAGAGTCATAGATTCTGTAGACTAACCTGCATTGTAAGTTGTTGTCCCCATGATCATCAGCACTCCGCGGCCGTCAGGTTTGTCTGAGTTCATTAAGCTAAGGGTTTTATTTTACAATACTGCACCTAGTATACATGTGTTACCCTTGTTGGGTAGTGAGAGTCCCGGTGAGGACTAGCTTTGTGTTTAGTGTAGATCGCTTATGCTGAATACACATTGAGGAGCAGGGACGTTTGGTATTTCCAACCGAGAAGTTGGACTGCGCATGTTGATGATGAGACCACGTCCAGGGTTGTTTAGACCCATAGGCCACCTTTGGCCCTAGCAGTTCAGTTGCCCAGAGAAGAGGGTAGAGGCTAGCATGACTCAGAGTGAGACTCCTTGAGTAGAGTGTGCTCTAGCCATGAGAGAATTGATGGCAGGTCTTTGAGCTATCAGAGAGCGGAGACCCAGGCGCAGTTGTAGCGCGTAGTGAGGAGTCTCGGGCACAGATAGCCCAGCTGACAGAGTTTATTTAGAAGACACCCCCAGTAGCTCTAGTAGTCCCGGAGGTTCTCGGGAGGGCTTGATCAGCAGGTTTATGCTGATGAGTTATTTGGCGTGATGGAGCCGCCGAGTTTGGGAAGCAGAAGCTAGGTGGTTGGCCAGGATCGAGTTTATCATCCGAGTGTGGGGATGACCTGATGTTCAGAGGCCAAGGCGTGCCGCTCTGTGCTTTGTTTGATACAAAGAATTTGGTGGTGGAAGTCCCTTGAGAGAGGTGGACTAGCGAGTCTCCACGAGTCACCCTCCGATTGGCAAGTGCCATGTTAGTAGCTTTTGAGGAAGATGTAGAGACATCTTGACCCCTTGCAAGCCTCTTTTGCGTTTTGCAAACCACTCTTTTTTTAGTATCCTCGTGGCCAGGGTGAAGTGTGAAGTTTGCTTGTCAGGACTTAATCCGTCCTTGTTTTTTCGTTGGCTAGTAGAAGTGGAGCACCCTTTTTGTTAGCATGTTCCAAAGGTGGAACTAGTTGATGCCACCTGAGTGTTGGCCTGAGTAGTTGTTGAGCATCGAGTGGGATGCAGGAGTAGGCCGTGGCATGTCTGCTAGACGAGTTGCTAGAGAGTAGACTACTCGAGTGTTGAGACTCTTGTGTTGAGTGCCATTGCCCTGTCCCCTGGAGTGTGACCTGCCTTACCCTCAGAGGGGCTTAAAGCCCGTAAAGAGATGTTTGTGTTGTTAAGGATGTAGTGCCTGTTGGCACCAAGCTTTGAGAGGAGGCCTAGATTCAGGCCAGTTGGCACTTTTTGTGCAGGTGGTTCCAGGACCCGCCCGGAGTTTGGCATCCCCACTAGTCTTGTACCCATTTCTTGAGATTGCACCTGTTTGCGTTGCATAAGAGATCTAGCTCGGTAGTAGTCAGAAAACTACAAGTGTGAGATCGTTCGAGGGATAAGTAGGAGCCTTTCAGGGTCACCGAGAGTTGGGTACAAAGGATGCTGTTGGTTGTTAAGGGCTAGCGCGTCCGAGTTCTCGCTACTGTGTTGTGGGCTTGTGAGCCAGTTGGATGGTAGTGTGATTCGACTACCCTAGAGTTACCCTAATATGAGTGGGGTTGGCATCGATGATGCGTGGTTGATCTAGTGTTAGAGCCATGAGTTGGATGGTTGATCGGAGCACGTTTAGTGGACCATTGGTATGAGGTAAGTTAGCTTGGTGTGGCTATGCTCTTGTAAGAGTGAGTTGACCAATGTGGCATTCCGTGGTGAGTTGACCCCGAGTGGGTTGAACTCTTGTTGCTCCTTTGCTAGTTGTGGCTCTATTGGGTGGCAAAAGTTGCCTTGTGTGAGAGTACTTGTTGGTTTGGATCTTAAGGAATCAAGTTGGAGCTGTACACGTCGGTGTACTTTTGTGTAGCTCGTTCCGTGGTGTATGTTTTGGGAACCACGAAAGGTACGTGTTGAGGAACCAGAGCTCAGTCAGACCCAGGTAGTGTTCCTCGGTTGAGTTGCTGGATGCTTGTAGTCGGTTGGCAAGCTAGAGTTGTTCTTAGTAGCCTCTGCGTTGGTTTTCAGAATTAGTAGCAAGGTGGTGCTTGGCGTTGACCAAGGTTTTGTTCCCATGTTGTTTCTAGAGCTAGCTAGGTTCGAGCAAGCTGGCATTGCCCTGAGGACTTGTTCCAAGTCCGGAAGTTTTGGGAGTTGACCCCTCCCTCGGCGGTTGAGTAAGTACTGCTAGTTCTAAGTTGGTGGTTCAAGCGATTGTGGAATCCCTCGATTGTTGCTTTCGAGGGAATTGGTTGTTGTTGCCTTCGATGAGCAGGACAGCTAGCGTGTGTGAAGTTCGCTGTCCTTCGGAAGTCCGCTTGCTGGGAAATCGTTCCTGTAGAGGAGGAGTCAGCTTAGCTCCTGAGTTGTGTAGTTGATTAGAGTGGCGTAGCGGTCAGCCCAGCGAGAGTGTCCCTGCATTGGTTTGTTAGCAAGCGGAAAGTTGTTTGTCCCCGCGATGGCGGAGGCCAGCCAGTTCAAGGGCTTCAGTTGTTGCTGGAAAGTTGTTGGATCCTTGTTGTAGAACCCCTAGTTCCTTGGTGGTTGAGTTGCACCGTGGATGCTGGTCTCGAGTTTTAACTTTTGAGGTAGCCTTGCTGACTCGAGTTGTTCATGACCCGCAAGCTTGTGGTTGTCGCTATCCTAATTCCTCGCGATGTTTCGTGGGTGGAGTTTCTGGATTGGAAGAAGAGTTAGGTCTAGCTATAAGGAGGAAGTCCTTAGAGCAGCCAGATGGACTTAAGGGTTGAGTGGCAGCTTGGAGGCGAGCTTCGCTCGTTGTAAGACTTGGGTTGAGTTTCTGCAGAGCAAGCCCTTCTCGAGCTCTGTTCCTAGTTGGTGTGCGTTCGCAGTTGGCATAGCGGTGCCGTGGCATTGGTTGGTTAGACCTTTGAGTTGTTATCCTCAAGCTGTTGAGTTGCAAGTAGCCGCGTGGTAATTCTTCCTTACTACTCGAGATTTCCATGAGAGGATTGTTGGATGCTTCCTTGGCTGGCGATGTCCTCTTAGACCAGTTGCTGGTAGGATTGCGTTGGAATGTTTGCGATCGGCTTTTGAGGGGCCAGTTTGTTGGTTTGGCTAGTTGAGTTTGTGCCTTGACCTTAGACGCCGATTTCTCTTTAAGGTGGTGGCTTAGTTGCTTGGGACTCGTACCGGTTGGTGAAGTGTGCCTTTAGGATCAGTCGCCAGATGGTGGTTCGGAAGGATTCCGTTGAGTTTTGTTGGCAAACATTGGGGTTCGTTGGTCTCTTGTGAAGTAAGAGTAGGCCGGTTAGTTTCTAGAACCTGGGAGGTTCAGTTGTTTGGCCAGCATGGTGTAGGGTTGAGGTTGTTCGTTAACAGCTGTGAGCATTAAGAGAAGTTACGTCGGTGTGTGGCGTAGAGTTTTAGAGCTTGTGACCAATCCACAAGTTTGCTGAGAGTAGCGCCATAGATAGGCGTTCTGAGTTGGGTCAGCAGGGATAAGTGAGCCCTAGGGTAGTAAGACCGTTTGAGAGTTGGAGCGAGTCGGAGCACCTGGCTTACCGATTTGCACTGTCACGTCTCTGTCTTCAGGCTCAGTGTATATCTAGTTTTGGTCGAGATAGTTGTGGCAGACTCATTGGCATTTTGGCTTTGAGCCTTTGGGAACCTAAGAGGGTTTGAGTTTCGAAGAAGAACTGGTGTTGTCTTAACCTAGAGTTCAGTTGGTTAAGGATCAATGGAGTTTTCCTAGAGTTCTTTTAGTCTTGGGACTTTCGGGGACGAAAGTCTTAAAAGGAGGGAGTATTGTAACGGCCCAAATTTTCGTACTGGTTTCCCAGGTACTTTCAGTTCAGTATTTGGACAATCGGTTGGGCCGTTAGGGCTTTTTAACCCCGAAGGGCATTTTGGTCATTTTGCTCTTAGGGATGACCTGGTGGATGTTTAGGGTTCCAGGGTTGTTTCTATATATCGTTGAGACCAGAGTTTTTGTTGGCTGCCGGTTCCCGGGAGTTATGATGTGTGTTAGGGTTTTGGAGGTATCCCAGTTGAATGTAAAAATTAAGGAAAATTTAAGAGTAAAGTGCTCGAGCTAGGACTCGAACCCAGGTGGCTTGGAGTTGAACTTTGTTGCTAATTAATTGGGAATTAATGAATGTTGCTGCTGGGATTCGAACCTGGGACCATCCAGGATTTCGGAGGCTTGCTTTGTAGAGAATAAATAAGGAAAAAAAAAAGTGTTGCTTGTGGGATTCGAACCCTTGACCTGCAAGTGGTTTGGAGGCTTGGATTAAATGAGTTTTAATCAAAATAAATACTTGCTTAAGCTGGGACTCGAAGGGGAAAGCCCAGATTTCAATCGACTAAAACCTATAGAAAAAAATCGTATTTGTTTTTTTAAAACTTTCCGTAGCCGCACGACTCCCCAATCCCTCCTCCTTCTTGCCGATCCTTCAAGCTCTCCCTCCTTCCACATCTTGCAATCGTTCCTCTTTTGGCAAAAACGCACCAATCCATCCACTTAGAGACCAAGCCGTATTTGAGTGTGCGAACATCAAAGGGCATTCGCGAGTTGTGATCGAAGTTCCAGCCAAGATTGTTCAAGTTGCTCCAACCCGTTTATTTCAAACCATCGTCGCCGGTAAGGTTTGGGTAGGACTTGATAATCTTAATGCTAGTTGGTGGGTAGTTATTAAATAAAAATAAAATTGTATATTTTTTTTTGAAGCCTCCTTGATTTCAATTTGTTCTCATCCAATTCCACCCATTTTATTTTTAAGTCTGCTAGTTGTGATCTATTGGGATAGGACCCGTGTTGGAGGATTTTATAAATTCTACAATTGGGTGGAAACGTGGGAATTAATAATTAGTTGCAAAAAAAAAAAAAAGAAAGAAAAAACAAACAGAACAAGGATAGTTAATTTTAAATAATGGCATGCTCAAATAGAGGTACATGGAATGATTAAATAAATATCAATATCATGGGATTTAAATACTCGTAGCTTGAGATCATGGATAAATTGAGTTATTGGCTAGTTAAAGGTCATATTGGATTTATAAGAATGGTGGGTCTGAGCAACCTAATTGCTAGGTTGCAAGTTATGACAATTTATGTTAATTAAGAAACTTAAACAATACCTTGGATGGATGCCATGCAATGACCAGATGGGTTAAATTTATTTGCTGGCCAAGTTGACCTTAATACTTTAATAATAAGGCAAACAGAGAGTTATATTGATACTTTAATAATAATCAATTAATATGATATCAATTAATATGTTGGGTGGGTTCATTTGATTGGGAAGAATTAGGAGTCATAATCTAATTTTAATTAAGGATTATGTCTTTGCAAACGGCGTAATTAGTTGGACTAATCGGTATGTGTAATTTAGGTAATCGCACTTAGGAGTGTTCCTCGTTGAGGCTTGAGGAAGTGTTCACTTCTATATTAAGAATAAGGTAAGGATTTCTTACCGTGGTTGTGTGGACCCTGCGATATTATCATGATGTGCCTTGTATGCTTGGTTGTTGTTATGAGTATGTTAGCTATTGAACTGCATGTGTTTGAAATCTTGCTAGCATGTTGCTTGTCGTTCATGTTAGTGCCATGCTAGGTTTGTTCTTCCAGCATGCCATGTCTTGTCATTGTATGAAATTTCTAGCGGGTAGGTTACATGTTTTCTCTTGCTTCCAGATCGTGTTGTTCTTGTGTCCCTGTTATATTCTATTAGGTACATGCTAGGGGTATCCTTATCTTGGCATAACCTTGTCCTATTGTTTCCTGATTAGTTCCATGCTAGGGATAGACAGGTGATGTATAGTGTAGAAGATTGTAGGGGTAACTAGTTTAGGTCCCGCTCGGGTAAGACCCCGATGGACATCCGTATGTGAGTTGGAGGTGTAAGACCCCGATGGGCATCCTAGGTGTGTAAGTCCCCGATGGGCGTCACTGAGTTGGAGGTGTAAGACCCCGATGGGCATCCTAGGTGTGTAAGTCCCGATGGGCATCACCGAGTTGGAGGTGTAAGACCCCGATGAGCATCCTAGGTGTGTAAGTCCCGATGGGCATCACCGAGTTGGAGGTGTAAGACCCGATGGGCATCCTAGGTGTGTAAGTCCTCGATGGGCATCACCGAGTTGGAGGTGTAAGACCCGATGGGCATCCTAGGTGTGTAAGTCCCCGATGGGCATCACCGAGTTGGAGGTGTAAGACCCGATGGGCATCCAAGGTTTGTAAGTCCCGATGGGCATCACCGAGTTGGAGGTGTAAGACCTCGATGGGCATCCTAGGTGTGTAAGTCCCGATGGGCATCACCGAGTTGGAGGTGTAAGACCACGATGGGCATCCTAGGTGTGTAAGTCCTCGATGGGCATCACCGAGTCCGGAGGTGTAAGACCCGATGGGCATCCTAGGTGTGTAAGTCCCCGATGGGCATCACCGAGTCCTAGGTTGTATAAGACCTCGAAGGGCATCCAGTGTAGAACCTAGGATAGGTCAGAGATGTAAGCCTTGAATGGGCAATTTCTAGTCCTGCGAGTTAGTCCGAGCCAACCCGAGGTTTCTTAGCTCGTTTTTGTTTGCATGTATGCTAGAGTGCTAGATGACTGATGTATCGTATTGTACCCCGGTTGGGGATTCTTACTGAGTATGTTTATACTCACCCTTATTTCTGTGGTTTTTCCGCCAGGTAACTTGGGACAGCACCAGGATGGCTAGCGGAGGGAGCTGTTTGATCATGGGGGCTGCCGGCACTCTGTCGTTTTTTGTTTGCATTTATTTATTCAGCATGTAGATGGACATGAGTTCTAGGGGAATGATGTTAAAGTTGTTTAAACTGTTTTGAGTGTTCTTTTATAAATACTGGCCAGGCTTATTTTACCTTGTTGGATTTGCTTTATGAAAATTGTTGGTTATGTTTTAAGTGTTCCCAGTTTCCAAATGTTTTGAAAAAGTTTTAAACATGAGCACTAAACCGCTTGTTGGAATATTTAACTTGCATGCCGGTGAGGACCTAGGTTTAGGACCGTATTTCAGGTCGGGTTCTTACACTGACATTGATGTAAACTGTTTTGGATTTGAATGTTTGAATTAAATCTCTTATCAGAGTACGTTTTAAATTGTATTTAGCTTGGAACAGGTTATTGGAAACAGGGACAGGTTCCAGGACATTTTGTGTTGTTTTGAATGGATGTTTTCCGTTTTAGTTTTATTCAGAATCTGGCATACAACCTTGCATACCATTTTATAAGTTTTAAAGCATGCATTGAGGTAAAGGTGTAAAGACCCTACCCGAATGGGGCCCTAAACTAGGCCTTTTCCTCAATGCATGCTTTAAAACTTATAAAATGGTATGCAAGGTTGTATGCCTGATTCTGAATAAAACTAAAATGGTAAACATTCATTCAAAACAACACAAAATGTCCTGGAACCTGTCCCTGTTTCCAAGTACGTGTTCCAAGCTAAATACAATTTAAAACGTACTCTGATCAGAGATTTAATTCAAACATTCAAAATCCAAAACAGTTTACATCAGTGTCAGAATCCAGAAAACAACCAGAAAACCACCTAAGGGCTCCGTGCCCAACTACATGCATTCAAAGGACAATAAAACATAAAAAACATGAACATAAGACTCAGAGTTTAATCAACTGGTTTCCATGATCAGCAGCTTCTTCTTCAGTCATCCTGTCTCGCACCATGGTTACCTGTGGAAAACCACAAAATAAGGGTGAGTAACGAATTACTCAGTAAGAATCCCCAACATAGAACTGGTCCTCTAGCAGAATGTATGCAAGCCATGAATATAAACATAGAAGAGAGCACAACACTTTACTCCATACATAAACCTCGGATGCCATCATATGGTCTTACTCCGGAAAACTACAACGCGATACGATACTATACGATAAACTAGTCTCGGCCTCAGCCTTCCTACTATCGATACGAAAGGTGCACTGAACTCAAGATCCCGAGGAGCTCTCCAGTCGGCGCTGTAATGAGCGTGTCGCGCGACCGCATCTTCTTTGCAAACCCGTGGAGGTGTTGGGTCTAGGCAGCGTGCCGCCTCGTCCAAAGACGCATGCCTAACAAATCTCTAGATCGGTGTCACTGAACATAGTAGAGTGAGACTATGACACTATGACTATGTCAGCCTGTACCACCGCACTTGAGGCTAAGAAACATGTTGTGGTAGGCTTACACCAGGAACCGGTCCTTGCCCAATCAGGTGGCAATCTGTAACGGCTCAGGTTTTCATCCCAGTCTTCCAAGTATGCTCTAGGGGTATTTTGGTAATTTGGTCGGGTCGTCAGGGCCTTTTAGGTCTTTTTGCAGTTGTTAAAAATTATTGGATGATCTTATGTAGGTTTTTGAGGCTTTGTGGATGTGTTTGGGAATGGAAAGATGCAAAAGTAAAATAGAGAATTAATTGTGTTGCAGCTGGGATTCGACCCCGGGTCTCTGGGAAGCTTGTTGGGAGGCATGCCAGTTGAGCTATTGGGAGTTCTTGTTACTCTTTCCGCAGCATATCTTGGTTAGCCTTGGATCTTTGGAGTTTTGGTGCTTTTGATTAAAAGAAGAGAAAATAGGGTTTTGGGTCTTCTTCTCCAAAAGCCCCTTGGCCGCCCAAGCATTTCTCCCTAGCTCCCAAGCCGAGTCCCTTCTCCTTAGCAACCCCGAGGTGTAACAGCCCAGTTTTCTATTCCGTTTTCCCAGGTGTTTTCGGTTCAATATTCGGTTGTTCGGTTTGGCCGTTAAAGCTTTTTAACCCTTAGGGGTATTTTGGCCTTTTTGCTCCCCGGTCAGGGGTTGTGGATTTTCAGGATTTCAGAGCCATTCTTGCCTTCGTCGAGGTTTGATTGTTGTTGGGTGCAAGACCCAAGAAGTTTGGGCTAGTTGTTTAGAAGTTTGGAAGTATTTTGGATAATGGCAAAATTTATTATGATTTAAGTGTTCCATTGGGATTTGAACCCTAGCCCTAAATAGTGGATTGGGAGTTTGTAGAAAATGAGTTTTAATTAAAAGAAAAGTTTGCTTTAGCCGGGACTCGAAAGAGGAAGCCTTGGGAAGGGATTTTAGGTCACCAAGACCTATTTAAAATAGAAAAAAGGAACGAAAATAGAGAAAAATCCCATTCCCTTGTTTTACCACCCACACACTCTCTCTCTCTCCTTGTCGAGCCCACCAAGCCCTAGCCGTACCCACCCCAGATACCCACCTGCTGTCGCCACACCACCACCGAGCGGCCAGACGCCACAAAGATACCCCCCTCACATCGCGCCCGCACTCCGCCACCATCCCGTCCGTGCCAGCGCGCCTAGCAGCGCCTTAGCTTTGCTCGCCTCTGCTTTGCCCGACTGCCGCCCTTGCTGCGAGAGCTGTTTTGCCAAGAGACTTGGGCCGAGACCTAGTGCATTCTCGGGTGGTAATTCCCGAGCCTCCACTCTTTTGGACCTTAAGATATTAGTTGTTTGCTTAATTAGGTTGGTTTTATTTGATTGCTTAGGTTGCTCGGGTTCACTTAGAAGCTCGAGGGTCACTTGTAGGTTGTGGTTGCTATTTTCTGCTTGCTCCCAGGTAAGGATTTCTTACCGTGGTTGTGTGGACTCTACGATGCTTTCAGGATTGTGCCTTGTATGCTTGGTTACTATTATGAGCATGTTAGCTATAGGACAGCTTGTGTTTGAAATCTTGCTAGCATGTTTTCTTGTTGTCCATGTTAGTGCCATGCTAGGTTTGTTCTTCCAGCATGCTTTTGATTCCTGTTTGAGTTCGTAGTATCATGCTAGGGACTTTCATTACCCTGGCATATCCATGTTTCCTGTTCGTATTCTGTTGATTTCTTGCTAGGGTTAGACAAGTAATGTTGATTGTCTGATTGTTAAGCTAGTTTGTGTCCCTGTGCTTATGTAAGAACCCGACCCAAAATACGGTCCTAAACCTAGGTTCTCACTCAGCATGCAAGTTAAATATTTCACCGAGCGGTTTAGTGCTCATATTTAAAACCTTTCAAAACATTTAGAACGGGGAATGCTTAAAACATAATCAACAACTTTGTTTAAGAAAACCAACGAAGTAAAACAAGCCTGGCCAGTATATATAAAACATTCAAAACAGTTCAAACAACTTTTTATAATGTTTCCCCTAAGACTCCTGTCCATCTACATGCTTTGAACAAATATGCAAACAATAAAGACAGAGTGCCGCGGCTCCCCATGATCAATCGGCTCCCTCCGCTTAGCCGTCCGGTCTTTGTCCCTAGTTACCAGTGGAAAACCATAGAAATAAGGGTGAGTATAAACATACTCAAGAAGAATCTCAACCGGGTACAATACGATACATCAATCATCTAGCACCCTAGTATACATGCAAACGATTACCAACATGGATCATAGCTCAACGAGCTTACAAGGCAGAATCTCTGAATCCTCGGAAGTCTCCTACTTCCGGCCTAATGATTGGCTCTCATAACCAATCCCGGACATCTCCGAGGGTCTTTCTCCTCGGCCAATTGATCACCTCAAAAACCGATCCCAAAGATGTCCGACACCCTCGAGGGTCTTTCTCCCTCGACCATATGATCGACTCAAAAGCCAATCCCAATGGGTGTCCTCAAGGGCCTCTTACCCTCGCTATAATTCTCGACTATCGGGAGAGTACCCAAGTCCGGCTCTAAACAGAAGGAACTGGTGTACTCACGAACATTAGCCCGGGAGCTCTGCGAACCGGCGACTAACGCTGCGTGTCGCGCGCACCGCATGCTCTTCTGCAACCGGCGTAAATGCGGGGCCTAAGGGCAAACTACGCGGGCAGTGCACGCATGCCTAAGACTTCGGAAGCGGTGTCACCGAACACGAGAGTGCGAGGCCCTCGGCACTCATCTGCGCGGCTGTACCACCGACCGAAGCTAAGAACCGCCAAGGCGGCTTGCACCGCTGGCGGGTTCCGCTCTAGCGAGCTACAAACTAGGCTTATGCCGATGAGGTAGCTAATCCTCATTGGCTGTCGGGAGGGGGGAGAAATAGCAATGTACGTTATGCTTAGCTTTACTTCCAATCAGTGGGGACAAGGTACGTTATGTCCGCCCTCAACCCCTGAAGCAATGTACGTTATGCTTCGCTTTACTCCCGACCGGTGGGGACAAGGTACGTTATGTCCGCTCTCAGCCTCTGGATGATGACAAACCCTACTATACCAGCTAAGAGTACAGAGTAACTGATTCCTGGCTAAACATACATATAATCATCAATCATACATAACCTAGCATGATACTACGAACTTAAAGCAGGAATTTCGAGCATGCTGGAAGAACAATCCTAGCATGGCACTAACATGTACAAACAAGCAAACATGCTAGCAAGAATGCAATCACAAGCTTTCCTATCCACTATTCATGTTCATAAAAGTAAACATGCACATAAGGCACAATCAAGAAAGCATCGCAGGGTCCACACAACCACGGTAAGGAATCCTTACCTGGAAAGGAGCAGAAATAACTTTCACGATCAATTAATGACCCTCGAGCTTTAAAGCGAAACCGAGCAACCTAAGCATTTTAATAAAAACAACCTAATTAAATAAACAGCGGCCAATAGCCTAGGGCTCAAAGGAAAAAGTCTCGGGAATTACCGATCGAGAAGACACAAGGCCACGCCCCAACTCCGACGGCAAGGCGGTGTCCTTCAAAGAAGGACAAGCGTATGCGCTACTGGCGCTGGCGCTGCACTGGCGCCAAGCGCCGCTGGCGCTATCGGGCGCTTCTTGGCGCTGGGCGCGGCGAGGGGAAGCGCGCTGGCGCTGGCGCGCGCGCGGCCGCGACAGGAGCGCGCGCGCTGGGCGGGGACGCGGCGAAGCGGCACGGCACGCAGACGCGGGCCGCCGCAGCGAGCGAACATGGGTGGCGGGCGCGCGGGCGAAGGGCGGCGCGGCGGCAACGAGCGGAGCGCGCGCGCGCGTCTCAAGGCGGTCGTGCGGAAATGCGCGCGCGCATCTGATCGGCGCGCGCACGGCGCGCGGCGATCTGAGCGCGTCTGGGAGCGCTGGGCCGAGCGGCCGCCTGGGCGACACAGGGTTGGTGCGATCCGGGCATGGTGGGCGGTGCAGGTGGCGGTGCGGCCGTGGCTCGGCGGGATGTGCGGTGGTGCGGGTGGCTCGACAGGATGTGCAGGTGGTGCGGGCCTCGACAGGGGATGTGCAGGTGGTGCGATCTGGGCATGGCGGTGGGCTTAGCGGCTAGGGTTTGGGTTCTTGGTGAGGTCGGCTAGGAGAGAGAGAGAGAGAGAGAGAGAGAGAGAGAGAGAGAGAGAATTTTGCAAAACAAGGGGAATAGGATTTTCTTTCCTTTTCCTAATTTAAATGGGTCTAAAATCCCTTCCCAAGGCTCTCTCTTGCGGGTCCCGGCTAAGGAAATTCTTTTCTTTTTAACTAAATCTTCTTTTTCTAAAATCTCCAATTTCACCATTAGGGTAAGGGTTCAAATCTCAATGGGACCAATTAAATTCCAATTAATTTTGCTATCAACCGGAATGACTCCGAACTTCTAATCAACCAACCCAAACTCCTTGGGTCTTGCAACCAACATTAATCAAGTCTCAACGAAGGCCGAAATGACCCTGAAGCCCTGAAAATCCTCAACCTCTGACCGGGGAGCAAAATACCAAAATACCCTTATAGGTTAAAACAGCTCTAACGGCCCATCCGAACATCCGAATAATGACCCGAAATCACCTGGGTACCCGAAATAGGAAACTGGGCCATTACAGCTTAGGAGTCCGTTAGGGGTTGTAGGTTTAGGTTCCGCTTGGGTACTACACTGTTGCCTTCGGGGTCTTACTCAACCTAGGACTCAGTGATGCCCATCGGGGACTTATTGTAACAGCCCGGTTTTCAGCTAAATGTAAAATAAGGTTTCCTTTTATATTTTTAGTTTGGGAGGAGCTGTTGAAAGGACTCGAACCCTTGGCCTAAAAAGGGGTTTGGAAGCTTGGGTTTAAATAAGGAAAATAAACGCGTCAGCCGGGGCTCGAAGGGGAGTCTTGGGAAGGTCATATGAGATTCCCAAGTCTATTTATGTTAAGGAAGGGAATTGTATTTAAGGAAAAAGGAAAGAGAAAATAAGGACAAAAAAAAAAAGAAAGAACCCAAAACCCTAGACTTCTCCTTCACCCTCGCCCAAGCCGCCCCACACCGCCGCCGTGCCTCGCCCACACCGCCGCCGTGCCTCGCCCACGCCATCGCACGCCCTGCTGACCACTGCCGCACCGCACCGAGCCACCGCCAGCCCAGACCGCGTCGAGCAGCCAGCTCGCCCACCTCCGCAACAGCCCAGCCTCCACTCTGCACCGAGTCGCCCAACAGACCGGCCGTGTAAGCCGCCTCGCGCGCCAAGACGACACCACCCAGCGCGCCCCCCGCCGCCTGCACGCCTGCGCCCGCGTCTGCGTGCCGTCGCTTCTGCGTCTGCGTCCGCCGCCCCGCCAGCGCTGCGCCCGCCACGCGCCGCGCGCTCGCCAGCGCCAGCGCTTTCGCCTCCTGCCGCGCCCTGCTGCCTTCGCCCGGCCAGCGCCCTGCGCCCTAGCGGCGCTTAGCAATCTGCTGCTTGCTGCTGCCGAGACGAGCGCCTTCTCGGTTAGTAAATTCCCGAACCTCCACCCTTTGGACTTCCTGATTTTAGATGCTGTTTATTAATTAGGATGTTTTATTACTTGTTTAGGTTGCTCGAGTTCGCTTAAAAGTTCGAGGGTCGTTATTTGATTCGGGATAATTAACCTCCACTTATTTCCAGGTAAGGATTCTTACCCGGGGTTGTGTGGACCCTGCGAATAGTTGATAGCACGCTGATTCTCAGTAATTATATGAGTTTCTAGTGATAGGTTTCATGTTTTCTTTTTTGATTCATGTTCGCGACATGTTTACATCCCGTTAGTTCCATGTTAGGCTTTCCTATCTTGATAGAGCCATGCGCCTATTGTATCTTTGCTAGATCCAAGTTCTGATTAGATGTGTGATGTATAGTATAGAGGGCCGTAGAGGTAACTAGTTTGGGGTCCCGCTCAGGCAAGACCCGATGGACATCCGAGGTGTAAGGCCCTACGGGCATCCTAGGTGTGTAAGGCCCACTGGGCATCACTGAGTCTGGAGGTGTAAGGCCCTACGGGCATCCTAGGTGTGTAAGGCCCACTGGGCATCACTGAATCTGGAGGTGTAAGGCCCTACGGGCATCCTAGGTGTGTAAGGCCCACCGGGCATCACCGAGTCTGGAGGTGTAAGGCCCTACGGGCATCCTAGGTGTGTAAGGCCCACTGGGCATCACCGAGTCCTAGGTTGTGTAAGGCCCGAAGGGCATCCAAGCGTAGGACCTAGGAGAGACTGTTGATGGAAGCCCTTGAATAGGCTCGCCTAGAAGTAGCTCATAGCCTAAGCCACCGTTCGTGCCCTAAGTCTTTGTATGGTTGCTGTCAGTGTGCTAAATGAGATGATTTCGTATTGTACCCGATTGGGGATTCTTCTTGAGTAACTTGTTGCTCACCCTTATTTTCTGTGGCTTTCCACCGTAACTTGGGACAGAGGTCGGATGGCTAGGAGGAAGCGGCTCGATGATCATGGATAGTGACTGGGTCGCACGCTTTCTTTAAATGTTTTCCTTAATGATTTAGCATGTAGTGGGACTTGGGTCCCTAGGAAAAAGCACTCAAACTATTTTATGTTCTCGTACCGTTTTCCTTTGAATTGTTTTAAGAAAGTACTGATTAGTCATTTACCTGTTTTATTTAATTGAAATCATGGTTTTGTTTTAAAAGTGTTTACTTCAAAGGTTTAAACTTCCGACTCTGAATGATGTTTATATTCTTAATCATGCATGCTAAGTATGGACTTTAGGTTAGAGACCGTTTCTTGGGTCGGGTCCTTACACTTATACACAAGGGTGCCCATTGGGGTCTCGGCCAACCCTAAATGGCCAAAAACCAGGCACAGGCTCCACTTGGCCAAGCCAACAAACTGGAGCCTCTCAACGGCCGAACACAAACTTTTCCATGCAAATCTACTAGCAACTGGCCAAAGAGAACATTTCCAGGCAAGGGAACAACCAACGTTCCTCTCATGGAAAATCTCGGGCTATCTGTGCCCGGGACTCCTCACTACGCGCTACAAACTGTGCCTGGCTCTCCGCTCTCTGATAGCTAAAGACCTGCCATCAAATCTCACATGGCTGGAGCACACTCTGCTCAAGGAGTCTCACTCTGAGGTGTGCTAACCTTACCCCTCCACTTGGCAACTCAACTGCCAGGGCCAACTCTGGCCAACGGGCCTAACAACCCTGGACGCGGCCTCATCATCAATACAATCAGTCCAACACTTCGGGTGGACATGCCAAGCGTCCTGCTCCTCTGAGTGCGATCAACACACTGGCAATCTGCACAAAGCACCTCCACCCTCTCACTAGGGGAAAAGCAACAACTGGGCCACAAATGGCCTACGGGAGTCTAAGCTCTGCCTCCCTGCGGTGCGATCGACACACTCGGCGATCGCACAAAGCATAAATGCCGCCCACACTGGGGCACTCATCGCTCAACAAATCGCTGCGCATCATGCGGAAAAGTTGGAATGATGGCTCTCTAAGCCCAAACCAACAACGAGTCAGAACCTGCTCGTCTCCGCTCAACAACTCTACACAAGGCATAAAAGCTAGATGAAAAGTATTGTAAATTCTTACCCCTTAGCTTAATTGAACTCAAACAAACCTGGCGGCCGTGGAGTGCTGATGATCATGGGAGCAACAACCTACAAAGCAGGTTAGTCTACAGAATCTATGACTCTGTAAGAACCCGACCCAAAACATGGTCCTAAACCTGGGATCTTACTCAGCATGCAAGTTAAATATGATAACAAGCGGTTTAGAGCTTACATTTAAAAACCTTTCAAAACATATGAGAAGGGGGAGCCCTTAAAACATAACCAACAATTTAAGTTTAAACAATCCAACAAAGTAAAACATCCTGGCCAGTGTTTAATAAAATGTACAATACAATTTAAGCAACGTTTTAAACAATGTTCCCCTAGGACTCTGTCCATCTACATGCTTTGAATAAACAATGCAATAAATAAAGACAGAGTGCCGGCGGTTCCCATGATCAATCGGCTCCTCCGCTAGCCCTCCCGGTGTTGTCCCAAGTTACCAAAGATAAATAAGGGTGAGTATAAACATACTCGTGAAGAATCTAACCGGGGTACAATACGATACATCAGTCATCTAGCACCTCAATATGCAAGCAAACAGCTACCAACACAGATCATAGCTCAACGAGCTCATAACACAAGATCTGGAAACATCGGAGTCACTTACTTCCGAATCATCGGAAGTCTCCTACTTCCGCCTAATGATTGGTTCTCATAACCAATCCGGGACATCTCCGAGGGTCTTTCTCCTCGGCCAATTGATCACTCAAAAACCGATCCCAAGATGTCCGACACCCTCGAGGGTCTTTCTCCCTCGACCAATTGATTAGCTCAAAAGCCAATCCCAATGGGTGTCCTCAAGGGCCTCTTACCCTCGCTAACAATCTGACTATCGGGAGAGTACCCGCATGCGGCTCTAAATCGGAAGGAACTGGTGTACTCACGAACATTAGCCCGGGAGCTCTCCTAATCGGCGACTAACGCGCGTGTGCGCGCGCACACCGCATGCTCTTCTGCAACCGGCGTAAATGCGGGGCCTAAGGGCAAACTACGAGGCAGTGCGCATGCCTAAGACTCGAAACGGTGTCATCAACACGAGTGAGTGCGAGGCCCTCGGCACTCATCTGTGCGGCTGTACCACCGACACTGAAGCTAAGAACCGGCCAAGGCGGCTTGCACCGCTGGCGGGGTTCCGCTCTAGCGGAGCTACAAACTAGGCTTATGCCGATGTGGTAGCTACATCCACATCGGCGCCGGGGAAGCAATGTACGTTATGCTTCGCTCTACTCCCGACCGGTGGGGACAAAGTACGTTATGTCCGCTCTCGACTTCGGATGATGACAAACCCTACTACTCTATCCAAGAATACCGAGTAAATCAATGATTCTGGCTAGCAAGCAATGACCGACATCAATCACGTTTACCTAGCATGATACTACAACTTAAACAGAATCACAAGCATCTTTGGAAGAACAAACCTAGCATGGCACTAACATGTAAAATCAACAAACATGCTAGCAAGAGATCAACAAAGTCGCCTATCACTATCATGCTCATAACAATCGGCAAACATACAAGGCACAATCGAGACATATCGCAGGTCCACACAACCACGGTAAGAAATCCTTACAGGACAAGCGAGAAAATAATCATAACTCAACCAAGCGATCCTCGAGCCTCTAATCGAACCCAAACAACCTAAACATAAAATAAAGCAAACCAAATCAAATCCCTAAACAAGCAGCCAACAAAATCGGGGCCCAACGAAGAAAAGACTCAGAAAATACCATCCGAGAAGCCACAAGGCTCGGGCCAACCAAAGACACAACAGCGGTGTGGGCTGGCGCTGGGCACAGCGCTGGGCACAGGGGCGCAAGGCGGGCGCCGGCGCGCACGCGCGCGCGGCAGGCGCGCGCGCGCAGCGCAGCACCGGCGGCGCGGGCGGCAAAGCGCGGGCGCGCGCGGCTCGAGCTTCGGCGGCGACGACACACGGCGCGCTTGACGAGGAGGGCGGCGCCGCGGCGCGCGTCGCGGCGGCGCTGCGACGCGATGGGCTCGGGGCGCTCGGGAAGGCACGGCGACCTACGAGGCGGCGACTTCGGCGCGGAGACGGCACAGGCGATGCCGATCTGGGCTCGGCGCGACTAGGGCGCGGCGGACGCGATCGGGCGCTAGGGTGGCTCGGCGCGGCGCGGCATGGGTGACTGGGCGGCTGGAGCGAGGGCGCGCTAGGGCGGACGATGCAACGCATCCGGTGCACTGGGGCCGGGCGATGCGAGGCGTGCAGTGCGGCGTGGTGGCGAGGCGGGGCTATCTTTGGTGAGCGGTCTGATGCGGCCAGGGAGTGGTGCGGCTAGGGCATGGCTGGGTGGCTAGGGTTGGGTCTTCTTGGTGAGGTCGGCTAGGGGAGAGAGAGAGAGAGAGAGAGAGAGAGAGAGAGAGAGAGAGAGAGAGAGAGAGAGAGAGAGAGAGAGAGAGAGAGAGAGAGAGAGAGAGAGAGAGAGAGAGAGAGATTGCAAAACAAGGGGAAAGGGACTTTCTTGATTTTTCTTCCCTTTTTCCTAATTAAAACAAGCCTTAAAGTCCTTAAATCCCATTTCCCGGCTTCCTCCTTCGAGACCCGGCTGAAGCAACCTTTTCCAAACAATAACTCTCACTTAAACAAACTCCCAAATCATCTCTAAGGGCCTGGGCTCGAATCCCAAAGGAAACACCCAAACAACGATCACTTTGCCCAAAACCCAAATCACAACCGAACTCCCAAACGAATACCCCAAACATCTCGGGACTCGCAGCCACCAACACACAAGCCTCAACGAAGGCAGGAGCTGCCTCGAAGCCCTGAAAATCCACAAATCCTGCCCGGGGAGCAAAAAGACCAAAATACCCCTAAGGGTCAAAACAGCTCTAACGGCCCAACCAACCACTCAATCCAAACAGGAAGCACCTCGAGAACTGGAATAGAAAATCGGGCCGTTACAATACTCCCTCCTTTTAAGACTTTCGTCCTCGAAAGTCCTAAAACAAACAAACTTCTATAAAAACTCCACCGATTCTTAGCCAATTGAACTTCTCGGCTAAAACAACACTAGCCCTTCTCTGATAACCAAACCCTCTTGGGTTCTCAAAGGCTCAAAGCCACGATGCTCTCCAGTCTGCCACAAACTATCTCAACAAAGAGACGAGGAACACAAAACTTGCATCATTGTCAAAGACGGGGCAAAGCTAACCAACCGCTCCAATCCGCTCAAGGATCTCAAAAGCCCTACAAACTTGGGGCTCAGCCAAAACCCCACTAAACCAACACGGAACACCTCTCAACGGTGTTACTCTCAAAGAAACTAGCGGTGGGCACAAGCTCCAAAACTCAACGCCATGCACTTTGGCGTAACTTCTCTGAATGCCCACAATCGATAACAAATCGCCTCAACACAACGCCAAGTCACCAAACAATCGAACCTCTCGGGTTCCGAAAACCAAACGGCCTACTCTTTCTTCACAAGAGACCAAATGAACCACAAGGCTTGCCTAAAGCCTTAACGAAAAGCAATCGAACCACCAACCGGCGATTGATCCAAAAGGCAAACTTTTCCCACTAGCACAAGCTGAAACTTCAGCTCGGCCAACCCTAAATGGCCAAAAACCAGCAGCCTGAGCTCGCTCGGCCAATCCAACAACTGGAGCCTCACAACGCGCCGAACACAAACTTTTCCATGCAAACCTACTAGCAATCGGCCAAAAAGAACATTGCCGGCAAGGAAACACCCAACATTCCTCTCATGGAAAATCTCGGCGAAGAAGGACCAAACCCTCACGGGGCTACCAAAGAACACACAACAGCTTGAGGAAAATGGCCCAAAGGCTAACCAACCAATGCCACGGCACCTGCGTGCCAACACACTCAATCGAGGCTCGGCTATTCGCCAATCGCGAAAGCTCAACAACTAGAAACAAAGCCCGAGAAGGCCTTGCTCAGTGAAAACTCAACTCAAGCTCAACTCTTAAATCGGCCGCCACCGTTCTTGCGGGGACAAACAACTTTTCGCTTGCTAACAACACAATGCAGGGACCCTCTCATTGGGCTAACCAACTGCGCTACTCGATCAACTACACAACTCAAGAGCTACGCCGACTCCTCAACGGAACGATTTCCCGAAAGCAAAAAAACTCTAAAGGGCGCGAACATCACACACGCTCGCTGACTTGCTCAAACCCAAGGGCAACATCAACCAACTCTCTTGGAAGCAACACCCAGGAAACTCAACCGATTGGACCACCAATCCGAACTAGCCGAACTTACTCAACCACCGAGAGAGGAATCAACTCCCAAAACAACCAGACTAGGAACAAATCCTCAGGGCAACGCCCTCTGGCTCGAACCGAGCAAGCTCTTGAAACATCAAGAGAACCAAAATCTTGGTCAACACCAAGCACCAACTAACCTCCAAAACCAAACAAGCACTAGCTTGCTAGGCGCCAAATGCAAATCTGCAAGCAACTCACCCAAGGAACACTGCCTGGGTCTAACTGAGCTCTGGAGAGGCTCTCCACAACTAGAGATCCTCTGATCACCCTCCGACACACACGGTCGACAACGATCTAACAAACAACCGGCTACGCGGGCACAACCCTCTCCAAAGATCTCAACTATCTTTGGCCAACTCCAACTTGGAAACCAAGGGGACCAGAACGCTACAGGAGGCGTCATCCTCCTACTCAAAGCAACAACCTCAACATACCTTCTTCTCAAGGTAAGGATCCGAACGACTTTCTTAGCCAAAACGATCGAAATCTGCGCATGGCTTGCCACTCTTGCTCTTGTTCACCCCAATCAAGTCTAACCAGGGCAAGGACCAACTAGCAAAACTTGCTTAACCAACAAATTTCCGACGCGAGCACGGCATCCTTACACCCAAAGCTAGGGCACTTGCCAAGAACTAAAGCCTTGACACCTCAAAGACCGAGCAGCTTTGGGTCCTCAACACGAACCTCTCGTGGTTTTCCAAACATAAACCACGGAACGAGCTACGCAAAAGTGCACCGGGGTGTACACTCCAACTTGATCTCTTAAGATCCAAAGCCAACAAGGGCTCTCACACAGGGCAACTTTTGCCTCCAAACGAGAGCCACAACAAACAAGGGAGCAACGAGAGTTCAAACCCACTCGGGGCCAACTCACCACGAAAAGCCACATTGGCCAACTTACTCTTACAAGCGCAAAACCACACCAAGCTAACATTCCTCGAAACAATGTGCTCACTAAACGCGCTCCGATCAGCCATCCAACTCATGGCTCTATCATCGGATCAACCACGCATCCACGATGCCAACACTAACCATACTAGGGCAACTCAAAGGGTAGCCGAATCATGCTACCATCAAGCCGGCTCACGGGCTCACAACACGAGTTCGAGAACTCGAACGCGCTTAGCTCTTAACGACCTATAGCATCCTTTACACCCAACTCTCGGAGATCTGAACAGCTCCTACTTTCCTCGAAAACCTCAAACTTGTAGTCCTCGACTACCACCGAGCTAGATCTCTTAAGCAACCCAAACAGTGCAACCTCGGAAAAGGGTACAAGACAAACGGGGATGCTATACTCAGGCAGCCCATGGAACCACCTGCACCAAAAGTGCCAACGGCCACGAAACTAGGCCTCCTCTCAAAGCTTGGTGCCAACAGCACTACATCCATTACAACACGAATCAGCCTCAAACGAGCTTTATGCCCCTCTGAGAATAGGAAAGTCACTCTCCAGTGACGGGGCAATGGCACTCAAAGACAGAGTCCAAACACTCGAGCGGCCTAATCTCTCGGCATCTCGACCAACAGACTTGCCACGGCCTACTCCCGCATCCCACTCGATGCTCAACAAAAGCTCAGGCCAACTCCTCGGGTGGCAACAACTAGTTCCACACTCGGAACATCCAAAAAAAGAGGGTTCCACTCTACTAGCCCGCCGAAATCCACGGATGGATAAAACCACGGCAAGCAAACTCCACGCTACACCACAGCTCACGAGGGTACAAGGAGAAGCGGCAGCAAAACAACGGCGGAGCTTGCAAGGGGGCACAGATGATGTCTCTACATCCGCCTCAAGCCACTAACACGGCAAACTTGCCAATCAATCGGGCGATGGTGGAGACTCGCTAGTCCACCTCTCTCAAGGGACTACCACCACCAATCTGCGGAATCAACAAAGACGGAACGGCTCACCTCGGCCTCTGAGCAGCGGGGCATCCCAACACACGGATGCTAAACTCAAACACGCCAACCGCTTTACTACTAGCGGTAGGACTTTCTAATACATCAAGCTCTCTGAGGCATCCACTTGCCAAGCCGGGCGCTCCATCAACGCCAACAAACTCAATCGCATAAACCTCGCTGATCAAGCCCTCCAGGAACCTCCGGCTACGAGCTACTCGGGGAAAATGCTGAAACAAACTCTGTCACCGGGCTATCCATGCCCGGACTCCTCGCTACGCTGCGCTACAAATCTGCGCTGGTCTTTGCTCTCTCGATAGCTAAAGACACGCCATCAAATCTCGCATGGTGGAGCACACTCGCTCAAGGAGTCATACTGAGGCGTGTGTTAGCCTCTACCCCCTCCTCTAGGCAACTCAATCGCCGGGGCCAACTCGGCCAAGGGCTAAACAACCACGGGGCGCGCTCAACATCAACAAGATCGGTCCAACTCCTTGGTCGGACATGCCAAGCGTCCCGCTCCTCTGAGTGCAATCAACATATCGCGATCTGCACAAGGCACCTCCACCCTCTCACTGGGGAGAAACCAACAACTAGGCCACAAATGGCCTGTGGGAGTCTAATCTCTGCCTCCCTGCGAGTGCGATCGACACACCGGCGATCTGCACAAAGCAACAAAATTGGCCCACACGGGGGCTCTCACTTTGCTCATCAAACTACTCGCAGATCGCGGAAAAGTTGGCATGATGGCTCTCTAAGCCCAAACCAACAATGAGTCGAACACCTGCTCGTCTCCGCTCCACAACTCTACACATGCATAAAAGCTAGAAGAAAAGTATTGTAAATTCTTACCCCTTAACTTAATTGAACTCGGACAAACCAAGCGGCCGTGGAGTGCTTGATGATCATGGGAACAACAACCTACAAAGCGGGTTTAGTCTACGAATCTATGACTCACGTGCTCATACCAATCTGTAAGAACCCGACCCAAAACATGGTCCTAAACACAGGATCTTACTCAGCATGCAAGTTAAATATGATAACAAGCGGTTTAGAGCTTACATTTAAAAACCTTTCAAAACATATGAGAAGGGGGAGCCCTTAAAACATAACCAACAATTTAAGTTTAAACAATCCAACAAAGTAAAACATCCTGCCGATGTTTAATAAAATGTACAATACAATTTAAGCAACGTTTTAAACAATGTTCCCCTAGGACTCTGTCCATCTACATGCTTGAATAAACAATGCAATAAATAAAGACAGAGTGCCGCGGTTCCCCATGATCAATCGGCTCCCTCCGCTAGCCCTCCCGGTGTTGTCCCAAGTTACAGAAAGATAAATAAGGGTGAGTATAAACATACTCAGTAAGAATCCCCAACCGGGGTACAATACGATACATCAGTCATCTAGCACCTCAATATGCAAGCAAACAGCTACCAACACAGATCATAGCTCAACGAGCTCATAACACAAGATCTGGAAACATCGGAGTCACTTACTTTCGGAATCATCGGAAGTCTCCTACTTCCGGCCTAATGATTGGTTCTCATAACCAATCCCGGACATCTCCGAGGGTCTTTCTCCCTCGGCCAATTGATCAGCTCAAAAACCGATCCCAAGATGTCCGACACCCTCGAGGGTCTTTCTCCCTCGACCAATTGATTAGCTCAAAAGCCAATCCCAATGGGTGTCCTCAAGGGCCTCTTACCCTCGCTAACAATCTGGACTATCGGGAGAGTACCCGCATCCGCTCTAAAACTGGAAGAACTGGTGTACTCACGAACATTAGCCCGGGAGCTCTCCGAACCGGCGACTAACGCGTGTGCGTGCACACGCGCATGCTCTTCTCAACCAACCGGCGTAAATGCGGGGGCCTAAGGGCAAACTACGCGCCGCAGTCGCATGCCTAAGACTCGGAAACGGTGTCACCGAACACGATGGTGCGAGGCCCTCGGCACTCATCATGCGGCTGTGTACCACCGACTGAAGCTAAGAACCGGCCAAGGCGGCTTGCACCGTTGGCGGGGGTTCCGCTCTAGCGAGCTACAAACTAGGCTTATGCCGATGTGGTAGCTACATCCACATCGGCCGCCGGGGAAGCAATGTACGTTATGCTTCGCTCTACTCCCGGCCGGTGGGGACAAAGTACGTTATGTCGCTTTCACCCTGCGGATGATGACAAACCCTACTACTCTATCCAAGAATACCGAGTAAATCAATGATTCTGGCTAGCAAGCAATGACCGACATCAATCACGTTTACCTAGCATGATACTACAACTTAAACAGAATCACAAGCATGCCGGAAGAACAAACCTAGCATGGCACTAACATGTAAAATCAACAAACATGCTAGCAAGAGATCAACAAAGTCGCCTATCACTATCATGCTCATAACAATCAAAGAAACATACAAGGCACAATCGAGACATATCGCAGGTCCACACAACCACGGTAAGAAATCCTTACCGGGACAAGCGAAAAATAATCATAACTCAACCAAGCGATCCTCGAGCCTCTAATCGAACCCAAACAATCTAAACATAAAATAAAGCGACCCAAATCAAATCCCTAAACAAAGACCAACAAAATCGGGGCCCAACGAAGAAAAGACTCGGAAAATACCATCCGAGAAGCCACAAGGCTCGGGCCAACCAAAGACACAACAAAGCCGGGCACAGCGCCGGGCACGAGGCGCGAGCGCGGCGGCGGCGCGCGCGCAGCGCGCGCGCGCGGCGGCGCGCGCGCGCACGCAGCGCGCGCGCGGGCGGCTAAAAGCACACGGGCGCGGGCTCGAGCTCGGTGGCGGCGACGACACACGCGCGGCTTGACAGAGGATCGCGCGCGCGCGCGCGCGATAAGCGCGGCGAGGCGACGGGCTCGGGGCGCTCGGGAAAAACACGGGCGACCTACGGGGCGGCGACTTCGGCGACGGAGACGGCTCGGCGATGCCGATCCGGGCTCGGTGCGACTAGGGCGAGGCGCGACGCGATCGGGCGCTAGGGTGGCTCGGCGCGGCGCGACATGGGTGACTGGGCGGCTGGAGCGAGGGCGCTAGCTAGGGCCGGGCGATGCAACGCATCTAGGCGCACTGGTGCCGGGCGATGCGGGCGTGCCCGTGCGCGTGCGGCGTGGGCGGGCGGCGCTATCTTTGGGGTGAGCGGTCCGATGCGGCCGGGAGTGGTGCGGCTAGGGCATGGGTGGGTGGCTAGGGTTGGGTCTTCTTGGTGAGGCTCGGCTAGGGAGAGAGAGAGAGAGAGAGAGAGAGAGAGAGAGAGAGAGAGAGAGAGAGAGAGAGATATTGCAAAACAAGGGGAAAGGGACTTTCTTGATTTTTCTTCCCTTTTTCCTAATTAAAACAAGCCTTAAAGTCCTTAAATCCCATTTCCCGGCTTCCTCCTTCGAGACCACGCTGAAGCAACCTTTTCCAAACAATAACTCTCACTTAAACAAACTCCCAAATCATCTCTAAGGGCCTGGGCTCGAATCCCAAAGGAAACACCCAAACAACGATCACTTTGCCCAAAACCCAAATCACAACCGAACTCCCAAACGAATACCCCAAACATCTCGGGACTTGCAGCCACCAACACACAAGCCTCAACGAAGGCAGGAGCTGCCTCGAAGCCCTGAAAATCCACAAATCCTGCCCGGGGAGCAAAAAGACCAAAATACCCCTAAGGGTCAAAACAGCTCTAACGGCCCAACCGAACCATCAATCGAACCAAAGCACCTCGAGAACTGAATAGAAAATCGGGCGTTCATGGACTGCGTGCTCGATACCAATCGTGATTTAACCCGACCCAAAACATGGTCCTAAACCGGGGTTCTCACTCAGCATGCAAGTTAAATATGATAACAAGCGGTTTAGTGCTCATATTTAAAAACCTTTCAAAACATATGAGAAGGGGGAACCCTTAAAAAATAACCAACTATTTTCATTTAAACATTCCAACAAAGTAAAACAACCTGGCCAGTATTTATAAAAATATACAATACAATTTAAACAACGTTTTAAACAATGTTCCCCTAGGACTCTTGTCCATCTACATGCTGAATAAACAATGCAATAATAAATGACAGAGTGTCGGTGGTTCCCCATGATCAATCATCTCCCTCCGCTAGCCATCTTGGTGTTGTCCCAAGTTACCTGAAAGATAAATAAGGGTGAGTTTAAACATACTCAGTAAGAATCCCCAACCGGGGTACAATACGATACATCAGTCATCTAGCACCTCAACATGCAAGCAAACAACTATCAACACAGATCATAGCTCAACGAGCTCATAAAACAAGATCTGGAGTCATCTGAAGTCTCCTACTTCCAGCCTAGGGATTGGATACATTGACCAATCCTGGACATCACCGAGGTATCTATCACTCAGGGGGAATACACTGATCCCTAGAATGTCCTCAAGGGCCTCTTGCCCTCGCTACTAATCTGGACTTACGGAAGAGTACTTGAAGTCAGGCTCTAACGGAAGGAATGGTGTACTCACGAACATTAGCCCGGGGGAGCTCTCCGAATCGGCGACTAACGCGTGTGCGCGCACACCGCATGCTGCTGCAACCGGCGTAAATGGGGGGCCTAAGAGAAAACTACGCGGGCCAGGTATCCATGCCTATGACTCAGAATCGGTGTCACTGATCACAGTAGCGCGAGGCCCTCGGCGCTCATCTGTGCAGCCTGATCCATCGACCTGAAGCTAAGAACCGGCCAAGGTAGGCTTACACCGTTGGCAGGGTTCCGCTCTAGCAGGCTACAAACTAGGCATACGCCAATGAGGTAGCTAAGTCTCATTGGATGCCCGGAGGGGGGAGAAAAAGCAATGTATGTTATGCTTTGCTCTATATCACGCCACTGGGGACAAAGTACATTATGTCCGCTCTCAACCCCTGAAGCAATGCTTCGCTTTACTCTCGACTGGTGGGGAAAAAGTACTTTATGTCCGGTCTCAGCCTCTAGATGATGACAAACCCTACAACTCTATCTAAGAGTACAGAGCAAATAAATGATTCCTGGCTAGCAAGCAATGACCAACATCAATCACATTTACCTAGCATGATACTACAACTTAAGCAAGAATCATAAGCATGATGGCATAACAAACCTAGCATGACACTAACATGTAAAATCAGGCAAACATGCTAGCAAGAGGTCAATCAAAGCTGCCCTATCAATATCATGTTCATAACAGCAAACAAGCATACAAGGCATATCATGATATATCGCAGGGTCTACACAACCACGGTAAGAAATCCTTACTTGGGACAAGCAGAAAACAATTAATCATAAATCAACGAACGACCCCGAGCCTCTAATCAAACCCGAACAGCCTAAACATCAAATAAAGCACCCAAATCAAATACATAAAAGAACCCAATAAAATTCATAACCAGCAGCCAACAAATCAGGGCCCAACGAAGAAAAGACTCGGGAAATACCATCTTGTCCAGCTTTTGTCGCGCGCCGCGCGCTGCGCCAATCGACCATCGAAGCGCCGCGCGCGCTGCAGCCTCTCTACCGCCCATCGTCGTGCGGCGGCGCGCGCCCAAAGACACCCATCGTGCGACCGCGCCAAAGAGCCGCGCTTGATGAATTGCGACTGCCTGTCGCGTGTCGTACCGCGCGCGTGTGAGTTGCTCCCGAGCCGACCCTTGTTTATTTTATTATATTTAGGCCTATGGATTGTGATTATTATTCTGTTTGTTACGTTCTCTTTAGCTAGCTCGGGTTCGATCGTAGCTTAGGATTTTTGTGTGTAGTTGCCTTCCGACCAAGTAAGGATTTCTTACCGGAGTTGTGTGGGCCCTGCGATATTTTATGTGATTGTTGTTTGTATGCTTGTTGTGTTTATCAGCATGTTTAGTGATAGGTGCTCTGTTCTAAATTCCCGACTGGCATGATTTCTTATGTTGTTTCTCATGTTAGTCCATGCTAGGTTGTTCCGTTCTGGCATGCTCGTTATCTGTTCTTGCTTCGTAGTATCATGCTAGGTTCGTTGTATCTGTTGAGCACGTATTGGATTGTTTGCTGTTGATGTTATAGTCTAGAGTTCATATAGGTAGCATCATCCGGGCCAGGATGCATAAAGTACCTTGCATCCACGGCAAGGACGTACGAGGCAGTACTCCGTCCTTGGACCCCGTTAGGGTTTAGCTAACCCTACCAGTAGGCCCTGCAATCTTGGGTGAGGGTGGCAGACTGTTAAATGCCCCAACGGTCGGGATGATGACATGGCATTGCCTTGTCTCCGTGTAAGAATGTAACAGCCTGGATTTTAGTTAAATATAAAATAAGGTTTAAAAGATGTTATTTGGAGGATTCGAACCCTCGGCCTCAAAGAGAGATGGGAGCTTGGAATTAATTAAGGAAAATAAATGCGTCAACTAGGGTTTGAAGGAGGAAAGCCTTGGGAAGGGAATTTTAGATTTCCAAAGCTTATTTAATTTGAGGAAGAAAGAAAAAGAAAAAAAAAAAAGGAAAACTCTCCTCTCGCAAAAAGCCTCTCCCACACACCTCGCCGCGCACTTTGTGCCGCCCCAAGTCGCACCTGCCCAGCCTTCGCCCCGCACCGATCAGCCAGCCCGTCGCCGCACCGTGCGCCCCAGTGCACCCCCCGCATCGCTCTGTCCGGCCGCATCCGCACGACCGCGCACCAGCGCACCAGCCGCGTCGCTCGTCCGTCCGCCCGCGTCGTCCCAACGTGTCGCTTCGTTCCGCGCGCCCCACAGCCAGTCGCCCGCACGACATCGCTCATCGAGCGCGCCGCTTTGACCGTGCGCCCGAGCGAGCTGCAGCAGCGCCAGTGCAGCGCCAGCGCCGCTTGCCGCACTGAAGCGTCGTTCTTGCTCCTTGCTGCCGAGACGTGTGCTTCTTGGTTGGTAAATTCCCGAGACTGACCCTTTGGACTTTATGTTCTTTTTAGTTGTTGTTGGTTAATTAGGTTGATTTTATTACTTGCTTAGGTTGTCGGGTTCGCTTAGAAGCTCGAGAGTCATCCGTTGATCGTTGGTTCTATTCACTTCCGGTAAGGATTTCTTACCGGTTGTGTGGACCTCGCGAATACTTGATAGCATGCCATGTGTTGTGTTTGTATGGAATTTCTAGTGTATAGGTTGCTTGCTCTTTCTGTTTCCGGTGTGATTTTTGTGCTTGAGATTTCGATATATCCCATTAGTTATCATGCTAGGAGTTAAATTGTCTCGGCATAACCGTAACCATGTTATCCTGTTAGTGCCATGCTAGGAATTGGTGGATGATGTATAGTGTAAGAGATTGTAGAGGTAACTAGTGAGTCCCGCTCGGGGAAGGCCCCGATGGACATCCGGAGGTGTAAGACCCCGATGGGCATCCTAGGTGTATCCCCGATGGGCATCACTGAGTTGGAGGTGTAAGACCCCGATGGGCATCCTAGGTGTATAAGACCCCGATGGGCATCACTGAGTTGGAGGTGTAAGACCCCGATGGGCATCCTAGGTGTATAAGACCCCGATGGGCATCACTGAGCCGGAGGTGTAAGACCCGATGGGCATCCTAGGTGTATAAGACCCCGATGGGCATCACTGAGCCAGAGGTGTAAGACCCGATGGGCATCCTAGGTGTATAAGTCCCCGATGGGCATCACTGAGTTGGAGGTGTAAGACCCCAATGGGCATCCTAGGTGTATAAGACCCCGATGGGCATCACTGAGTTGGAGGTGTAAGACCCCGATGGGCATCCTAGGTGTATAAGTCCTCGATGGGCAACACTGAGTCCTAGGTTGTGTAGGTCTCGAAGGACACCCAGGTGTGGAACCTAGGGTAGTTGGTAGCTGTAAGCCTCGATTAGGCAAGCCCCAAGAGTGACGTTCTGTTGACCCATCTGTTTGCTCTGAGTCTTTGCATGGTTGCATGTCCGTGTGCTAAATGATATGTTTTCGTATTGTACCCCGGTTGGGGATTCTTACCGAGTAACTCGTTACTCACCCTTATTTTCTGTGGTTTTCCACCAGGTAACTTGGAACATCGGCAGGATGGCTAGGAGGAGGCGGCTGGATGATCATGGATAGCTAACTCTGGGATGCATGTTCTTTAATTGTTTTCTTTATGATTTTGCATGTAGTGGGACTTAGGTCCCTAAGGAAAAACTCAAACTATTTTATGGTTCCCGTACCGTACTCTTGTTTGTTTTTAAGAAAAGCACTGATCAGTCAAATTGCTCTTGATTTTTACATTGGCTTTTGTGGTTTGTTTAAAGTTCTGTTGATTGCAAAAGTTTTAATTTAGTACGTTTTATGGTGTTTTACATTCCTAGACATGCATGCTAAGTAAGGATCTAGGTTAGAGACCGCTTCTTTTGGGTCGGGTCTTTACAGTTGGTATCAGAGCCCAGAGTTATAGGTTACGTAGACCGACTGCGATTGTAGGTTGTTTTCCATGATCATCAGCGCTCAGCCAGCCATTAGGTATGTCCAAAAGTTTAAGGTTAAGGGTTAAGAATTACAATACCGTTTGCACCTTGCATGTATATGACTTGTTGTTGAGGAGCAGGGAAAACAGGTTCTGATTCATTGTTCGTTTGGGTGTAGATTGTCGTTATGCCATCACTCGTAGAGGCGGGGAGGCTCGAGGCCGACCAGCCCAGGCATTCGTATTGATTCCGACACGGGAGGGACGTCGTCCCAAGCCGATCTTGATGTTAGGCCGCCTCAGAGGCCCTTCTCGCATGTTCCCGGTGAGGCGTGGAGGCAACTTCGGCCTTGGGAGGCTGCACCGGGTTTGCTTTTGTGGAGTCCATGAGGGCTCTTATGGTTGGGTTCTTTGTCGACCGGAGGGCCGAGCGCGAGGCTCGAGACGCGCAGCTCTGTTAGGCCGCACGCAGGAGAGAGTCCCGATTCAAATAGAGCAAATGATCGAGTTGGTTCAAGCAGAGGATTGCAGTGCCACCAGTACCGCTAGCTCAGCAGGAGCCAATTGTGAACGAGGGCGTTGTGGCGGAAGGTGCTGAGGATTTGGGCAAGTGGCTAAAAGATTTCGTCAAATGGAAGCCGGAGAAGTTTAGTGCCCCTGGAGAACCACTAGTGGCAGCCAGGTGGATTGCCGAGCTAGAGTATACTTTTATGGTGATGGCTTGTCACGAGGTGCAATGAGCTCGATGTGCGGCTCATGCTTTAGCCGAATGCTAAGTGGTGGTGGGATTCCACCTTGAGTGAGAGACCGGTGGGTCTCCCCACACCACAGGGAATTCTTTCAAGGCCGAGTTCAAGGCAAAATTTATCAGTGAAGAAGCCCAAGAAAAGATGATTGAACTATTTTCAAACCTTAAGCAGGGGTCTGACCCAATCGAGGTGTATGATAGGAACTTTTCGGAGTATGGGTACTTCGCACCGCAGTTGATTGCTACTCCTGAGCTGAAGATCAGGAAGTTTATTGCGGGTCTAAGGCGGGAGTGTCTCAGATGTTAGGGCACAGAGCCCGAGACTTTTGCCAAGGCAAAGGTGCGATTGGCAACTATTTATGATGTAAAGTATCCTCCAGCGAGTTGTTAATCTTGTGGTGCGAAAAGGCCCATGTACTCGGGTCAGAAGCGTAAGTTTGACGCAGGATGTAATGGACATGGAGGCGGTCAGCGCCGTCATGGTACTTTGTAACGGCCCAGTTTTCTATTCCAGTTCTCGAGGCGCTTCCGGTTCAGATTCAAGGTTCGGTTGGGCCATTAGAGCTGTTTTGACCCTTAGGGGTATTTTCGTCTTTTGCTCCCAGGTGCGGGATTTGTGAATTTTCGGGGCTTCGAGGCAGCTCCTGCCTTTGTTGAGGCTTGTTTTTGGTGGCTGCGAGTCCCGAGATGTTTGGGGTATTCGTTTGGGAGTTCGGTTGTGATTTGGGTTTTGGGCAAAGTGATCGTTGTTTGGGTGTTTCCTTTGGGATTCGAGCCCAGGCCCTTAGAGATGATTTGGGAGTTTATTTTAAGGGAGATTTGTTGATTGGAAAAGGTTGCTTCAGCCGGGTCTCGAAGGAGGAAGCCGGGAAATGGGATTTAAGGACTTTAAGACTTTATTTAAATTTGGAAAGAAAATTGGTCAAGGATGGAAAGGATGATAAATCCCATTTTTCCTTTTATTTCCCTTTTCTTTTATTTTTTTCCCTTTTTGTCCAAACCCATTTTCCTTTTCTTTTTATTTTTCTTTTTCTTTTTATTTTTCTCTTTCTCTCTCTCTCTCTCTCTCCCCCAGACCTAGCCGCACTTCCCACTGAGCTGCCAGACGCTGTCGCGCACACCGCGAGCGGCCGAGATCCGCGACGCTGCCGCAGCACCAAAAGATCGCCGCACCAGCCAGTCCCTCGCGCGCCCAGATCGCGCCGTCGCCGAGTCCGTCGCCCAGCAGCCGAGATCGCGCGTCGTCGCACAAGATGCCCAGATCCGAGCTCGCCCTCGCCAGATCTCGCCCACATCGCCGTTGCTCGCCGTCGCTCCCCCTCGCGCGCCCGATCTGCGCCGGCCACGTGCCATCCTCGCTGAGCGCGTCGCGCGTCCCAGCCCCCTTTGCCAGCGCGCGCGCGCGCGCCCACAAGCCGTCCCTCGCGCCCGAGCCGCTCGAAAGTCGCGTCCTCAGAGCACGTCGTCGAGCTCATACCCTCTTCCGTGCTCGCCGCGCGTTACGCCTGCTTCGACGGTCGCCCCAGTAGCGTGTCCGCGCGCCCTAGCGCCGTGTCAGCGCGCCTGCCCTGCACCCAGCGCGCCTGCCCTGCGCCCAGCGCCCCTGCCCAGTGCCCAGCAGCCTGCTTGTGATGTGTTGGCTTGGCCCGAGCCTTGTGGCTTCTCGGATGGTATTTCTCGAGTCTTTTCTTCGTTGGGCCATGTTTTGTTGGCTGCTGGTTGTTGATTTATTTGGGCTGTTTATGTTTGTGATTTGGCTGCTTTATTTGATTGTGAAGGTTATTTCTGCTCGTTTCCAGGTAAGGATTCCTTACTGTGGTTGTGTGGACCCTGCGATGCTTTCTTGAATGTGCCTTATATGCATGTTTACTTTTATGGACATGATTAGTGGATAGGACAGCTTGTGATTGCATTCCTGCTAGCATGTTTGCTTGTTTGTACATGTTAGTGCCATGCTAGGATTGTTCTTCCAAAGATGCTTGAGATTCTGCTTTAAGTTCGTAGTATCATGCTAGGTTATGTATGATTGATGATGATTATGTATGTTTAGCCAGAAATCGTTTACTCTATACTCTAGCTAGTGTGTTAGAAATTTGTCATCATCTAGAGGCCGAGAGCGGACATAACGTACCTTGTCCCCACCGGTCGGGAGTAGAGCGAAGCATAACGTACATTGCTTCCCCGGCGGCCGATGTGGATTTAGCTACCACATCGGCATAAGCCTAGTTTGTAGCTCGCTAGAGCGGAACCCCGCCAGCGGTGCAAGCTCTCGCCTTGGCGGTTCTTAGCCAGTCGGTGGTACAGTGCCGCAGATGAGTGCCGAGGGCCTCGCACCACTGTGTTCGGTGACACCGCTTCCGAGTCTTTAGGCATGCGTGCACGGCCCTCGTAGTTTGTACTTAGGCCCCACATTTACGCCGGTTGCGGCGAATGCGGTGTGCGCGCACTGCCACGTTAGTCGCCGCTTCGAGAGCTCCCCGGCTAATGTTCGTGAGTACACCAGTTCCTTCTGTTTAGAGCCGGACTTGGGTACTCTCCCGATAGTCCAGTTTATAAGCGAGGGTAAGAGGCCCTTGAGGACACCCATTGGGATTGGCTTTTGAGTGATCATATGGTCGAGGAGAAAGACCCTCGAGGGTGTCGGACATCTTTGGGATCGGTTTTTGAGTGATCAATTGGCCGAGGAGAAAGACCCTCGGAGATGTCCCGGGATTGGTTATGAGAGCCAATCATTAGGCCGAGTAGGAGACTTCCGAGGATTCCAGATTCTCTTTGCCTTGTAAGCTCGTTGAGCTATGATCCGTGTTGGTAATCGTTTGCATGTATACTAGGGTGCTAGATGATGGATGTATCGTATTGTACCGGTTGGGATTCTTCTGAGTATGTTTATACTCACCCTTATTTCGTGGTTTTCCACGGTAACTCGAGACAAAGACAGGGGCGGCTAGCGGAGGGAGGCGATTGATCATGGGAGCCGCTAGCACTCTGTCCCTTATTGTTGCATATTTGTTCAAGATGTAGATGGACAGAGTCCTAGGGAAACATTATAAAAAGTTGTTTGAACTGTTTTGAATGTTTTTATATATCGCTGAGCTTGTTTTACTTCGTTGGTTTTTCTTAAACAAAATTGTTGATTATGTTTTAAGCATTCCCCGTTTCTAAATGTTTGAAAGGCTTTAAATATGAGCACTAAACCGCTCGGTGAAATATTTAACTTGCATGCCAGAGTGAGAACCTAGGTTTAGGACCGTATTTTGGGTCGGGTTCTTACATACTTATCATGGCAGAGACCAGCACCGTGATCGTAACCGTGATCAGCATCGCCAACAGGGCGTTGGGAGGCCGCCACCGTATTGTAGACCCTGTGGTAAACAGCATTGGGGGCCGTGTGGTGGTAACCCTAGAGCTTGCTATAACTGTGGTAAGGAGGGGCATCAGGCCCGACATTGCAACTGTAAGCGGTGGTGGCACAACAAGCTCAGTGCAGGGAAGAGTATATGCTACGACTCGCCAGAGGTCGAGAGAGCCGACCCCAGCAGCAGCGGCGTGCGCTCCTAGTTCTTGATCACCTCGCCTTTGTGGTGTTTGATTCGGGTTCCACCCATTCTTTTGTTTCTGCTGTTTTTGCTGAGCGTGCTTGCATGAATTTAGAGCCTCTAGGTTTTGAGTTATCTGTCGCTACTCCCTCGGGAGCTAGTATGATGGCTAGTCAGAAGGTAAGGGAGGGTCGAGTACAAGTATCCGACGAGTCTCTGCAGGTTACACTCATAGTGTTAGCTATGAGTGGTTTTGATGTGATCCTCGGCATGGATTGGTTAGCTGATAACCACGCTTTGATCGACTGCCACCGAAAGGATGTAGTGTTTAGACCGCCGGGCAAGCCTAGTTTTAGATTTTGGGGCACCCAGAGTGGGGTGTGTCCGCCAGTGATTTCGGCAGCTAAAGCCCGCCGTTTGCTAGCTAGAGGGGCTTGGGGTTTCTTAGCTAAGTTGGCCGGGGAGGACCTTGATCGGGTATCTGTTGAGCAAGTGCCCGTGGTGCGTGAGTTTGCAGATGTTTTTCCTGAAGAGTTGCCTGGTCTGCCGCCAAAGCGGGAGGTGGATTTCTCAATAGAGCTTGAGCCAGGGACTCGTCCTATTTCAAAGGCTCCTTATCGTATGGCGCCAGCTGAACTAAAGGAGTTAAAGGATCAGCTGCAGGAGTTGCTTGATAAAGGGTTTATTAGGCCAAGTGTGTCCTCGTGGGGAGCACCCGTGCTATTTGTCAAGAAAAAGGACGGCTCGATGCGTCTATGTATCGATTACAGGGAATTGAACAAGGTGACCGTCAAGAACAAGTATCCACTGCCACGCATCGATGATCTGCTTTGATCGGCCTTCGGGGAGCTTGTGTGTTTTCGAAAAATTGATTTGAGGTCGGGCTACCACCGATTAAGGATTCGGGATGCGATATCCCCAAGACAGTGTTAGTCGAGATATGGTCATTATGAGTTCGTAGTCATGTCTTTCGGACCGACGAACGCCCCATGTGCATTTATGGACATGATGGGCCAGTGTTCAAGGCCTTCTTGGACCGCTTTGTCATCGTATTTATAGATGACATTCTTGTGTACTCTAAGTCTAAGGAGGACCATGCTTCGCACCTGAGGCAGATTTTGACAGCCTTGCGCGAGAACAAGCTCTATGCGAAGTTCTCAAAGTGTGACTTTTGGCTCGAGGAGGTAGCTTTTCTAGGACACGTTGTGTCTAAGGAGGGAGTGGTCAGGACCCTTCAAGGTAGAGGCCGTTAGTTAAGTGGGCGGACCGACGATCGTGACGAGATTCGTAGCTTTGGTGCGGCGGATATTATCGACGCTTGCGTTCAAAATTTTTCGCTATAGCGACCTCGCTTACTCGGTGGCGAGAAAGAGCGTCGATTTCGTTTGGGATAAGAGGTGCGATGAGAGTTTTGCTAAGCTTAAGAACGGCTTGACGCGTCTGCGCCGGTGTTGGCGATTCGGAGGAGCGGGGGTTTCGTGGTGTACAAATGATGCTAGCAAGTTTGGTTTGGGATGCGTCCCGATGCAACACGGTAAAGTGATAGCGTCGCCTCGAGGCGATTGAAACAAAGATGAGCGAGAACTATCCGACTCATGATATGGAGTTGGCGTGATCGTCTTTGCACTTAAAACTGGAGACACTACTTGTATGGGGAAAAGATTCAGATTTTCTCGGACCACCAAAGCCTCAAGTATTTCTTCACTCAGAGAGACCTAAACATGAGGCAGAGGAGGTGGTTGGAGCTAGTAAAGGATTACGACTGTGAGATATTGTATCACCCTGGAAAGGCAAATGTTGTGGCAGATGCACTAAGTAGGAAGACCTCGCATCTAGCAACGTTGGCAAATCCCAAAAGTATCATAAGGAAAGACCTCGGGAGAGCAGAAATAGCAGTGTTGTTAGGGGATGTTACCGCCAGGATAGCTCAGTTGACCATCCAGCCTTCGGTAAGGCAAAGGATTATTGACGGCCAATTGAATGATCCTAAGTTGAAAAAGTTGTATGAGAGGGTCCAGGCTGATGGTGACTTTGATTTTGAGATATCTGCAGATGGTGGCTTGAGATATAAGGGTCGGCTATGTGTCCCTACCGATGCCTGTATTCGTTCGGAGTTGTTGACCGAGGCTCACACCTCACCTTTTGCATGGCACCCAGGGGGTAACAAGATGTACCAAGATCTTAAGCAAACTTTTTGGTGGATGGGGATGAAGAGAGAGATTGCCCAGTTTGTCAGTCGGTGTCTCACTTGTCGGCAAAGTGAAGGCGCCTAGGCGTAAAACCAGCAGGTTGCTACGATCGCTCGGGTGCCACAAAGTGGAAGTGGGAGGAAATTACCTGGATTTTATTTCGGGATTGCCCGTAACCCCTAGAGGATATGCACAGATTTGGGTGGTCGTTGATAGGTTGACTAAGTGTGCCCACTTCATTCCGGCAGATAAACTACACCTGTGGAGCGGTGGGCACACTGCTCCTTGAGCGAGATAGTGAGGTACCACGGAGTGCCGCTTAAAATTATCTCCGACCGGGATTCCCGTTTTACATCACGATTTTGGAAAGCCCTTCAGCGAGTTTGGGAGCACAGAGTGCGGCTACAACACGACCTTCCACCCACAGATCGATGGCGGTGAGCGGTAAATCGATCTTAGAGGATATGTTGCGAGCCTATGTGTTGGATTTCCCGGCGATTGGGACCAAGATTTGTATTTGATGGAGTTCGCCTACAACAATAGTTTTCATCAACCATTCGGATGGCACCGCTTGAAGCGTTGTATGGTAAGCGGTGCAGATCCCCTATTCAGGAAGAGGTTGGAGACGAGCATGGTATTGGGTTGAGTGAGTTGCTCGATCCAATGAGGTCATCCGAAGATCGAGCTCGCGATGTTGACCGCCCCAGAGCAGCGGAAGAGCTACGCCGATGTCGACGTAGAGAGTTGGAGTTCGAGATTGGCCAAAGACGTGTTCCTTAAGGTAGCTTCGATGCGTGGAGTTACGAGGTTTGGTAGGAAGGGAAGCCGAGCCCGTGTTTGTTGGACCATTCGAGATCCTCGAGAGGATTGGGGCCGTAGCTACATCGGTTAGCATTGCCGCCATCCTTGGCTGCAGCAGTGCATAGTGTGTTCCATGTTTCGATGCTCCGCCATGTGTGTGGCGGACCTTTCGCATGTCATAGATTTCGAGCCTTTGCAAAAAACCATGACTGAGCTTTGAGGAAAAACCCATAAAGATCTTAGCATTTGAGAAGAAAGTCTTGAGGAACCGAGCTATTGATTAAGTGAAAGTGCAGTGGCGGAATCAGAGAGTTGAGGAAGCTACTTGGGAGTTGGAAGGGGAGATGAGGAGAAATTACCCGGGGTTGTTTTAGTGCAGCAACTTCCGAGGACGGAAGTCCTCCAAGGAGGGAGTATTGTAACAGCCCAAATTTTAGTTAAATATAAAATAAGGTTTAAAAGATGTTATTTGGAGGATTCAAATCCTCGGCCTCAAAGAGAGATGGGAGCTTGGAATTAATTAAGGAAAATAAATGCGTCAACTAGGGTTTGAAGGAGGAAAGCCTTGGGAAGGGAATTTTAGATTTCCAAAGCTTATTTAATTTGAGGAAGAAAGAAAAAGAAAAAAAAAAAGGAAAACTCTCCTCTCGCAAAAACCCTCTCCCCACACCGTCGCCGACGCCGCACCGTCGCCCCAAGTCGCACCTGCCCAGCCTTCGCCCCGCATCGATCAGCCGACCGTCGCGACCGCCCGCCCCCCACGCCGCGCGCGCCGCGATCGCTCTGTCGGCCAGATCCGCACGACCGCGCACCAGTCGCGTCGCTCGTCCGTCCGCCCGCGCGTCGTCCCAACGTGTCGCTCGTTCTCGCTACGCCCCCACCCAGTCGTCGCCCGACATCGCCTGCATTGTCGAGACGCTTTGACCGTGCGCCCGAGCGATGCAGCGCCAGCGCCAGTGCTGCGCGCCGCCTACCGCACACGCAGTGTCGTTCTTGCTCCTTTCTTTGCGAGGCGTGTGCTTCTCGGTTGGTAAATTCCAGGACCGACCCTTTGGACTTTATGTTCTTTTTAGTTGCTGTTGGTTAATTAGGTTGATTTTATTACTTGCTTAGGTTGTCGGGTTCGCTTAGAAGCTCGAGAGTCATCCGTTGATCGTTGGTTCTATTCACTTCCAGGTAAGGATTTCTTACCGGGGTTGTGTGGACCCTGCGAATACTTGATAGCATGCCATGTGTTGTGTTTGTATGGAATTTCTAGTGGATAGGTTGCTTGCTCTTTCTGTTTCCAGGTGATTTTTGTGCTTGAGATTCCTGATATATCCTGTTAGTTATCATGCTAGGAGTTAAATTGTCTCGGAATAACCGTAACCATGTTATCCTGTTAGTGCCATGCTAGGAATTGGCGGATGATGTATAGTGTAAGAGATTGTAGAGGTAACTAGTGAGTCCCGCTCGGGGAAGGCCCCGATGGACATCCGGAGGTGTAAGACCCCGATGGGCATCCTAGGTGTATAAGACCCCGATGGGCATCACTGAGTTGGAGGTGTAAGACCCCGATGGGCATCCTAGGTGTATAAGACCCCGATGGGCATCACTGAGTTGGAGGTGTAAGACCCCGATGGGCATCCTAGGTGTATAAGACCCCGATGGCCATCACTGAGCCGGAGGTGTAAGACCCGATGGGCATCCTAGGTGTATAAGACCCCGATGGGCATCACTGAGCCAGAGGTGTAAGACCCGATGGGCATCCTAGGTGTATAAGTCCACGATGGGCATCACTGAGTTGGAGGTGTAAGACCCCGATGGGCATCCTAGGTGTATAAGACCCCGATGGGCATCACTGAGTTGGAGGTGTAAGACCCCGATGGGTATCCTAGGTGTATAAGTCCCCGATGTGCAACACTGAGTCCTAGATTGTTTAGGTCTCGAAGGACACCCAGGTGTGGAACCTAGGGTAGTTGGTAGCTGTAAGCCTCGATTAGGCAAGCCCCAAGAGTGACGTTCTGTTGACCCATCTGTTTGCTCTGAGTCTTTGCATGGTTGCATGTCCGTGTGCTAAATGATATGTTTTCGTATTGTACCCCGGTTGGGGATTCTTACTGAGTAACTCGTTACTCACCCTTATTTTCTGTGGTTTACCACCAGGTAACTTGGAATATCGGCAGGATGGCTAGGAGGAGGCGGCTGGATGATCATGGATAGCTGACTCTGGGATGCATGTTCTTTAATTGTTTTCTTTATGATTTAGCATGTAGTGGGACTTAGGTCCCTAGGGAAAAACTCAAACTATTTTATGGTTCCCGTACCGTACTCTTGTTTGTTTTTAAGAAAAGCAATCGATCACCAAATTGCTCTTGATTTTTACATTGGCTTTTGTGGTTTGTTTAAAGTTCTGTTGATTGCAAAAGTTTTAATTTAGTACGTTTTATGGTGTTTTACATTCCTAGACATGCATGCTAAGTAAGGATCTAGGTTAGAGACCGCTTCTTTTGGGTCGGGTCTATACAAAGAACCTGACCCAAAACACGGCCCTAAACCAAGGTTCTCACTCAGCATGCAAGTTAAATACTTCACCAAGCGGTTTCGTGCTCATATTTAAAACCTTTCAAAACATTTAAAAGCGGGGAACACTTAAAACATAAACAACAACCTTCATTTAAGCAAAACCAACAAAGTAAAACAAGCCTGGCCAGTGTTTATAAAAACATACAACACAGTTTAAACAACTTTTAAAAACGTCCCCCTAGGACTCCTGTTCGTCTACATGCTGAACAAATTATGCAAACAATAAATGACAGAGTGCCGGCGGCTCCCATGATCAAACAGCTCCCTCCGCTAGCCGTCCCAGTGCTGTCCCAAGTTACCTGGTGGAAAAACCACAGAAATAAGGGTGAGTATAAACATACTCAGTAAGAATCCCCAACCGGGGTACAATACGATACTTTAGTCATCTAGCACCCTAGCATACATGCAAACAGTTACCAACACAGATCATAGCTCAACGAGCTTACAAGGCAGAATCTGGAATCCTCGGAAGTCTCCTACTTCCGGCCTAATGATTGGTTCTCATAACCAATCCCGGGACATCTCCGAGGGTCTTTGTAACGGCCCAGTTTTCTATCCCAATTCTCGAGGAGCTTCCGGTTCAGATTCAGTGGTTCGGTTGGGTCGTTAGAGCTGTTTTGACCCTTAGGGGTATTTTGGTCTTTTTGCTCCCCGGGCAAGATTTGTGGATTTTCAGGGCTTCGAGGCAGCTCCTACCTTTGTTGAGGCTTGTTTGTTGTGGGCTGCGAGTCCCGAGATGTTTGGGTTATTCGTTTGGGAGTTTGGTTGTGATTTGGGTTTTGGGCAAAGTTATGGTTGTTTGGGTGTTTTCTTTCGGATTCGAGCCCGGGCCCTCAGTGTTGATTTGGGAGGTTGATTTGAGTGAGATTTATTGTTTGGAAAGGTTGCTTCATTCGGGTCTCGAAGGAGGAAGCCGGGAAATGGGATTTAAGGATTTTAAGGCTTATTTTAGAAATTGGAAAATTTGGATAAAATGGATATTTGGATAAGGATAAAAAGAAAAAGGAAATTTATTTTTTATTTAAAATTCCCATTTTTCCCAAAATCCCCAAAATTCTTTTTTTTTCCCCCATTTTTCCCTTTCTCTCTCCTCCAGCCCGACCCCAGCCCCTGCCTATGCCTGAGCAGCTCCTTTGGTCGCCCATGCCCGAGCCAGCCCGAGCCCAGCCGCACAGTGCCGTGCCAGTGTCGCCTAGGTCGCGCCGAGCCCAGCCTTGCTCGCCCCTGCCCTGTGCCGATCGCGTCGCATAGTGTCGCCCAGCTCGCCTAGGTCCGTGTCGCGTCCCCCGAACCCTGGCCGTCTGATGTCGCGTCGCCGCCTGTGCCTCGCCAGTGCCGTACGCAATCATCGAGCGCCTCAGAGCCTGTCGCGTCGCGTCGCCGCCGCGCGCAGCGCTTTGTCGCTTCGCCGCGCGCGCGCGCCGCTCCTCATGCCGAAGCCGCACCGCCGCGTCGTCGCTCGCGCGCCGCTTGCCTTGCTCGCCTCACCGCGCACCCTCGCGCCCAGGCGCCTGCGCGCTGCGCCGTGTCTGCGCCCCTGCGCCGCCCGATGCACGAGCCACCAGCCCGGCCCCTACCGCCGACACTGCTGCTGTGTGTGTTGGTTGGCCCGAGCCTTGTGGCTTCTCGGATGGTATTTCCCGAGTCTTTTCTTCATTGGGCCTTGATTTGTTGGCTGCTGGTTATGGATTTTATTGGGTTGTTTTATGTATTTGATTTGGGTGCTTTATTCGATGTATAGGTTGTTCGGGTTCGATTAGAGGCTCGAGGATCGCTCGTTGATTTGTTATTTGTAATTGTTTTGCTGCTTGTCCCAGGTAAGGATTTCTTAGCGTGGTTGTGTGGACCCTGCGATATATCATGATATGCCTTGTATGCTTGTTTGTTGTTATGAACATGATATTGATAGGGCAGCTTTGATTGACCTCTTGCTAGCATGTTTGCCTGATTTTACATGTTAGTGCCATGCTAGGTTTGTTCTGCCAGCATGCTAATGATTCTTGCTTAAGTTGTAGTATCATGCTAGGTAATGTGATTTATGTCGGTCATTGCTTGCTAGCCAGGAATCATTGATTTTGCTCTGTACTCTTAGATATAGTTGTAGGGTTTGTCATCATCCAGAGACTGAGCGGACATAACGTACTTTGTCCCCACTGATCGGGAGTAAAGTCTGCGCAGCATAACGTATCTTGCTTCCCCCCCGACCCGCCGGTTGTGGACTTAGCTACCCACTTTCTGCAAAAGCCTAGTTTGTAGCCTGCTAGAGCGGAACCCTGCCATCGGTGTAAGCCTGCCCTGGCCGATTCTTAGCTTCAAGTCGGTGGATCATGCTGCACAGATGAGCGCCGAGGGCCTCGCGCTACTATGATCGCGACACCGCTTCGAGTCATAGGCGGCGCGCGTACTGCCCGCGCGTGTTTATGTAACGGCCCGCTTTTCTATTCCAGCTTCTCGAGGTGCTTCCGCTCGATTCATGGTTGGTTCGGTTGGGCCGTTAGAGCTGCTTTTTGACCCTTAGGGGTATTTTGGTCTTTTGCTCCCGGGTAGGATTTGTGGATTTTCGGGCTTCGAGGCAGCTCCCGCTTTGTTGAGGCTTGTTTGTTGGTGGTCATGAGTCCCGAGATGTTTGGGGTATTCGTTTGGGAGTTCGGTTGTGATTTGGGTTTTGGGCAAAGTGATCGTGGTTTGGGTGTTTCCTTTGAGATTCGAGCCCAGGCCCTTAGAGATGATTTGGGAGTTTGTTTTAAGTGAGAGTTATTGTTTGGAAAAGGTTGCTTCAGCCGGGTCTCGAAGGAGGAAGCCGGGAAATGGGATTTAAGGACTTTAAGACTTATTTAAATTTGGAAAGAAAATTGGTTAAGGATAGAAAGGAGGATAAAATCCCATTTTTTCCTTTTATTTCCCTTTTCTTTTATTTTTTTTCCCTTTTTGTCCAAACCCATTTTCCTTTTCTTTTTATTTTTCTTTTCTTTTTCTTTTTCTCTTTCTCTCTCTCTCTCTCTCTCTCCCAGACCTAGCCGCACTTCACCTCGAGCCGCCGACGCTGTCGCGCGCGCGCCACCGCCGAGCAGCCGATCCGCCGCGCTGCCGTCGCGCCGCATCCTCAAAGATCGTACCAGACAACACCGCTCGCCGCCCAGATCGCGCCGTCGCCGAGTCCGTCGCCCAGCAGCCGAGATCGCGCGTCGTCGCACTAGACGCCCAGATCTGAGCTCGCCCTCAACAGATCTCGCCCACATCGCCATCGCTCCCCCTCGCGCGCCCAGATCTGTCCGCGCCGTGCCATCCCTGCCGAGCCGCGTCGCGCGTCCCAGCGCTCTTGTCGCGCGCCCTCGCGCCCTCGCCGCTCCCTGCGCTGAAGCCGCTCGAAGTCGCGTCCTCAGAAGCGCGTCGTCGCGCCGCGCGCGCCCCTCCTCGCTGCGCCTGCGCCCTCGCGCGCGCGCCGCAACACCAGCGCGCCCGGCGCCGTGTCCGCGCGGCCCAACGCCATGTCAGCGCGCCTGCCCTGCGCCCAGCGCCCCTGCCTAGTGCCCAGCAGCCTGCTTGTGATGTGTTGGCTTGGCCCGAGCCTTGTGGCTTCTCGGATGGTATTTCCCGAGTCTTTTCTTCGTTGGGCCCTGTTTTATTGGCTGCTGGTTGTTGATTTATTTGGGTCATTTATGTATGTGATTTGGTCGCTTTATTTGATGTTTAGGTCGCTTGGTTCGATTAGAGGCTCGAGGATTGCTTGGTTGATTTGTGATTATTTTCTGCTTGTCCTGTAAGGATTTCTTACCGTGGTTGTGTGGACCTGCGATATATCTCGATTGTGCCTTGTATGTTTGCTGATTGTTATGAGCATGATAGTGAGAGGCAGCTTTGTTTGATCTCTTGCTAGCATGTTTGTTGATTTTACATGTTAGTGCCATGCTAGGTTTGTTCTTCCAGCATGCTTGTGATTCCTGCTTAAGTTGTAGTATCATGCTAGGTCAATGTGATTGATGTCGGTCATTGCTTGCTAGCCAGGAATCATTGATTTACTCTGTATTCGTAGATAGTGTAGTAGGGTTTGTCATCATCTAGAGGCTGAGAGCGGACATAACGTACTTTGTCCCCACCGGTCGGGAGTAGAGCGAAGCATAACGTACATTGCTTCCCCCCGGCAGCCGATGTGGATGTAGCTACCACATCGGCATAAGCCTAGTTTGTAGCCTGCTAGAGCGGAACCCTGCTGTAAAGACCCTACCCGAAGATGGGACTAAACCTAGATCTTTACTCAGCATGCAAGTGAAAAACTTAAAAGGACCCGGCTGGGGTCGGTTCGTAAAACTTTTCAAATGTAGGAGTGGAAAACATTAAAAACAAAGTAAACATTCATTAAGCGAAAAACGAACCATTCAAATTAAAAACGATGTGGATCGATCAAGATTTTCCTTAAAACATAAAATAGTTCAAATCATAGTTTTCCCTACGGACCTAAGTCCAACTACATGCTAAAATCCAAAAATAAGAAAATAAGACACGACAGAGTGTCAAGAAGATCCATGATCTCCCAGCTCTCTCCGCTAGCCACCTCGGTCTTTGTCCCAAGTTACCCGTGTGGAAGAAACCACGATAAGGGTGAGTATAAACATACTCAAGAAGAACCCCGACCGGTGCGATGACACGATGCAATCTATCATCTAGCAACCTAGTACACATGCCACAAATATCAACACGGATCTTAGCTCAACGAGCTCACAAGGCAAATCCGGAATCCTCTAAGTCTCCTACTTCCGCCTAATGATTGGCTCTCAAACCAATCCCGGGACATCTCCAAGGGTCTTTCTCCCTTGGCCAATTGATCACTCAAAACCGATCCCAAGATGTCCGACACCCTCGAGGGTCTTTCTCCTCGACCAATTGATTAACTCTAAAGTCAATCCCAATGGGTGTCCTCAAGGGCCTCTTACCCTCGCTATAAATCTGGACTATCGGGAGAGTACCCAAGTCCGGCTCTAAACGGGAAGGAACTGTGTACTCACGAACATTAGCCCGGGAGCTCTCCGAACCGGCTACTAACGCGGCGTGTGCGTGCACACCGCATGCTGCTCTTCTGCAACCGGCGTAAATGCGGGGCCTAAGGGCAAACTACGCGCCGTGTACGCATGCCTAAGACTCGCAAATGGTGTCACCGATCACGAGGCGAGAGGCCCTCGGCACTCATCTCATGCGGCTGTACCACACCGACTGCTAAGAACCGCCCAAGGTAAGCTTGCACCGCTGGCGGGGGTTCCGCTCTAGCAGTTACAAACTAGGCTTATGCCAATGAGGTAGCTAACCCTCACCGGGTCACGGGGAAGCAAGGTACGTTATGCTTCGCTCTACTCCCGACCGGTGGGGACAAGGTACGTTGTGTCCGCTCTCACCTCTAGATGATGACAAACCCTATCATACTAGCTTAAACTACCAAGTACGTGATTCTGGCTAACATTCATAAAGACATCTCATACATAGCCTAGCATGATACTACGTGCTTAAAGCAGAATCTCAAGCATCTTTGGAAGAACAAACCTAGCATGGCACTAACATGTACAAAAAGGCAAAACATGCTAGCAAGAATTTAATCACTAGCTATCCTATCCACCGACATGCTCATAAAGGTAAACAAGCATACAAGGCACAATTAAGAAAGCATAGCAGGTCCACACAACCACGGTAGGAAGTCCTTACACGAAACAAGTGGAGAATAGCTATCACAACCAAAAAGACCCTCGAGCTTAATACTAACTCGAGCAACCTAGGCATAAATAAAGCATCCTAAGTAAATACATACAAAGACTGTGCTTAGGAAACACAAAGGGATTGGTTCGGGAATTACCACCGAAGACACGGGCCTCGGCGTGCAAGGAGGGTGGCTTGGCGCCGCTGGTGGGCGGGCGCTGGCGCGCTGGGCGCGCGTGACGTCGGGCGGACGCTTGCAGGCAGCAAGCGCGTGTGCATCTGCAAGGCGACGCGCGAGCGAGCGCTCGGCTGGGTTGGCGCGCGAGGATCGCGCCGAGCGCGGCGGGCAGCGCGGCGGGCGGCGCGTCTCTGGCTGCGCGTGCGCGCACTATGCGACCACGAGCGACGTCGGCGGCTTTGCGCCACGCGACGCCAAAGCGGCGATGGGTGTCTGATCAGGCTTCCAGGTCCGCAGCGCAGCAGCGTGGCCGGGCGGCGGCGGGGCGGCGGCAAATGAGCGCGCGCAGGGGGGTCGGCGGGTGGTGGTGGTGCGATGGAGCAGGTGGTGCGTGCGGCTAGGGCTGGGTGGCTCGGGGGTGGTTCGATGGTGGTTCGATGGTGTGGCTAGGGCTGCTCGGCTAGGGTTTTAGGAGAGAGAGAGAGAGAGAGAGAGAGAGAGAGAGAGAGAGAGAGAGAGAGAGAGAAAGTGGCTAAGAGGGGAAAATTAGGGGTTTCTTGATTTTCCTTCTTTTCCTTATTTTTAAATAGGTTAGGAGACCTAAATTCCTTTCCCAAGGCTTTTCTCTTGCGGGTCCCGGCTAAAGCAACCTTCTTTTCTTTTTCTTTTTAATTAAGACTCTTTTCTTAAAACTCCAAATTCACCATTTAGGGTAAGGTTCAAATCCCAAAAGATTCAATTAATTTTCCAATTAATTTTGTTATTAACTCGAAGGAAAACGGGCATTACAATACTCCCCTTAAAAGACTTTCGTCCCCAAAAGTCCTAAGATCTGAAACAACTCCGGAAATGAGTCCTCATCTCATCTTCTAGCTCCCACGTCGCTTCCTCTGCCTTCCGATGCCTCCAAAGAACCTTTACTAAACTTATCTCTCGGTTGCGCAATACCTTGCGCTTATAAGCCAAAATCGCACGGGCTTCTCCTCGAAGGATAAATCTTTACTCAACTCTAAGGGCTCATGCTCTAGCACATGCGAAGGATCTCGCCACGTACTTTCTCAACATCGAAACGTGGAACACATTATGCACACGACAAAGACGGGGTAAAGCTAACCGATAGGCCACCGCCCGATCCCGCTCAAGGATCTCAAAAGGCCCTACAAAAACTCGGGGCTCGGCTTGCCTCGCTTTCCAAACCTTAACACCCCACGCATAGGTGCTACTTTCAGGAAAACATGTTGACCCACCTCAAACTCCAAATCTCTACGCCTCACATCGGCGTAACTTTTTCTCGCCTACTTTGTCTTTGTCAACATGCGAGCCCTTATCTTCTCCATCGCGTCGTTCGTCATCTGCGCAGTAACTCGGGTCCCAGAACCTGCCTATCCCCAACCTCCTCCCAGAACACTGGGGATCTGCAGCGCTTACCATACAACGCCTCGAATGGGGTGTAAAGACCCGACCCAAAAGGGGCTCTAAATGGGCCTTTACCCCGATGCATGTATTGGAAATAAAAGACATTATGAAAAATATATTTGGATCCCAAGTAAAAACAGAAACATTCAACAACCAAAACATACATTTCTAAAAGCATACTCGACGATGAGATTTATTTAAACCATTTAAACAATCCACAAGTACAAATATGCTGGAATCCATAAAACGTAAGAAAACATCCTAGGGCTCCGTGCCCGTCTACATGCATTCAGGGGAAATAACAAGAGTCAAGAGTCATGATATAATAAAATGGTCAGAGATGACAGCAGGATTCCATGATCACAGCTCCTCCTTCAGCCATCCTGTCTCGCGCCTTGGTTACCCGTGGAAAACCACGGAATAAGGGTGAGTAACGAATTACTCAAGAAGAATCCCCAACCGGGTACAATACGATATACATGATCATCTAGAAGAATGTATGCAAGCTATGAGTATAAACACGCATAATAGAGCACATAGCTTAAGTCCACACTTGGACCTCGGATGCCAACTCCGAGTCTTAGTCCGAAAATAAATCCACCACACAATACGCGCTATACGGGAACAAGTCCCGGCCTCGGCGCTCTCATCGCCGATCTGAAAGGTGCACTGCTCAAGATCCCGAGGAGCTCTCCGGCCGGCGCAGTAATGATGGCGTATCGCGCGCCGCATGCTACCGCAAACTCGGGTGTGCCGGTCTAGTGGCAAGCCGCCCGTGTTCGATCACCATGCCTAACTAAATCTCCGGATCGGTGTCACCGACATAGGGGTGTGAGACTCGACACGTGAACTATGTCACCTGTACCACCGCACTTTGAGGCTAAGGAACCGGTCATGGTAGGCTTACACCGTGAAGCGGTCCTTGCCCTAACAGTGGCAATCAAGGGCTACGGCCGAACACGCCGAGGACGTGCCGATCGCCGGGGGGCGAGGCAATGCCAAGTCATCATCCCGACCGTTGGGGCAATAAACGGTTTGCCACCCTCACCCAAGATTGCGAGGCCACCGTTAGGGTTAGCTAAACCCTAACGGGATCGGGACGGAGTACCATCTCGTGACGTCCTCGCTTCGGGATGCAAGTTACGTTATGCATCCGGCCGGATGATGCTACCTACCCGAACTCTAAACCATAACAATAATAATAATTCAATCAATGCACCCAATACGTACTCACATGAGATAAAGGAACCTAGCATGATACTACGAAGCAAGAATGGATATCGAACATGCGAGAATGGAACAACCTAGCATGGGCTAACATGAGGAACAATACAAGAGTTCATGCCAATCAGAATTCGAAACAGCACCTAGGGCTAAACATGCTAATAATCATACACAGCATACAAAACAACAATCACAAATATACCGCAGGCCCACACAACTCCTAGAAGAAATCCTTACCTTGGCGGGAGGCAACTACACACACAAAATCCTACGCCGCGATCGATCCCGAGCTAGCTAACGAGAACCTAACAAACACAATAGAAATCACAATCATAGCCCTAAAATATAATAAAACAAGCGAGGCTCGGCTCGGCACTCTCACTGCGGCACGACGACACGGGGCCGAAAAGCCTTCTTAGTGGTGCGACTGGCTGGCGCTGGCAGCGCTGGGCGGCGCGTGGCATTGTGGACACGCTGTGTGGAGCACGGCAGACGGCGAAGCGCGCGGGCGCTGGGCGAAGCGCTCGTCGGCGTCGCGGCGCGCGCGCGCGGCGAAGGCGGCGAGCGCGACGACGGCGATTCGCTGCTGCGCGCGAATCGTGCGCGGCACGCGCTCTCGCGAGGATCGGGCGATGGGCGGATCTGGATTGGCGCTTTCTTGGTGTGCGACGGCGATGGTGGCCGACCGACGCGCTTCGGGCGTCTTTGCCGGGCAGATTCGACGGCCGGCGCGCGCGCGCGACGGGCTCATCAGTGCGATCTGGGCGATGGCTTCCCTCGGCGCGACTGGCTCGCGACAAGCGATTGGCGATCCTCGCCGGATCTCGTGCAAACGCTGGTCGAGGGGCGTCTCATGGCGGCAAGGCGGTGCGCGACAGCCGGATCTGGGCGACGGTGGATCACTGGCGCCGCGCGACCTGGCCGCTGCTGGGAGGCGGCTTGCGTGCAAAAGTGAGGTGTTGGAGAAGAAATGCAAACCTAGCTTCCTTTCTCTTTTAACCAAATACAACAAAACTCCAAAACCCAAGGCTAACCATAAAATGACCTTAAGGAGCAACAAGAGCTCTCCATAGCTCAATCTGCCACACCACCCACCGACTTCTCGGATCACTGGGTTCAAACCCACCAAACACACTTTTAACACACAATTTTCCTTTTGCATCTCCCCATGCCCAAACACATCCACAAAGCCTCAAAAACTCACATAAATCCATCCAATAATTTTAGCAACTAGAAAAAGATATAAACGGTCCCGACGGCCCGACCAAATTACTAAAATACCCTAGGGCATACCTGGAAGACCGGGATGAAAACACAGGTCGTTACATGGGGCCATCTCAATAGTCGCTTTGATATAGCCGTTGTTGTAAGCGAACTCCATCAAGTACAGTGCATCGTCCCAATCACTGAAAAGTCCAAGACACGTGCTCTCAACATGTCTTCCAGAATCTAATTCACCCTCTCGATCGACCATCGGTTTGAGGGTGGAAGGCGATCTTGAAGCCGCACTCGCTTCCCAAACCCTTCGGAGCGCTCTCGAGCGAGATGTGAACCGAGAATCCCGACCGATACTATCTTTGCGGGTACCCCGTGGTACCGCATAATCGCTCAAGGAACAATCAGTGCCCACTGCTCCACGGGATAACTAATCTTCCGGAATAAAGTGTGCACTCTTGGTCACCCGGTCCACTATTACCCGGATCTGCGTAAACCTCTCTCGGTGTCCTCGGCAACCCGCAGATAAAATCCATCGAAATCTCGTCCCCACTTCCACCGTGGAACACTTAACTGCGAGTGAAACTGCGCAGTTTCATCTGGGGCCTTCACTTGTTGACAAGTGAGACACCGCTAACAAACTCCGCTATATCTCGCTTCATGCCCATCCACCAAAACGTCTCGCTTGAGATCTCGGTACATCTTGGTACCACCTGGTGCCAAGTGAATGGGGAACTATGTGCCTCGGCGAGCAACTCTGCTCGAATCTCGTGTGTCATCCGGGACGCACAACCGACCTCTGTACCTTAAGCCTCCGTCCGTGCCACAACAAAGTCGAAATCGCCATCACCTCAATTCTCTCGAGCAATCTCTTTATCTTGGGATCACTCGGTACCGTCATCGATGATCCTCTCGCTAAGCGACGGTTGAATGATATAGTCGGGCTACCTCAGCGGTAACCTCTCCCAACAAGATCGCAATACTGGGTTCGCTCAAACTCTTTCCGCAATTCAACTTGGGAGCTCGGCAAGAAAGCTGCTGAATGCGACGACTTCCTACTCAACAGCGATCACACCACAACATTGGCTTTTCCGGGATGATACAAAATCTCACGATCGTAGTCCTTTACTAACTCGAGCCACCTCCTCTCGCCTCATGTTCAACTCCTTCGAGTGAAGAAATATTTGAGGCTCTGGTGGTCCGTGAACAATCGAATCCTCTCACCATATAAGTAGTGTCTCCAAATCTTTAGAGCAAAAACAATCTGCAGCCAACTCCATATCATGAGTTGGATAGTTCTTCTCATAAGGCTTCAACCACGGAAGCATAAGCTATCACCTTCCCATGCTTTGCATCAACACACACCCTAAACCATACTTGGAAGCATCACTATAGACTACGAAACCTCATGTTCCTTCCGAATCGCCAACACAGTCTTTGTCGTCAAGCCGAGCTTAAGCCGGGCAAAACTTTCCTCACATCTAGCATCCCAAACAAAGTCAACACCCTTCTTGGTCGACGGGTTAGGGTGCTTGCCTTAGCGAAAAAGTCTTTCACGAAACGCCGGTAATAACTCCGCTGCACCCAAAAAGTCACAGTATCTCGGCGACCGTCGTCGGTCCGCCCCATGAGCTAATCGCCTCTATCTTTGCGGGGTCCACCGCTATACCATCTGCCGACACACGATATGTCCAAGTAAGGCTACTCTCTCTAGCCAAAATTCACACTTAGAGAACTTTGCGAACAACTCGTTCTCGCGCAATCACAAAAACTTGCCTCAAATGCGAAGCATGGTCCTCCTTTGTCCTCGAATAAATCAAAATGTCGTCTATGAATACGATGACAAAGTTATCCAAGAATGCCTTGAACACTCTGTCCATCATGTCCATAAACGCTGCGGGGGCGTTCGTGAGTCCGAAAGACATGACCACGAACTCATAATGACCATACCTCGATCCGAACGCGGTCTTGGGATATCTCGCATCTCGAATCCTCACCGATGGTACCTCGACCTCAAATCAATCTTAGAAAACACCGAGGCTCCCGAAGCCGATCAAACAGATCATCTATACGCGGCGGGGATACTTATTCTTCACCGTGACTTTATTCATTCTCTATAGTCTATACACAAGCGCATGGATCCATCCTTCTTCTTAACAAACAGATGTGTGCTCCCACTGGGACACACTAGGACGGATGAAACCTCGATCCAAAGATCTCTTGCAACCGCACTTTGAGTTCTCTCAACTCACCGGGCGCCATACGATACGGGGCTTTGGAAATGGGAAGAGTCCTGCTCCACTGATGGTGAAGTCCAACTCCCGCTTGGGTAAACCCAAGCAACTCTTCAGGGAAAACATCTGCAAACTCTTGCACCACAGGGACCATGTCAACGATCCAACGCAGTACTACTATCTCCCGACACTTTGCCAAGAAGCCCCAAGCTCCTCGAGCCAACAATCTATGGGCTTTCGCCTTTGAGATCAATGGCGGGCAAGTTCCGCCCGACACCGCGAAACTTGAAGCTCGGCCTCGAGGGCGGCCTAAACACCACTTCTTTCCGGCGGCAGCCTATCAATGCATGGTTCTCTCGCCAACCAATCCATGCCAATGATCACATCGAAACCGCTCATAGACAAAGACTATGAGGGTAGCCTCTAAAATCTCATCGATATCTCAGATCCGCCATGCTTAACTCTCATCGCTAGCTAACATACTCACACCCGAAGGAGTGGCAACACACACTCAAACCCTAGAGGTTCGAGCTCCACACAAGCTTGTCTAACGAATGCATCGAAAACAAAGGAATGGGTTGAACCCGAATCAAACAATACGAATGCATAGTGTCAGTAAGACAAGCGCGCACTGACCAATCTGCATCATCGATGCGCTCGCCTCCGGGCGAGTAGTGGCAAACACCCGCCCCGCTGTTGGGCGGTCCCATCACTGCTAAATCCCGAGTGCGACGGCCAATGCCCCTCCTTGCCACATCTCGTAGCAAGCACGGGGCGATGCTCCACACACCATAATGTGCCTTTCCGCACTTGTTGCAATGAGCTGCCGCTCGCCCCGCCTCGCCTGGGCGATCTGGGGCTCTACCGGGTCGGCCACGATCTCGACCACTAGGCGGCCTGCCCGGCGAGTCTCACGACTGAGTTGAGCGAAACCACTAGAAGTCCTGCACTTCCTCTTCTCGCCGGGAATATCTCTGGCAGCTGAATCGTCCGAGCCCGCGCAATGTAATCCTGCATCAAGCGGATACTTCGGGTTATAAATCGTGGCCAACTCTCTATCGCTCGATCATAACTCTCGTGAGCGAGTGCTCGAACATCCCGAGCAACCTCCTTCCTCACCCACAAATGAACTTCTTAGTCTTGAGCTCCTCGGTGGCAATGAGCTCCGTGCGAAATAGCTATACTCAGAGAACTTCTTCTCATAGGCGCAGAATACTATCTCGATCCTCTGCTTTGATTTGAGAAGGCCTCTGCCATCTCCTGCCGAGCCTCGTCATTAACATACTTAGCTCAACTTCGTTCTAAAGAACTCCTGTGTGGATGGAGAAGACCCACCTGGTCTAGCTCTATCTGTGGACTCCCACCACCACTCACCGTGTTAGAGAGAACATGGGCCGCACATCTCGGCCTCTGTACATCCGGGCATCCCATAACTCTAAAGATGTACTCCATTCTTGCCAACCACCGATCGCCACCACAAGTGGGTTCTCTCAAGCATCAAATTCCCTTGGCTTCCACTTGGTGAAATCTTTCAACCACTTGCCAAACTCGGCGACTCCTCTCGCACTATCAAGTGAGTCTCGATCGTCTCGATGACCTCGCCCTCCGGTTGAGCTACCGGAGCTACCGAGCTACCGGCTCTTTGGAGCCGCCGGGGTGCTCGCCGCATGAGCTGTGGTCAATCGGGCTATCTCGTGCCCTAGACTCCTCTCTTTGCGCCGCTAGCCGCGCTTTGAGTCTCAGCTCTCTGCTCGGCCATTAGGCCCATCATCATGTCTCTCATAGCGAAATATCTCCTCCCGGAGTGTGCACTTGAGGCATAGCAAAGATCCGCCTTCTCTGGGCAAGTTAACCTCTGGTGCCACGGGCGCCTCTGAGCTTTGATATACCTCGGCTGCTGGCTCTGCAAAGATCTCTATTTGCGCCTCCAGACGGACTGCTCCACTACGTAACCGGCATACATCGGGCGATCTACACGGAAACCACAACGGGTTAGTCCACGCTCGGACTTTCTCTCGCCAACAAAGATAACACATGTGTAATGCATATAGTATCATAAACAAAACCCTTAGCTTATTGAACTTAGACAAACTCGGCGGCCTTGGAGTCTTTGGAGATCATGGGAACACAACCTACAAACAGGTTAGTCTACGAGAATCTATGACTCGTGCTCGATACCAACCAGAAAGACCCTACCCAAGATGGGACTAAACCTAGATCTTTACTCAAAGATGCAAGTGAAAAACTTAAAAGGATCCTACTGGGTCGGTTCAGAAAACTTTTCAAATGTAGGAGTGGAAAACATTAAAAACAAAGTAAACATTCATTAAGCGAAACGAACCATTCAAATTAAAAACAATGGATCGATCAAGATTTTTCCTTAAAACATAAAATAGTTCAAATCATAGTTTTCCCTACGGACCTAAGTCCAACTACATCTTTCAAATCCAAAAACAAGAAAATAAGACACGACAGAGTGTCGGAAGATCCATGATCTCCCCACCTCTCTCCGCTAGCCACCTCGGTCTGTCGTCCCAAGTTACCCGTGGAAGAAACCACGATAAGGGTGAGTATAAACATACTCGGTAAGAACCCCGATCGGGGTACGATACGATGCAATCTATCATCTAGCAACCTAGTACACATGCCACAAATATCAACACGGATCTTAGTTCAACGAACTCACAAGGCAAATCCGAAATCCTCGGAAGTCTCCTACTTCCGCCTAATGATTGGCTCTCAAACCAATCCCGGACATCTCCAAGGGTCTTTCTCCCTTGGCCAACCGATCACTCAAAAACCGATCCCAAGATGTCCGACACCCTCGAGGGTCTTTCTCCTCGACCAATTGATTAACTCTAAAGTCAATCCCAATGGGTGTCCTCAAGGGCCTCTTACCCTCGCTTATAAATCTGGACTATCGGAAGAGTACCCAAGTCCGGCTCTAAACGGGAAGGAACTGTGTACTCACGAACATTAGCCCGGGAGCTCTCCGAACAAGCTACTAACGCGTGCGCGCAAGACACCGCATGCTCTTCTCGCAACCGGCGTAAATGCGGGGCCTAAGGGCAAATCTAGCGCGGGCGAGTACGCATGCCTAAGACTCGAAACGGTGTCACCGATCACGAGAGTGCGAGGCCCTCGGCACTCATCTCAGGCGACCTATACCACCGACTGAAGCTAAGAACCGCCAAGGTAGGCTTGCACCGTTGGCGGGGTTCCGCTCTAGCAGCTACAAACTAGGCTTATGCCAATGAGGTAGCTAACCCTCACCGGGCCGGGGGAAGCAAGGTACGTTATGCTTCGCTCTACTCCCGACCGGTGGGGACAAGGTACGTTGTGTCCGCTCTCACCTCTAGATGATGACAAACCCTATCATACTAGCTTAAACTACCAAGTACGTGATTCTGGCTAACATTCACAAAGACATGTGTCATACATAGCCTAGCATGATACTACGTGCTTAAAGTAGGAATCTCAAGCATCTTTGGAAGAACAAACCTAGCATGGCACTAACATGTACAAAAAGGCAAAACATGCTAGCAAGAATTTAATCACTAGCTATCCTATCCACTAACATGCTCATAAAGGTAAACAAGCATACAAGGCACAATTAAGAAAGCATAGCGGGGTCCACACAACCACGGTAGGGAAGTCCTTACCGGAAACAAGTGGAGAATAGCTATCACAACCAAAAAGACCCTCGAGCTTAATACGAACTCGAGTAACCTAGGCATAAATAAAGCATCCTAAGTAAATACATACAAAGAGCCGGAAGCTTAGGAAACACAAAGGGATTGGTTCGGGAATTACCACCGAGAGAGACACGGGCCTCGCAGCAAGGAGGGTGGCTTGGGCGCTCGTGCGGCGCTGGGGCCAAGCTGGGCGCTGCGTAGCACGTCGGGCGGGCCGCAGGCAGGCGCCAGCAGCGTGGTGTGTGCAGCAAGGCGACGCTGAGCGAGCAGCTGGCCCAGGTTGGCGCTAGCGCGAGGATCGCGATCGCGCGCGCGGCGGCGGCAAGGCGCGGCGGCGCTGGCTGGCGCTGCGGCGGCAAGATCGTCGCGACCACGAGCGACGTCGGCGCGGTCTTGGGCGCCACGCGACGCCGGCGCGCGATGGGTGTCGCGACGGTGGGCTTCGGCTCAGCAGCGCAGCGGGCTTGGCGGCAGAGGCGGCGGTAGCGGCCGAGCGCGCAGGGTCATGGCGCGGCGGGGTGGTGCGATGGAGCGGTGGTGCGTGCGGCTAGGGCGGGTGGCTCGGGGTGGTTCGATGGTGGTTCGATGGTGTGGCTAGGGCTGCTCGGCTAGGGTTTTAGGAGAGAGAGAGAGAGAGAGAGAGAGAGAGAGAGAGAGAGAGAGAGAGAGAGAGAGAGAGAGAGAGAGAGAGAGAGAGAGAGAGAGAGAATGCGCTAAGAGGGGAAAATTAGGGGTTTCTTGATTTTCCTTCTTTTCTTATTTTTAAATAGGTTAGAGACCTAAATTCCTTTCACAAGGCTTTTCTCTTGTGGGTCCCGGCTAAAGCAACCTTCTTTTCTTTTTCTTTTTAATTAAGACTCTTTTCTTAAAACTCCAAATTCACCATTTAGGGTAAGGTTCAAATCCCAAAAGATTCAATTAATTTTCCAATTAATTTTGTTATTAACCGGGAAGGAAAACGGGGCCGTTACACCTGCCAACGGTGCAAGCCTGCCTTGGCCGGTTCTTAGCTTCGTGTCGGTGGTACAGTCGCACAGATGAGTGCCGAGGGCCTCGCACTCACTCGTGTTCGGTGACACCGCTCCGAGTCTTTAGGCATGCGGACTGACCGCGCGTAGTTTGCTCTTAGGCCCCGCATTTACGCCGGTTGCAGATGAGCATGCGGTGTGCTTGCGCACACGCGTTAGTCGCCGGCTCGAGAGCTCCCGGGCTAATGTTCGTGAGTACACCAGTTCCTTCCAGTTTAGAGCCAAACTTCGGGTACTCTCCCGATAGTCCAGATTGTTAGCGAGGGCAAGGAGGCCCTTAAGGACACCCATTGGGATTGGCTTTTGAGCTAATCAATTGGTCGAGGGAGAAAGACCCTCGAGGGTGTCGGACATCTTGGGATCGGTTTTTGAGCTCATCAATTGGCCGAGGGAGAAAGACCCTCGGAGATGTCCCAAGATTGGTTATGAGAACCAATCATTAGGCCGGAAGTAGGAGACTTCCGATGATTTTGAAAGTAAGAGACTTCCGATGTTTCCAGATCTTGTTTTATGAGCTCGTTGAGTTATGATCTGTGTTGATAGTCGCTTGCTTGCATGTTGAGGTGCTAGATGACCGATGTATCGTATTGTACCCCCCTTGCTTGGGGATTCTTCACGAGTATGTTTATACTCACCCTTATTTATCTTTCAGTAACTTGGGACAACACCGTGGAGGGCTAGCGGAGGAGCCGATTGATCATGGGGAATCGCCGCACTGTCATTTATTATTGCATTGTTTATTCAAATGTAGATGGACAGAGTCCTAGGGGAACATTGTTTAAACAGCTTGTTTAAATCAGATTGTATGTTTTTATAAACACTGGCCAGGTTGTTTACTTTGTTGGATTGTTTAATTGGAAATAGTTGGTTATGTTTTAAGGGTTCCCCTTCTTATATGTTTTGAAAAGTTTTTAAATATGAGCACTAAACCGCTTGTTACCATATTTAACTTGCATGCCGAGTGAGAACCCGTGTTTAGGACCGTATTTTGGGTCGGGTTCTTACAGCTTGTATCGAGAGCACGAGTCATAGATTCTGTAGACTAACCTCGCTTTGTAGGTTGTTGTTCCCATGATCATCAAGACTCCACGGCCGCCAGTTTGTCCGAGTTCAATTAAGTTAAGGGTAAGAATTTACAATACTTTTCTTCTAGCTTTTATGCCCGTGTAGAGTTGTGGAGCGGAGACGAGCGGTGTTCTCGACTCGTTGTTGGTTTGGGCTTAGAGAGCCATCATGCCAACTTCTCAGCAGTCGCGAGCGATTTGTTGAGCGGTGAGAGCCCCAGTGGGGCCAAGATTTATGCTTTGTGCGGATCGCCAGCAGTGTCGATCGCACTCGCAGGAGGCAGAGATTAGACTCCCATAGGCCATTTGTGGCCCGGGCTTGTTGGTTTCTCCCCTAGTGAGAGGGTGGAGGTGCCTTGTGCGGATCGCCAGTGTGTTGATCGCACTCGAGGAGCAGACGCTTGGCATGTCCGACCGAGGAGCCGGACCGATCGTGTTGATGTTGAGGCCGCGTCCCGGGGTTGTTTAGCCCGCTGGCCGAGTTGGGCCCGCAATTGAGTTGCCTAGAGGAGGGGGTAGAGGCTAGCACGCCTCGTAGTATGACTCCTTGAGCAGAGTGCCTCCACCATGAGAGGGTTGATGGAAGGTCTTTAGCTATCGTGAGAGCAAAGACCCGTGCGCAGCTTTGTAGCGCGTAGTGAGGAGTCTCGAGCACAGATAGCCCAAATGACAGAGTTTGTGTCAAGATTTTTCCCCCAAAGAGCTTTTGTAGCCCCGGAGGTTCCCGGGAGGGCATGATCAGCAGGTTTATGTAGTTGAGTTTGTTGGCGTTGATGGAGCCGCCCAGTTTGGCAAGTGGATGCTTGTAGAGCTCGATGTATTAGAAAGTCCTGCTGCTAGTAGTAAAGCGGTTGGCCAGGTTTGAGTTTAACATCCGTGTGTTGGGATGTCCTGCTGTTCAGAGGCCGAGGTGTACTGCCCGTCTTTATTTGGTACAACAGCTTGGTGGTGGTAGTCCCTTGAGAGAGGGGACTAGCGAGTCTCCACCACCACCCGATTGATTGGCAAGTTGCCGTGTTAGTGGCTTGAGGTAGATGTAGAGACATATGTGCCCCTTGCAAGCATGCCGTCGTTGTGCACCAGCTTCTTTTAGTGCCCTCGTGAGCTGTGGTGCGCTTTGGAGTTTGCTTGCCGTGGTTTGATCCGTATGTGGATTTCAGCGGGCTAGTAGAGTGGAGAACTCTTTTTATTTGGATGTTCCCATAGTGGAACTAGTTGACGCCACCCGAGGAGTTAGCCTGAGCTTTTGTTGAGCATCGAGTGAGATGCAAAAGTTAGCCTGAAATTTTGTGAGCATCGAGTGGGATGCAGGAGTAGGCCTTGGCATGTCTGTTGGTCGAGATGCCAGAGATTAGGCTGCTCGAGTGTTTGGACTCCTTTGCTGAGTGCCATTGCCCCGTCACTTGGAGTGTGATTTTCCTCTAAGGGGCGTAAAGCTCGTTTAGGGCTGATTTGTGTCGTAAAGGATGTAGTGCTTGTTGGCACTAGGCTTTGAGAGGAGGCCTAGATTTGAGGCCTGTTGGCCCTTTTGTGCAGATGGTTCCTTGGCTGCCTAGAGTATAGCATCCCCGCTTGTCTTGTACCCTTTTCCTGAGGTTGCACCTGTTTGGGTTGCTTAAGAGATCTAGCTCGGTGGTAGTCAGAGGACTACAAGTTTGAGGTTTTCGAGGAAAGTAGGAGCTGCTCAGATCTCCGAGAGTTGGGTGTAAAGGATGCTATAGGTCATTAAGAGCTAGCGCGTTCGAGTTCTCGCGCTTTGTGTTGTGAGCCCGTGAGCCACCTTGATGGTAGCATGATTCGGCTACCCTTTGAGTTACCCTAGTATGGTTAGTGTTGGCATCGTGGATGCGTGGTTGATCCAGTGTTAGAGCCATGAGTTGGATGGCTGATCGGAGCGCATTTAGTGAGCACATTGTTTTGAGGAATGTTAGCTTGGTGTGGTTTTGCGCTTGTAAGAGTAAGTTGGCCAATGTGGCTTTTCGTGGTGAGTTGGCCCCGAGTGGGTTTGAACTCTTGTTGCTCCCTTGTTTGTTGTGGCTCTGTTTGGAGGCAAAAGTTGCCCTGTGTGAGAGCCCTTGTTGGCTTTGGATCTTAAGGGATCAAGTTGGAGCCAGACACCCCGGTGCACTTTTGCGTAGCTCGTTCCGTGGTTTATGTTTGGAAAACCACGAGAGGTTCGTGTTGAGGAGCCGTGCTCGAGTCTTTGAGGTGTCAAGGCTTTAGTTCTTGGCAAGTGCCCTAGCTTTGGCCGTAAGGATGCCGTGCTCGCTTGTCGGCCGTTGGTTAAGCAAGTTTTGCTAGTTGGTCCTTGCCTGGGCGAGTTCGATTGGAACTGAGCAAGAGCGGTGATAGCAAAGCCGCGCAGTTTCTGATCGTTTTGGCTAAGAGAACTGTTCGGATCCTTACCTTGGGCAGAAGGTATGTTGAGGTTGTTGCTTTGAGTAGGAGGATGACGCATTCTGTAGCGTTTCCGGTTCTCTTGGTTTCCAAGTTGGAGTTGGCCAGCGTAGTTGAGATGCTGGAGAAGGTTGTGCCCGTGTAGCCGGTTGTCTGTTAGATTGTTTGACGACCGTGTGTGTGTGGAGGGTGATCGGAGGATCCCTAGTTTGTGGAGAGCCTCTCCAGCTCGCTTAGACCTGTGCAAGTGTTCCTTGGGTGAGTTGCTTGCAGATTTGGTAGTCTAGCAAGCTAGTGCTTGTTTGGAGTAGAGTCCGGATTGGTTCCGGAGTGGTGGCTAGTTGGTGCTTGGTGTTGACCAAGATTTGGTTCTCTTGTTGTTTCGAGAGCTAGCTCGGTTCGAGCAGGAGGGCGTTGCCCTGAGGCTTGTTTCTAGTTAGGAGGTTTTGGGAGTTGACCCCTCACCCGGTGGTTGAGTAAGTTCGGCTAGTTCTGGATTGGTGGTCCAATCAGTTGAGTTTCCCTTGGGTGTTGCTTCCAAGAGAGTTGGTTGTTGTTGCCCTTGGGTTTGAGCAAGTCAGCGAGCGTGTGTGATGTTCGCTGCCCTTTAGAGTTTGCTTGCTGGGAAATCGTTTTCCGTTGAGGAGGAGTCAGCGTAGCTCCTAAGTTGTGTAGTGGATCAAAGTAGCGCAGTGGTTAGCCCAGCGAGAGGGTCCCTGCATTGTGTTGTTAGCAAGCGAAAAGTTGTTTGTCCCTGCAAGAGCGGTGGCCAGCCAGTTTAAGAGTTGAGCTTTTCTTTGGAAAGTTGTTGGTTCTTGGGGTTTGAAGTTTTTCCCCTAGTTTCCTTGGTGGTTGAGTTGCACCATGGATGCCAGCCTCGAGTATTATCTTTGGAGATAGCCTCGTCAGTTCGTATTCCTTGCGATGTTCCGTGTGTGGAGTTTCTAGTCGCAAGATGGGTTAGGCCTAAGCTAAAAGGAGGAAGTCCTTTGAGTAACCAGTTGGACTTAAGAGTTGAGTGGTAGCTTGGAGGCGAGCTTTGCTCGTTATGAGCCTGGTTTGAGTTTCTGTAGAGCAAGCCTTTTTCGGGCTTTGCTTCTAGTTGTTGTGCTTTCGCAGTTGGCGATTAGCTGAGCCTCATTTGAGAGTGAGTTGGCTCAGAGGTGTCGTGGCATTGGTTGGTTAGCCCTTGAGTTGCTATCCTCAAGGTGTTGTGTTGCTAGTGGCTGCGTGATGGTTTGGTCCTTGCAGCCCGAGATTTTCCATGAGAGGAATGTTGGTTGTTTCCTTGCCTGGCAATGTTCTCTTTGGCCAGTTGCTAGTAGGTTTGCATGGAAAAGTCTGTGTTCGGCCGTTGTGAGGCTCCAGTTGTTGGCTTGGCCGAGTGGAGCCTGTGCCTGGTTTTGGCCATTTAGGGTTTGCCGTAGCTGAAGTTTCGGCTTGTGCTAGTCGGAAAAGTTTGCCTTTGGATCAATCGCCAGTTGGTGGTTCGATTGTTTTTCGTTAAGGCTTTAGGCAAGCCTTGTGGTTCGTTGGTCTCTTGTGAAGTAAGAGTAGGCCGTTTGGTTTCTGGAACCTGAGAGGTTCAGTGGTTTGGCCAGCTTGGTGTAGAGTTGAGGCTGTTTGTTAGCAGCCAGGGCATTTAGAGAAGTTACGCCAGTGCGTGGTGTTGAGTTTGGGAGCTTGTGCCCAGTCTTCGAGTTTGCTGAGAGTAACACCGTTGAGAGGTGTTCCATGTTGGTTTAGCCTGGTTTTGATTGAGCCCCAGGTTTGTAGGACTTTTGAGATCCTTGAGCGGATTGGAGCAGTGGTTAGCTTTGCCCCGTCTTTGACAGTACTGCAAGTTTTGTATTCCTCGTCTCTTTGTTGAGATAGTATGTATGCGATCGAGAGCATTGTGGCTTTGAGCCTTTGAGAACCCAAGAGGGTTTGGTTATCGAGAGAAGGGCTAGTGTTGTTTTAGCCGAGAAGTTCAGTTGGATAAGAATCAAGTGGAGTATCCATAGAGTCATTTGTTTTAGGACTTTCGAGGACGAAAGTCTTAAAAGGAGGGAGTATTGTAACGGCCCGCTTTTCTATTCCAGCTTCGAGGTGCTTCCTGGTTCATTTCATGGTTTCGGTTGGCCGTTAGAGCTGCTTTTGACCCTTAGGGGTATTTTGGTCTTTTGCTCCCGGGCAGATTTGTGGATTTTCGTGGCTTCGAGGCAGCTCCCGCCTTTGTTGAGGCTTGTTTGTTGGTGGTCATGAGTCCCGAGATGTTTGGGGTATTCGTTTGGGAGTTCGGTTGTGATTTGGGTTTTGGGCAAAGTGATCGTTGTTTGGGTGTTTCCTTTGGGATTCGAGCCCAGGCCCTTAGAGATGATTTGGGAGTTTGTTTTAAGTGAGAGTTATTGTTTGGAAAAGGTTGCTTCAGCCGGGTCTCGAAGGAGGAAGCCGGGAAATGGGATTTAAGGACTTTAAGACTTATTTAAATTTGGAAAGAAAATTTGTTAAGGATGGAAAGGAGAATAAAATCCCATTTTGTCCTTTTATCTCCCTTTTCTTTTATTTTTTTTTCCTTTTTGTCCAAACCCATTTTCCTTTTCTTTTTATTTTTTCTTTTTCTTTTTCTTTTTCTCTTTCTCTCTCTCTCTCTCTCTCTCTCCCTAGCCTAGCGCTTTGTACTCCGAGCCGCTGCCGCTGTCGCGCCACCGCCGGAGCCGGCCAGATCCGCACGCCTGCCATCGCAGCCCAGAATCGCCGCACCAGCCAGCCCCTCGCTCGCCCAGATCGCGCCGTCGCCGAGTCCATCGCCCAGCAGCCGAGATCGCGCGTCATCGCACCAGACGCCCAGATCCGAGCTCGCCCTCGCCAGATCTCGCCCACATCGCCGTCGCTCGCCGTCGCTCCCCCTCGTGCGCCCAGATTTGTCCGCGCCGTGCCATCCGTGCCGAGCCGCGTCGCGCGTCCCAGCGCTCTTGTCGCGCGCCCTCGCGCCAAGCGCGCCCCTCTCGCCCGAGCCGCCCGAAGTCGCGCCCCTCAGAACGGGTCGTCGCGCCGCTTCGCGCCAAAGATCCTGCTTGTGATGTGTTGGCTTGGCCCGAGCCTTGTGGCTTCTCAGATGGTATTTCCCGAGTCTTTTCTTCGTTGGGCCTGCTTTTGTTTCTTTCGCTTGGTTGTTGATTTATTTGGGTTGTTTATGTATGTGATTTGGCTGCTTTATTTGATGTTTAGGCTGTTTGGTTCGATTAGAGGCTCGAGGATTGCTTGGTTGATTTGTGATTATTTTCTGCTTGTCCTAGGTAAGGATTTCTTACCGTGGTTGTGTGGACCCTGCGATATATCTCGATTGTGCCTTGTATGTTTGCTGATTGTTATGAGCATGATAGTGATAGGCAGCTTTTTTGATCTCTTGCTAGCATGTTTGTTGATTTTACATGTTAGTGCCATGCTAGGTTTGTTCTTCCAAAGATGCTTGTGATTCCCGCTTAAGTTGTAGTATCATGCTAGGTAAATGTGATTGATGTCGGTCATTGCTTGCTAGCCAGGAATCATTGATTTACTCTGTATTCGTAGATAGTGTATTAGGGTTTGTCATCATCCAGAGGCTGAGAGCGGACATAACGTACTTTGTCCCCACCGGTCGGGAGTAGAGCGAAGCATAACGTACATTGCTTCCCCCCGGAAGCCGATGTGGATGTAGCTACCACATCGGCATAAGCCTAGTTTGTAGCCTGCTAGAGCGGAACCCTGCCAACGGTGCAAGCCTACCTTGGCCGGTTCTTAGCTTCGTGTCGGTGGTACAGCCGCACAGATGAGTGCCGAGGGCCTCGCACTACTCGTGTTCGGTGACACCGCTTTCCGAGTCTTTAGGCATGCGTACTGACCCGCGTGAGTTTGCCCTTAGGCCCCGCATTTACACCGGTGCGGATGAGCATGCGGTGTGCGCGCACACGCGTTAGTCACCGGTTCGGAGAGCTCCCCCGGGCTAATGTTCGTGAGTACACCAGTTCCTTCTAGTTTAGAGCCAGACTTCGGGTACTCTCCCGATAGTCCAGATTGTTAGCGAGGGCAAGGAGGCCCTTGAGGACACCCATTGGGATTGGCTTTTGAGCTAATCAATTGGTCGAGGAGAAAGACCCTCGAGGGTGTCGGACATCTTGGGATCGATTTTGAGCTGATCAATTGGCCGAGGGAGAAAGACCCTCGGAGATGTCCCGGGATTGGTTATGAGAACCAATCATTAGGCCGGAAGTAGGAGACTTCCGATGATTCCGAAAGTAAGAGACTTCCTATGTTTCCAGATCTTGTTTTATGAGCTACTTGTATGGGGAGAAGATTCAGATTTTCTCGGATCACCAAAGCCTCAAGTATTTCTTCACTCGTATGGACTCGAACATGAGGCGAGGGAGGTGGTTGGAGCTCGTGAAGGATTACGACTGTGAGATCTTGTATTACCTGGAAAAGCAAATGTTGTGGCTGATGCACTAAGTAGAAAGGCCTCAGATCCGCAACATTGGCAAACCCCAAGAGTATCATCAGGAAGGATCTCGAGAGGGCGGAAATAGCAGTGTTGTTAGGGGATGTTACCGCCAGGGGTAGCTCAGTTTGACCATCCAGCCTTCGATAAGGCAAAGGATTATCGACAACCAGCTGAAAGATCCTAAGTTAAAAAGTTTGTATGAGAGGGTTCAGGCTGATGGTGACTTCGACTTTGTGATACTTGCAGATGGGGGTCTGAGATATAAAGGTCGGCTGTGTGTCCAGCCGATGCCCGTGTTCGCACAGAGTTATTGACCGAGGCTCACACCTCGCCTTTTTCTTGGCACTGTAAAGACCCGACCCAAGAAACGGTCTCTAACCTAAAGTCCATACTTAGCATGCATGATTAAGAATATAAACATCATTCAGAGTCGGAAGTTTAAACCTTTGCAGTAAACACTTTTAAAACAAAACCATGATTTCAATTAAATAAAACAGCTAAATGACTGATCAGTACTTTCTTAAAACAATTCAAAGGAAAACGGTACGAGAACATAAAATAGTTTGAGTGCTTTTTCCTAGGAACCCAAGTCCCACTACATGCTAAATCATTAAGGAAAACATTTAAAGAAACGTGCGACCCAGAGTCAGCTATCCATGATCATCGAGCCGCTTCCTCCTAGCCATCCAGCCTCTGTCCCAAGTTACCTGGTGGAAAGCCACATAAAATAAGGGTGAGCAACAAGTTACTCAGTAAGAATCCCCAATCGGGGTACAATACGAAATCATCTCATTTAGCACACGGACGGGCAACCATACAAAGACTTAGAGCACGAACGGCTGGCTTAGGCTATGAGCTACTTCTAGGGCGAGCTTATTCAAGGGCTTCCATCAACAGCCTCTCCTAGGTCCTACGCTTGGATGCCCTTCTGCCTTACACAACCTAGGACTCCTGATGCCCGTGGGCCTTACACACCTAGGATGCCCGTAGGGCCTTACACCTCCACACTCAGTGATGCCCAGTGGGCCTTACACACCTAGGATGCCCGTAGGGCCTTACACCTCCAGACTCAGTGATGCCCAGTGGGCCTTTGTAACGACCCAGGTTTTCATCTCGGTCTTCCAGGTATGCCCTAGGGGTATTTTAGTAATTTGGTCGGGCCGTCAGGACCGTTTATGTCTTTTTCTAGTTGCTAAAATTATTGGATGGATTTATGTGAGTTTTTTAGGCTTTGTGGATGTGTTTGGGCATGGGGAGATGCAAAAGGAAAATTGTGTGTTAAAAGTGTGTTTGGTGGGTTTCAACCCAGTGCGGTCCGAGAAGTCGTGGGTGGTGTGGCCGCTGAGCTATGGAGAGCTCTTGTTGCTCCTTCCGGTCATTTTATGGTTAGCCTTGGGTTTTGGAGTTTTGTTGTATTTGGTTAAAAGAGAAAGGAAGCTAGGTTTGCATTTCTTCTCCAACACCTCACTTTGCCGCACAAGCCACCTCTCCCCACCAAAGCAGATTCGCCCAGCCGCCAGCAGATCCACCGTCGCCCAGATCCGCCTGTCGCACTCGCTTTGCCTTGCCGCCGAGACGCCCTCGACCAAAGCAACCGCACCAGATCCGGCCGAGGATCGCAGACGCTTGTCGCGAGCCGTGTCGCAGCCGAGGGAAGCCATCGCCCGATCGCACTGATGAGCCCGCGCGCGCCAAAGAAATTGCTCAGATCTGCCCGAGCAAACGCCCGAACGCGCTCGGTCAGCCACATCGCCGCCGCGCACACCAAAGAAATACCCGAATCCGTCCATCGCCGCGCCCCCCCTCGCGCAGCCCGCTGCCGCGACGGGCCATACAGCAGCGATCGCCCGTGTCCGCGCGCCGCCGCCCGAAGCCGCTTCGCCCGACGCCCAGACGCTGCGCTCGTGCTCAGCCGCTCGCCCAGCGCCCGCCGCCGCCGCCTTGTGTCGTGCTCCAGTAGCGTGTCACAAGCGCAGCAGCCGCGCGCCCATCGCCTCGCTTTGCCAGCGCCCACAATTTACCAAGACCAAATTTACAGAAGAAGATTTCACCCGTGTCGTCGTGCCGCCGTGTGTGTGCCCGGAGCCGAGCCTCGCTTGTTTTATTATATTTTAGGGCTATGATTGTTATTTCTATTGTGTTTGTTAGGTTCTCGTTAGCTAGCTCGGGATCGATCGCAGCGTAGGATTTTGTGTGTAGTTGCCTCCCGCCAAGGTAAGGATTTCTTACCGGAGTTGTGTGGGCCTCCGCATATATTTGTGATTGTTGTTTTGTATGCTCTGTGTATGATTATTAGCATGTTTAGCCCTAGGTGCTCTGTCAATTCTCGATCGCATGAACTCTTGTATTGTTCCTCATGTTAGCCCATGCTAGGTTGTTCCATTCTCGCATGTTCGATATCTGTTCTTGCTTCGTAGTATCATGCTAGGTTCCTTGTATCTGCTTGAGTACGTATTGGACCGCATTGATTGAATTATTATTATTGCTATGGTTTAGAGTTCGTAGGTAGCATCATCCGGCCGATGCATAACGTAACTTGCATCCCCGATGTGGACGTGCGAGATGGTACTCCGTCCCTCGATCCCGCTAGGGGTTTAGCTAACCCTAACGGCCGCCTCGCAATCTTGGGTGAGGGTGGCAAATCGCTTATTGCCCCAACGGTCGGGATGATGACTTGGCATTGCCTCGTCCCCGGCGATCGGCACGCCCTCGCGTGTTCGGCCGTAGCCCTTGATTGCCACTGTTAGGGCAAGGACCGCTTCGGTGTAAGCCTACCACGACCGGTTCCTTAGCCTCAAAGTGCGGTGGTACAGCCGACATAGTTCACGTGTCCGTGTCTCACACCCCATGTCGCTGACACCGATCCGTAGATTTAGTTAGGCATGGTGATCGAACTCGGGCGCCTTGCCACTAGACCCGGCACCCCGCAGTTTGCGGTAGCATGCGGTGCGCGCGCTTACGCTCATTACAAATAGCCGACTAGAGAGCTCCTCGGGATCTTGAGCCAGCACCTTTCGTGACGACGAGTGAGACAGCCGAGGCCGGACTTGTTCCCGTATAGCGCGTATTGTGTGGTGGTTTTATTTTCCGGACTACGACCACGAGTTGGCATCCGAGGTCCAAGTGTGGACTTAAGCTATGTGCTCTATTCTCGTGTTTATACTCATAGCTTGCATACATTCTTCTAGATGATCATGTATATCGTATTGTACCCGGTTGGGGATTCTTACCGAGTAATTCGTTACTCACCCTTATTCTCGTGGTTTTCCACAGGTAACCAAGGCGCGAGACAGGATGGTCAAGGAGGAGCCGTGATCATGGAATCCTCTTGCTGTCATCTCGACCATTTTATTATATCATGACTCTTGACTCTTGTTATTTCCCCACGCATGTAGACGGGCACGAGCCCTAGGATGTTTTCTTACGCTTTATGGATTCCAAAGATATTTGTACTTGTGGATTGTTTAAATGGTTTAAATAAATCTCTGATCAGAGTATGCTTTTAGAAATGTATGTTTTGGTTGTTGAATGTTTCTGTTTTTACTTGGGATCCGAAATATATTTTTCATAATGTCTTTTATTTCCAATACATGCATCGGGGTAAAGGCCCATTTAGAGCCCCTTTTGGGTCGGGTCTTTACAGCCTTACACACCTAGGATGCCCGTAGGACCTTACACCTCCAGATGTCCATCGGGTCTTGCCCGAGCGGGACCCCAAACTAGTTACCTCTACGGCCCTCTATACTATACATCACACATCTAACCATAACTTGGATCTAGCAGCATACAATAGGCAGCATGGCTCTATCAAGATAGGAAAGCCTAACATGGAACTAACGGGATGTAAACATGTCGCGAACATGAATCAAAAGAAAACATGAAACCTATCACTAGAAACTCATATAATTACAGTAATCAGCGTGCTATCAACTATTCGCAGGGTCCACACAACCCCGGGTAAGAATCCTTACCTGGAAATAAGTGGAGGTTAATTATCCCGAATCAAATAACGACCCTCGAGCTTTTAAGCGAACTCGAGCAACCTAAACAAGTAATAAAACATCCTAATTAATAAACAGATCTCTAAAATCGTGAAGTCCAAAGGGTGGAGGCTCGGGAATTTACCAACCGAGAAGGCGCTGCGTCTCGGCGAGCAGCGCAGCAGGGACAGCGCCGCTAGGCGCAGGGGGCTGGCGCCGGATCGGGCGCTATCGGCGCTGGCGGGCGCGGGCTGAGCGGCAGGGGACGAGCGCTGGCGCTGGCCGCGCGCAGGATGACGAGCGCTGGCGCTGCGCTGCGCGCAGCGAGGGCAGGAGCGCAGCGCAGCGCTGGCGGGCGGACGCGACAAGCGGCACGGCACGCAGACGCGGCGCGGTGCGGTGCAGCCCGTCTGCGGCGCGCGACGACGCTGGGTGGTGTCGTCGGGGCGCAGAGGCGGCTACACGCCGGTCTGCTGGCGACTGGTGCGGAGTGGAGGCTGGGCTGCATTGCGGCGGTGGCGAGCCGGCCGCCGACGCGCGGTATGGGCCGGCAGGCTGGCTCGGTGCGGTCGCGGCGGTGGTCGCAGGGCGTGCGATGGCGTGGGGTGAAGCAGCAAAGCGTTGGGCGGCGATGTGGGCGAGGCACGGCGGCGGTGTGGGCGAGGCACGGCGGCGGTGTGGGCGAGGCACGGCGGCGGTGTGGGGCGGCTTGGGCGAGGGTGAAGGAGAAGTCTAGGGTTTTGGGTTCTTTCTTTTTTTTTGTCCTTATTTTCTCTTTCCTTTTTCCTTAAATACAATTCCTTCCTTAACTTAAATAGACTTGGGAATCTCATATGACCTTCCCAAGACTCCCCTTCGAGCCCAGGCTGACGCGTTTATTTTCCTTATTTAAACCCAAGCTTCCAAACCCCTTTTTAGGCCAAGGGTTCGAGTCCTTCCAACAGCTCCTCCCAAACTAAAAATATAAAAGGAAACCTTATTTTACATTTAGCCAAAAACCGGGCATTACAATACTCCTCCTTAGAAGACTTCCGTCCCTAAGTCGCGCTCCTAAAACAACTCGATAACTCCTCCTTATCTCCCTTCCAACTCCCAAGTAGCTTCCTCAACTCCTCGATTCCGCCATTGCACTTTCACTAGGTCAATGGCCCGGTTCCTCAAAACCTTTTTCTCAAATGCCAGGATCCTTATGGGTTTCTCCTCAAAGCTCAGGTCATGGTTCAACTGTAAAGGCTCAAAATCTATGACGTGCGAAGGATATGCCACATACTGGCGAAGCATCGAAACGTGGAACACACTATGCACTGCAACCAAGGACGGCGGCAATGCTAGCCGATAGGCCACAACCCCAATCCTCTCAAGGACCTCGAAAGGTCCAACAAACACTGGGCTCGCTTTCCCCTTTTACCAACCTCGTGGACCCTCGCGACGGAGCTACCTTGAGGAAAACATGCCGGCCAACCTCAAACTCCAGCTCCTACGCCTAACATTGGCGTAGCTCTTCTGCCTGCTTTGGGCGGTCAGCATACGAGCTCTGATTTTCTGGATAGCCTCATTGGTCAGCTGAAGCAACTCCGGGCTTAACACCTGCCGGTCACCAACCTCTTCCCAGAAAGCCGGGGATCTACAAATACTTACCATACAACGCCTCAAACGGTGCCATCCGATCGTCGATCGAAATCGTTGTTGTAGCTGCACTCTGTGCCCAAACCTGCCTGAGAAATCCAACACGCAGCTCGCAACATATCCTCTAAGATCCGATTTACCCGCTCACCGCCATCGGTCTGCGTGGGTGGAAGGTCGTGTTGTAGCCGCACTCAGTGCCCAAACTCGCTCAAGGGCCTTCCAAAACCGTGATGTAAAACGGGAATCCTGGCCGAGATGATTTTAACTAGCACTCCGTGGTACCTCACTATCTGCTCAAGGAACAGCTTGTGCCCACCGCTCCACGGTGTAGTTTATCCTGCCTTAATGAAATGGGCACACTCACCAACCTATCAACGTCCACCCAAATCAGGTATATCCTCTAGGAGTCCTGGGCAAACCCGAGATAAAATCCATGGTGATCTCCTCCCACTTCCACTGTGGCACCCCGAGCGGTTGCAACAAACCTGCTGGCTTCTGCCTGGGCGCCTTCACCTGTTGACAGGTGAGACACCGACTAACGAACTGGGCAATCTCCCTCTTCATCCCCATCCACCAAAAAGTCTGTTTAAGATCTTGGTACATCTTGTTACCCCCTGGGTTGTAACAGCCCGGTTTTCGGCTAAATGTAAAATAAGGTTTCCTTTTATATTTTTAGTTTGGGAGGAGCTGTTGAAAGGACTCAAACCCTTGGCCTAAAAAGGGGTTTGGAAGCTTGGGTTTAAATAAGGAAAATAAACGCGTCAGCCGGGGCTCGAAGGGGAGTCTTGGGAAGGTCATATGAGATTCCCAAGTCTATTTAAGTTAAGGAAGGGAATTGTATTTAAAAAAAAAGGAAAGAGTAAATAAGGACAAAAAAAAAAGAAAGAACCCAAAACCCTAGACTTCTCCTTCACCCTCGCCCTAGCCGCCCCACACCGCCGCCGTGCCTCGCCCACGCCGCCGCCCCACGCCATCGCACGCCCTGCTGATCACTGCCGCACCGCACCGAGCCACCGCCAGCCCAGACCGCGTCGAGCAGCCAGCTCGCCCACCTACGCAACAGCCCAGCCTCCACTCCGCACCAGTCGCCCAGCCAGCCCGCCGCCACCGTACCGCCTCCGCGCCCAAGACGACACCACCACAGCGCCGCCGCGCTTGCATGCCCTCCACGACTGCACCGCCCGCATCTCATGCGTGCTGTGTGCCGCTTCGTCGCGTCCGCCGCGCCACACACAGCAATTTCAGCGCCAGCGCTCGCCCTCGTCACACGCGCGCCAGCCAGCGCCAGCGCTGCGTCCCCGCCAGCGCGCGTAGCCCGGCAAGCGCTTCGTCCCTGCGCTGCTCCTCGCGCGCCCAGCGCGCCCCAAAGAAGCGCCGAGAAGCTGCGCGCGGCGCGCTGGCGCCTCTGCGCTTAGCAATACTGCTGTCCTGCAGCTTTTTGCGAGACGCGCGCTTTCGGTTGGTAAATTCCCGAACCTCCTCCCTATGGACTTCCCGATTTTAGATGTCGTTTATTAATTAGGATGTTTTATTACTTGTTTAGGTTGCTCGAGTTCGCTTAAAAGCTCGAGGGTCGTTATTTGATTCGGGATAATTAACCTCCACTTATTTCCGTAAGGATTCTTACCCGGGTTGTGTGGACCTGCGAATAGTTGATAGCACGCTGATTATCAGAATTATATGAGTTTCTAGTGATAGGTTTCATGTTTTCTTTTGATTCATGTTCGCGACATGTTTACATCCCGTTAGTTCCATGTTAGGCTTTCCTATCTTGATAGAGCCATGCTTTGCCTATTGTATGTCGCTAGATCCAAGTTACGCTTAGATGTGTGATGTATAGTATAGAGGGCCGTAGAGGTAACTAGTTTGGGGTCCCGCTCAAAAGACCCGATGGACATCCGAGGTGGTGTAAGGCCCTACGGGCATCCTAGGTGTGTAAGGCCCACCGGGCATCACCGAGTCCGAGGTGTAAGGCCCTACGGGCATCCTAGGTGTGTAAGGCCCACCGGGCATCACCGAGTCCGAGGTGTAAGGCCCTCACGGGCATCCTAGGTGTGTAAGGCCCACCGGGCATCACCGAGTCCGAGGTGTAAGGCCCTACGGGCATCCTAGGTGTGTAAGGCCCACCGGGCATCACCGAGTCCTAGGTTGTGTAAGGCCCGAAGGGCATCCAAGCGTGGGACCTAGGAGATACGGTTGATGGAAGCCCTTGAATAGGCTCGCCTAGAAGTAGCTCATAGCCTAAGCCACCGCTCGTGCCCTAAGTCTTTGTATGGTTGCCTCGTCCGTGTGCTAAATGAGATGATTTCGTATTGTACCCGATTGGGGATTCTTACCGAGTAACTTGTTGCTCACCCTTATTTTCTCGTGGCTTTCCACCGGTAACTTGGGACAGAGGTCGGATGGCTAGGAGGAAGCGGCTCGATGATCATGGATAGCTGACTCTGGGTCGCACGTTTCTTTAAATGTTTTCCTTAATGATTTAGCATGTAGTGGGACTTGGGTCCCTAGGAAAAAGCACTCAAACTATTTTATGTTCTCGCATCGCTTTCCTTTGAATTGTTTTAAGAAAGTATTGATCAGTCATTTACTTGCTTTTATTTAATTGAAATCATGGTTTTGTTTTAAAAGTGTTTATCGCAAAGGTTTAAACTTCCGACTCAATGATGTTTATATTCTTAATCATGCATGCTAAGTATGGACTTTAGGTTAGAGACCGCTTCTTGGCCTGGGTCCTCATAGCTTGGTATCGAGCCCGAGTTATAGGTTCTGTAGACCGACTGCGCAGCTTGTAGGTTGTTTTCCATGATCATCAGCGCTCCGCCAGCCATCAGGTATGTCCGTAAGTTTAAAATTAAGGGTTAAGAATTACAATACCGGTTGCATCTTGCATGTACATGACTTGTTGTTGTGGAGCAGGAAGACAGTGTTCGACCCATTGTTGGTTTGGTCAGTAGATTTTCGGTATGCCACCACTCGTAGAGGGCGAGGAGGCTCAAGGCCGACCACCCAGGCATTCGTGACGATTCGACACCGGGGACCTCGTCCCAAGCCGATCTTGAGGTTAGGCCACCATCGTGCCCTTCAACCGTGTTGCCGGAGAGGGTGTAGGGGCAAGCGAGTCTCGAGAAGCCGCACCGGAGCCGCTTTTGTGGAGTCTATGAGGGCTCTTGTGGTTGGGTTGCTAGCCGACCGCAGGGCCGAGCAGAGAGCTGAAACGCAAGCTTTGTTAGTCCGCGCAGAGGGAGGAGTCCCGCGTTCGATCACGGCAATGACCGAGTTGGTTCAAAGAGAGGATCGCAGTGCCACCAAGCACCGCCACTCTCGCAGAACCAATTGTGAATGAGGCCGTTCCCGAGCGTAAGGTGCAGAGGATCTAGGCAAGTGGTGAGGGATTTTGTGAAATGGAAGCCGAGAAGTTTAGCGCCCTGGGAACCATTGGTAGCGCCACGTGGATTGGCCGAGTTAGAATATACGCTTATGGTAATGGGGTGTCTCGAGGTGCAATGAGCTCGATGTGCGTACTTTCACGTATATAGCTGGTACAAGGCGTGGTGGTGGGATTCCACCTTAAGTGAGAGACCGGCGGGTCTCCACCGCCACCGGGAATTCTTCAAGGCCGAGTTCAAGGCAAAATTTATCAAGAAGAAGCCCAAGAAAAGATGATTGAGCTATTCTCAAACCTTAAGCTGGGTCCGACTCGATCGAGGTGTACGAGAAGAAGTTCTCGTGAGTACGGATACTTCATAGCACCACGCTTGATTTCTACCCCGAATCAAGATCGTGAAGTTTATTGCGGGTTTGAGACAGGGAGTGTCTTAGGATGTTAAGGCACATGCCCTAAAACTTTTGCCAAGACAAGATGCTGATTGGCAACGATTTATGATGGGAAGTATCCTCCGGAGCAGTTGTTAGTACCAGTAGTGTCTAAGGCCCCAGTGTACTCGGGCGTGGCAAAGTTTGACTCGAGGAGCAATGTCCGGGGCGGTCAAGCGCTCCTGGGTTCTTATCATGGCGAGAGACCAAGATCGAGATCAGAATCGTGATCACCTCGCCAACAGGCGTAGGAGGCCGCCACCGTATTGTAGATCCTGCGGGAAGCAAAGATTGGGGACCCCGTGGTGGTAACCCTAGAGCTTGTTTCAACTGTGGAAAGAAAGGGCATCGGGCCCGGCACTGCACTCAGAAGGCAGTGGTGGCACAACAAGCCAAAGAAAGAGGAAAGAGTATATGCTACGACTCGCCAGGAGGCTGAGAGAGCCGGACCCTCAGTGGCAGGTACGCTCCTAGTTCTTGATCACCTCGCCTTTGTGTTGTTTGATTCGGGTTCCACCCATTCGTTTGTTTCTGCTGTTTTTGTTGAGCTTGCTTGCATGAATTTAGAGCCTCTAGGTTTTGAGTTGTCTGTCGCTACTCCCTCGGGAACTAGCATGTTGGCTAGCCAGAAGGTAAGGGACGGTCGGATACAGGTATCCGACCAGACTCTGCAGGTTACCCTCATTGTGTTAGCTATGAGCGGTTTTGATGTGATCCTCGGCATGGATTGGTTAGCTGATAACCACGCTATGATTGACTGTCGTTGTAAGGAGGTGGTGTTCAAACCGCCAGGTAGGCCTACCTTTAAATTTCGGGGCACCCAGAGTGGGGTGTGTCCGCCGGGGTGATTCGGCAGTTAAAGCTCACCGTTTGTTAGCTCGAGGAGCTTGGGGTTTCTTAGCTAAGTTGACTGGGGAGAACCGTGACCCACTATCTGTCGAGCAGGTGCCCATAGTGCAAGAGTTTGCAGATGTTTTTCCCGAAGAGTTGCCTGGCCTGCCGCCGAAGAGGGAGGTGGACTTCTCAATAGAGCTTGAGCCGGGGACTCGCCCTATCTCGAAAGCTCCTTATCGCATGGGGCCAGCAGAGTGAAAGAGTTAAAAGAACACCATGGAGATGCTTGACAGAGGATTTATTAGGCCGAGCGTGTCCTCGTGGGGAGCACCCGTGCTGTTTGTTAAGAAAAAGGATGGCTCGATGCGTCTATGCATCGATTACAGGGAACTGAACAAGGTAACCATTAAGAACAAGTACCCGCTGCCTCGTATCGATGACTGCTTGACCACTCCAGGAGCTTGTGTGTTTTCAAGATTGACTTGAGGTCGGGCTACCACCGCTTGAGGATTCGGGATGTAGATATTCCCAAGACAGCGTTCAGGTCGAGGTATGGGCATTATGAGTTCGTAGTCATGTCTTTCGGACTGACGAACGCCCCAGCTGCATTCATGGACATGATGGACAGAGTGTTCAAGGCATTCTTGGACCGCTTTGTCATCGTGTTCATAGATGACATTCTTGTGTACTCTAAGTCTAAGGAGGACCATGCCTCGCACCTAAGGCAGATTTTGGCAGATTGCGCGAGAACAAGCTCTATGCGAAGTTCTCAAAGTGTGACTTTGGCTCGAGGAGGTAGCATTTCGAGACACGCTGTGTCTAAGGAGGAGTGGTCAGGACCCTTCAAGGTAGAGGCCGTTAGTTCGTGGGCTGCACCGACGATCGTGGTCGGAGATTCGTAGCTTCCTGGGTCTGGCCGGATATTACCGACGCTTCGTTCAAAATTTTTCCGCTATAGCCGCCCCGCTTACTCGATTGACGAGGAAGGGTGTTGATTTCGTTTGGGATAGGAAGTGCGATGAGAGTTTTGCTAAGCTAAAGAGCGCTTTGACGCGTCCGCCGGTGTTGGCGGTTCCGGAGGGAACTGGGGGTTTCGTGGTGTACAGTGATGCCAGCAAGTTTGGTTTGGGATGCGTTCTGATGCAACACGGTAAGGTGATAGCGTACGCTTCGTGCGCTTGAAACCGCACGAGCGCAATTACCCGACTCATGATATGGAGTTGGCAAATGGGTCGCCTTTTTGCACTTAAGATTTGGAGGCACTACTTGTATGGGGAGAAGATTCAGATTTTCTCGGATCACCAAAGCCTCAAGTATTTCTTCACTCGTAAGGACTCGAACATGAGGCGAGGAGGTGGTTGGAGCTCGTGTGAAGGATTACGATCGTGAGATCTTGTATCACCCTGAAAAGCAAATGTTGTGGCTGATGCACTAAGTAGAAAGGCCTCGCATCCGCAACATTGGCAAACCCCAAGAGTATCATCGAAGGATCTCGAGAGGGCGGAAATAGCAATGTTGTTAGGGGATGTTACCGCTGTAGTAGCTCAGATTGACCATCCAAATTTCGATAAGGCAAAGGATTATCGACACCAAATTGAAAGATCCTAAGTTAAAAAGTTTGTATGAGAGGGTTCAGGCTGATGGTGTAAGGACCCGACCCAAGAAACGGTCTCTAACCTAAAGTCCATACTTAGCATGCATGATTCGAATATAAACATCATTCGTAGTCGGAAGTTTAAACCTTTGAAGTAAACACTTTTAAAACAAAACCATGATTTCAATTAAATAAAACAGTAAATGACTGATCAAGATTTTCTTAAAACAATTCAAAGGAAAACGGTGACGAGAACATAAAATAGTTTGAGTGCTTTTTCCTAGGGACCAAGTCCCACTACATGCTAAATCATTAAGGAAAACATTTAAAGAAACGTGCGACCCAGTAGTCACTATCCATGATCATCGAGCCGCTTCCTCCTAGCCATCCAAACCTCTGTCCCAAGTTACCCGTGGAAAGCCACGAGAAAATAAGGGTGAGCAACAAGTTACTCAAGAAGAATCCCCAATCGGGTACAATACGGAATCATCTCATTTAGCACACTGACAGCAACCATACAAAGACTTAGAGCACGCGTGGGTGGCTTGGGCTATGAACTACTTCTAGGGCGAGCCTATCCAAGGGCTTCCGTCTATAGCCTCTCCTAGGTCCTACATTTGGATGCCCTTTCGGCCTTACACAACCTAGGACACGTGATGCCCAAAGGGGCCTTACACACTTAGGATGCCCATCGGGCCTTACACCTTCAATGACGGTGATGCCCAAAGGGCCTTTACACACCTAGGAAGCCCATAGGGCCTTACACCTCCGTAATCGGTGATGCCCAAAGGGGCCTTACACACCTAGGATGCCCGTAGGGCCTTACACCTCCAAACTCGGTGATGCCCAAAGTGGGCCTTACACACCTAGGATGCCCGTAGGGCCTTACACCTCCAAACTCAGTGATGCCCAGTGGGCCTTACACACCTAGGATGCCCGTAGGGCCTTACACCTCAAACGGTGCCATCTGAATGGTCGACTGGAAACTGTTGTTGTAGCTGCACTCTGTGCCCAAACCTGCCTGAGAAATCCAACACGCAGCTCGCAACATATCCTCTAAGATCTGATTTACACCTCGGTCCGCCATCGGTCTGTGGGTGGAAGGTCAGTGTTGTAGCACACTCGTGCCCAAACTCCGCTCAAGGGCCTTCCAAAACCGTGATGTAAAACGGGAATCCCGGTCGGAGATGATTTTAACTAGCACTCCGTGGTACCTCACTATCTCGCTCAAGGAACAGCTTGTGCCCACTCGCTCCACTGGTGTAGTTTATCCCGCCCTAATGAAATGGGCACACTCACCAACCTATCAACGTCCACCCAAATCTGCATATCCTCTAGGAGTCCTGGGCAAACCCGAGATAAAATCCATGGTGATCTCCTCCCACTTCCACCGTGGCACCCCGAGCGGTTGCAACAAACCTCACTGGCTTCTGCTGGCGCCTTCACTGCTGACAGTGAGACACCGACTAACGAACTGGGCAATCTCCTCTTCATCCCCATCCACCAAAAAGTCTGCTTAAGATCTTGGTACATCTTGTTACCCCACAGGTTGTAATGAATTTCTGCTTTTCGCTAAATGTAAAATAAGGTTTCCTTTTATATTTTTAGTTTGGGAGGAGTCATGAAAGGACTCAACCCTTGGCCTAAAAAGGGGTTTGGAAGCTTGGGTTTAAATAAGGAAAATAAACGCGTCACCGGGGGGCTCGAAGGGGAGTCTTGGGAAGGTCATATGAGATTCCCAAGTCTATTTAAGTTAAGGAAGGGAATTGTATTTAAGGAAAAAGGAAAGAGAAAATAAGGACAAAAAAAAAAAGAAAGAACCCAAAACCCTAGACTTCTCCTTCACCTCGCCTGCCGCCCCACACCGCCGCCGCTGCCTCGCCCACGCCGCCGCCCAACGCCTCGCTGCTTCGCCCCACGCCATCGCACGCCTCGCCGACCACCGCTGGCCCGCGCACCGAGCCATCACAACCAGACCGCGTCGAGCGACCCAGCTCGCCACCACCGCCACGCATACGGCCCAACCTCCACTCCGCACCAGTCGCCCAACCAGACCGGCCGTGAAGCCGCCTCGTGCCCGCCGACACCACCCCAGCCATTGCCGCGCTTCAGACGCCTCGCACTGCACCGCCCGCTGCGTCTGCGTGCGTGCCGTGCGTCGCGTCCGCCCGCCGCCCGGCGCGCTGCGCTGTCCCTCGCCTGCCAGCGCACCAGCGCCAGCGCTGCGTCCTCTCGCGCGCGAGCGCCAGCGCCAAGCTTCGATAGCGCCAGTCTGCGCGCGGCGCCTGCTTGCTAAGCAACGCTGCTCTTGCTGCTAGCTGCCGAGAGCGAGCGCCTTCTCGGTTGGTAAATTCTGAACCTCCACCCTTTGGACTTCCTGATTTTAGATGCTGTTTATTAATTAGGATGTTTTATTACTTGTTTAGGTTGCTCGAGTTCGCTTAAAAGCTCGAGGGTCGTTATTTGATTCTGGATAATTAACCTCCACTTATTTCCAAGTAAGGATTCTTACCCGGGGTTGTGTGGACCCTGCGAATAGTTGATAGCACGCTGATTACTGTAATTATATGAGTTTCTAGTGATAGGTATCATGTTTTCTTTTGATTCATGTTCGCGACATGTTTACATCCCGTTAGTTCCATGTTAGGCTTTCCTATCTTGATAGAGCCATGCTGCCTATTGTATGCTGCTAGATCCAAGTTACAGTTAGATGTCTGATGTATAGTATAGAGGGCCGTAGAGGTAACTAGTTTGGGGTCCCGCTCGGGCAAGACCCGATGGACATCTGGAGGTGTAAGGCCCTACGGGCATCCTAGGTGTGTAAGGCCCACTGGGCATCACTGAGTCTGGAGGTGTAAGGCCCTACGGGCATCCTAGGTGTGTAAGGCCCACTGGGCATCACTGAGTCTGGAGGTGTAAGGCCCTACGGGCATCCTAGGTGTGTAAGGCCCACTGGGCATCACCGAGTCCTAGGTTGTGTAAGGCCCGAAGGGCATCCAAGCGTAGGACCTAGGAGAGACTGTTGATGGAAGCCCTTGAATAGGCTCGCCCTAGAAGTAGCTCATAGCCTAAGCCAGCCGTTCGTGCCCTAAGTCTTTGTATGGTTGCCTGTCCGTGTGCTAAATGAGATGATTTCGTATTGTACCCCGATTGGGGATTCTTACTGAGTAACTTGTTGCTCACCCTTATTTTCTCGTGGCTTTCCACCGTAACTTGGGACAGAGGTCGGATGGCTAGGAGGAAGCGGCTCGATGATCATGGATAGCCGACTGGTCGCACGCTTTCTTTAAATGTTTTCCTTAATGATTTAGCATGTAGTGGGACTTGGGTCCCTAGGAAAAAGCACTCAAACTATTTTATGTTCTCGCATCGCTTTCCTTTGAATTGTTTTAAGAAAGTACTCGATCACTCATTTAGTTGTTTTATTTAATTGAAATCATGGTTTTGTTTTAAAAGTGTTTATCGCAAAGGTTTAAACTTCCGACTCTGAATGATGTTTATATTCTTAATCATGCATGCTAAGTATGGACTTTAGGTTAGAGACCGCTTTCTTGGCCGGGTCTTTACAAAGCCAAGAAAAAGGCGAGGTGTGAGCCTCGGTCAATAACTCTGTGCGAACACGCATCGGTGGACACACACCACCTTTATATCTCGTGACTTTCATCCGCAAGTATCACAAAGTCGAAGTCACCATCAGCCTGAACCCTCTCATACAAACTTTTTAACATAGGATCTTTCAGCTGGTTGTCGATAATCCTTTGCCTTATCGAAGGCTGGATGGTCAACTAAGCTACCCTGGCGGTAACATCCCCTAACAACACTGCTATTTCCGCCCTCTCGAGATCCTTCCTGATGATACTCTTGGGGTTTGCCAATGTTGCCAGATGCGAGGCCTTTCTACTTAGTGCATCAGTGTAACGGCCCAGGTTTTTCTTCCCGGTCTTCCAGGTATGCCCTAGGGGTATTTTGGTAATTTGGTCGGGCCGTCAGGGCCGTTTATGTCTTTTCTAGTTGCTAAAAATATTGGATGAGCTTATGTAGGTTTGTGAGGCTTTGTGGAAGGGTTGAGCAAGGTTTGATGCAAAAGTGAAAATAAAAGGGAATTGTGCTGCAGCTGGGGTTTGAACCCGGGTCTCCTAGAAAGCTTGTGGGGATGCGTGCCAGATGAGCTAGTGAGAGCTCTTGTTGCTCCTTCCGGATCATTTTATGGTTAGCCTTGGATTTTGGAGTTTTGTTGTATTTGGTGAAAAGTGAAAGGAAGCTAGGTTTGCATTTCTTCTCCAACACCTCACTTTGCCGCACAAGCCGCCTCCTCCAACAAGCAGATCCGCCCAAGGCACCAAAGCAGATCCACCGCCGCCTAATCGGCCGAAAGCAAAGACGCCCAACCCGCACTGAACGGCCTGTCGCACCGCTTTGCCGCCGCCGCAGCGCCCTCGACCAAAGAATGCACGAGATCCGGCCGAGGATCGCAGACGCTCGTCGCCACGCCCAGTCCGTCGCCGAGATCTGTCGCCGTCGCACCAGCTTTTGTCGCCGCGCCAGTCGCGGCCGAGGGAAGCCGCCGCCCAGATCGCACTGATGAGCCGTCGCGCGCCAAAGCCATTGGCCCAGATCTGCCCGAGCAAAGACGCCTGCAACGCGTCGGCCACTATCGCCGCCGCACACACCCGCCAAATTCGCGCGCGCGCCGCCGCGCGCAGCCCGCCGCCGCAGCACCAGATCGCCCGTGCAGCGCGCGCCTGCGCTCGCGCTTCGCTTCCCGCCGCCGCCCGACGCTTCGCTCGTGCTCGGCCTTCGCTTCGCCAGCGCCAGCGCGCGCTTCGCCCGTCTGCCGTGCTCCAAATACAGTGTCCGCACAAGCAGCCAACGCTTTTAACGCCGCCAGCGCCACACATTTTCACCGACTAAATACCAAAGAAGATTCAACCCCGTGTCGTCGTGCTGCGTGTGAGTGCCCTTGCCGCCGAGCCTCGCTTGTTTTATTATATTTTTAGGGCTATGATTGTGATTTCTATTGTGTTTGTTAGGTTCTCGTTAGCTAGCTCGGGATCGATCGCAGCGTAGGATTTTGTGTGTAGTTGCCTCCCGCCAAGGTAAGGATTTCTTACCGGGGTTGTGTGGACCTGCGATGTTCTATGTGATTGATGATGTATGTTTGTTTGTGATTATCGCATGTATAGTTTAGGTGCTCTGCTCAATTCCTCGATCGCATGACTTCGTATGTTGTTCTCTCATGTTAGTCCATGCTAGGTTGTTCCGCTCGGCATGCTCATATTCATTCTTGTTCAGTAGTACCATGCTAGGTCTGTTGTATTCTTTCGAGCACGTATTGGATTGTTTGGCCGATTGTTAAGGCAAAGTTAGAATTCGTAGATAGCATCATCCGGCCCGATGCATAAAGTATCTTGCATCTATGGCAAGGACGTTCGAGACAGTTCTCCGTCCCTTGGACCCCGTGAGGGATTAGCTATCCCAACCGGTAGGCCCCGCAATTTTGGGTGAGGGTGGTAGTCTTAGCGATGCCCCAACGGTCGGGATGATGACTAGGCAATGCCTAGTCCCCGACAAATGCACATCCTCGGTGTGTTCGGTAGTAGCCCTTGATTGCCACTGTTAAGGTAAGGACGGCTTCTGGTGTAAGCCTACCACGACCCGTTCCTTTAGCCTCAAAGTGCGGTGGTACAGTGACGACATAGTTCACGTGTCCGTGTCTCACACCCCTATGTCGCTGACACCGATCCGGAGATTTAGTTAGGCGTGGTATCCGGATATGGGCAGCTTGCCACTAGACCCGCACCCCCATAGTTCTGTGGAAGCACGCGGTGCATGCTTACGCTCATTACAACACGACCGGAGAGCTCCTCGATCTTGAGCTAGTGCACCTTTCAGATCGATGAGAGTCAGCCGAGGCCGAGACTTGGTTCTTGTATAGGGCGTATTGTGTGGTGTGGATTATTCCGACTAAGACCCCGAGTTGGCATCCGAGGTCCAAGTGTGGACTTAAGTTATGTGCTCTATTCTGTGTTTATATTCATAGCTTGCATACACTCATCTAGATGACCATGTGCATCGTATTGTACCCCTGCTTGGGGATTCTTACCGAGTAATTCATTACTCACCCTTACTTATCTTTCAGTAACCATGGCGCGAGGCAGATGGTCAAGGAGGAGCTATGATCATGGGAACTTGCTGTCGTCGTCTCCGACTTTTTATTTCTATGACTCTTGTCTTTCATTTTCCCTGAATGCATGTAGGCGGGCACGAGCCCTAGGATGTTTTCTCTCGATGTTTTTGTGGATTCCCGCTTTATTGAATTTGAGGATGTTTCAAATGTTTTAATAAATCTCTGATCAGAGTGTACGTTTTGGAAATGTATTTGCCTTGAAACAGGTGCTTGGAGACAGGGACAGTCTCTCAAAGAACTATCTTTATTTCTCGATTGAACCTTGATTGTTTCGCTTTTAATTGGGAATCAAAAACTATTTGCATATTGTCCTTTACTTTGAATGCATGCATTGGGGTAAAGGCCTATTTAGAGCCCTTTTTGGGTCGGGTCTTTACAATCAGCCACAACATTTGCTTTTCCAGGGTAATACAAGATCTCACAGTCGTAATCCTTCACGAGCTCCAACCACCTCCTCTGCCTCATGTTCAGGTCCTTCTGAGTGAAGAAATACTTGAGGCTTTGGTGATCCGAGAAAATCTGAATCTTCTCCCCATACAAGTAGTGCCTCCAAATCTTAAGTGCAAAGACGACCGCTGCCAACTCCATATCATGAGTCGGGTAATTCTGCTAGTGCGGTTTCAATCGCTCGAAGCGTGACGCTATCACCTTACCGTGTTGCATCGTAACGCATCCCAAACCAAACTTGCCGCATCATCGTGACACCACGAAACCCCAATTCCCTCCGAACGCCAACACTGTGGGCGGACGCCAAACCGCTCTTTAGCTTAGCAAAACTCTCATCGCACTTCCTATCCCAAACGAAATCAACACCCTTCCTCGTCAATCGAGTAAGCGAGGCGCTATAGCGGAAAAATTTTGAACGGCGCGTCGGTAATATCCGCCGCACCCGTGAAGCTACGAATCTCCGACACGCCGCGTCGGTCCGCCCACGAACTAACGGCCTCTATCTTCGAAGGGTCCACAGCCACTCCCTCCTTAGACACAACGTGTCCCAGAAATGCTACCTCCTCGAGCCAAAAGTCACACTTTGAGAACTTCGCATAGAGCTTGTTCTCGCGCAATGCTGCCAAAATCGCCTTTAGGTGCGAGGCATGGTCCTCCTTAGACTTAGAGTACACAAGAATGTCATCTATGAACACGATGACAAAGCGGTCCAAGAATGCCTTGAACACTCTGTCCATCATGTCCATGAATGCACCAAGGGCGTTCACATCCGAAAGACATGACTACGAACTCATAATGCCCATACCTCGACTTCAACGCATTTGTTTGGGAATATCTACATCCCGAATCCTCAACCGGTGGTAGCCCGACCTCAAGTCAATCTTCGAAAACACACAAGCTCCTCGGAGCCGGTCAAACAGTCATCGATACGAGGCAATGGTACTTGCTCTTAATGGTTACCTTGTTCGGTTCCTCATAATCGATGCATAGACGCATCGAGCCATCCTTTTTCTTAACAAACAAAGACGGTGCTCCCCACGAGGACACGCTCGGCCTAATAAATCCTCTCACAAGCATCTCCCGCACTGTTTTTTAACTCTTTCACTCTGCTGGCGCCATGCGATAAGGAGCTTTCGAGATAGGGCGAGTCCCCGGCTCAAGCTCTATTGAGAAGTCCACCTCCCTCTTCGGCAGCCAGCAACTCTTCGGGAAAAACATCTCGCAAACTCTTGCACTATGGGCACTGCTCGACAGATAGTGGGTCACGGTTCTCCCACCAACTTAGCTAAGAAACCCCAAGCTCCTCGAGCTAACAAACGGTGAGCTTTAACTGCCGAAATCACCGGCGGACACACCCCACTCTGGGTGCCCCGAAATTTAAAGGTAGGCCTACTTGGCGGCCTGAACACCACCTCCTTACAACAACAGTCAATCATAGCGTGGTTATCACCTAACCAATCCATGCCGAGGATCACATCAAAACCGCTCATAGCTAACACAATGAGGGTAACTGCAGAGTCCGGCCTGATACTGTATCCGACCGTCCCTTACCTTCTGGCTAGCCAGCATGCTAGTTCCCGAGGGAGTAGCGACAGACAACTCAAAACCTAGAGGCTCTAAATTCATGCAAGCAAGCTCAACAAAAACAGCAGAAACAAACGAATGGGTGGAACCCGAATCAAACAACACAAAGGCGAGGTGATCAAGAACTAGGAGCGTGCACTCGCCATCAGCGGTCCGGCTCTCTCACCTCCCGGCGAGTCGTAGCATATACTCTTCCTCTCACTGAAGTGGGCCGTGCCACCACCGCTTTTTGAGTGCAAAGGCCGGCCCGATGCCCTTCCTTTCCACAGCTTGAAACAAGCTCTAGGGTTACCACCACGGGGTCCCCAATGCCGCTTCCCGCAGATCTACAATACGGTGGTGGCCTCCCTACGCCCTGCTGGCGAGGCCGATCACTACACGGTCTCGTGATCGGGTTCTCGCCATGATAAGAACCCCGGGAGCGCCGACCGCCCCCGGACATTGCTCCTCGAGTCAAACTTGCGCTTCTGGCCCGAGTACACTGGGGCCTTAGACACTACTGGTACTAACAACTCGCTCTCGGAGGATACTTCCCATCATAAATCGCTGCCAACATCTTGTCTTAGCAAAAGTTTCGGGCCTGTGCCCTAACATCTCGAGACACTCCTGCCTCAAACCCGCAATAAACTTCCCGATCTTGATTCCGGTAGAAATCATCTGTGGCGCGAAGTATCCATACTCTGAGAACTTCTACTCGTACACCTCGATCGAGTCAGACCCCTGTTTAAGGTTTGAGAATAGCTCAATCATCTTTTCTTGGGCTTCTTAGCTGATAAATTTTGCCTTGAACTCACCTTGAAGAATTCCCAGTGTGGCGGTGGAGACCCTACGGTCTCTCACTTAAGGTGGAATCCCACCACCACTTAGTCATGCATCAGCTAATACGTGAGTCGCACATCGAGCTCATTGCACCTCGGACACCCCATTACCATAAACGTATATTCTAACTCAAAGAATCCACGTGGCGGCTACCAATGGTTCCCAGTGGGCGCTAAACTTCTCCGGCTTCCATTTCACAAAATCCTCACCACTTGCCTAGATCCTCGGCACCTTCGCGTAACGGCCTCATTCACAATTGGTTCTCGCAGAGTCAAGGCGGTCTTGGTGGCACTCGCAGCCTCTCTCACAACCAACTCGGCCACCGCCAGATCTGAACGCGGGACTCCTCCTCTCGCGCAGCCTAACAAAGCTTATGTTTCAGCTCTCTGCTCGGCCCTCTGCGGTCGGCTAGCAACCCAACCACAAGAGGCCTCATAGACTCCACAAAGCAGCTCCTAGTGCGCTTCTCGAGACTCGCTTGCCCCTACACCCTCTCCGGCAACACAGCTGAAGGGCCTGATGGTGGCCTAACCTCAAGATCGCCTTGGGACGAGGTCCCCTGGTGTCGAGAATCGATCACGAATGCCTCGGTGGTCGGCCTCGAGCCTCCCCGCCTCTACGAGTGATCGGCATACCAAAAATCTACACCAAACCAACAATGGGTCGAACTCGTCTTCCCGCTCCACAACAACAAGTCATGTACATGCAAGATGCAACCGTATTGTAATTCTTAACCCTTAATTTTAAACTTACGGACATACTCGATGGTCAAGGAGCTGATGATCATGGAAAACAACCTACAATCTGCAGTCGGTCTGACGAACCTATTACTCGGGCTCGATACCAACCGTAAGGACCCGACCCAAGAAACGGTCTCTAACCTAAAGTCCATACTTAGCATGCATGATTAAGAATATAAACATCATTCGAGTCGGAAGTTTAAACCTTTGCAAGAAACACTTTTAAAACAAAACCATGATTTCAATTAAATAAAACAGTAAATGACTGATCAAGACTTTCTTAAAACAATTCAAAGGAAAACGATGCGAGAACATAAAATAGTTTGAGTGCTTTTTCCTAGGGACCCAAGTCCCACTACATGCTAAATCATTAAGGAAAACATTTAAAGAAACGTGCGACCCAGAGTCAGCTATCCATGATCATCGAGCCGCTTCCTCCTAGCCATCCAGCCTCTGTCCCAAGTTACCTGGTGGAAAGCCACAGAAAAAAAGGGGTGAGCAACAAAGTTACTCAAGAAGAATCCCCAATCGGGTACAATACGAAATCATCTCATTTAGCACACGGACAGGCAACCATACAAAGACTTAGAGCACGAACGGCTGGCTTAGGCTATGAGCTACTTCTAGGGCGAGCCTATTCAAGGGCTTCCATCAACAGCCTCTCCTAGGTCCTACGCTTGGATGCCCTTCGGCCCTTACACAACCTAGGACTCGGTGATGCCCAAAGGGCCTTACACACCTAGGATGCCCGTGGGCCTTACACCTCCGCACTCGGTGATGCCCAAAGTGGGCCTTACACACCTAGGATGCCCGTGAGGGCCTTACACCTCCGCATGTCCATCGGGTCTTGCCCGAGCGGGACCCCAAACTAGTTACCTCTACGGCCCTCTATACTATACATCACACATCTAACTGTAACTTGGATCTAGCAAAGATACAATAGGCGGCATGGCTCTATCAAGATAGGAAAGCCTAACATGGAACTAACGGATGTAAACATGTCGCGAACATGAATCAAAAGAAAACATGAAACCTATCACTAGAAACTCATATAATTACAAATCGCTCAGTGCTATCAACTATTCGCAGGTCCACACAACCCCTGTAAGAATCCTTACCGGAAATAAGTGGAGGTTAATTATCCCGAATCAAATAACGACCCTCGAGCTTTTAAGCGAACTCGAGCAACCTAAACAAGTAATAAAACATCCTAATTAATAAACAAAGATCTAAAATCGTGAAGTCCAAAGGGTGGAGGCTCGAAATTTACCAACCGAGAAGGCGCTCGTCTCGGCAGCAGCAAAGAGGGCAGATGGCGCTAAGCGCGGCGCGCAGGCAAACGGGCGCTATCTGGCGCTTCGGCGCTGGCTGGGCTGGGCGCGGCAGGGGACGAGCGCCGGCTGGCCGCGCGCGGCAGGGACGAAGCGCCGCGCTGGCTGCGCCCGGCAGAGACGAGCGCGCAGCGCTGGCGGGAGGACGCGGACGAGCGCACTGCACGCACGCGCAGACGCGGCGCGGTGCGTGCGCGGCGTCTGTGCGCGCGAGCGCGGCGCTGGGTGGTGTCGTCGCGGGCGCGAGGTGGCTACACGGCCGGTCGCGGCCGGCGACTGGTGCGGAGTGGAGGGCTGGCCTGTTGCGGTGGTGGGCGACTGGCCGCCGCCGCGCGATGCAGGGCCGGCGGTGGCTCGGCGGCGGTGCGGCGGTGGTCGGCGAGGCGTGCGATGGCGTGGGGCGGCAGCGGGGCTTTGGGCGGCGGCGTGGGCGAGGCACGCACGGCGGTGTGGGCGAGCACGGCGGCGGTGTGGGCGGCTTGGCGAGGTGAAGGAGAAGTCTAGGGTTTTGGGTTATTTCTTTTTGTCCTTATTTTCTCTTTCCTTTTTCCTTAAATACAATTCCCTTCCTTAACTTAAATAGACTTGGGAATCTCATATGACCTTCCCAAGACTCCCCTTCGAGCCCTACGACGCTGCGTTTATTTTCCTTATTTAAACCCAAGCTTCCAAACCCCTTTTTAGGCCAAGGGTTCGAGTCCTTCCAACAGCTCCTCCCAAACTAAAAATATAAAAGGAAACCTTATTTTACATTTAGCCGAAAACCGGGCTGTTACACCGCATGCTGCTGCAACCGGCGTAAACACCTGGGAAACCGAAATAGAAAACTGGGCCGTTACAATACTCCCTCCTTTTAAGATTTTCGTCCTCGAAAGTCCTAAGACGAAAACAACTCTAGGAAAACTCCACTGATCCTTAACCAACCAAGCTCCCGATCAAGACCACCAGTCCTTCTTTGAAAACCGAACCCTCTTTTGTTCCCAAAGGCACCAAGCCCTAAAGACACCGAGTCTGCCACAAACTATCTCAACCCAAACTGAACATACACTGAGCTTCGAAGAAAGGATGCGATAGTGCTAGTCGGTAAGCCACATCCTCAAATTCGCACTAGCTCTCAAACGGTCTTACGATCCTAGGGCTCGCTTATCCCTGCTAACCCAACTTCGAACGCCTCTCTACGGCGCTACTCTCAGCAAACTTGTTGTAAGGACCCGACCCAAGAAACGGTCTCTAACCTAAAGTCCATACTTAGCATGCATGATTAAGAATATAAACATCATTCAGAGTCGGAAGTTTAAACCTTTGCAGTAAACACTTTTAAAACAAAACCACGATTTCAATTAAATAAAACAGTAAAATGACTGATCAAGATTTCTTAAAACAATTCAAAGGAAAACGGTACGAGAACATAAAATAGTTTGAGTGCTTTTTCCTAGGGACCCAAGTCCCACTACATGCTAAATCATTAAGGAAAACATTTAAAGAAACGTGCGACCCAGAGTCAGCTATCCATGATCATCGAGCCGCTTCCTCCTAGCCATCCAACCTCTGTCCCAAGTTACCCGTGGAAAGCCACAGAAAATAAGGGTGAGCAACAGTTACTCAAGAAGAATCCCCAATCGGGTACAATACGAAATCATCTCATTTAGCACACGGACGGGCAACCATACAAAGACTTAGAGCACGAACTACTGTCTTAGGCTATGAGCTACTTCTAGGGCGAGCCTATTCAAGGGCTTCCATCAACAGCCTCTCCTAGGTCCCACGCTTGGATGCCCTTCGGCCTTACACAACCTAGGACTCGGTGATGCCCAAAGGGCCTTACACACCTAGGATGCCCGTAGGGCCTTACACCTCCGCACTCGGTGATGCCCGGTGGGGCTTACACACCTAGGATGCCCGTAGGGCCTTACACCTCCGGACTTCGGTGATGCCCAAAGGGCCTTACACACCTAGGATGCCCGTGAGGGCCTTACACCTCCGCACTCGGTGATGCCCAAAGGGGCCTTACACACCTAGGATGCCCGTAGGGCCTTACACCTCCGTTCGGTGATGCCCAAAGGGCCTTACACACCTAGGATGCCCGTAGGGCCTTACACCTCCAGATGTCCATCGTGTCTTGCCCGAGCGGGACCCCAAACTAGTTATCTCTACGGCCCTCTATGCTGTACATCACACATCTAACCGTAACTTGGATCTAGCAGCATACAATAGGCAGCATGGTTCTATCAAGATAGGAAAGCCTAACATGGGACTAACGGGATGTAAACATGTCACGAACATGAATCAAAAGAAAACATGAAACCTATCACTAGAAACTCATATAATTACAGTAATCAGCGTGCTATCAACTATTCGCAGGGTCCACACAACCCCGGGTAAGAATCCTTACCTGGAAATAAGTGGAGGTTAATTATCCCGAATCAAATAACGACCCTCGAGCTTTTAAGCGAACTCGAGCAACCTAAACAAGTAATAAAACATCCTAATTAATAAACAACATCTAAAATCAGGAAGTCCAAAGGGTGGAGGCTCGGGAATTTACCAACCCAAAAGGCACTCGTCTCGGCAGCAAGCAGCAGAAGACGATAGCGCCGCTAGGCGCAGGCGCGCCGCGCGCCGCTATCTGGCGCTATCAGCGCTGTCTGGGCGTGGCGGCGCGGGCAGGGACGAGCGCTGCCGCGCGCGGGCGGCGCGGACGCGACGAAGCGGCACAGCACGCAGACGCGGGCGGTGCGGTGCGCAGGGCGTGGCGCGCGGCGGCGGCTACACGCGGCGATCTGTTGGGCGACTGGTGCGGAGTGGAGGCTGGGCTGTTGCGGCGGTGGGCGAGCTGGCTGCTCGACGCGATTTGGGCTGGCGGTGGCTCGGTGCGGTGCGGTAGTGGTCAGCAGGGCGTGCGATGGCGTGGGGCGGCGCAGGGCGTTGGGCGGCGGCGTGGGCAGGCACACGGCGGCGTGTGGGCGGAGCTGCAGAGCGGCGCGGCGGCTTGGGTGAGGGTGAAGGTGAAGTCTAGGGTTTTGGGTTCTTTCTTTTTGTCCTTATTTTCTCTTTCCTTTTTCTTTAAATATAATTCCCTTCCTTAACTTAAATAGACTTGGGAATCTCAAATGACCTTCCCAAGACTCCCCTTCGAGCCCCGGCTGACGCGTTTATTTTCCTTATTTAAACCCAAGCTTCCAAACCCCTTTTTAGGCCAAGGGTTCGAGTCCTTCCAACAGCTCCTCCCAAACTAAAAAAAAATATAAAAGGAAACCTTATTTTACATTTAGCTGAAAACCGGGCTGTTACACTTGTAGACTGGTCACAAGCTCTAAACTCTCCGCGGCGCACCGGCGTAACTTCTCTGGGCTCACAGCTGTTAACAAACAACCTCAACACTACATCATGCTGACCAAACAACTGAACCTCCTGGGTTCCTGAAACTAATCAGCCTACTCCTACTTCACGAGAGACCTGTGAACCTCAATGGTTGCCTATAAGTCTTAACGAAAACCAATCGAACCACCCCCTGGCGGCCGATCCTAAAGGCAAACTTCTCCAACTAGTACGCGTCCACAAAACTTAAGCAACCATCTTGAAGAGCATCGACGCACTCAAGCCAGGGGGCACATACCTGGTTCACCAGATGACTAACACCACTCACACTAGCTGAAACTTCAGCTTCGGCCACCCCTGAACTACAAGGTCCAGGAACAGGCTCCACTCACCCAAACTAATAAACTGGAGCCCCTCATCGGCCGACAACAAACTTTCCAATGCAATCCGATCAGCCACTCGCCTAGGTGAACATCGCCAGACAGGAAAACAAACAACATTCCTCTCACAGAAACCTTGAGCAACAAGGAATAAAACAACACGTGGCTACTAGCAACACAATAGCTTGAGGATAACAACTCTAAGGTTTCCAACCAATGCCACGGCACCTCTGTGCCAACCCACTCAACTGTGGCTCAGCTATAACGCCAACTGCGAACGCACGTCAACTAGGAACAAAGCCCGAGAAGGCTTGCTCTGTAGAAACTCAACCCAAGCTTACAACGGCAAAGCTCGCCTCCAAACTGCCACTCAACTCTTAAGTCCATCTAGCTGTTCCAAGGACTTCCTCCTTATAGCTTAGACCTAACTCTTCTTCCAATCCAGAAACTCCATCCACGAAACATCGTGAGGAATAAGGATAGCGACGACCACAAGCTTGCGGATCATGAACAACACGAGTCAGCAAGATTACCTCAAAAGTTAAAACTCGAGGCCGGCATCCACGGTGCAACTCAACCACCAAGGAACTAGGGGTTCTACAAACTCCAAAGATCCAACAACTTTCCAACAACAACTCAAGCCCTTGAACTGGCAGGCCTCCGCCATTGCGGGAACAAACAACTTTCCGCTTGCTAACAAACAAACGCAGGGACACTCTCGGCTGGGCGACCGCCGCTTCTACTCTCGATCAACTACACAACTCAGGATGTAAGCTGACTCCTCCTCTACAGGAACGATTTCCCAGCAAGCGGACTTCCGAAGGACAGTGAACTTCACACACGCTCGCTGTCTTGCTCAAACCCAAGGGCAACATGTAACGACCCTTCCCGAATGGGGTTCTAAAATGGGCCGTTAACTTAATGCATGCAAATGGAAAACATAAAACAAAAGACCCAACCTAGGGTCAGATTGAAAACTTTTCAAACATAAGTGTGGAAAACAATAAAACAAACTAAACATTCATTTACAAACAATGGATCGATCAAGACTTTTCTCAAAATCATCAAAACAGTTCAAACCATAAGTTTTCCATACATACCAAAATCCATTTACTTGTTGTATTCAAAATAAAACAAAATAAGACACGACAGAGTGTCAGCAGCATCCATGATCTCCCAACTACCTCCGCTAGCCACCTCTGTCTTTCCCCGAGTTACCCGAAAGATAAATAAGGGTGAGTATAAAAATACTCAAGAAGAATCCCCAACCGGGTACGATACGATGCAATCAATCATCTAGCAACCTAGTACACATGCAATGATATCAACACGCATCTTAGCTCAACGAGCTTAGAAGACAATTTGGAGTCCTCGGAAGTCTCCTACTTCCGCCTAATGATTGGTTATCCTAACCAATCTCGGACATCTCTCGAGGGTCTTTCTCCCTCACCCAGCTTGATCACTCAAAACCGACCCCAAGGATGTCCTCAAAGGCCTCTTACCCTTGCTAATAAATCTGACTATCGGAGAGTACCCAAGTCCGGCTCTAAATCGAAGGAATGGTGTACTCACGAACATTAGCCTGTGGGAACACTCCGAACCGGCGACTAACGCGTGTGCGTGCACACCGCATGCTCTTCTCGCAACCGGCGTAAATGCGGGGCCTAAGGGCAAACTACGCGGGCCAGGTACGCATGCCTAAGACTCGGAAGAGGTGTCACTGATCACAGTAGCGCGAGGCCCTCGGCGCTCATCTTTGCAGCCTGATCCACCGACCTGAAGCTAAGAACCGGCCAAGGTAGGCTTACACCGTTGGCAGGGTTCCGCTCTAGCAGGCTACAAACTAGACTCATGCCGATGAGGTAGCTAATTCTCATTGGCTGCCGGGAGGGGAAGCAATATACGTTATGCCTCGCTCTACCCCCGACCGGTGGGGACAAAGTACGTTGTGTCCACTCTCAGCCTCTGGATGATGACAAACCCTATAACACTAGCTAAGAGTACAGAGTGAGAGATTCCTGGCTAACATATACAATAGACATCAATCATACATATCCTATCATGATACTACGAACTTAAAGCAGGAATCTCGAGCATGCTGGAAGAACAAACCTAGCATGGCACTAACATGTACAACAAGCAAACATGCTAGCAAGAATTCAATCACAAGCTATCCTATCCACTAACATGCTCATAAAAGTAAACAGGCATACAAGGCACAATCAAGAAAGCATCGCAGGGTCCAACCAACCACGGTAAGAGATCCTTACCTGGAAACAAGCATAAAATAATAATTATCACGACCAACGAATAATGACCCTCGAGCTTTAATCGAATCCCGAACAACCTGATTATTACAATAAACACCCTAATTAAATATATAAACAGCAGCAAACAACTCGGAGTCCAAAGAGGGAAAAGACTCAGGAATTACCAACCGAGAAGCACAAGGCTCAGCCAAAACAACACAGCTGGGCAGGCTGGTCGGCAGCTAGATGGCTGGCTGGGCGCGCAGGCGCGGCAGGGAGGCTCGCTGGGGCACGCTGGCTCGGCAGGGAAGCTCGCTAAGGCGCGCCGGGCTCGGACGAGCTACAGGGACGCGATGGCACGCGGGCGAGGCTCGGCTAGGCGAAGGCACGAGAGCTGGGAGACTCGACGCTACAGAGACGCGATGGCGCGCGGGCAAGGCTCGGACGACACACACTGGCGACAGAACGCGCGCAGTGCTCTGCGACGGTCTTGGGGGCCGAGCCGGGCGAGCTAGGGCCCGACTTGGCGGTCTTGGCACGGGGTGGCTCGCACGATGCGGCTGGCTAGGTGGCTGGGGCGAGCAAGGGGCTCGGGTGAGGGCTATGGGTCGGGTGAGGGTGAGAGAGAGAGAGAGAGAAAAGGAAATAAAACACATGGGAAAAATGGGAGATTTTCTTATTTTAATATTTTCCTTTTTTTTCTTTTCTTTTTCCTTTTTCTTTTCATCCTTATCCTTTTAAAATACAACAAAGAAATCCCATTTTTGGCTTCCTCTTCGGGACCCGGCTGAAGCAAATCTTTCCAATAATAAAACTCACTTATAAATCACTAAGGCAAAGGTTCAAATCCCAAATCCTGACCGGAGAGCAAAAAGACCAAAATACCCCTAAGGGTTAAAAAGCTCTAACGGCCCAACCGATTGCCCTAATACTGAACTGAGAGTACCTGGATAACCGGAATGGAAAACTGGGCCGTTACACAACAACAACCAACTCTCTCGGAAGCAACATCCGAGGATCCTCAATCGCTTGAACCACCAACTTAGAACTAGCAGTACTTACTCAACCGCCGGGGGAAGGGGTCAACTCCCAAAACTTCCTGACTAGGAACAAGTCCTCAGGGCAACGCCAGCTTGCTAGAACCAAGCTAGCTCTAGAAACAACATGGGAACCAAACCTTGGTCAACGCCAAGCACCACCTTGCTAAGAATTCTGAAAACCAACGCGGAGGTTACTAAGAACAACTCTAGCTTGTCAACCGACAACAAGCATCCAGGAACTCAACCGAGGAACACTGCCTAGGTCTGACTGAGCTCTAGTGAGGCTCTCCACAACTTAGGATTCGTCCGATCACCCTCCGACACACACTGTCGTCAAACGGTCTAACAGACAACTGGCTACACGGGCACATCTCCCTCCAGCATTGTAACGGCCCCGTTTTCCTTCCCGGTTAATAACAAAATTAATTGGAAAATTAATTGAATCTTTTGGGATTTGAACCTTACCCTAAATGGTAAATTTGGAGTTTTAAGAAAAGAGTCTTAATTAAAAAGAAAAAGAAAAGAAGGTTGCTTAAGCCGGGACCCGCAAGAGAAAAGCCTTGGGAAAGGAATTTAGGTCTCCTAACCTATTTAAAAATAAGGAAAAGAAGGAAAATCAAGAAACCCCTAATTTTCCCCTCTTAGCCGCATTTTCTCTCTCTCTCTCTCTCTCTCTCCTAAAACCCTAGCCGAGCAGCCCTAGCCACACCATCGAACCACCATCGAACCACCCCCGAGCCACCCAGCCCTAGCCGCACGCACCACCTGCTCCATCGCACCAGCCCCTGCGCACTTCGCCCAGCGCCCCAGCGCCCGCCTCTGCCGCCCACACCATCGACGCGCTGCCGACCGGAAGCCCCACTGTCGCACACCCATCGCCGCCGACGTCGCTTCGTGGCCGCCAGCCGACCGCCCGGACGTCGCTCGTGGTCGCCGCAAAGTGCCTAACGCAGCCTCAGACGCTGGCCGCCGCCGCCGCCCGCTCTCGCGCGACCCCTGCCGCGCGCTCGCTCCAGCGCAATCCCTCGCCGAGCGCCAACCTCGCGAGCCGCTCGCTCGCGCGCGTCGCTTTGCAGCCGCGACACCTGCACTGCGCTGCCTGCGCGTCCTCCCGACGTGTTACGCGCTTGCCCGCCAGCCGCCAGCCGCCCCAACCGCACCAAAGAGCGCCAAGCCACCCTCCTTGCTGCCGAGGCCCGTGTCTTCTGGTGGTAATTCATGAACCAATCCCTTTGTGTTTCCTAAGCTTCTGGCTGCTGTATGTATTTACTTAGGATGCTTTATTTATGCCTAGGTTGCTCGAGTTCGTATTAAGCTCGAGGGTCTTTTTGGTTGTGATAGCTATTCTCCACTTGTTTCCAGGTAAGGACTTCCTACCGTGGTTGTGTGGACCCTGCTATGCTTTCTTAATTGTGCCTTGTATGCTTGTTTACCTTTATGAGCATGTTAGTGGATAGGATAACTAGTGATTAAATTCTTACTAGCATGTTTTGCCTTTTTGTACATGTTAGTGCCATGCTAGGTTTGTTCTTCCAGCATGCTTGAGATTCCTGCTTTAAGCACGTAGTATCATGCTAGGCTATGTATGACAGATGTCTTTGTGAGCTAATTGAGCTAAGATCCGTGTTGATATTTGTGGCATGTGTACTAGGCTGCTGATGATAGATTGCATCGTATCGTACCCCGGTCGGGGGTTCTTACTGAGTAAGTTTATACTCACCCTTATCGTGGTTTCTTCCACGGTAACTTGGGACATCACCGAGGTGGCTAGCGGAGAGAGCCGGGAGATCATGGATGCTTTCTGACACTCTGTCGTGTCTTATTTTACTGCTTTTGGATTTCAGCATGTAGTTGGACTTAGATCCGTAGGGAAAACTATGATTTGAACTATTTTATGTTTTTAAGGAAAGTACTTGATCGATCCATCGCTTTAATTTGAATGGTTCGTTTTTGCCTAATGAATGTTTACTTTGTTTTGATTGTTTTCCCCCTCATGTGTTTGAAAAGTTTTTAATCCGACCACAGGCCGGGTCCTTTTATGTTTTAAATTTGCATGCCGAGTAAAGACCTAGATTTAGTTCCATTTTCGGTTGGGTCTTTACAGCTGGTATCGAGCACGAGTCATAGATTCGTAGACTAACTGCTTGTAGGTTGTGTTCCCATGATCTCCAAAGACTCCAAGGCCGCCAGTTTGTCTAAGTTCAATAAGCTAAGGGTTTTGTTTACGATACTATATGCGAGTACACATGTGTTATCTTTGTTGGCGAGAGAAAGTCCGAGCGTGGACTAACCTGTTGTGGTTTCCGTGTAGATCGCCAAGATGCTGCAAGTTACGTAGTGGAGCAGTCCGTCTGAAGGCGCAAATAGAGATGCTTCTGAGCCAGCAGCCTGGGGTATATCGAGCTCGTAGGCGCCCGTGGCACCGTGAGGTTAACTTGCCCGCAGAAGGGGCGGGGCCTATGCCTCAAGGTACAGCTCCAGGTGGAGATATTTCTCGCTATGAGAGACATGATGATGGGCCTAATGGCCGAGCAGAGTCGAGACTCAGCGCAGCTAGCAAATGCAGAGAGAGAGGAGTCTAGGGCACAGATAGCCCAATTGACACAGCTCATGCAAAGCAGCACCCCAGCAGCCTCCAATAGCCCGTAGCTCCGGTAGCTCAACCGGGAGGGGCAGGGTCATCGGATCCACTCGACTCACTTGATAGTGCAGAGGAGCTGCCGAGTTTGGCAAGTGGTTGAAAGATTTCACCAAGTGGAAGCCAAGGGAATTTGATGCTTCAGAGAACCCACTTGTGGCGATCAGTGGTTGGCAAGAATGGAGTACATCTTTAGAGTTATGGGATGCCCAGATGTACAGAGGCCGAGATGTGCGGCCCATGTTCTCTCCGACACACCGAGTGGTGGTGGGAGTCCACAGATAGAGCTAGACCACTGGGTCTTCTCCACCACACAGGAGTTCTTTAGAACGAAGTTCGAGCTAAGTATGTTAATGACGAGGCTCAGCAGGAGATGGCAGAGGCCTTCTCAAATCTGAAACAGGATCGATATAGTATTGCTTTGCCTATGAGAAGAAGTTCTCTCGAGTATAGCTATTTCGCACCCGAGCTCATTGCCACCGAGGAGCTCAAGACTAAGAAGTTCATTTGTGGGCTGAGGAAGGAGGTTGCTCAGATGTTCGAGCACTCGCTCCCGAGAGTTATGATCGAGCAAAGAGAGTTGGCCACGATTTATAACCCGAAGTATCCGCCAAAGCAGGATTCTCATTGCGCCACGGCTCGGACATTCGCCTGCCAGCAGTGATTCCGGCGAAGAGGAAGTCTGGGACTTCTAGTGGTTTCCGCTCAATCGTCAAGCGAGACTCGCCAGCGGGGCGATCTAGTGGTCGAGATCGCCACACCCTGTAGAGAGCCGGAGATCGCCAAAGCAGGGGCGGGGCCAGCAACCACTCATTGCAACAAGTGCGGAAAGGCACATTATGGTCTCTGTGTGGAGCATCGCCCGTGCTTGCTACGCGATGTGGCAAGGAGGGGCATTTGGCCGATCTCGCACTCGAGGATTTAGCAAAGAATGGGACCGCCCAACAAAGCAGGTCGGGTGTTTGCCACTACTCGCCAGAGGCGGAGCGTCATCGATGATGCGATTCTGGTGTACGCTTTGTCTTACAAAGACTATGCATTCGTATTGTTTGATTCGGGTTCGACCCATTCCTTTGTTTCGATGCATTGCTTAGACAAGCTTGTGTGGAGCTCGAACCTCTAGGGTTTGAGCTGTGTGTTGCCACTCCTTCGGGTGTGAGTATGTTAGCTAGCGAGAGAGTTAAGCATGGCCGATACTGAGATATCTCGATGAGATTTTAGAGGCTACCCTCATAGTGCTTTTCTATGAGCGGTTTCGATGTGATCATTGGCATGGATTGGTTGGCGAGAGAACCATGCATTGATAGACTGCCACCGGAAAGAAGTGGTGTTTAGGCCGCCTCGAGGCCGAGCTTCAAGTTTCATGGTGTCGGGCGGAACTTGCCCGCCATTGATCTCAAAGCAAATGAAAGCCCATAGATTGTTGGCTCGAGGAGCTTGGGGCTTCTTGGCAAAGCCGTCGAGAGATAGTAGTATCGCTGCGTTGACCGCTGACATGGTCCCCGTGGGTGCAAGAGTTTGCGAGATGTTTTCCCGAAGAGTTGTCGGGTTTACCCCGGCGGGAGTTGGACTTCACCATTGAGCCGAAACCGTGGACTCTTCCCATTTCCAAAGCCCCGTGTCGTATGGCGCCACCGAGTTGAGAGAACTCAAAGTGCAGATTGCAAGAGATGCCGGATCGAGGTTTCATCCGTCCGAGTGTGTCCCGTGGGAGCACTCCGTCTGCTTGTTAAGAAGAAGGATGGATCCATGCGCTTGTGTATAGACTATAGAGAACTGAATAAAGTCACGGTGAAGAATAAGTATCCCCGCCGCCGCGTATAGATGATCTGCTTGATCACCTTCTTGTGAAGCCTCGGTGTTTTCTAAGATTGATTTGAGGTCGTGGTACCATCACCGAGGATTCGAGATGCGAGATATCCCGAAGACCGCGTTGAGATCGAGGCATGGTCATTATGAGTTCGTGGTCATGTCTTTCGGACTCACGAACGCCCCGCAGCGTTTATGGACATGATGGACAGAGTGTTCAAGGCATTCTTGGATAACTTTGTCATCGTATTCATAGACGACATTTTGATTTATTCCAGACAAAGGAGGACCATGCTTCGCATTTGAGGCAAGTTTTGACAAAGATTGCGTGAGAACCAGCTTGTTCGCAAAGTTCTCTAAGTGTGAATTTTGGCTAGAGAGAGTAGCCTTCCTTGGACATATCGTGTCGGCAGATGGTATAGCGGTGGACCCCGCAAAGATAGAGGCGATTAGCTCATGGGCGGGACGACGACGGTCGCGAGATACGCAGCCTTTTGGGTCCGGCGAGTTATTACCGGCGTTTCGTGAAAGACTTTTCATAAGGCAAAGCACCCCTAACCCGTCCGACCAAGAAGGGTGTTGACTTTGTTTGGGATGCTAGATGTGAGGAAAGTTTTGCCCAAATTTAAGCTCACTTTGACGACAAAGACTGTGTTGGCGATTCGGAAGGAATAGGAGGTTTCGTAGTTTATAGTGATGCTTCCAAGTATGGTTTAGGCTGTGTGTTGATGCAAAGATGGGAAGGTGATAGCTTATGCTTCCCCTGCAGCTTAAAGCCTTATGAGAAGAACTATCCAACTCATGATATGGAGTTGGCATAGCTTGTTTTTGCTCTAAAGATTTGGAGGCATTACTTATATGGTGAGAGGATTCAGTTGTTCACGGATCACCGAGCCTCAAATATTTCTTCACTCGTAAGGAGTTGAACATGAGGCAGAGGAGGTGGCTCGAGTTAGTAAAGGACTACGATCGTGAGATTTTGTATCATCCCTAAAAGCCAATGTTGTGGCCGATGCGCTGAGTAGGAAGACGTCGCATTCAGCAGCTTTTTTGAGCTCCCAAGTTGAATTGCGGAAAGAGTTTGAGCGAACCCAGATGCGCCTTGTTGGGAGAGGTTACCGCCAGGGTAGCCCAATTATCGGTCACTCACTGTCGCTTAGCGAGAGGATCATCGATACCACCGAGTGATCCCAAGTTGAGGAGATTGCTCGAGAGGGTTGAGGCCGATGGCGATTTCGACTTTGTTGTGGCACCGCACGGAGGCTTAAGGTACAGAGGTTTGGTCGGTTGTGCGTCCCCGATGACGCAAAGGTTCGAGCAGAGTTGCTCGCCGAGGCACATAGTTCCCCATTCACTTGGCACCCGTGAGGTACCAAGATGTACCAGATCTCAAGCGAGCGTTTTGGTGGATGGGCATGAAGCGAGATATAGCGGAGTTTGTTAGCGGTGTCTCACTTGTCAACAAGTGAAGGCCCCCAGACAGAAACCTGCAGGTTTACTGCAGCCGTTAAGTGTTCCACAGTGGAAGTGGGACGAGATTTCGATGGATTTTATCTCTGGGTTGCCGAGGACACCGAGAGGGTTTACGCAGATCTGGGTAATAGTGGACCGGCTGACCAAGAGTGCACACTTTATTCCCGGGAAGATTAGTTATCCCGTGGAACAGTGGGCACAGTTGTTCCTTGAGCAGATTGTGCGGTACCACGGGGTACCCGCAAAGATAGTATCAGATCGGGATTCTCGGTTCACATCTCGCCGGGAGAGCGCCCGAGAAGGGTTTGGGAACCGAGTGCGGCTTTCAAGATCGCCTTCCACCCTCAAACCGATGGTCGACCGAGAGGGTGAATCGATTCTGGAAGACATGTTGAGAGCCTGTGTCTTGGACTTTCCAGCGCTTTGGGACCGATGACTGCATTGATGGAGTTCGCTTACAACAACAACTATCGACGACTATTCGGAGATGGCCCCATTCGAGGCGTTGTATGGTAAGCGCTGCAGATCCCCAGTGTTCGGGAGGAGGTTGGGGATAGGCGGGTTCTGGGACCCGAGTTCTCGCAGATGACGAACGACGCAGTCTGCGTAAGATAAGGGCTCGCATGTTGACAAAGCACAAAGTAGGCGAGAAAAGTTACGCCGATGTGAGGCGTAGAGAATTGGAGTTTGAGGTGGGTCAACATGTTTTCCTGAAAGTAGCACCTATGCGTGGGTGTTAAGGTTTGGAAAGCGAGGCAAGCCGAGCCCAGTTTTGTAGGGCCTTTTGAGATCCTTGAGCGGATCGGAGAAGTGGCCTATCGGTTAGCTTTACCCCGTCTTTGTCAAGATTGCATGATGTGTTCCACGTTTCGATGTTGAGAAAGTACGTGGCAGATCCTTCGCATGTGCTAGAGCATGAACCCTTAGAGTTGAGTAAAGATTTATCCTTCGAGGAGAAGCCCGTGCAGATTTTGGCTTTTGAGCGCAAGGTATTGCGCAACCGAGAGATAAGTTTAGTAAAGGTTCTTTGGAGGCATCAGAGGGCAGAGGAAGCGACGTGGGAGCTAGAGGATGAGATGAGGACTCATTTCCCGGAGTTGTTCCAGTCTTAGGACTTTCGGGGGCGAAAGTCTTTTAAGGGGGAGTATTGTAACGCCCCGTTTTCCTTCCTTCCCTAATAACAAAATTAATTGGAAAATTAATTGAATCTTTTGGGATTTGAACCTTACCCTAAATGGTAAATTTGGAGTTTTAAGAAAAGAGTCTTAATTAAAAAGAAAAAGAAAAGAAGGTTGCTTAAGCCGGGACCCGCAAGAGAAAAGCCTTGGGAAAGGAATTTAGGTCTCCTAACCTATTTAAAAATAAGGAAAAGAAGGAAAATCAAGAAACCCCTAATTTTCCCCTCTTAGCCGCATTTTTTCTCTCTCTCTCTCTCTCTCTCTCTCTCTCTCCTAAAACCCTAGCCGAGCAGCCCTAGCCACACCATCGAACCACCATCGAACCACCCCCGAGCCACCCAGCCCTAGCCGCACGCACCACCTGCTCCATCGCACCACCCTGCGCGCTCAAATTTCAGCCGCCCGACCTGCTTTGGCCAACCATCATCGCGCGCCCGACCGTGAAGCCCCACCGCCGCACACCCATCGCCGCATGACGCGCCGCGTGGCGCCAAAGACCGCCTAACGCCGCTCGTGGTCGCACAGTGCCGCAACGCGCCCTCGTGACGCGCCGCCCGCACGCTGCCCCGCCGCTCCAGCGCGACCCCTGCCGCGCGCGCCGCTCCAATAAGAATCCTCGCCACACGCGCCAACCCAGGCCGAGCCGCGCTTCGCTCGCGCGCCGCCTTCTGCAGCCACACCGCCACTGCGCGCCTGCAAGCGCGTCGCCCGACGTGCGCACGCGCCCAGCGCCCAGCGCCCCAACCGCACTCAAAGCGGCGCCAAGCCACCCTCCTTGCCGCGAGGCCCGTGTCTTCTCGGTGGTAATTCCCGAACCAATCCCTTTGTGTTTCCTAAGCTTCGCTGGCTGCTGTATGTATTTACTTAGGATGCTTTATTTATGCCTAGGTTGCTCGAGTTCGTATTAAGCTCGAGGGTCTTTTTGGTTGTGATAGCTATTCTCCACTTGTTTCCAAGTAAGGACTTCCTACCGTGGTTGTGTGGACCTGCTATGCTTTCTTAATTGTGCCTTGTATGCTTGTTTACCTTTATGAGCATGTTAGTGGATAGGATAGCTAGTGATAAAATTCTTACTAGCATGTTTTGCCTTTTTGTACATGTTAGTGCCATGCTAGGTTTGTTCTTCCAAAGATGCTTGAGATTCCTGCTTTAAGCACGTAGTATCATGCTAGGCTATGTATGATGAGATGTCTTTGTGAATGTTAGCCAGAATCACGTGCTTGGTAGTTTAAGCTAGTATGATAGGGTTTGTCATCATCTAGAGGTGAGAGAGCGGACACAACGTGCTTTGTCCCCACCGGTCGGGAGTAGAGCGAAGCATAACGTACCTTGCTTCCCCGGCAGGCTAGTGAGGGTTAGCTACCTCATTGGCATAAGCCTAGTTTGTAGCTTTGTTAGAGCGGAACCACCGCCAACGGTGCAAGCCTACCTTGGCCGGTTCTTAACTTCAGTCGTCGGTGGTACAGTGCCGCACAGATGAGTGCCGAGGGCCTCGCACTCTCGTGATCGGTGACACCATTTCCGAGTCTTAGGCATGCGTGCTGCCCGCGTAGTTTGCCCTTAGGCCCCGCATTTACGCCGCGCTTGCGAGAAGAGCATGCGGTGTGGCGCGCACACGCGTTAGTAGCTGGTTCGGAGAGCTCCCTGGCTAATGTTCGTGAGTACACCAGCCTCTTCCCGTTTAGAGCCGACTTGGGTACTCTCCGATAGTCCAGATTTATAAGCGGGCAAGAGGCCCTTGACGACACCCATTGGGATTGACTTTAGAGTTAATCAATTGGTCGAGGAGAAAGACCCTCGAGGGTGTCTCGGACATCTTGGGATCGGTTTTGAGTGATCAATTGGCCAAGGGAGAAAGACCCTTGAGATGTCCCGGGATTGGTTTGAGAGCCAATCATTAGGCCTAAGTAGGAGACTTCTCGAGGATTCCGGATTTGCCTTGTGAGCTCGTTGAGCTAAGATCCGTGTTGATATTTGTGGCATGTGTACTAGGTTGCTAGATGATAGATTGCATCGTATCGCACTCCCCGGTCGGGGTTCTTACTGAGTATGTTTATACTCACCCTTATCGTGGTTTCTTCCACAGTAACTTGGGACAAAGACCGAGGTGGCTAGCAGAGAGAGCCGGGAGATCATGGATGCCACTGACACTCTGTCGTGTCTTATTTTACTGCTTTTGGATTTCAAATGTAGTTGGACTTAGATCCGTAGGGAAAACTATGATTTGAACTATTTTATGTTTTTAAGGAAAGTACCGATCGATCCATCGCTTTTAATTTGAATGGTTCGTTTTTGCCTAATGAATGTTTACTTTGTTTTGATTGTTTTCCCGCTCATGTGTTTGAAAAGTTTTTAATCCGACCCTGGCTGGGTCCTTTTATGTTTTAAATTTGCATGCTGAGTAAAGACCTAGATTTAGTTCCATTTTCGGGTTGGGTCTTTACAAGCATCTCAACTGTGCTGGCCAAAAGCTCTTCCTTGCCAGATCTGTAGCAAGCACGAGCGATGCTCCACACAATCCGAAAAGTGCCTTACCACACTTGATGCAATGAGTCGGTTGCCTGGCCGCGCCCTGCTGACGATCCTGAGCTCTAAACTGCGGTCGGCGCTGATCCCGACCCCTAGACTGGCCTTGTCGGCGAGTCTGCTAACCACCTGAGTGGGAACCACCGGAAGACCCAAACTTCCTCTTGCTCAAAGCATCAGCCACATCGTAGCTTCTACCCAGGGTAAGGATCCGAACAACACTCTTAGCCATGGCGGCCAGAAACTCCGCGATTTTTCTACCATCGCCCTAGATCAGTTCCAACTGAACTCCAACCAACAAGAAATGCCTCTACCCAAGTCAAGGGCCAACTAGCATAACTTGCCTACGCAACAACCCGGCTACAAACACGGTATCCTTACAACCAAGGTTAGCGCACTTGCCAAGAACTAAGGCTCTAACACCTCAAGGACTGAGCACTGGTTTCTCAACACGATCCTCTCGTGGTTCCCAAAACGTACACCATGGAACGAGCTACTCAAAAGTACACCGGCGTGTTCAGCTCCAACTTGGTTCCTTAAGATCCAAACCCACACAAGGCAACTTTTGCCTGCCAATAGAGCCACATATAGCAAAGGAGCAACAAGAGTTCAACCCACTCGGGGTCAACTCACCACGGAACGACACATTGGTCAACTCACTCAACAAGAGCATGGCCACACCAAGCTAACTTACCTCATACCAATGGTCCACTAAACGTGCTCCGATCAACCATCCAACTCATGGCTCTAACACTGGATCAACCACGCATCATCGATGCCAACTCTACTCATATTAGGGTAGCTCCAGGGTAGCCGAATCACACTACCATCCAGCTAGCTCGCAAGCCCACAATGCAGGCGCAAAAACTCGGGCGTGCTAGCCCTTAACAACGTACAACATCCTTTGTACCCAACTCTCGGTGACCCTAAAAAGCTCCTACTTTTCCCTTGAACGACCCCACACTTGTAGTTCTCTGACTACCACCGAGCTAGATCTCTTATGCAACCTAAACAGGTGCAACCTCAGGAAACGGGTACAAGACTAGTGGGGATGCTATACTCTGGGTGGGTCATGGAACCACCTGCACAAAAAGGTGCCAACTGGCCTGAAACTAGGCCTCCTCTCAAGCTTGGTGCCAACAGGCACTACCTCCTTTACAACACAAAACAACCATATACGAGCTTTATGCCCCTCTGAGAGTAGGGAAGGTCACACTCCAAGTGACGGGGTAATGGCACTTAACACAAGAGTCCCAACACTCGAGCAGTCTAATTTCTGGCATCTCGTCTAACAGACATGCCACGGCCTACTCTTGCAGGAGGACAAGATGTCTCTACATCTTCCTCAAAAGCTACTAACTTGGCAGCTTGCCAATAGACCGGGTGGCTGGTGGAGACTCTGCTGGTCCGCCTCTCACAGGGCACTTCCACCACCACACTACTACATCAAACAACACAAGAACGGAATGCCTCGGACTCTGAACATCAGGTCATCGGCCTCCGAACACCAGGTCATCCCAACACTTGGATGATAAACTCAATCCTGGCCAACCACCTCGCTGCTAGCAGTAGGTCTCAAAAACATCCAGCTCTATAGGCTTCCACTTGCCAAACTCGGGGCCTCGACCAACGCCAACTAACTTATCAGCATAAACCTACTGATCAAGCCCTCTCGGGAACCTCCGGGGTTACTGGAGCTACTAAAGGGGGGTGACTCCTAAATAAACTCTGCCAGTTGGGCTATCTGTGTCGAGGACTCCTCAATACGCGCTACAAACTGCGCCTGGGTCTCCCTCTCTGTTAGCTAAGAGACCTGCCATCAACTCTCTCATGGCTGGAGCACACTCTGCTCAAGGAGTCTCACTCTGAGGCAGACTAGCCTCTACCCCCTCCTCTTGGCTACTCAACTGCCAGGGCTAGAACTGGCCTACAGGTCTCGAAAACCCTGGACGTGGTCTCATCATCCACATGAACAGTCCAACTCCTCGGTTGGAAATACCAAACGTCCCTGCTCCTCTAAGTGTAATCAACATACTGGCGATCTACACAAAGCATAAAAGCTAGTCCACGCTGGGGCTCTCACTGCCAAACAAGGGTAACACATGTATACTAGATGCAGTATTGTAAAATAAAACCCTTAGCTTAATGAACTCAGACAAACCTGACGGCCGCGTAGTGCTGATGATCATGGGGGCAACAACCTACAAAGCAGGTTAGTCTACAGAATCAATGACTCTGTGCTTTGATACCAACTGTAAGAACCAGACCCAAAACACGGTCCTAAACCTAGGTTCTCACTCAGCATGCAAGCTAAATACTTCACCAAGCGGTTTAGTGCTCATATTTAAAACCTTTCAAAACATTTAAAAGCGGGGAACACTTAAAACATAAACAACAACCTTCATTTAAGCAAAACCAACAAAGTAAAACAAGCATGGCCAGTGTTTATAAAAACATACAACACAGTTTAAACAACTTTAAAAAACGTCCCCCTAGGACTCCTGTCCATCTACATGCTGAACAAATTATGCAAACAATAAATGACAGAGTGCCGGCGGCTCCCATGATCAAACAGCTCCCTCCGCTAGTCGTCCCGGTGCTGTCCCAAGTTACATGGTGGAAAAACCACATAAATAAGGGTGAGTATAAACATACTCAGTAAGAATCCCCAACCGGGGTACAATACGATACTTCAGTCATCTAGCACCCTAGCATACATGCAAACAGTTACCAACACAGATCATAGCTCAACGAGCTTACAAGGCAGAATCTGGAATCCTCGAAACTCTCCTACTTCCGGCCTAATGATTGGTTCTCATAACCAATCCCGGGACATCTCTGAGAGTCTTTCTCCCTCAGCCAATTGATCAGCTCAAAAACCGATCCCAAAGATGTCCGACACCCTCGAGGGTCTTTCTCCATCGACCATATGATCAGCTCAAAAGCCAATCCCAATGGGTATCCTCAAGGGCCTCTTACCCTCGCTAACAAATCTGGACTATCGGGAGAGTACCCGAAGTCTGGCTCTAAACTGGAAGGAACTGGTGTACTCACGAACATTAGCACGGGGGTGCTCTCCGAACCAGCGACTAACGCGTGTGCGCGCACACTGCATGCTGCTGCAACCGGCGTAAATGTGGGGGCCTAGGTACAAACTACGCGGGCTAGGTACGCATGCCTAAAGACTCAGAAGCGGTGTCACTGAACACAGTAGTGCGAGGCCCTCGACACTCATCTGTGCAGCCTGTACCACCGACCTGAAGTTAAGAACCGGCCAAGGCAGGCTTGCACCGTTGGCAGGGTTCTACTCTAGCAGGCTACAAACTAAGCTTATGCCGATGTGGTAGCTAAATCCACATCGGCTGCCGAGGGGAAGCAATGTACGTTATGCTTCGCTCTACTCCCGACTGGTGAGGACAAGGTACGTTATGTCCGCTCTCAGCCTCTGGATGATGACAAACCCTACTATACTAGCTAAGAGTAGAAAGTAACTGATTCCTGGCTAAACATACATATCAACATCAATCACACATAACCTAGCATGATACTACGAACTTAAAGCAGGAGTCATAATGTAAGGACCCGACCCAAAAGAGGCGGTCTCTAACCTAGATCCTTACTTAGCATGCATGTCTAGGCATGTAAAACGTCATTCAGAGTTTGAAATTTAAATCCTTGAGGTAAGTACATTCAAAACAAAGAAAAATATAATTCCATTTAAAATAAACAGGTAGATGACTGATCAGTACTTTCTTAAAAAAAAATCAAGGGAAACGGTACGAGAAACATAAAATAGGTTTTTGAGTACTTTTCCTAGGGACTCAAGTCCCACTACATGCTAAATCATAAGAAAACAATAAAAGAATATGCATCCCAGTAGTCGACTATCCATGATCATCCAAAGAGCCTCCTCCTAGCCATCCCGCCGATGTCCCAAGTTACCCGTGGAAAACCACGAGAAAATAAGGGTGAGCAACGAGTTACTCAAGAAGAATCCCCAACCGGGTACAATACGAAGACATATCATTTAGCACACGGACATGCAACCATGCAATGACTCGGAGCAAACAGATGGGTCAACGAACGTCACTCTTGGGCTTGCCTATTCGAGGCTTACACAACCTAGAACTCGGTGATGCCCATCGGGGACTTATACACCTAGGATGCCCATCGGGTCTTACACCTCCAACTCGGTGATGCCCCTGGGGACTTATACACCTAGGATGCCCATCGGGTCTTACACCTCCAACTCGGTGATGCCCATCGGGACTTATACACCTAGGATGCCCATCGGGTCTTACACCTCCAACTCGGTGATGCCCATCGGGACTTATACACCTAGGATGCCCATCGGGTCTTACACCTCCAACTCGGTGATGCCCATCGGGACTTATACACCTAGGATGCCCATCGGGTCTTACACTTCCAACTCGGTGATGCCCATCGGGGACTTATACACCTAGGATGCCCATCGGGTCTTACACCTCCAACTCGGTGATGCCCATCGGGACTTATACACCTAGGATGCCCATCGGGTCTTACACCTCCAACTCGGTGATGCCCATCGGGGACTTATACACCTAGGATGCCCATCGGTCTTACACCTCCGGATGTCCATCGGGGCCTTCCCCGAGCGGGACGCGCTAGTTACCTCTACAATCTCTTACACTATACATCATCCGCCAATTCCTAGCATGGCACTAACAGATAACAAGGTCACGGTTATGCCGAGACAATTTAACTCCTAGCATGATAACTAACAGATATATCGTGAATCTCAAGCACAAAATCACCTCGGAACAAGAAAGAGCAAGCAACCTATCCACTAGAAATTCCATACAAACACAACACATGGCATGCTATCAAAGTATTCGCAGGGTCCACACAACCCCGTAAAGAAATCCTTACACAGGCGAATAGAACCAACGATCAACGGATGACTCTCGAGCTTCTAAGCGAACCCGACAACCTAAGCAAGTAATAAAAATCAACCTAGTTAACCAACAAAGCAATGAAAAGCACAAAAAGTCCAAAGGGTCGGCAGCTCGGGAATTTACCAACCGAGAAGGCACCGTGCTCGGCAAGGCAGCGGCGTGCGCAGCGGGGCGTCGCGGGCGGCAATTTCGCCGCGCGGCGGTCGATCGGGGGCGCGCTGGCTGGCGGCCGGTGCAAAGCAGGGCGCGGTGCGCTGGTGCAAGGGCGAGGCGGCGCGTGGCCCTCAGCGCAGCACGGCAGGGGCGTCGGCGGGCGGGCGGCCGACGGCCGTGCGCAGACGCGGCGGCGTCTTTGGCGTCGGCGGACGCAGACGGTCTTTGGTGCCGAGCGGGGCGTCGCGGCGGACGAGCCGGCGCGCGGCGAGCGGGCTCATTGGAGCAGCGCGCGTCGCGCGCCGCCGAGGCAGAGCACGGACGGACGGCACACGGTGGGTGTGCTGAGACGCGGTCTCGCGGGTGCGGTCGGTCGGAGTGACGCTAGGGCACACGGTGCGGCGACGAGCGGCGCTGGGGCACACGGTGCGGCGATGGGCGGCGCTGGGCGCATAGATCGATCGACGAAGCGGCGCTGGCGCACGCCGGTCGCGGCGACGGGTCGGGTTGACGGTGCGGCGACGGGCTGGGCAGGTGCGACGGCGAGCTGGATAGGTGCGACGGCGAGGGTGGGCGGCGGCGGCGAGTGTGTGGGGAGAGGGTTTTGCGAGAGGAGTGTTTTTCCTTTTTTTTTTTTTTTCTTCCTCAAATTAAATAAGCTTGGAAATCTAAAATTCCCTTCCCAAGGCTTCCCTCCTTCAAACCCAAGTTGACGCATTTATTTTCCTTAATTAATTCCAAACTCCCATCTCTCTTTGAGGCCGAGGGTTCGAGTCCTCCAAAAACATCGTTTAAACCTTATTTTATATTTAACTAAAATCCGGGCTGTTACACATAAGCATGCTGGAAGAACAAACCTAGCATGGCACTAACATGTACAATCAGGCAAACATGCTAGCAAGAAATTCAAACATAGCTGTCCTATAACTATCATGCTCATAACAGTCAACAAGCATACAAAGCACATCATGATAATATTGCAGGGTCCACACAACCACGGTAAGAAATCCTTACCTGGAAACAAGCAGAAAATAACTTCCATAAGCCAATCAAGCGACTCCCGAGCTTCTAAGTGAACCCGAGAAACCTAAGCATTTAATAAAAATATCCTAATTAAATAACAACAGCCAATCAACTTAGGGTCCAAAAGAGTGGAGGCTCTGGAATTACCAACCGAGAAGGTACTAGGTCTCGGTCCCATCTATCTCGGCAAAACAGGCTCTCGGCGGCAAGTGGGCAGGCAGAACGTGCAGCTGAGGCGAGCAGACTGGGCGCAGTGAGTGCTGGCGGGCGCTGCTGGGTGCGCTGGCGCGGCAGGGGACAGGCGCGCAGAAGCAGACGGAGACGCCCGACGCGGGCGCGCTGGCGCTGGGCGACGGCCAGGTGACGTCTTTGCTAGGAGTCCGCATCCGGGCGACGGCCGCCGGCTGCGACAGGGCGTCTGGGCTGCTGGCCGGGCGACAGGGCTGATGGTCGGGCGACAGTGTGGCTCGCTATCACTGCTGGCGGCAGTGTGGGTCACTGGCTGGGTCTGTGGCTCTGGCATGGCGTTGTTAGGTTTCTTGGTGAGGTCGGCAAGGAGAGAGAGAGAGAGAAAGAGAGAGAGAGAGAGAGAGAGAGAGAGAGAGAGAGAGAGAGAGAGAGAGAGAGAGAGAGAGAGAGAGAGAGAGAGAGAGAGAGAGAGAGAGGGAGAGAGTGTGTGGTAAAACAAGGGGAATGGGATTTTCTTGATTTTCTTTCCTTTTCCTAATTTAAATAGGTCTTGGTGAACTAAATCCCTTCCCCGGGCTTCCTCCTTCGAGTCCCGGCTGAAGCAACCTTTTCTCCTTATTAAAACTCATTTAAACCAAGCTTTCAAATCACCATCAAGGGCAAGGGTTCAAATCCCAATGGAAGCACTTAAATTAACAATAATTTTGCTAATTACCAAATCACCTCCAAACTTCCAACCAACTAGCCCGAACTTCTTGGGTCCTGCAACCAACAACAATCAAGCCTTGACAAAGGCGGGGTGACCCGAAATCCGAAAATCCACAAAACCCTGACCGGGGGCAAAAAGACCAAAATACCCCTAAGGGTTAAAATAGCTCTAACGGCCCATCCGAACATCCGAATAATGAACCGGAAACACCTGGGAAACCGAAAGAGAAAACTAGGCCGTTACACCCCGACAGCCGGCACGTCCTCAGCGTGTTCGGTAGTAGCCCTTGATTGCCACCTGATTGGGCAAGGAGGGCTTCCTAGTGTAAGCCTACCACGACCGGTTCCTTAGCCTCAGGTGCCGTGGTTCAGGCTGACATAGTTCACGTGTCCAGGTCTTACACCCCTATGTCAGTGACACCGATCTAGATATTTAGTTAGGCATGGTGACTGAACCTGGGTAGCTTGCCACTAGACCCGGCACCCCCCATGGTTTGTAGTAGCATGGAGTGCGCGCATACGCTCATTATAGCGCCGACTGGAGAGCTCCTCGGGATCCTGAGCCAGTGCACCTTTCGAATCGACAGTAGACAGGCTGAGGCCGAGTCTTGTTTCTCGTATAGGATCGTAGCATGAGGTGGATTATTCCGGAGTAAGACCCTGAGTTGGCATCCGAAGTTTATGTGTGGATTTAAGCTATGTGCTCTCTTCTGTGTTTATATTCATAGCTTGCATACCTTTCTACTAGATGACCATGTATATCGTATTGTACCCCGGTTGGGGATTCTTACTGAGTAATTCGTTACTCACCCTTATTTTGTGGTTCTCGACAGGTAACCATGGTGCGAGATAGGATGGCTGGAGGAGCTGTGATCATGGAAACCCGTTGTTGAACTCTAAGTTTATGTCTATGATTCTTTATGTCTTATTTTTCATCAGAATGCATGTAGTTGGGCATGGAGCCCTAGGTTGTTTTCTGACTTTTTTTCTGGATTCTAGCACTGTTGTAACTATTGTAAAGCTTTGAATGTTTTAAATAAATCTCTGATCAGAGTGAGTTTTGGAAATGTATTTGCCTTGGAACAGGTGCTTGGAAACAGGGACAGGTTTTCAAGAACTTTGTATTGACTTTTTAAATTGATGTTTGAATGTTTTAGTTTTCACATAGAATCCGAAAACCATTCTTGCATATTGTCTTTAAGTTTTGAACACATGCATTGAGGTAAAGGCCTATTTTGGACCCCATTCGGGTCGGGTCTTTACCGTTGGTATAACGAAATCCAATTCGAACCACCAACTGGTGACTGATCCCTAGGCAACCTTCTCCAACTAGCATGCGTCCACAACACTAAAGCAACCATCTTACGAGAAATCAAAGCACCAAAGCCAAGGGCATTTTTCTGGTTCACCAAACGGCTACCACCACACACACTAGCTGATACTTCACTTGACCACCCACCCCAACGATGGTCCAAGAACAGCTCCACTCACCAAACTAATAAACCGGAGCCCCTCATCGGCCGACAACAAACTTTCCAATGCAATCCGATCAGCCACTGGCCTAGGTGAACATCGCCAGACAGGAAAACAAACAACATTCCTCTCACGGAAACCTCGAGCAACAAGGAATAAAACATTACGTGGCTACTAGCAACACGATAGCTGGAGGATCGAAACTCAAGGGCTTTACCACCCAATGCCACGGCACCTCTGTGCCAACTCACTCAAGCGTGGCTCACTAAAATGCCAACTGCGAATGCACAACGACTAAAAGAAAAGCCCGAGAAAGGCTTGCTTAGCAGAAACTCAAACCAAGCTCATAACGAGCAAAGCTCGCCTCCAAGCTGCCACTCAACTCTTAAGCCCATCTGGCTGCTCCAAGGACTTCCTCCTTATAGCTTAGACCTAACTCTTCTTCCAATCCGAGAACTCCACCCACGAAACATCGCGAGGAATAAGGATAGCGACGACCACAAGCTTGCGGATCTTGAACCACACGAGTCGGCAAGACTACCGCAAAAGTTAAAACTCGAGGCCGGCATCCACGGTGCAACTCAACTACCCAAGAACTAAGGGGTTCCACAAACTCCAAAGATCCAACAACCTTCCGCCAACAACTCAAGCCCTGGAACTGGCTGGCTTTCGCCCTCGCGGGAACAAACACTTTCCGCTTGCTATCAAACAGACGCAGGGACACTCTCGCTAGGCTGACCACTGCGCTACTCTGATCAACTACACAACTCAGGAGCTAAGCTGACTCTTCCTTTACAGGAACGATTTCCTAGCAAGCGGACTTAGAAGGACAATAATTTCACACACGCTCGCTGTCTTGCTCAAACTCAACAGTAACAACCACCAACTCTTCTCGGAGGAAACATCCAAGGGTTCCTCAATTGCTTGAACCACCAACTAAGCACTAGCGGTACTTACTCAACCGCTGAGGGGGTGGCCAACTCCCAAAACTACCTGACTAGGAACAAGTCCTCAGGCGACGCCAACTTGGTCGAACCAAGCTAGCCCTAGAAAACAGCATGGGAACCAAACCTTGGTCAACACCAAGCACCACCTCGCTAAGAATTCTGAAAATCAACGTGGAGGTTACCAAGAACAACTCTAGCTTGTTAACCGACAACAAGCATCCAGCAACTCAACCGAGGAACACTGCCTTGGTCTGACTGAGCTCTGGTGAGGCTCTCCACAACTTAGGGTTCCACCGATCGCCCTCCGACACACACTGTTGTCAAACGGTCTAACAGACAGCTGACTACACGAGCACATCTCCCTCCAGCATCTCAACTATGCTGGCCAAAAGCTCTTCCTTGCCACATCTGTAGCAAGCACGGGCGATGCTCCACACAATCCGAAGAGTGCCTTACCACACTTGATGCAATGAGCCGGCTGCCTGGCCCCGCCCTGCTGACGATCCTGAGCTCTAACCTGCGGTCAGCGCTGATCGCGACCCCTAGACTGGCCCTATCGACGAGTCTGCTATCCACCTGAGCGGGAACAACTGGAAGACCCAAACTTCCTCTTGCTCAAAGCATCAGCCACATCGTAGCTTCTATCCAGGGTAAGGATCCGAACAACTCTCTTAGCCATGGCGGCCAGAAATTACGCGATTATGCTACCATCGCCCTTGTTCAGTTCCAACTGAACTCCAACCATCGATCAACAAGAAATGCCTCTACCCAGGTCAAGGGCCAACTAGCATAACTTTCCTACGCAAAACCCCGCTCACAAGCACGGTAGCCTCTCAACCCCAAGGGCACTTGCCAAGAACTAAAGTCCTAACTCCTCGGAATCGAGCACTTTGGTTTCACAACCCGAAACCCCTCGTGGTTCTTGAAAAATACACCACTAACGAGCTACACAAAAGTACATTGGCGTGTACTGGCTCCAACTTGGTTCCTTAAGATCCAAACCAACAAGTATTCTCACACAAGGCAACTTTTGCCTCCCAATAGAGCCACTTCTAGCAAAGGAGCAACAAGAGTTCAACCCACTCAGGGCCAAATCACCACGGAATGCCACGTTGGTCGACTCACTCTTACAAGAGCATAGCCACACCAAGCTAACTTACCTCCTACCGATGGTCCACTAAACGTGCTCCGATCAACCATCCAACTCATGGCTCTAACAATGGATCAACCACGCATCATCGATGCCAACCCTACTCATATTAGGGTAACTCCAGGGTAATCGAATCACACTACCATCCAACTGGCTCACAAGCCCACAACACAGGCGCGAGATCTCGGACGCGCTAGCCCTTAACAACCAACAAAGATCCTTTGTACCCAACTCTCGGTGACCACGAAAGGCTCCTACTTATCCCTCGAACGACCTCAAACTTGTAGTTCTCTAGCTACCACCGAGCTAGATCTCTTATGCAACCCAAATAGGTGAAATCTCATGAATGGGTACAGGACTAGTGGGGATGCTAAACTCCGGGCGGGTCCTGGAACCACCTGCACAAAAAGTGCCAACCGGTCCGAATCTAGGCCTCCTCTCAAAGCTTGGTGCCAACAGCACTACTTCCTTTACAACACAAACATCCCTTTACGGGCTTCAAGCCACTCGAGGGTAGGGAAGGTCACACTCCAGTGACAGGCAAAGGCACTCAACACAAGAGTCTCAAGAATCGAGTAGACTACTCTCGACATCACGTCCAACGAGACAAGCCAAGGCCCACTCCTGCATCCCACTCGATGCTCAACGAATACTCAGAGCCAACCCTCGGGTGGCAACACCTAGCTCCACACCGGAACATGCTAATGTAGGTGCTTCTCTCTAATAGCCACCAAAAAACCACGGACGGATTAAGTCCTCGACAAGCAAACTCCACACTACCCCCTCGCTACGAGGGTACTAAAAAGAACTCGGCCGCAAAACGATCAGAGGCTTGCGGGAGGACAAGATGTCTCTACATCTTCCTCAAAAGCTACTAACTTGGCGACTTGCCAATCGACCGGTGGTCGGGTGGAGACTCTGTGGTCCGCCTCTCACAGGACTTCCACCACCACACTGCTGCATCAAACAACACAAGAACGGCACGCCACAACCTCGAACATCGTGTCATCGGCCTCTCGAACAACAGTCATCCCAACACTTGGATGATACACTCGATCCTCGGCCAACCACCTTGCTACTAGCGAGGGTCTCAAAACATCCACTCTACAAAGCTTCCACTTGCCAAACTCGGCGCTCGATCAACGCCAACTATCTTATCAAGATAAACTCTGCGATCAAGCCCTCCCGGGAACCTCCGGCTACTCGGAACCGCAAGGAGGGGTGTCTCCTAAATAAACTCTACCACCGGGCTATCTATGCCCAAGACTCCTCACTACGCGCTACAAATCGCGCTCGGGTCTCCGCTCTCTGTTAGCTAAAAGACTCGCCATCAACTCCTCATGGTCGAGCACACTCTGCTCGAGGAGTCTCACTCTGAGGCGTGCTAGCCTCTACCCCCTCCTCTAGGCAACTCAACCGCCAGGGCCAACTCTGGCCAACGGGCTAAACAACCCTGGATGCGGCCTCAACATCCATACAAACGGTCCAACTCCTCGGTCAGACATGCCAAGCGTCATGCTCCTCAGAGTGCGATCCACGCACTAGCGATCTGCACGAGCACCTCCACCCTCTCACTAGGGGAGAACCACAACTGGGCCACAATGGCCTACGGGAGTCTAAGCTCTACCTCCCTCTGGGTGCAATCGACACACTGGCGATTTGCACAAAGCATAAAACCTAGCCCACGCTGGGGCTCTCACCGCCAAACAAGGGTAACACATGTATACTAGATGCGATTGTAAAATAAAACCCTTAGCTTAATGAACTCGCACAAACCCGACGGCCATGAGTACCGATGATCATGGGGCAACAACCGCAAACAGGTTAGTCTACGAATCTATGACTCGTGCTCGATACCAACTAGAAGAACCCGACCCAAAATACGGTCCTAAACCTAGGTTCTCACTCAAAGATGCAAGTTAAATATTTCACCGAGCGGTTTAGTGCTCATATTTAAAACCTTTCAAAACATTTAGAACGCGGAATGCTTAAAACATAATCAACAACTTTGTTTAAGAAAACCAACGAAGTAAAACAAGCTCACAAGATATATAAAAACATTCAAAATAAGTTCAAACAACTTTTTATAATGTTTCCCCTAGGACTCATGTCCATCTACATGTCAACAAATATGCAAACAATAAAGACAGAGTGCCGGCGGCTCCCATGATCAATCGGCTCCCTCCGCTTAGCCGTCCGGTCTTGTCCCCCAGTTACCCGGTGGAAAACCACAGAAATAAGGGTGAGTATAAACATACTCAAGTAAGAATCTAGCAACCGGGTACAATACGATACTTCAATCATCTAGCACCCTAGTATACATGCAAACAGCTTACCAACACAGATCATAGCTCAACGAGCTTACAAGGCAGAATCTGGAATCCTCGGAAGTCTCCTACTTCCGCCTAATGATTGGCTCTCATAACCAATCCCGGGACATCTTCGAGGTCTTTCTCCCTCGGCCAATTGATCACTCAAAACCGATCCCAAAGATGTCCGACACCCTCGAGGGTCTTTCTCCTCGACCATATGATCACTCAAAAGCCAATCCCAATGGGTGTCCTCAAGGGCCTCTTACCCTCCTATAAATCGGACTCTCGCAGCAAGGGCAGCCGGGCGCCGGGCGCTGGCGCGGCAGTGAGCTAGGCGCTGGGCTCGCGCGCGGCAAGGCGCGAAAGAATGACGCTGGCGCTGGCGAGGCAGCGCTGCGCCGGCGCTGGGCGTCTGGCGGGGCGAGCGAGCGTCGCAGTGTGCGGGCGCGCGGCAACGCTGCTCGCCGCGGGGCGACGCGCGAGCGAGCGGGCTCGCTGGGTTGGCGCGCGGGCGAACGTCAATCGGGCTGGGCGTGACGAAGCCGCAGCGACGGCGGCCGGGCGCGTGGCGAGCGCGCCGGCGATGATGGGTGTGCGACGGTGGGGCATCTTGTCGGCAGCGCGGCGGTGGCCGGGCGGCGTAGGCCGGGCGGTCAGGCGGGTGGCTCGGGCGGGTGTGGTCTCAGTGCGCGCAGGGTCAGGCGGCGGTGTGTGGTGCGATGGACGGTGCGTCGCGGTGGGGTGGCTCGGTGGGTGGTTCGATGGTGTGGCTAGGGCTGCTCACCGGGTTTTAGGAGAGAGAGAGAGAGAGAGAGAGAGAGAGAGACGGCCAACAAGGGGAAAAATAGGGGTTTCTTGATTTTTCCTTCTCTTCGTTATTTTAAATAGGGTTAGGAAACCTAAAATTCCCTTCCCAAGGATTTTTCTCTTGCGGGTCCCGGCTAAAGAAATTCTTTTCTCTTTTTAGTTCAAATTCTTATTTAAAACTCCAATTCCACCATCTAGGGCAAGGGTTCAAATCCCAAAGGATCCAATTAATTCCCAATTAATTTTGCTATTAACCGGGAAGGAAAACGGGGCCGTTACACCATCTTACGAGAAATCGAAGCACCAAAGCCAAGGGCACTTTTCTGGTTCACCAAGCGGCTACCACCACTCACACTAGCTGATACTTCAGCTTCGGCCACCCCTGAACGACAAGGTCCAAGAACAGGCTCCACTCAGCCAAACTAATAAACCGGATCCCCTCATCGGCCGACAACAAACTTTCCAATGCAATCCGATCAGCCACTGGCCTAGGTGAACATCGCCAGACAGGAAAACAAACAACATTCCTCTCACGGAAACCTCGAGAAGCAAGGAATAAAAACAACACGCGGCTACTAACAACACAAAAGCTTGAGGATAGCAACTCTAAGGTTTCCAACCAATGCCACGGCACCTCTGTGCCAACTCACTCAACTGTGGCTCAGCTAACATGCCAACTACGAATGCACAACAACTAAAAGAAAAGCCCGAGAAAGGCTTGCTTAACAGAAACTCAAACCAAGCTCATAACGAGCAAAGCTCGCCTCCAAGATACCACTCAACTTTTAAGTCCAACTGGCTACTCAAAGGACTTCCTCCTTTAGCTTAGACCTAACTCTTCTTCCAATCCAGAAACTCCACCCACGAAACATCGGGAGGAATAAGGATAGCGACGACCACAAGCTTGCGGATCCTGAACAACACGAGTCGGCAAGACTACCTCAAAAGTTAAAACTCGAGGCCAGCATCCACGGTGCAACTCAACTACCAAAGAACTAAGGGGTTCTACAAACTCCAAAGATCCAACAACAACTCAAGCCCTTGAACTGGCAGGCCTCCGCCCTTGCGGGAACAAACAACTTTCTGCTTGCTAACAAACAAACGCAGGGACACTCTAGTCAATGACCATTTGCGCTACTCGATCAACTACACAACTCGGGAGCTAAGTCGACTCCTCCTCAACAGAACGATTTACCAAAGCAAGCGGACATCCGGCGGACAAATGAACTTCGCACACGCTCACTGTCTTGCCCAAACCCAAGGGCAACAACAACCAACTCTCTCGGAAGCAACATCCGAGGAACCTCAATCGCTTGAACCCCCAACTTGGAACTAGCGGTGCCTACTAAATTGCCGAGGGAGGGGTCAACTCCCAAAACTTCCTGACTAGGAACAAGTCCTCAGGGCAACGCCAGCTTGCTCGAACCAAGCTAGCTCTAGAGACAACATGGGAACCAAACCTTGGTCAACACCAAGCACCACCTTGCTAAGAATTCCAAAAACCAACGTGGAGGCTACTAAGAACAACTCTAGCTTGTTAACCGACAACAAGCATCCAAAGAACTCAACCGAGGAACACTTGCTCGGCCGACCGAGCTCGTGAGGCTCTCCACAAATTAGGGTTCCTCCGATCTCCCTCCGACACACACTGTCGTCAAACGGTCTAACTGACAACTGGCTACACGAGCACATCTCCCTACAGCATCTCAACTGTGCTGGCCAAAAGCTCTTCCTTGCCACATCTGTAGCAAGCACGGGCGATGCTCCACACAATCCGAAAAGCACCTTACCACACTTGATGCAATGAGCTGGCTGCCTGGCCCCGCCTGATTTATCTCGAGCTCTAACTCGCGGTCGGCCCCGATCGCGACCCTAGATCGCCCTATCGGCGAAGTCCGCCATCCACCGAACTGGGAACAACTAGAAGACCCAAACTTCCTCTTGCTCAAAGCATCAGCCACATCGTAGCTTCTACCCAGGGTAAGGATTCGAACAACTCTCTTAGCCATGGCGGCCAGAAACTCCGCGATTTTACTACCATCGCCCTGGATCAGTTCCAACTGAACTCCAACCATCGATCAACAAGAAATGCCTCTACCCCAGGTCAAGGGCCAACTGGCATAACTTTCCTACACAACAACCTGGCTACCGGCACGGTAACCTCTCAACCCAAGTTAGGGCACTTGCCAAGAACTAAAGTCCTAACTCCTCGGAGACCGAGCACTTTGGTTTCACAACTCAAACCCCTCGTGGTTCTTGAAAAATACACCACTAACGAGCTACACAAAAGTACACCGGTGTGTACAGCTCCAACTTGGTTCCTTAAGATCCAAACCAACAAGTTTTCTCACACAAGGCAACTTTTGCCTCCCAATAGAGCCACATCTAGCAAAGGAGCAACAAGAGTTCAACCCACTTAGGGTCAACTCACCACGGAATGCCACATTGGTCGACTCACTCTTACAAGAGCATAGCCACACCAAGCTAACTTACCTCATACCGATGGTCCACTAAACGTGCTCCGATCAACCATCCAACTTATGGCTCTAACAGTGGATCAACCACGAATCATCGATGCCAACCCTACTCATATTAGGGTAACTCCAGGGTAGTCGAAACACACTACCATCCAACTGGCTCACAAGCCCACAACACAGGCGCGAGAACTCGGACGCGCTAGCCCTTAACAACCAACAGCATCCTTTGTACCCAACTCTCGGTGACCCTGAATGGCTTCTACTTATCCCTCAAACGACCTCAAACTTATAGTTCTCTGGCTACCACCGAGCTAGATCTCTTATGCAGCCCAAATAGGTGCAATCTCAGGAATGGGTACAAGACTTGTGGGGATGCTAAACTCCAGCGGGTCCTGGAACCACCTGCACAGAAAGTGCCAACTAGCCTGAATCTAGGCCTCCTCTCAAAGCTTGGTGCCAACAGGCACTACTTCCTTTACAACACAAACATCACTTTACGGGCTTTAAGCCCCTCTGAGGGTAGGGAAGGTCACACTCCAGTGACAGGCAATGGCACTCAACACAAGAGTCTCAACACTCGAGTAGATCGCTTCTCTCGACATCACGTCCAACGCATGCCAAGGCCCACTCCCGCATCCCACTCGATGCTCAACGAATACTCAGGCCAACCCTCGGGTGGCATCACCTAGCTCCACACCGAACATGCTAATGAAGGTGCTTCTCTCTAATAGCCACCAAAAACCACACGGACGGATTAAGTCCTCGACAAGCAAACTCCACACTACCCCTCAGCTACGAGGGTACTAAAAGAATCGGGCCGCAAAACGATCAGAGGCTTGCGGGAGGACAAGATGTCTCTACATCTTCCTCAAAAGCTACAAACTTGGCAGCTTGCCAATCGACCGGGTGGCTGGTGGAGACTCTGTTGGTCCGCCTCTCACAGGGGACTTCCACTACCACACTGCTGCATCAAACAACACCAGAACGGCGCGCCTCGACCTCTAAACATCTGGTCATCGGCCTCTGCACACCAGGTCATCACAACACTTGGATGATAAACTCGATCTTGGCCAACCACCTTGCTGCTAGCAGTAGGTCTCAAAACATCCAGCTCTACAGGCTTCCACTTGCCAAACTCGGCGGCTCGATCAACGCCAACTATCTTATCAAAGATAAACTCTGCGATCAAGCCCTCCCGGAACCTCCGGCTACTGGAACTACAAGGAGGGGTGTCTCCTAAATAAACTCTACCAGCTGGGCTATCTATGCCCAAGACTCCTCACTTCGCGCTACAAACTGCGCCTCGGTCTCCGCTCTCTGTTAGCTAAAAGACCTGCCATCAACTCCCTCATGGCTGGAGCACACTCTGCTCAAGGAGTCTCACTCTGAGGCATGCTAGCCTCAACCCCTACTCTTGGCAACTCATCTCGCCGGGGCCAAAGGTGGCCTACGGTCTAGACAACCCTAGACGTGGTCTCATGATCAACATGAATAGTCCAACTCCTCGGTTGGAAATACCAAACGTCCCCTGCTTTTCTAAGTGCAATCAACCTACTAGTGATCCACACAAGCATAAAAGCTAGCCCACGCTGGGGCTCTCACCGCCAAACAAGGGTAACACATGTATACTAGATGCGATGATTGTAAAATAAAACCCTTAGCTTAATGAACTCGCACAAACTCCGACGGCCGTGGAGTCCGATGATCATGGGAACAACAACCTACAAAGCAGTTAGTCTACGAGAATCTATGACTCGCTCGATACCAATCTGTAAGAACCCGACCAAAACATGGTCCTAAACCTGGGTTCTCACTCAGCATGCAAGTTAAATATGATAACAAGCGGTTTAGAGCTCATATTTAAAAACCTTTCAAAACATATGAGAAGGGGGAGCCCTTAAAACATAACCAACAATTTTCATTTAAAACAATCCAACAAAGTAAAACAACCTGGCCAGTGTTTAATAAAATGTACAATACAATTTAAGCAACGTTTTAAACAATGTTCCCCTAGGACTCTGTCCATCTACATGCTTTGCATAAACAATGAAATAATAAAAGACAGAGTGCCATGGTTCCCCATGATCAATCAGCTCCCTCCGCTAGCCCTCCTGGTGTTGTCCCAAGTTACCTGAAAGATAAATAAGGGTGAGTATAAACATACTCAGTAAGAATCCCCAACCGTGGTACAATACGATACATCAGTCATCTAGCACCTCAACATGCAAGCAAACAGCTATCAACACAGATCATAGCTCAACGAGCTCATAAAACAAGATCTGGAAACATCGGAAGTCTCTTAATTTTGGAATCATCGGAAGTCTCCTACTTCCGGCTTAATGATTGGTTCTCATAACCAATCCCGGGACATCTCCGAGGGTCTTTCTCCCTCGGCCAATTGATCAGCTCAAAAACCGATCCCAAGATGTCCGACACCCTCGAGGGTCTTTCTCCCTCGACCAATTGATTAGCTCAAAAGCCAATCCCAATGGGTGTCCTCAAGGGCCTCCTTGCCCTCGCTAACAATCTAGACTATCGGGAGAGTACCCGAAGTCCGGCTCTAAACTGGAAGGAACTGGTGTACTCACGAACATTAGCCCGGGGGAGCTCTCCGAATCGGCGACTAACGCGTGTGCGCGCACACCGCATGCTCATCTGCAACCGGCGTAAATGTGGGGGCCTAAGGCACAAACTACGCGGGCCGTGCACGCATGCCTAAGACTCGAAACGGTGTCACCGAACACGATGAGTGCGAGGCCCTCGGCACTCATCTGCGCGGCTGTACCACCGACTGGCTAAGAACCGCCAAGGCGTTTGCACCATTGGCGTGGTTCCGCTCTAGCAGCTACAAACTAGGCTTATGCCGATGTGGTAGCTAAATCCACATCGGCTGCCGGGGGGAAGCAATGTACGTTATGCTTCGCTCTACACCCGACCGGTGGGGACAAAGTACGTTATGTCCGCTCTCAACCTCTGGATGATGACAAACTCTACTATACTAGCTAGAAGTACAAAATAACTTATTCCTGGCTAGACATACATATCATCATCATTCACACATAACCTAGCATGATACTACGAACTTAAAGCAGGAATCTCAAGCATGCTGGAAGAACAATCCTAGCATGGCACTAACATGTACAAACAGGCAAACATGCTAGCAAGAGTGCAATCACAAGCTGTCCTATCCACTAATCATGTAAATACAAGTAAACATGCATATAAGGCACAATCAAGAAAGCATCGCAGGGTCCACACAACCACGGTAAGGAATCCTTACCTGGAAACGAGCAGAAATAACTTTCACAATCAAATAATGACCCTCGAGCTTTAAAGCTAAAACCGAGCAACCTAAGCATTTTAGTAAAAACAACCTAATTAAATAAACAAGAAGACAACACCTAGTGCCCAAAAGAGATAAGGCTCGTGGAATTACCGGCCGAGAGAAGACACAATGTCACACCCCAACTCGCACGGCAGGCAGGCGCCGCTGTCTGTCAGCGACAAGCGGTGGCGCGCGCGCTAGCGCTGGGCGCTGCACTGGCACCGGCGCTTAGCGCTAGCGAGCGAGGGACGTGGCAGACGCGGGCCGCCGGAGGCGCAGCAAACACGCTGGGTCGTGCGCGGGCGAGACGTCGGTCCGCGAGGACACAATGGGGCGGCAGCGCTGCAGGCGGCGGCGGCAGCGGAGCGGCGCGCGCGCGCGTCTGGGCGACTGGTGTGCGGAAGCGCGCGCGTGTAACGCCCCGCTTTTCTATTTCGGTTTCCCGAGTTTTCGGGACATTATGCGATGTTCGGATGGGCCGTTAGAGCTTTTTAACCTTTAAGGGTATTTTGGTATTTTGCTCCCTGGCCGAGGTTGAGGATTTTCGTGGCTTCGTGGTCATTTCGGCCTTCGTTGAGACTTGATTAATGTTGGTTGCAAGACCCAAGGAGTTTGGGTTAGTTGATTAGAAGTTCGGAGACATTCCGGTTGATAGCAAAATTAATTGGAATATAATTGGTCCCATTGAGATTTGAACCCTTGCCCTAATGGTGAAATTGGAGTTTTTAGAAAAGAAGATTTAGTTAAAAAGAAAAGAATTTCTTTAGCCGGGACCCGTAAGAGAAAGCCTTGGGAAGGGATTTTAGACCCATTTAAATTAGGAAAAGGAAAAGAAATCCTATTCCCCTTGTTTTGGAAAATCTCTCCCTCTCTCTCTCTCTCTCTCTCTCTCTCTCTCCTTGCCGAGCCCTCACCAAGAAACCAAACCCTAGCCGCTCAGGCCATCCCCACACCAGATCGGGCGGCCACCGCCCACCCACGCCGCCCAGATCGCACCACCCCACCCACGCCGCCGCACTGAGACCGCAACACGGCCCATGCCCAGCGCGCCACCAGACGCCTCGATCGCCCATGCCGCGCGCCCGATCGCCTTGCCTCGCCCAGCCCAGGCCAGACGCGTGTGCGGTTGCACCGCACCCGAGCGCCCAGACGCGCGCCCGCTGCTTGCTTTGCGCGCCGCCCGACGCGCCAGGCCGCTTCAGCTGCCGCCCGAACCGTCGCCGCCTTTGCCGTCATTGCCTTCGCCCGACCCGACGTCCCGCTTTGCTTGCGCGCCCGACCGCGCCCACGCCCACCCACACAAGCGCCCAGCGCTTGCGCCCTGCGCAACGCCTAGCGCTTAGCAACATCCGGCCTTGCTGCTTGCTTTGCGAGACGTGTGCCTTCTCGGTTGGTAAATTCCCAAGCCTCCACCCTTTGGACTTCCCGATTTTAGATGCCATTATTAATTAGGATATTTTATTACTTGCTTAGGTTGCTCGGGTTCGCTTAAAAGCTCGAGGGTCGTTATTTGATTCGGGATAGTTAACCTCCACTTATTTCCGTAAGGATTCTTACCCGGGTTGTGTGGACCTGCGAATAGTTTATAGCACGCTGATTCTCAGAATTATATGAGTTTCTAGTGATAGGTTTCATGTTTTCTTTTGATTCATGTTCGTGACATGTTTACATCCCGTTAGTTCCATGTTAGGCTTTCCTATCTTGATAGAACCATGCCGCCATTTGTATGTTTGCTAGATCCAGAGTTACTTGTTAGATGTGTGATGTATAGTATAGAGGACCGTAGAGGCAACTAGTTTGGGGTCCCGCTCGGGCAAGACCCGATGGACATCTGGAGGTGTAAGGCCCACTGGGCATCACTGATTCTGGAGGTGTAAGGCCCTATGGGCATCCTAGGTGTGTAAGGCCCACTGGGCATCACTGATTCAGGAGGTGTAAGGCCCTATGGGCATCCTAAGTGTGTAAGGCCCCACTGGGCATCACTGTATCCTAAGTGTGTAAGGCCCCACTAGGCATCACTATATCCTAAGTGTGTAAGGCCCCACTGGGCATCACTGTGTCCTAGGTTGTGTAAGGCCCGAAGGGCATCCAAATGTAGGACCTAGGAGAGGCTATAGACGGAAGCCCTTGAGTAGGCTCGCCTTTGAAGTAGCTCATAGCCTACACCAACCGTGCCCGCTCTAAGTCATTTTATGGTTGCATGTCCGTGTGCTAAATGAGATGTTTTCGTATTGTACCCCGGTTGGGGATTCTTACTGAGTATGTTTATACTCACCCTTATTTTCTGTGGTTTTCCACTGTAACTTAGGGGCGGAGGTGGATGTCTAGGAGGAGGCTGTTGGATGATCATGGATAGCTGACTCTCAGTTGCACGTTCTTTCATTGTGTTTATGATTTAGCATGTAGTGGGACTTGAGTCCCTAGGAAAAATACTCAAAAACTATTTGATGATTCTCATACCGTTTCCCTTGATTTGTTTTAAGAAAGTCTTGATCGATCGTTTACTTGTTTTTATTTAATTGGAATAATGGATTTGTTTTAAATATGTCTATCTGCAAAGTTTTAAATTTCAAGCTCAAATGACGTTTTACATTCTTAATCATGCATGCTTAGTAAGGACCTTAGGTTAGAGACCGCTTTCTTGGCCTGGGTCCTTACAGCTTGGTATCGAGAGCTCGTGAGTTATAGGTTCCTGTAGACCGACTCGCACTTGTAGGTTGTTTTCCATGATCATCGGCGCTCACAAACCATCGGTATGTCCATAAGTTTAAGGTTAATGGTTAAGAATTACAATATTGCATCTAGTATACATGTGTTACCCTTGTTGGGCGTTGAGAGCCCCAGCAATGGGCTAGTTTTTATGCCTTGTGTAGACCGCCGCTTGTTGATTACACATTGAGGAGCACGGACGTTTGGTATGTCCAATCGAGGAGTTGGACCGATCGTGTTGTTGTTGAGACCACGCCCGAGGTTGTCTAGACCCGTAGGCGCTTTGGCCCCGCAATTGAGCACCCGAGAGGAGGGGGTAGAGGCTAGTCTACCTCGAGCGAGACTCCTTGAGCAAAGTGTGCTCCCGCCATGAGAGAGTTGATGGCGTGTCTTTTAGCTATCGAGGGGCGGAGACCCAGCGCAGATTGTAGCGCGTAGTGAGTGAGGAGTCCAGTGCGAGATAGCCTAGTTGATGAGTTTATTTAGGAGACACCCCTAGTAGCTCCAAAGTAACCCCTGAGGTTTCCTGGAAGGGCTTAACCAAAGCAGTTCATGCCGATGAGTTAGTTGGAATTATTCGAGCCGCCGAGTTTGGCAAGCGTAGGCGAGGTGGTTGGCCAGATGGAGTTTATCATCCGAGTGTTGGGATGACTTGATGTTCAAAGGCCAAGGCGTGTTGTTGCGTGTGCCGTTGATACAAAGAGCTTGGTGGTGGAAGTTCCTTGAGAGAGGTGGACCAGCAGAGTCTCCACCACGCGCCTTGCCGGTCTATTGGCAAGTTGCCGTGTTAGTAGCTTTTGAGAAGGATGTAGAGACATCCTGTCCCTTGCAAGCTCGCCCGTCGCTTTCTGACCCGGCTCTTTTAGTTCCCTCGTAGCTGTGGTGTAGTGTGGAGTTTGCTTGTCGTGGCTTAATCCGTTTGTGGATTTCAATGGGCTAGTAGAGTGGAGCACTCTTTTGTTTGGATGTTCCAATTGTGGAATGTTGTTGCCACCCGAGGAGTTGGCCTGAGCTTTTGTTGAGCATCGAGTGGGATGCAGAAGTTGGCCTGAGCTATTATTGAGCATCGAGTGGGATGCAGGAGTAGGCCGTGGCATGTCCGTTAGGCGAGATGCCAGAGATTAGACTGCTCGAGTATTTGGACTCTTGTGCTGAGTGCCATTGCCCCGTCAATTGGAGTGTGACCTTCCTTTTCCTCAAAGGGGTATAAAGCTCGTTTAGGGCTGATTCGTGTTGTAAAGGATGTAGTGCCTGTTGGCACCAAGCTTTGAGAGGAGGCCTAGATTCAGGCCAGTTGGCACTTTTGTGCAGGAGGTTCAATGGTCGCCGAGAGTATAGCATCCCCGCTAGTCTTGTACCCATTTCCTGAGGTTGCACCTGTTTGGGTTGCATAAGAGATCTAGCTAGGTGGTAGTCAGAGGACTACAAGTATGAGGTTTTCGAGGGAAAATAGGAGCATTTCAGAGTCACCGAGAGTTGGGTACCAAAGGATCTCAGAGGGTCAGCAAGAGCTAGCGCGTTCGAGTTCTCGCGCTGCTTGTGAGCTTGTGAGCCGCTTTGTTGGTAGCATGATTCGGCTACCCTTTGAGTTACCCTAGTATGGGTAGTGTTGGCATCAAGGATGCGTGATTAATCCAAAGTTAGAGCCATGAGTTGGATGGCTGATCAAGCACGCTTAGTGGGCACATTGGCTTGAGATATGTTAGCTTGGTATGGATGTGCTCTTGTAAGAGTGAGTTGGCCAATGTGGCTTTTCGTGGTGAGTTGGCCCGAGAGGGTTTGAACTCTTGTTGCTCCCCGGTTAGTAGTGGCTCATTGGAGGCAAAAGTTGCCTGTGTGAAAATCCTTGTTGGCTTTGGATCTTAAGGAATCAGTTGGAGCCGTACACGCTGCGGTGTACTTTTGTGTAACTCGTTAAAGTGGTTTATGTTTGTGAAACCACGAGAGGTTCGTGTTGAGGAACCAGTGGCTCGTGCTTTGAGGTGTCAAGACTTTAGTTCTTGGCAAGTGCCCTAGCTTTGGTTGTAAGGATGTCGTGCTCGTAGTCGGGTTGTTGTTTAAGCAAGTTTTGCTAGTTGGACCTTAGCTCGTTAGAGTTCGATTGGAACCGAACAAGAGCGGTGGTAGCAAAGCCGCGTAGTTTCCGATCGTCATGGCTAAGAGAGTTGTTCGGATCCTTACCTTGGGCGTAAGGTTTGTTGTGGCTAATGTTTGAGTAGGAGGATGGCGCGATTCTGTAGCGCTTCCGGTCCTTTTGGTTTTCAAGCGCTTGGAGTTGGCCAAACAGTAGTTGAGATGCTTTGGAGAGGGTTGCGCCGTGCAGCCGGTTGTCTGTTAGATCGTTTGACGACAGTGTGTGTCGGAGGATGATCGGAGGATCGCTAGGTTGTGGAGAGCCTCTCCAGAGCTCAGTCACCCAAGCAGTGTTCCTCGGGTGAGTTGCTTGCAGATTTGGTAGACTAGCAAGCTAGTGTTTGTTTGGAGTAGAGTTCGGATTGGTTCCGGTGAGGTGGCTAGTTGGTGTTTGGTGTTGACCAAGTTTTGGTTCTCTTGTTGTTTCAAGAGCTAGCTCGGTTCGAGCAAGAGGGCGTTGCCCTGAGGACCTATTCCTAGTCAGGAAGTTTTGGGAGTTGACCCCTCCCTCGGTGGTTGAGTAAGTTCTGCTAGTTCTGGATTGGTGGCCCAATCGGGTGAGGTTTCCCCTTGGGTGTTGCTTCCAAGAGAGTTGGTTGTTGTTGCCCTTGGGTTTGAGCTAGTCAGCGAGCATGTATGATGTTCGCTGCCCTTCAGAGGTTCGCTTGCGGGAAATCGTTTCCCCGTTGAGGAGTAGCCGGTGTAGCTCTTGAGTTGTGTAGTTGATTAGAGTAGTGCAGTTGGTTAGCCCAAATGAGAGGGTCCCTGCCTTGTGTTGTTAGCAAGCTAAAAGTTGTTTGTCCCCGCAAGGGCGGAGGCCAGCCAGTTTAAGAGTTGATTTTTTTTGCTGGAAAGTTGTTGGTTCTTTGGGGTTTGAAGAAAACCCTAGTTTCTTTGGTGGTTGAGTTGCACCATGGATGCCAGCCTCGAGTATTATCTTTGGAGATAGCCTCGTCGGTCCGTTTTCCTTGCGATGTTCCGAGTGTGGAGTTTCTAGTCGCAAGATGAGTTAGGCCTAGGCTAAAAGGAGAAAGTCCTTTGAGTAGCCAGTTGGACTTAAGAGTTGAGTGGCAGCTTGGAGGCGAGCCTTCCTCGTTATAAGCTTGGGTTGAGTTTCTGCAGAGCAAGCCCTTCTTGGGCTTTGTTCCTAGTTGTTGTGCGTTCGCGATCAGGCGTTATAGCCGAGCCACGATCCGAGTGGGTTGGCACCGAGGTGCCCTGGCATTGGTTGGGAAAACCTTTGAGTTGTTATCCTCGGGTGTTGTGTTGCTAGTAGTCGCGCGATGTTTTATTCCTTGCCGCTCGAGATTCCTGAGAGAGGTATGTTGTTTGTTTTCCTGTCTGGCGATATTCTCTTAGGCCAGTGGCTGATCGGATAGCATTGGGAAGTTGTTGTCGGCCGATGAGGGGCTTCAGTTTATTAGTTTGGCTGAGTGGAGCCTTTTCCTAGACCTTGTCGTTCAAGGGTGGCCGTAGCTGAAGATTCAGCTAGTGTGAGTGGTGTTAGCCGTTTGGTGAACCAGGAAAGTGCCCCTTGGCTTTGGTGTTTCGATTCCTCTTAAGATGATTGCTTAAGTGTCGTGGACGCGTGTTAGTTGGAGACGTTTGCCTATAAGATCAGTCACCAGTTGGTGGTTCGAATTGGATTTCGTTAAGGATTGTAGGCAACCAGTGGGGTTCGCAGGTCTCTTGCGAAGTAAGAGTAGACCGTTTTGTTTCTGAAACCTGGGAGGTTCAGTTGTTTGGTCAGCATGGTGAAGGGTCGAGGCTGTTTGATAGCAGCTATGAGCATTCAGAGAAGTTACGCCGGAGCGTGGCGTTGAGTTTTAGAGCTTGTGACCCGTCCACGAGTTTGCTGAGAGTAGCACCGTAGAGAGGCGTTCCGAGTTGGGTTAGGAGGGATAAGTGAGCCCTAGAGTCGTAAGACCGTTTGAGAATTGGTTCGAATCAGAGGATGTGGCTCACCGACTAGTTATCGCATGTTTTCTTCGAAGCTCAGTGGTAGTTCAGTTTAGGTTGATATAGTTCGTGGCAGACTCTGTGTCTGTTGGGCTTGGAGCCTTTGGGAACCCAAAAGGGTTCGGTTTCAAAGAAAGATTTGTGTTATCTTAATCAGGAGCTTGGTTGGTTAAGAATCAGTGGAGTTTCATAGAGTTGTTTTCGTCTTAGGACTTTCGAGGACGAAAGTCTTAAAAGGAGGGAGTATTGTAACGGCCCAGTTTTCTATTTCGGTTTCCCAGGAGTTTTCGGGACATTATGCGGATGTTCGGATGGGCCGTTAGAGCTTTTTAACCTTTAAGGGTATTTTGGTATTTTGCTCCCCGGTCAGAGGTTGAGGATTTTCAGGGCTTCAGGGTCATTTCGGCCTTCGTTGAGACTTGATTAATGTTGGTTGCAAGAACCAAGGAGTTTGGGTTAGTTGATTAGAAGTTCGGAGACATTCCGGTTGATAGCAAAATTAATTGGAATATAATTGGTCCCATTGAGATTTGAACCCTTGCCCTAATGGTGAAATTGGAGTTTTTAGAAAAGAAGATTTAGTTAAAAAGAAAAGAATTTCTTTAGCCGGACCCGCAAGAGAAAGCCTTGGGAAGGGATTTTAGACCCATTTAAATTAGGAAAAGGAAAAGAAATCCTATTCCCCTTGTTTTGGAAAATCTCTCTCTCTCTCTCTCTCTCTCTCTCTCTCTCTCTCTCCTTGCCGAGCCCCTCACCAAGAAACCAAACCCTAGCCGCTCAGGCCATCCCCACACCAGATCGCTCCACCCGCCACCACCCACCACGCCCCAGATCGCACCAGCCACTGCTCCACCCACGCCGCACTGAGATCAAGCAGCCACAGCCCATGCCCAGCGCGCCCAGACGCCTGCAGATCGCCCATGCCAGCGCGCGCCCGATCGCCTTTCGCCTCGCCCGCCCAGACGCGTCGCGCCGCTCCGCACCAGCCCTCCCGAGACGCGCGCGCCACTCCGCTTCTTGCTGCCCCGACGCGTCGCCGCGCCGCACGCTGCAGCCCGCACTCGCCGCCCGCGCTGCCCCGCAGAACCCGACGTCCCGCTTGCCACGCGCCACGACGCAGCGCCAGCGCCAGCGCCAGCGCCCAGCGCCCCTCGCCGCTGGCGCGTCCCTGGCCCCTGCGCTTCTGCGCGAGACGTGTGCCTTCTCGGTTAGTAAATTCCCGAGCCTCCACCCTTTGGACTTCTTGATTTTAGATGCTTTTTTATTAATTAGGATATTTTATTACTTGCTTAGGTTGCTCGGGTTCGCTTAAAAGCTCGAGGGTCGTTATTTGATTTGGGATAGTTAACCTCCACTTATTTCCAGGTAAGGATTCTTACCCGGGGTTGTGTGGACCCTGCGAATAGTTGATAGCACGCTGATTACTGTAATTATATGAGTTTCTAGTGATAGGTTTCATGTTTTCTTTTGATTCATGTTCGTGACATGTTTACATCCCGTTAGTTCCATGTTAGGCTTTCCTATCTTGATAGAACCATGCTTGCCATTTGTATGTTTGCTAGATCCAAGTTACGGTTAGATGTGTGATGTATAGTATAGAGGACCGTAGAGGCAACTAGTTTGGGGTCCCGCTCGGGCAAGACCCGATGGACATCTGGAGGTGTAAGGCCCTATGGGCGATGTATAGTATAGAGGACCGTAGAGGCAACTAGTTTGGGGTCCCGCTCGGGCAAGACCCGATGGACATCTGGAGGTGTAAGGCCCTATGGGCATCCTAGGTGTGTAAGGCCCACTGGGCATCACTGATTCTGGAGGTGTAAGGCCCTATGGGCATCCTAGGTGTGTAAGGCCCACTGGGCATCACTGATTCTGGAGGTGTAAGGCCCTATGGGCATCCTAAGTGTGTAAGGCCCCACTGGGCATCACTGTATCCTAAGTGTGTAAGGCCCCACTGGGCATCACTATATCCTAAGTGTGTAAGGCCCCACTGGGCATCACTGTGTCCTAGGTTGTGTAAGGCCCGAAGGGCATTAAAATGTAGGACCTAAGAGAGGCTATAGACGGAAGCCCTTGAGTAGGCTCGCCTTTGAAGTAGCTCATAGCCTACACCAACCGTGCTCGCTCTAAGTCATTGTTTGGTTGCATGTCCGTGTGCTAAATGAGATGTTTTCGTATTGTACCCCGGTTGGGGATTCTTACTGAGTATGTTTATACTCACCCTTATTTTCTGTGGTTTTCCACCAGGTAACTTGGGACAGAGGCTGGATGGCTAGGAGGAGGTCACTTTGGATGATCATGGATAGTCGACTCTGAGTTGCACGTTCTTTCTTTCATTGTGTTTATGATTTAGCATGTAGTGGGACTTGAGTCCCTAGGAAAAATACTCAAAAACTATTTGATGATTCTCATACCGTTTCCCTTGATTTGTTTTAAGAAAGTACTGATCAGTCGTTTACTTGTTTTTATTTAATTGGAATAATGGATTTGTTTTAAATATGTCTACTGCAAAGTTTTAAATTTCAAGCTCTTAATGACGTTTTACATTCTTAATCATGCATGCTTAGTAAGGACCTTAGGTTAGAGACCGTTTCTTGGGTCGGGTCCTTACAGCGCTTCTGGGCGCACCTGGGCTGAGCGGCACGGGGCGGCGCTGGGCGACGCGTGCGGACGGCAACGAGCGGCGCGGTGCAGGGCGGCCTGGTGGGGTGTCTGGACTGCAGACGATCGGCGGCTGGGAGAGGCAAGGGGCTGAGCGACCTGGTGCGGTCTGGTGCAGCGCAGTGGCTGGCTGAGCGGGCAGGAGTGGTGCGGTGTGGCTGTGGTGGCTTGGCTGAGTGGTGCGGCTGGGTTAGGGTGGCTCGGTTTTAGGAGAGAGAGAGAGAGAGAGAAAGAGAGAGAGAGAGAAACTACCAAGGGAACAAAGAGGGTTTGTAAAGACCCGACCCAAAAGGGGCTCTAAATGGGCCTTTACCCCAATGCATGTAGTGAAAATAAAAGACATTATGAAAAATACATTTCGGATTCCAAGTAAAAACAGAAACATTCAACAACCAAAACATACATTTCTAAAAGCACACTCGATCGTAGATTTATTTAAACCATTAAAACAATCCACAAGTACCAATATGTCGGAATCCATAAAACGTAAGAAAAACATCCCGGGCTCTGTGCCTGCCTACATGCATTCGGGAAATAATAAAAAGTGAAGAGTCATAATAATTAAAATTAAAATAAAACAATCGTGAGAAGAAGACAGAGGTTCCATGATCATAGCTCCTCCTTCACCATCCTGTCTCCCGCTTTGATTACCTCGTGGAAAACCACGAATAAGGGTGAGTAACGAATTACCCAGAAGAATCCCCAACCGGTACACAATACGATATACATGATCATCTAGAAGAATGTATGCAAGCTATGAGTACAAACACAGAGCGGAGCACATAGCTAAGTCCACACTTGGACCTCGGATGCCATCTCGTGGTCTTAGTCCGGAAATATCACAACACACTAAACGCACTATACGGGAACAAGTCCCGGCCTCACCGCCTCACTCGTCGACACGAAAGGTGCACCGCTCAAGATCCCGAGGAGCTCTCCACGGCGCGCCAGAGAGCGTAAGGATGCACCGCGTGCTTCTACAGACTATGGGGTGCCGGTCTAGTGGCAAGCCGCCCATATCCGGATACCACGCCTAACTAAATCTCCGGATCGGTGTCACCGACATAGGGGTGTGAGACTCGACACGTGAACTATGTCACCTGTACCACCGCACCGAGGCTAAGGAACGGGTCATGGTAGGCTTACACCGTGAAGCCGCCCTTACCTTATCGTGTGGCAATCAAGGGCTACCGCCGACACGCCGAGGACGCGTCGCCGCCGGACTAGGCATTGCCAAGTCATCATCCCGACCATTGGGGCATCGCTTAGACTACCACCCTCACCCAAGATTGCGGGGCCTCTACGGTTGGGATAGCTAATCCTCACGGGGTCCAAGGACGGAGAACTATCTCAATCGCCCTTGCCATAGATGCAAGATACTTTATGCATCGGGCCCGGAGGATGCTATCTACCCGAATTCTAAACCTTAACAATAATAACGATTCAATCAATGCACCCAATACGTGCTCATCGATACAAAGAACCTAGCATGATACTACGAAGCAAGAACAGATATCGAACATGCTAGAACAGAACAACCTAGCATGGGCTAACATGAGAAACAATACAAGAGATCATGCCACCAGAATTGAAACAGAGCACCTAGAGATAAACATGCTAGTAATCATACACAGCATACAAAACAACAATCACAAATATACCGCAGTGGTCCACACAACCCCTGGTAAGAAATCCTTACCTTGGTCGGAAGACTTTTACACACAAATCCTAAGTCATGAACAATCCCGAGCTAGCGAGCGGAACCTAGCAAACCAACAATAATCGCGATCTAAAATATCTAAACAACAATAGAACAGCAAGCTCGGCTCGGGAACTCTCACGCGCGCGACGACACGAGCTTGGGGCCGCCGCAAGCCGGCTCGGCAAAGGCTGGGCGCTGGCCGCTACATGGCACGGCGAGGGGACACGCTACCGCGCTGCACACGGCAGGCAGCAGTGACACGAGCGCTGGCGCAGCGCGCTCGACGGCGGCGCGCGGCGCGTGGCGTTCGGGCGCGGCGCGCGGCGCCGGCGTTCGGGCGGCGGCGCGCGGCGAACGCTCGAGCGGCGCGCGCGGGCGAACGCCTCGGCAAGCGGACACGGCGAGGGTGTGCGAGCGATCGGCCGGACGTCTTTGGCGCTGGCGAGGACCTCTGGCGTCGCGGCGACGGGGCGATCTTCCGCTGGCGAACGGCGAGGCCGCCGCGAACAGTGTCCGGGCGTGCGGCAGGGCTGCTCGACCGATCTGGGCGTCGCGACAGGGCTGCTCGACCGACTGGCGTCGGCGGCGGTGGCTCGCTCGACCGATCCGGGCGTCTGGTGCCGGGCCGAGGATGATGGTCGCTTCCTCTCTCCGGGCCGCACAACACACACACACACACAACCCCTTTTTCTTACATTCGGCCAACAAACACCCAAATGAGAAGATGAAGAAGACGAAGACTTACCCTAATGATGATGATCGAACCCAAGGAGATGCAAGGATGAAGAACTCCGGCAAGGCTATGGAGATGGAGAGCTTGGGCGGCCAAGAGATGTTTTGGAGAAGGAGATGAAATAACCTATTTCTATTTCATTTAACCAAATGCACCAAAACTCCAAAAATCCAAGGTTAACTAAGATGTGATGCGTAAAGAGTAACAAGAGCACCTAATGGCTCAAATGGCACTCCTCTCTACAAGCTTCCCGGAGACCCCGGTTCAAACCCAGGCTGCAAAGACAAAATCCTTTATTTTTACTTTTGCAACAAACCTTGCTCAAACCAAACCACAAACTCCTCCAAAACCTACATAAAACCATCCAATAATTTTAGTAGCCGGAAAGACACAAACGACTCGACGACGGCCCGACCAAATTACCAAATTACCCCTAGGGCATACCGGAAGACCGGAAGAAAACTCTGGTCGTTACAATATTCCTCTCTTTTTATGACTTTCGTCCTCGAAAGTCCTTAAGACAGAAACAACTCAGGGTAATGCAACCTCATCTCGCCTTCCCGCTCCCAAGTGGCTTCCTCGTAACCCCGATTCTTCCATCGAACCTTTACCAAACGAATCTCGCGATTACGCAACGTCTTGGTCTCAAGGGCGAGGATCCTCACCGCTTCTCCTCAAAGTTCAAATCCTCATTCACCGCAAAGGCTCAAAGTCCACAATGTGCGACGGTCCGGCACATACCGCCTCAACATCGATACATGAAAAACACTATGCACCGCGATAGTGACGGAGGTAGGGCTAACCGGTAAAGCAACTCGCCAATCCTCTCTAGGATCTCAAATGGACCAACAAAACGGGACTCAACTTCCCACGCTTACAAACCTCGAACACCTCGCGACGGAGCAACCTTAAGGAACACGTCTTTGACCAACCTCAAACTCCAAATCTCGACGCCGAACATCGGCGTAACTCTTCTCTGCTCGCTCGAGCCGTCAACATACGAGCTCTAATCTTCTCGCTGATCGCACCATTGGTCAACTGCAGAACTCGGGACCCAAAACTCGCTTATCACCGACCTCTTCCCGAAACACGGGGGACCGATAACGCTTACCATACAATGCCTCGAATGGAGCCATCTCGACCGCCGATCGTAATCGCGTTGTTATAGGCAAACTCCATCAAGTACAGATATCGGTCCCAATCGCTCGGGAAATCCAACACACAAGCCCTCAACATATCCTCGAGAATCGATTCACTCTCTCGGTCACCATCCGTCTCGAGGGTGAAAAGTCAGGTGCTGAAATCGCACTCTGTGCTCAAACCCTTCTGGAGCGCTCTCCGTAACGAAGAAGTGAACCATGAGTCACGATCGGACACAATCCTCACCGGTACACCATGATAACGGATGATCTCGCTCCAAAAAAATGCCATACCTTTGCTCCACGGTATAAGTGTCTCTACCGGAATGAAGTGTGCGCTCTTGGTCAAACGGTCGACAATCACCCAAATCGAGAGAACTTCCTGAGTCCTTGGCAAACCAGATATAAAGTCCATAGAGATCTCTTCCCATTTCCACTTTGGGTACACTCGATGGGTCGCAACAAACTCTCTGCCTGCTCTGCTGGTGCCTTCACTTGCCGACAAGTGAGACACCTACCGACAAACTCGCCACATCTCTCTTCATCCCCATCCACCGTAAAGTCCGCTTAAGGTCTCGATACATCTTGGTACCCCGGGGTGCCAAGCAAAAGGGGAATAGTGGGCCTCCGAGAGCAACTCGGCTCGCAAACTCCGCAATGTCCGGAACACACAACCGCCTCTATAAGTCAACCCACCGTGCGGGAAATACACAAAGTCAAAGTCACCGCAAGACTAACTCGCTAACCAATCTCTTAAGTGCGGGGTCACCTAACCGGCTGTCTATAATCCATTGCCGAATCGACGGTGAATAGTCAATCGAGCTACCACGGCGGTAACCTCTCCCAACAACATCGCAACCTCGGCCGCTCGAACTCTCTCTCGCAAACTGGCTGGGAACTCAACAACGCCGCAGAGTGCGACGTCTTTCTCGCTCAAAGCATCGGCCACTACATTGGCTTTACCCGATGGTACAAAATCTCGCAGCCATAATCCTTTACCAACTCTAACCATCTCCTCTCGCTCATATTCAACTCCTTCGAGTAAACAGATACTTGAGGCTCGTGATCGGTAAACATCCAATCCGCTCACCATACAGGTAATGCCTCCAAATCTTCATTACAAACACCATCACGCCAACTCCATATCATGAGTCGGGTAGTTCTGCTCATACGGCTTCACCGACGGAAGCATAGGCAATGACCTTCCCGTGGCCGCATCAACACACAACCTAATCCAAACTTGGAAGCATCATCAGACCACGAAACCACTGTCCCCTCCGGGATCGCCAACACCGTGCCGGAAGTCAAACTACGCTTGAGCCCGCAAAAGCTCTCATCACACCTGCTTTGTCCCAAACAAACTCGACACCCTTCCTCGCCGACGAGTGAGGGGCGAGGCTAAAGCGAAAAAAGTCCTTGACGAACCGACGGTAGTAACTCGCCAAACCTGTAAAGTCGCGAATCTCGGCAATGAAGTCGGCTTGGCCCATGAACTCACGGCCTCAATCTTCGCGGGGTCCACGGCTATACCATCTCTCGAAACCACGTGGCCTAGGAAGGCCACCGCTCCATCCAGAAATCACATTTGGAAAACTTCGCATAAAGCCGGGTTTCCCTCAAAGCCGCCAATACTCGTCTCAAATGCTCGCATGGTCTTCTTTAGACCTCGAATAAATCGAATATCGCCAATGAACACGATGACGGCCGTCCAAAAATGATTTGAACACCCTATCCATCATGTCCATGAACGCGGGCCGGGGCATTGGTCAATCCAAACGACATAACCACAAACTCATAGTGACCATATCCGACTCGAAAGTCGCCTTAGGAATGTCGGCATCCCGATCCGCAAATCGATGGTAACCGGATCTCGATCTATCTTGAGAACACCAAGCTCCTCAAGCCGATCGAACAAATCATCGATACGGGGCAACGGATACTTATTCTTCATCATCACCTTATTAAGCTCGCGTAATCAATACATAAGCGCATAGAACCATCCTTCTTTTTCACAAATGAATCGTGCTCCCCACGGGGACACACTTGGACGGATGAACCCTCGGTCTAACATCTCCTCGCAAATCGAATCTTCGATTCCTTTAACTCACTGGCGCCATGCGATACGGAGCCTTCGAGATAGGGAGGGTCCTGCTCGAGCTCAATATTGAAGTCAACCTCTCTTTGGGGGGCAACCCCGGTAACTCCTCAGAAACACATCCGCGAACTCTTGCACGACCGGCACTGATCGATGCAGACAACGAGGCGCTCTCTTCCTGCATAACTTGGCTAGATAGCCCCAAGCTCCATGAGCTAGCAAACGACTTTCCACAATGACACCATCGGCGGGCAAACTCCACCTGGACTCCACGAAACTTAAAGTCAGGCCGACTGGCGGCCTGAACACTACTTCTTTCCGGTGGCGATCAATCAACGCGTGGTTAGCACTAACCACTCCATACCAAGAATCACATCAAAACCACTCATAGGCGTAACTATGAGTGTGGCTACAAGCAACTCTCCTGATATCTCGATCCGGCCATCCTTAATCTTATCTCTAGCCAACATACTAACTCCCGAAGGAGTTGCAACAGATAACTCAAAACCTAGAGGTTCTAGTCTTAACTTAGCATGCTCAAGAAACAACACGGATACAAATGAATGCGTAGAACCGTAATCAAACAAGACAAATGCGCAGTGATCTAAAACAAGAAGCGTACTCGCCACAAATGCATCCGTGACGCTCGGCCTCGACGGGTCGTAGCAAACACTCGACCGCCGCTGCCATTACTGGCCGAGCCGCCATAGCCGGGCCGAGGACGTAAACGGATCATATGTCCTCTTTACCACAACGAAAACACACTCGGCCCCGCCTCGCAAGCTCCAGCAGGGTCCTCCCGCAAGAAGCACAAGCGTGAACTCGCTCGACCGCCTCGCCGGCGAGGCCGAAACGGATCGGGGCCCTATCGCCGATCCCGGCTTTGGAATCGCCTTGGCGACGACGCCGCCGCCACCCGAAAAGTCAAACTTTCTCTTCGCCCCACACCGCTGGGACAGACGACCGAACAGAGCGGCAACAACCCGCCAAAGCAGGATACTTCCCATTATAGATCGTGGCCAAATCGACAGCCCTAGCATAAGTGTCGGGGCCCGAGCCCCGACATCCTGGGAAACACCCCCTCCAATCCAGATATGAACTTCCGAATCTTCACTCCGGTGGCAATCAACCGAGGAGCAAAATATCCATACTCCGAGAACTTGCGCTCATATTCCTCGATGGAATCGTAACCTCGCTTCGTGTTCGGAAGAGCTCCACCATCTTCTCCCCGAGCCTCATCACCGATGAACTTTACCTTGAACTCACCTTGAAGAACTCCCAAGTAGCGGGTGGAGACCCACCGGGTCTCTCGCTCAAGGTGGACTCCCACCATCATCTCGCTGTGCCTCCTAGCACATGAGCCGCACATCTCGGCCTCTGATATCGGGGCACACCATGATCGTGAAGGTGTACTCCAAATGGGCAATCCACCGGCCGCCGATAACGCATCACCGGTGGCATCAAACTTCTCGGGCTTCCACTTCACAAAATCCTTCACCACCTACCCAATTCCTCGGCACCTCTCCATATCCGCCTCTGGGGCTACTTGCTCCTGTGGAGCCGGAGGTGCTACTGAGCTCACTTTGAACCAATCGAGTCACCGCTCGATCCGGGCTCGGGACTCTTCCCGCCGCGCGCTAACAAGGCTCGGTCTCTCGCCTCTGGTCACTCAACATGCTGACCATAAAAGCCCTCATAGACTCGGCAAACTCTGCTCCAGAGAGCCTCACGGCGCAGCGATCGCCTCAACGCCCGCTCTAGGCGTAACGAGAGGAGCCTGCTGGTGGAATGCCATCGAGTGTCGCTTTGGGACGATGTCCTGCAGATGACGATCCGATCCTCGATACCTCGACCGCTCTCGAACCTCCTCTCCTGATGCAGGGTGGATCGCATGTCAAGATCTACATCCAAACCAACAACGAATCAAAACTCGCCTGTCACCATTCCACAACACTAAACAAGGCATACACTAGATGATAGGTATTGTAAATTCTTAACCCTTTTTCTTTCTAAAACAATAAATCTAGGCGCACTGATGACCGTCAGAGTCTCGATGATCATGGAAAACGACCTACAACAAAGGTCGATCTACAGAGATCTATGACTCGAGCTCGATACCAATCAGAAAGACCCGACCCAAAAGGGGGCTCTAAATGGGCCTTTACCCCAATGCATGTAGTGAAAATAAAAGACATTATGAAAAATACATTTCGATTCCAAGTAAAAACAGAAACATTCAACAACCAAAACATACATTTCTAAAAGCACACTCATCGATCGAGATTTATTTAAACCATTAAAACAATCCACAAGTACCAATATGCCGGAATCCATAAAACGTAAGAAAAACATCCCGCTCTGTGCCCGCCTACATGCATTCAGGGGAAATAATAAAAAGTGAAGAGTCATAATAATTAAAATTAAAATAAAACAATCGTGAGAAGACAAAGAGGTTCCATGATCATAGCTCCTCCTTCACCATCCTGCCTCCCGCCTTGATTACCCGTGGAAAACCACGTAATAAGGGTGAGTAACGAATTACCCAAAGTAAGAATCCCCAACCGGGGTACAATACGATATACATGATCATCTAGAAGAATGTATGCAAGCTATGAGTACAAACACAGAGCGGAGCACATAGCTAAGTCCACACTTGGACCTCGGATGCCATCTCGTGGTCTTAGTCCGGAAATATCACAACACACTAAACGCACTATACGGGAACAAGTCCCGCCTCCGCTTCATCTTCGCCGATACGAAAAGGTGCACTCGCTCAAGATCCCGAGGAGCTCTCCGATCGGCATTTGTAATGAGCGTAAGGATGCACCGCGTGCTTCTACAGCACTATGGGGTGCCGGGTCTAGTGGCAAGCCGCCCATATCCGGATACCACGCCTAACTAAATCTCGGATCGGTGTCACCGACATAGGGGTGTGAGACTCGACACGTGAACTATGTCACTGTACACCACCGCACTGAGGCTAAGGAACGGGTCATGGTAGGCTTACACCAGAAGCCGCCCTTACCTTATCGTGGCAATCAAGGGCTCTTGCCAAACACGCCGAGGACGTGCCGTCTTGGCCGCCGGGACTAGGCATTGCCAAGTCATCATCCCGACCATTGGGGCATCGCTTAGACTACCACCCTCACCCAAGATTGCGTGGCCTACCGGTTGGGATAGCTAATCCTCACGGGGTCCAAGGACGGAGAATCTGTCTCAATCGCCCTTGCCATAGATGCAAGATACTTTATGCATCGGGCCCGAGGATGCTATCTACCCGAATTCTAAACCTTAACAATAATAACGATTCAATCAATGCACCCAATACGTGCTCATCGATACAAAGAACCTAGCATGATACTACGAAGCAAGAACAGATATCGAACATGCTAGAACAGAACAACCTAGCATGGGCTAACATGAGAAACAATACAAGAGATCATGCCACCGAGAATTCGAATGAGCACCTAGAGATAAACATGCTAGTAATCATACACAGCATACAAAACAACAATCACAAATATACCGCAGGTCCACACAACCCCTGTAAGAAATCCTTACCTTGGTCGGAAGACTTTTACACACAAATCCTAAGCTGCGGAACAATCCCGAGCTAGCGAGCGGAACCTAGCAAACCAACAATAATCGTGATCTAAAATATCTAAACAACAATAGAACAAAGCAAGCTCGGCTCGGGAACTCACGCGCGCGACGACACGAGCTTGGGGCCGCCGCAAGCCGGCTCTCGCAAGGTCGGGCGCCGCCGCGCGCTACCGCACGGCAGAGGACACGCTACCGCTGCGCGCGCCGCACGGCAGCAGCGGGACACGCGCCGGGCGAGCGCTCGACGGCGGCGCGCGCGCGGCGCTGGCGTCGGGCGCGCGCGCGCGCGGGCGTCTGGCGGGCGCGCGGGCGAACGCTCGAGCGGCGGCGCGCGCGGCGAACGCCTCGGCAAGCGGACACGGCGCGAGGGTGTGCGAGCGATCGGCCGGACGCGGCTTGGCGCTGGCGAGGACCTCTCGGCGTCGCGCGAGCGACGATCGGGCGATTCGCTGCTGGGCGAACGGCGAGGCCGCTGCGAGAACAGTCCGGGCGCGCGCAGGGTCGCTCGACCGACCGGGCGTCGCGACAGTGGCTCGGCTCGACCGACCGGGCGTGCGACGATGCTGGCTCGACCGACCGGGCGTGTCGAGCTGGGCCGAGGATGATGGTCGCTCCTCTCGCCGGCCGCACAACACACACACACACACAACCCCTTTTTCTTACATTCGCCAACAAACACCCAAATGAGAAGATGAAGAAGACGAAGACTTACCCTAATGATGATGATCGAACCCAAGGAGATGCAAGGATGAAGAACTCGGCAAGGCTATGGAGATGGAGAGCTTGGGCGGCCAAGAGATGTTTTGGAGAAGGAGATGAAATAACCTATTTCTATTTCATTTAACCAAATGCACCAAAACTCCAAAAATCCAAGGTTAACTAAGATGTGATGCAGAAAGAGTAACAAGAGCACCTAATGGCTCAAATGGCACTCCTCTCTACAAGCTTCCCAGAGACCCGTTCAAACCCCACTGCAAAGACAAATCCCTTTATTTTTACTTTTGCAACAAACCTTGCTCAAACCAAACCACAAACTCCTCCAAAAACCTACATAAAACCATCCAATAATTTTAGTAGCTGGAAAAGACACAAACGACCCTGACGGCCCGACCAAATTACCAAATTACCCCTAGGGCATACCTGGAAGACCGGGAAGAAAACCTGGGTCGTTACAATATTCCCTCCTTTTTATGACTTTCGTCCTCGAAAGTCCTTAAGACAGAAACACTCAGGTAATGCAACCTCATCTCGCCTTCCCGCTCCCAAGTGGCTTCCTCGTAACCCCGATTCTTCCACCGAACCTTTACCAAACGAATCTCGCGATTACGCAACGCCTTGGTCTCAAGGGCGAGGATCCTCACCGCTTCTCCTCAAAGTTCAAATCCTCATTCACCGCAAAGGCTCAAAGTCCACAATGTGCGACGACGGTCCGGCACATACCGCCTCAACATCGATACATGAAAAACACTATGCACCGCTGATAGTGACGGAGGTAGGGCTAACCGGTAAGCAACTCGCCAATCCTCTCTAGGATCTCAAATGGACCAACAAAACGGGGACTCAACTTCCCACGCTTACAAAACTCGTAACACCTCGCATCGGAGCAACCTTAAGGAACACGTGGCGACCAACCTCAAACTCCAAATCTCGACGCCAACATCGGCGTAACTCTTCTCGCTGCTCCGAGAAATTTGTCAACATACGAGCTCTAATCTTCTCGTGACCGCACCATTGGTCAATCTGAAACTCGGGACCCAAAACTCGTCTATCACCGACCTCTTCCTGCACACACAGGGACCGATAACGCTTACCATACAATGCCTCGAATGGAGCCATCTCGAATCGCCGATCGTAATCGTTGTTATAGGCAAACTCCATCAAGTACGAGCATCGGTCCCAATCGCTCGGAAATCCAACACACAAGCCCTCAACATATCCTCGAGAATCGATTCACTCTCTCGGTCGACCATCCGCTCGAGGGTGAAAAGTCAGGCTGAAATCGCACTGCGTGCCCAAACCCTTCTGAGCGCTCTCCGAAAACGAAGTGAACATGCGAGTCACGATCGGACACAATCACTCACCGGTACACCATGATAACGGATGATCTGCTCCAAAAGCAAATGCGCCTCACTGCTCCACGGTATAAGTGTCTCTACACGGAATGAAGTGTGCGCTCTTGGTCAAACGGTCGACAATCACCCAAATCGAGAGAACTTCCTGAGTCCTTGGCAAACCAGGATATAAAGTCCATAGAGATCTCTTCCCATTTCCACTGGGGTACACTCGGTGGCGCAACAAACCTCGCTGGCCTCACCTGGTGCCTTCACTTGCGACAAGTGAGACACCTACCGACAAACTCTGCCACATCTCTCTTCATCCCCATCCACCGTAAAAGTCCGCTTAAGGTCTCGATACATCTTGGTACCCCGGGTGCCAAGCAAAAGGGGAATAATGGGCCTCCGAGAGCAACTCGGCTCGCAAGACTCGCAATGTCCGGAACACACAACCGCCTCTATAAGTCAACCCACCGTCTGGGAAATACACAAAGTCAAAGTCACCGTCAAGACTAACTCACAACCAATCTCTTAAGTGCGGGGTCACCCAACCGGGTTGTCTATAATCCACCGCCAATCGATCGGCGGTGAGCAGTCAATCGAGCTACCCGGGCGGTAACCTCTCCCAACAACATCGCAACCTCGGCCCGCTCGAACTCTCTCTCGCAAACTGGCTGAACTCAACAACGCCGCAGAGTGCGACGTCTTTTCTCGCTCAAAGCATCGGCCACTACATTGGCTTTACCCGATGGTACAAAATCTCGCAGCCATAATCCTTTACCAACTCTAACCATCTCCTCTCGCTCATATTCAACTCCTTCGAGTAAACAGATACTTGAGGCTCGTGTGATCGGTAAACATCTCGAATCCGCTCACCATACAGTAATGCCTCCAAATCTTCGGTGCAAACACCATCGCCGCCAACTCCATATCATGAGTCGGGTAGTTCTACTCATACGGCTTGGTGACCGACGGAAGCATAGGCAATGACCTTCCCGTGCCGCATCAACACACAACCTAATCCAAACTTGGAAGCATCATCAGAGACCACGAAACCACTGTCCCCTCGGATCGCCAACACTGTCTGCCGGGTCAAACTACGCTTGAGCCTCGGCAAAGCTCTCATCACACCTCTTGTCCCAAACAAACTCGACACCCTTCCTCGCCGACGAGTGAGAGTGAGGGCGAGGCTAAAGCGTAAAAGTCCTTGACGAACCGACGGTAGTAACTCGCCAAACCCGTAAAGCTGCGAATCTCGGCAATCGGAAGTCGGCTTGGCCCATGAACTCACGGCCTCAATCTTCGCGGGGTCCACGGCTATACCATCTCTCGAAACCACGTGGCCTAGGAAGGCCACCGCTCCATCCAGAATCACATTTGGAAAACTTCGCATAAAGCCGGTTTTCCCTCAAAGCCGCCAATACTCGTCTCAAATGCTCTGCATGGTCTTCTTTAGACCTCGAATAAATCGAATATCGTCAATGAACACGATGACGGCCTGTCCCAAAAATGATTTGAACACCCTATCCATCATGTCCATGAACGCTGGTGGGGCATTGGTCAATCCAAACGACATAACCACAAACTCATAGTGACCATATCTGACTCGAAAGTCGCCTTAGGAATGTCGGCATCCCCGATCCGCAATCGATGGTAACCGGATCTCGATCTATCTTGGAGAACACCAAGCTCCTCGGCCGATCGAACAAATCATCGATACGGGGCAACGGATACTTATTCTTCATCACACCTTATTAAGCTCGCGGTAATCAATACATAAGCGCATAGAACCATCCTTCTTTTTCACAAACAGAATCGGTGCTCCCACGGGGACACACTTGGACGGATGAACCCTCGGTCTAACATCTCCTGCAATCGAATCTTGGCCTTTAACTCACTGGCGCCATGCGATACGGAGCCTTCGAGATAGGGAGGGTCCTCGGCTCGAGCTCAATATTGAAGTCAACCTCTCTTTTGGGGCAACCCCGTGAACTCCTCAGAAACACATCCGCGAACTCTTGCACGACCGCACTGATCGACAGACACGGAGGGGCGCTCTTCCTGCATAACTTGGCTAGATAGCCCCAAGCTCCATGAGCTAGCAAACGACGAGCTTTCACCGTGACACCATCGGCGGGCAAACTCCACCCTCGACTCCACGAAACTTAAAGTCAATGCCGACTGGCGCCTGAACACTACTTCTTTCCGGTGGCGGTCAATCAACGCGTGGTTAGCGCCTAACCACTCCATACCAAGAATCACATCAAAACCACTCATAGGCGTAACTATGAGTGTGGCTACAAGCAACTCTCCTGATATCTCGATCCGCCATCCTTAATCTTATCTCTAGCCAACATACTAACTCCCGAAGGAGTTGCAACAGATAACTCAAAACCTAGAGGTTCTAGTCTTAACTTAGCATGCTCAAAGAAAACAACACGTATACAAATGAATGCGTAGAACCGTAATCAAACAAGACAAATGCGCAGTGATCTAAAACAAGAAGCGCACGCCACCATGGCATCCATCCGTGCGCGCTGGCTCTCTGACGGTCGTAGCAAACACTCGACCTGCTGCTGCTGCTGGCCGAGCCGCCATAGCCGGGCCGAGGACGAAAAACGGATCATATGTCCTCTTTACCACAACGAAAACACACTCGGGCCCCGCCTCGCAAGCTCCAGCAGGGTCCTCCCGCAAGAAGCACAAGCGAGAACTCGCTCGACCGCCTCGCCGGGCGAGGCCGAAAACGGATCGGGGCCCTATCGCCGATCCCGCTTTGGAATCGCCCTTGGCGACGCTGCCGCCACCCCGAAAGTCAAACTTTCTTCTCGCCCCACACCGCCGCTTTGGGACGGACGCTGAACAGAGCGGGCAACAACCCGCCAGCAGATACTTCCCATTATAGATCGTGGCCAATCGATGGCCCTAGCATAAGTGTCGGGGCTCGAGCCCGACATCTCGGGAAACACCGCGCCAATCCAGATATGAACTTCCGAATCTTCACTCCGGGGTGGCAATCAACCGAGGAGCAAAATATCCATACTCCGAGAACTTGCGCTCATATTCCTCGATGGAATCGTAACCCCGCTTGAGTGTTCGGGAAGAGCTCCACCATCTTCTCCTGAGCCTCATCACCGATGAACTTTACCTTGAACTCACCCTTGAAGAACTCCCAAGTAGCGGGTGGAGACCCACCTGGTCTCTCGCTCAAGGTGGACTCCCACCACCATCTCGCTGCAGTGCCTCCTAGCACATGAGCCGCACATCTCTGTAACAGCCCGGATTTTAGTTAAATTAAAATAAGGATTAGAAGATGATTTTGGAGGACTCAAACCCTCGGCCTCAAAGAGAGATGGGAGTTTGGAATTAATTAAGGAAAATAAATGAGTCAACTTGGGTTTGAAGGAGGGAAGCCTAGGGAAGGGAATTTAGGATTTCCAAGCTTATTTAATTTGAGGAAGAAAGAAAAAAAAAAAGAAAACACTCTCTCTCTCAAAAACCCTAACCTCTCGCCAACACCCACGCCGCACTGCCGCGGCCACCAACACCCACGCCGCACTGCCGCCGGCCACCAACACCCACCGCCGCACGCCACACACGCCTCGCCGCACCGCACGCACCGAGCGCGCCGCCTCGCAGCCACCCCTTCGCCGCGCGCACTGCACCGTTGCACCGTAAAGCCACACCAGTCGCACGACCTACACCACCCACCGCCGCCGCCGCGCCGCACGCCAAGACCCGGCTGCATCCGCACGCTCAGATCGCCGCCCTCCAACGATAGGCCGAGCCGCCGTCCGCATCGCTCCGCTCGCGCCGCCTTGCGCCCCAGCCGAGATCGCACGTTCGCGCGCCGCCCCCGCCCCGCGTCGCCGCACGCCGCCGCCGCCCGACGCCTTGATAATAGCGCCGCCCGGCCGTGGTCGTCTTGCCTGCTGCTCGCCGCGCGCGCGCCGCCCAGTGCAGCGCCGGCGCCGCTACCAAAGCCAGCCGCCGCCCTTGTTGCTTGCTGCCGCGACGCAGCCTTCTCGGTTGTCGGCACGCTTTAGAAGCTCGAGAGTCATCCGTGGATCGTTGGTTCTATTCACTTCCGTAAGGATTTCTTACCGGGTCGTGTGGACCTCTGCGAATACTTTGATAGCATGCCATGTGTTGTGTTTGTATGGAATATCTAGTGGATAGGTTGCTTGCTCTTTCTTGTTTCCAGGTGATTTCGTGCTTGAGATTCCTGATATATCCTGTTAGTTATCATGCTAGGAGTTAAATTGTCTCGGCATAACCGTGACCTTGTTATCCTGTTAGTGCCATGCTAGGAATTGGCGGATGATGTATAGTGTAAGAGATTGTAGAGGTAACTAGTGCGTCCCGCTCGGGGAAGGCCCCGATGGACATCTGGAGGTGTAAGACCCCGATGGGCATCCTAGGTGTATAAGTCCCCGATGGGCATCACTGAGTTGGAGGTGTAAGACCCCGATGGGCATCCTAGGTGTGTAAGTCCCCGATGGGCATCACTGAGTTGGAGGTGTAAGACCCCGATGGGCATCCTAGGTGTATAAGTCCCCGATGGGCATCACTGAGTTGGAGGTGTAAGACCCCGATGGGCATCCTAGGTGTGTAAGTCCCGATGGGCATCACCGAGTTGGAGGTGTAAGACCCGATGGGCATCCTAGGTGTGTAAGTCCCCGGATGGGCATCACCGAGTTGGAGGTGTAAGACCGATGGGCATCCTAGGTGTATAAGTCCCCAAGGGCAACACCGAGTTCTAGGTTGTGTAAGCCTCGAATAGGCAAGCCCAAGAGTGACGCTCTGTTAACCCATCCGCTTGCTCACGAGTCTTTGCATGGTTGCATGTCCGTGTGCTAAATGATATGTTTTCGTATTGTACCCCTGGTTGGGGATTCTTACTGAGTAACTCGTTGCTCACCCTTATTTTCTCGTGGTTTTCCACTGGTAACTTGGGACATCGGCGGGATGGCTAGGAGGAGGTCACTGGATGATCATGGATAGCCGACTGGGGGATGCATATTCTTTTATTGTTTTCTTATGATTTAGCATGTAGTGGGACTTGAGTCCCTAGGAAAAATACTCAAAAACCTATTTTATGTTTCTCGTACCATTTCCCTTGATTTATTTTTAAAAAGAACCGATCACCATCTACCTGTCTATTTTTAAATGGAATTATATTTTCTTTGTTTTGAATGTACTTACCTCAAGGATTTAAATTTCAAACTCAATGACGCTTTTACATTCCTAGACATGCATGCTAAGTAAGGACCTAGGTTAGAGACCGTTTCTTTTGGGTCGGGTCCTTACAGTTGGTATCAGAGCCCAGAGTTATAGGTTCTGTAGACTGACCTGCAGTTGTAGGTTGTTTTCCATGATCATCAGCGCCACCACCATCATCGTATGTCCGAAAGTTTAAGGTTAAGGGTTAAGAATTACAATACCATTTGCACCTTGCATGTATATGACTTGTTGTTGAGGAGCAGGAAAAAGCGAGTTCTCACTCATTGTTCGTTTGAGTGTAGATTGTCGTTATGCCAGTCACTCGTAGAGGGCAGGGAGGCTCAAGGCCGACCAGCCAGGGCATTCGTATTGATTCCGACACGGGAGGGACGTCGTCCCAAGCTGATGCTGATGTTAGGCCGCCTACAGCCCTTCTCTCCGTGTTGCCCTGCCGGTGAGGCGTGGAGGCAACTCACCCTCGAGAGGCCGCACCGAGTTGCTTTTGTGGAGTCCATGAGGGCTCTTATGGTTGGGTTCTTTGTCGACCGCAGAGCCGAGCAGAGGGCTCGAGACGCAGCTCATGTTAGGCTGCACAGAGGAGGAGTCTCTGATTCGAGAGAGAGCGGTGACCGAGTTAGTTCAAAGAGAGGACCGCACGCCGCCAAGACTGCCAGACTCAAGAGAGCCAATTGTGAACGAGGCCGTTGTGGCGGAAGGTGCTGAGGATTTGGGCAAGTGGCTAAAAGATTTCGTCAAATGGAAGCCGAGAAGTTTAGTGCCCTGGGAACCACCGTGGCGGCTGTGTGGATTGCCGAACTAGAGTATACTTTTATGGTAATGGCTTGTCCTCGAGGTGCAAATGAGCTCGATGTGCAACTCATGCGTTAGCTGGAACAGCTAAGTGGTGGTGGGATTCCACCTTGAGTGAGAGACCGGCTGGGTCTCCCCCTGCCACCTGGGAATTCTTCAAGGCTGAGTTCAAGGCAAAATTTATTAGTGAAGAAGCCCAAGAAAAGATGATCGAGCTGCTTTCGAACCTTAGCGTGGGTCCACCCAATCGAGGTGTATGAGAGGAAGTTTTCGGAATATGGGTACTTCGCACCGCAGTTGATTGCTACTCCTGAGCTGAAGATCAGGAAGTTTATTGCGGGTCTGAGGCAGGGAGTGTCTCAGGATGTTAGGCACAGCCCCGCAGACTTTTGCCAAGGCAAAGCGATTGGCAACCATATATGATGGAAAGTATCCTCCAGAGCGAGTTGTTAGTATCTTGTAGTGCGAAAGGCCCGTGTACTCGGGTCGGCGTAAGTTTGACGCAGTGGTAATGGTCATGGAGGCGGTCCGCCGCCCGTCGAGTACTTATCATGGCGAGAGACCAAAGACCGGATCGTAATCGCGATCACCCTCGCCACAGTATGCGTAGGGAGGCCGCCACCGTATTGTAGACCCCCGTGGTAAACAACATTGGGGGCCTTGTGGTGGTAACCCCTAGAGCTTGCTATAACTGTGGTAAGGAGGGACATCGGGCCGGCATTGCAAACTGTAAGCAGGTGGTGGCACAAACAAAGACAAAGCAGAGGAAGAGTATATGCTACGACCCGCCAGAGGCCGAGAGAGCCGGACCCGCAGCATGGTGTACGCTCCTAGTTCTTGATCACCTCGCCTTTGTGTTGTTTGATTCGGTTCCACCCATTCTTTTGTTTCTCTTTGCTTTTTTCTTTGAGCATGCTTGCATGAATTTAGAGCCTCTAGGTTTTGAGTTATCCGTCGCTACTCCTCTGAACTAGTATGCTGCAAGCAGCTGATAGGTAAGGGATGGTCGGATACGTGTCCGACCAGACTCATGCAGGTTACCCTCATAGTGTTAGTTATGAGCGGTTTCGATGTGATCCTCGGATGGATTGGTTAGCCGATAACCACGCTATGATTGACTCGTCGTAAGGAGGTGGTGTTCAGCCGCCGCAGGCCTAGCTTTAAATTTCCTGGGCACCCAGAGTGGGGTGTGTCCGCCGGTGATTTCGGCGATTAAAGCTCACCGCTTGTTAGCTCGAGGAGCTTGGGGTTTCTTAGCTAAGTTGACCGGCGAGAACCGTGACCAGATATCTCACGAGCAGTGCCCATAGTGCAAGAGTTTGCGATGTTTTTCCCGAGGAGTTGCCTGGCCTGCCGCCGAAGAGAGAGGTGGATTTCTCAATAGAGCTTGAGCCGGGGACTCGCCCTATCTCGAAAGCTCCTTATCGCATGGCGCCAGCAGAGCTGAAAGAGTTAAAAGAACAGCTGCAGGAGTTGCTTGACAGAGGATTTATTAGGCCGAGTGTGTCCTCGTGGGGAGCACCCGTCGCTTTGTTAAGAAAAAGATGGCTCGATGCGTCTATGCATCGATTACGGAACCGAACAAGGTAACCATTAAGAACAAGTATCCACGCCTCGTATCGATGACTGTTTGACCACTCCGTGGAGCTTGTGTGTTTTCGAAGATTGACTTGAGGTCGGGCTACCACCGCTGAGAATTCGGGATGCGATATTCCCAAGACAGCGTTCAGGTCGAGGTATGGGCATTATGAGTTCGTAGTCATGTCTTTCGGACTGACGAACGCCCCAGCTGCATTCATGGACATGATGGACAGAGTGTTCAAGGCGTTCTTGGACCGCTTTGTCATCGTGTTCATAGACGACATTCTTGTGTACTCCAAGTCTAAGGAGGACCATGCCTCGCACCTAAGACAGATTTTGGCAGCCTTGCGCGAGAACAAGCTCTATGCGAAGTTCTCAAAGTGTGACTTTTGGCTCGAGGAGGTAGCTTTTTCGGGACACGCGTTGTGTCTAAGGAGGGAGTGGCGGTGGACCCTTCGAAGGTAGAGGCCGTTAGTTCGTGGGCCAGACCGACGACTGTGTCGGAGATTCGTAGCTTTCTGGGTTTGGCCGGATATTACCGACGCTTCGTTCAAAATTTTTCCGCTATAGCCGCCCCGCTTACTCGATTGACGAGGAAGGGTGTTGATTTCGTTTGGGATAGGAAGTGCGATGAGAGTTTTGCTAAGCTAAAGAGCGCTTTGACGCCCGCCTCGGTGTTGGCGCTTCGAGAGGAACTGGGGTTTCATGGTGTACAAATGATGCCAAAGAAGTTTGGGTTGGGTTGCGTTTTGATGCAACACGGTAAGGTGATAGCATACGCTTCCAGCGCTTGAAACCGCACGAGCGCAATTACCCGACTCATGACATGGAGTTGGCGTGGTCGCCTTTGCACTTAAGATTTGGAGGCACTACTTGTATGGGGAAAAGATTCAGATTTTCTCGGATCACCAAAGCCTCAAGTATTTCTTCACTCAGAAGGACCTGAACATGAGGCAGAGGAGGTGGCTGGAACTCGTGAAGGATTACGACTGTGAGATATTGTATCACCCCGAAAGGCAAATGTTGTGGCGGATGCACTAAGTAGGAAGACCTCGCATCTAGCGACGTTGGCAAATCCCAAGAGTATCATAAGGAAAGACCTCGAGAGAGCGAGAAATAGCAATGTTGTTAGGGGATGTTACGGCCGGGGGTAGCTCGGGCTTGACCATCCAGCCTTTCTAAAGGCAAAGGATTATTGACGGCCAATCGAATGATCCTAAGTTGAAAAAGTTGTATGAGAGGGTCCAGCCGATGGTGACTTCGATTTTGAGATATTTGCGGATGGTGGCTTAAGATATAAGGGTCGGCTATGTGTCCCACCGATGCCGGTATTCGTTCGAATCGCTGACCGAGGCTCACACCTCGCCTTTTGCATGGCACCTGTGGGTAACAAGATGTACCAAGATCTTAAGCGCACTTTTTGGTGGATGGGAATGAAGAGGAGATTGCCCGGTTTGTCGGTCGGTGTCTCACTTGTCGGCAAGTGAAGGCGCCTAGGCGTAAAACCAAAGCAGGGTTGCTGCTGCAGCCGCTCGAGGTGCCACAAAGGGAAGTGGGAGGAAATTACCATGGATTTTATTTCAGATTGCCCGAACCCTAGAGGATATGCACAGATTTGGGTGGTCGTTGATAGGTTGACTAAGTGTGCCCACTTCATTCCAGCGGATAAATTACACCGTGAGCGGTGGGCACAAATTCCTTGAGCGAGATAGTGAGGTATCACGGAGTGCCGCTTAAAATTATCTCCGACCGGGATTCCCGGTTTACATCACGGTTTTGGAAGGCCCTTCAGCGTGCTTGGGCACAGTGCGCGCTACAAAGACGACCTTCCACCCACGTGCATCGATGGCCGACCGAGCGGGTAAATCGATCTTAGAGGATATGTTGCGAGCCCGTGTGTTGGATTTCCCCGGCGCTTGGGACCAAGATTTGTATTTGATGGAGTTTGCCTACAACAATAGTTTCCAGTCAACCATTCAGATGGCACCGTTTGAAGCGTTGTATGGTAAGCGCTGCAGATCCCCAGTATTCTGGGAAGAGGTTGGAGACAGGCAGGTATTGGGTCCAGAGTTGCTTCAGTTGACCAACGAGGCCATCCCGTAAGATCGTGGCTCGTATGCTGACTGCCCAGAGCAGGCAGAAGAGCTACGCCGATGTCAGACGTAGAGAGTTGGAGTTTGAGATTGGCCAGCACGTGTTCCTTAAGGTTGCTCCGATGCGTGGAGTTCTGAGGTTTGGTAGGAAGGGGAAGCTGAGCCCCAGGTTTGTCGGACCATTCGAGATCCTCGAGAGGATCGGAGCCGTAGCTTACCGGTTAGCATTGCCGCCACCCTTGGCCGCAGCAGCATAGTGTTCCATGTTTCGATGCTCCGCCAGTATGTGGCAGACCCTTCGCATGTCATCGATTTCGAGCCTTTGCAGCTAAACCATGACCTGAGCTTTGAGGAAAAACCCATAAAGATCTTAGCATTTGAGAAAAAGATTTTGAGGAACCGGGCAATTGACCTAGTGAAAGTGCAGTGGCGGAATCAAGGAGTTGAGGAAGCTACCTGGGAGTTGGAAGGGGAGATGAGGAGATGTTACCCAGAGTTGTTTTAGGAATGACTTACTTCCTGGGACTAAGTCTTCTAAGGAGGGAGTATTGTAACAGCCGGGATTTTAGTTAAATTAAAATAAGGATTAGAAGATGATTTTGGAGGACTCAACCCTCGGCCTCAAAGAGAGATGGGAGTTTGGAATTAATTAAGGAAAATAAATGAGTCAACTTGGGTTTGAAGGAGGAAGCCTAGGGAAGGGAATTTAGGATTTCCAAGCTTATTTAATTTGAGGAAGAAAGAAAAAAAAAAAAAAAAGAAAACACTCTCTCTCTCGCAAAAAACCCTAACCTCTCGCCAACACCCACGCCGCACTGCCGCCGGCCACCAACACCCACGCCGCACTGCCGCCGCCAGCCAACACCCACCGCGCGACGCCTGCACGCCTCGCGCCGCACCGAGCCGCCGCGCGCCAAACCCCTCTTTCGCGCGCGCACTGCATCGCTGCACCGTAAAGCCACACCAGTCGCACGACCTACACCACCCACCGCCGCCGCGCTCGCGCGCGCGGCGACCTGGGTCACGCCACGCTCAGATCGCCGCGCCCAAATAAGATAGGCCGAGCCGCCCGCCCGCACGCTCCGCTGCCGCGCGCTTGCCCAGCCGAGATCGCGACGTTCATACGCCAGCCTCGCCGCCAGTGTCGCCGCCGACGCTGCCGCCATTGCCCCGACGCTTTGATAACGCGCCCCGCCAGCGTGTCGGCTTGCCTGCCGCGCGCGCGCGCCACGGCCAGCGCCACGCGCCGCCGCTACTGCTACCAAAGCCGCCCGCCCTTGTTGCTTGCTGCCGAGACGTGTGCCTTCTCGGTTGTCGCACGCTTAGAAGCTCGAGAGTCATCCGTGGATCGTTGGTTCTATTCACTTCCGTGTAAGGATTTCTTACCGGGTCGTGTGGACCTCGCGAATACTTTGATAGCATGCCATGTGTTGTGTTTGTATGGAATATCTAGTGGATAGGTTGCTTGCTCTTTCTTGTTTCCGGTGTGATTTCGTGCTTGAGATTCTGATATATCCTCGTTAGTTATCATGCTAGGAGTTAAATTGTCTCGGCATAACCGTGACCTTGTTATCCCGTTAGTGCCATGCTAGGAATTGGCGGATGATGTATAGTGTAAGAGATTGTAGAGGTAACTAGTGCGTCCCCGCTCGGGAAGGCCCCGATGGACATCCGAGGTGTAAGACCCGATGGGCATCCTAGGTGTATAAGTCCCCGATGGGCATCACCGAGTTGGAGGTGTAAGACCCGATGGGCATCCTAGGTGTGTAAGTCCCCGATGGGCATCACCGAGTTGGAGGTGTAAGACCGATGGGCATCCTAGGTGTATAAGTCCCCGATGGGCATCACCGAGTTGGAGGTGTAAGACCCGATGGGCATCCTAGGTGTATAAGTCCCCGATGGGCATCACCGAGTTGGAGGTGTAAGACCCGATGGGCATCCTAGGTGTGTAAGTCCTCGATGGGCATCACCGAGTTGGAGGTGTAAGACCGATGGGCATCCTAGGTGTATAAGTCCCCAAGGGCAACACTGAAGTTCTAGGTTGTGTAAGCCTCGAATAGGCAAGCCCAAGAGTGACGCTCTGTTAACCCATCCGCTTGCTCTGAGTCTTTGCATGGTTGCATGTCCGTGTGCTAAATGATATGTTTTCGTATTGTACCCGGTTGGGGATTCTTACTTGAGTAACTCGTTGCTCACCCTTATTTTCTGTGGTTTTCCACTGGTAACTTGGGACATCGGCAGGATGGCTAGGAGGAGGCTCTTTGGATGATCATGGATAGTGACTGGGATGCATATTCTTTTATTGTTTTCTTATGATTTAGCATGTAGTGGGACTTGAGTCCCTAGGAAAAATACTCAAAACCTATTTTATGTTTCTCGTACCATTTCCCTTGATTTATTTTTAAAAAGAACTGATCACCATCTACCGTCTATTTTTAAATGGAATTATATTTTCTTTGTTTTGAATGTACTTACCTCAAGGATTTAAATTTCAAACTCAATGACGTTTTACATTCCTAGACATGCATGCTAAGTAAGGACCTAGGTTAGAGACCGTTTCTTTTGGGTCGGGTCCTTACACTCGGCCTCTGAATATCGGGGCACACCATGATCGGGAAGGTGTACTCCAAATGGGCAATCCACCGGGCCGCCGATAACGCATCACCGGTGGCATCAAACTTCTCAAAGCTTCCACTTCACAAAATCCTTCACCACCTACCCAATTCCTCGGCACCCTCTCGCCATATCCGCGCTCTGGGCTACTTGCTCCTGTGGAGCCGGAGGTGCTACTGAGCTCACTTTGAACCAATCGAGTCACCGCTCGATCTGGGCTCGGACTCTTCCGCCGCTACGCTAACAAGGCTCAGTCTCGCCCTCTCGGTCACTCAACATGCTGACCATAAAAGCCCTCATAGACTCAAAGAAACTCTGCTCCGGGAGCGCCTCACGGCGCCTTCGATCGCCTCAACGCCCGCTCTAGGCGTAACAGAGGAGGAGCTGCCGCTGGTGGAATGCCATCGATGTCGCTTTGGGACGATGTCCTGCGCAGATGATCGATCCGATCCACGATACCTCGACTCGCTCTCGAACCTCCTCTCCGATGCGGGTGATCGCATCTTTGGCGATCTACATCCAAACCAACAACGAATCAAAACCCGCTCACACCATTCCACAACACTAAACAAGGCATACACTAGATGATAGGTATTGTAAATTCTTAACCCTTTTTCTTTCTAAAACAATAAATCTAGGCGTACTGATGACCGCTTGAGTGCCGATGATCATGGAAAACGACCTACAACAAAGGTCGTCTACAGAATCTATGACTCGAGCTCGATACCAATCAGAAAGACCCGACCCAAAAGGGGCTCTAAATGGGCCTTTACCCCAATGCATGTAGTGAAAATAAAAGACATTATGAAAAATACATTTCGATTCCAAGTAAAAATGTAAAACATTCAACAACCAAAACATACATTTCTAAAAGCACACTGATCGAGATTTATTTAAACCATTAAAACAATCCACAAGTACCAATATGCTTGGAATCCATAAAACGTAAGAAAAACATCCCGGGGCTCTGTGCCCGCCTACATGCATTCAGGGAAATAATAAAAAGTGAAGAGTCATAATAATTAAAATTAAAATAAAACAATCGTAGAAGACAAGAGTTCCATGATCATAGCTCCTCCTTCACCATCCTGTCTCCCGCTTGATTACCCGTGGAAAACCACGAATAAGGGTGAGTAACGAATTACCCAGTAAGAATCCCCAACCGGGTACAATACGATATACATGATCATCTAGAAGAATGTATGCAAGCTATGAGTACAAACACAGAGCGGAGCACATAGCTAAGTCCACACTTGGACCTCGGATGCCATCTCGTGGTCTTAGTCCGGAATATCACAACACACTAAACGCACTATACGGGAACAAGTCCCGGCCACGGCTGTCTCATCGCCGATACGAAAGGTGCACCGGCTCAAGATCCCGAGGAGCTCTCGATGGCGTATTGTAATGAGCGTAAGGATGCACCGCGTGCTTCTACAGGACTATGGGGGTGCCGGGTCTAGTGGCAAGCCGCCCATATCCGGATACCACGCCTAACTAAATCTCCGGATCGGTGTCACCGACATAGGGGTGTGAGACTGACACGTGAACTATGTCACCGTACCACCGCACTGAGGCTAAGGAACGGGTCATGGTAGGCTTACACCGTGAAGCCGCCCTTACCTTATCGGTGGCAATCAGAGGCTCTTCCGAACACGCCGAGGACGTGTTTGCCGCCGGGACTAGGCATTGCCAAGTCATCATCCCGACCATTGGGGCATCGCTTAGACTACCACCCTCACCCAAGATTGCGGGGGCTCACCGGTTGGGATAGCTAATCCCTCACGGGGTCCAAGGACGGAGAATCTGTCTCAATCGTCCTTGCCATAGATGCAAGATACTTTATGCATCGGGCCCGGAGGATGCTATCTACCCGAATTCTAAACCTTAACAATAATAACGATTCAATCAATGCAATTCAATACGTGCTCATCGATATACAAAGAACCTAGCATGATACTACGAAGCAAGAACAGATATCGAACATGCTAGAACAGAACAACCTAGCATGGGCTAACATGAGAAACAATACAAGAGATCATGCCACTCAGAATTGAACAGAGCACCTAGAGATAAACATGCTAGTAATCATACACAGCATACAAAACAACAATCACAAATATACCGCAGGGTCCACACAACCCCTGTAAGAAATCCTTACCTTGGTCGGAAGACTTTTACACACAAATCCTAAGTCATGAACAATCCCGAGCTAGCGAGCGGGAACCTAGCAAACCAACAATAATCGATATCTAAAATATCTAAACAACAATAGAACAAAGCAAGCTCGGCTCGGGGAACTCACGCGCGCGACGACACGAGCTTGGGGCCAGCTGCAAGTCGGCTCGGCGCAAGGTCGGGCGCCGGGCCGCTACCGCACGGCAGGGACACGCTACCGGCCGCGCTGGCCGCACGGCAAGCAGCGGACACGCGCGCGCTAGCGCGCGCGCTCGACGGCGCGCGCGGCGCCGGCGTCTGGCGAAGGCGCGCGGCGAACGCTCTGAGCGGCGGCGCGCGGCGCGAACGCCTCGCAAGCGGACACGGGCGAGGGTGTGCGAGCGATCGGCCGGACGTCTTGGCGCTGGCGAGGACCTCTGGCGTCGGAGCGATCGGGCGATCTCTTTGCTGGGCGAACGCGAGGCCGGCTGCGAGCAGTGTCAGGCGTCGCGGCAGGTAGCTCGACCGACCGGGCGTCGCGACAGTGGCTCGGCTCGACCGACCGGCGTGCGACAGCTGCTCGACCGATCTGGGCGTCGCGAGCTGGGCGAGGATGATGGTCGCTCCTCTCGGTGGCCGCACAACACACACACACACACACCCCTTTTTTCTTACATTCGCCAACAAACACCCAAATGAGAAGATGAAGAAGACGAAGACTTACCCGAATGATGATGATCGAACCCAAGGAGATGCAAGGATGAAGAACTCGGCAAGGCTATGGAGATGGAGAGCTTGGGCGGCCAAGAGATGTTTTGGAGAAGGAGATGAAATAACCTATTTCTATTTCATTTAACCAAATGCACCAAAACTCCAAAAATCCAAGGTTAACTAAGATGTGATGCAGAAAGAGTAACAAGAGCACCTAATGGCTCAAATGGCACTCCTCTCTACAAGCTTCCCAGGAGACCCGGGTTCAAACCTCGGCTGCAGCACAAATCCCTTTATTTTTACTTTTGCAACAAACCTTGCTCAAACCAAACCACAAACTCCTCCAAAAACCTACATAAAACCATCCAATAATTTTAGTAGCTGGAAAAGACACAAACGACCCTGACGGCCCGACCAAATTACCAAATTACCCCTAGGGCATACCTGGAAGACCGGGAAGAAAACCTGGGTCGTTACAGGGTTTTCCCTAATTTCCTTCTTTTTCCTATTTTAAAAGGGTTAGGAGACCTAACTTCCCTTCCCAAGGCTTTCTCTTGCGGGTCCCGGTTAAAGAAATTCTTTTCTTTTTAACTAAATCTCTTTTTCTAAAAACTCCAATTCCACCATTAGGGCAAGGGTTCAAATCTCACTAGGACCAATTAAATTCCCATTTATTTTGCTATCAACCTAATGACTCAAACTTCTAATCAACTAACCCAAACTCCTTGGGTCTTGCAACCAACATTAATCAAGTCTCAACGAAGGCCGAAATGACCACAGAAGCCCCGAAAATCCTCAACCTCCGACCGGGAGCAAAAGACCAAAATACCCTTAAAGGTTAAAAGCTCTAACGGCCCAACCGATTGCCCCAATACTTAACCGAGTACACCGGGAAATCGGAATGGAAAATCGGGCCACATAAATGGCTATGGCTTTACTCATGATGATGCTTGTGGAACAGATTCTAGTGTGGACTAGCCTGGGTAGTTCAAGTGCTGATCTTGAACCTTAGCAGATTGTTTGATTGCCTAGAGAGTGGCTGCAGAGTTAGTAGCCTTCGTGGAGGATGTAGAGACATCTTTGTTCCCTTGCAGATTGTTGTTGTTTTTTTGTAGCCAGTAAGCCAGAACCCTGTGGTTAAGGGTGCAGGGAGCAGTGTTCCCATTGGACTTGATCCGTTGGTGGTTTCCTCAGTTGTCTTGTAGAGTTGAGCACTCTTCTTATGGTGAGCTCCTAGAGCAGAGCTAGCTGCTGCATGTTGAGAGAGCCACCGGAGTTTTGTTGAGCATCATGTGGAGATGCAAGAGTAGGCCGTGAGACTTCAGTTAGATGAGATGCCATAGGCAGGGTTGTTTGAGTTTTGAGCAATTGTATGCCTAGGCAGAGTTTTGTCACTTGAGGTTGTGACCTTGCTGGCCTCATTTGTAGTAAGATGTGGATTTGGTAGTAGTGGCACTTGAGGCGCATTGGTTGGTGTGCCGCTTTGGCACTAAGTCTGGTTCAGGCCTGAGTTGGGCATGAGTAGGATGGATGGTTCTATAGCCTGCCTGAAGTTTAGCACACTCCTTAGTGTTTGGACCCATTTATGGCAGTTGCACCTGTTAGGGTCGTGCAAGAGGGCTAGTTCAGTGGTAGTCGAATGATAAGGATAATGGAGTTCCACAAGTTGCACTTGGACCTATTACACGATCCAAAGCAAAGAAGATTCAACAAGCATTCATTCTTCACCTTCGACAGTGGATAGCTTCAATTCAAAATTCATTTCAAGTGCTAGAGACTATTTCAAGGGAAGAGGAACCATTTGATGCTTTGGAAGTCAATGTATGCAAGATTGAAGTTGTCCATGGAATTAATGACATTTGACTTGATTTAAATGTCTTAATCATTCGACAAGGGGAAATACAAATGTTAGAGTTGGCAACACAAACATCAATTTTCAGATTTTTGGAGCTTTTATGCAAGTCTATGTTTAAAATCTTGTTTTTAATGTTTTAGGTTATATTTTGCAACAATGGCATTATGGTAATTATGTTGGTTTTCTTTATTTTAGGTTTAACTTTCATAGGCTATAAATAGCCATGAAGTAAGTTGTAAAACTCAGATTTTGATTGAATGAAAATTAGCTCTCTACAAGAGATCATTTTCTTAGAATTTTTGGGCATGTTCTTTGTCTCTTTTTCTAAGTTTCCCTTGCAATCTTGTGATAGAATGCATTTGAGCCATTCAATCCAAATTTGATCAAGCTTGATTGTGGAGTGACTCAATCTAGAACAAGATCTTCCATATCTTGCTTCTAGATCATTGATCTTAAGGGGTAATCAAATTCTAGCCTTTTCTCTTGGTTGTTCCCAAATCTATAAGGAGGTGTTAATCTCTTAATTCAAGGGTTCTTGCTTCATCATAAGCTTGGATCTTTGGGCTGAGAATTAGGGTTGCCTTATCATTTGGTATCAGAGCATAGGTTGCATCTTTGTGCTCTAGATTTGATTTTATCTTTAACTTTCAGCAATTCGTTCATCTTCTTGTTCAGATCTTGTTTCTCTGTTTTTTTCATCATTGTTGGATCTATAAAAAAAAAAAAAAAAAAAAAAAAAAAAAAAAAAAGTTCATGGTTCGATCTTGAATTATTCTTGTCCAATTTTAAACTGTTGCATTGAATGCTTATATTTTCGATTGTAATACCTCGATAACGATCGAATTTTACAAACTGTTCTTCTGTAAATATTTAGATCAGTACGTTATCTTTAATCCTTAAGAAGACGACTTATTCAAATTAGCATCGTAAAGCATTCGTTTGTGGGTTTCTTTTTCAGTGTGTAATTTACCCGAAAAAAAAAAAAAATTGCCAGATATTTATCTTTCTTTTCCATCAAATTCCTTGTGGCCTACTCTAGATTTGATTTCATTATATCCTTGTGGCCAACCCTATATTTGAATTGATTTTATCTTTTATTTTTATCCATGTGCCTACTGTTGTTTCCAGTTATAACACCTTGCTAACGATCGAATTTGTCAAATTGTCCATCTACAAAAATTTAGATCGGTGTGTTATCTATATTCTTCAAGAAGGCCATTTACTCAAATTAGTAATTTCAAACGTCCATTTGTTTGTTTCCTTCTGAGTGTTCCATATATCCGAAAAAAAAAAAAATCTGAACATTTATCTTTCTTTCTATTTCTTTTTGTTCTTGATTTTGTTATTTCATAATTTTTCTTGTCTTGGCTGATTTGTAAGGCTCACTATTACAAGATTTGCTTTATCCATATTAGCCTACCTTTATCAAACTTTAGCCACTTTCCCAAATAGCCTACCTTTGTGTGATATAAACACGAGCATTCCGAGTGTAAAATTCAGTGAGTTGAGTGTGTGAGGTCCTTCATATATATTTTACTATTTTACAACCATGAATCAAGATGGGAGAGATGGAGAGGAGATTAGTGAAGCTAGGTGGAGAGAAGCTCAAAGTGGGGTCATTAATCGTTTAACTCAAGTTGTTAATTCCTTAAGCGATAGGTTGGAGCGAATGGAAGTAGCTTTAGGAAATCCTCAAGGGAGGGAGGATAACTTTAATTATGAAGGAGTTGAAAATGAAGATGGAGAAGATAATGTTAACCTCTTAGCGGGATACAATCCACGGGAGGGAGAGTTTTAGGTCGAGGGGACGAGGAGGAAGAAGAGGGGGCAGGGAAATTATAGCACCTAGAAGGGTCGAAAGGGAGAACCAATATGAAAGAGGAGTAGGGGGAGTAAAGCTTAAAATTCCTACTTTCCATGGGAAATCTGATCCGGAGGAGTATTTGCAATATGAGAGCAAAATTGAGCATGTTTTCGATTGCAACAACTTTAGTGAAGAAAGGAAGTTGAAACTTGCCGTTGCTGAATTTTGTGATTATGCCAATATTTGGTGGGCTTCTTTGAAATCCGAATGGAGGAGAAATTTTGAAGAACCAATTGAAACATGGGAGGAGTTGAAGACACTAATGAGAAAAAGGTACATTCCTAAACATTATTCTCGAGAACTCAAGCAAAAGCTCTATACTTTGCAACAGGGATCCAAAAGTGTAGAGGATTATTACAAGGAAATGGAGGTCCTTATGAACAGAGCATGCATTAACGAAGATGAGGAGGATACAATGGCTAGGTTCCTTGGCGGGTTGAACCGACAATTGGCTCATCAAGTTGATAGACAACCTTACTTTGATATGAAGGAATTGTTACACCTTGTGTCAAAATTGAAGGACAATTAGCATGGGAGAAGGAGAATTCCAAGAGGTACTCTTCTTCTAAGTCTACTACTTTTTCGCCAATAATTGGAAAAAGAATGCAAATAATGTTAAGGTTGATTTGAAGCCAAAAGGCAAGTATGAGTTTGACAAAAGGACAATGCCGAAAGTTCTAAAGGCAAGGATAAAATGGAAGGATATAAGGAGGTTCGAGAGAGAAATAGAGATATCAAATGTTGGAAATGTCAAGGAGTGGACATATTAGTCGTGATTGTCCTAACAAGAGAGTCATGATCATTAAAAATGGACAAGTTGTCACCGATGGAGAGGACAAATGACGAAGATGAGTTAATTGATGAAAAGAAAATGAGAATGAGGAGGAATTGGAAGATGGGAGTCATTTGGCCCTTGTAACAAGAAGACTCCTTACCACTCAAATTAAGGAGAATGATGTTGATGACCAAAGAGACAACTTATTCCATACACGATGTCTCGTTAATGGGACTCCTTGTAGTCTTGTTATTGATAGTGGAAGTTGCACCAACGTCGTAAGTACATTTTTGATCAAGAGGTTGCAAATTCCAATTCAACACCATCCTAAACCATACAAGCTCCAATGGCTCAATGATAGTGGGGCAATGAAGGTAGTTTCTCAAGCTTTAATTACTTTTTCTTTAGGAAAATATCAAGATGAAATTCTTTGTGATGTGTTACCTATGCTCACGCTGGAGATATATTGCTTGGTAGACCTTGGCAATTTGATAGGAAGGTCATGTATGATGGTTATTTGAATAGGTATTCTTTCACAAAAGATGGAAGAAAAACAACTCTTGTACCTTTAAGTTCTAATGATGTATATGTTGATCAACTGAAGTTGGAGGAAAAAAGAGAGAGTATGAAGAAAAAGAATTAAAAGAAAAAAAGAAGTGAGTGAGAAAATAGCGAAAAATAAAAGAGAGAAAAAAGTGGTAGGGAGTGAAAAAGTGATGAAAATGAAAAAGTCAAAAAAGTGAGTTGTTTTGCTAGAGTGGGAGAGGTGAGAAGGGCAATGTTTTCCCAAAACCAATCTTTGTGCTTATGTACAAGGAAGGATATTTGGCTTCTAACGATAATACTCTTTCTTTGCCTAGTGTGTTTCAATCTCTTTACAGAATTTGAGGATGTGTTCCAAGATGAAGTACCTAAAGGACTACCTCCCATTCGAGGAATTGAACACAAAATAGACTTCATTCCAGTGTCATTTCCCAATAGGCCACTTTATAGAGCCAATCCAACCGAGACCAAAGAAATTCAAAGACAAGTGGAGGAGCTCATTGATAAAGGCTATGTACGAGAGAGTTTGAGTCCATGCTCGAGACTGGCATATTGGTGCCAAAGAAAGATGGAACTTGGCGCATGTGTGTGGATTGTAGAGCCATCAACAAAATCATCAGAAGTATCGACATCCTATTCCTAGACTAGATGATATGTTTGATGAATTGCATGGTTCGTGCTTATTTACAAAGATTGATTTAAAATCTGGATATCATCAAATTAGAATGCATGTAGGTGATGAATGGAAAACAAACTTTCAAAACTAAGTTTGGGTTGTATGAATGGCTTGTTATGCCTTTTGGACTAACTAATGCTCCTAGCACATTTATGCGTTTAATGAACTATGTTTTGAGAGAATATTTAGGAAAGTATGTTGTTGTGTATTTTGATGATATTCTAATTTATTCAAAGACTTTGCTTGAACATGTCGAACATGTTAGGTCTGTTCTAACTACACTTAGAAATGAGGAACTTTATGCTAATTTGAATAAGTGTTGTTTTTGCATGGAAAAAGTTAACTTTCTTGGATTTATAGTTGGTAAAAATGGAGTAGAAGTGGACATTGAGAAAGTTAAGGCAATTCGCGATTGGCCAACGCCAACAAATGCAAGTGAGGTAAGGAGTTTTCATGGGTTAGCTAGCTTTATATAGGCGGTTTATAAAGGACTTTAGTACCATAGCTGCACCATTGAATGATTTGGTAAAAAAATGTTGTGTTCCAATGGGGGAATGCAAGATAAAGCCTTTAATGAACTTAAGGAGAAATTAACCAATGCACCATTGCTTGTCTTGCCTAACTTTGAAAAGACATTTGAAATTGAGTGTGATGCAAGTGGTTTGGGCATAGGTGCTGTTTTAATGCAAGATGGAAGGCCTTTGATGTACTTTAGTGAAAAACTAAATGGGGCAGCATTGAACTATCCTACCTATGATAAAGAATTGTTTGCTTTAGTTCGTACATTGCTGGTATGGCAACACTACTTATGGCCTAGAGAGTTCGTGATTCACACTGATCATGAGAGCTTGAAGCATCTTAAGGGTCAAAGTAAATTGAACCGCCGGCATGTAAAGTGGGTAGAATTTATTGAAACATTTCCCTATGTGATCAAATATAAGCAAGGTAAAGATAATATCGTGGCTGATGCATTGTCAAGAAGGTACAATCTCTTTACTTCTCTTACTGCAAAAATTCTTGGATTTGAGCACATTAAAGAGCTATATAAATCTGACAAAGATTTTGGACCAATTTTTGCATCTTGTCGAGTTGGAAAAGTTTTGGATGATTATTATGTCTTTCATGAATATTTGTTTAAGAAAAATAAACTTTGTGTTCCTAATTGTTCTATAAGAGATTTACTTGTGAAAGAGGCCCATGGTGGTGGCTTAATGGGACATTTTGGGATTCATAAAACTTATGATATGTTGCATGAACATTTTTTTTGGCCTAAGATGAAACATGATGTTCATAAGGTTTGTAGTCAATGTTTTAAATGCAAAGCGGCTAAGTCTAGAACCCAACCAAATGGATTGTATACTCCTTTGAATGTACCTAATGAACCATGGACTGATATATCTATGGATTTTATCCTTGGTTTGCCGCGAACCAAAAGGGGTAAAGATAGTATTTTTGTTGTGGTTGATAGATTTAGTAAAATGGCTCATTTTATAGCATGTAACAAAACGGATGATGCAAAGCAAGTGGCTGATATTTTCTTTAGAGAAGTAGTAAGATTACATGGAATTCCTAAAACTATTGTTAGTGATAGGGATGTTAAATTTTTAAGTCACTTTTGGAAAGTATTATGGGGTAAATTAGGCACTAAACTACTGTTTTCAACCACATGTCATCCTCAAACCGATGGGCAAACCGAGGTGGTTAATAGAACTTTAGGAACTTTGCTTAGAGCTATTATTTCTAAGAACATTAAGTCTTGGGAGGAATGCTTGCCATTTGTAGAGTTTGCATACAATAGAGCAATTCATAGTACCACTCATTGTTCTCCTTTTGAAGTTGTTTATGGATTTAATCCACTTACACCTCTTGATTTGCTTCCTATTCCGTCTAATGTTTTTGTGAGTGATGCAGCAACAAATAAGGCAGATTTGATCAAGAATTTGCACAAGGATGTGAAAGAGAGAATTGAGAAACAAAATTTCCAAGTTGCTTCGCGAATTAACAAAGGACGAAAGGAACTCATTTTTAAACCAGAGATTGGGTTTGGGTTCATTTTCGAAAGGAGAGATTTCCATCTCAAAGGAAGACCAAGTTACATGCAAGAGGAGATGGTCCTTTTCAAGTTCTTGAGAGGATTAACAACAATGCCTACAAAATCGATCTTCCAGTGACTTTTCAAAGAGTTCTACTTTTAATGTTGCTGACTTGAGTCCTTTTGATGTAGGTGATGATTTTCCAGATTCGAGGACGAATCCTTTCAAGAGGGGAAGATGATAAGGATAATGGAGTTCCACAAGTTGCACTTGGACCTATTACACGATCCAAAGCAAAGAAGATTCAACAAGCATTCATTCTTCACCTTCGATGCTGGATAGCTTCAATTCAAAATTCATTTCAAGTGCTAGAGACTATTTCAAGGGAAGAGGAACCATTTGATGCTTTGGAAGTCAATGTATGCAAGATTGAAGTTGTCCATGGAATTAATGACATTTGACTTGATTTAAATGTCTTAATCATTCGACAAGGGGAAATACAAATGTTAGAGTTGGCAACACAAACATCAATTTTCAGATTTTAGGAGCTTTTATGCAAGTCTATGTTTAAAATCTTGTTTTTAATGTTTTAGGTTATATTTTGCAACAATGGCATTATGGTAATTATGTTGGTTTTCTTTATTTTAGGTTTAACTTTCATAGGCTATAAATAGCCATGAAGTAAGTTGTAAAACTCAGATTTTGATTGAATGAAAATTAGCTCTCTACAAGAGATCATTTTCTTAGAATTTTTGGGCATGTTCTTTGTCTCTTTTTCTAAGTTTCCCTTGCAATCTTGTGATAGAATGCATTTGAGCCATTCAATCCAAATTGATCAAGCTTGATTGTGGAGTGACTCAATCTAGAACAAGATCTTCCATATCTTGCTTCTAGATCATTGATCTTAAGGGGTAATCAAATTCTAGCCTTTTCTCTTGGTTGTTCCCAAATCTATAAGGAGGTGTTAATCTCTTAATTCAAGGGTTCTTGCTTCATCATAAGCTTGGATCTTTGGGCTGAGAATTAGGGTTGCCTTATCATCGAAGGACTACAACTGAAAGGATGTTCGAGAGGAGCTGGATCCTCTTCCCAGTGTTACTGGGGGTTGAGTAAGTCAGCAGGTTGACGGTTGGTAAGTGTTAGTGCACGTGAGTCTCACGCTAGTGTTAAGGCCAAGAGATCTTTGTGGATGGTAGTGCGGTCAACTACCTTCGAGTGCCTAATTTTGAGGAGAGTTCGGCATTGTAGATGCGAGTTTGGTCCAGCAGAGGGACCATGAGTTAGATGCCATGGAGATGTAAGGACCCGACCCAAGAAACGGTCTCTAACCTAAAGTACTTACTTAGCATGCATGATTAAGAATGTAAAACGTCATTCAGAGCTTGAAATTTAAAACTTTGCAATAGGCATATTTAAAACAAATCCATAATTCCAATTAAATAAAACAAGTAAATGACTGATCGATGATTTTCTTAAAACAAATCAAGGGAAACGATGCGAGAATCATAAAATAGTTTTGAGTGTTTTTCCTAGGGACCCAAGTCCCACTACATGCTAAATCATAAAGAAACCAGTAAAAGAAACGTGCAACTCAGAGTCAGCTATCCATGATCATCCAGCAGCCTCCTCCCAGCCATCCAGCCTCTGTCCCAAGTTACCTGATGGAAAACCACAGAGAATAAGGGTGAGCAACGAAATACTCAGTAAGAATCCCCAACCGGGGTACAATACGAAACAACTCATCTAGCACACGGACATGCAACCATACAATGACTTAGAGCGGAACGCGGTTGGTTTAGGCTATGAGCTACTTCAAGGGCGAGCCTACTCAAGGGCTTCCGTCTACAGCCTCTCCTAAGTCCTACATTTGGATGCCCTTCGGGCCTTACACAACCTAGGACACAGTGATGCCCAGTGGGGCCTTACACCCTAGGATGCCCATCGGGCCTTACACCTCCAGAATCAGTGATGCCCAGTGGGGCCTTACACACCTAGGATGCCCATCGGGCCTTACACCTCCAGAATCAGTGATGCCCTATAATGGCCCAGTTTTCTATTTCGGTTTCCCAGGTGTTTTCGGTTCATTATTCGGATGTTCGGATGGGCCGTTAGAGCTATTTGAACCCTTAGGGGTATTTTGGTCTTTTGCTCCTCGGAGCCGGGTATGTGGATTTTCAGGACTTCGGGGTCCTTCCTGCCTTCGTCTAGGCTTGATTGTTGTTGGTTGCAAGACCCAAGGAGTTTGGGCTAGTTGTTTAGAAGTTTGGGAGCATTTTGAATAATGGCAAAAAATATTTATTATTTAAGTGTTTCCTTTGGGTTTTGAACCCTTGCCCTGGATGGTGAAGTGGAAACTTGGATTAAATGAGTCTTTATTTAGGAGGAAAGTCGTTTCAGCCGGGTCTCGAAGGAGGAAGCCTTGGGAAGGGATTTTAGGCCTATTTAAAATAAGAAAAGGAAAGAAAATCCGATTCCCCTTGTTTTTGCACACTCTCTCTGTAACGGCCCCGTTTTCCTTCCCGGTTAATAAGCAAAAATTAATTGGGAATTAATTGGATCCTTAGGGATTTGAACCCTAGCCCTAGATGGTGGAATTGGAGTTTTAAATAAGAATTTGAACTAAAAGAGAAAAGAATTTCTTTAGCCGGGACCCGCAAGAGAAAAATCCTTGGGAAGGGAATTTTAAGTTTCCTAACCCTATTTAAAATAAAGAAGAGAAGGAAAAATCAAGAAACCCCTTTTTCCCTTGTTGGCTCTCTCTCTCTCTCTCTCTCTCTCTCTCTCTCTCCTAAAACCCTAGCCGAGCAAAATTTCTAGCCACACCATCGAACCACCCCGAGCCACCCACCCTAGCCGCACGCACCACCCGGACCATCGCACCACCCCCGCCGCGCACACCCGTGATCGCCCCTGCGCGCACTGCACACCGCATCGCCCCTGCTTCCCGCCCACCACGACGCTCAGAAACCAAAGAAATTTCCACCGTCGCACCCCCATCGCCGCCGACGCGCGTGTGGCGCCCAAGACCGCCCGGCGTCGCTGGTGGTCGTCGCAAAGGCCGCAACGCAGCCAGACGCGCCCGCCCGCCGCGCTGCGCCTCCCTGGCCCAGCGCGACCCCTGCCACGCCCACTCCAGCGCGACCCCTGCGCGCGCCCGCGCCAATGAGCCGCTGCTCGCTCGCTCGCCTCGCATACCAACACACCCGCTACCGCCGCCCTGCGCTGCCCGCGCCCGCCCGACGTGCCACGCGCAGCCAGCGCCAGCGCCAGCGCCACGACCAACGCACCAAAGATCGCCCGAACCACCCTCCTTGCTTGCGAGGCCCATGTCTTCTCGGTGGTAATTCCCGAACCAATCCCTTTGTGTTTTCTAAGCTTCTGGTTGCTGTATGTATTTACTTAGGATGCTTTATTTATGCCTAGGTTGCTCGAGTTCGTATTAAGCTCGAGGGTCTTTTTGGTTGTGATAGCTATTCTCCACTCGTTTCCAGGTAAGGACTTCCTACCGTGGTTGTGTGGACCCTGCTATGCTTTCTTAATTGTGCCTTGTATGCTTGTTTACCTTTATGAGCATGTTAGTGGATAGGATAGCTTGTGATTGAATTCTTGCTAGCATGTTTTGCCTTTTTGTACATGTTAGTGCCATGCTAGGTTTGTTCTCCCAGCATGCTTGAGATTCCTGCTTTAAGTTCGTAGTACCATGCTAGGCTATGTATGACAGATGTCTTTTGTGTATGTTAGCCAGGAATCACTTACTTGGTAGTCTTAGCTAGTACAATAGGGTTTGTCATCATCCAGAGGCTGAGAGCGGACATAACGTACCTTGTCCCCACCGGTCGGGAGTAGAGCGAAGCATAACGTACATTGCTTCCCCGGCAAATGATGTGGAAGTAGCTACCACATCGGCATAAGCCTAGTTTGTAGCTCGCTAGAGCGGAACCACGCCAACGGTGCAAGCCCGCCTTGGCCGGTTCTTAGCTTCAGTCGGTGGTACAGTGCGCACAGATGAGTGCCGAGGGCCTCGCACTCACTGTCTTCGGTGACACCGTTTCCGAGTCTTAGGCATGCGTACACGCCCGCGTAGTTTGCCCTTAGGCCCCGCATTTACGCCGGTTGCGAGAAGAGCATGCGGTGTCTGCGCACACGCGTTAGTAGCCGCTCGAGAGCTCCCGGGCTAATGTTCGTGAGTACACCAATTCCTTCCAGTCTAGAGCCGACTTGGGTACTCTCCGATAGTCCGTTGATAGCGAGGGTAAGAGGCCCTTGAGGACACCCATTGGGATTGACTTTAGAGTTAATCACTTGGTCGAGGAGGAAGACCCTCGAGGTGTCTGACATCTTGGGATCGGTTTTAGAGCTGATCAAGTGGCCAAGGGAGAAAGACCCTTGGAGATGTCCCGGATTGGTTTTGAGAGCCAATCATTAGGCCTAAGTAGGAGACTTCCGAGGACTCCATATTTGCCTTGAGAGCTCGTTGAGCTAAGACCCGTGTTGATAATCGTGAACATGTGTACTAGGTTGCTAGATGATAGATTGCATCGTAATCGCACCCCGGTCGGGGTTCTTACTTGAGTATGTTTATACTCACCCTTATCGTGGTTTCTTCCACAGTAACTTGGGACAAAGACCGAGGTGGCTAGCGGAGAGAGCTGGGAGATCATGGATGATGCTGACACACTGTCGTGTCTTATTTTACTGCTTTTGGATTTCAAAGATGTAGTTGAATTTAGGTCCGTAGGGAAAACTATGATTTGAACTATTTTATGTTTTTAAGGAAAATCTTGATCACCATCGTTTTAATTTGAATGGTTCGTTTTTGCCTAATGAATGTTTACTTTGTTTTTAATGTTTTCCACTTTTATAATTGAGAAGTTTTACAAACCGACCCTAGCTGGGTCCTTTTAAGCTTTTCACTGGCATGCTGAGTAAAGACCTAGATTTAGTCCTATCTTCGGGTTGGGTCTTTACAGTTGGTATCGAGCACGAGTCATAGATTCTCGTAGACTAACTGTTTGTAGGTTGTGTTCCCATGATATCCAAAGACTCCAAGGCCGCCAGTTTGTCTAAGTTCATTAAGCTAAGGGTTTTGTTTACGATACTATATGCAAATTACACATGTGTTATCTTTGTTGGCGAGAGAGTCCGAGCGTGGACTAACCCGTTGTGGTTTCCATGTAGATCGCCAAGATATCTTTGGTTACGCGCAGATGGAGCAGTCCGTCTAGAATCGCAAATAGAGATGCTTTGAGCCAGCAGCCTGTGGTAAATCGGACTCGTAGGCCGCCCGTGGCACCAGAGGCCAACTTGCCCAGAGAAGGGGCGAGGGCCGCTATGCCTCAAGGTACAGCTCAAGAGGAGATATTTCGCTATGAGAGACATGATGATGGGCCTAATGGCCGAGCAGAGCGAGAGCGGAGACTCAGCGCGCAGCTAGCAGCGCAGAGGGGAGGAGTCTAGGGCACAGATAGCCCGGGCTTGACACACAGCTCATACAAGAGCACCCCAGTGGCTCCAGCGGCCCGTGAGCCCCCGTGAGCTCAACCGGAGGGCAGTCATCGAGACCAGTCGACTCACTTGATAGTGCAGAGGGAGCTGCCGAGTTTGGCAAGTGGTTGAAAGACTTCACCAAGTGGAAGCCGAGGGAATTTGATGCTTGAGAGAACCCACTTGTGGCGATTAGGTGGTTGGCTAGAATGGAGTACATCTTCGTGAGTTATGGGATGCCCAGATGTACAGAGGCCGAGATGTGCGGCCCATGTTCTCTCGACACACCGAGTGGTGGTGGGAGTCCACAGATAGAGCTAGACCAGTGGGTCTTCTTCTCCACCACACTGGAGTTCTTTAGAACGAAGTTCAGAGCTAAGTATGTTAATGACGAGGCTCAAGAGAAGATGGCAGAGGCCTTCTCAAATCAAACAGGTTCGATACAAGATATCATTGCCTATGAAAAGAAGTTCTCTCGAATATAGCTATTTCGCCCCGAGCTCATTGCCACCGAGGAGTTCAAAATTAAGAAGTTTATTAGTGGTCCGAGGAAGGAGGTTGCTCGGATGTTCGAGCACTCGCCTCCCGAGAGTTATGATCGAGCGATGAGAGTTGGCCACGATTTATAACCCGAAGTATCCGCCAGCAGAGATCTGCATTGCGCCACTCGGTCGATTCAACCAGCCCAAGCAGATTCCGGGCGAGAAGAGGAAGTCCAGGACTTCTAGTGGTTTCCGCTCAATCGGGTCAGCAGACTCGCCGGCAGGCCGTCTAGTGGTCGAGATCGCGCGCCGACCTCGGTAGAGCCCGTGATCGCCAAAGAGGCGGGGCGAGCGGCCACTCATTGCAACAAGTGCGGAAAGGCACATTATGGTCTGTGTGGAGCATCGCCCCGTGCTTGCTACAGATGTGGCAAGGAGGGGCATTTGGCCAGATTCTGCACTCAGGATTTAGTAGCAGCAGGGCCGGCCCAGCAGCAGGGCCGGGTGTTTGCCACCACTCGCCAAGAGGCGGAACGTACAGAGGATGCAGTTGCAGGTACGCTGCTTGTCTTACAGCATTATGCATTTGTATTGTTTGATTCGGGTTCGACCCATTCCTTTGTCTCTGATGCATTCGTTAGACAAGCTTGTGTGGAACTCGAACCTCTAGGGTTCGAGCTGTGTGTGGCCACTCCTTCGGGAGTGAGTATGTTAGCTACCAGTAGAGTTAAGTGTGGCCAGGTGCAGATATCTGATGTGATCTTAGAGGCTACCCTCATAGTTCTATCTATGAGCGGTTTCGATGTGATCCTTGGCATGGATTGGTTGGCAGAGAACCATGCATTGATAGACTGCCGCCGGAAAGAAGTGGTGTTTAGGCCGCCTCTGAGGCCGAGCTTCAAGTTTCATGCGGTGTCCAGGCGGAACTTGCCCGCCATTGATCTCAAAGCGAAAAAGCCCATAGATTGTTGGCTCGAGGAGCTTGGGGCTTCTTGGCAAAGCTGCCAAGAGATAGTAGTACTGCGTTGATCTGTTGACATGGTCCTCGTGGTGCAAGAGTTTGCGATGTTTTCCACTGAAGAGTTGCTTGGGTTTACCCCGGCGGGAGTTGGACTTCACCATTGAGTGGAGCCGGACTCTTTCCATTTCCAAAGCCCCGTGTCGTATGGCGCCACCGAGTTGAGAGAACTCAAAGTGCGATTGCAAGAGATGCCGGATCGAGGTTTCATCCGTCAGAGTGTGTCCCAGTGGGGAGCACATCTGTTTGTTAAGAAGAAGGATGGATCCATGCGCTTGTGTATAGACTATAGAGAATCGAATAGAGTCACGGTGAAGAATAAGTATCCCCGCCGCGTATAGATGATCTGCTTGATCACCTTCAGGAGCCTCAGTGTTTTCTAAGATTGATTTGAGGTCAGGGTACCATCAGCTGAGGATTCGAGATGCAGATATCCCAAAGACCGCGTTCAGATCGAGGTATGGTCATTATGAGTTCGTGGTCATGTCCTTTGGACTCACAAACGCCCCTGCAGCGTTTATGGACATGATGGACAGAGTGTTCAAGGCATTCTTGGATAACTTTGTCATCGTATTCATAGACGACATTTTGATTTATTCCAAGACCAAGGAGGACCATGCTTCGCATTTGAGGCAAGTTTTGGCAGCATTGCGTGAGAACCAGCTGTTCGCAAAGTTCTCTAAGTGTGAGTTTTGGCTAGAGAGAGTAGCCTTCCTTGGACATATCGTGTCTGCAGATGGTATAGCGGTGGACCCCGCGAAGATAGAGGCAGTTAGCTCGTGGGCCAGGCCGACGACGGTCGCCGAGATACGCAGCTTTCTGGGTCTGGCAGGTTATTACCGGCGTTTCGTGAAAGACTTTTCCGCTAAGGCAGCACCCCTAACCCGTCTGACCAAGAAGGGTGTTGACTTTGTTTGGGATGCTAGATGTGAGGAAAGTTTTGCCCAGCTTAAGCTTAGCCTGACGACAGCACCTGTATTGGCAGTTCCGGAAGGAATAGGAGGTTTCGTAGTTTATAGTGATGCTTCCAAAAATGGTTTAGGCTGTGTGTTGATGCAGCATGGGAAGGTGATAGCTTATGCTTCCCTACAGCTAAAGCCTTATGAGAAAAACTATCCAACTCATGATATGGAGTTGGCTGCAGTTGTTTTTGCTTTAAAGATTTGGAGGCATTACTTGTATGGTGAGATTTTGTACCATCCCGGAAAAGCCAATGTTGTGGCTGATGCGCTGAGTAGGAAGACGTCGCATTCAGCAGCCTTGCTGAGCTCCCAAGTTGAGTTGCGGAAGGAGTTTGAGCGAACCGGTATTGCAGTCTTATTGGGAGAGGTTACCGCCAGGTAGCCCAATTATCGGTTCGGTACCCGCCGCTAAGCGAGAGGATCATCGACAATCACCGAGTGATCTCAAGTTAAAGAGATTGCTCGAGAGAATTGAGGCTGATGGCGATTTCGACTTTGTTGTGGCACCAGACGGAGGCTTAAGGTACAGAGGTCGGTTGTGCGTCCCGGATGACGCAGAGATTCGAGCAGAGTTGCTCGCCGAGGCACATAGTTCCCCATTCACTTGGCACCCAGGAGGTACCAAGATGTACCAGATCTCAAGCGGACATTTTGGTGGATGGGCATGAAGCGGGATATAGTGGAGTTTGTTAGCGGTGTCTCACTTGTCGCAAGTGAAGGCTCCCGAGCGTAAGCTTTGCGCAGTTTATTGCAGCCGTTAAGTGTTCCACAGTGGAAGTGGGACGAGATTTCGATGGATTATATCTCTGGGTTGCCAAGGACACCGAGAGGGTTTTCGCAGATCTGGGTAGTTGTGGACCGGCTGACCAAGAGTGCACACTTTATTCCCGGGAGGATTAGTTATACCGTGGAACAGTGGGCACAGTTGTTCCTTGAGCAGATTGTGCGGTACCACGGGGTACCTGCAAAGATAGTGTCTGATCGGGATTCTCGGTTCACATCTCACTTCTGGAGAGCGCTCCAGAAGGGTTTAGGAACTGAGTGCAGCTTCAACACTGCCTTCCACCCTCAAACCGATGGTCAGACTGAGAGGGTGAATCAGATTCTGGAAGATATGTTGAGAACCTGCGTTTTGGACTTCCCTGGAAGTTGGGACCAGTACCTGTATTTGATGGAGTTCGCTTACAACAACAGCTATCAGGCGACTATTCAGATGACCCCATTCGAGGCGTTGTATGGTAAGCGCTGCAGATCCCCAGTGTTCTGGGAAGAGGTTGGGGATAGGCAGGTTCTGGGACCCGAGTTACTGCAGATGACGAACGACGCGGTGCAGAAGATAAGGGCTCGCATGTTGACAGCGCAGAGTAGGCAGAAAAGTTACGCCGATGTGAGGCGTAGAAACTTGGAGTTTGAGGTGGGTCAACATGTTTTCCTGAAGGTAGCACCTATGCGTGGGGTGTTAAGGTTTGGAAAGCGAGGCAAGCTGAGCCCCAGGTTTGTAGGGCCTTTTGAGATCCTTGAGCGGATCGGAGCAGTGGCCTATCGGTTAGCTTTACCCCCGTCCTTGTCAGCGGTGCATAATGTGTTCCACGTTTCGATGTTGAGAAAGTACGTGGCAGATCCGTCGCATGTGCTAGAGCATGAGCCCTTAGAGTTGAGTAAAGATTTATCCTTCGAGGAGAAGCCCGTGCAGATTTTGGCTTATGAGCGCAAGGTATTGCGCAACCAGGAGATAAGTTTAGTAAAGGTTCTTTGGAGGCATCAGAGGGCAGAGGAAGCGACGTGGGAGCTAGAGGATGAGATGAGGACTCATTACCCGGAGTTGTTCCAGTCTTAGGACTTTCGGGGACGAAAGTCTTTTAAGGGGGAGTATTGTAACGGCCCTGCTTTTCCTTCCCTAATTAATAAGCAAAAATTAATTGGGAATTAATTGGATCCTTAGGGATTTGAACCCTAGCCCTAGATGGTGGAATTGGAGTTTTAAATAAGAATTTGAACTAAAAGAGAAAAGAATTTCTTTAGCCGGGACCCGCAAGAGAAAAATCCTTGGGAAGGGAATTTTAAGTTTCCTAACCCTATTTAAAATAAAGAAGAGAAGGAAAAATCAAGAAACCCCTTTTTCCCTTGTTGGCTCTCTCTCTCTCTCTCTCTCTCTCTCTCTCTCTCTCTCCTAAAACCCTAGCCGAGCAGCCCTAGCCACACCATCGAACCACCCCCGAGCCACCCAGCCCTAGCCGCACGCACCACCTGGACCATCGCACCACCCCGCCCGCAGCCGCACATCGCTCGATCGCTGCGCGCGCACGGACCACGACGCATCGCCCCACCGCTTCGCCCGGCCACGTGACGCTCGCACTCCAGCAATTTCCACCGCCGCACCCCATCGCCGCCGACGTCGCCCGTGGCGCCAGCCCGCCGGCGTCGCTCGTGGTCGCACAGGCCGCAACGCAGCCCAGACGCGCGCGCGTGGCCGCCAGCACCGCCGGCGTCGCTCGTGGTCGCGACAGATGCCGCAACGCAGCCCAGACGCGCCGCCCCCCGCCGCCGCCCGCGCCGCTCAGCGCGACCCCTGCCGCGCGCCCACTCCAGCGCGACCCCTCGCCGCGCGCCATTGCCCAGCCAGCCGCTGCGCTCGCGCGCGTCGCCTTGCACCAAGCACACCACACGCGCCTGCCTGCGCGTCCGCCTCGACGTGTCGTCGCGCGCCCAGCGCCAGCCAGCCAGCCACCTACCAGCCGCACTGGCGGCGCCAAGCCACCCTCCTTGCTGCGAGGCCCGTGTCTTCTCGGTGGTAATTCCCGAACCAATCCCTTTGTGTTTTCTAAGCTTCGTTGCTTTGTATGTATTTACTTAGGATGCTTTATTTATGCCTAGGTTGCTCGAGTTCAGTATTAAGCTCGAGGGTCTTTTTGGTTGTGATAGCTATTCTCCACTCGTTTCCAGGTAAGGACTTCCTACCGTGGTTGTGTGGACCCTGCTATGCTTTCTTAATTGTGCCTTGTATGCTTGTTTACCTTTATGAGCATGTTAGTGGATAGGATAGCTTGTGATTGAATTCTTGCTAGCATGTTTTGCCTTTTTGTACATGTTAGTGCCATGCTAGGTTTGTTCTCCCAGCATGCTTGAGATTCCTGCTTTAAGTTCGTAGTACCATGCTAGGCTATGTATGACAGATGTCTTTTGTGTATGTTAGCCAGGAATCACTTACTTGGTAGTCTTAGCTAGTACAATAGGGTTTGTCATCATCCAGAGGTTGAGAGCGGACATAACGTACCTTGTCCCCACCGGTCGGGAGTAGAGCGAAGCATAACGTACATTGCTTCCCCCCGGCAGCCGATGTGGAAGTGTAAAGACCCGACCCAAAAAGGGGCTCTAAATGGGCCTTTACCCCAATGCATGTAGTGAAAACAAAAGATATTATGAAAAATACATTTCGGATCCCAAGTAAAAACAGAAACATTCAACAACCAAAACATACATTTCTAAAAGCATACTCTGATCAGAGATTTATTTAAACCATTAAAAACAAACCACAAGTACCAATATGCTGGAATCCATAAAACGTAGAAAACATCCTGGGGCTCTGTGCCCGTCTACATGCATTCAGGGGAAATAACAAAAGTCAAGAGTCATGATAAATAAAATAGAATAATCGGAGAGATGACAAAGAGATTCCATGATCACGGCTCCTCCATCACCCATCCTGCCTCCCGCCTTGATTACCCGTGGAAAACCACGAGAATAAGGGTGAGTAACGAATTACCCAAAGAAGAATCCCCAACCGGGGTACAATACGATATACATGATCATCTAGAAGAATGTATGCAAGCTATGAGAACAAACACAGAGCGGAGCACATAGCTAAGTCCACACTTGGACCTCGGATGCCAACTCAGGGTCTTAGTCCGGAAATACCACAACACACTAAACGCGCTATACGGGAACAAGTCCCGGCCTCACCGCTTCATCTCATCGTACGAAAGGTGCACTAGCTCAAGATCCCGAGGAGCTCTCGATCGGCGCTGTAATGAGCGTAAGCGCGCACCGCATGCTACCGCAAACTCGGGGGTGCCGGGTCTAGTGGCAAGTCGCCCGTGTTCATCCACCATGCCTAACTAAATCTCTGGATCGGTGTCACCGACATAGGGGTGTGAGACTCGGACACGTGAACTATGTCACCGCACACCCGCACCGAGGCTAAGGAACCGGTCGTGGTAGGCTTACACCAGAAGCGGTCCTTGCCCTAACAGTGGCAATCAAGGGCTACGGCGAACACGCCGAGGACGTGCCGATCGCCGGGACGAGGCAATGCCAAGTCATCATCCCGACCGTTGGGGCATTTAACGATCCGCCACCCTCACCCAAGATTGCGGGGCCTACCGGTTGGGATAGCTAATCCCTCACGGGGTCCAAGGACGAGAATGTCTCGAACGTCCTTGCCATAGATGCAAGATACTTTATGCATCGGGCCGGATGATTCTATCTACCTCAATTCTAAACCTTAACAATAATAACGATTCAATCAATGCGGTCAATACGTGCTCATCGATACAAAGAACCTAGCATGATACTACGAAGCAAGAATGATATCGAACATGCTAGAATAGAACAACCTAGCATGGGCTAACATGAGAAACAATACAAGAGTTCATGCCATCAGAATTCAATGCAGAGCACCTAGAGATAAACATGCTAGTAATCATACACAGCATACAAAACAACAATCACAAATATACCGCAGGTCCACACAACCCCTAAGAAATCCTTACCTTGGTCGGAAGACTTCTACACACAAATCCTAAGTCATGGAACAATCCCGAGCTAGCGAGCGGGAACCTAGCAAACCAACAATAATCGCAGCATCTAAAATATCTAAACAACAATAGAAACGACAATCTCGGCTCGGGAACTCACGCGCGCGACGACACGAGCTTGGGGTCAGCTGGCGGTAACTGGCAACAGGGCAAGGCGCTGCCTGGCTGGCCGCTACGCGCACGGCACGGCAGCGAGACGCAGCGCTACGCGGCGAAGCTGGGCGGCGGCGGCGCGGCGCGCGTCGCGATGCGGACGGCAAGCGGCTTCAGCGAGGGCACGACGCGCGGCGGCGAACGTCTCGCGGCGCGCGGCGGCGGCTTCAGGAGGAGGCGCGCGAACGTCTGTCTGAAGCGCGCGCGGCGCGCAGCTCGGCAAGCGGACACGGCGAGGGCGCGCGAGCGCTGGCGAGGACTCCTCTGGCGCGAGCGATCGGGGGCGATTCTGGTTTCTTGGCGACGGCAAGGCGGCCGACAGATCTGGGCGTGCGAGCGATCGGCTGGACGTGCGAGCGATCGGCGATGGGCGATCTGTGCTGCTGGGCGAACGGCAAGGCCGCTGGGACAGATCTGGGCGTGCGAGCGATCGGCTGGACGTGCGAGCGATCGGCGATGGGCGATCTGTGCTGCTGGCTCGGCTACACTCGGCTGGCTGCAATCAACACAACACACACAACACACCTCTTTATACTTGGCCAAACGCACACCAAACGGATGAGAGGAAGAAGAAGAAGAAGAAGATCAATACCTACCCGGAATGATGATGATCGAACCCAAGGAGATGCAAGGATGAGGAATCGGCAAGGCTATGGAGATGGAGAGCTTGGGCGGCCAAGAGATGTTTTGGAGAAGAAGATGAAATAACCTAATTCTATTTCATTTAACCAAATGCACCAAAACTCCAAAATCCAAGGTTAACTAAGATGTGATGCAGAAAGAGTAACAAGAGCACCTAATGGCTCAATTGGCACACCTCTCTACAAGTTTCCCAGGAGACCCGGGTTCAAACCCCGGCTGCAGCACAATTACCTTTAATTTTACTTTTGCAACAAACCTTGCTCAAACCAAACCACAAACCCCTCCAAAAACCTACAAAAACCATCCAATAATTTTAGTAACCTGAAAAGACACAAACGACCACGACGGCCCGACCAAATTACTAAATTACCCCTAGGGCATACCCGAAGACCGGGAAGAAAACACAGGTCGTTACAATATTCCTCCTTTTTATGACTTTCGTCCTCGAAAGTCCTTAAGACAACAATACTTCGGGGTAATGCAATCTCATCTCGTCTTCCCGCTCCCAAGTGGCTTCCTCGTAACCCCGACTCTTCCATCAAACCTTTACTAAACGAATCTCGCGATTACGCAACGTCTTGGTCTCAAAGGCAAGGATCCTCACCGGCTTCTCCTCGAAGTTCAAATCCTCATTCACCGCAAAGGCTCAAAGTCCACAATGTGCGACGGGTCCGCACATACTTGCCTCAACATCGATACATGAAAAACACTATGCACCGATAGTGACGGAGGTAGGGCTAACCGGTAAGCAACTCTGCCAATCCTCTCTAGGATCTCAAACGGACCAACAAATCGGGGACTCAACTTCCCACGCTTACCAAACCTCGTAACACCTCGCATCGGAGCAACCTTAAGGAACACATGCCGACCAACCTCAAACTCCAAATCTCGACGCCGAACATCGGCGTAACTCTTCTACTGCTCACGCCTCCGAGCGGTCAACATACGAGCTCTAATCTTCTCGTGCCGCACCGTTGGTCAAGCTGCGATAACTTTCGGGACCCAAAACTGCCTATCACCAACCTCTTCCCGAACACGGGGGACCGACAACGCTTACCATACAATGCCTCGAATGGAGCCATCCGAATCGCCGATCGTAATCGTTGTTATAGGCAAACTCCATCAAAATACGAATCTCGGGTCCCAATCACTCGGGAAATCCAACACACAAGCCCTCAACATATCCTCGAGAATCGATTCACTCTCTCGACCGACCATCCGTCCGAGGGTGAAAAGTCAGGTCTTTGAAATCGCACTCGTGTGCCCAAACCCTTCCGGAGCGCTCTCGAACGAGAAGTGAACCATGAGTCACGATCGGACACAATCCTCACCGGTACACCATGATAACGGATGATCTGCTCCAAAAACAAGCTGCGCCTTTGTTCCACGGTATAAGTGTCTCTACCGGGAATGAAGTGTGCGCTCTTGGTCAAACGGTCGACTATCACCCAAATCGAGAGAACTTCCTGAGTCCTTGGCAAACCAGAGATAAAGTCCATAGAGATCTCTTCCCATTTCCACTGGGTACACTCGGGTCGCAACAAACCACCGCCTCTGCACAGGTGCCTTCACTTGCGACAAGTGAGACACCTACCGACAAACTCTGCCACATCTCTCTTCATTCCCATCCACCGAAGGATCGCTTAAGGTCTGATACATCTTAGTACCCCGGTGCCAAGAAAAAGGGGAACAGTGGGCCTCCGAGAGCAACTCGGCTCGCAAACCCGCAATGTCCGGAACACAACCGGCCTCTATAAGTCAACCCACTGTGCGGTGAATACACAAAGTCAAAGTCACCGTCAAGATCGACTCACAAACCAATCTCTTAAGTGCGGGGTCACCCAACCGGCTGTCTATAATCCATTTTGCCGAATCGGCGGTGAGCAGTCAATCGAGCTACCACGCGGTAACCTCTCCCAACAACACTGCAACCTCGGCCCGCTCGAACTCTCTCTGCAAAACCGGCCGAACTCAACAACGCCGCAGAGTGCGACGTCTTTACGCTCAAAGCATCGGCCACTACATTGGCTTTACCCGGTGGTACAAAATCTCGCAGTCATAATCCTTTACCACTCTAACCATCTCCTCTCGCCTCATATTCAACTCCTTCGAGTAAACAGATACTTGAGGCTCGGTGATCGGTAAACATCCGAATCCGCTCACCGCATGTAATGCCTCCAAATCTTCATTGCAAACACCATCACGCCAACTCCATATCATGAGTCGGGTAGTTCTCTGCTCATACGGCTTCACCGACGGAAGCATAGGCAATGACCTTCCCGTCTTTGCATCAACACACAACCTAATCCAAACTTGGAAGCATCACTCAGTAGACCACGAAACCACTGTCCCCTCCGGATCGCCAACACCAGTCTTGAAGTCAAACTACGCTTGAGCACGCAAAGCTCTCATCACACTCTTTGTCCCCAAACAAACTCGATACCCTTCCTCGCCGACGACGAGTGAGGGGCGAGGCTATAGCAGAAAAAAGTCCTTGACGAACCGACGGTAGTAACTCGCCAAACCAGTAAAGTCGCGAATCTCGGCAATCGGTCGGGCTTGGCCCATGAACTCACGGCCTCAATCTTCGCGGGGTCCACGGCTATACCATCTCTCGAAACTACGTGGCCTAGGAAGGCCACCGCTCCAACCAGAAATCACATTTGGAAAACTTCGCATAAAGTGGTTTTCCTCAAAGCCGCCAATACTCGCCTCAAATGCTCGCATGGTCTTCTTTAGACCTCGAATAAATCGAGAATATCGTCAATGAACACGATGACGGCCGCGTCCAAAATGATTTGAACACCCTATCCATCATGTCCATGAACGCACTGGGGCATTGGTCAATCCAAACGACATGACCACAAACTCATAGTGACCATATCTAGACTCGAAAGTCGTCTTAGGAATGTCGGCATCCCCGATCCATAGAATCGATGGTAACCGGATCTCGATCTATCTTGAGAACACGAAGCTCCTGAAGTCGATCAAACAAATCATCGATACGGGCAACGGATACTTATTCTTCATCACACCTTATTAAGCTCGCGGTAATCAATACATAAGCGCATAGAACCATCCTTCTTTTTCACAAACAGAATCGTGCTCCCCACGGGGACACACTTGGACGGATGAACCCTCGGTCTAACATCTCCCGCAATCCTGAATCTTGATTCCTTTAACTCACTGGCGCCATGCGATACGGAGCCTTCGAGATAGGGAGGGTCCTCGCCTCGAGCTCAATAATGAAGTCAACCTCTCTTTGGGGGCAACCCCAGAACTCCTCGTGAAACACATCCGCGAACTCCTGCGCGACCGGCACCGATCAACAGACAAATGAGGGGCGGCTCTTCCCGCATAACTTGGCTAAATAGCCCCAAGCTCCATGAGCTAGCAAACGACGAGCTTTCACGACACCATCGGCGGGCAAACTCCACCTCGACTCCACGAAACTTAAAGTCGGGCGACTGGCGGCTGAACACTACTTCTTTCCGGTGGCGATCAATCAACGCGTGGTTAGCAACTAACCACTCCATACCAAGAATCACATCAAAACCACTCATAGGCGTAACTATGAGTGTGGCTACAAGCAACTCTCCTGGATATCTCGATCCGGCCATCCTTAATTTTATCTCTAGCTAACATACTAACTCCCGAAGGAGTTGCAACAGATAACTCAAAACCTAGAGGCTCTAGCCTCAACTTAGCATGCTCAACAAACAACACGGATACAAATGAATGCGTAGAACTGAATCAAACAAGACAAATGCGCAGTGATCTAAAACAAGAAGCGTACACGCCACAGCGCATCCGTGACGCTCGGCCTCTGACGGTCGTAGCAAACACTCGACCTCCTGCCTGCGCTGGCTGAGCCGCCATAGTGGGCCGATCACAAAAACGGGCCATGTGCCCCTCTCTACCACAACGGAAGCACAATCTAGGTCCAGTGACAAGCTCCGGCGTGGACTTTCCTACAAGTAGCACAAGCGGAAATCGCTCGGGTCCTCCTCGCTGCCGGGGCTAGAAACGGATGGAGCTCTCCGATGATCTCTGCTTCAAATCGCCCTTGGCGGTGTGCGCCGCCTCCCGAAAAGTCAAACTTTCTCTTACGCCCCACACCGCTGGGACAGACGCCCGAACAGAGCGGCAACAACCCGCTCAGCAGATACTTCCCATTATAGATCGTGGCTAATCGATGATGACTTAGCATAAGTGTCGGGGGCACGAGCCACGACATCTCGGGAAACACCCCCTCAATCCGGATATGAACTTCCGATCTTCACTCTGGGGTGGCGATCAACCGAGGAGCAAAATATCCATACTCGAGAACTTGCGCTCATATTCCTCAATGGAATCGAACCCCTGCTTGTGTTCGGAAGAGCTCCACCATCTTCTCCCGAGCCTCATCACCGATGAACTTTACCTTGAACTCACCTTGAAGAACTCCCATGTAGCGGGTGGAGACCCACCGGTCTCTCGCTCAAGGTGGACTCCCACCACCATCTCGCATTGCGTGCCCCTAGCACATGAGCCGCACACCTCGGCCTCTGAATATCGGGGCACACCATGATCGTGAAGGTGTACTCCAAATGGGCAATCCACCGGCCGCCGATAACGCATCACCGGTGGCATCAAACTTCTCAAAGCTTCCACTTCACAAAATCCTTCACCACCTACCCAATTCCTCGGCACCTCTGCCATATCTGCCTCTGGGGCTACTTGCTCTCGAGGAGCCGGAGGAGCTACTGAGCTCTGCTTTGAACCAATCGAGTCACCGCTCGATCTGGGCTCGGGACTCTTCCCGCCAAGCACGCCAACAAGGCACAGTCTCTCGCCCTCTCGGTCACTCAACATGCGACCATAAAAGCCCTCATAGACTCGGCAAACTCTGCTCCAGGAGCGATCTCACGGCGCTCGATCGCCTCAACGCCCGCTCTAGGCGTAACAGAGGAGCCTGCCGGTGGAATGCCATCGATGTCGCCTTGGGACGATGTCCTGCGCAGATCGAGATCCGATCCCGATACCTCGACCGCTCTCGAACCTCCTCTCCCGATGCGGGTGGTAGCATGTTTGGCGATCTACATCCAAACCAACAACGAATCAAAACTCGCTGTCACCATTCCACAACACCAAACAAGGCATACACTAGATGATAGGTATTGTAAATTCTTAACCCTTTTCCTTTCTAAAACAATAAATCTAGGCGTGCACTGATGATCGCCGGAGTGTCGATGATCATGGAAAACGACCTACAACAAAAGGTCACTCTGAGTAATCTATGAACCTAGCTCGATACCAATCAGAAAGACCAGACCCAAAAAGGGGCTCTAAATGGGCCTTTACCCCAATGCATGTAGTGAAAACAAAAGATATTATGAAAAATACATTTCGGATCCCAAGTAAAAACAAAACATTCAACAACCAAAACATACATTTCTAAAAGCATACTACGATCGAGAGATTTATTTAAACCATTAAAACAAAACCACAAGTACCAATATGCTGGAATCCATAAAACGTAAAAACATCCGGGGCTCTGTGCCCGTCTACATGCATTCAGGAAATAACAAAAGTCAAGAGTCATGATAAATAAAATAGAATAATCGGAGATGACAAAGAGGATTCCATGATCACAGCTCCTCCATCACCCATCCTGTCTCCCGCTTTGATTACCCGTGGAAAACCACGTAATAAGGGTGAGTAACGAATTACCCAGTAAGAATCCCCAACCGGGGTACAATACGATATACATGATCATCTAGAAGAATGTATGCAAGCTATGAGAACAAACACAGAGGCGGAGCACATAGCTAAGTCCACACTTGGACCTCGGATGCCAACTCGTGGTCTTAGTCCGGAAATACCACAACACACTAAACGCGCTATACGGAACAAGTCCCGCCTCGGCTGTCTCATCGTCCGATACGAAAGGTGCACTAGCTCAAGATCCCGAGGAGCTCTCCGATCCGTATTGTAATGAGCGTAAGCGCGCACCGCATGCTACCGCAAACTCGGGGTGCCGGGTCTAGTGGCAAGCCGCCCGTGTTCGATCACCATGCCTAACTAAATCTCTGGATCGGTGTCACGACGACATAGGGTGTGAGACACGACACGTGAACTATGTCACCTGTACCACCGCACTGAGGCTAAGGAACCGGCCGTGGTAGGCTTACACCAGAAGCGGTCCTTGCCCTAACAGTGGCAATCAAGGGCTACGGCCGAACACGCCGAGGACGTGCCGATCGCCGGGACGAGGCAATGCCAAGTCATCATCCCGACCGTTGGGACATTTAACGATCGCCACCCTCACCCAAGATTGCGGGGCCTACCGGTTGGGATAGCTAATCCCTCACGGGGTCCAAGGACGGAGAATCGTCTCGAACGTCCTTGCCATAGATGCAAGATACTTTATGCATCGGGCCGGATGATTCTATCTACCTCAATTCTAAACCTTAACAATAATAACGATTCAATCAATGCACCCAATACGTGCTCATCGGATACAAAGAACCTAGCATGATACTACGAAGCAAGAACAGATATCGAACATGCTAGAATAGAACAACCTAGCATGGGCTAACATGAGAAACAATACAAGAGTTCATGCCACCAGAATTCAACAGAGCACCTAGAGATAAACATGCTAGTAATCATACATAGGCATACAAAACAACAATCACAAATATACCGCAGGTCCACACAACCCCTGTAAGAAATCCTTACCTTGGTGGGAAGACTTCTACACACAAATCCTAAGTCATGAACAATCCCGAGCTAGCGAGCGGAAACCTAGCAAACCAACAATAATCAAAGCATCTAAAATATCTAAACAATAATAGAACAGACAAGCTCGGCTCGGGAACTCACGCGCGCGACGACGACGAGAGCTTGAAATCAGCTGGCGAAGCCGGCACGGCAAGGACGCTGCTACCCGCTGCGCGCTACCGCACGCACGACGGCAGGACGCTTGCGCGCGAAGCGCTCGGGCGAAGCGCGCGGCGCCGGCGTCGCGATCACGGACACGGCAAGCGGCTCGGCAGGAGCGCGCGCGGCGAACGCTCGCGAAGGCGCGCGAGCGGCAGCGGCAGCGAGGACGCGCGCGCGAACGCTCGGCGGCGCGCGCGGCGGCGAGCGGCTCGCAAGCGGACACGGCGCGGGCGCGCGAGCGCTGGCGGCGAGACCTCTCGCGCGAGCGATCGGGCGATCTGTCTTCTGGGCGAACGGCAAGGCAGCCGGGACAGATCTGGCGTCGAGCGATCGGCATGGACGTCGGCGAGCGATCGGCGATGGGCGATCTGTCTTTCTTGGCGAACGGCAAGGCGGCCGGGACAGAATCTGGGCGTCTGAGCGATCGGTGGACGGACGCGTCGAGCGATCGGCGATGGGCGATCTGTCTTCTGTCTGCCTTGGCTCGGCTACACTCGGCTGGCTGCAATCAACACAACACACACAACACACCTCTTTTCACTTGGCCAAACGCACACCAAACGGATGAGAGGAAGAAGAAGAAGAAGAAGATCAATACCTACCCGGAATGATGATGATCGAACCCAAGGAGATGCAAGGATGAGGAATCGGCAAGGCTATGGAGATGGAGAGCTTGGGCGGCCAAGAGATGTTTTGGAGAAGAAGATGAAATAACCTAATTCTATTTCATTTAACCAAATGCACCAAAACTCCAAAATCCAAGGTTAACTAAGATGTGATGCAGAAAGAGTAACAAGAGCACCTAATGGCTCAATTGGCACACCTCTCTACAAGCTTCCCAGAGACCAGGGTTCAAACCCTACTGCAAAGACAATTACCTTTAATTTTACTTTTGCAACAAACCTTGCTCAAACCAAACCACAAACCCCTCCAAAACCTACAAAAACCATCCAATAATTTTAGTAATCGGAAAGACACAAACGACCCTGACGGCCCGACCAAATTACTAAATTACCCCTAGGGCATACCTGGAAGACCGGGAAGAAAACCTGGGTCGTTACAGGAAGTAGCTACCACATCGGCATAAGCCTAGTTTGTAGCCTGCTAGAGCGGAACCCCGCCAGCGGTGCAAGCCCGCTTGGCCGGTTCTTAGCTTCGTGTCGGTGGTGCAGCCGCATGCATGAGTGCCGAGGGCCTCGCACCACTCGTGTTCGGTGACACCGCTTTCCGAGTCTTAGGAATGCGTGCACTGCCCGCGTAGTTTGCCCTTAGGCCCCGCATTTACGCCGGTTGCAGAAGAGCATGCGGTGTGCGCGCACACACGTTAGTAGCCGGTTCGAGCTCCCCCAGGCTAATGTTCGTGAGTACACCAATTCCTTCCGCCTAGAGCCGGACTTTGGGTACTCTCCGATAGTCCGCATTGATAGCGAGGGTAAGAGGCCCTTGAGGACACCCATTGGGATTGACTTTAGAGTTAATCACTTGGTCGAGGGAGGAAGACCCTCGAGGGTGTCGGACATCTTGGGATCGGTTTTAGAGCTGATCAAGTGGCCAAGGGAGAAAGACCCTTGGAGATGTCCCGGGATTGGTTTTGAGAGCCAATCATTAGGCCGGAAGTAGGAGACTTCTGAGGACTCCAGATTTGCCTTGAGAGCTCGTTGAGCTAAGATCCGTGTTGATAACTGTGAACATGTGTACTAGGTTGCTAGATGATAGATTGCATAGTATCGTACCCCGGTCGGGGGTTCTTACTGAGTATGTTTATACTCACCCTTATCGTGGTTTCTTCCACGGGTAACTTGGGACAAAGACAGAGGTGGCTAGCGGAGAGAGCCGGGAGATCATGGATGCTTCTTGACACTGGCCGTGTCTTATTTTCTTGTTTTTTGGATTTCAAAGATGTAGTTGAATTTAGGTCCGTAGGGAAAACTATGATTTGAACTATTTTATGTTTTTAAGGAAAGTAATCGATCATCACCAATTGCTTTAATTTGAATGGTTCGTTTTTTTGCCTAATGAATGTTTACTTTGTTTTTAATGTTTTCCACTTTTATAATTGAGAAGTTTTACAAACCGACCCTAGCTGGGTCCTTTTAAGCTTTTCACTGGCATGCTAAGTAAAGACCTAGATTTAGTCCTATCTTCGGGTTGGGTCTTTACACTCTCTCTCTCTCTCTCTCTCTCTCTCTCTCTCTCTCTCTCTCCAAACCCTAGCCGCACCAAGCCTTGGAACCAAGCCAATGAGCCCAGCCGCACCGCACCACCCAGCCCAGGCCGCCCATCGTCGCCCAGCCGCTCCACCCAGGCTCCCCAATAGCGCCGCACCACCCAGCCCAGGCCGCCCATCGTCGCCAAACCAGGCACAGACACACCGCCGCACCAGTCGCTCATCCTCGCGCCGCCCGACCCAGTGCCACCGCCGCCCGCACTAGGTCGCTCGATCTGACGCCGCCCCGCCGCCGACGCCTCGCGCCCGCGCCGCTTGCTGCAGCCTAGCCTCGCCGCCGCCACGACACCGCTGGCGCGCTTAGCTTAGCCACTGCGCTCGCGCGCGCGATTCTGCAGCCCAGACGCGTCGCGCGCTGCCCCAGAGCCTAGACGCGTCATCCCCGTGCGCCCGCTCCAGAGCGTCTGCTCGCCTTGCCGTGCGCCCGAGCCAGCGCCCAGCGGCCCTGCTGCACCAGCAGCGCCCATCCTGCCCCCTGGCTGCCGAGACCCCGTGACTTCGCCGTTGGTATTCTCGAGTCTTTTCTCTTTTGGACCCTAAGCTGCTGGTTGTTGTTTATTTAATTAGGATGTTTTATTAAATGCTTAGGTTGTTCGGGTTCGCTTGGGAGCTCGAGAGTTGCTTCTTGACTCGTGATAGCTATCTTTCCACTTGTTTCCAGATAAGGATTCTTACCCAGGGTTGTGTGGACCCTGCGAATACTTTGATAACATGTTGATTACTGTGACTGTATGAGTTTCTAGTTGATAGGATTCATGCTTGCTTCGATCCCGTATTCGTGTGATGTTTGCGTTCCAACCCGGCATAACCATGTTTTCGGTTGTATGCTGTTAGATCCATGTTAAGGTTGGACAGGTGTTATATAGTGCAGAAGATGTTAGGGGTAACTAGTTTAGGTCCCGGAGGTGTATGACCCCGATGGGCATCCTAGGTGTATAAGTCCCCGATGGGCATCACTGAGTTGGAGGTGTAAGACCCCGATGGGCATCCTAGGTGTATAAGACCCCGATGGGCATCACTGAGTTGGAGGTGTAAGACCCCGATGGGCATCCTAGGTGTATAAGACCCCGATAGGCATCACTGAGTTGGAGGTGTAAGACCCCGATGGGCATCACTGAGTTGGAGGTGTAAGACCCCGATGGGCATCCTAGGTGTAAAGGACCCCGATGGGCATCACTGAGTTGGAGGTGTAAGACCCCGATGGGCATCCTAGGTGTATAAGACCCCGATGGGCATCACTGAGTTGGAGGTGTAAGACCCCGATGGGCATCCTAGGTGTATAAGACCCCGATGGGCATCACTGAGTTGGAGGTGTAAGACCCCGATGGGCATCCTAGGTGTATAAGACCCCGATGGGCATCACTGAGTTGGAGGTGTAAGACCCCGATGGGCATCCTAGGTGTGTAAGTCCCCAATGGGCAGCAATGAGTCCTAGGTTGTGTAAGGCCCGAAGGGCATCCAGGTGTAGAACCTAGGGTAGTTTATAGCTGTAAGCCTTCGAATAGGCAAGCTCCAGGAGGGGCGTATGGTCTAACCCAACTGTTTGCTCTAAATCATTGTATGGTTGCATGTCCGTGTGCTAAATGAGATGTTTTCGTATTGTACCCCGGTTGGGGATTCTTACTAAGTAACTCGTTGCTCACCCTTATTTTCTGTGGTTTTCCACCAGGTAACTTGGGACAGAGGCTGGATGGCTAGGAGGAGGCTGCTGGATGATCATGGATAGCTGACTCTGAGTTGCACGTTCTTTTATTGTGTTTATGATTTAGCATGTAGTGGGACTTGAGTCCCTAGGAAAGCACTCAAAAACTATTTTATGTTCTCGAACCGTTTCCTTTGTTTTCTTAAGAAAGTACTGATCAATCACTTATTCGTTGATTTTTATTTTAATGGATTTATGGCTTGTTTTAAATGTGTTTATTGAAAAGATTTAAATTTGGTACTCCGAACGATGTTTTTTTTTCCTTCATTCTTAATCATGCATGCTAAGTAAGGATCTAGGTTAGAGACCGATTCTTGGGTCGGGTCCTTACAGTTGGTATCAGAGTTTAGAGTTATAGGTTCTGTAGACTGACCTGCAGTTGTAGGTTGTTTCCATGATCATCAGCGCTCCGACAACCATCAGGTATGTCGGTAAGTTTAAGGTTAAGGGTTAAGAATTACAATACTACATCTAGTATACATGTGTTACCCTTGTTGGGCAGTGAGAGCCCCAGCGTGGGCTAGTTTTTATGCTTTGTGTAGACCGCCAGTTGTTCATTACACATTGAGGAGCAGGGACGTTTGGTATGTCCAACCGAGGAGTTGGACTGATCGTGTGTTTGTTGAAACCACGTCCAGGGTTGTCTAGACCCGTAGGCCAGTTTTGGCCCTAGCAGTTGAGCAGCCAAGAGGAGGGGGTAGAGGCTAGTCTACCTTAGAGCGAGACTCCTTGAGCAAAGTGTGCTCCCGCCATGAGAGAGTTGATGGCAGGTCTTTTATCTATCAGAGGGCGGAGACCCAGGCGCAGATTGTAGCGCGTAGTGAGGAGTCTCGGGTGCAGATATCCCAGGCTGGATGTGAGTTTATTTAGAGACACCCCTAGTAGCTCCAGTAGCCGGAGGTTTCCTGAAGGGCTTGATCAGCGAGTTTATCTTGATGAGTTAGTTGGCATTATTCGAGCCGCCGAGTTTGGCAAGCGGAAGCGAGGTGGTTGGCCAGGATGGAGTTTATCATCCGAGTGTTGGGATGACTTGATGTTCAAAGGCCAAGGCGTGCCGTTTTGGTGCTGTTGATACAGCAGTTTGGTGGTGGAAGTCCCTTGGGAGAGGTGGACCAGCAGAGTCTCCACCAGTCGCCCGGTCGATTGGCAAGTTGCCGTGTTAGTAGCTTTTGAGAAGGATGTAGAGACATCTTGTCCCCTTGCAAGCCTGCTGTCGTTTTACAGCCAATTCTTTTAGTACCCTCGTAGCCAGGGTGTAGTGTGGAGTTTGCTTGTCAGGGGTTAATCCGTTTGTGGATTTCAGCGGGCTAGTAGAGTGGAGCACTCTTTTGTTTGGATGTTCCAATTGTGGAACAAGTTGTTGCCACCCGAGGAGTTGGCCTGAGCTTTTGTTGAGCAAGGAGTGGGATGCAAGAGTTGGCCTGAGCTATTGTTGAGCATCGAGTGGGATGCAGGAGTAGGCCGTGGCATGTCTGTTAGGCGAGATGCCAGAGATTAGACTGCTCGAGTATTTGGACTCTTGTCTTTGAGTGCCATTGCCCGTCAATTGGAGTGTGACCTTCCTTTTCCTCAGAGGGGTATAAAGCTCGTTTAGGGCTGATTTGTGTTGTAAAGGATGTAGTGCCTGTTGGCCCAAGCTTTGAGAGGAGGCCTAGATTCAGGCCAGTTGGCACTTTTGGGCAGGAGGTTCCATGGTCGCCGAGAGTATAGCATCCCCGCTAGTCTTGTACCCATTTCCTGAGGTTGCACCTGTTTGGGTTGCATAAGAGATCTAGCTCGGTGGTAGTCAGAGGACTACAAGTATGAGGTTTTCGAGGGAAAGTAGGAGCATTTCAGGGTCACCGAGAGTTGGGTACCCAAGGATGTTGTAGGCTGTTAAGAGCTAGCGCGTTCGACTTCTCGCGCCTGTTTTGTGAGCTTGTGAGCCAGTTTGTTGGTAGCATGATTCGGCTACCCTTTGAGTTACCCTAGTATGGGTAGTGTTGGCATCGATGATGAGTGGTTGATCCAGTGTTAGAGCCATGAATTGGATGGTTGATCGGAGCACGTTTAGTGGGCACATTGGCTTGAGATATGTTAGCTTGGTATGGATGTGCTCTTGTAAGAGTGAGTTGGCCAATGTGGCTTTTCGTGGTGAGTTGGCCCGAGAGGGTTTGAACTCTTGTTGCTCCCTGGTTAGTAGTGGCTCTGTTGGAGGCAAAAGTTGCCCTGTGTGAAAGTCCTTGTTGGCTTTGGATCTTAAGGAATATGGTTGGAGCTGTACACGCCGGTGTACTTTTGTGTAGCTCGTTCCGTGGTTTATGTTTGTGAAACCACGAGAGGTTCGTGTTGAGGAACCAGTGCTCAGTCTTTGATTCTTGGAAAGTGCCCTAGCTTTGGTTGTAAGGATGTCGTGCTCGTAGCCGGGTTGTTGTTAAAGCAAGTTTTGCTAGTTGGACCTTAGCCTGGTTAGAGTTCAGTTAGAACTGAACAAGAGCGGTGGTAGCAAAGCCGCGTAGTTTCTGATCGCATGGCTAAGAGAGTTGTTAGGATCCTTACCTTGGGCAGAAGGTTTGTTGTGGCTAATGTTTGAGTAGGAGGATGGCGCATTCTGTAGCGTTTTCGGTCCTCTTGGTTTTCAAGCAGTTGGAGTTGGCCAGCGTAGTTGAGATGCTGGAGAGGGTTGTGCCAGTGTAGCCGGTTCTCTGTTAGATCGTTTGACGACTGTGTGTGTCAGAGGGTGATCGGAGGATCCCTAGGTTGTGGAGAGCCTCTCCAGAGCTCAGTCACCCAGCCAGTGTTCCTCGGGTGAGTTGCTTGCAGATTTGGTAGACTAGCAAGCTAGTGTTTGTTTGGAGTAGAGTCCGGATTGGTTCCGGTGAGGTGGCTAGTTGGTGTTTGGTGTTGACCAAGTTTTGGTTCTCTTGTTGTTTCAAGAGCTAGCTCGGTTCGAGCAAGAGGGCGTTGCCCTGAGGACCTGTTCCTAGTCAGGAAGTTTTGGGAGTTGACCCCTCCCTCGGTGGTTGAGTAAGTTCTGCTAGTTCTGGATTGGTGGTCCAATCGGTTGAGGTTTCCCTTTGGGTGTTGCTTCCAAGAGAGTTGGTTGTTGTTTCCCTTGGGTTTGAGCTAGTCAGCGAGCATGTGTGATGTTCGCTGCCCTTCAGAGGTTCGCTTGCTGGGAAATCGTTTCCCGTTGAGGAGTAGTCAGCGTAGCTCCTGAGTTGTGTAGTTGATCAGAGTAGCGCAGTGGTTAGCCCAGCGAGAGGGTCCCTGCCTTGTGTTGTTAGCAAGCAAAAAGTTGTTTGTCCCCGCAAGGGCGGAGGCCAGCCAGTTTAAGAGTTGAGTTTTTGCTGGAAAGTTGTTGGTTCTTTGGGGTTTGAAGAAAACCCTAGTTTCTTTGGTGATTGAGTTGCACCATGGATGCCAGCCTCGAGTATTATCTTTGGAGATAGCCTCGTCGGTCCGTTTTCCTTGCGATGTTCCGAGTGTGGAGTTTCTAGTCGCAAGATGAGTTAGGCCTAGGCTAAAAGGAGAAAGTCCTTTGAGTAGCCAGTTGGACTTAAGAGTTGAGTGGCAGCTTGGAGGCGAGCCTTGCTCGTTATAAGCTTGGGTTGGTTTTCGAAGAAGGTTTAGTTTTATCTTAACCGGGAGTTTGGTTGGTTAAGGAATAGTGGAGATTACCTAGAGTTGTTTTCGTCTTAGGACTTTCGAGGACGAAAGTCTTAAAAGGAGGGAGTATTGTAACGGCCCAGTTTTCTATTTCGGTTTCCCAGGTGTTTCCGGTTCATTATTCGGATGTTCGGATGGGCCGTTAGAGCTATTTGAACCCTTAGGGGTATTTTGGTCTTTTGCTCCTCAGAGCCGGGTATGTGGATTTTCAGGACTTCGGGGTTCTTCCTGCCTTCGTCGAGGCTTGATTGTTATTGGTTGCAAGACCCAAGGAGTTTGGGCTAGTTGTTTAGAAGTTTGGGAGCATTTTGAATAATGGCAAAAATTATTTATTATTTAAGTGTTTCCTTTTGGGTTTGAACCCTTGCCCTGGATGGTGAAGTGGAAACTTGGATTAAATGAGTCTTTATTTAGGAGGAAAGTCGTTTCAGCCGGGTCTCGAAGGAGGAAGCCTTGGGAAGGGATTTGAGGCCTATTTAAAATAAGAAAAGGAAAGAAAATCCGATTCCCCTTGTTTTTGCACACTCTCTCTCTCTCTCTCTCTCTCTCTCTCTCTCTCTCTCCAAACCCTAGCCGCACCAAGCCTTGGAACCAAGCCAATGAGCCCAGCCGCGCCGCACCACCCAGCTCAGGCCGCCCATCGTCGCCCAGCCGCTCCGCCAGTCGCCGGTCGCCGCACCACCAGCCAGGCCACCCATCGTCGTCGCTTGCCCAGTGGCCACCGCCCGCACCAGTCGCTCGATCCACTGCATCACCCGGCCAGCGATCACCTTTGCCCCACACAGTCACTCGATCTCGCACCAGTCACTCGGCCAGATCGCCTGCCACTGACGCACTACTTCACCCGACGCCGCTCGCTGCCGCCTAGCCCTGCTTCGCCCGACGCCGCTCGCTGCCGCCTAGCCCTAGCCCTACTGGCTCGCGCGCAAGGCTTCGCGGCGACGCGTCGCGTCGCGCTGCCCCACAGCCTAGACGCGTCGTCCCCGTGCGCCCGCTCCAAAGAGTCTGCTCGCCTTGCCGTGCGCCCAGCGACCAGCGCCCCTGCTGCACCAGCAGCGCCCATCCTGCCCCCTGGCTGCCGAGACCCCGTGACTTCGCCGTTCGTATTCCCCAATCTTTTCTCTTTTTGACCCTAAGCTGCTGGTTGCTGTTTATTGAATTAGGATGTTTTATTAAATGCTTAGGTTGTTCGGGTTCGCTTGGGAGCTCGAGAGTTGCTTCTTGACTCTTGATAACTATCTTTCCACTTGTTTCCAGGTAAGGATTCTTACCCGGGGTTGTGTGGAGCTTGCGAATACTTTGATAGCATGTTGATTACTGTGACTGTATGAGTTTCTAGTTGATAGGATTCATGCTTGCTTCGATCTCGTATTCGTGTGATGTTTGCGTTCCGTTAGTTCCATGCTAAGGTTCTCCTATCCTGACTTATCCATGTTTTATGTGTTACTCAATTAATTCCATGCTAGGTCCTTCCAACCCGGCATAACCATGTTTTCGGTTGTATGCTGTTAGATCCATGTTAAAGTTGGACAGGTGTTATATACTGCAGAAGATGTTGGGGTAACTAGTTTAGGTCTTGGAGGTGTAAGACCCCGATGGGCATCCTAGGTGTATAAGTCCCCGATGGGCATCACTGAGTTGGAGGTGTAAGACCCCGATGGGCATCCTAGGTGTATAAGACCCCGATGGGCATCACTGAGTTGGAGGTGTAAGACCCGATGGGCATCCTAGGTGTATAAGACCCTCGATGGGCATCACCGAGTTGGAGGTGTAAGACCCGATGGGCATCCTAGGTGTATAAGACCCGATGGGCATCATTGAGTTGGAGGTGTAAGACCCGATGGGCATCCTAGGTGTATAAGACCCGATGGGCATCACCGAGTTGGAGGTGTAAGACCCGATGGGCATCCTAGGTGTATAAGTCCCCGATGGGCATCACTGAGTTGGAGGTGTAAGACCCCGATGGGCATCCTAGGTGTATAAGACCCCGATGGGCATCACTGAGTTGGAGGTGTAAGACCCCGATGGTCATCCTAGGTGTATAAGACCCCGATGGGCATCACTGAGTTGGAGGTGTAAGACCCCGATGGGCATCCTAGGTGTATAAGACCCCAATGGGCATCACTGAGTTGGAGGTGTAAGACGCCGATGGGCATCCTAGGTGTAAAGGACCCCGATGGGCATCACTGAGTTGGAGGTGTAAGACCCCGATGGGCATCCTAGGTGTATAAGACCCCGATGGGCATCACTGAGTTGGAGGTGTAAGACCCCGATGGGCATCCTAGGTGTATAAGACCCCGATCGGCACACTGAGTTGGAAGTGTAAGACCCCGATGGGCATCCTAGGTGTATAAGACCCCGATGGGCATCACTGAGTTGGAGGTGTAAGACCCCGATGGTCATCCTAGGTGTATAAGACCCTGATGGGGATCACTGAGCTGGAGGTGTAAGACCCCGATGGGCATCCTAGGTGTGTAAGTCCCCGATGGGCAGCACTGAGTCCTAGGTTGTGTAAGGCCCGAAGGGCATCCAGGTGTAGAACCTAGGGTAGTTTATAGCTGTAAGCCTTCGAATAGGCAAGCTCTAGGAGGGGCGTATGGTCTAACCCAACTGTTTGCTCTAAATCATTGTATGGTTGCATGTCCGTGTGCTAAATGAGATGTTTTCGTATTGTACCCCGGTTGGGGATTCTTACTGAGTAACTCGTTGCCCACCCTTATTTTATGTGGTTTTCCACCAGGTAACATGGGACAGAGGCTGAATGGCTAGGAGGAGGCTGTTGGATGATCATGGATAGCTGACTTTGAGTTGCACGTTCTTTTATTGTGTTTATGATTTAGCATGTAGTGGGACTTGAGTCCCTAGGAAAGCACTCAAAAACTATTTTATGTTCTCGAACCGTTTCCTTTGTTTTCTTAAGAAAGTACTGATCAATCACTTATTCGTTGATTTTTATTTTAATGGATTTATGGCTTGTTTGAAATGTGTTGATTGAAAAGATTTAAATTTGGTACTCCGAACGATGTTTTTTTTTCCTTCATTCTTAATCATGCATGCTAAGTAAGGATCTAGGTTAGAGACCGATTCTTGGGTCGGGTCCTTACATGCCCAGTGGGGCCTTACACACCTAGGATGCCCATCGGGCCTTACACCTCCAGAATCAGTGATGCCCAGTGGGGCCTTACACACCTAGGATGCCCATCGGGCCTTACACCTCCAGAATCAGTGATGCCCAATGGGGCCTTACACACCTAGGATGCCCATCGAACCTTACACCTCCGGCTGTCCATCGGGGTCTTACCCGAGCAGGACCTACACTAGACCCTCCTACTATCTTCTATACTAAACCTAACATGTCAAAACCTAACACGGAACTAACGGAATACAAACTTAACTCGAACATGAATCAGAAGCAAACATGAAGCCTGTAACGGCCCAGTTTTCTATTTCGGCTTCCCAGGTGTTTCCGGTTCATTATTCGGATGTTCGGATGGGTCGTTAGTGCTATTTTAACCCTTAGGGGCATCTTGGTCTTTTGCCCCGGTCAGGGTTTTGTGGGTTTTGGAGGATTCCAGGGTCACTCCTGCCTTTGTCGAGGCTTGATTATTGTTGGTTGCAGGACTCAAGAAGTTCGAGCTGGTTGTTTGGAAGTTTGAAGGTGATTTGGTAATTAGCAAAATTATTGTTAATTTAAGTGCTTCCATTGGGATTTGAGCCCATGCCCTAGATGGTAATTTGGAAGCTTGGTTTAAATGAGTTTATATAAGGAGAAAAGGTTGCTTCAACCGGGACTCGAAGGAGGAAGCCCGGGGAAGGGATTTAGGTCACCAAGACCTATTTAAATTAGGAAAAGGAAAGAAAATCAAGAAAATCCCATTCCCTTGTTTTACCACTTTTCTCTCTCTCTCTCTCTCTTTCCTGGCCGACCTCACCAAGAAACCCAACCGAGCCTCACCGAGCCGTCCCGGCCAGCCAAGCAACCCACCGAGCAAACCACCGAGTCAGCGGCCCAAACAGATCGCACCAAAGCCCCCATCGCCACAAGCGAGACGCCCACCAGCCAAGCGAATCTGCGCAGCAGCAGAAATTTCAGCGCCCAGACGCCAAAGCAGCCAGCTGCCGCCCGTTTGCCGTTGCCCGTCCGCTGCCGCCGCAAGCGCCACGACGCCATCGCCTAACCGATTCTCACGCCAGTGCGCGCCCGCGCCACCGCCCGTGTCGCCAGCCCTCGTCCCTGCTGCACCGCGCGCCCAAAGAATGCCACCTCCTCAGCGCCAGCGCCACACACACTGCGCCCACCCAGTGCACGCCCCGCTCGCCACTTGCCGCCGAGTGCCTGCTTTGCCGAGATAGATGGGACCGAGATCTAGTGCCTTCTCGGTTGGGTAAATTCCCGAGCCTCCACTCATTTGGACCCTAAGTTGTTTGGTCGTTGTTATTTAATTAGGATATTTTTATTAAATGCTTAGGTTGCTCGGGTTCACTTAGAAGCTCGGAGTCGTTTGGTTGGCTTATGGTAGTTATTTTCGCTTGTTTCCGGTAAGGATTTCTTACCGTGGTTGTGTGGACCTGGGCGATGCTATCATGATTGTGCCTTGTATGCTTGGTTGTTGTTATGAGTATGTTAGCTATTGAACAAAACTTGTGTTTGAAATCTTGCTAGCATGCTTTGCTTGTTGTTCATGTTAGTTCCATGCTAGGTTTGTTCTTCCAAAGATGCCATGTCTTGTGATTGTATGAAATTTCCAGTGGATAGGTTACATGTTTTCTCTTGCTTCCATATCGTGTTGCTCTTGTGTCCCCGATATATTCTCATAGTTCCAAGCAAGGGGTTTAATTATTTTGGCATACCTTGTTCTACTTTATCTCATTAGTTCCATGCCGGGCATAGGCGGGTGATGTATAGTGTAGAAGACTGTAGGGGTAACTAGTTTAGGTCCCGCTCGGGTAGGACCCCGATGGACATCTGGAGGTGTAAGACCCTGATGGGCATCCTAGGTGCGTAAGTCCCCGAAGGGCATCACTGAGCTGGAGGTGTAAGACCCTGATGGGCATCCTAGGTGTGTAAGTCCCCGAAGGGCATCACTGAGTTGGAGGTGTAAGACCCCGATGGGCATCCTAGGTGTGTAAGTCCCCGAAGGGCATCACTGAGTTGGAGGTGTAAGACCCCGATGGGCATCCTAGGTGTGTAAGTCCCCGACGGGCATCACTGAGTTGGAGGTGTAAGACCCTGATGGGCATCCTAGGTGTGTAAGTCCCCGATGGGCATCACTGAGTTGGAGGTGTAAGTCCCGGACTGGACAGCACCTGTAAAGACCCGACCCAAAAGGGGCTCTAAATGGCCTTTACCCCAATGCATGTATTGAAAATAGAAGACATTATGAAAAACACATTTCGGATTCCAAGTAAAAACAGAAACATTCAACAACCAAAACATACATTTCTAAAAGCATACTCGATCGTAGATTTATTTAAACCATTAAAACAATCCACAAGTACAAATATGCTGGAATCCATAAAACGTAAGAAAACATCCCGGGGCTCTGTGCCCGCCTACATGCATTCGGGGAAATAACAAAAAGTCAAGAGTCATGATAAAATAAAATAGTCGAGATGATGACAGCAGGATTCCATGATCACGGCTCCTCCTTCACCATCCTGTCTCGCGCCTTGGTTACTCGTGGAAAACCACGAATAAGGGTGAGTAACGAATTACTCAAGAAGAATCCCCAACCGGGTACAATACGATATACATGATCATCTAGGAGAATGTATGCAAGCTATGAGTATAAACACGAATAGAGCACATAGCTTAAGTCCACACTTGGACCTCGGATGCCAACTCGGGGTCTTAGTCCGAAATAAATCCACCACACAATACGCCCTATACGAAACGAGTCTCGGCCTCGGCTTCATCTCGTCGATACGAAAGGTGCACTAGCTCAAGATCCCGAGGAGCTCTCCGGCCGGCGCTGTAATGAGCGTAAGCGCGCACCGCATGCTACCGCAAACTCGGGGTGCCGGGTCTAGTGGCAAGTCGCCCGTGTTCGATCCACCATGCCTAACTAAATCTCTGGATCGGTGTCACCGACATAGGGGTGTGAGACTCGACACGTGAACTATGTCGGCTGTACCACCGCACCGAGGCTAAGGAACCGGGCCGTGGTAGGCTTACACCAGAAGCGGTCCTTGCCCTAACAGTGGCAATCAAGGGCTACGGCCGAACACGAGGACGCGTGCCGACTGCCGGACGAGGCAATGCCAAGTCATCATCCCGACCGTTGGGGCAATAAACGATTTGCCACCCTCACCCAAGATTGCGGGGCCACCGTTAGGGTTAGCTAAACCCTAACGGGATCGAGGACGAGTACCATCTCGTACGTCCCTGTCGGGGATGCAAGTTACGTTATGCATCCGGCCCGGATGATGCTACCTACCTGAACTCTAAACCATAGCAATAATAATAAATCAATCAATGCACTCCAATACGTGCTCAACAGATACAAGGAACCTAGCATGATACTACGAAGCAAGAACAGATATCGAACATGCCGAATCGGAACAACCTAGCATGGGCTAACATGAGAAACAATACAAGAGTTCATGCCAATCGAGAATTGAAATGCAGAGCACCTAGGGCTAAACATGCTAATAATCATACACAGCATACAAAACAACAATCACAAATATACCGCAGGGCCCACACAACTCCGGTAAGAAATCCTTACCTTGGCCGGGAGGCAACTACACACAAAATCCTACGCTGCGATCGATCCCGAGCTAGCTAACGAGAACCTAACAAACACAATAGAAATCACCATCATAGCCCTAAAATATAATAAAACAAGCAAGCTCGGCTCGGGGCACTCACACGGCACGACGACGACACGGGGCCGAAAAGCCGCCGCAGTCAGTGCAATGGCCGGGCTGGCGCCGGCGGGCGCGGCGCGCCCACGCGCGACACACGCTGCCGCAAAGACGGCACGGCGCGCGCGCGCGCGGGCGCCGGCGTGCGATGCGACACGGCGAGCAGCTCGGCAGGACGCGCGCGCGGCGAACGTCTGGCGCGCGCGCGGCGCCGGCGTGGCGTCACGGCGACGCGCAGACGCGGCTGGCGCGCGCGGCGCGCGGCTCGAGAGAAGGCGCGCGGGCGCTGGCGATCTGCTGCTGCGCGCGAACTGGTGCGACGGCGGGCTGCGCGAAGCGGGCGTCGCGATGGACGGATCTGGCGGCCTGCTGTGCGCGACGGCGATGGTGGCTGACCGACGCGCTTCGGGCGTGGCCTCCGGCAGATCCGGACGGCCAGCTGGCGCGCGCGACGAGGCTCCTTCATCGTGCGATCGGGCGTCTTTGCCAGCGTGATCTGCCGGTGAGGGGGCGATCCGCGCTGGGCGCACTCGCAACAACACACACACACATGGCACCTCCTCTTACCTTCGGCCAAGAAAACAACCTATCGAGAAGATGAAGAAGATGAATACCTACCCGAATGATGATCGAACTACGGAGCAAAGAAGGGGATGAAATTCGGCTAGAGAAAGTTGGGGAAACAAGGTTGGGCGGCTAGGAGGATGTGTTGGAGAAGAAGAACAAAACCTAGCTTTTCTTTTCCATTTAACCAAATGCACCAAAACCCCAAAATCCAAGGCTAACCATAAAATGACACGGAAAGAGCAACAAGAGCTCTCAATAGCTCAACCGCCACACCACCCACCGACTTCTCGGACCACCCGGTTCAAACCCACCAAACACACTTTAACACACAATTTTCCTTTTGCATCTCCCCATGCCCAAACACATCCACAAAGCCTCAAAACTTACATAAATCCATCCAATAATTTTAGCAACTCGAAAAAGACATAAACGGTCCCGACGGCCCGACCAAATTACTAAAATACCCTAGGGCATACCCGAAGACCGGGATGAAAACTTGGGTCGTTATAAAGACCGAGTCCTAGGTTGTGTAAGGCCCGAAGGGCATCCAAGTGTAAAACCTAGGAAAGGGAGTAGATGAAAGCCCTCGAATAGGCTCGCTCTAGAAGTAGCTCATAGCCTAACTCAACCGCTTTGCTCTAAGTCATTGTTTTATTTGCATGTATACTAGGGTGCTAGATGACTGATGTATCGTGATTGTACCCCTGGTTGGGATTCTTACTGAGTATGTTTATACTCACCCTTATTTCTCGTGGTTTTTCCACCAGTAACTTGGGACATCGGCAGGATGGCTAGGAGGAGGCTACCGGATGATCATGGATAGTCGACTGGGATGCATGTTCTTTTATTGTTTTCTTTATGATTTAGCATGTAGTGGGACTTGAGTCCCTAGGGAAAACACTCAAACTATTTTATGGTTCTCGTCTCGCACTCTTGTTTTGTTTTTAAGAGAAGCACCGATCACCAATTACTCTTGATTTTTACATTGGCTTCTGTGGTTTGTTTAAAGTTCTGTTGATTGCAAAAGTTTTAAAATGAGTAGAATGGATGGTGTTTTACATTCCTAGGCATGCATGCTAAGTAAGGATCTAGGTTAGAGACCGCTTCTTTTGGGTCGGGTCCTTACAGTTGGTATCAGAGCTCAGAGTTATAGGTTCTGTAGGATGACTCTGCAGCTTGTAGGTTGTTTTCCATGATCATCAGCTCCACGCCACCATCGTGTATGTCCGTAAGTTTAAAGTTAAGGGTTAAGAATTACAATCGCATCTAGTATACATGTGTTACCCTTGTTGGGCGGTGAGAGCCCAGCGTGGGCTAGTTTTTATGTTTTCTCAGAGACCGCCAGTTGTTGATTACACATTGAGGAGCAAGGACGTTTGGTATCTCCAACCGAGGAGTTGGACCGTTCATGTTGATGATGAGACCTCGTCCAGGGTCGTTTAGACCCGTAGGCCACCTTTGGCCCTGGCAGATGAGTTGCCAAGAGTAAGGGGTAGAGTCTAGCACGCCTCAGAGTGAGACTCCTTGAGCAGAGTGTGCTCGGCCCATGCGAGAATTGATGGCGTGTCTTTTAGCTAACAGAGAGCGCGGAGACCTGGCACAATTTGTAGCGCGTAATGGGGAGTCTTGGCGCAGATAGCCCACCGGTGGCAGAGTTTATTTAGGAGACACCCTTCCTTGTAGCTCCAGCTGCCCCGAGGCTCCCGGGAGGATCGATCAACAAAGTTATCTTGATAAGTTAGTTGGCGTTGATCGAGCCGCCGAGTTTGGCTAGTGGAACCTCAGAGAGCCGATGTTTTGAGACCCATCACGGCGGCGAGGTAGTTGTCCAGATCGAGTTTATCATCCGTGTTGGGATGACTCGGTGTTCAGAGGCCGATGACCTGATGTTCGAGAGGTCGAGGCGTGCCGCTCGTGTCGTTTGATGCAAAGCAGGTGTGGTGGTGGAAGTCCCCATGAGAGGCGCGACCAGTGAGTCTCCACCACCACCCCTGCGATTGGCAAGTCGCCAAGTTAGTAGCTTTTGAGGAAGATGTAGAGACATCTTGTCCTCCCGCAAGCCTGCAGATCGTTTTGTAGCCACTTCATTAGTACCCTCGTAGCCGTGGGGTAGTGTGGAGTTTGCTTGTCAAGACTTAATCCGTCCCGTGGTTTTCACCGGCTATTAGAGAGAAGCACCTTCATAGCATGTTCCAAGAGTGGAGCAGTGTGCCACCACCCTAGGGTTGGCCTGAGTATTTGTTGAGCATCGAGTGGGATGCAGGAGTGGGTCGTGGCTTGTCTCATTAGTCGTGATGTCGAGAGAATAATCTACTCGAGTGTTGAGACCTTTGTGTTGAGTGCCATTGCCCTCACACCGGAGTGTGACCTTCCCTTCCCTCGGAGGGACTTAAACCCCAGTAAAGAGATGTTTGTGTTGTTAAGGATGTAGTGCCTGTTGGCACCAAGCTTTGAGAGGAGGCCTAGAGTCAGGCCAGTTGGCACTTTTTGTGCAGATGGTTCCAAGACCCGCCCGAAGTTTGGCATCCCCACTAGTCTTGTACCCACTTCCTGAGATTGCACCTGTTTGGGTTGCATAAGAGATCTAGCTCGGTGGTAGTAAGAGAACTACAAGAGTGAGGTTGTTCGAGGGATAAGTAGGAGCCTTCCAGGGTCACCGAGAGCTAGGTACAAAGGATGTGTTGGTTGTTAAGGGCTAGCGCGTCCGAGTTCTCGCGCTTTGTGTTGTGGGGGCTTGTGAGCCGCTTGGATGGTAGTGTGACTCGACTACTCCCGGAGTTACCCTAATATGAGTAGGGTTGGCATCGATGATGCGTGGTTGATCGAAAGTTAGAGCCATGAGTTGGAAGGTTGATCGAAGCACGTTTAGTGGACCATTGGTATGAGGTAAGTTAGCTTGGTGTGGCTATGCTCTTGTAAGAGTGAGTGGACCAATGTAGCGTTCCGTGGTGAGTTGACCACAAGTGGGTTGAACTCTTGTTGCTCCTTTGCTAGTTGTGGCTCTATTGGGAGGCAAAAGTTGCCTTGTGTGAGAGTACTTATTGGTTTGGATCTTAAGGAATCAAGTTGGAGATGTACACGTCGGTGTACTTTTGTGTAGCTCGTTCCGTGGTGTATGTTTTGGGAACCACGAAAGGTTCGTGTTGAGGAACCAGAGCTCACTCACTCCAAGCAAAGTCCCTCGGTTGAGTTGCTTTGGATGCTTGTAGTCGCTTGGGCAAGCTAGAGTTGTTCTTAGTAGCCTCTGCGTTGGTTTTCGTAATTCTTAGCAAGGTGGTGCTTGACGTTGACCAAGGTTTGGTTCCCATGTGGTTTCTAGAGCTAGCTTCGTTCAAGCAAGTCGGAGTTGCCCGAGGACTTGTTCCTAGTCGTAAGTTTTGGGAGTTGACCCCTCCCTCGGAGGTTGAGTAAGTACTGCTAGTTCTAAGTTGGTGATTCAAGCGATTGTGGAATCCCTCGATTGTTGCTTTCGAGGGAATTGGTTGTTGTTGCCTTCGATGAGTAGGACAACTAGCGTGTGTGAAGTTCACCGTCCCTTCGGAAGTTCGCTTGCCGGGAAATCGTCCTGTAGAGGAGGAGTCACTTAGCTCCCGAGTTGTGTAGTTGATTAGAGTGGCGTGGCGGTCACCCCAAATGAGAGTGTCCTGCGTTGGCTTGTTAGCAAGCGGAAAGTTGTTTGTCCGCGCGAGGGCGAGGCAAGCCGCCAAGGGCTTGAGTTGTTGTTGGAAGGTTGTTGGGTCCTTGGAGTTTGTAGAACCCCTAGTTCCTTGGTCATTGAGTTGCACCGTGGATGCCAGTTTCGAGTATTAACTTTTGAGGTAGTCTTGCTGACCCGAGTTGCTCATGATCCGCAAGCTTGTGGTCGTCGCTATCCTTATTCCTCGCGATGTTTCGTGGGTGGAGTTTCTGGATCGGAAGGAGAGCTAGGTCTAGCTATAAGGAGGAAGTCCTTAGAGCAGCCAGATGGACTTAAGGGTTGAGTGGCAGCTTGGAGGGGAGCTTCGCTCGTTGTAAGACTTGGTTGAGTTTCTGCAGAGCCAGCCCTTCTCGGGCTCTGTTCCTAGTTGGTGTGCGTCGCGCGATTGGCGTTATAGCTGAGCCACAGTTGAGTGGGTTGGCACAGAGGTGCCGTGGAAATGGTTGGTAAAACCTTTGAGTTGTTATCCTCGAGGTGTTGTGTTGCAAGTAGCCGCGTGTTGTTTTATTCCTTGCTGCTCGAGATTTTTTTAGAGTGGTATGTTGTTGTTTCCTTATTTGGCGATATTCTCTTAGGCCAGTGGCTGATCGGATTGCATTGGAAAGTTGTTGTCGGCCGATGAGGGCTCCAGTTTATTAGTTTGGTTGAGTGGAGCCTGCTCTCGGACCTTGTCGCTCATGGGTGGCCGTGAGTGAAGTTTCACTAGTGTGAGTGGCGTTAGCCGTCTGGTGAACCAGGTATGTGCCCCTGGCTTCAGTGCGTCGGTGCTCTTCAAGATGGTTGTTTAAGTGTTGTGGTCGTGTTCTAGTGAGACAAGTTTGCCTTTGGGATCCGTCGCCAGTTGGTGATTCGATTGGATTTCGTTAAGGCTGCAGGCAAGCCTTGTGGTTCGTTGATCTCATGTGAAGTAAGAGTAGGCCTTGTAGTTTCTGAATCCCGGGAGGTTCAGTTGTTTGGTCAGCATGGTGTAGAGTTGAGGCTGTTTGGTAATGTACCGTGAGCCCAGAGAAGTTTCGCGGTCTTGCGCGGAGAGTTTTAGAGCTCGTGACCAATCCACAAGTTTGCCGAGAGTAGCGTCGTGGAGAGGCATTCGAGTGGGTCAAGCAGGATAAGTGAGCCCTAAGATTTTAAGATCGCTTTGAGAGCTAATGCGAGTTTGAGGATGTGGCTTACCGTTTAGCACTACCGCATCTATTTCCTCGGAGTTCAGGGTATGCCCAGTCTTGGTTGAGATAGCTTGTGGCAGAATGGATGGCTTTGCGGCTTTGAGCCTTTGGAAACCCAAGAGGGTTGGGATTTCGAAGAAGGACTAGTGTTGGCTTGACAAGGAGTTTACTTGGTTAAGGATCGATGGAGTTTTCCTAGAGTTGTTTTTTCGTCGTAGGACTTTCGAGGACGAAAGTCTTAAAAGGAGGGAGTATTGTAACGCCCCGAGCTTTCTATTTCGGCTTCCCGTGTGTTTCCTGTTCATTATTCGGATGTTCGGATGGGTCGTTAGTGCTATTTTAACCCTTAGGGGCATCTTGGTCTTTTGCCCCTGGTCAGGGTTTTGTGGGTTTTGGAGGATTCCAGGTCACTCCTGCCTTTGTCGAGGCTTGATTATTGTTGGTTGCGTGGACTCAAGAAGTTCGAGCCGGTTGTTTGGAAGTTTGAAGGTGATTTGGTAATTAGCAAAATTATTGTTAATTTAAGTGCTTCCATTGGGATTTGAGCCCTTGCCTAGATGGTAATTTGGAAGCTTGGTTTAAATGAGTTTATATAAGGAGAAAAGGTTGCTTCAACCGACTCGAAGGAGGAAGCCTGGGAAGGGATTTAGGTCACCAAGACCTATTTAAATTAGGAAAAGGAAAGAAAATCAAGAAAATCCCATTCCCTTGTTTTACCACTTTTCTCTCTCTCTCTCTCTCTCTGGCCGACCTCACCAAGAAACCCAACCGAGCCTCACCGAGCCGTCCCGGCCAGCCAAGCAACCCACCGAGCAAATTTCAATCGAGCAAATTTCAGCCAGATCGCACCAAAGAAATCCCATCGTCGCTGCAGCAGACGCCCAACCAAAGAATGATCTGTCGCAGCTGGCAAATTTCAGCGCCCAGACGCCAGCGCGCACGCCGCTTGCGCTTGTTCCCGTCCGCGCGCACGAGACGCCATCGCCCAACCGATTCGCGCCAGCGCGCCAAGCGCCACCGCCCGTGTCGCCACCCTCGTCCCTCACTGCACTACGCCCCGGCCAGCCGCACAACACGCTTTCTCCACGCCGCACGCCCCGCCGCCCACTTGCCGCCGAAAGTGCCTGTTTTGCCGAGATAGATGGGACCGAGATCTAGTGCCTTCTCGGTTGGTAAATTCCCGAGCCTCCACTCTTTTGGACCCTAAGTTGTTTGGTCATGTTATTTAATTAGGATATTTTTATTAAATGCTTAGGTTGCGCGGGTTCACTTAGAAGCTCGAGTCGTTTGGTTGGCTTATGGTAGTTATTTTCTGCTTGTTTCGTGTAAGGATTTCTTACCGTGGTTGTGTGGACCTGCGATGCTATCATGATTGTGCCTTGTATGCTTGGTTGTTGTTATGAGTATGTTAGCTATTGAACAACTTGTGTTTGAAATCTTGCTAGCATGCCGCTTGTTGTTCATGTTAGTTCCATGCTAGGTTTGTTCTTCCAAAGATGCCATGTCTTGTGATTGTATGAAATTTCCAGTGGATAGGTTACATGTTTTCTCTTGCTTCCATATCGTGTTGCTCTTGTGTCCCCGATATATTCTCATTAGTTCCAAGCAAGGGGTTTAATTATCTTGGCATACCTTGTTCTACTTTATCTCGTTAGTTCCATGCCGGGCATAGGCGGGTGATGTATAGTGTAGAAGACGTAGGGGTAACTAGTTTAGGTCCCGCTGGTAGGACCCCGATGGACATCCGGAGGTGTAAGACCACGATGGGCATCCTAGGTGTGTAAGTCCCCAAGGGCATCACCGAGCCGGAGGTGTAAGACCACGATGGGCATCCTAGGTGTGTAAGTCCCCAAGGCCATCACCGAGTTGGAGGTGTAAGACCCGATGGGCATCCTAGGTGTGTAAGTCCCCGATGGGCATCACTGAGTTGGAGGTGTAAGACCCCGATGGGCATCCTAGGTGTGTAAGTCCCCGACGGGCATCACTGAGTTGGAGGTGTAAGACCCTGATGGGCATCCTAGGTGTGTAAGTCCCGATGGGCATCACCGAGTTGGAGGTGTAAGTCCCCGATCGACAAAGACCGAGTCCTAGGTTGTGTAAGGCCCGAAGGGCATCCAAGTGTAAAACCTAGGAAAGGGAGTAGATGAAAGCCCTCGAATAGGCTCGCTCTAGAAGTAGCTCATAGCCTAACTCAACCGTTTTGCTCTAAGTCATTGTTTTATTTGCATGTATACTAGGGTGCTAGATGACTGATGTATCGTATTGTACCCCGGTTGGGGATTCTTACTGAGTATGTTTATACTCACCCTTATTTCTGTGGTTTTTCCACCAGGTAACTTGGGACATCGGCAGGATGGCTAGGAGGAGGCGGCTGGATGATCATGGATAGCTGACTCTGGGATGCATGTTCTTTTATTGTTTTCTTTATGATTTAGCATGTAGTGGGACTTGAGTCCCTAGGGAAAACACTCAAACTATTTTATGGTTCTCGTACCGTACTCTTGTTTTGTTTTTAAGAGAAGCACTGATCAGTCAATTACTCTTGATTTTTACATTGGCTTCTGTGGTTTGTTTAAAGTTCTGTTGATTGCAAAAGTTTTAAAATGAGTAGAATGGATGGTGTTTTACATTCCTAGGCATGCATGCTAAGTAAGGATCTAGGTTAGAGACCGCTTCTTTTGGGTCGGGTCCTTACAAAGCCTATCCACTAGAAACTCATACAGTTATGAAAAATCAATATGCTAACAAGTATTCGTAGGGTCCACACAACCCCGGGTAAGAAATCCTTACCTAGAAACAAGTGGAAAGTAACTATCACGAATCTACAACCGACCCTCGAGCATTTAAGCGAACCCGAGCGACCGAGAAGGCACCGGGCTGGGCAAGGCAGGCAGCAGGTGAGGCGTGCAGAGCGACAGGCTGTTGCGCGTGTGGTCGAGCACTGGGGCTGTGCTGCTAGGCGACTGGTGAAGCAGGGGCGTTGGGCGCGGGCGCGCGGGGGCAAGGGTGAGGCGCGTGGCCCTCGGCAGCACGGCAGGCAGGGCGTGCGGCGGGGCGGACGGGCGTGCAGACGCGGTCGGCGCGCCGGGGTGGACAGACGAGCAACGCGGCTGGTGCGCTGGTGCGTGGTCGTGCGGCTGTGCAGGTGCGGCTTGGGGCGACGGCGGCGTGGGCGCGACTGGGTGCGACGGCGGCGTGGACGCGGCGAGGTGCGACTGCGGCGTGGGCTAGGGTGTGGGGCGACGGCGGCGTGGGCGAGGGTGTTAGGGTTTTGCTAGAGAGAGAGAGAGGCTTTTCTTTTTTTTTTTTCTTTTTTCTTTTCCTTCCTTCCCTAAGTTAAAATAGACTTGGGAATCTCAAATGTCCTTCCCCAAGGCTTCCCCCCTTCGAGCCCTGGCCAACGCATTTATTATTATTATTATTTTTTTCTTATTTAGTTCCAACTCCCATTTCCTCTTCTTTTTTTTTTTTTTTTAAACTGCTTCCATTTAACTGAAATTCGGGCTGTTACATGAGATGAGTAGGATGCCTTATGAGAGGAGTTGGACGCCTTATGTGTAAGCACACTTGGTAGAGACTTGGTATAAAGTAAGTTCGGTATGGCATTGTTATGCTTTAGTAGAGCAAGGTTGCTGCAGCTTCGAGTATCGTGTGGAGATGGAACTTTTGGTGTTCCTTTGGTTGATTTTATCTCTGCCAGAAGTTAGTGTTTCCTTTTGGAAAGCACCTGTTAGTCTTGGATCTCTGAAGGAAGGTTGAGAGTTGTGCACACAAGTGTGTTTTGTGTAGTTCGTTATGGTGGCGAGAGTTTCAGAACCATGTAGGGTTTGCATTGGAGAACTGGTGCTCAGTTCTTGGAGAAGTTGGACGCCAAGTGGATGTTGTAAGGCTTTAGTTGAGGTTGTAGGGATACCGTGCTCTTAGTCGGGTTGTTGCTTAGGCAAGTTTGTTAAGTTGAACCTAAGCTTTGTTGGTGGAACCTCTTGTGTCCATGGTTGGAGTTCGGATGGTACTGAACAAATGGTATTTGTAGTGAAGCTGCGTAGTTCCTGATCGTAGTTGCTAAGGGTGTTGCTCGGAATCCTTACCCTGGGTGGAAGCTACGATGTGGCTGATGCTTTGAGTAGGAGGATGACACATTCTGAAGCGTTTCTGGTCTTTTTGGTTTGGAGGTTCCGAGCAGGCCAGCATGGTTGTGATGCTGGAAAAAAGAGTTGTTTGTTCAGGCAGGTTGTGGTTAGACCGTTAGACAGCAGTGTGTGTCGAGGGTTGCCGAAGAACCCTAGTTGTGGAGAGCCTCACCAGAGCTCAGTCAGGCCCAGGTAGTGAGTTTCAGTTGGCAAGCCAGAGTCGTGTAGGTTGTAGATCTCGGGTGAGTTGCTGGCAGGTTTGGTAGGCTAGCAAGCTGGAGTTTTTTTGGAGTAGAGTCCGGATTGGTTTCGGTGTGGTGGCAAGTTGGTGCTTGGTGTTGACCAAGGTGTGGTTTGGAGTTGCTAGACGTTAGTTTTGCTCGTGGGGCGAGTGGTTCGTGCCCTGTCGGTTGTTTTTCCTGTTTCCAGGATGTTGAGAGTTGCCCCATTTGGCATTTGGAGGTTCAGTCTGTGTTGGACCCCTTGTTGTAGCCCCGTGAGATTTAGATGTTGTTGCTTTAGCGGAGCAAGACAGTGAGCGTGTGTGGAGCTATCTGTCCTTCGGTTGTCTGCTTGTAAGAGCCGGTTCCTTCTGGGAGTTGTCAGATTACTCCCTTAGTCTTGGAGTTGATGGTAGTGGTGCTAGCAAGAGGGAAAAGTTTGTTAGCTGCTTGGAAGCAGTTGTTTGTCTAGTTAAGCGGATTCTTGAGTGGTGTTCTGGAAGTCGCAGTAAGGGTTGTTCTGCCTCTTGTGAGTGTTGGGCCTAGTCCGCTAAGGTACTTTGTGAGTTTGGCCTGAGAGCTTGTTACGGCCCAGTTTTCTATTCTGGTTCTCGAGGTGCTTCTGGTTTAGATTCAGTTGTTTGGTTGGGCCGTTAGAGCTATTTTGACCCTTGGGGGTATTTTGGTCTTTTGGCTCCCTGGGCAGGATTTGTAGATTTTCAGGGCTTCGCGGTAGCTCCTGCCTTTGTCGAGGCTTGTTTGTTGGTGGTTGCGAGTCCCGAGATGTTTGGGCTAGTCGTTTGGATGTTCGGTTGTGATTTGGGTTTTGGCAAAGTCATTGTTGTTTGAGTGCTTCCATTGGGATTCGAGCCGGGGCCCTTAGTGTTAATTTGGGAGTTGGATTTAAGTGAGTTTTATTTATTGGAAAAGGTTGCTTCAGTCGGGTCTCGAAGGAGGAAGCCGGGAAAAGGGATTTTAAGGATTTTTTTAAGGTTGGAGAAATGAAAAAGGATGGAAATTAGGATAAAATCCGATTTTTCCTTTTAAAAATCCCATTTTTCCTTTTAAAAATCCCATTTTTCCTTTTTATTTTTAAAATCCCTTTTTTTTCCTTTTTTCCCATTTTTTCCCTTTTCTCTCTCTCTCTCTCTCTCCTCCAGCCCGAGCCAGCCCCCAGGTCGCCTAGGTCGCCCAACCCGAGCCCCCCCAGCCCGAGCCCTAGCCCCAGCTCGCCCAACCCAGCCTTGCTCGCCCGGACGCCCAGCCCCGAGTCGCCTCGCCCAGGTCGCGTCGCTCAGCCCTCGCCTAGGCCCTGCGTCGCCCAGATCCGTGTCGCCCAGGCCTCTCCGCGCCAGATTGCCCTGCTGTAACGACCCAGTTTTCTATTTCGGTTACCCAGATGATTTCGGGTCATTATTCGGATGTTCGGATGGGCCGTTAGAGCTATTTTAACCCTTAGGGGTATTTTGGTCTTTTTGCCCCCGGTCAGGGTTTTGAGGATTTTCAAGATTTCAGGGCCATTCCTGCCTTTGTCAAAGCTTAATGGTTGTTGGTTGCAAGACCCGAGAGGTTTGAGCAAGTTGTTTGGAAGTTTGGAGGTGTTTTAGAAAATGGCAAAATTAATTGTAATTTTGGTGCTTCCATTGAGTTTTGAGCCCTTGCCCTAAATGGTCTTGGGGAGTTCGTAGGAAAAGAGATTTTTATTTTTAAAATAAGGTTGCTTCGGCCGGGTTTGGAAAGAGGAAGCTTTGGGAAGGGATTTTAGACCTATTTAATTAGGGAAAAAGGAAAGAAAATCAAGAAAATCCCTTTTCCCCTTGTTTTGCAATCTCTCTCTCTCTCTCTCTCTCTCTCTCTCTCTCTCTCTACTAGCCGACCTCACCAAGAAACCCTAGCCGCCCTAGCCGCACCCCCCGCTCAGCCCTGCTCACCTCAGCCAGCGCACCAGCAAACCAGTGCCAGACACCAGCGCGCATCAGCAAATTTCCAATTGCCCAAATCAGCCAGCGCACTAGGCGACCAAGGCGCACTGTGACAGCCAGCCGCTCCGCACTAAGTCGCCCCAGACGCGCCGCACCAACCTCGCGATCGGTTACGCAGACGCGCCGCACCGACCAGCATCGGTTCGCCAGACCGAGCAGACCGACCGCGCGCTCGCCGCTACCATCTGCCGCGCCCCGCGCCCAAAGACGGCCTCGCGTCTGCGTGCCCGTGCCGCTCGTCCGCGTCCGCCCGCCAGCGCGCTGCGCCTATCACAGATCCGCGCAAGCCCAAAGACTGCGCCGTCCCTGCCCGCACCAGCCAATGCAGCAGCCGCGCCATTAGCGCCAGCGCCAGCTCCCCAGCCGCACAGCGCAGCGCCAAAATCGCCCCTTGCTGCGAGACCCCGTGCCTTCTCGGTTGGTAATTCCCGAACCTATCCCTTTTAGATTTTTAAGTCTGCTGGGTTTCTCAGATATTTATTTAGGATGCTTTTAAAATGCTTAGGTTGCTCGGTTTCGCTTTAAAGCTCGAGGGTCACTATTTGATTGTGAAAGTTATTTCTACTCGTTTCCAGGTAAGGATTTCTTACCGTGGTTGTGTGGACCCTGCGATGCTATCATGATTGTGCCTTGTATGCTTGGTTGTTGTTACGAGTATGTTAGCTATTGAACAGCTTGTGTTTGAAATCTTGCTAGCATGTTGCTTGTTGTTCATGTTAGTGTCATGCTAGGTTTGTTCTTCCAGCATGCCATGTCCTGTGATTGTATGAAATTTCCAGTGGGTAGGTTACATGTTTTCTCTTGCTTCCATATCGTGTTGCTCTTGTGCCCCCTGATATATTCTGTTAGTTCCATGCAAGGGGTTTAATTATCTTGGCATACCTTGTTCTATTTTATCCTGTTAGTTCCGTGCCAGGCATAGGCAGGTGATGTATAGTGTAGAAGACTGTAGGGGTAACTAGTTTAGGTCCCGCTCGGGTAAGACCCCGATGGACATTCGGAGGTGTAAGACCCTGATAGGCATCCTAGGTGTGTAAGTCCCCGATGGGCATCACTGAGTTTGAGGATTTGAGCTTCGAGGGGAAGCCTGTGAGTATTCTGGTCTTTGAGTCGAAGACGTTGCGTAATCGTGAGATCCGTTTGGTAAAAGTTCAGTGGAGGAGTCAGAGTTCTGAGGAGGCCGCTCGTGAGCGGGGAAGACGGGATGAGATTGCAGTATCCTGTGTTGTTTCAGTCTTAAGGACTTTCGAGGACGAAAGTCATAAAAAGGAGGGAATATTCTAACGCCCCAGGTTTTCATCCCTGTCTTCCAGGTATGCCCTAGGGGTATTTTGGTAATTTGGTCGGGCCGTCAGGGCCGTTTATGTCTTTTTCCAGTTGCTAAAATTATTGGATGGATTTATGTAAGTTTTTGAGGCTTTGTGGATGAGTTTGAGCAAGGATAGATGCAAAAGTTAAAATATAGGAAAATTGTGTTGCAGCCGGGGTTCGAGCCAGGGTGGCCTTGTGTGCTAGATGAGAGCCTTGCCAGTTGAGCCACCAGGTGTTTTTGTTCCTCTCTCCGCAGCATATCCTAGTTAGCCTTGAGTTCTTCGGGTTTTGGTGCATTTGATTAAATGAAAGGAAATTAGGTTTTTTGTGTTTTACCTCCAAACCCCCCATGGCCGCCCAACCTTCTTCCTCAAGCTCCATTGCCGTGTTCTTCTTCCCGAGTCCTCCGAAGGCGTTTCCGCCAGCCAAGCGACCAGCCAGCCCGGCCGGCGAGCCCGACACCAGATCGCACCAAAGAAATTTCAGCGCGCCAAAGAAGACGCAAATTTCCAAGAGCCAGCCGCCGCGGCCGCCAGGCGCCAGCGCAGAGGCCGTCGCCGACGCACTGCACCGCATGCTGCGTTGCGCCGCCGCGGCCGCCGCGATCGTTGCTCGCCGCCACGCGCCCAGCCGTCCGCGAGCGACGCCATCGCCCATCCGAGCTAGCGCCCGCGCGCCGCGCCGCCCCAGCCAGTCGCCCCCGCCAGCTGCCAGCAGGCTTTGTGTCGCCGCCCGCCCGTGTCTCGCTGCGTGCGCGCATCTGCGCCAGCCAGCCGTGCCAGCGCGCTCATTCAGTGCCCCCTATCGCCAAAGAGCCGCTTCCGACGTCGTCTTTGCTGCGTCATCCGAGTGTCAGCCGAGCCGCGTGAGTTGCTCTCGAGCCGAGCCTTGTTTATTTTATTATATTTAGGCATATGGATTGTGATTATCATTGTTTTTGTTAGGTTCTCGGTAGCTAGCTCGGGTTCGATCGCAGCTTAGGTTTTTGTGTGTAGTTGCCTCCCGGCCAAGTAAGGATTTCTTACCGAAGTTGTGTGGGCCCTGCGATATTTTACGTGATTGCTGTTTGTATGCCTGTTTATGATTATCATCATGTTTAGTGTTAGGTGCTCTGTTCTGAATTCCCGACTGGCATGATTTCTTATGTTGTTTCTCATGTTAGTCCATGCTAGGTTGAACCGTTCTGGCATGCTCATATCTGTTCTTGCTTCATAGTACCATGCTAGGTTCGTTGTATCCGTTGAGCACGTTTTGGATTGTATCAGATTGTATGTTATTGATATGATAGGTTAGAGTGTAGGTAGGTAGCATCATCCGGGCCTGATGCATAAAGTATCTTGCATCCATGGCAGGGGCTTACAAGGTAGTACTCCGTCCCTGGACCACGTGAGGGTTTAGCTAACCCGACGGGTAGGCCCTGCAATCTTGGGTGAGGGTGGTAGTCTGCGCGATGCCCCAACGGTCGGGATGATGACTTGGCATTGCCTCGTCCCCGGCAGTCGACATGTCCTCAGCGTGTTCGGCCGTAGCCCTTGATTTCCACCTGTTAGGGCAAGGACGGCTTCCTGGTGTAAGCCTACCATGACCGATTCCTTAGCCTCAAGTGCGGTGGTTCAGGCTGACATAGTTCACGTGTCCAGGTCTCACACCCCTATGTCAGTGACACCGATTCAGAGATTTATTTAAGCATGGTGACTGGACCTGGGCAGCTCGCCACTAGACCCGGCGACCCCTAGAGTTGCAGTAGCATGCGGTGCGCGCTTACGCTCATTACAGCGCCGACTGGAGAGCTCCTCGGGATTGTGAGCCAGTGCACCTTTCGAATCAACAGTAGACAGGCTGAGGCCGAGACTTGTTTCTCGTATAGGGCGTATTGTGTGGTGTGGATTTTCCGGACTAAGACCCTGAGTTGGCATCCGAGGTCCAAGTGTGGACTTAAGCTATGTGCTCTATTCTGTGTTTATATTCATAGCTTGCATATCTTTTGGCTAGATGACCATGTATATTGTATTGTACTCCGGTTGGGGATTCTTACTGAGTAATTCGTTACTCACCCTTATTTTGTGGTTTTCCACAGGTAACCAGGGTGCGAGACAGGATGGCTGAAGGAGGAGCTGTGATCATGGGAACCTGCTGTTGTCTCTGATTTTTATATTATGACTCTTTGCCTTTTTTTATTTCCCCTGAATGCATGTAGTCGGGCACGGAGCCCTAGGATGTTTTCTCAATGTTTTTGTGGATTCCAGCATTGTTGTATCTGAGAAGGTTTTGAATGATTTTAATAAATCTCTGATCAGAGTAAACTTTTGGAAATGTATTTGTCTCGAAACAGGTGCTTGGAGACAGGGACAGGTTTCAGTAAACTGTATTGATTTCTGTTTGAATACTGAATGTTTTAATTTTAATTGGAATCCGAAATCATATTTGTATATTGTCCTTACTTTGAATGCATGCATTGGGGTAAAGGCCCATTTAGAGCCCCTTTTGGGTCGGGTCTTTACAGTAAACCTGACAACTCTTCAGGGAAAACATCTGCAAACTCTTGCACCACAGGGACCATGTCAACAGACAACGCAGTACTACTATCTCCTGACAGCTTTGCCAAGAAGCCCCAAGCTCCTCGAGCTAACAATCTACGGGCTTTCACTGTTGAGATCAACGGCGGGTAAACTCCGCCTTGGACACCGCGAAACTTGAAGCTCGGCTTCAGAGGCGGCCTAAACACCACTTCTTTCCGGCGGCAGTCTATCAACGCATGGTTCTCTGCCAACCAATCCATACCAAGGATCACATCGAAACCGCTCATAGACAGAACTATGAGGGTAGCCTCTAAAATCTCATCAGATATCTGTATCTGGCCATGCTTAACTCTACTGCTAGCTAACATACTCACTCCCGAGGGAGTGGCAACACACAGCTCAAACCCTAGAGGTTCAATTCCACACAAGCTCTTCTAACGAATGCATCGGAAACAAAGGAATGGGTGGAACCCGAATCAAACAATACAAATGCATAATGTTGTAAGACAAGCAGCGTACCTGCAACTGCATCATCAGTACGCTCCGCCTCCTGGCGAGTAGTGGCAAACACCCGACCCTGCTGCTGAGCCGGTCCAGCTGCTGCTAAATCCTGAGTGCAGAATCTGGCCAAATGCCCTTCCTTGCCACATCTGTAGCAAGCACGGGGCGATGCTCCACACAAACCAAAATGTGCCTTCCCACACTTGTTGCAATGAGCTGGCTGCCTGGCCCCGCCCTGCTGGCGATCCTGGGCCCTACCCTGTGGTCGGCGCTGATCCCGACCTCTAGACTGGCCCTGACGGCGAGTCTGCTGACCACCTGAGCGGGAACCACTAGAAGAACCAAACTTCCTCTTATGTCCAGAATACTGCTGAGCAGGCTGAACTGACTGAGCTGGTGCAACAGAATCCTGCACTGGCGGATACTTCGGGTTATAAATTGTGGCCAACTCCACTGCTCGGTCATAACTCTCAGGAGCGAGTGCTCGGACATCTTGAGCAACCTCCTTCCTCAGCCCACTAATAAACTTCTTAGTCTTGAGCTCCTCAGTTGCAATGAGCTCCGGAGCAAAATAGCTATACTCAGAAAACTTCTTTTCATAGGCAGCAATACTATCTGATCCCTGTTTCAGATTTGAGAAGGCCTATGCCATCTCCTGCTGTGACGAACCCGACCCACAACATGGCCCTAAACCGGGGTTCACACTCAGCATGCAAGTTAAATATGATAACAAGCGGTTTAGTGCTCATATTTAAAAACCTTTCAAAACATAAAATGTAAAGACCCGACCCAAAAGGGGCTCTAAATGGGCCTTTACCCCAATGCATGCATTCAAAGTAAGGGCAATATACAAATATGATTTCAGATTCCAATTAAAATTAAAACATTCAGCATTCAAACATAAATCAATACAGTTTACTGAAACCTGTCCCTGTCTCCAAGCACCTGTTTCGAGACAAATACATTTCCAAAAGTTTACTCTGATCAGATATTTATTAAAATCATTCAAAACCTTCTCAGATACAACAATGCTGGAATCCACAAAAACATTGAGAAAACATCCTAGGGCTCCGTGCCCAACTACATGCATTCAGGGGAAATAAAAAAAGGCAAAGAGTCATAATATAAAAATCAGAGACAACAGCAGATTCCAATGATCACAGCTTCTCCTTCAGCCATCTTGTCTCACACCCTAGTTACCTATGGAAAACCACAAAATAAGGGTGAGTAACGAATTACTCAGTAAGAATCCCCAACCGGGGTACAATACGATATACATGGTCATCTAGCCGAAAGATATGCAAGCTATGAATATACACACAGAATAGAGCACATAGCTCAAGTCCACACTTGGACCTCGGATGCCAACTCAGGGTCTTAGTCCGGAAAATCCACATCACACAATATGCCCTATACAAGAAACAAGTCTCGGCCTCAGCCTGTCTACTGTCGATACGAAAGGTGCACTGGCTAACAATCCCGAGGAGCTCTCCAGTCGGCGCTGTAATGAGCGTAAGCGCGCACCGCATGCTACTGCAACTCTGGCGGTCGCCGGGTCTAGTGGTAAGCTACCCAGGTCCAGTCACCATGCCTAACTAAATCTCTGGATCGGTGTTACTGACATAGGGGTGTGAGACCTGGACACGTGAACTATGTCAGCCTGAACCACCGCACCTGAGGCTAAGGAATCGGCCGTGGTAGGCTTACACCAGGAAGCCGTCCTTGCCCTAACAGGTGGCAATCAAAGGCTACGGACGAACATGCTGAGGACGTGCCGACTGCCGGCGACGAGGCAATGCCAAGTCATCCTACCGACCGTTGGGGCATCGCGCAGACTACCACCCTCACCCAAGATTGTAGGGCCTACCGGTCGGGTTAGCTAAACCCTCACGGGGTCCAGGGACGGAGTACTACCTAGTACGTCGCTGCCATGGATGCAAGATTCTTTATGCATCAGGCTCGGATGATGCTACCTACCTACACTCTAACCTATCATATCAATAACATACAATCCAATACAATCCAAAACGTGCTCAACGGATACAACGAACCTAGCATGGTACTACGAAGCAAGAACAGATATGAGCATGCCAGAACGGAACAACCTAGCTTGGACTAACATGAGAAACAACATAAGAAATCATGCCAGTCGGGAATTCAGAACAGAGCACCTAACACTAAACATGCTGATAATCATAAACAGGCATACAAACAGCAATCACATAAAATATCGCAGGGCCCACACAACTCCGGTAAGAAATCCTTACCTGGCCGGGAGGCAACTACACACAAAATCCTAAGCTGCGATTGAACCCGAGCTAGCTAACGAGAGCCTAACAAACATAATAATAATCACAATCCATAGGCCTAAATATAATAAAATAAATAGAACTCGGCTCTGGAGCAACTCATGCGGCGCGGCTGACAAGCGGACGGGCAGACAACACGGCGGGGCTGCTGCTGGGCGCTGATGGGCGGGCTGGTGCGGCTGGGCTGCACGCTGGACAAGCAATGGCACGGCGCTGGGGCGCAGGCTGCGCGCACGGACTGGCGCGCGGGCGCAGACGGGGACGGACGAACGCAGCGTGCGACACGAAGCGGACTGGGCGCGCGGGCGAGCGGCGTGGAGCGAGGACGCGCGCGGGCGAACAACGCGATGCGACGGGCGTGCGACGGTGACGGGCGCGCGGTTTGGTGCTTGCGACGGCCTCTGCTGGGCGCCTGTGCGGCTGCGGCGACAACTGGGCGTCTGGCGCTTCTTCTTTGGCGCTGGCGTCTGAAGCGACTCTTCTGCTTTGGGCTTGCTGGCGTCTGGCGGCTGCTTCTTTGGATGATCCGTCTGGGCTGCTTAGCTGGGCTGCTCGGCTGCGTTGCTCGGCTGGCGGGGACGGCGCTCGGGGCTGCAAGGGAAGAAAATCACGGCAAGGGGCTTGGGAGAGAATCTTGGACGGCAAAGTGAGATTTGGAGAAGAAGGAACAAAAAACCTAATTTCTTTTTCATTTAACCAAATGCACCAAAACTCCAAAGATCCAAGGGTAACTAAGATATGACGCGGAAAGAGTAACAATAACACCTGGTGGCTCACTTGGCAAGGCTCTCCTCTAGCACACAAGGCCAGCCTGGCTCAAACCCCGGCTTCAACACAATTTCCTATAATTTTACTTTTGCATCTATCCAAGCTCAAACCCCTCCACAAAACCTCAAAAACCTACATAAACCCATCCAATAATTTTAGCAACTGGAAAAAGACAAACGACCCTGACGGCCCGACCAAATTACCAAAATACCCCTAGGGCATACCTAGAAGACCGGGATGAAAACCTGGGTCGTTACAATATTCCCTCCTTTTTATGACTTTCGTCCTCGAAAGTCCTTAAGACTGAAACAGCACAGAATACTGCAATTTCATCCCGTCTTCCCCGCTCACGAGCGACCTCCTCTGAACTCTGACTCCTCCACTGAACTTTTACCAAACGGACCTCACGATTACGCAACGTCTTCGTCTCAAAGATCAGAATACTCACAGGCTTCCCCTCGAAGCTCAAATCCTCAATCAGCTGCAAAGGCTCAAAGTCCACAATGAGCAATGGGTCCGACACATGCTGCCCCAACATCGATACATGAAAACACTATGCACAGCTGACATCAACGGAGGAAAGGCTAACCAAAATGCAACTCTGCCAATCCTCTCGAGAATCTCAAATGATCCAACAAACAGGGGCTCCACTTCCCTCGCTTACCAAACCTCAACACACCTCACATCTGTGCAACCCTAAAAACACGCACTGTCCAACCTCAAACTCTAAAACTCGACGCCGAACATTGGAGTAACTTTTCTGCCTGCTCCGAGCTGACAACACTAGCTCTAAACTTCTGCACATCACCTCTGGTCAAATGCAGCAACTCAGGACCCAAAACAAAACTGATGGCCACCAAATTTTTCCCAGAACACTGGAATCCTGCAATACTTACCATACAATGCCTCAATGGAACCACAAGAACTGACAGCTGAGAACTGCAACCCAAGGCAACCTCATAAAACCACACTAGTCTCCCGCTGCCTAATCACGAAAACACCAACTCGCAACAAGCTCCAAACGTTTTGGAAAACTCCTCCCAAAAGACCATCGGTCAGAGGGTGAAAACACTACAGAACTGCACTCGACTCATAAGCCTCTTAACAACGCTCTCCAGAACCACAGTTCGTCAACGTACTGCCTAGAATAAACCTTTGTTGCCACACCCTGGTGACAACAACTCCGGCCTGAAACTGCCATGCCACTACTCCACAGTAATGACATCTCCACCTGGGCGAGGTGCGAGCTCTAGCTACTGAAACCAATCCTCCAAAAATCCGAACTCACACAACAACCTCAACTAGCTAACAGCTCCCACACGGAACTTACAATCCAACAACTTGAGTGCTACGAACTCGGAAGCCTAACCAACCGCACACCGCATAACCACGCCCATCTACTCAACTCTAGCTCGACTCAAATCACTGGCTGGACAAGTCAGCCTGCCAACAACCGGGCCCTAGAGGGCTCCCTCCACCAAACTTACCTCCATGCAAGCAACGGAACGAAGCTCGCCTCAAATATGAAATGCATCTCACAAGTCCAAACGATAACACATACAGGCTTAACCCTCTAGCTTAAGCTTATTGCACCTTCCCACCGAAACTTCATAAACGGGACTCCACTACTCGGTTAACACCAACTACCAAGAACCAGATTACCAATAATGGCTGGCAGAGCACAAGCCACACTAACCAGCAAGGATCCCTCGAAAGTTCAAGACCCTAATCCAACCACAATGGTGCAACCTCAACCCACAACTGATACAAAGGAGTTCTTCAACTACAAAGGTGCAACAGCTTCCATGCCAACACACAAAAACCTTAACCAACTAGGCCAAACACTCATAGGAGGCAGAACAACCCTTACCGCAACTTCCAAAACACCACTCAAGAGTCCGCTTAACTTGGACAAACAACTGCTTCCAAGCAGCCAACAAACTTTTCCTCGTACTAGCACCACTACCACCAATTCCAAGACCAAGGAATAACCTGACGACTCCCAAGGAAAAACAGATCCTTACAAGCGAACATCCGAAGGACAGAGAGCTTCACAACCGCTCGCTGTCTTGCTCAGCTAAGCACAACATCCAACTCTCCCAGAGGCAACAACAAGGGGTCCACCACAGACTGGACCGCCAACCATGGGCAAGAGAAGACTCACCCCCAAACACCAAATCAGGGCAACTCTCAAACTCTGGAAACAGGTAGGACATCCGCCAAGGCAAAACCACTTGCCCCACGGGCAAGGCTAACTTCTAGCAGCTCGAAAACCACACCTTGGTCAACACCAGGCACCAACTTGCCACCACACCATAACCAATCCGGACTCTACTCCAAACAAACTTTAGCTTGCTAGCCTACCAAATCTGCCAGCAACTCACCTGAGGTCTATAGCCTACACAACTCTGGCTTACCAACTGACACTCACTATTGGGTCTGACTGAGCTCTGGTGAGGCTCTCCACAACTAGGGTTCTTCGGCAACCCTCGACACACACTGTCGTCTAACGGTCTAACAGCCAACTGCCTGAAAAAAACAACTCCTTTTCCCAGCATCACAACCATGCTGGCCTACTCCGAACCTTGAAACCAAAAAGACCAGAAATGCTTCAAAATGTGTCATCCTCCTACTCAAAGCATCAGCCACATCGTAGCTTCCACCCAGGGTAAGGATTCCGAGCAACACTCTTAGCAACTACGGTTAGGAACTACGCGGCTTCACCACAACCACCATTTGTTCAGCACCATCTGAACACCAACCATGAACACAAGATGTTCCACCAACCAAGCTTAGGTTCAACCTAACCAAACTTGCCTAAGCAACAACCCAACTACGAGTACGGTATCCTTACAATCTCCGCTAAAGCCTTACAACATCCATATGGAGTCCAACTTCTCCAAGAACTGAGCACCAGTTCTCCAATGCAAACCCTACATGGTTCTGAAACTCTCGCCACCAGAACGAACTACACAAAACACACTTATGTGCACAACTCTCAAGCTTCCTTCAAAGATCCAAGCCTAACAGGTGCTTCCCAAAAGGCAACACTAACTTCTGGCAGAGATACCATCAACCAAAGAAACACCAAAAGTTCCATCTCCACACGATACACGAAGCAGTGGCAACCTTGCTCTGCTAAAACATAACGATGCCAAACCGAACTTACTTTATACCAAGTCTCTACCAAGTGTGCTTACACATAAGGCGTCCAACTCCTCTCATAAGGCATCCTACTCATCTCATAGGCATCCAACTCATCTCATAAGCATCCAACTCATATCATGAGCATCCAACTCATCTCATGGGCATCCAACTCATCTCATCAGCATCCAACTCATCTCACGGGCATCCAACTCATGGTTCCCCTGCTGGACCGAACTCGCATCTACAATGCTCACTCAACTCAGGTTTAGGCACCCAAAGGTAGTGGACCGCACTACCAACCACAAAGATCTCTTGGCCTCAGCCCTAGCGTGAGACTCACACGCACTAACACTTACCAACCGTCAACCTGCTGACTTACTCAACCCCTAGTAACACTGGGAAGAGGCTCCAGCACTTCTCGAACATCCTTTCACTTGTAGTCCTTCGACTACCACTGAACTAGCCCTCTTGCACGACCTAAACAGGTGCAACTGCCACAATCGGATCCAAAGGCTAAAGGAGTGCGCTGAACTCTGCATTTAATTACGTAACCATCTGCTATACCCATGCCAAGCTCAGGCCTGAACCAGACTTAGTGCCAAAGCGGCACACCAACCAATGCACCTCAAGTGCCACTACTACCAAATCCACATCTTACTACAAATGGGGCCCGCAAGGTCACAACCTCAAGTGACAAAAACTATGGCTAGGCATACAAGGGCTCAAAACTCAAACAACCAGACTATGGCATCTCATCAAACTGGAGGCTCACGGCCTACTCTTGCATCTCCACATGATGCTCAACAAAACTCTAGTCGGCTCTCTCAACATGCAGCAGCTAGCTCTACTCTAGGGCTCACCAAAAGAAGAGTGCTCAACTCTACAAAACAACTGAGGAAACCACCAACGGATCAAGTCTGAAGGGGGCGCTACTCACTGCACCCTTAACCACAGGGTTCCGACTTACTGGCTGCAAAACAACAACAAATACAAGAGCACAAAGATGTCTCTACCTCTTTCACAAAGGCCACTAACTCTACAGCTACTCTCTGGGCGATCAAACAATCTGCTAAGGTTCAAGATCCACACCTGAACCACATAGGCTAGCCCCCACTGGGACCTGCTCCACAAGCATCAACATGAGCAAAAGCCAAAGCTAACTCCTCTCTTGGAGTGGTACTCCAGGGCAAATCACCTCCACCCTCTCACTAGGGGAAAACCAACAACTGGGCCACACGTGGCCTACGGAAGTCTAACCTCTGCCTCCCTCTGGAACGATGTCCCAGCGGTATCCGAATCTGTAACGGCCCAGTTTTTCCATTCCGGTTTCCCAGGTACTCTCGGTTCAGTATTGGGGCAATCGGTTGGGCCGTTAGAGCTTTTTAACCTTTAAGGGTATTTTGGTCTTTTTGCTCCCCAGTCAGAGGTTGAGGATTTTCAGGGCTTCAGGGTCATTTCGGTCTTCGTTGAGACTTGATTAATGTTGGTTGCAAGACCCAAGGAGTTTGGGTTAGATGATTAGAAGTTCGGAGACATTCCGGTTGATAGCAAAATTAATTGGAATTTAATTGGTCCCATTGAGATTTGAACCCTTGCCCTAATGGTGAAATTGGAGTTTTTAGAAAAAGAAGATTTAGTTAAAAAGAAAAGAATTTCTTTAGCCGGGACCCGCAAGAGAAAGCCTTAGGAAGGGAATTTTAGGTCTCCTAACCCTTTTAAAATAGGAAAAAGAAGGAAATTAGGGAAAACCCTCTTTCAGGGGACGGGCGCTGCGGGCGGACGCGGACGAGCGGCACGGGCACGCAGACGCGGACGGTGCTGGGCGCGGGCGCGCGCTAGGCAGGGCGACGCAGCGTCTGCGCGCGCGCAGCAGGCGGCTCAGGCGCGGGGCGCGCGCGCGCGTCTGGGCGGTCTGGTGCGAAACGGCGCGGCGCGTCTCGGCGGCCTGGTGCGGAACGGCGCGACGCGTCTGGGCTGAGCGAGGCAGCGCGACTGGGCGCGCCTGGCATGGGCGATGCAGGGCGTCTGGGCACGCCTGGGCATGGGCTGGCGCGGTCGGCCGCCTGTGCGCGCTGGGCTGCAGGTACTGGCTACTGTGCGCTGGCCGCGCTGAGCAGGCTGAAGCGGGTGCGACTAGGGCGGCTAGGGTTTCTTGGTGAGGTCGGCTAGGAGAGAGAGTGAGAGAGAGAGAGAGAGAGATTGTTTTCCAAAACAAGGGGAATAGGATTTTCTTTCCTTTTCCTAATTTAAATGGGTCTAAAATCCCTTCCCAAGGCTTTCTCTTGCGGTCCCACTAAAGAAATTCTTTTCTTTTTAACTAAATCTTCTTTTTCTAAAAACTCCAATTTCACCATTAGGGCAAGGGTTCAAATCTCAATGGGACCAATTATATTCCAATTAATTTTGCTATCAACCGGAATGTCTCCGAACTTCTAATCAACTAACCCAAACTCCTTGGGTCTTGCAACCAACATTAATCAAGTCTCAACGAAGGCGAAATGACCTGAAGCCCTAAAATCCTCAACCTCTGACCCGGGAGCAAAATACCAAAATACCCTTAAAGGTTAAAACAGCCTCTAACGGCCCATCCGAACATCCGAATAATGACCCGAAATCACCTGGGTACCCAAATAGAAAACTGGGCCGTTACAATACTCCCTCCTTTTAAGACTTTCGTCCTCGAAAGTCCTAAGACGAAAAACAATTCTAGAAAAACTCCACCGGTTCTTAACCAACCAAGCTCCCGAAAAAGACAACACAAATCCTTCTTTGAAACCGAACCTCTTGGGTTCCCAAAGGCTCAAGCCCAACAGACACACCGAGTCCGCCACGAACTATCTCAACCAAAATCCGAACTAACACTCGAGCTTCAAGAAAACATGCGATAACTAATCGGTGAGCCACATCCTCTCGACTCGCACCAACTCTCAAACGGTCTTACGACTCTAGGGCTCACTTATCCATGCTAACCCAACTCGGAACGCCTCTCTACGGTGCTACTTTCAAAGAAACTCGTGAACGGGTCACAAGCTCTAAAACTCAACGCCACGCTCCAAGATAACTTCTCTCGAATGCTCATAGTGTTATATCAAACAACCTCGACCCTTCACCATGCCGACCAAACAACTGAAACCTCCTGTGTTTAAGAAACTAAACGGCCTACTCATACTTCGCAAGAGACCTGCGCGAACCCCACTGGTTGCCTACAATCCTTAACGAAAATCCAATTCGAACCACTAATCGGTGATCGACCCTAGGCAACCTTCTCCAGCTAGCATGCGTCCACAACACTAAAGCAACCATCTTACGAGAAATCGAAGCACCAAAGCCAAGGGCACTTCTCTGGTTCACCAAACGGCTACCACCACACACACTAGCTGATACTTCAGCTTCGGCCACCCCTGAACGACAGGGTCCGAGAACAGGCTCCACCCAGCCAAACTAATAAGCCGGAGCCCCTCAACGGCCGACAAAAAACTTTCCAATGCAATCCGATCAGCCACTGGCCTAGGTGAACATCGCCAGACAGGAAAACAAACAACATTCCTCTCACGGAAACCTCGAGCAGCAAGGAATAAAACATTACGTGGCTACTAGCAACACGATAGCTGGAGGATCGAAACTCAAGGGCTTTACCACCCAATGCCACGGCACCTCTGTGCCAACTCACTCAACTGTGGCTCAGCTAAAATGCCAACTGCGAATGCACAACGACTAAAAGAAAAGCCCGAGAAAGGCTTGCTTAGCAGAAACTCAAACCAAGTTCATAACGAGCAAAGCTCGCCTCCAAGCTGCCACTCAACTCTTAAGCCCATCTGGCTGCTCCAAGAACTTCCTCCTTATAGCTTAGACCTAACTCTTCTTCCAATCCAGAAACTCCACCCACGAAACATCGCGAGGGATAAGGATAGCGACGACCACAAGCTTGCGGATCCTGAACAACACGAGTCGGCAAGACTACCTTAAAAGTTAAAACTCGAGGCCGGTATCCACGGTGCAACTCAACTACCCAAGAACTAAGGGGTTCCACAAACTCCAAAGATCCAACAACCTTCCGCCAACAACTCAAGCCCTGGAACTGGCTGGATTTCTCCCTCGCGGGAACAAACACTTTCCGCTTGCTATCAAACAGACGCAGGGACACTCTCGCTAGGTCGACCACCGCGCTTACTCGATCAACTACACAACTCAGAGCTAAGTCGACTCTTCCTCTACAGAACGATTTCCTAGCAAGCGGACTTCCGGCGGACAAATGAATTTCACACACGCTCATTGTCTTGCTCAAACTCAACGGTAGAAACCACCAACTCTCTCAGAAGAAACATCCAAGGATTCCTCAATCGCTTGAACCACCAACTAAGCACTAGCGGTACTACTCAACCGCTGAGGGGGTGGCCAACTCCCAAAACTACCTGACTAGGAACAAGTCCTCAGGCGACGCCAACTTGGTCGAACCAAGCTAGCCCTAGAAAACAAAGAAAGGAACCAAACCTTGGCCAACGCCAAGCACCACCTTGCTAAGAATTCTAAAAAAACCAACGGAGGCTACTAAGAACAACTCCACTTGTCAACCGCCTACAAGCATCCAAAGAACTCAACCGAGGAACATCGCTCGGTCTGACTGAGCTCGTGAGCCTCTCCACAACTTAGGGTTCCTCCGATCGCCTCCGACTCACCGCTGCCGCCAAACGGTTTAACAGACAACCGGCTACACAAGCACATCTCCCTCCAAAGATCTCAATCGCCAGGGCCAACTCGCCAACGGGATAAACAACCTCGACGCGGCCTCAACATCCATACAAACGGTCCAACTCCTCGGTCGGACATGCCAAGCGTCCCCGCTCCTCGAGTGCGATCCACGCACTAGCGATCTGCACGAGCACCTCCACCCTCTCACTAGGGGAGAACCACAATCCGGGCCACAAATGGCCTACGGAGTCTAAGCTCTACCTCCCTCCGGGGTGCGATCGACACACACGGCGATCCGCACAAAGCATAAAACCTAGCCCACGCTGGGCTCTCACCGCCAAACAAGGGTAACACATGTATACTAGATGCGTGTTGTAAAATAAAACCCTTAGCTTAATGAACTCGCACAAACTGACGGCCACACGAGTACCGATGATCATGGGGGCAACAACCCGCAAAGCGAGTTAGTCTACGAATCTATGACTCGTGCTCGATACCAACCGTAAGAACCCGACCCAAAATACGGTCCTAAACCTAGGTTCTCATTCAAAGATGCAAGTTAAATATTTCACCGAGCGGTTTAGTGCTCATATTTAAAACCTTTCAAAACATTTAGAACGGGAATGCTTAAAACATAATCAACAACTTTGTTTAAGAAAACCAACGAAGTAAAACAAGCTCACAGCCAAGATATATATAAAAACATTCAAAATAGTTCAAACAACTTTTTATAATGTTTCCCCTATGACTCTGTCCATCTACATGCTTTGAACAAATATGCAAACAATAAAGACAGAGTGCCGGCAGCTCCATGATCAATCGGCTCCCTCCGCTAGCCGTCCGGTCTTTGTCCCAAGTTACCCGTGGAAAACCACAGAAATAAGGGTGAGTATAAACATACTCAAGAAGAATCTCCAACCGGGGTACAATACGATACTTCAATCATCTAGCACCCTAGTATACATGCAAACAAGCTTACCAACATGCATCATAGCTCAACGAGCTTGCAAGGCGAGACTGAATCCTCGGAAGTCTCCTACTTCCGCCTAATGATTGGCTCTCATAACCAATCTCGGGACATCTCCGAGGGTCTTTCTCCCTCGGCCAACCGATCACTCAAAAACCGATCCCAAAGATGTCCGACACCCTCGAGGGTCTTTCTCCTCGACCATATGATCACCTCAAAAGCCAATCCCAATGGGTGTCCTCAAGGGCCTCTTACCCTCGCTTATAACTGGACTATCGGAGAGTACCCAAGTCCGGCTCTAAATAGGAAGGAACTGGTGTACTCACGAACATTAGCCCGGGGAGCTCTCCGAACCGGCGACTAAAGCGTGTCTTGCGCACACACGCATGCTCTTCTCGCAACCGGCGTAGATGCGGGGCCTAAGGGCAAACTACGCGGGCAGTGCGCGCATGCCTAAGACTCGGAAACGGGTGTCACCGAACACGATGAGCGAGGCCCTCGGCACTCATCTGCGCACTGTACCACCGACTGAAGCTAAGAACCGCCAAGGCAGCTTGCACCGCTGGCGGGGGTTCCGCTCTAGCAGCTACAAACGAGGCTTATGCCGGCGAGGTAGCTAATTCTCATTGGCTGCGGGAGGGGGAGAAATAGCAATGTACGTTATGCTTAGCTTTACTTCCAATCGGTGGGGACAAAGTACGTTATGTCCGCCTCAACCCCTGAAGCAATGTACGTTATGCTTCGCTTTACTCCCGACCGGTGGGGACAAGGTACGTTATGTCCGCTCTCACCTGGATGATGAAAAACCCTACTATACTAGCTAAGAGTACAGAGTAACCGATTCTGGCTAAACATACATATAATCATCAATCATACATAACCTAGCATGATACTACGAACTTAAAGCAGAATTTCGAGCATGCTTTGAAGAACAATCCTAGCATGGCACTAACATGTACAAACAAGCAAACATGCTAGCAAGAATGCAATCACAAGTCATCCTATCCACTATTCATGTTCATAAAAGTAAACATGCATATAAGGCACAATCAAGAAAGCATCGCAGGTCCACACAACCACGGTGAGGAATCCTTACCTGGAAGCAAGTGGAGAATAGCTATCACAACCAAAAAGACCCTCGAGCTTAATACGAACTCGAGCAACCTAGGCATAAATAAAGCATCCTAAGTAAATACATACAGCAGCCAGCAGCTTAAAAAAAACGAAAGGGAAAAGGCTCGAGAATTACCAACCGAGAGGACACGAGCTCGGCAGCAGCAAGGGCGGCCGGGCGCCGCTGGTGCGGGGCAGGAGCCGGGCGCTGGGCTCGGCGCGCGCGCAAGCGGAAAGGACGCTGGCGCTGGCGAGGCAGCGCCGGCGCTGGCGTCTTGGCGGGACGAGCGAGCGTCGCAGTGCGGGCGCACGGCAACGCGTCTGGCTGCGGGGGCGACGCGCGAGCGAGCGGGCTCGCTGGGTTGGCGCGCGGGCGAACGTCTGACTGCTGGGCGTGGATGAGCCGCAGCGATCGGGCTGGGCGTCGAAGCGCGCGTCGGGCGGTGATGGGTGTGCGACGGTGGGGCTTCTGGTCGGCAGCGCGGCGGTGGCCGGGCGGCGTAGGCCGGGCGGTCTGCGGCGGGTGGCCTGGGCGGGTGTGGTCTGGTGCGGCGCAGGGGCTGTGCGGGCAGGTGTGGTGCGATGGACGGTGAGTGCGGGCTGGGTGGCTCGGTGGGTGGTTCGATGGTGTGGCTAGGGCTGCTCGGCTAGGGTTTTAGGAGAGAGAGAGAGAGAGAGAGAGAGAGAGAGAGAGAGAGAGAGACGGCCAACAAGGGGAAAAATAGGGGTTTCTTGATTTTTCCTTCTCTTCCTTATTTTAAATAGGGTTAGGAAACCTAAAATTCCCTTCCCAAGGATTTTTCTCTTGCGGGTCCCGGCTAAAGAAATTCTTTTCTTTTTAACTAAATCTTCTTTTTCTAAAAACTCCAATTTCACCATTAGGGCAAGGGTTCAAATCCCAATGGGACCAATTAAATTCCAATTAATTTTGCTATCAACCGGAATGTCTCCGAACTTCTAATCAACTAACCCAAACTCCTTGGGTCTTGCAACCAACATTAATCAAGTCTCAACGAAGGCCGAAATGACCCTGAAGCCCTGAAAATCCTCAACCTCTGACCGGGGAGCAAAATACCAAAATACCCTTAAAGGTTAAAACATCTCTAACGGCCCATCCGAACATCCGAATAATGACCCGAAATCACCTGGGTACCCGAAATAGAAAACTGGGCCGTTACAGCTCGCCTCCAAGCTGCCACTCAACTCTTAAGCCCATCTGGCTGCTCCAAGGACTTCCTCCTTATAGCTTAGACCTAACTCTTCTTCCAATCCAGAAACTCCACCCACGAAACATCGCGAGGAATAAGGATAGCGACGACCACAAGCTTGCGGATCCTGAACCACACGAGTCGGCAAGACTACCTCAAAAGTTAAAACTCGAGGCCGGCATCCACGGTGCAACTCAACTACCAAAGAACTAAGGGGGGTCTACAAGCTCCAAAGATCCAACAACCTTCCGCCAACAACTCAAGCCTTTGAACTGGCTGGCCTTCGCCCTCGCGGGAACAAACAACTTTCCGCTTGCTATCAAACAGACGCAGGGACACTCTCGCTAGGCCGATCATTTGCGCTACTCTGATCAACTACACAACTCAGGAGCTAAGCTGACTCCTCCTCTACAGGAACGATTTCCTAGCAAGCGGACTTCCGAAGGACAGCGAATTTCACACACGCTCGCTGTCTTGCTCAAACTCAACGGTAGCAACCACCAACTCTGTCAGAAGAAACATCCAAGGGTTCCTCAATCGCTTGAACCACCAACTAAGCACTAGCGGTACTACTCAACCGCTGAGGGGGTGGCCAACTCCCAAAACTACCTGACTAGGAACAAGTCCTCAGGCGACGCCAGCTTGTTCGAACCAAGCTAGCCCTAGAAAACAGCAAAGGAACCAAACCTTGGCCAACGCCAAGCACCACCTTGCTAAGAATTCTAAAAAAAAACCAACGCGGAGGCTACTAAGAACAACTCTAGCTTGTCAACCGCCTACAAGCATCCAAAGAACTCAACCGAGGAACACCGCTGGTCTCGACCGAGCTCGTGAGGAGGCTCTCCACAACTTAGGGTTCCACCGATCCCCTCCGACACACACTTTGTTGTCAAACGGTCTAATGAGACAAACCGACTACACGAGCACATCTCCTTCCAGCATCTTAACTATGCTGGCCAAAAGCTCTTCCTTGCCACATCTGTAGCAAGCACGGGCGATGTTCCACACAATCCGAAGAGCGCCTTTGTAACGGCCCAGGTTTTTCTTCCCGGTCTTCCAGGTATGCCCTAGGGGTATTTTGGTAATTTGGTCGGGCCGTCAGGGCCGTTTATGTCTTTTCTAGTTGCTAAAAATATTGGATGAACTTATGTAGGTTTGTGAGGCTTTGTGGAAGGGTTGAGCAAGGTTTGATGCAAAAGTAAAAATAAAAGGGAATTGTCTTTGCAAATGGGGTTTGAACCCGGTCTCCTAGAAAGCTTGTGGGAATGCGTGCCAGATGAGCTAGTGAGAGCTCTTGTTGCTCCTTCCGGGTCATTTTATGGTTAGCCTTGGATTTTGGAGTTTTGTTGTATTTGGTTAAAAGAGAAAGGAAGCTAGGTTTGCATTTCTTCTCCAACACCTCACTTTGCCGCACAAGCCAGCCTCCCCAGCCAGCAGATCCACCGTCGCCCAACCCGCACTAACGGCTGTCGCGCCCTCGCTTTGCCGCCGCAGACGCCCTCGACCAAGAAACCGCACCAGATCCGGCCGAGGATCGCCAGATCGCTCGTCGCCGACGCCCAGTCCGTCGCCCAGATCTGTCGCCGTCGCACCAGCTTGTCGCACGCCAGGTCGCAGCCGAGGGAAGCCATCGCCCAGATCGCACCAGTGAGCCTGTCGCGCGCCAGCAGCCGTCCAGATCTGCCGGCAAAGACGCCCGAGAACGCGCCGGTCAGCCATGCCGCCGTCGCGACACCAGCCAAACGCCAGATCCGCCCATCGCACGCCCGCTTCGCGTGACAGAGCCCGCCCGTCGCACGCACTCGGCCAGCACAAGCAGCAGCCGGATCGCCGTGTCCGCGCGCCTTCGCTCCGAGCCGCTCGCCCGCACTCCCGACGCTTCGCTCGTGCTCGGCCGCTTCGCCCAGCGCCACGCGCCTTCGCGCCGCCCGCCGTGCTCCAAGTGCGTGTCCGCACACGCATGCGCCGCGCCAGCGCCACCACCCACCGCACTAAACTACAGCAGCAGCTTCAGCCGTGTCACTCGGCCGTGTCGTGTGCCGTGAGTGCCTTGAGCCGAGCCTGCTTGTTTTATTATATTTTTAGGGCTATGATTGTGATTTCTATTGTGTTTGTTAGGTTCTCGTTAGCTAGCTCGGGATCGATCGCAGCGTAGGATTTTGTGTGTAGTTGCCTCCCGGCCAAGGTAAGGATTTCTTACCGGGGTTGTGTGGACCCTGCGATGTTCTATGTGATTGATGATGTATGTTTGTTTGTGATTATCAGCATGTATAGTTTAGGTGCTCTGTTCTGAATTCCTGACTTTCATGACTTCGTATGTTGTTCTCTCATGTTAGTCCATGCTAGGTTGTTCCGTTCTGGCATGCTCATATTCATTCTTGTTCTGTAGTACCATGCTAGGTCTGTTGTATTCTTTCGAGCACGTATTGGATTGTTTGCTGATTGTTAAGGCAGGTTAGAATTCAGGTAGATAGCATCATCCGGGCCCGATGCATAAAGTATCTTGCATCTATGGCAAGGACGTTCGAGACAGTTCTCCGTCCTTGGACCCCGTGAGGGATTAGCTATCCCAACCGGTAGGCCCCGCAATCTTGGGTGAGGGTGGTAGTCTTAGCGATGCCCCAACGGTCGGGATGATGACTAGGCAATGCCTAGTCCCCGACAGCCGGCACATCCTCAGTGTGTTCGGTAGTAGCCCTTGATTGTCACCTGTTAAGGTAAGGACGGCTTCCTGGTGTAAGCCTACCACGACCCGTTCCTTAGCCTCAAAGCGGTGAGTACAGCCGACATAGTTCACGTGTCCGTGTCTCACACCTATATGTCGCTGACACCGATCCGTAGATTTAGTTAGGCGTGGTATCCGGATATGGGCGACTTGCCACTAGACCCGGCACCCCATAGTGCTCTGTGGAAGCACGCGGTGCATGCTTACGCTCATTACAGCGCCGACCGGAGAGCTCCTCGGGATCTTGAGCTAGTGCACCTTTCGTATCGACAGTAGTCAGGCTGAGGCCGAGACTTGGTTCTTGTATAGGGCGTATTGTGTGGTGTGGATTATTCCGGACTAAGACCCTGAGTTGGCATCCGAGGTCCAAGTGTGGACTTAAGCTATGTGCTCTATTCTGTGTTTATATTCATAGCTTGCATACACTCATCTAGATGACCATGTGCATCGTATTGTACCCTGTTGGGGATTCTTACTTGAGTAATTCATTACTCACCCTTACTTATCTTTCAGTAACCATGGCGCGAGGCGTGGATGGTCAAGGAGGAGCTATGATCATGGGAACTTGCTGTCGTCTCTGACTCTTTATTTCTATGACTCTTGTCTTTCATTTTCCCCTGAATGCATGTAGCCGGGCACGGATCCCTAGGATGTTTTCTGAATGTTTTTGTGGATTCCCGCTTTATTGAATTTGAGGATGTTTCAAATGTTTTAATAAATCTCTGATCAGAGTGTACGTTTTGGAAATGTATTTGCCTTGAAACAGGTGCTTGGAGACAGGGACAGGTCTCAGCAACTATCTTTATTTCTGATTGAACCTTGATTGTTTCGTTTTAATTGGGAATCCGAAACTATTTGCATATTGTCCTTTACTTTGAATGCATGCATTGGGGTAAAGGCCTATTTAGAGCCCTTTTTGGGTCGGGTCTTTACAGTTGGTATCAGAGCTCAGAGTCATAGACTTTGTAGACTGACCTTTTGTTGTAGGTCGTCTTTCCCATGATCACCAGCACTCAAGCGGTCATCAGTGCGCCTAAGTTTTCTGTTCTTAGAAAAGGGTTAAGAATTTACAATACCTGTCATCTTGTGTATGCCTTGTGTAGTGTTGTGGAGCGGAGACGAGCAGGTTCTGACTCGTTGTTGGTTTGGGCTTAGTGAGCCATCATGCCAACTTTCGCAGCGATGCGGCAGCATTTGTTTAGCGGCTTGTTGAGGTATCCAGATAGATTCGGATGCCCCGGGACATCGTTCCAGGGAGGCGAGCTTAGACTCCGTTGGCCATTTGTGGCCCGATTGCGCTTTTCCCCTAGTGAGAGGGGTGGTGGTGCTTTGTGTAGATCGCCAGTATGTTGATCGCACCCAGAGGAGCAGGGCGCTTGGCATGTCCGACCGAGGAGTTGGACCGATCGTGTTGATGTTGAGGCCGCGTCCAGGGTTGTTAGGCCCGCATGCCAGTTGGCACTTTTTGTGCAGGTGGTTCCAGGATCCGCCCGGAGTTTAGCATCCCCACTAGTCTTGTATCCATTCCTGAGATTGCACCTATTTGGGCTGCATAAGAGATCTAGCTCGGTGGTAGCCAGAGAACTACAAGTTTGAGGTCGTACGAGGGATAAGTAGGAGCCTTTTAGGGTCACCGAGAGTTGGGTACAAAGGATGTTGTTGGTTGTTAAGGGCTAGCGCGTCCGAGTTCTCGCGTCTGTGTTGTGGGCTTGTGAGTCAGTTGGATGGTAGTGTGATTCGACTACCCTGGAGTTACCCTAATATGAGTAGGGTTGGCATCGATGATTCGTGGTTGATCCACTGTTAGAGCCATGAGTTGGATGGTTGATCGGAGCACGTTTAGTGGACCATTGGTATGAGGTAAGTTAGCTTGGTGTGGCTATGCTCTTGTAAGAGTGAGTCGACCAATGTGGCATTCCGTGGTGAGTTGACCCCGAGTGGGTTGAACTCTTGTTGCTTCATTGCTAGATGTGGCTCTATTGGGAGGCAAAAGTTGCCTTGTGTGAGAATACTTGTTGGTTTGGATCTTAAGGAACCAAGTTGGAGCTGTACACGCCGGTGTACTTTTGTGTAGCTCGTTCCGTGGTGTATTTTTCAAGAACCACGAGGGGTTTCGGGTTGTAAAACCAGTGCTCAGTTTTGAGGAGTTAGGACTTTAGTTCTAGGCAAGTGCCCTAACTTTGGTTGAGAGGTTACCGTGCTTGCTACAGATGTGGCAAGGAAGAGATTTTGGCCAGCACAGTTGAGATGCTGAAGGGAGATGTGCTCGTGTAGCCAGTTGTCTGTTAGACCGTTTGACGACAGTGTGTGTCGGAGGGCGGTAGGAGGAACCCTAAGTTGTGGAGAGCCTCACCAGAGCTCAGTCAGACCCAAGCAGTGTTCCTCGGTTGAGTTGCTGGATGCTTGTTGTCGGTTAACAAGCTAGAGTTGTTCTTAGTAACCTCCACGTTGGTTTTCGGAATTCTTAGAAAGGTGGTGCTTGGTGTTGACCAAGGTTTGGTTCCCATGTTGTTTCTAGAGTTAGCTTGGTTCGAGCAAGCTGGCGTTGCCCTGAGGACTTGTTCCTAGTCAGGAAGTTTTGGGAGTTGACCCCTCCCTCGGCAATTGAGTAGGCACTGCTAGTTCCAAGTTGGGGGTTCAAGCGATTGAGGATCCTCGGATGTTGCTTCCGAGAGAGTTGGTTGTTGTTGCCCTTGGGTTTGAGCAAGGCTGCGAGCATTTGTGAAGTTCGCTGTCCTTCGGAAGTTCGCTTGCTGGGAAATCATTCCTGTTGAGGAGGAGTCAGCTTAGCTCCTGAGTTGTGTAGTTGATCAGAGTAGCGCAAATGGGCCACCAATGAGAGTGTCCCTGCGTTTTTTTGTTAGCAAACGGAAAGTTGTTTGTTCCCGCAAGGGCAGAGGCCTGCCAGTTCAAGGGCTTGAGTTGTTGCTGGAAGGTTGTTGGATCTTTGGAGTTTGTAGAACCCCTTAGTTCTTGGGAAGTTGAGTTGCACCGTGGATGCCGGCCTCGAGTTTTAACTTTTGAGGTAGTCTTGCCGACTCGTGTTGTTCAGGATCCGCAAGCTTGTGGTCGTCGCTATCCTTATTCCTCGCGATGTTTCGTGGGTGGAGTTTCGGATTGGAAGAAGAGTTAGGTCTAAGCTATAAGGAGGAAGTCCTTGGAGCAAACCAGATGGGCTTAAGAGTTGAGTGGCGGCTTGGAGGCGAGCATTGCTCGTTATAAGCTTGGGTTGAGTTTCTCGCAGAGCAAGCCTTCTCGGGCTTTGTTCCTAGTTGATGTGCGTCATAGCTTGGCGTTATAGCTGAGCCACAGTTGAGTGGGTTGGCACAGAGATGCCGTGGCATTGGTTGGAAACCCTAGAGGTGGTATCCCCCAGCTTTTTTTTTGCTTAGTAGCCACGTAATGTTTTATTCCTTGCGCTCGAGATTTCCGTAAGAGGAATGTTGTTTGTTTTTCTCGTCAGCGATGTTCTCTTAGGCTAGTGGCTGATCGGATTGCATTGGAAAGTTTGTTGTCGGCCGTTGAGGGGCTCCAGCTTGTTAGTTTGGCCGAGTGGAGCTCGTGGCTCGACCTTGTCTTCTAAAGGTGGCCGTGAGCTGAAGTTTCACCGTGTGATGGTGGTAGCCGTTTGGTGAACTGAGAAAAGTGCCCCTTGGCTTTGGTGCTTCGATTTCTCGTAAGATGGTTGCTTAAGTGTTGTGGACGCATGCTAGTTGGAGGAGTTTGCCTTGGGATCACACCATTGGTGGTTCGATTTGGATTTCGTTAAGGATTGTAGGCAACCATTGGGGCTCGCAGATCTCTTGCGAAGTAAGAGTAGGCCGTTTAGTTTCTGAAACCTGGGAGGTTCAGTTGTTTGGTCAGCATGGTGAAGGGTCGAGGCTGTTTGATAACAGCTATGAGCATTCAGAGAAGTTACGCCGGAGCGTGGCGTAGAGTTTAAGAGCTTGTGACCCGTCGACGAGTTGCAGAGAGTAGCGCCGTAGAGAGGCGTTCTGAGTTGGGCTGGCAGGGTTAAGTGAGCCCTAAGATTTTAAGACCGTTTGTGAGCTAGTGCGAGTTTGAGGATGTGTATTACCGTTAGCACTATCACATCTATTTCTTCAGAGTTCGGTGTATGCCCAGTCTTGGTTGAGATAGTTCGTGGAAGACTCGGTGTCTGTTGGGCTTGGAGCCTTTGGGAACCCAAGAGGGTTCGGTTTCAAAGAAGGATTTGTGTTGTCTTAATCGGGAGCTTGGTTGGTTAAGAATCAGTGGAGTTTCCTAGAGTTGTTTTCGTCTTGTAAATTCCCAGTTTTCTATTTCGGTTACCCAGGTGATTTCGGGTCAGTATTCGGATGTTCGAATGGGCCGTTAGATCCGTTTTAACCCTTAGGGGTATTTTAGTCTTTTTGCCCCCGGTCAGGGTTTTGAGGATTTTCAAGATTTCAGGGCCTTTCATGCCTTCGTCGAAGTTTGGTGGTTGTTGGTTGCAAGACCTAAGAGGTTTGGGCAAGTTGTTTGGGAGTTGGGAGGTATTTTAGTTATTGGCAAAATTAATGGGTTTTTGAGTGCTTCCTTTGGGATTTGAACCCTTGCCCTAAATGGTTTTGGGAGTTTGTAGGAAAAAGTGTTTTTCTAGAAAGAAAAGTTTGTTTGGGCTGGGTTTTGAAAGAGGAAGCTTTGGGAAGGGATTTTAGACCCATTTAAATTAGGAAAAGGGAAGAAAAATCAAGAAAGTCCCTTTCCCCTTGTTTTGCAATCTCTCTCTCTCTCTCTCTCTCTCTCTATCTCCTAGCCGACCTCACCAAGAAAACCCAACCCTAGCCGCCCAGCCATACCCTAGCCGCACCACACCCTGGCCGCATCCGACCGCTTAGCCCAAAGACATCCTCGCTGCCCGACCACGCCGCACTGCACGCCCCGCATCGCACAACCTGTGCACACAGGCCAGACGCTACCAGATCGCCCGGCCCAGTGCGCGCCCAGACGCGTTGCATCGCCCAGCCCAGGTGTGCCCAGACGCTTTGCATCGCCCAGCCCAGGGGCGCCCAGATGCACCGCGCCGTTCCGCACCAGGCCGCCAAGACGCGCCGCGCCGCTCCGCTCGCAGCCGCCCAAACTCGTCGCCCGCGTGCTGTCCTCGAAGACCCGACGTCTCGCCCGCGCGCCTGACCCAGCGTGTTCGCTCGCCTGCGACAGCCCGCGTCAGCCACGACCCTGCCTCGCCCCGCGCGCGCCAATGGCCCTATTTGTCCTTGCGGACGACACCGCGCCTGCCGTGCGGGTTGGGGCATGACCTTGTGTCTTTTCGAGTCTTTTCTCTTTTGGGTACTAGGCTGTTGGCTGTTGTTTATTTAATTAGGTTGTTTTTACTAAAATGCTTAGGTTGCTCGGTTTCGCTTTAAAGCTCGAGGGTCATTATTTGATTGTGAAAGTTATTTCTGCTCGTTTCCAGGTAAGGATTTCTTACCGTGGTTGTGTGTACCCTGCGATGCTTTCTTGATTGTGCCTTATATGCATGTTTACTTGTATGAACATGATTAGTGGATAGGACAGCTTGCGATTGCATTCTTGCTAGCATGTTTGCCTGTTATACATGTTAGTGCCATGCTAGGATTGTTCTTCCAGCATGCTTGAGATTCCTGCTTTAAGTTCGTAGTATCATGCTAGGTTATGTGTGATTGATGTTGATATGTATGTCTAGCCAGGACTCAGTTATTTTGTACTCCTAGCTAGTATAATAGGGTTTGTCATCATCCAGAGGCTGTGTAACGGCCCAGTTTTCTATTTCGGGTACCCAGGTGATTTCGGGTCATTATTCGGATGTTCGGATGGGCCGTTAGAGCTGTTTTAACCTTTAAGGGTATTTTGGTATTTTGCTCCCTGGTCGGAGGTTGAGGATTTTCGTGGCTTCAGGTCATTTCGGCCTTCGTTGAGACTTGATTAATGTTGGTTGCAAGACCCAAGGAGTTTGGGTTAGTTGATTAGAAGTTCGGAGACATTCCGGTTGATAGCAAAATTAATTGGAATTTAATTGGTCCCATTGAGATTTGAACCCTTGCCCTAATGGTGAAATTGGAGTTTTTAGAAAAAGAAGATTTAGTTAAAAAGAAAAGAATTTCTTTAGCCGGACCCGCAAGAAAAAGCCTTGGGAAGGGATTTTAGACCCATTTAAATTAGGAAAAGGAAAGAAAATCCTATTCCCTTGTTTTGGAAAAAAATCTCTCTCTCTCTCTCTCACTCTCTCTCTAGCCGACCTCACCAAGAAACCCTAGCCGCCTCTAGCCGCACCCCGCTCACCGCTCGGCCCAGCGCACCAGCGGCCAGTTCCACCAGACCCAGCGCACGAGCAGCAACCTGCATCAGAGCACAGCCCATGCCCAGCGTGCCCGAGACGCCCTGCGACGCCCATGTCGCGCTCTCGATCGCCTGGCCTCGCCCAGCCAGCCCAGACGCTGCGCGCGCTGTTCCGCACCAGCCGCCCGAGACGCGCGCGCGTCCGTCCACGCACTGACCGCCCGAGCGCGCGCTGCGCCCGTCCGCCGCCGCGTCGCCCGCTACCGCGCGCGCCGCGCGTCTGCGTGCCGTGCTGGCTCGTCCGCGCCCCCGCCAGCGCGCCTACGCCAGTCGCGATCACGCGCAAGATAGCGCCAGCGCCAGCGCCCTCACATCCCAGCGCGCCAAGAATACCAAGAAGCGCCAGTTAAGCGCCCAGGCCAGCGCCCAGCACGCAGCGCCAGCGCTTAAAATCGCCCCCTTGCTGCGAGACCCGTGCCTTCTCGGTTGGTAATTCCCGAACCTATCCCTTTTAGATTTTTAAGCTGGCTGGCTCTGTATATTTATTTAGGATGCTTTTAAAATGCTTAGGTTGCTCGGTTTCGCTTTAAAGCTCGATGGTCATTATTTGATTGTGAAGGTTATTCTGCTCGTTTCCAGGTAAGGATTCCTTACCGTGGTTGTGTGGACCCTGCGATGCTTTCTTGAATGTGCCTTATATGCATGTTTACTTTTATGGACATGATTAGTGGATAGGACAGCTTGTGATTGCATTCCTACTAGCATGTTTGCTTGTTTGTACATGTTAGTGCCATGCTAGGATTGTTCTTCCAAAGATGCTTGAGATTCCCGCTTTAAGTTCGTAGTATCATGCTAGGTTATGTATGATTGATGATGATTATGTATGTTTAGCGAGGAATCGTTTACTCTATACTCTAGCTAGTGTGTTAGGGCTGTCATCATCTAGAGGCTGAGAGCGGACGTAACGTACCTTGTCCCCACCGGTCGGGAGTAGAGCGAAGCATAACGTACATTGCTTCCCCGACACCGATGTGGATGTAGCTACCACATCGGCATAAGCCTAGTTTGTAGCTCCGCTAGAGCGGAACCACCGCCAGCGGTGCAAGCCCTGCCTTGGCCGGTTCTTAGCTTCGTGTCGGTGGTACAGTGCCGCGCAGATGAGTGCCGAGGGCCTCGCACTCCGTGTTCGGTGACACCGCTTCCGAGTCTTCGACATGCGTACTGGCCCGCGTAGTTTGCCCTTAGGCCCCGCATTTACGCCGGTTGCGAGAAGAGCATGCGGTGTCTGCGCGCACGCTTTAGTCGCCGGTTCGGAGAGCTCCCGGCTAATGTTCGTGAGTACACCGCCTTTCCAGGTTTAGAGCCGACTTCGGGTACTCTCCGATAGTCCAGATTTATAAGCGAGGGTAAGAGGCCCTTGAGGACACCCATTGGGATTGTCTTTTGAGTGATCATATGGTCGAGGAGAAAGACCTCGAGGGTGTCGGACATCTTTGGGATCGGTTTTTGAGTGATCAATTGGCCGAGGAGAAAGACCCTCGGAGATGTCCCGAGATTGGTTATGAGAGCCAATCATTAGGCCGGAAGTAGGAGACTTCCGAGGATTCCAGATTCTCGCCTTGTAAGCTCGTTGTGCTATGATCCGTGTTGGTAATCGCTTGCATGTATACTAGGGTGCTAGATGATTGAAGTATCGTATTGTACCCCGGTTGGGGATTCTTACCGAGTATGTTTATACTCACCCTTATTTCTGTGGTTTTCCACCAGTAACTTGGGACAAAGACCGGGGACGGCTAGCGGAGGGAGCTGATTGATCATGGGAGCCGCCGGCACTCTGTCTTTATTGTTTGCATATTTGTTCAGCATGTAGATGGACAGGAGTCCTAGGGGAAACATTATTAAAAGTTGTTTGAACTGTTTTGAATGTTTTATATATATACTGGCCAGGCTTGTTTTACTTCGTTGGTTTTCTTAAACAAAACTGTTGATTATGTTTTAAGCATTCCCCGTTCTAAAAGTTTTTAAAGGTTTTAAATATGAGCACTAAACCGCTTGATGAAATATTTAACTTGCATGCTGAGTGAGAACCTAGGTTTAGGACCGTATTTAGGGTCGGGTTCTTACAGTTGGTATCAGAGCACAGAGTCATAGATTCTGTAGACTAACCTGCTTTGCAGGTTGTTGCCCCCATGATCATCAGTACTCCGCGGCCGTCAGGTTTGTCTGAGTTCATTAAGCTAAGGGTTTTATTTTACAATACTGCATCTAGTATACATGTGTTACCCTTGTTTGGCAGTGAGAGCCCCAGCGTGGGCTAGGTTTTATGCTTTGTGCAGATCGCTAGTGTGTCGATCGCACCCAGAGGGAGGTAGAGCTTAGACTCCCGTAGGCCATTTGTGGCCCAGTTGTGGTTCTCCCCTAGTGAGAGGGTGGAGGTGCTCGTGCAGATCGCTAGTGCGTGGATCGCACTCTGTGGAGCAGGACGCTTGGCATGTCCGACCGAGGAGTTGGACCGTTTGTATGGATGTTGAGGCCGCGTCCAAGGGGTTGTTTAGCCCGTTGGCGAGTTGGCCCTGGCGGTTGAGAGTGCCTAGAGGAGGGGGTAGAGGCTAGCACGCCTCGCAGTGAGACTCCTTGAGCAAAGTGTGCTCCAGCCATGAGGGAGTTGATGGCGTGTCTTTTAGCTAACAGAGCGGAGACCCAGCGCAGCTTGTAGCGCGAAGTGAGGAGTCTTGGGCATAGATAGCCCACCGGTAGAGTTTATTTAGGAGACACCCCTCCTTGTAGTTCCAGTGAGCCCGAGGTTCCCGGGAGGGCTTGATCGTGAGTTTATGCCGATAAGATAGTTGGCGTTGATCGAGCCGCCGAGTTTGGCAAGTGGAAGCCCAGAGAGTGGATGTTTTGAGACCTACTCACTAGCGACAAGGCGGTTGCCGGGATCGAGTTTATCATCCAAGTGTTGCGATGACCTAGTGTTCGAGGCCGATGACCGGATGTTTAAAGGTCGGCGCGCGCGCTGCTCGTGTTGTTTGATGCAATGGTGTGGTGGTGGAAGTCCCCGTGAGAGGCGGACCAAGAGAGTCTCCACCACCACCCGGTCGATTGGCAAGTCGCCAAGTTAGTAGCTTTTGAGGAAGATGTAGAGACATCTTGTCCTCCCGCAAGCCTACGATCGTTTTGCACCCGATTCTTTTAGTACCCTCGTAGCTGGGGGTAGTGTGGAGTTTGCTTGTCGAGACTTAATCCGTCCGTGGTTTTCAAATGGCTATTAGAGAGAAGCACCTTCATTAGCATGTTCCGTGTGGAGCTAGGTGCTTTGCCACCCGAGGGTTGGCCTGAGTATTCGTTGAGCATCGAGTGGGATGCGGGAGTGGGCCTTGGCTTGTCATTGGACGTGATGTCGAGAGAGTAGTCTACTCGATTCTTGAGACTCTTGTGTTGAGTGCCATTGCCTGTCACCGGAGTGTGACCTTCCCTACCCTCGAGTGGCTTGAAGCCCGTAAAGGGATGTTTGTGTTGTAAAGGAAGTAGTGCTGTTGGCACCAAGCTTTGAGAGGAGGCCTAGATTCGGACTCGCTTAGCACTTTTTGTGCAGGTGGTTCCAGGACCCGCCCGGAGTTTAGCATCCCCACTAGTCTTGTACCCATTCATGAGATTTAACCTATTTGGGTTGCATAAGAGATCTAGCTCGGTGGTAGCTAGAGAACTGCATGTTTGAGGTCGTTCGAGGGATAAGTAGGAGCCTTTCAGGGTCACCGAGAGTTGGGTACAAAGGATACTGTTGGTTGTTAAGGGCTAGCGCGTCCGAGATCTCGCGCCTGTGTTGTGGGCTTGTGAGCCAGTTGGATGGTAGTGTGATTCGATTACCCTGGAGTTACCCTAATATGAGTAGGGTTGGCATCGATGATGCGTGGTTGATCCACTGTTAGAGCCATGAGTTGGATGGTTGATCGGAGCACGTTTAGTGGACCATCGGTAGGAGTTAAGTTAGCTTGGTGTGGATATGCTCTTGTAAGAGTGAGTCGACCAATGTGGCATTCCGTGGTGAGTTGACCCTGAGTGGGTTGAACTCTTGTTGCTCCTTTGCTAGAAGTGGCTCTATTGGATGGCAAAAGTTGCCTTGTGTGAGAATACTTGGTAGTTTGGATCTTAAGGAACCAAGTTGGAGCTGTACACGCCAATGTACTTTTGTATAGCTCGTTCCGTGGTGTATTTTTCAAGAACCACGAGGGGTTTCGGGTTGTGAAACCAAAGCTTTCGGTTCCGAGGAGTTAGGACTTTAGTTCTTGGCAAGTGCCCTAACTTGGGTCGAGAGGTTACCGTGCCGGTAGCCTGGTTGTTGCTTAGGCAAGTTATGCTAGTTGGCCCTTGACCTGGGTAGAGGCATTTCTTGTTGATCGATGGTTGGAGTTCAGTTGGAACTGAACAAGGGCGATGGTAGCATAATCGCGTAGTTTCTGGCAGCCATGGCTAAGAGAGTTGTTCGGGTCCTTACCCTGGGTAGAAGCTACGATGTGGCTGATGCTTTGAGCAAGAGGGAGTTTGGGTCTTCTGGTTGTTCCCGCTCAGGTGGTTAGCAGACTCGCCGATAGGGCCAGTCTAGGGGTCGCGATCAACGCCGACCGCAGGTTAGAGCTCAGGATCGTCAGCGGGGCGGGGCCAGGCGGCCGGCTCATTGCATCAAGTGTGGTAAGGCGCTTTTCGGATTGTGTGGAGCATCGCCCGTGCTTGCTACAGATGTGGCAAGGAAGAGCTTTTGGCCAGCACAGTTGGGATGCTGAAGGGAGATGTGCTCGTGTAGCCAGTTGTCTGTTAGACCGTTTGACGACAGTGTGTGTCGGAGGGCGATCGGAGGAACCCTAAGTTGTGGAGAGCCTCACCAGAGCTCAGTCAGACCAAGGCAGTGTTCCTCGGTTGAATTGCTGGATGCTTGTTGTCGGATAACAAGTTAGAGCTGTTCTTGGTAACCTCCACGTTGATTTTCGGAATTCTTAGCGAGGTGGTGCTTGGTGTTGACCAAGGTTTGGTTCCCATGTTGTTTTGTGAGCTAGCTCGGTTCGAGCAAGCGGGCGTTGCCCTGGGGACTTGTTACTAGTCAGGAAGTTTTGGGAGTTGACCCCTCCCTCGGCAATTGGGTAGGCACTGCTAGTTCCAAGTTGGTGGTTCAAGCGATTGAGGAACCCTTGGATGTTTCTTCCGAGAAGAGTTGGTGGTTGTTATTGTTGAGTTTGAGCAAGACAGCGAGCGTGTGTGAAATTCGCTATCCTTCGGAAGTCCGCTTGCTAGGAAATCGTTCCTGTAGAAGAGGAGTCAGCTTAGCTCCTGAGTTGTGTAGTTGATCAGAGTAGCGCAGCGGTCAGCCTAGCGAGAGTGTCCCTGCGTCTGTTTGATAGCAAGCGGAAAGTTGTTTGTTCCCGCGAGGGCGAAGGCCAGCCAGTTCAAAGGCTTGAGTTGTTGGCGGAAGGTTGTTGGATCTTTGGAGCTTGTAAACCCCCCTTAGTTCTTTGGTAGTTGAGTTGCACCGTGGATGCCGGCCTCGAGTTTTAACTTTTGAGGTAGTCTTGCCGACTCGTGTTGTTCAGGATCCGCAAGCTTGTGGTCGTCGCTATCCTTATTCCTCGCGATGTCTCGTGGGTGGAGTTTCTGGATTGGAAGAAGAGTTAGGTCTAAGCTATAAGGAGGAAGCCCTTGGAGCAGCCAGATGGGCTTAAGAGTTGAGTGGCAGCTTGGAGGCGAGCTTTGCTCGTTATGAGCTTGGTTTGAGTTTCTGCTAAGCAAGCCTTTCTCGGGCTTTTCTTTTAGTCGTTGTGCATTCGCAGTTGGCATTTTAGCTGAGCCACAGTTGAGTGAGTTGGCACAGAGGTGCCGTGGCATTGGGTGGTAAAGCCCTTGAGTTGCGATCCTCCAGCTATCGTGTTGCTAGTAGCCACGTAATGTTTTATTCCTTGTTGCTCGAGGTTTCCGTGAGAGGAATGTTGTTTGTTTTCCTGTCTGGCGATGTTCACCTAGGCCAGTGGCTGATCGGATTGCATTGGAAAGTTTGTTGTCGGCCGATGAGGGGCTCCGGTTTATTAGTTTGGCCGAGTGGAGCCTGTTCTTGGACCCCGCTGTTCGGGGGCCGGCCGGCAAGTATCAGCTAGTGTGTGTGGTGGTAGCCGTTTGGTGAACCAGAAAAGTGCCCTTGGCTTTGGTGCTTCGATTTCTCGTAAGATGGTTGCTTTAGTGTTGTGGATGCATGCTAGTTGGAGAAGGTTGCCTAGGGATCAGTCACCAGTTGGTGGTTCGAATTGGATTTCGTTAAGGATTGTAGGCAACTAGTGGGGTTCTTACAGTGGGGTTCGCAGGTCTCTTGCGAAGTATGAGTAGGCCGTTTAGTTTCTTAAACCTGGGAGGTTCAGTTGTTTGGTCAGCATGGTGAAGGGTCGAGGCTGTTTGATAACAGCTATGAGCATTCAGAGAAGTTACGCCGGAGCGTGGCGTTGAGTTTTAGAGCTTGTGACCCGTTCACGAGTTTGCTGAGAGTAGCACCGTAGAGAGGCGTTCCGAGTTGGGTTAGCATGGATAAGTGAGCCCTAGAGTCGTAAGACCGTTTGAGAGTTGGTGCGAGTCAGAGGATGTGGCTCACCGACTAGTTATCGCATGTTTTCGTCTTAGGACTTTCGAGGACGAAAGTCTTAAAAGGAGGGAGTATTGTAACGGCCCGATTTTCTATTTCGTACCTGTGATTTCGGTCATTATTCGGATGTTCGGATGGGCCGTTAGAGCTGCTTTTTAACCTTTAAGGGTATTTTGGTATTTTGCTCCCGGTCGAGGGTTGAGGATTTTCGTGGCTTGAGGTCATTTCGGCCTTCGTTGAGACTTGATTAATGTTGGTTGCAAGACCCAAGGAGTTTGGGTTAGTTGATTAGAAGTTCGGAGACATTCTGGTTGATAGCAAAATTAATTGGAATTTAATTGGTCCCATTGAGATTTGAACCCTTGCCCTAATGGTGAAATTGGAGTTTTTAGAAAAAGAAGATTTAGTTAAAAAGAAAAGAATTTCTTTAGCCGGGACCCGCAAGAGAAAGCCTTGGCAAGGGATTTTAGACCCATTTAAATTAGGAAAAGGAAAGAAAATCCTATTCCCTTGTTTTGGAAAAAATCTCTCTCTCTCTCTCTCTCTCTCTCTCTAGCCGACCTCACCAAGAAACCCTAGCCGCCCTAGCCTCACCCCGCTCACCAGCCAACTCAGCCCACTGCGCAGCGACCAGTTTGCCAGCCCAGCGCACAGGCGGCCAGAACTGCGACCGCAAAGATGCCCCCATGCCCAGCGTGCCCAGACGCCTCTGCATCGCCCATGCCAGCGCGCGCCCGTCGCGTTACCTCCCAGCCAGACGCGCGTCGCGCTGCTCCGCACGAGCCGCCCGAGCGCGCGCGCGCGTCCGCACGAGACCGCCCGAGCGCTGCTGCCGTCCGTCCCGCAGCTGTCGCCCACCCGCGCGCCATACCAAAGACCGTCTCGTCTGCGTCATGCGGTGCCGCTTCGTCGCGTCACTTTGCCAGCAGCGCTGCTGCGCCTGTCGCGATTCGTGTCTGCAAAGACCACAGCGCCAGCGCCCGTCCTGCTACGCGCCCAGCGCGCCCAAGAAGACGAGTCGCGCCCGGCCAGCGCCCAGCCGCACACAGCCGCACTAAAGCGCCCCCGCTTCTGCCGAGACCCGTGCCTTCTCGGTTGGTAATTCCTGAACCTATCCCTTTTAGATTTTTAAGTCTGGCTGTCAGATATTTATTTAGGATGCTTTTAAAATGCTTAGGTTGCTCGGTTTCGCTTTAAAGCTCGAGGGTCATTATTTGATTGTGAAGGTTATTCTGCGCTCGTTTCGTGTAAGGATTCCTTACCGTGGTTGTGTGGACCTCGCGATGCTTTCTTGAATGTGCCTTATATGCATGTTTACTTTTATGGACATGATTAGTGGATAGGACAACTTGTGATTGCATTCCTACTAGCATGTTTGCTTGTTTGTACATGTTAGTGCCATGCTAGGATTGTTCTTCCAAAGATGCTTGAGATTCCCGCTTTAAGTTCGTAGTATCATGCTAGGTTATGTATGATTGATGATGATTATGTATGTTTAGCGAGGAATCGCTTTACTCTATACTCTAGCTAGTGTGTTAGGGTCATCATCATCTAGAGGTGAGAGCGGACATAACGTACCTTGTCCCCACCGGTCGGGAGTAGAGCGAAGCATAACGTACATTGCTTCCCCGACGGTAGATGTGGATGTAGCTACCACATCGGCATAAGCCTAGTTTGTAGCTGCTAGAGCGGAACCACCGCCAACGGTGCAAGCTGCGCCTTGGCCGGTTCTTAGCTTCGTGTCGGTGGTGCAGTACAGCCGCATGATGAGTGCCGAGGGCGCCGTGACTCTCGCGTGTTCAATGACACCGCTTTCCGAGTCTTAGGCATGCGTGCACTGCCCGCGTAGTTTGCCCTTAGGCCCCGCATTTACGCCGGTTGCGGAAAGAGCATGCGGTGTGCGCGCACACGCTTTAGTCACCGGTTCGAGAGCTCCCGGGCTAATTTTCGTGAGTACACCGGTTCCTTCCGTTTAGAGCCGGACTTCGGTACTCTCCCGATAGTCCAGTTATAAGCGAGGGTAAGAGGCCCTTGAGGACACCCATTGGGATTGGCTTTTGAGTCGATCATATGGTCGAGGAGAAAGACCCTCGAGGGTGTCGGACATCTTTGGGATCGGTTTTGAGTGATCAATTGGCCGAGGAGAAAGACCCTCGGAGATGTCCCGGGATTGGTTATGAGAGCCAATCATTAGGCGGAAGTAGGAGACTTCCGAGGATTCAGATCTCGCCTTGCAACCTCGTTGAGCTATGATCCGTGTTGGTAATCGTTTGCATGTATACTAGGGTGCTAGATGATTGAAGTATCGTATTGTACCCGGTTGGGGATTCTTCTTGAGTATGTTTATACTCACCCTTATTTCGTGGTTTTCCACCGTAACTTGGGACAAAGACCGGACGGCTAGCGGAGGGAGCCGATTGATCATGGGAGCCGCCCAAGCACTCTGTCTTTATTGTTTGCATATTTGTTCAAGCATGTAGATGGACAGAGTCCTAGAAACATTATTAAAAGTTGTTTGAACTGCTTTTGAATGTTTTATTTATATACTGCTGCTTGTTTTACTTCGTTGGTTTTTCTTAAACAAAATCGTTGATTATGTTTTAAGCATTCCCGTTCTAAAAGTTTTTAAAGGTTTTAAATATGAGCACTAAACCGCTTGATGAAATATTTAACTTGCATGCTGAGTGAGAACCTAGGTTTAGGACCGTATTTAGGGTCGGGTTCTTACAGGCTGAGAGCGGACATAACGTACTTTGTCCCCACCGGTCGGGTGTAGAGCGAAGCATAACGTACATTGCTTCCCCACGCGGCCGATGTGGATTTAGCTACCACATCGACATAAGCCTGGTTTGTAGCTCGCTAGAGCGGAACCACGCCAACGGTGGAAGCTTTGCCTTGGCCGGTTCTTAGCTTTAGGTCGATGGTGCAGTGCCGCATGATGAGTGCCGAGGGCCTCGCACACTCATGTTCGATTACACCGTTTCCGAGTCTTTAGGCATGCATACCTGGCCCGCGTAGTTTGTACTTAGGCCCTCACATTTACGCCAGTTGCAGCAGCATGCGGTGTGCGCGCACACGCGTTAGTCGCCGGTTTAGAGAGATCCCCCAGGCTAATGTTCGTGAGTACACCAGTTCCTTCTAGTTTAGAGCCAGACTTCGGGTACTCTCCCGATAGTCCAGATTTGTTAGCGAGGGTAAGAGGCCCTTGAGGACACCCATTGGGATTGGCTTTTGAGCTGATCATATGGTCGAGGGAGAAAGACCCTCGTGGGTGTCGGACATCTTTGGGATCGGTTTTTGAGCTGATCAATTGGCCGAGGGAGAAAGACCCTCGGAGATGTCCCGAGATTGGTTATGAGAGCCAATCATTAGGCCAGAAGTAGGAGACTTCAGAGGATTCCAGATTCTGCCTTGTAAGCTCGTTGAGCTATGATCTGTGTTGGTAACTGTTTGCATGTATACTAGGGTGCCAGATGATTGATGTATCGTATTGTACCCCGGTTGGGGATTCTTACTGAGTATGTTTATACTCACCCTTATTTCTGTGGTTTTCCACCAGGTAACTTGGAACAGCACCGGGACGGCTAGCGGAGGGAGCTGATTGATCATGGGAGCCGTCGGCACTCTGTCTTTTATTGTTTGCATAATTTGTTCAGCATATAGACGGATAAGAGTCCTAGGGGGACGTTTTTAAATGTTGTTTAAATTGTATTGTATGATTTTATAAACACTGGCCAGGCTTGTATTACTTTGTTGGCTTTGCTTAAATGAAGGTTGTTGTTTATGTTTTAAGTGTCCCCGCTTTTAAATGTTTGGAAAGGTTTTAAATATGAGCACTAAACCGCTTGATGAAGTATTTAACTTGCATGCTGAGTGAGAACCTAGGTTTAGGACTGCATTTTGGGTCGGGTTCTTTACAGTTGGTATCAGAGCACAGAGTCATAGATTCTGTAGACTAACCTGCTTTGTAGATTGTTGCCCCCATGATCATCAACTCTCATGGCCGGGTTTTGTCTGAGTTCATTAAGCTAAGGGTTTTATTTTACAATCGCATCTAGTATACATGTGTTACCCTTGTTTGGCAGTGAGAGCCCCAGCGTGGGCTAGCTTTTATGCTTTGTGTGGATCGCTAGTAGGTTGATTGCACTTAGAGGAGCAGGGACGTTTGGTATTTCCAACCGAGGAGTTGGGCTGTTCATGTTGATGATGAGACCGCGTCCAGGGTTGTCTAGACCCGTAGGCCACCTTTGGCCCTAGCAGATGAGTTGCCAAGAGTAGGGGGGGTTGAGGCTAGGACGCCTCAGAGTGAGACTCCTTGAGCAGAGTGTGCTCCAGCCATGAGGGAGTTGATGGCAGGTCTTTTAGCTAACAGAGAGCGGAGACCCAGGCGCAATTTGTAGCGCGTAGTGAGGAGTCTTGGGCACAGATAGCCCAGCTGGCAGAGTTTATTTAGGAGACACCCCTCCTTGTAGCTCTAGTAGCCCTGGAGGTTCTCGGGAAGGCTTGATCAGCAGATTTATGCTGATAAGATAGTTGGCGTTGATCGAGCCGCCGAGTTTGGCAAGTGGAAGCCTGTAGAGCTGGATGTTTTTAAGACCTACTGCTAGCAGCGAGGTGGTTGGCCAGGATCGAGTTTATCATCCAAGTGTTGTGATGACCTGGTGTTCAGAGGCCGATGACCAGATGTTTAGAGGTCGAGGCGCGCCATTCCGGTGTTGTTTGATGCAGCAGTGTGGTGGTGGAAGTCCCCTGTCAGAGGCGGACCAGCAGAGTCTCCACCAGCCACCTGGTCGATTGGCAAGCGGCCAAGTTAGTAGCTTTTGAGGAAGATGTAGAGACATCTTGTTCTCCTGCAAGCTTCGCAGATCGTTTTGCACCGTTCTTTTAGTACCCTCGTGAGCTGTGGTGTAGTGTGGAGTTTGCTTGTCAGGACTTAATCCGTCTGTGGTTTCCAGCTGGCTAGTAGAGAGAAGCACCTTGTGTTAGCATGTTCCAGGTGTGGAGCTAGGTGCTGCCACCTGAGGGTTGGCCTGAGTATTCGTTGAGCATCGAGTGGGATGCAGGAGGGGGCCGTGGCTTGTCTATTAGACGTGATGTCAAAGAGTAGTCTACTCGAGTGTTGAGACTCTTGTGTTGAGTGCCATTTCCCTGTCACCTGGAGTGTGACCTTCCCTTCTCTCAGAGGGGGTTAAAGCCAGTAAGGGGATGTTTGTGTTGTAAAGGATGTAGTGCCCGTTGGCACCAAGCTTTGGAAGGAGGCCTAGTTTCAGGCCAGTTGGCACTTTTTGTGCAGGTGGTTCCAGGACCCGCCCGGAGTTTAGCATCCCCACTAGTCTTGTATCCATTTCTGAGATTGCACCTATTTGGGCTGCATAAGAGATCTAGCTCGGTGGTAGCCAGAGAACTACAAGTTTGAGGTCGTACGAGGGATAAGTAGGAGCCTTTTAGGGTCACCGAGAGTTGGGTACAAAGGATGTTGTTGGTTGTTAAGGGCTAGCGCGTCCGAGTTCTCGCGCCTGTGTTGTGGGCTTGTGAGTCAGTTGGATGGTAGTGTGATTCGACTACCCTGGAGATACCCTAATATGAGTAGGGTTGGCATCGATGATTCGTGGTTGATCCACTGTTAGAGCCATGAGTTGGATGGTTGATCGGAGCACGTTTAGTGGACCATTGGTATGAGGTAAGTTAGCTTGGTGTGGCTATGCTCTTGTAAGAGTGAGTCGACCAATGTGGCATTCCGTGGTGAGTTGACCCCGAGTGGGTTGAACTCTTGTTGCTCCTTTACTAGATGTGGCTCTATTGGGAGGCAAAAGTTGCCTTGTGTGAGAATACTTGTTGGTTTGGATCTTAAGGAACCAAGTTGGAGCTGTACACGCCGGTGTACTTTTGTGTAGCTCGTTCCGTGGTGTATTTTTCAAGAACTACGAGGGGTTTCGGGTTGTAAAACCGATTGCTCGGGCCTCCGAGGAGTTAGGACTTTAGTTCTAGGCAAGTGCCCTAACTTGGGTTGAGAGGTTACCGTGCGTGTGCCGGGTTGTTGCGTGAGGCAAGTTATGCTAGTTGGCCCTTGACCGGTAGAGGCATTTCTTGTTGATCGATGGTCGAGTTCGATTGGAACCGATCCAGGCGATGGTAGTAAAATCGCGGAGTTTCGGCGCCATGGCTAAGAGAGTCGTTCGGATCCTTACCACGGTAGAAGCTACGATGTGGCTGATGCTTTGAGCAAGAAGAAGTTTGGGTCTTCGGTTGTTCCCGCTCAGTGGATAGCGAACTTCGCCGACAGGCTAGATCTAGGGAGTCGCGATCGGCGCCACCGCGAGTTAGAGCTCGAGATCGTCGGCGAGGTGGGGCGAGCAGCCAGCTCATTGCATCAAGTGTGGTAAGGCGCTTTTCGGATTGTGTGGAGCATCGCCCGTGCTTGCTACAGATGTGGCAAGGAAGAGATTTTGGCCAAAGACACGATTGAGATCTGAAGGGAGATGTGCTCGTGTAGCCAGTTGTCTGTTAGACCGTTTGACGACAGTGTGTGTCGGAGGGCGGTAGGAGGAACCCTAAGTTGTGGAGAGCCTCACCAGAGCTCAGTCAGACCCAAGCAGTGTTCCTCGGTTGAGTTGCTGAATGCTTGTTGTCGGTTAACAAGCTAGAGTTGTTCTTAGTAACCTCCACGTTGGTTTTCAGAATTCTTAGAAAGGTGGTGCTTGGTGTTGACCAAGGTTTGGTTCCCATGTTGTTTCTAGAGTTAGCTTGGTTCGAGCAAGCTGGCGTTGCCCTGAGGACTTGTTCCTAGTCAGGAAGTTTTGGGAGTTGACCCCTCCTCGGCAATTGAGTAGGCAATTTGCTAGTTCCAAGTTGGGGGTTCAAGCGATTGAGGATCCTCGGATGTTGCTTCCGAGAGAGTTGGTTGTTGTTGCCCTTGGGTTTGAGCAAGGCTGCGAGCATTTGTGAAGTTCGCTGTCCTTCGGAAGTTCGCTTGCTGGGAAATCGTTCCTGTTGAGGAGGAGTCGACTTAGCTCCCGAGTTGTGTAGTTGATCGAGTAGCGCGCGTCATCATTGTGAGTGTCCCTCTGCGTTTTTGTTAGCAAACGGAAAGTTGTTTGTTCCCGCAAGGGCGCAGGCTGCCAGTTCAAGGGCTTGAGTTGTTCTTTGGAAGGTTGTTGGATCTTTGGAGTTTGTAGAACCCCTTAGTTCTTGGGTAGTTGAGTTGCACCGTGGATGCCGGCCTCGAGTTTTAACTTTTGAGGTAGTCTTGCCGACTCGTGTTGTTCAGGATCAGCAAGCTTGTGGTCGTCGCTATCCTTATTCCTCGCGATGTTTCGTGGGTCGAGTTTCTGGATTGGAAGAAGAGTTAGGTCTAAGCTATAAGGAGGAAGTCCTTGGAGCAGCCAGATGGGCTTAAGAGTTGAGTGGCAGCTTGGAGGCGAGCATTGCTCGTTATAAGCTTGGGTTGAGTTTCTGCAGAGCAAGCCTTCTCGGGCTTTGTTCCTAGTTGATGTGCGTTCGCAGTTGGCGTTATAGCTGAGCCACAGTTGAGTGGGTTGGCACAGAGATGCCGTGGCATTGGTAGGAAACCTTAGAGTTGTTATCCTCCAGCTATTGTGTTGCTAGTAGCCACGTAATGTTTTATTCCTTGCTGCTCGAGATTTCCGTAAGAGGAATGTTGTTTGTTTTTCTGTCTGGCGATGTTCTCTTATGCTAGTGGCTGATCGGATTGCATTGGAAAGTTTGTTGTCGGCCGTTGAGGGCTCCGGTTTGTTAGTTTGGCCGAGTGGAGCACATGCTCGACCTTGTCTTCTAAAGGTGGTCGTAGGCTGAAGTTTCAATTGGTGTGATGGTGGTAGCCGCCGTTTGGTGAACCAGAAAAAGTGCCCCTTGGCTTTGGTGCTTGATTTCTCGTAAGATGGTTGCTTAAGTGTTGTGGACGCATGCTAGTTGGAGGAGTTTGCCTTGGGATCGATCACCACGATTGGTGGTTCGATTTGAATTTCGTTAAGGATTGTAGGCAACCATTGGGGCTCGCAGATCTCTTGCGAAGTAAGAGTAGGCCGTTTAGTTTCAAAAACACAGGAGGTTCAGTTGTTTGGTCAGCATGGTGAAGGGTCGAGGCTGTTTGATAACAGCTATGAGCATTCAGAGAAGTTACGCCGGAGCGTGGCGTAGAGTTTAAGTGCTTGTGACCCGTCGACGAGTTTGCAGAGAGTAGCGCCGTAGAGAGGCGTTCCGAGTTGGGCTGGCAGGGTTAAGTGAGCCCTAAGATTTTAAGACCGTTTGTGAGCTAGTGCGAGTTTGAGGATGTGTATTACCGTTAGCACTATCACATCTATTTCTTCAGAGTTCGGTGTATGCCCAGTCTTGGTTGAGATAGTTCGTGGAAGACTCGGTGTCTGTTGGGCTTGGAGCCTTTGGGAACCCAAGAGGGTTCGGTTTCAAAGAAGGATTTGTGTTGTCTTAATCGGGAGCTTGGTTGGTTAAGAATCAGTGGAGTTTCCTAGAGTTGTTTTCGTCTTAGGACTTTCGAGGACGAAAGTCTTAAAAGGAGGGAGTAATATAACGGCCCAGTTTTCTATTTCGGTTACCCAGGTGATTTCGGGTCAGTATTCGGATGTTCGAATGGGCCGTTAGATCCGTTTTAACCCTTAGGGGTATTTTAGTCTTTTTGCCCCCGGTCAGGGTTTTGAGGATTTTCAAGATTTCAGGGCCTTTCCTGCCTTCGTCGAAGTTTGGTGGTTGTTGGTTGCAAGACCTAAGAGGTTTGGGCAAGTTGTTTGGGAGTTGGGAGGTATTTTAGTTATTGGCAAAATTAATGGGTTTTTGAGTGCTTCCTTTGGGATTTGAACCCTTGCCCTAAATGGTTTTGGGAGTTTGTAGGAAAAAGTGTTTTTCTAGAAAGAAAAGTTTGTTTGGGCTGGGTTTTGAAAGAGGAAGCTTTGGGAAGGGATTTTAGACCCATTTAAATTAGGAAAAGGGAAGAAAAATCAAGAAAGTCCCATTCCCCTTGTTTTGCAATCTCTCTCTCTCTTTCTCTCTCTCTCTCTCTCTATCTCCTAGCCGACCTCACCAAGAAAACCCAACCCTAGCCGCCCAGCCATACCCTAGCCGCACCACACCCTGGTCGCATCCGACCGCTTAGCCCAACACACATCCTGCCCGGCCACGCGCACGAGCGCCTCGCGCCGCCCGGCCAGTGCGCCCAGACGCACAGATCGCATCGCCCAGCCAGTGCGCCCAGACGCGTTACATCGCCCAGCCAGCGCGCGCAGCCCGAGCGCGCGACCGTTCCGCACCAGGCCGCCAAGACGCGCCGCGCCGCTCCGCTCGCAGCCGCCCAAACTCGTCGCCCGCGCGCTGTCCTCGCAGAATCGACGTCTCGCCCGCGCGCCTGACCCAGCGTGTTCGCTCGCTGCGGCGGCCAGCGTGCCACGGCCCTGCCTCGCCAGCCAGCGCCAGGTAGCCCCGCTTGTCCTTGGCGGCGGACACTGCCTGCCGTGCGGGTTGGGGCGTGACCTTGTGTCTTTTCGAGTCTTTTCTCTTTTGGGCACTAGGTCACATTGGTCGTTGTTTATTTAATTAGGTTGTTTTTACTAAAATGCTTAGGTTGCTCGGTTTCGCTTTAAAGCTCGAGGGTCATTATTTGATTGTGAAAGTTATTTCTGCTCGTTTCCAGGTAAGGATTTCTTACCGTGGTTGTGTGTACCCTGCGATACTTTCTTGATTGTGCCTTATATGCATGTTTACTTGTATGAACATGATTAGTGGATAGGACAGCTTGTGATTGCATTCTTGCTAGCATGTTTGCCTGTTTGTACATGTTAGTGCCATGCTAGGATTGTTCTTCCAAAGATGCTTGAGATTCCCGCTTTAAGTTCGTAGTATCATGCTAGGTTATGTGTGATTGATGTTGATATGTATGTCTAGCCAGGACTCAGTTATTTTGTACTCCTAGCTAGTATAGTAGGGTTTGTCATCATCCAGAGGCTGAGAGCGGACATAACGTACTTTGTCCCCACCGGTCGGGTGTAGAGCGAAGCATAACACACATTGCTTCCCCGTGGCAGCCGATGTGGATTTAGCTACCACATCGGCATAAGCCTAGTTTGTAGCCTGCTAGAGCGGAACCCTGGCAACGGTGGAAGCCTGCCTTGGCCGCTTCTTAGCTTCAGGTCAGTGGTACAGGCTGCACAGATGAGTGTCGAGGGCCTCGCACTACTGTGTTCAGTGACACCGTTTCCGAGTCATTAGGCATGCATACCTGGCCCGCGTAGTTTGTACTTAGGCCCCCACATTTACGCCGGTTGCAGCAGCATGCGGTGTGCGCTCACACGCGTTAGTCGCCGGTTTGGAGAGATCCCCCAGGCTAATGTTCGTGAGTACACCAGTTCCTTCCAGTTTAGAGCCAGACTTCGGGTACTCTCCCGATAGTCCAGATTTGTTAGCGAGGGTAAGAGGCCCTTGAGGACACCCATTGGGATTGGCTTTTGAGTGATCATATGGTCGAGGAGAAAGACCCTCGTGGGTGTCCGACATCTTTGGGATCGGTTTTGAGCCGATCAATTGGCCGAGGAGAAAGACCCTCGGAGATGTCCCGAGATTGGTTATGAGAGCCAATCATTAGGCGGCGTAGGAGACTTACGAGGATTCCAGATTCTGCCTTGTAAGCTCGTTGAGCTATGATCCATGTTGGTAACTGTTTGCATGTATACTAGGGTGCCGATGATTGATGTATCGTATTGTACCCGGTTGGGATTCTTCTGAGTATGTTTATACTCACCCTTATTTCTGTGGTTTTCCACGAGTAACTTGGAACAAAGACCGGACGGCTAAGCGGAGGGAGCGATTGATCATGGGAGCCGCCGACACTCTGTCTTTTATTGTTTGCATAATTTGTTCAAAGATATAGACGGACCAGAGAGTCTTAGGGGACGTTTTTAAATGTTGTTTAAATTGTATTGTATGATTTTATAAACACTGGCCAGGCTTGTTTTACTTTGTTGGCTTTGCTTAAATGAAGGTTGTTGTTTATGTTTTAAGTGTCCCCGCTTTTAAATGTTTTGAAAGGTTTTAAATATGAGCACTAAACCGCTTGATGTTGCATGCTGAGTGAGAACCTAGGTTTAGGACCGCATTTTTGGTCGGGTTCTTTACAGTGTCACTGACATAGGGGTGTGAGACCTGGACACGTGAACTATGTCAGCCTGAACCATCGCACCTGAGGCTTAGGAATCGGTCGTGGTAGGCTTACACTAGGAAGCCGTCCTTGCCCTAACAGGTGGCAATCAAGGGCTACGGCCGAACACGTTGAGGACGTGCTGACTGCCGGGGACGAGGCAATGCCAAGTCATCATCCCGACCGTTGGGGCATCGCGCAGACTACCACCCTAACCCAAGATTGGAGGGCCTACCGATCGGGTTAGCTAAACCCTCACGGGGTCCAGGGACGGAGTACTACCTCGTACGCCCCTGCCATGGATGCAAGATACTTTATGCATCAGGCCCGGATGATGCTACCTACCTACACTCTAACCTATCATATCAATAACATACAGTCCGATACAATCCAAAACGTGCTCAACGGATACAACGAACCTAGCATGGTACTACGAAGCAAGAACAGATATGAGCATGCCAGAACGGAACAACCTAACATGGACTAACATGAGAAACAACATAAGAAATCATGCGATGCGGAATTCGAATGCGAGCACCTAACACTAAACATGCTGATAATCATAAACAGGCATACAAACAACAATCACATAAAATATCGCAGGGCCCACACAACTCTGGTAAGAAATCCATACCTAGCCGGGGGGCAACTACACACAAAATCCTAAGCTGCGATCGAACCCGAGCTAGCTAACGAGAACCTAACAAACATAATAATAATCACAATCCATAGGCCTAAATATAATAAAATAAATAGAACTCGGCTCGGGAGTAACTCATGCGGCGCGCGGACACGACGCTGACGGGCGCAGATAAAGACGGCGGGGCTCTTCTTTGGCTGGCGCGATGGCGGGCTGGTCTTGGTGCGGCTGTTGGCCGCACGCTGACATGCAATGGCATTAGCCGCCGGGCGCTGGCTGGCGCGTGGGCGCGACGCGACGGACGAACGCGCTGCGCGGCGACACGGTTAACTAGGCGCGCGGCGAAGCGCGCGGAGCGCGAGGACGCGCGCGCAAGCAACGCGATCTGGCGGGCGTCGCGATGGCTGCGACGGTGGCGGCGCGCGGGTCGCAGTGCGTCACGGCGGCCTCTGTTGGGCGCTTGTCGCGGCTGCGCGACGGCTGGCGTCTGGGCACTCTTTCTTTGGGTGATCCGGTGGCTGCTTGCTCGGCCGGAGTTCTTTGAAATTTGGCGGGACGGCGCTTCGGCCGCAAGGGAAGAAAATCACGGCAAGGGGCTTGGGAGAGAAGCTTGGACGGCAAAGTGAGATTTGGAGAAGAAGGAACAAAAAACCTAATTTCTTTTTCATTTAACCAAATGCACCAAAACTCCAAAGATCCAAGGGTAACTGAGATATGACGCGGAAAGAGTAACAATAACACCTGGTGGCTCACTTGGCAAGGCTCTCCTCTAACACACAAGGCCACCTTGGCTCGAACCTCGGCTGCAACACAATTTCCTATAATTTTACTTTTGCATCTATCCAAGCTCAAACCCCTCCACAAAACCTCAAAAACCTACATAAACCCATCCAATAATTTTAGCAACTGGAAAAAGACATAAACGGCCCTGACGGCCCGACCAAATTACCAAAATACCCCTAGGGCATACTTGGAAGACTGGGATGAAAACCTGGGCCGTTACATATGAGAAGGGGGAACCCTTAAAACATAGACAACAGTTTTCATTTAAACAATCCAACGAAGTAAAACACCCTGGCCAGTATTTATAAAAATATACAATACAATTTAAACCACGTTTTAAACAATGTTCCCCTAGGACTCCTGTCCATCTACATGCTGAATAAACAATGCAATAATAAATGACAGAGTCCCGGCGGCTCCCCATGATCAATCAGCTCCCTCCGCTAGCCATCCTGGTGTTGTCCCAAGTTACCTGAAAGATAAATAAGGGTGAGTATAAACATACTCAGTAAGAATCCCCAACCGGGGTACAATACAATACATCAGTCATCTAGCACCTCAACATGCAAGCAAATAACTATCAACACAGATCATAGCTCAACGAGCTCATAAAACAAGATCTGGAGTCATCAGAAGTCTCTTACTTCCGGTCTAGGGATTGGATACACTGACCAATCCTGGACATCACCGAGGTATCTATCACTCGGGGGGAAAACACTGATCCCTAGAATGTCCTCAAGGGCCTCCTTGCCCTTGCACTAAACTGGACTTACGGGAGAGTACCCGAAGTCAGGCTCTAACGGAAGGAATGGTCTCACGAACATTAGCCCGGGGGAGCTCTCCGAACTGGCAACTAATGCGTGTGCGCGCACCCCGCATGCTGCTGCAACCAGTGTAAATGCGGGGGCCAAAGGGCAAACTACGCGGGCTAGGTACGCATGCCTATGACTCGGAAGCGGTGTCACTGATCACAGTAGCGCGAGGCCCTCGGTGCTCATCTGTGCAGTTTGATCCACCGACCTGAAGCTAAGAACCGGCCAAGGTAGGCTTACATCGTTGGCAGGGTTCCGCTCTAGCAGGCTACAAACTAGGCATACGCCAATGAGGTAGCTAAGTCTCATTGGCTGCCGGGAGGGGGGATAAAAAGAAATGTATGTTATGCTTTGCTCTATATCCGACCACTGGGGACAAAGTACGTTATGTCCGCTCTCAACCCCTGAAGCAATGCTTCGCTTTACTCCCGACCGGTGGGGACAAAGTACTTTATGTCCGCTCTCAACCTCTCGATGATGACAAACCCTACAACTCTATCTAAGAGTACAGAGCAAAATCAATGATTCCTGGCTAGCAAGCAATGACCGACATAAATCAGATTACCTAGCATGATACTACAACTTAAGCAGGAATCATAAGCATGTTGGCAGAACAAACCTAGCATGGCACTAACATGTAAAATCAGGCAAACATGCTAGCAAGAAATCAATCAAACTGCTCTATCTCTAACATGCTCATAACAGTAAACAAGCATACAAGGCATATCGTGATAATATCGCAGGGTCCACACAACCACGGTAAGAAATCCTTACCAGGAACAAGCAGGAAAACAATAATAATAACAAATCAACGAGCGATCCTCGAGCCTCTAATCGAACCCGAACAGCCTATACATTTCAAATAAAGCACCCAAATCAAATACATAAAACAGCCCAATAAAATCCATAACCAGCAGCCAACAAATCAAGGCCCAACGAAGAAAAGACTCAGGAAATACCATTCGAGAAGCCATAAGGCTTGGGCCAACCAACACACAACAGAGCAGGCTGGGCGTAGGGGCTGGGCTGGCTGGGCACAAGGGACGGCGCGTGGCGGCAAGCTCGGCAAGCACAGGGACGCGCGCGTGGGGGCGGCGCGATGCGACGGGCTCGGGGCGCTCGAGCTGGCACGACACTATGCGGGGGAAGGGGGCAGCGACGCGACACTGTGCGCGGCTCGGCACAGTGCATAGTTGGGCGTGTAACAGCCCAGTTTCCTATTCCAGTTTTCGAGGTGCCTTCGGGTCAAGATTCAGTTGTTTGGTTGGGTTTTAGAGCCGTTTGGCCCCTTGGGGGTATTTTGGTCTTTTGGCTCTCCGGGCAGGATTTGTGGTTTTCTAGGCTTCGAGGTAGCTCCTGCCTTTGTCGAGGCTTGTTGGTCGGTGGCTGCGAGTCCCGTGGTGTTTGGGCTTTTCGTTTGGGTGCTCGGTAGTGGTTTGGGCTCTGGCAAAGTGTTGGTTGGTTGTGTGTTTCCTTTGGGATTCGAGCCAGGGCCCTTACTGTTGCTTTGGGAGTTGGATTTAAGTGAGTTTGATTTATTGGAAAAGATTGCTTCGGTCGGGTCTCGGAGGAGGAAGCTGGGAAATAGGATTTTGAGGTTTTAAAGTGGATAAGGATGGAAAAGTGAGATAAAAATCCCATTTTTCCCTTTTTATTTCCCATTTTTCTTTTATTTTTTCCCCAAAATCAATTTTTCTCTCTCTCTCTCTCTCTCTCTCTCTCTCTCTCTCTCTCTCTCTCTCTCTCTCTCTCTCTCTCTCTCTCTCTCTCTCTTTCCCTACCTAGCCCCATAGCCCAGCCCCTTGGCTCGCCCAAGCCCAGCCATCCCGAGCCCCTAGTCTCTAGAGCTAGCCCAGGCCCACCGCCAGCCGCTGCCATCTCGCCCAGACCACGCGCGCCCTCGCCCTCGCCCGCCGCGCGCGCCTCGCCTTGCCTGCAGTGCATGTGTGCCCGGTACAGACATCAGCGCAGCGCGCGCCGCGACAAGCGCGCGGGCGTCGCCCGTGTCGTCTGCGCTCGAGTCGCGCGCCCCCGCGTCGTGTCACTTCGCGCCGCGCGCCACACTTAGCCGAAGCCGCACATGCGCCGTCGCCTAGCCGAGCAAGCGCCCAGCGTCGCCGCGCCAGCGCCCTAGCGCTAGCGCCGAGCGCCCCTAGCGCACCCCGGCCACTTTTTTTTGGTCGCCTAGCCCGTGTAGCCGGCTCGTTCGCGTGTCAGCCGCGCCTCGTGAGTTGCTCCCGAGCTGAGCCCTGTTTATTTTAGTGTATTTAGGGCTATTTTATGATTATTGATGTGTTTGTTTGGCTCGATATAGGTTGCTCGGGTTCGATCGCAGTTATTTTTATTGTGTGTTGTTGCCTTCCACCGGAAAGGATTTCTTTACGAGTTGTGTGGGCCTGCGATATTTTCATGATTATGACTTGCTTGTTTGCTTGATCGTTATGAGCATGATAATAATAGAGCGACTTTGATTGATTTACGCTAGCATGTTTGCTTGATATTACATGTTAGTGCCATGCTAGGTTTGTTCTCGCAAAGATGCTTGTGATTCCTGCTTAAGCTCGTAGTATCATGCTAGGTAGTGTGATTGATGTCGGTCTTTGCTTGCTAGCAAGGAATCATTGCTTTTTCTCTATACTCTTAGATAGAGTTGTAGGGTTTGTCATCATCCAGAGGCTGAGCGGACATAACGTACTTTGTCCCCAGTAGCTCAGGTCGGGAGTAAAGTGTGCGAAGCATAACGTATCTTGCTACCCCTCGACCAGCCGGTTGTGGTATTAGCTACCCACTTCGGCATAGCCTAGTTTGTAGCCTGCTAGAGCGGAACCCCGCCATCGGTGTAAGCTCGCCTGCCGGGTTCTTAGCTTCGTCGGTGGATCATGCTTTGCACGAGATGAGCGCCGAGGGCCTCGCGCTCTTCGTGATCGCGACACCGCTTCCGAGTCATAGGCATGTGCACTGCCCTCGTGGTTTGCCTTTAGGCCCCCGCATTTACGCCGGTTGTAGAGGAGCATGCGGTGTGCGCGCACAGGCGTTAGTTGCCGCTCGGAGAGCTCCCCCGGGCTAATGTCGTGAGTACACCATTCCTTCGATTAGAGCGACTTCTGTACTCTCCGTAAGTCCAGATTAGTGCAAGGGCAAGGAGGCCCTTGAGGACATTCTAGGGATCGGTGTATTCCCCGAGTGACAGATACCTCGGTGATGTCCAAGATTGGTCGATGTATCCAATCCCGGTTAGGCGGAAGAAAGAGACTTGGATGACTCGGATCTTGTTTTATGAGCTCGTTGAGCCATGATCTCATGTTGGTAGTCATTTGCTTGCATGCTTTGGTACTAGATGACTGATTATATCGTATTGTACCCGGTTGGGGATTCTTACTGAGTAATTCGTTACTCACCCTTATTTCTCGTGGTTTTTCCACGGTAACCATGGTGCGAGACAGGATGGCTGGAGGAGGAGCTGTGATCATGGAAAACCCGTTGTTCAACTCTGAGTTTTATGTTTATGTTTAAATGTTCTCTAAATGCATGTAGTGGGCACGGAGCCCTAGGGTGTTTTCTGAATGTATTTCCAGTTTCTAGCATTGTTGTAAAGATTGTATGTTTTAAATAAATCTCTGATCAGAGTAAAGTTTTGGAAATGTATTTGTCTTGGAACAGGTGCTTGGAAACAGGGACAGGTTTCAGGAAATTAAATGGATGTTTTATGTTTTAGTTTTTACTTAGAATCCGAACACCATCTTGCAAATTTTCTGTAGATTTGTATGCATGCATTGAGGTAACGGCCTATTTAGAACCCCATTCGGGTCGGGTCGTTACAGGTTGGTATCAGAGCATAGAGTCATAGATTCTGTAGACTGACCTTTGTTGTAGGTCATTTTTCCATGATCATCAAGACACTCAGATACCAATCAGTACGCCTAAGTCTACTGTTTTAAAGAAAGGGGTAAGAATTTACAATACTTTTCATCTAGTGTATGCCTTGTGTAGAGTTGTGGAGCGGAGACGAGCAGGTTCTTACTCGTTGTTGGTTTGGGCTTAGAGAGCCATCATGCTAACTTTCCTGCAGTGCGAACATGTTTTAGCAGCTTGTTAAGGTATCCAGATAGATTCGGATGCCCTGGGACGTCGTCCCCGAGGGAGGCAGAGCTTAGACTCCCATTGGCCATTTGTGGCCCGATTCTTGTCGCTTTCCCTAGTGAGAGGGTGGAGGTGCTTTGTGCAGATCTCCAGTATGTTGATCGCACCCAGAGGAGTAGGACGCTTGGCATGTCCGATCGAGGAGTTGGACGGAACGTGTTGATGTTGAGGCCGCGTCCAGGGTCGTTTAGACCCGTTGGCCAGAGTTGGCCCTGGCAGTTGAGTTGCCTAGAGGAGGGGGTAGAGGCTAGCAGTGCCTCAGAGTGAGACTCCTTGAGCAGAGTGTGCTCCAGCCAAGAGAGATTGGATGGCAGGTCTTTAGCTATCAGAGAGCGGAGACCCAGGCGCAGTTTGTAGCGCGTAGTGAGGAGTCTCGGGCATAGATAGCCCAGCTGACAGAGTTTGTTTAAGCATTTCCCCCCAGTAGCTCTTGTAGCCCCGAAGGTTCCCGAGAGGGCATGATCAGCAGGTTTATGCCGATGAGGATGCTTGTGGAGCAGGTCTCCGTGTGGACTAGCCTGGGTAGCTCAAGTGTTGATCTTGAGCCTTAACAGATTGTTGATTGCCTAGTGAGTAGCTGCAGAGTTGGCAGCCTTCGAGGAGATTGTTGAGGCATCTTTGTGCTCCCATAAAGTGTTGTTTGTTTTAGTAAGTCGTGCTGCTAGTAGTAAAGCAGTTGGCCAGGTTTGAGTTTAGCATCCATGTGTTGGGATGCCCTGCTGTTCAGAGGCTGAGGTGTGTCGTTCCTGTGCTGTTTGGTACAGCAGTTGGTGGTGGTAGTCCCTTGTGAGAGGTGGACTAGCAAAGTCTCCACCAGTCACCCGGTTGATTGGCAAGTTGCCGTGTTAGTGGCTTGAGGCAGATGTAGAGACATCTTTGCCCCCTTGCAAGCCTGCTGTTGTTTAGCAGCCCAGTTTCCTCAGATGTTTGGTAGAGTTGAGCACTCTTCCTTGGTGAGCTCCTAGAGTGGAGCTAGCTGCTGCTTGTTGAGAGATCCGGCCAGAGTTTTGTTGAGCATCATGAGGAGATGCTAGTGTAAGCCGTGGGCCTTCGGTTTGATGAGTTGCCATAGGCATGGCTGTTTGAGTTGAGCCCTTGTATGCCTAGCCAGAGTTGTTGTCACTTGAGGTAGTGACCTTGTTGGCTCCATCTGTAGTATGATATGGATTTGGGTAGTAGTAGCACTTGAGGTGCATTGGTTGGTGTGCCACTTTGGCACTAAGTCTGGTTTAGGCTTGAGTTTGGCTTGGGCATAGCAGATGGTTCTATGCCGTTCAGAGTTCAGCGCACTCCTTTAGCGTTGGATCTGTTTATGGCAGTTGCACCTGTTTAGGTCGTGCCAGAGGGCTAGTTCTGTGGTAGTCGATGGACTACTAGCGAAAGGATGCTCGAGAGGAGCCGGAGCCTCTTCCCAGTGATTCTGGAGGTTGAGCCAGTCAGCAGGTTGGCAGTTGGTAAGTGTTGGTGCGCGTGAGTCTCGCGCTAGTGTTAAGGCCAAGAGTTCCTTGTGGTTGGTAGTGCGGTCAACTACCTTCGAGTGCCTTGATCTGAGGAGAGTTGAGCATCGTAGATGCGAGTTTGGTCCAGCAGAGGGACCCTGAGTTGGATGCTCATGAGATGAGCTGGATGCCATGAGGCGAGTTGGATGCTTTTGAGGCGAGATGAGCTGATGCCTTGCGAGAGGTTTTGATGCCTTATGGGTAAGCACCCTTGGTAGAGGCTTGGTATAAAGTGAGTTCAGTGTGACATGGTTATGCCTTGGTAAAGCAAGGTTGCCTCAGCTTTGAGCATCGTGTGGAGTTGGAACTTTTGGTGTTCCTTCGGTTGGAGTTCAGTTGGAAACTGAACAAGAGCGGTGGTAGCAAAGCCGCGCAGTTTCTGATCGCCTTGGCTAAGAAAGTTGTTTGGATCCTTTCCTTGGGTAGAAGCCTTGTTGAGAGGCTGATGTTTGAGTAGGAGGACGACGCATTCGGTAGCGTTGGCCAGCATGGTTGAGATGCTGGAGAGAGTTGTGCTTGTTAAGGCAGTTGGCTATTAGCTCGTTAGTCGACCGTGTGTGTCGGAGGGTGATCGAAGGATCCCTAGGTTGAGGAGAGCCTCTCCAGAGCTCAGTCAGGCCCAGCTAGTGAGTTTCAGTTGGCTAGCTGGAGGCGTGTAGCTTGTAGCCTCGGTTGAGTTGCTAGCAGTCTTGGTAGACTAGCAAGCCAGTGGTTGTTTGGAGTAGAGTCCGGATTGGTTCCGGTGCGGTGGCAAGTTGATGCTTGATGTTGACCAAGGTGTGGTTTGGAGCTGCTAGAGATTAGTTTTGCTCGTGGGGCGAATGGTTCGTGCCCTGTTGGTGGCTTTCCTGTTTCCAGGATGTTGAGTTGCCCCGTTTGGCATTTGGAGGTTCAGTTTGAGATGGACCCCTGTTGTTGCCCCGTGAGATTAGATGTTGTTGCTCTAGTGGAGCAAGATAGTGAGCGTATGTGGAGCTCTCTGTCCTTCGGTTGTCTGCTTGTAAGAGCCGTTTCCTTCTAGGAGTTGTCAGATTTCTCCCGTAGCCTTGAGTTGATGGTAGAGGTGCTAGCTTGAAGGAAAAGTTTGTTGGCTACTTGGATGTAGTCGTTTGTTCAGTTAAGCGGATTCTTGGATGGTGTTCTAGAGGCTGCAGTAAGGGTTGTTTTGCCTCTTGTGAGTGTTGGGCCAAGGTTTGGTCCTCTTGTTGTTTCAAGAGCTAGTTCGGTTCTAGCTGGAGGGCGTTGCCCTGAGGTCTTTTTCCTAGTCAGGAAGTTTTGGGAGTTGACCCCTCCCTCTGCAGTTGAGTAAGTGTTGTTAGTTTCAGATTGGTGATCCGATTGGTTGAGTTTTCCCTTGGGTGTTGCTTCCAAGAGAGTTGGTTGCTATCGCCTTGGGTGAGCAAGTCAGCGAGCGTGTGTGGAGTTCGCTGCCCTTCTGTGTTTGCTTGCTGGGAAAGTCGTTTCCCGTTTGGCAGGAGTCAGCTTAGCTCCTGAGTTGTGTAGTGGATCAGAGTAGCGCAGTGGTCAGCCCAGCGAGAGGGTCCCTGCATTGTGTTGTTAGCAAGCAAGTTGTTTGTCCCCGCAAGGGCGGTGGCCTGCCAGTAAGAGTTGTTTCTGGCAAGTTGTTGGTTCTTTGGGGATTGAAGATTTCCCTTTCCCCTAGTCTCTGTGGTGGTTGAGTTGCTCCCTGGATGTCAGCCTCGAGTGTTAGCTTCCGAGGTGGTCTTGCGGATTCGTGTGGCTCAGGATCCGTAAGCTTTGAGGCTGTTGATGTCCATTTTCCTCGTGAGGTTTCGGGAGTGGAGCGTCTGGTTGGGAGTTGAGTAGTAGCTTGGAGGCGAGCGTTGCTCGTTATAGCTTGGTTTGAGTTCTGCTGAGCAAGCCCTTCTCGGGCTTTGCTCCTTGTTGTTGTGCGCTCGCAGTTGGCGTAGCGGAGCCTTGTTTGAGTGAGTTGGCACAGAGGTGCCATGGCTTTGGTTGGTAAAGCCGTTGAGCTGCGTGATGGTTTAGTCCTTGCAGCCCGAGTTTTCCTTGAGAGGAATTTTGGTGGTTTCCTGGCCTGACAGTATTTTTTTCTTTGGCTAGTTGCTAGTAGGTTTGCATGGAAAGTTTGCTTTCGGCCGTTGAGAGGCTGCAGTTTGTTGGCTTGGCCGTTTGGTTTCTGGAACCTGGGAGGTTCAGTTGTTTGGCCAGCTTGTTTAGGGTTGAGGCTGTTTGTTAGCAGCTATGAGCTCCCAGAGGAGTTTTGCCAGTGTGTGGTGTTGAGTTTCAGAGCTTGTGGCCCGTCCTCGAGTTTGCTGGGAGTAGCACCCTTTGAGAGTTGGTGCGAGTTGAGGACGTGGTTTGCCGTCTGTTCCTTTGGAGTTCAGTGTATGCCCAGTATGGATGGCATTGTGGCCTTGAGTTTTTTAGAACCCAAGAGGGTTTGGTTACTGGAGAGGGCTAGTGTTGTTGGCCGAGAAGTTCAGTTGGCTGGATCAGTGGAGTTTTCCTGGAGTTGTTTCGTCTTAGGACTTTCGAGGACGAAAGTCTTAAAAGGAGGGAGTATTGTAACAGCCCAGTTTCCTATTCCAGTTTTCGAGGTGCCTTCGGGTCAAGATTCAGTTGTTTGGTTGGGTTTTAGAGCCGTTTGGCCCCTTGGGGGTATTTTCGTCTTTTGGCTCTCCGGGTAGGATTTGTGGTTTTCTGGGCTTTGAGGTAGCTCCTGCCTTTGTCGAGGCTTGTTGGTCGGTGGCTGCGAGTCCCGTGGTGTTTGGGCTTTTCGTTTGGGTGCTCGGTAGTGGTTTGGGCTCTGGCAAAGTGTTGGTTGGTTGTGTGTTTCCTTTGGGATTCGATCCCGGGCCCTTAGTGTTGCTTTGGGAGTTGGATTTAAGTGAGTTTGATTTATTGGAAAAGATTGCTTCGGTCGGGTCTCGGAGGAGGAAGCCGGGAAATAGGATTTTGAGGTTTTAAAGTGGATAAGGATGGAAAAATGAGATAAAAAATCCCATTTTTCCCTTTTTATTTCCCATTTTTCTTTTATTTTTTCCCCAAAATCAATTTTCTCTCTCTCTCTCTCTCTCTCTCTCTCTTCTGACCTAGCCCCCTAGCCCAACCCCTTGGCTCGCCCAAGCCCAGCCCACCCACTGAGCACTGTCGCCGTGCTAGCTTGACCCTGGCCCACTTGCCACGCGCGCCTGCCGACCAGTGCGCCCTTGCCTCGCCGGCAACCGCCCAGTCGCCCGGCCCGGCGTCGCGCGCCGCCAAAGATCGCCCGCCCGGCGTGCGTGCTCGCTCGCTCTGCCCTGGTCCGTGTCTCCCAGCTGCGCACTTGCCGAGCCGACACAGTGCCACGTCGCGTCGTCCGCGCTCGAGTCGCGCGCCCTTGGGTCGTGTTGCTCGCTCCTGCGCGCGCCGCCGCCAGAGCAAGCGCGCCGCGCCAAGACGCCCTGCGGCCCAGCCCGCCGCCTCGCCTAGCCCGTGGCCAAATGGTTCGTTCGCGTGTCAGCCGCGCCTCGTGAGTTGCTCCCGAGCTGAGCCCTGTTTATTTTAGTGTATTTAGGGCTATTTTATGATTATTGATGTGTTTGTTTGGCTCGATATAGGTTGCTCGGGTTCGATCGCAGTTATTTTTATTGTGTGTTGTTGCCTTCCGACCAGGTAAGGATTTCTTCCCGGAGTTGTGTGGGCCATGCGATATTTTCATGATTATGCCTTGCTTGTTTGCTGACTGTTATGAGCATGATAATAATAGAGCAGCTTTGATTGATTTCTGGTAGCATGTTTGCTTGATATTACATGTTAGTGCCATGCTAGGTTTGTTCTCGCAAAGATGCTTGTGATTCCCGCTAAGCTCGTAGTATCATGCTAGGTAGTGTGATTGATGTCGGTCTTTGCTTGCTAGCCAGGAATCATTGCTTTTTCTCTGTACTCTTAGATAGAGTTGTAGGGTTTGTCATCATCCAGAGGCTCAGCGGACATTACGTACTTTGTCCCCAGTAGCTCAGGTCCGGAGTAAAGTGTGCGAAGCATAACGTATCTTGCAACCCCCCCCCCGACCAGCCGGTTGTGGAATTAGCTACCCACTTCGGCATAGCCTAGTTTGTAGCCTGCTAGAGCGGAACCCTGCCATCGGTGTAAGCCTCGCCTCGGCCGGTTCTTAGCTTCAGTCGGTGGATCATGCCGCACGATGAGCGCCGAGGGGCCTCGCCATCGCGATCGGTGACACCGCTTCCAAGTCATAGGCATGTGCACCTGGCCCGCGTAGTTTGCCCTTAGGCCCCCGCATTTACGCCGGTTGCAGAGGAGCATGCGGTGTGCGCGCACACACGTTAGTTGCCGGTTGGAGAGCTCCTCTAGGCTAATGTCGTGAGTACACCATTCCTTCCGTTAGAGCCTGACTTCGGGTACTCTCCCGTAAGTCCAGATTAGTGCAAGGGCAAGGAGGCCCTTGAGGACATTCTTGGGATCAGTGTATTCCCCCCCAAGTGACAGATACCTCGGTGATGTCCAGGATTGGTCAGTGTATCCAATCCCAGCTAGGCCGGAAGAAAGAGACTTCCGATGACTCCAGATCTTGTTTTATGAGCTCGTTGAGCCATGATCTGTGTTGGTAGCTGTTTGCTTGCATGCTTTGGTACTAGATGACTGATTATATCGTATTGTACCCCAGTTGGGGATTCTTACTGAGTAATTCGTTACTCACCCTTATTTCTGTGGTTTTTCCACAGGTAACCATGGTGCGAGACAGGATGGCTGGAGGAGGAGCTGTGATCATGGAAAACCCGTTGTTCAACTCTAAGTTTTATGTTTATGTTTAAATGTTCTCTGAAAGCATGTAGTGGGCAGGGAGCCCTAGGGTGTTTTCTGAATGTATTTTCGGATTCAAGCATTGTTGTAAAGATTGTATGTTTTAAATAAATCTCTGATCAGAGTAAAGTTTTGGAAATGTATTTGTCTTGGAATAGGTGCTTGGAAACAGGGACAGGTTTCAGGAAATTAAATGGATGTTTTATGTTTTAGTTTTTACTTATAATCCGAACACCATCTTGCAAATTTTCTGTAGATTTGTATGCATGCATTGAGGTAACAGCCTATTTAGAACCCGATTCGGGTCGGGTCGTTACAGGGCGACACGGACCTGGGCGAGGTCGGGCGACGCGACTCGCAAAAAGCGGCATGGGCATGGGCCACCGGGTCGGGCGTGACTGGGGCGGGCGTGGCCACCAAGCGGCCGTGGTCAGGCGAGCTAGGGCTGGGGTCGGGCTAGAGGAGAAAGAAAGGGGAAAAATGGGGATTTTGGGGATTTTTTTAAAAAAAAGAAATTCCTTTTTCTCTTTTAAATTTATCCTTATCCAAAATCCAAACTTATCCATTTTTTCCAATTTTCCAAAAATCCTTAAAATCCTTCAATCCCATTTCCCGGCTTCCTCCTTCGAGACCCAACTGAAGCAACCTTTTCCACTAAATAAATTTCACTGAAATCAGCCTCCCAAATCAACACTAAAGGCCCGGGCTCGAATCCCAAAGGAAACACCCAAACAACCATCACTTTGTCCAAAACCCAAAACACAACCGAACTCCCAAACGAATAGCCCAAACATCTCGGGACTCGCAGCCACCAACAAACAAACCTCGACAAAGGCAGGAGCTGCCTCGAAGCCCTGAAAATCCACAAATCCTGCCCGAGGAGAAAAAAGACCAAAATACCCTTAAGGGTCAAAACGGCTCTAACGGCCCAACCGAACCACTGAATCTGAACCGGGAGCACCTCGAGAACCAAAATAGAAAACTGGGCCGTTACAATACTCCCTCCTTTTAAAACTTTCGTCCTCGAAAGTCCTAAGACGAAACAGCTCTAGGAATACTCCACTGATTCCTAGCCAACTGAACTTCTCGGCTAAGACAACACTAACCCTCTTTGAGAACCAAACCCTCTCGGGTTCTCAAAGGCTCAAAGCCACAAAGCTATCCAGTCTGCCACAACTATCTCAACAAAGACTGGCAAAGCTAACCGAAAGGCCACTGCTCCGATCCGCTTAAGGATCTCAAAAAGCCTTACAAACCAGGGGCTCAATCTAAACCCTGCTAATCCAACACTGAACACCTCTCTACGGTGTTACTCTCAACAAACTCACCGACTGGGCACAAGCTCCAAAACTCAACGCCATGCACTAGCGTAACTTCTCAGCTGTTAACAAACAGCCTCAACTCTACACCATGCTGGCCAAACAACTGAACCTCGCAGGTTCCAGAAACCAAACGGCCTACTCTTACTTCACATGAGGCCAGCGAACCACAAAGCTTGCCTACAACCTTAACAAAAAACAATCAAATCACCAACTGGCGATTGATCCAAAAGGCAAACTTTTCCAACTAGCACGAGCTGAAACTTCAGCTACGGCCAACCCTAAATGGCCAAAACCAGGCACAGGCTCCACTCGGCCAAGCCAACAAACTGGAGCCTCTCAACGGCCGAACACAAACTTTTCCATGCAAATCTACTAGCAACTGGCCAAAGAGAACTTTGCCAGGCAAGGAAACAACCAACATTCCTCTCATGGAAAATCTCGGGCAGCAAGGATCAAACCATCACGCAGCCACTAGCAACACAACACCTTGAGAATAGCAACTCAAGGGTCTAACCAACCAATGCCACGGCACCTCTGTGCCAACTCACTCAACTGAGGCTCAGCTAACACCAACTGCGAAAGCACAACAACTAGGAACAAATCCCGAGAAGGCTTGCTCAGCAGAACTCAACTCAAGCTCATCACGAGCAAAGCTTGCCTCCAAGCTACCGCTCAACTCTTAAGTCCAACTGGCTACTCAAAGGAATTCCTCCTTTTAGCCAAGACCTAACTCATCTTGCGACTAGAAACTCCACACTCGAAACATCGCAAGGAAAATGGACTTACGAGGCTATCTCCAAAGATAACACTTGAGGCTGGCATCCATGGTGCAACTCAACCACCATAGAAACTAGGGGGAAAAACTTCAAACCCCAAAGAACCAACAACTTTCCAGCAACAATTCAACTCTTAAACTGGCTGGCCTTCGCTCTTGCGGGGACAAACAACTTTTCGCTTGCTAACAACACAAAGCAGGGACCCTCTCGCTGGGCTAACCACTGCGCTACTCTGATCAACTACACAACTTAGGAGCTACGCTGACTCCTCAATGGGAATGATTTCCCTGCAAGCAAACTCTGAAGGGCAGCGAACATCACACACGCTCGCTGACTAGCTCAAACCCAAGGGCAACAACAACCAACTCTCTTGGAAGCAACACCCAAGGGAAAACTCAACTGATTGGACCACCAATCCAGAACTAGCAGAACTTACTCAACCACCGAGGGAGGGGTCAACTGTAACGGCCCAATTTTCTATCCCGGTTTTCGAGGAGCTTCCGGTTCAGATTCAGTGGTTCGGTTGGGCCGTTAAAGCTGTTTTGTCCCTTAGGGGCATTTTGGACTTTTGGTCCCCGGCGAGATTGTGGATTTTCGTGGCTTCGAGGCAGCTCCCGCTTTGTTGAGGCTTGTTTTTGTGGGTCATGCGAGTCCCGAGATGTTTGGGCTATTCGTTTGGGAGTTCGGTTGTGATTTGGGTTTTTGGGCAAAGATTTGGTTGTTTGAGCGTTTCCTTCGGGATTCGAGCCGGGCCTTCAGTATTGGTTTGGGAGATTGATTTAAGTGAGATTTGTTGTTTGGGAAGGTTGCTTCGGTCGGGTCTCGAATGAGGAAGCCGGGAAATGGGATTTAAGGATTTTAAGGATTTTTGGAAAAAATTGGAAAATGGATAAATTGGATTTTTATTTGGATAAGGTTGGAAAATAAATAAAAGAGAAAAAGAAAAAGAAAAATCCATTTTTCCCATTTTCCCCTTTCTCTCTCCTCCAGCCCGAGCCCCCCCCCCTTGGCCCTCACCTCCCAGCCCGAGCAGGTCCTGGTCGCCCAGCCCTGGCGCCCAGCTCGCCCATGGTCGCGAGCCTAGCCGCCCTTCTCGCCCTGTCGCGTCGCACAGCGCCGAGCCCAGCCCGCGTCTCCCTGGTCCCGCATCGCCCAGATCTGCCTCTCCTAGGGCGTCCACGAGCCAGCTCGCCCTGGTCCGTGTTGCCCACCACGCCTTTGTCGAGCCGCGCCAAGGCCGCGCGTCGAATCGCCCGTGTCGTCCGCGCTCGAGTCGAGAGTCCAAGCGCCAAATCGCGCGCCCTCGCGTCGTGTCGCTCGCGCCCGCGCGCCGTCCACTATGCCGAGCCGCGCCTCGCGCCCCTAGCGCCCCAGAGTGCCTCTGCGATCGTGTCCGAGCCCCCAGCGCGCCCTGTGCCTGCGCCCAGCAAGCCTCTGCCCTGCCGACAGCCTGCTTGTGTGTGTTGGTTTGGCCCGAGCCTTGTGGCTTCTAGGATGGTATTTCCCTAGTCTTTTCTTCGTTGGGCCCTGATTTGTTGGCTGTTGGTTGTTGATTTATTGGGATGTTTATGTATTTGATTTGGGTGTTTTGTTTGATGTTCAGGTTGTTCGGGATCGTCTAGAGGCTCGAGGATTCGCTCGTAGATTTATTATAATTATTGTTTTCTTCTTGTCCCAAGTAAGGATTTCTTACCGTGGTTGTGTGGACCCTGCGATATATCTCGATATGCCTTGCTTGGTTGCTGATTGTTATGAGCATGTTAGAGATAGAGCAGTTGATTGAATTCTTGCTAGCATGTTTGCCTGATTTTACATGTTAGTGCCATGCTAGGTTTGTTCTCACCAAAGATGCTTGTGATTCCCGCTTAAGTTGTAGTATCATGCTAGGTAATGTGATTTATGTCGGTCATTGCTTGCTAGCCGTGAATCATTGATTTTTACCTGTACTCTTAGATAGAGTTGTATGGTTTGTCATCATCCAGAGGTCCGAGCGGACAAAACGTACTTTGTCCCTAGCACTGTGTCGGGAGTAAAGTGTGCGTAGCATAACGTATCTTGCTACCCCCCCGACCCGCCGGCCAGGACTTAGCTACCCACTCCGGCCAAAGCCTAGTTTATAGATCGCTAGAGCGGAACCCCGCCAACGGTGTAATCCTACCTTGGCCGATTCTTAGCTTCGTGTCGGTGGATCAGTTTTGCACGATGAGCGCCGAGGGCCTCGCGCTCGTGATCGCGACACCGCTTCCGAGTCATAGGCATGCGTACTGCCCGCGTAGTTTGCCCTTAGGCCCCGCATTTACGCCGGTTTGAGAGAGCATGCGGTGTGCGCGCGCACGCGCGTTGTTGCCGGTTCGAGAGCTCCCGGGCTAATGTTCGTGAGTACACCATTCCTTCCAGCTTTAGAGCCGACTTGGGTACTCTCCGTTAGTCCGATGTATAGCGAGGGTAAGAGGCCCTTGAGGACACCCATTGGGATTGGCTTTTGAGCTAATCAATTGGTCGAGGAGAAAGACCTCTCGGGTGTCGGACATCTTGGGATCGGTTTTTGAGCTTATCAAATGGCCGAGGAGAGAAAGACCTCTGAGATGTCCCGGGATTGGTTATGAGAACCAATCATTAGGCCTAAGTAGGAGACTTCCGATGATTCCTAAGTAGGAGACTTCCGATGGTTCCAGATCTTTCCTTATGAGCTCGTTGAGCTATGATCCGTGTTGATGGTCGTTTGCTTGCATGTTGAGGTGCTAGATGACTGATGTATCGTATTGTACCCCGGTTGGGGATTCTTACTGAGTATCTTTATACTCACCCTTATTTATCTTTCAGGTAGCTTGGGACAACACCAGGAGGGCTAGCGGAGGGAGCTGATTGATCATGGGGAGCCGCCGGCACTCTGTCATTTATTGTTGCATTGTTTATTCAGCATGTAGATGGACAAGAGTCCTAGGGGAACATTTTTTAAAAAGTTGTTTAAATTTTATTGTATGATTTTATAAATACTGGCCAGGTGGTTTTACTTCGTTGGATGGTTTAAATGAAAACTGTGGTTTATGTTTTAAGGGTTCCCCCTTCTCATATGTTTTGAATGGTTTTTAAATATGAGCACTAAACCGCTTGATATCATATTTACTTGCATGCAGAGTGAGAACCCCGGTTTAGGACCATGTTTTGGGTCTGGTTCGTCACAGTTGGTATCGTGAGCACGAGTCATAGATTCTGTGAGACTAACTCGCTTTGTAGGTTGTTGCTCCCATGATCATCAGCACTCCACGGCCGCCAGGTTTGTCTGAGTTCAATTAAGCTAAGGGGTAAGAATTTACAATACTTTTCATCTAGCTTTTATGCCTTGTGTAGAGTTGTGGAGCGGAGACGAGCAGGTTCTGACTCGTTGTTGGTTTGGGCTTAGAGAGCCATCATGCCAACTTTCCCGCAGGCGAGCGCACTTGTTGAGCGCGGTGAGCCCCAGCAGGTGGGCCAAAGATTTATGCTTTGTGCAGATCGCCAGTGTGTCGATCGCACCTAGGGGGAGGCAGAGCTTAGACTCCCGTAGGCCATTTGTGGCTCAGTTGTTGGTTCTCCCCTAGTGAGAGGGTCGAGGTGCTCGTGCAGATCACCAGTGTGTGGATCGCACTCTGAGGAGCAGGACGCTTGGCATAACCGACCGAGGTGTTGGACTGATTGTGTTGATGTTGAGGCCGCGTCCCAGGGTCGTGTAGACCCGTTGGCCAGAGTGGGCCCTGGCAGTTGAGTTGCCTAGAGGAGGGGGTAGAGGCTAGCACGCCTCAGAGTGAGACTCCTTGAGCAGAGTGTGCTCCAGCCATGAGAGATTTTATGGCGTGTCTTCACTATCGAGAGCGGAGACCCGTGCGCAGCTTTGTAGCGCATAGTGAGGAGTCCCGGGCACAGATAGCCCAGCTGGCAGAGTCCGGTTCAGCATTTTCCCCCAGTAGCTCTTGTAGCCCTGGAGGTTCCCGAGAGGGCATGATCAGCAGGTTTATGCAGACGAGTTTGTTGGCGTTGATGAAGCCGCCCAGTTTGGCAAGTGGATGCCTGTAGAGCTCGTTGTTTGAGAAAGTCCTACTGCTAGTAGTAAAGCGATTGGCAGTGTTTGAGTTTAGCATCCGTGTGTTCGGATGCCCCCGCCGCTCGAGGCCGAGATGTGCCGTTCTGTCTTTATTTGGTACAACAGCTTGATGGTGGTAGTCCCTTGAGAGAGGTGGACTAGCTGAGTCTCCACCAGTCGCCCGATTGATTGGCAAGTTGCCGTGTTAGTGGCTTGAGGCAGATGTAGAGCCATTTTTGCCCCCTTGCAAGCCTGTTTTCGTTGTGCAGCCAGTTCTTTTAGTGCCCTCGTAGCCAGGGTGCAGTTTGGAGTTTGCTTGCCAGGGTTTTATCCATTGTGGATTTCAATGGGCTAGTAGAGTGGAGCACTCTTTTATTTGGATGTTCCCGTGTGGAACTAGTTGTTGCCACCCGAGGAGTTGGCTGAGCTTCGTTGAGCATCGAGTGAGATGCAAGAGTTAGCTGAGCTTTGTTGAGCATCGAGTGAGATGCAGGAGTTAGCCTGAGCTTTTGTTGAGCATCGAGTGGGATGCAGGAGTAGGGCTTGGCATGTCTGTTGGTCGAGATGCCAGAGATTAGGCTGCTCGAGTTCTTGGACTCTTGTGTTGAGTGCCATTGCCCCGTCACTTGGAGTGTGACCTTTCCTCAGAGGGGCATAAAGCTCGTTGTAGGCTGATTTGTGTTGTAAAGGATGTTGTGCTGTTGGCACGAGGCTTTGAGAGGAGGCCTAGATTGAGGCCGCTTGGCTCATGTGTGCAGTGGTTCCATGGCCGCCCAGTAGTATAGCATCCCCGCTAGTCTTGTACCCATTTCCGAGGTTGCACTGTTTGGTTGCATAAGAGATCTAGCTCTCGGTGGTAGTCAGAGGACTACAAGTATGAGGTTTTCGAGGGAAAGTAGGAGCTTTCCTTGGTCACCGAGAGTTTGGTGCAAAGGATGTTGTAGGCTGTTTAGAGCTAGCGCGTTGGAGTTCTCGCGCCTGTGTTGTGAGCCTGTGAGCCAGTTTGATTGTAGCATGATTCGGCTACCCTTTGAGTTACCCTAGTATGGGTAGTGTTGGCATCGAGGATGCGTGGCTGATCCAGTGTTAGAGCCATGAGTTGGATGGCTGTTCGGAGCGTGTTTAGTGAGCACATTGGCTTGAGGTATGTTAGCCTGGTTGGATTTTCTCTTGTAGAGTGAGTTTGTTAATGTGGCTTTCCGTGGTGAGTCGACCCCGAGTGGGTTTGGACTCTTGTTGCTCCCTGGTTAGTAGTGGCTCTGTTGGAGGCAAAAGTTGCCCTGTGTGAGAGCCCTTGTTGGCATTAGATCTAGTTGGAGCTGTACACCCCGGTGTACTTTTGTGTAGCTCGTTCCGTGGTTATGTTGGAGAACCACGAAGGGTTCTTGTTGAGGAGCCAGTGCTCAGTCTTGGAGTTGTCAAGGCTTTGGTTCTTGGCAAGTGCCCTAGCTTTGGTTGTAAGGTTGTCGTGCTCGTTGCCGGGTTGTTGTTTGAGCAAGTTTTGCTTGTTGGTCCTTAGCCTGATCAGAGTTCAGTTGGATCTGAGCAAGAGCGGTGGTAGCAGTCGCGTTGTTTCTGATCGTTATGGCTAAGTGAGAGCTGTTCGGATCCTTGGCTTGGGCAGAAGGTTGTTGTGGTTGAGCTTTGAGTAGGAGGATGATGCATTCTGTAGCGTATCCGGTCCTCTTGGTTTTCAGAGTTGGAGTTAGCCAGCTTAGTTGCGATGCTGGAGAGGATTGTGCCCGTGTGGCCGGTTGTCTGTTAGATTGTTTGACGACCGTGTGTGTCGGAGGGTGATCGGAGGATCCCTAGTTTGTGGAGAGCCTCTCCAGAGCTCAGTTAGACCCAGGCAGTGTTCCTTGGGTGAGTTGCTTGTAGATTTGGCAGTCTAGCAAGCTAGTGCTTGTTTGGAGTAGAGCCCGGATTGGTTTCGGTTTGGAGGCTAGTTGGTGCTTGGTGTTGACCAAGATTTGGTTCTCTTGATGTTTCAAGAGCTTGCTCGGTTCGAGCCAGAGGGCGTTGCCCTGAGGATTTGTTCCTAGTCAGGATGTTTTGGGAGTTGACCCCTCCCTCGGCAGTTGAGTAAGTTCTGCTAGTTCTGGATTGGTGGTCCAATCGGTTGAGGTTTCCCCTTGGGTGTTGCTCCCAAGAGAGTTGGTTGTTGTTTGCCCTTGGGTTTGAGCTGGTCAGCGAGCATGTGTGATGTTCGCTGCCCTTCAGAGTTGCTTGCTGGGAAATCGTTCCCATTGAGGAGTCAGCGTAGCTCCTGAGTTGTGTAGTTGATCAGAGTAGCGCAGTGGATAGCCCAGCGAGAGGGTCCATGCATTGTGTTGTTTAGCAAGCGAAAGTTGTTTGTCCCCGCAAGAGCGGTGGCCACCAGTTTAAGAGTTGTGTTTTTGCTGGTGAGTTGTTGGTTCTTTGGGGTTTGAAGAGCCCCTAGTTTCCTTGGTGGTTGAGTTGCACCATGGATGCCAGCCTCGAGTGTTATCCTTGGAGATAGCCTCGTCGATCCGTTTTCCTTGCGATGTTCCGTGTGTGGAATTTCTAGTCGCAAGATGAGTTAGGCCTTGGCTAAAAGGAGGAAGTCCTTTGAGTAGCCAGTTGGACTTAAGAGTTGAGTGGTAGCTTGGAGGCAAGCTTTGCTCGCGATGAGCTTGAGTTGAGTTCTGCTGAGCAAGTCCTTCTCGGGCTTTGCTTCTTGTTGTTGTGCTTTCGCAGTTGGCGTTAGCTGAGCCTCAGTGGAGTTAGTTGGCACAGAGGTGCCGTGGCATTGGTTGGTTAGCCTTTGGGCCGTTTCTCCTCGAGTGTTGTGTTCTTTGGTAGCCACAGAGGGTTTGGTCCTTCTTTGCCGAGATTTCCATGAGAGGAGCGTTGGTTGTTTCTGCAATGCTGACCAGGCCACTAACCTAAATAGTTTAAAAAAAAAAAAAAAAAAAAAAAAAAAAGGGAAATAGGAGTTGGAATTAATTAAGGAAAAAAAAATAAATGCGTCGGCCAGGGCTCGAAGGGGGAGTCTTGGGAAAGTCATTTGAGATTTCCAAGTCTATTTAACTTAAGAAAGAAAAAAAAAACATTCTCTCTCTCGCAAAACCCCTAACCCTCTCGCCCAACACCCACGCCATACGCCTCGCCGCCATCGCGCCTCTCACCAAGCCGCCGGCCAGCAATTTCACACCGCCGCACGCCGCCACGCTCGCCATCATCGCACCGCGCACCGAGCCATCGCCACCCAGACAGCGTCGAGCGGCCAGCCGCCGTCCCGCCGCCGCCGTGCGCCCAGCGCCGCCGCCGCCGCCAGACCGTGCGCCAGCGCCGCCGTCGCGCAAAGACTGCGCGCCCCATGCACCACCCGCGATCGCCTGTCGGCGCGCCCTGCAGCACGACAAAGCGCACCACCGCGCCGCCACCCGTCGATCGCGCCGTGCGGCAACACCCACGACGCCCGAGACTGCGTCGCTCAGCTCGCCGCGCGCCGTCCACTGCGTGTCGCTCGTCGCTGCGCCCGGCCTACGCGCGCCGCCAGTCGCCCGCCGCGCTGCCGCCGCCGTCGAGCGCCTTGACAGCGCGCGCGCCCAGCGTGTCGGCTTGCCTGCCGCGCGCGCGCGCCAGCGTCAGCGCCAGCGCCAGCGCCCCAGCGCCTGCCGCCCGGCGCGCCACTGCTTGCTTCTTGCTGCCGAGGCGTGTGCCTTCTCGGTTGTCGGTGCGCTTAGAAGCTCGAGAGTCATCCGTTGATCGTTGGTTCTATTCACTTCCGTAAGGATTTCTTCACGGGGTTGTGTGGACCCTGCGAATACTTTGATAGCATGCCATGTGTTGTGTTTGTATGGAATTTCTAGTGGATAGGTTGCTTGCTCTTTCTTGTTCCAGTGATTACGTGCTTGAGATTCCCGATATATCCTCGTTAAGTTATCATGCTAGGAGTTAAATTGTCTCGGCATAACCGTGACCTTGTTATCCCGTTAGTGCCATGCTAGGAATTGGCGGATGATGTATAGTGTAAGAGATTGTAGAGGTAGCTAGCGCGTCCCCGCTCGGGAAGGCCCCCGATGGACATCCGGAGGTGTAAGACCCGATGGGCATCCTAGGTGTATAAGTCCCGATGGGCATCACCGAGTTGGAGGTGTAAGACCCGATGGGCATCCTAGGTGTATAAGTCCCGATGGGCATCACCGAGTTGGAGGTGTAAGACCCGATGGGCATCCTAGGTGTATAAGTCCCGATGGGCATCACCGAGTTGGAGGTGTAAGACCCGATGGGCATCCTAGGTGTATAAGTCCCCGATGGGCATCACCGAGTTGGAGGTGTAAGACCCGATGGGCATCCTAGGTGTATAAGTCCCCGATGGGCATCACCGAGTTGGAGGTAAGAAGACCCGATGGGCATCCTAAGTGTATAAGTCCCCGATGGGCATCCTAGGTGTATAAGTCCCGATGGGCATCACCGAGTTGGAGGTGTAAGACCCGATGGGCATCCTAGGTGTATAAGTCCCCGAAGGGCAACACTTTGAGTTCTAGGTTGTGTAAGCCTCGAATAGGCAAGCCCAAGAGTGACGTTCTGTTGACCCATCTGCTTGCTCCGAGTCATTGCATGGTTGCATGTCCGTGTGCTAAATGATATGTTTTCGTGTATTGTACCCCGGTTGGGGATTCTTCTTGAGTAACTCGTTGCTCACCCTTATTTTCTGTGGTTTTCCACGGGTAACTTGGGACATCGGCGGGATGGCTAGGAGGAGGCAAATGGATGATCATGGATAGGCGACTGGGATGCATATTCTTTTATTGTTTTCTTATGATTTAGCATGTAGTGGGACTTGAGTCCCTAGGAAAAGTACTCAAAAACCTATTTTATGTTTCTCATCACCGTTTCCCTTGATTTGTTTTTAAGAAAGTCTTGATCAGTCATCTACTGCTTATTTTAAATGAAATTACATCTTTCTTTGTTTTGAATGTATTTACCTCAAGGATTTAAATTTCAAACTCAATGACGTTTTACATTCCTAGACATGCATGCTAAGTAAGGATCTAGGTTAGAGACCGCTTTTTGGTCTGGTCTTTACAGCTTTCCTTGCTGGCAATGTTCTCTTTGGCCATTGCTAGTAGATTTTCATGGAAAAGTTTGTGTTCGGCCGTTGAGAGGCTCCAGTTGTTGGCTAGGCCGAGTGGAGCTCAGGCTGCTGGTTTTGGCCATTTAGGGTTGGCCGTAGGTGAGTTTCACTTGTGCTTGTTGGAAAAGTTTGCCTTTTGGATCGATCGCCAGTTGGTGGTTCGATTGCTTTTCATTAAGGCTTTAGGCAAGCTTTGTGGTTCACTGGTCTCTTGTGAGGCAAGAGTAGTCCGTTTGGTTTCTGGAACCTGAGAGGTTCAGTTGTTTGGCCAGCATGGTGTAGAGTTGAGGCTGTTTGATAACAGCTGTGGGCATTTAGAAAAGTTACGCTAGTGCGTGGCGTTGAGTTTTGGAGCTTGTGCCCAGTCTGCGAGTTTGCTGAGAGTAACACCGTAGAGAGGTGTTTCGTGTTGGATTAGCAGGGTTTGTATGAGCCCCAGGTTTGTAGGCCTTCTGAGATCCTTGAGCGGATTGGAGCAGTGGCCTTTTGGTTAGCTTTGCCCAGTCTTTGTTGAGCTAGTCTTTGGCAGACTGGTTAGCTTTGTGGCTTTGAGCCTTTGAGAACCCAAGAGGGTTTGGTTTTCGTAGAGGGCTAGTGTTGTATTAGCCGAGAAGTTCAGTTGGCTAGGAATCAGTGGAGTATTCCTAGAGCCGTTTTGTCTTAGGACTTTCGAGGACGAAAGTCTTTTAAGGAGGGAGTATTGTAACGGCCCAGTTGTCTATCCCGGTTTTCGAGGAGCTTCCAGTTCAGATTCAGTGGTTTGGTTGGGCCGTTAAAGCTGTTTTGTCCCTTAGGGGCATTTTGGTCTTTTTGCTCCCCGGGCAGGATTTGTGGATTTTCAGGGCTTCGAGGCAGCTCCTGTCTTTGTTGAGGCTTGTTTGTTGTGGGCTGCGAGTCCCGAGATGTTTGGGCTATTCGTTTGGGAGTTCGGTTGTGATTTGGGTTTTTGGGCAAAGATTTGGTTGTTTGAGCGTTTCCTTTGGGATTCGAGCCGGGCCTTCAGTATTGGTTTGGGAGGTTGATTTAAGTGAGATTTGTTGTTTGGGAAGGTTGCTTCGGTCGGGTCTCGAAGGAGGAAGCCGGGAAATGGGATTTAAGGATTTTAAGGATTTTTGGAAAAAATTGGAAAATGGATAAATTGGATTTTTATTTGGATAAGGTTGGAAAATAAATAAAAGAGAAAAAGAAAAAGAAAAATCCATTTTTCCCATTTTCCCCTTTCTCTCTCCTCCAGCCCGAGCCCCCCCCCCTTGGCCCTCACCTCCCAGCCAGAGCGGCTCTGTCGCTCGCCTGACCACGCCCGGCTCGCCGAGCCCAGCTCACCCATGGTCGCGAGCCTAGCCGCCCTTCTCGCCCTGCCGCGTCGCATAGCGCCGAGCCTAGCCCGCGTCGCCCTGGTCCTGCATCGCCCAGATGTACCTCGCCCAGGCCGTCCCCGAGCAAGCTCGCCCTGGTCCGTGTCGCCCAGCTGCGCACTGTGCCGAGCCGCGCACAGTGCAGCGTCGCATAGCCCGTGTCGTCCGCGCTCGAGTCGCGCGTCCCAGCGCCAGATCGTGCACCCTCGCGTCGTGTCGCTCGCGCCCACGCGCGCCGCCCATCATCCGAAGCCATACATACAAGCCGCAAGGCCATTAGCACCCCAGCGTGCCTCTGCGCCCGTGTCCGAGCCCCTAGCGCGCCCAGTGCCTGCACCCAACCAGCCTCTGCCCTGCCGACAGCCTGCTTGTGTGTGTTGGTTTGGCCCGAGCCTTGTGGCTTCTCGGATGGTATTTCCCGAGTCTTTTTTTCGTTGGGCCCTGATTTGTTGGCTGCTGGTTGTTGATTTATTGGGTTGTTTATGTATTTGATTTGGGTGTTTTGTTTGATGTTCAGGCTGTTCAGGATCGTCTAGAGGCTCGAGGATTCGCTCGTAGATTTATTATAATTATTGTTTTCTTCTTGTCCCAAGTAAGGATTTCTTACCGTGGTTGTGTGGACCCTGCGATATATCTCGATATGCCTTGCTTGGTTGCTGATTGTTATGAGCATGTTAGAGATAGAGCAATTGATTGAATTCTTGCTAGCATGTTTGCCTGATTTTACATGTTAGTGCCATGCTAGGTTTGTTCTCACAAAGATGCTTGTGATTCTGCTAAGTTGTAGTATCATGCTAGGTAATGTGATTTATGTCACCATTGCTTGCTAGCCAGAATCATTGGTTTTGCTCAGTACTCTTAGATAGAGTTGTAGGGTTTGTCATCATCCGAGGGCGAGCGGACAAAACGTACTTTGTCCCTAGTAGCTCAGGTCGGGAGTAAAGTGTGCGTAGCATAACGTATCTTGCTACCCCCCCGACCCCCCGGTTGTGGACTTAGCTACCCACTCCGGCCAAAGCCTAGTTTGTAGCCTGCTAGAGCGGAACCCTGCCAACGGTGTAAGCCTACCTTGGCCGGTTCTTAGCTTCAGGTCGGTGGATCAGGCTGCACAGATGAGCGCCGAGGGCCTCGCGCATCGTGATCGCGACACCGCCTCGAGTCATAGGCATGCGTGCACTGCCCGCGTGAGTTTGCCCTTAGGCCCCGCATTTACGCCCGATTTCAGAGAGCATGCGGTGTGCGCGCACACGCGCGTTAGTTGCTTGGTTCAAGAGCTCCCGGGCTAATGTTCGTGAGTACACCATTCCTTCCAGTTTAGAGCCAGACTTCGGGTACTCTCCCGTTAGTCCAGATGTATAGCGAGGGTAAGAGGCCCTTGAGGACACCCATTGGGATTGGCTTTTGAGCTAATCAATTGGTCGAGGAGAAAGACCTCGAGGGTGTCGACATCTTGGGATCGGTTTTGAGTGATCAAATGGCCGAGGAGAAAGACCCTCGGAGATGTCCCGGATTGGTTATGAGAACCAATCATTAGGCCTAAGTAGGAGACTTCCGATGGTTCTAGATCTTTCCTTATGAGCTCGTTGAGCTATGATCCGTGTTGATGGCTGTTTGCTTGCATGTTGAGGTGCTAGATGACTGATGTATCGTATTGTACCCCGGTTGGGGATTCTTACTGAGTATCTTTATACTCACCCTTCTTTATCTTTCAGGTAGCTTGGGACAACACCAGGAGGGCTAGCGGAGGGAGCTGATTGATCATGGGGAGCCGCCGACACTCTGTCATTTATTGTTGCATTGTTTATTCAGCATGTAGATGGACAGGAGTCCTAGGGGAACATTGTTTAAAAAGTTGTTTAAATTGTATTGTATGATTTTATAAATACTGGCCAGGTGGTTTTACTTCGTTGGATGGTTTAAATGAAAACTGTGGTTTATGTTTTAAGGGTTCCCCCTTCTCATATGTTTTGAATGGTTTTTAAATATGAGTACTAAACCGCTTGATATCATATTTACTTGCATGCTGAGTGAGAACCCCGGTTTAGGACCATGTTTTGGGTCGGGTTCGTCACATCAACTCCTAAAACCTCCTAACTAGAAACAAGTCCTTAGGGCAACGCCCTCTTGCTCGAACCGAGCTAGCTCTTGAAACAATCAAGAGAACCAAATCTTGGTCAACACCAAGCACCAACTAGCCACCACACTGGAACCAATCCAGACTCTACTCCAAACAAACACTAGCTTGCTAGAATACCAAGTCTGCAAGCAACTCACCCAAGGAACACTGCCTGGATCTAACTGAGCTCTGAAGAGGCTCTCCACAACCTAGGGATCCTCCGATCACCCTCTGACACACGCGGTCGTCAAACGATCTAACAGACAACCGGCTACACGGGCACAACCCTCTCCAGCATCTCAACTACGCTGGCCAACTCCAACTCCTGAAAACCAAGAGGACCGAAAACGCAACAGAATGCGTCATCCTCCTACTCAAAGCTCAACCTCAACAAACCTGCTGCCCAAGGCAAGGATCCGAACAGTTCTCTTAGCCATAACGATCAGAAACTGCGCGGCTTTGCTACCACCGCTCTTGTTCAGTTCCAACTGAACTCTGACCAGGCTAAGGACCAACTAGCAAAACATGCTTAAACAACAACCCGGCAACGAGCACGACATCCTTACAACCAAAGCCAGGGCACTTGCCAAGAACCAAAGCCTTGACAACCCAAAGACTGAGCACTGGCTCCTCAACATGAACCCCTCGTGGTTTCCAAACATGTAACGGCCCAGTTTTCTATTTCGGCTTCCCAGGTGTTTTCGGTTCATTATTCGGATGTTCGGATGGGTCGTTAGTGCTTTTTTAACCCTTAGGGGCATTTTGGTCTTTTGCCCCGGTCAGGGTTTTGTGGGTTTTGGAGGATTCCAGGGTCACTCCTGCCTTTGTCGAGGCTTGATTGTTGTTGGTTGCAGGACTCAAGAAGTTCGAGCTCGTTGTTTGGAAGTTTGAAGGTGATTTGGTAATTAGCAAAATTATTGTTAATTTAAGTGCTTCCATTGGGATTTGAGCCCTTGCCCTAGATGGTAATTTGGAAGCTTGGTTTAAATGAGTTTTTATAAGGAGAAAAGGTTGCTTCAATCGGGACTCGAAGGAGGAAGCCCGGGGAAGGGATTTAGGTCACCAAGACCTATTTAAATTAGGAAAAGGAAAGAAAATCAAGAAAATCCCATTCCCTTGTTTTACCACTTTTCTCTCTCTCTCTCTCTCTCTCTCTCTCTCTCTCTCTCTTTCTCTCTTTCTCTCTCTCTCCTGGCCGACCTCACCAAGAAACCCAACCGAGCCTCACCGAGCCGTCTCCCCCCCCACAACCCACCGAGCAAATTTCAATGAGCAAATTTCAAACGGATCGCACCAAAGAAATTTCCCATCGTCAAGAGCAGACGCCCAAATTTCAAAGAAGAGATCTGCTCAGCCTGCAGCAATTTCAAGCGCCCAGACGCCAAAGAGCGCGCGCGCCGCCGCTGCGTTGCCCGTCCATGCCCGCTGTCGCATCGCGCACCAGACGCCATCGCCTAACCGATTCCGCGCCAGCCAAGCGCCGCGCCAGCGCCGCCGTGGTCACCTGGGCCATTGTCCTCGCTCGCACCGCACGCGCCAAAGAAGCGCCGCCGCAATGCCACTGCTGCTCGCCCTAATCGCACGCCCCGCCGCCCACTTGCCGCCGAGTGCCTGCTTTGCCGAGATAGATGGGACCGAGATCTAGTGCCTTCTCGGTTGGTAAATTCCCGAGCCTCCACTCTTTTGGACCCTAAGTTGTTTGGTCATTGTTATTTAATTAGGATATTTTTATTAAATGCTTAGGTTGCTCGGGTTCACTTAGAAGCTCGGGAGTCGTTTGGTTGGCTTATGGTAGTTATTTTCTCGCTTGTTTCGGTAAGGATTTCTTACCGTGGTTGTGTGGACCTCGCGGCTATCATGATTGTGCCTTGTATGCTTGGTTGTTGTTATGAGTATGTTAGCTATTGAACAACTTGTGTTTGAAATCTTGCTAGCATGCCGCTTGTTGTTCATGTTAGTTCCATGCTAGGTTTGTTCTTCCAAAGATGCCATGTCTTGTGATTGTATGAAAATTTCCAGTGGATAGGTTACATGTTTTCTCTTGCTTCCATATCGTGTTGCTCTTGTGTCCCTGATATATTCTCGTTAGTTCCATGCAAGGGGTTTAATTATCTTGGCATACCTTGTTCTATTTTATCCTGTTAGTTCCATGCCGTATATAGCAGGTGATGTATAGTGTAGAAAGATCGTAGGGGTAACTAGTTTAGGTCCCGCTCGGTAGGGACCCCGATGGACATCCGGAGGTGTAAGACCGATGGGCATCCTAGGTGTGTAAGTCCCGATGGGCATCACCGAGTTGGAGGTGTAAGACCGATGGGCATCCTAGGTGTGTAAGTCTCTCGATGGGGCATCACCGAGTTGGAGGTGTAAGACCTGATGGGCATCCTAGGTGTGTAAGTCCCGATGGGCATCACCGAGTTGGAGGTGTAAGACCGATGGGCATCCTAGGTGTGTAAGTCCCGATGGGCATCACCGAGTTGGAGGTGTAAGACCGATGGGCATCCTAGGTGTGTAAGTCCCGATGGGCATCACCGAGTTGGAGGTGTAAGACCCGATGGGCATCCTAGGTGTGTAAGTCCCGATGGGCATCACCGAGTTGGAGGTGTAAGACCCGATGGGCATCCTAGGTGTGTAAGTCCCCGATGGGCATCACCGAGTTGGAGGTGTAAGACCCGATGGGCATCCTAGGTGTGTAAGTCCCGATGGGCATCACCGAGTTGGAGGTGTAAGACCACTGATGGGCATCCTAGGTGTGTAAGTCCCCGATGGGCATCACCGAGTTGGAGGTGTAAGTCCCCGATCGACAAAGACCGAGTCCTAGGTTGTGTAAGGCCCGAAGGGCATCCAAGTGTAGAACCTAGGATAGGGAGTAGATGAAAGCCCTTGAATAGGCTCGCTCTAGAAGTAGCTCATAGCCTAACTCAACCGTTTTGCTCTAAGTCATTGTTTTATTTGCATGTATACTAGGGTGCTAGATGACTGATGTATCGTATTGTACCCCTGGTTGGGGATTCTTCTTGAGTATGTTTATACTCACCCTTATTTCTGTGGTTTTTCCACCAGGTAACTTGGGACATCGGCAGGATGGCTAGGAGGAGGCTACCGGATGATCATGGATAGTCGACTGGGGATGCATGTTCTTTTATTGTTCTCTTTATGATTTAGCATGTAGTGGGACTTGAGTCCCTAGGGAAAACACTCAAACTATTTTATGGTTCTCGTCACTGTACTCTTGTTTTGTTTTTAAGAAAAGCACTGATCAGTCAATTACTCTTGATTTTTACATTGGCTTCTGTGGTTTGTTTAAAGTTCTGTTAATTGCAAAAGTTTTAAACCTGTAGAATGGATGGTGTTTTACATTCCTTGGCATGCATGCTAAGTAAGGATCTAGGTTAGAGACCGCTTCTTTTGGGTCGGGTCCTTACACAGCTTGGTATCGAGCTCGAGTTATAGGTTCGTAGAGATGACTGCAGCTTGTAGGTTGTTTTCCATGATCATTAGCGCTCCGCCAGCCATCAGGTATGTCCGTAAGTTTAAAGTTAAGGGTTAAGAATTACAATACTGCATCTAGTATACATGTGTTACCCTTGTTGGGCAGTGAGAGCCCCAGCGTGGGCTAGTTTTTATGTTTTGTGTAGACCGCCAGCTTGTTGATTACACATTGAGGAGCAGGGACGTTTGGTATCTCCAACCGAGGAGTTGGACCGCTCATGTTGATGATGAGACCTCGCCCGTGGTCGTTTAGACCCGTAGGCCACCTTTGGCCCCGGCATGAGTTGCCAAGAGTAAGGGGTAGAGTCTAGCACGCCTCGCAGTGAGACTCCTTGAGCAGAGTGTGCTCCAGCCATGCGAGAGTTGATGGCAGGTCCTTTAACCTAACGTGTAGAACCTAGGATAGGGAGTAGATGAAAGCCCTTGAATAGGCTCGCTCTAGAAGTAGCTCATAGCCTAACTCAACCGCTTTGCTCTAAGTCATTGTTTTATTTGCATGTATACTAGGGTGCTAGATGACTGATGTATCGTATTGTACCCCTGTTGGGGATTCTTACCGAGTATGTTTATACTCACCCTTATTTCTCGTGGTTTTTCCACCGGGTAACTTGGGACATCGGCAGGATGGCTAGGAGGAGGCGGTGGATGATCATGGATAGCCGACTGGGGATGCATGTTCTTTTATTGTTCTCTTTATGATTTAGCATGTAGTGGGACTTGAGTCCCTAGGAAAAACACTCAAACTATTTTATGGTTCTCGTCATCGTACTCTTGTTTTGTTTTTAAGAAAAGCACCGATCACCAATTACTCTTGATTTTTACATTGGCTTCGTGGTTTGTTTAAAGTTCTGCATTAATTGCAAAAGTTTTAAACTCAGTAGAATGGATGGTGTTTTACATTCCTTGGCATGCATGCTAAGTAAGGATCTAGGTTAGAGACCGCTTCTTTTGGGTCGGGTCCTTACAGTTGGTATCAGAGCTCAGAGTTATAGGTTCTGTAGACTGACCTGCAGTTGTAGGTTGTTTTCCATGATCATTAGCGCTCCACCATCGTGTATGTCCGTAAGTTTAAAGTTAAGGGTTAAGAATTACAATATCGCATCTAGTATACATGTGTTACCCTTGTTGGGCGGTGAGAGCCCAGCGTGGGCTAGTTTTTATGTTTTGTGTAGACCGCCATTGTTGATTACACATTGAGGAGCAGGACGCGTTTGGTATCTCCAACCGAGGAGTTGGACCGCTCATGTTGATGATGAGACCTCGCCTAGGGTCGTTTAGACCCGTAGGCCACCTTTGGCCCCGGCAGATGAGTTGCCAAGAGTAAGGGGTAGAGTCTAGCACGCCTCGCAGTGAGACTCCTTGAGCAGAGTGTGCTCCACCATGCGAGAGTTGATGGCGTGTCTTTTAGCTAACAGAGAGCGGAGACCCAGCGCAATTTGTAGCGCGTAATGGGGAGTCTTGGGCACGAGATAGCCCACCGGGCAGAGTTTATTTAGAGAGCCCCTCCTTGTAGCTCCAGCTGCCCCCGAGGCTCCCGGGAGGGATCGATCAACGAGTTATGCTTTGATAAGTTATTTGGCGTTGATCGAGCCGCCGAGTTTGGCTAGTGGAACCCGTAGAGCCGGATGTTATGAGACCCATCTTTGGCGCCGAGGTAGTTGTCCAGATCGAGTTTATCATCCGGTGTTGGGATGACTCGTGTTCAGAGGCCGATGACTGATGTTTAGAGGTCGGCGTGCGCTGCTCGTGCTTTTTTGATGCAAAGCAGGTGTGGTGGTGGAAGTCCCCATGAGAGGCGGACCAAGCAGAGTCTCCACCACCACACTGGCCGATTGGCAAGCCGCCAAGTTAGTAGCTTTTGAGGAAGATGTAGAGACATCTTGTCCTCCCGCAAGCCTCGCAGATGCTTTGTAGCCACTTCTTTTAGTACCCTCGTAGCTGTGGGGTAGTGTGGAGTTTGCTTGTCAAGACTTAATCCGTCCGTGGTTTTCAAACTGCTATTAGAGAGAAGCACCTTCATTAGCATGTTCCAAGAGTGGAGCAGTCTTTGCCACCCGAGGGTTGGCCTCGAGTATTTGTTGAGCATTGAGTGGGATGCGAGGAGTGGGCCGTGGCTTGTCTGTTAGACGTGATGTCGAGAATAATCTACTCGAGTGTTGAGACCCTTGTGTTGAGTGCCATTGCCCTCACACCGAGGTGACCTTCCCTTCCCTCGAGGGACTTAAAGCCCGTAAAGAGATGTTTGTGTTGTTAAGGATGTAGTGCTGTTGGCACCAAGCTTTGAGAGGAGACCTAGAGTCGGGCCGGTTGGCACTTTTTGTGCGAGATGGTTCCAAGACCCGCCTCAAGTTTGGCATCCCCACTAGTCTTGTACCCACTTCCCGAGATTGCACTCTGCTTGGGTTGCATAAGAGATCTAGCTCTGGTGGTAGTAAGAGAACTACAAGAGTGAGGTTGTTCGAGGGATAAGTAGGAGCCTTCAGGTCACCGAGAGCTAGGTACAAAGGATGTGTTGGTTGTTAAGGGCTAGCGCGTCCGAGTTCTCGCTTTTGTGTTGTGGGGGCTTGTGAGCCGCTTGGATGGTAGTGTGACTCGACTACCCCGGAGTTACCCTAATATGAGTAGGGTTGGCATCGATGATGCGTGGTTGATCCAAAGTTAGAGCCATGAGTTGGAAGGTTGATCTGAGCACGTTTAGTGGACCATTGGTATGAGGTAAGTTAGCTTGGTGTGGCTATGCTCTTGTAAGAGTGAGTGGACCAATGTGGCGTTCCGTGGTGAGTTGACCACGAGTGGGTTGAACTCTTGTTGCTCCTTTGCTAGTTGTGGTTTCTATTGGGAGGCAAAAGTTGCCTTGTGTGAGAGTACTTATTGGTTTGGATCTTAAGGAATCAAGTTGGAGATGTACACGCGGTGTACTTTTGTGTAGCTCTGTTAGTGGTGTATGTTTTGGGAACCACGAAAGGTTCGTGTTGAGGAACCAGAGCTCACTCGGACTCCAAGCAAAGTGTCCCCGGTTGAGTTCTTTCGGATGCTTGTAGTCGTTTGGCAAGCTAGAGTTGTTCTTAGTAGCCTCTGCGTTGGTTTTCGTAATTCTTAGCAAGGTGGTGCTTGGCGTTGACCAAGGTTTGGTTCCCATGTGGTTTCTAGAGCTAGCTTCGCTCGAGCAAGTCGGAGTTGCCCTCGAGGACTTGTTCCTAGTCGAAGTTTTGGGAGTTGACCCCTCCTGAGGTTGAGTAAGTCTTGCTAGTTCTAAGTTGGTGGTTCAAGCGATTGTGGAATCCCTCGATTGTTGCTTTCGAGGGAATTGGTTGTTGTTGCCTTCGATGAGTAGGACTACTAGCGTGTGTGAAGTTCATCGCCCTTCTAAGTCCGCTTGCCGGGAAATCGTCCCCTCAGAGGGAGGAGTCGCTTTAGCTCCCGAGTTGTGTAGTTGATTAGAGTGGCGTGCGGCCACCCCAAATGAGAGTGTCCTGCGTTGGCTTGTTAGCAAGCGGAAAGTTGTTTGTCCTCGCGAGGGCGAGGCCACCAGTTCAAGGGCTTGAGTTGTTGTTGGAAGGTTGTTGGGTCCTTGGAGTTTGTAGAACCCCTAGTTCCTTGGTCGTTGAGTTGCACCGTGGATGCCGCTTCGAGTATTAACTTTTGAGGTAGTCTTGCCGACCCGAGTTGTTCATGATCCGCAAGCTTGTGGTCGCCGCTATCCTTATTCCTCGCGATGTTTCGTGGGTGGAGTTTCTGATCGGAAGGAGAGCTAGGTCTAGCTATAAGGAGGAAGTCCTTAGAGCAAACCAGATGGACTTAAGGGTTGAGTGGCGCTTGGAGGGGAGCTTCGCTGCTTCTAAGACTTGGTTTGAGTTTCTGCAGAGCCACTCCTTCTCGCCTCTGCTCCTAGTTGGTGTGCGTCGCAGCTGGCGTTATAGCCGAGCCACGCTTGAGTGGGTTGGCACAGAGGTGCCATGGAAATGGTTGGTAAAACCTTTGAGTTGTTATCCTCGAGGTGTTGTGTTGCAAGTAGCCGCGTGTTGTTTTATTCCTTGCTTGCCGAGAGATTTTTAGAAAGGTATGTTGTTTGTTTCCTTATTTGGCGATATTCTCTTAGGCCGTGGGTGGTCTCGATTGCATTGGAAAGTTGTTGTCGGCCGATGAGGGCTCCAGCTTTATTAGTTTGGTTGAGTGGAGCCTGCTCTCGACCTTGTCGCTCATGGTGGCCGTGAGTCAAGTTTCACTAGTGTGAGTGGCGTTAGCCGTCCCGTGAACTGGTATGTGCCCCGGCTTCAAGCGTCGCTGCTCTTCAAGATGGTTGTTTAAGTGTTGTGGTCGTGTTCTAGTGAGTCAAGTTTGCCTTTGGGATCCGTCCGCCGCTTGGTGATTCGATTGGATTTCGCTAAGGCCGCAGCAAGCCTTGTGGTTCGTTGATCTCATGTGAAGTAAGAGTAGTCCTTGTAGTTTCAAATCCCGGAGGTTCAGTTGTTTGGTCAACATGGTGTAGAGTTGAGGTCGTTTGGTAACAAACAGAGCCTAGAGAAGTTTCGCCGGTCGCGCGAGAGTTTTAGAACTCGTGACCAATCCACAAGTTTGCTTTGAGAGTAGCGTCGTGGAGAGGCATTCTGAGCCGGGTCACAGGATAAGTGAGCCCTAAGATTTTAAGATCGCTTTGAGAGCTAATGCGAGTTTGAGGATGTGGTTTACCGCTTAGCACTACCGCATCTATTTCCTCGAGTTCGTGGTATGCCCAGTCTTGGTTGAGATAGCTTGTGGCGTAATGGATGGCTTTGCGCTTTGAGCCTTTGGAAACCCAAGAGGGTTGGGTTTTCAAGAAGGACTAGTGTTGGCTTGACAAGGAGTTTACTTGGTTAAGGATCGAGTGGAGTTTTCCTAGAGTTGTTTTTCGTCTTAGGACTTTCGAGGACGAAAGTCTTAAAAGGAGGGAGTATTGTAACGCCCAGCTTTTCTATTTCGGCTTCCCAGGTGTTTTCGGTTCATTATTTCTGATGTTCGGATGGGTCGTTAGTGCTTTTTAACCCTTAGGGGCATTTTGGTCTTTTGCCCCTGGCCGGGTTTTGTGGGTTTTGGAGGATTCCAGGGTCACTCCTGCCTTTGTCGAGGCTTGATTGTTGTTGGTTGCAGGACTCAAGAAGTTCGAGCTCGTTGTTTGGAAGTTTGAAGGTGATTTGGTAATTAGCAAAATTATTGTTAATTTAAGTGCTTCCATTGGGATTTGAGCCCTTGCCCTAGATGGTAATTTGGAAGCTTGGTTTAAATGAGTTTTTATAAGGAGAAAAGGTTGCTTCAACCGGGACTCAAGGAGGAAGCCTGGGAAGGGATTTAGGTCACCAAGACCTATTTAAATTAGGAAAATGAAAGAAAATCAAGAAAATCCCATTCCCTTGTTTTACCACTTTTCTCTCTCTCTCTCTCTCTCTCTCTCTCTCTCTCTCTCTCTCTCTCTCTCTCTCTCTCTCTCTCTCTCTCTCTCTCTGGCCGACCTCACCAAGAAACCCAACCGAGCCTCACCGAGCCGTCCTGGCCAGCCAAGCAACCAACCGAGCAAATCAGCTGAGCAAATTTCACCAGATCGCACCAAAGAAATTTCATCGTCAAGAAGAGACGCCCACCAAAGAAATAGATCTGTCGCAGCAGCAAAGAAAGCCCGTGCGCCAGACGCCCAAAATTTCAAAGAAGCAGATCTGGTTGCAGCCTAAGAAAGCCTCAGCGCCAGACGCCCAAAGCGCCCTTGCCCGCCTGTTACCTTACCTGTCCGCCAAGCGCGTCGCGCGCACTGTGACGCCATCGCCTAACCGATTCAAGCGCCGTGCGCGCCGCGCCAGCGCCACTGTGTCACTGGCCTTTCGTCGCAGACTACAAGACTCAAAGAAGCCAGCCCGCCACACCACGACTGCTGCCTCCCCAGCACGTCCCGCCCGCCCACTTGCCGCCGAGTGTGCTGTGCTTTGCCGAGATAGATGGGACCGAGATCTAGTGCCTTCTCGGTTGGTAAATTCCCGAGCCTCCACTCTTTTGGACCCTAAGTTGTTTGGTCATTGTTATTTAATTAGGATATTTTTATTAAATGCTTAGGTTGCTCGGGTTCACTTAGAAGCTCGGGAGTCGTTTGGTTGGCTTATGGTAGTTATTTTCTCGCTTGTTTCCGTGTAAGGATTTCTTACCGTGGTTGTGTGGACCTGCGATGCTATCATGATTGTGCCTTGTATGCTTGGTTGTTGTTATGAGTATGTTAGCTATTGAACAACTTGTGTTTGAAATCTTGCTAGCATGTCGCTTGTTGTTCATGTTAGTTCCATGCTAGGTTTGTTCTTCCAAAGATGCCATGTCTTGTGATTGTATGAAAATTTCCAAAGGATAGGTTACATGTTTTCTCTTGCTTCCATATCGTGTTGCTCTTGTGTCCCCGATATATTCTCGTTAGTTCCATGCAAGGGGTTTAATTATCTTGGCATACCTTGTTCTCGCTTTATCTCGTTAGTTCCATGCCGGGCATAGGCGGGTGATGTATAGTGTAGAAGACCGTAGGGGTAACTAGTTTAGGTCCCGCTCGGGTAGGACCCCGATGGACATCCGAGGTGTAAGACCACGATGGGCATCCTAGGTGTGTAAGTCCCGATGGGCATCACCGAGTTGGAGGTGTAAGACCCGATGGGCATCCTAGGTGTGTAAGTCCCCGATGGGCATCACGTTGAGTTGGAGGTGTAAGACCGATGGGCATCCTAGGTGTGTAAGTCCCTCGATGGGCATCACCGAGTTGGAGGTGTAAGACCGATGGGCATCCTAGGTGTGTAAGTCCCCGATGGGCATCACCGAGTTGGAGGTGTAAGACCACGATGGGCATCCTAGGTGTGTAAGTCCTCGATGGGCATCACCGAGTTGGAGGTGTAAGACCCGATGGGCATCCTAGGTGTGTAAGTCCCCGATGGGCATCACCGAGTTGGAGGTGTAAGACCCCGATGGGCATCCTAGGTGTGTAAGTCCCGATGGGCATCACCGAGTTGGAGGTGTAAGACCCGATGGGCATCCTAGGTGTGTAAGTCCCCGATGGGCATCACCGAGTTGGAGGTGTAAGACCACGATGGGCATCCTAGGTGTGTAAGTCCCCGATGGCCATCACTGAGTTGGAGGTGTAAGTCCCCGACTGGACAGCACCGAGTCCTAGGTTGTGTAAGGCCCCGAAGGGCATCCAAGTGTAGAACCTAGGATAGGGAGTAGATGAAAGCCCTTGAATAGGCTCGCTCTAGAAGTAGCTCATAGCCTAACTCAACCGCTTTTGCTCTAAGTCATTGTTTTATTTGCATGTATACTAGGGTGCTAGATGACTGATGTATCGTATTGTACCCTGGTTGGGGATTCTTACCGAGTATGTTTATACTCACCCTTATTTCGTGGTTTTTCCACCGTAACTTGGGACATCGGCAGGATGGCTAGGAGGAGGCTACCGGATGATCATGGATAGTCGACTGGGATGCATGTTCTTTTATTGTTCTCTTTATGATTTAGCATGTAGTGGGACTTGAGTCCCTAGGGAAAACACTCAAACTATTTTATGGTTCTCGCATCGTACTCTTGTTTTGTTTTTAAGAAAAGCACCGATCACCAATTACTCTTGATTTTTACATTGGCTTCTGTGGTTTGTTTAAAGTTCTGTTAATTGCAAAAGTTTTAAACCTGTAGAATGGATGGTGTTTTACATTCCTAGGCATGCATGCTAAGTAAGGATCTAGGTTAGAGACCGCTTCTTTTGGGTCGGGTCCTTACAAAACATAAACCACGCAACGAGCTACACAATAGTACACTAGGGTGTACAGCACCAACTTGATTCCTTAAGATCCAATGCCGACAAGGGCTCTCACACAGGGCAACTTTTGCCTCCAAATAGAGCCACAACTAACAAGGGAGCAACAAGAGTTCAAACCCTCCTGGGGCCAACTCACCACGGGAAGCCACATTGGCCAACTCACTCTACAAGAGCGTATCCAACCAAGCTGACATACCTCAAGCCAATGTGCCCACTAAACATGCTCCGAACAGCCATCCAACTCATGGCTCTAACACTGGATCAACCACGCATTCTCGATGCCAACACTACTCATACTAGGGTAACTCAAAGGGTAGCCGAATCATGCTACCATCAATCTGGCTCACAGGCTCACAACACAGGCGCGAGAACTCGAACGCGCTAGCTCTTAACAGCCTACAACATCATTTGGTACCCAACTCTCGGTGATCTTGAAAAGCTCCTACTTTCCCTCCAAAACCTCATACTTGTAGTCCTCTGACTACCACCGAGCTAGATCTCCTATGCAACCAAACAGGTGCAACCTCAGGAAATGGGTACAAGACTAGCGGGGATGCTATACTCTGGGCGGCCATGGAACCACCTGCACAATAGTGCCAACTGCCCTCAATCTAGGCCTCCTCTCAAAGCTTGGTGCCAACAGGCACTACATCCTTAACAACACAAATCAGCCTTAAACGAGCTTTATGCCCCTCTGAGGAAAGGTCACACTCCAAGTGACGGGGCAATGGCACTCAACACAAGAATCCAAACACTCGAGCAGCCTAATCTCTGGCATCTCGACCAACAGCCATGCCAAGGCCAACTCCTCGGGTGGCAACAACTAGTTCCACACTGGGAACATCCAAATAAAAAGAGTGCTCCACTCTACTAGCCCGCTGAAATCCACAAACGGATCAAACCCTGACAAGCAAACTCCACACTACACCCTGGCTACGAGGGTACAAAGAGAACTGGCTGTAAAACAACAGCAGGCTTGCAAGGGGGCAAAGATGTCTCTACATCTGCCTCAGGCCACTAACACGGCAACATGCCAATCAATCGGGCGACTGATGGAGACTCTACTAGTCCACCTCACTCAAGGGACTACCACCATCAACTGCTGTACCAAACAGCACAGGAACGGCACATCTCGGCCTCTGAACAGGAGGGCATCCCAACACACGGATGCTAAACTCAAACCTGGCCAACTGCTTTACTACTAGAAGTAGGACTTTCTAAACATCGAGCTCTACAAGCATCCACTTGCCAAACTGGGCGGCTCCATCATCGCCAACAAACTCAACGGCAAAAAACCTGCTAATCATGCCCTCCCGGGAACCTCCGGGGCTACAAGAGCTACTGGGGGGAAATGCTGAAACAAACTCTTACAGCTGGGCTATCTGTGCCCGGGACTCCTCACTACGCGCTACAAACTGCGCCTGGGTCTCCGCTCTCAGATAGCTAAAGACCTGCCATCAAATCTCTCATGGCTGGAGCACACTCTGCTCAAGGAGTCACACTCTGAGGCATGCTAGCCTCTACCCCTCCACTTGGAAACTCAACTGCGAGGGCCAACTCTGGCCAACGGGCCTAACAACCCTGGGACGCGGCCTCAACATCGACACAATCAGTCCAGCACCTCGGGTGGACATGCCAAGCGTCCTGCTCCTCTGAGTGCGATCAACACACTGGCGATCTGCACAAAGCACCTTGTGACAAACCCGACCAAAAACATGGTCCTAAACCGGGGTTCTCACTCAGCATGCATGTTAAATATGATAACAAGCGGTTTAGTGCTCATATTTAAAAAACCTTTCAAAACATATGAGAAGGGGGAACCCTTAAAACATAACCATCAATTTACATTTAAAACAAACCAACGAAGTAAAACAACTTGGCCAGTATTTATAAAAATATACAATACAATTTGATAAGGCAACAATAATTCTCAGCCCAAAGATCCAAGCTTATGATGAAGCAAGAACCCTTGAATTAAGAGATTAACACCTCCTTATAGATTTGGGAACAACCAAGAGAAAAGGCTAGAATTTGATTACCCCTTAAGATCAATGATCTAGAAGCAAGATATGGAAGATCTTGTTCTAGATTGAGTCACTCCACAATCAAGCTTGATCAAGGCTGGATTGAATGGCTCAAATGCATTCTATCACAAGATTGCAAGGGAAACTTAGAAAAAGAGACAAAGAACATGCCCAAAAATTCTAAGAAAATAATCTCTTGTAGAGAGCTAATTTTCATTCAATCAAAATCTGAGTTTTACAACTTACTTCATGGCTATTTATAGCCTATGAAAGTTAAACCTAAAATAAAGAAAACCAACATAATTACCATAATGCCATTGTTGCCAAATATAACCTAAAACATTAAAAACAAGATTTTAAACATAGACTTGCATAAAAGCTCCTAAAATCTGAAAATTGATGTTTGTGTTGCCAACTCTAACATTTGTATTTCCCCTTGTTGAATGATTAAGACATTTAAATCAAGTCAAATGTCATTAATTCCATGGACAACTTCAATCTTGCATACATTGACTTCCAAAGCATCAAATGGTTCCTCTTCCTTGAAATGGTCTCTAGCACATGAAATGAATTTTGAATTGAAGCTATCCACTCGTCGAAGGTGAAGAATGAATGCTTGTTGAATCTTCTTTGCTTTGGATCGTGTAATAGGTCCAAGTGCAACTTGTGGAACTCCATGATCCTTATCATCTTCCCCTCTTCAAAAGGATTCGCCTCGAATCTGGAAAATCATCACCTACATCAAAAGGACTCAAGTCAAGAACATTAAAAGTAGAACTCACTTGAAAGTCACCGGAAGATCGATTTTGTAGGCATTGTTGTTAATCCTCTCAAGAACTTGAAAAGGACCATCTCCTCTTGCATGTAACTTGGTCTTCCTTTGAGATGGAAATCTCTCCTTTCAAAATGAACCCAAACCCAATCTCCTGGTTTAAAAATGAGTTCCTTTCGTCCTTTGTTAATTCACTAAAGCAACTTGGAAATTTTGTTTCTCAATTCTCTCTTTCACATCCTTGTGCAAATTCTTGATCAAATCTGCCTTATTTGTTGCTGCATCACTCACAAAAACATTAGACGGAATAGGAAGCAAATCAAGAGGTGTAAGTGGATTAAATCCATAAACAACTTCAAAAGGAGAACAATGAGTGGTACTATGAATTGCTCTATTGTATGCAAACTCTACAAATGGCAAGCATTCCTCCCAAGACTTAATGTTCTTAGAAATAATAGCTCTAAGCAAAGTTCCTAAAGTTCTATTAACCACCTCAGTTTGCCCATCAGTTTGAGGATGACATGTGGTTGAAAACAGTAGTTTAGTGCCTAATTTACCCCCATAATACTTTCCAAAAGTGACTTAAAAATTTAACATCCCTATCACTAACAATAGTTTTAGGAATTCCATGTAATCTTACTACTTCTCTAAAGAAAATATCAGCCACTTGCTTTGCATCATCCGCTTTGTTACATGCTATAAAATGAGCCATTTTACTAAATCTATCAACCACAACAAAAATACTATCTTTACCCCTTTTGGTTCATGCGGCAAACCAAGGATAAAATCCATAGATATATCAGTCCATGGTTCATTAGGTACATTCAAAGGAGTATACAATCCATTTGGTTGGGTTCTAGACTTAGCCGCTTTGCATTTAAAACATTGACTACAAACCTTATGAACATCATGTTTCATCTTAGGCCAAAAAAATGTTCATGCAACATATCATAAGTTTTATGAATCCCAAAATGTCCCATTAAGCCACCACCATGGGCCTCTTTCACAAGTAAATCTCTTATAGAACAATTAGGAACACAAAGTTTATTTTTCTTAAACAAATATTCATGAAAGACATAATAATCATCCAAAACTTTTCCAACTCGACAAGATGCAAAATTGGTCCAAAATCTTTGTCGATTTATATAGCTCTTTAATGTGCTCAAATCCAAGAATTTTTGCAAGAAGAGAAGTAAAGAGATTGTACCTTCTTGACAATGCATCACCACGATATATTATCTTTACCTTGCTTATATTTGATCACATAGGGAAATGTTTCAATAAATTCTACCCACTTTGCATGCCGGCGGTTCAATTTACTTTGACCCTTAAGATGCTTCAAGCTCTCATGATCAGCAGTGAATCACGAACTCTCTAGGCCATAAGTAGTGTTGCCATACCCGCAATGTACGAACTAAAGCAAACAATTCTTTATCATAGGTAGGATAGTTCAATGTCGCCCCATTTAGTTTTTCACTAAAGTACATCAAAGGCCTTCCATCTTGCATTAAAACAAAGACCTATGCCCAAACCACTTGCATCACACTCAATTTCAAATGTCTTTTCAAAGTTAGGCAAGACAAGCAATGGTGCATTGGTTAATTTCTCCTTAAGTTCATTAAAGGCTTTATCTTGCATTTCCCCATTGAACACAACATTTTTTTTTACCAAATCATTCAATGGTGCAATGCATGGTACTAAAGTCCTTTATAAACCGCCTATAAAAGCTAGCTAACCCATGAAAACTCCTTACCTCACTTGCATTTGTTGGCGTTGGCCAATCGCGAATTGCCTTAACTTTCTCAATGTCCACTTCTACTCCATTTTTACCAACTATAAATCCAAGAAAGTTAACTTTTTCCATGCAAAAACAACACTTATTCAAATTAGCATAAAGTTCCTCATTTCTAAGTGTAGTTAGAATGCACTCTAACATGTTCGACATGTTCAAGCAAAGTCTTTGAATAAATTAGAATATCATCAAAATACACAACAACATACTTTCCTAAATATTCTCTCAAAACATAGTTCATTAAACGCATAAATGTGCTAGGAGCATTAGTTAGTCCAAAAGGCATAACAAGCCATTCATACAACCCAAACTTAGTTTTGAAAGTCAAGTTTTCCATTCATCACCTACATGCATTCTAATTTGATGATATCCAGATTTTAAATCAATCTTTGTAAATAAGCACGAACCATGCAATTCATCAAACATATCATCTAGTCTAGGAATAGGATGTCGATATTTTTACAAAGATTTTGTTGATGGCTCTACAATCCACACACATGCGCCAAGTTCCATCTTTCTTTGGCACCAATATGACAGTAATCGAGCATGGACTCAAACTCTCTCGCACATAGCCTTTATCAATGAGCTCCTCCACTTGTCTTTGAATTTCCTTGGTCTCGCTTGGATTGGCTCTATAAGTCGCCTATTGGGAATGATGACACTCTGAATGAAGTCTATTTTGTGTTCAATTCCTCGAATGGGAGGTAGTCCTTTAGGTACTTCATCTTGGAACACATCCTCAAATTCCTCGTAAAAAGAGATTGAAACACACTAGGCAAAGAAAGAGTATTATCGTTAGAAGCCAAATATCCTTCCTTGTACATAAGCACAAAGATTGGTTTTTGGGAAAACATTGCCCTTCTCACCTCTCCCACTCTAGCAAAACAGCTCACTTTTTTTTACTTTTTTTCATTTTCATCACTTTTTCACTCTCCCTACCACTTTTTTTCTCTTTTATTTTTCGCTATTTTCTCACTCACTTCTTTTTTTCTTTTAATTCTTTTCTTCATACTCTCTCTTTTTCCTCCAACTTCAGCTTGATCAATATATACATCATTAGAACTTAAAGGTACAAGAGTTGTTTTTCTTCCATCTTTTGTGAAAGAATACCTATTCAAATAACCATCATACATGACCTTCCTATCAAATTGCCAAGGTCTACCAAGCAATATATCTCCAAATGCGAGCATAGGTAACACATCACAAAGAATCTCATCTTGATATTTTCCTAAAGAAAAAGTAATTAAAGCTTGAGAAACTACCTTCATTGCCCCACTATCATTGAGCCATTGGAGCTTGTATGGTTTAGGATGGTGTTGAATTGGAATTTGCAACCTCTTGATCAAAAATGTACTTACGACGTTGGTGCAACTTCCACTATCAATAACAAGACTACAAGGAGTCCCATTAACGAGACATCGTGTATGGAATAAGTTGTCTCTTTGGTCATCAACATCATTCTCCTTAATTTGAGTGGTAAGGAGTCTTCTTGTTACAAGGGCCAAATGACTCCCATCTTCCAATTCCTCCTCATTCTCATTTTCTTTTTCATCAATTAACTCATCTTCGTCGCTGTCCTCTCCATCGGTGACAACTTGTCCATTTTTAATGATCATGACTCTCTTGTTAGGACAATCACGACTAATATGTCCACTCCCTTGACATTTCCAACATTTGATATCTCTATTTCTCTCTCGAACCTCCTTATATCCTTCCATTTTATCCTTGCCTTTAGAACTTTCGGCATTGTCCTTTTTGTCAAACTCATACTTGCCTTTTGGCTTCAAATCAACCTTAACATTATTTGCATTCTTTTCCAATTATTGGCGTAAAAAGTAGTAGACTTAGAAGAAGAGTACCTCTTGGAATTCTCCTTCTCCCATGCTAATTGTCCTTCAATTTTGACAAAGAAGGTGTAACAATTCCTTCATATCAAAGTAAGGTTGTCTATCAACTTGATGAGCCAATTGTCGGTTCAACCCGCCAAGGAACCTAGCCATTGTATCCTCCTCATCTTCGTTAATGCATGCCTGCTCATAAGGACCTCCATTTCCTTGTAATAATCCTCTACACTTTTGGATCCTCAAAAAGTATAGAGCTTTTGCTTGAGTTCTCGAGAATAATGTTTAGGAATGTACCTTTTTCTCATTAGTGTCTTCAACTCCTCCCATGTTTCAATTGGTTCTTCAAAATTTCTCCTCCATTCGGATTTCAAAGAAGCCCACCAAATATTGGCATAATCACAAAATTCAAAGAACGGCAAGTTTCAACTTCCTTTCTTCACTAAAGTTGTTGCAATCGAAAACATGCTCAATTTTGCTCTCATATTGCAAATACTCCTCCGGATCAGATTTCCCATGGAAAGTAGGAATTTTAAGCTTTACTCCCTACTCCTCTTTCATATTGGTTCTCCCTTTCGACCCTTCTAGGTGCTATAATTTCCCTACCCCCTCTTCTTCCTCCTCGTCCCCCTCGACCTAAAACTCTCCCTCCCCCGTGGATTGTATCCCGCTAAGAGGTTAACATTATCTTCTCCATCTTCATTTTCAACTCCTTCATAATTAAAGTTATCCTCCCTCCCTTGAGGATTTCCTAAAGCTACTTCCATTCGCTCCAACCTATCGCTTAAGGAATTAACAACTTGAGTTAAACGATTAATGACCCCACTTTGAGCTTCTCTCCACCTAGCTTCACTAATCTCCTCTCCATCTCTCCCATCTTGATTCATGGTTGTAAAATAGTAAAATATATATGAAGGACCTCACACACTCAACTCACTGAATTTTACACTCGGAACGCTCGTGTTTATCACACACAAAGGTAGGCTATTTGGGAAAGTGGCTAACGTTTGATAAAGGTAGGCTAATATGGATAAAGCAAATCTTGTAATAGTGAGCCTTACAAATCAGCCAAGACAAGAAAAATTATGAAATAACAAAATCAAGAACAAAAAGAAATAGAAAGAAAGATAAATGTTCAGATTTGTTTTTTTCGGATATATGGAACACTCAGAAGGAAACAAACAAATGAACGTTTGAAATTACTAATTTGAGTAAATGGCCTTCTTGACGAATATAGATAACACACCGATCTAAATTTTTGTAGATGGACAATTTGACAAATTCGATCGTTAGCAAGGTGTTATAACTGGAAACAACAGTAGGCACATGGATAAAAATAAAAGATAAAATCAATTCAAATATAGGGTTGGCCACAAGGATATAATGAAATCAAATCTAGAGTAGGCCACAAGGAATTTTGATGGAAAAGAAAGATAAATATCTGGCAATTTTTTTTTTTTTTCGGGTAAATTACACACTGAAAAAGAAACCCACAAACGAATGCTTTACGATGCTAATTTGAATAAGTCGTCTTCTTAAGGATTAAAGATAACGTACTGATCTAAATATGTGCAGAAGAACAGTTTGTCAAATTCGATCGTTATCGAGGTATTACAATCGAAAATATAAGCATTCAATGCAACAGTTTAAAATTGGACAAGAATAATTCAAGATCGAACCATGAACTTTTTTTTTTTTTTTTTTTTTTTTTTTTTTATAGATCCAACAATGATGAAAAAAACAGAGAAACAAGATCTGAACAAGAAGATGAACGAATTGCTGAAAGTTAAAGATAAAATCAAATCTAGAGCCGGCCACAAAGATGCAACCTAGCTCTGATACCAAATGATAAGGCAACAATAATTCTCAGCCCAAAGATCCAAGCTTATGATGAAGCAAGAACCCTTGAATTAAGAGATTAACACCTCCTTATAGATTTGGGAACAACCAAGAGAAAAGGCTAGAATTTGATTACCCCTTAAGATCAATGATCTAGAAGCAAGATATGGAAGATCTTGTTCTAGATTGAGTCACTCCACAATCAAGCTTGATCAAGGCTGGATTGAATGGCTCAAATGCATTCTATCACAAGATTGCAAGGGAAACTTAGAAAAAGAGACAAAGAACATGCCCAAAAATTCTAAGAAAATAATCTCTTGTAGAGAGCTAATTTTCATTCAATCAAAATCTGAGTTTTACAACTTACTTCATGGCTATTTATAGCCTATGAAAGTTAAACCTAAAATAAAGAAAACCAACATAATTACCATAATGCCATTGTTGCCAAATATAACCTAAAACATTAAAAACAAGATTTTAAACATAGACTTGCATAAAAGCTCCTAAAATCTGAAAATTGATGTTTGTGTTGCCAACTCTAACATTTGTATTTCCCCTTGTTGAATGATTAAGACATTTAAATCAAGTCAAATGTCATTAATTCCATGGACAACTTCAATCTTGCATACATTGACTTCCAAAGCATCAAATGGTTCCTCTTCCCTTGAAATGGTCTCTAGCACATGAAATGAATTTTGAATTGAAGCTATCCACTGTCGAAGGTGAAGAATGAATGCTTGTTGAATCTTCTTTGCTTTGGATCGTGTAATAGGTCCAAGTGCAACTTGTGGAACTCCATGATCCTTATCACAATTTAAACAACGTTTTAAACAATGTTCCCCTAGGACTCCTGTCCATCTACATGCTGAATAAACAATGCAATAATAAAAGACAGAGTGCCGGCGGCTCCCCATGATCAATCAGCTCCCTCCGCTAGCCCTCCTGGTGTTGTCCCAAGTTACCTGAAAGATAAATAAGGGTGAGTATAAACATACTCAGTAAGAATCCCCAACCGGGAAACAATACGATACATCAGTCATCTAGCACCTCAACATGCAAGCAAACAACTATCAACACAGATCATAGCTCAACGAGCTCATAAAACAAGATCTGGAGCCATCAGAAGTCTCTTACTTCCGGCCTAATGGATTGGATACACTGACCAATCCTGGACATCACCAAGGTATCTGTCACTCGGGGGGAATGCACTGATCCCTAGAATGTCCTCAAGGGCCTCCTTGCCTTTGCACTAAACTGGACTTACGGGAGAGTACCCGAAGTCAGGCTCTAACGGAAATAATGGTGTACTCACGACATTAGCCCGGGGGAGCTCTCCGAATCGGCAAATAACGTGTGTGCGCGCACACCGCATGCTCTCTGTAACCGGCGTAAATGCGGGGGCCTAAGGGCAAACTACGCGGGCCAAGTACGCATGCCTATGACTCAAGCTTGTCACATCGATCACGAGAGCGCGAGGCCCTCGGCGCTCATCTGTGCAGCATTATCCACCGACGTGAAGCTAAGAACCGATTGCCAGGGCAGGCTTACACAGATGGTAGGGTTCCGCTCTAAAGAACTCCCATGTGGCTGGAGAAGACCCAGCTGGTCTAGCTCTATCTGTGGACTCCCACCACCACTCAGCTGTGTCAGAGAGAACATGGGCCGCACATCTCGGCCTCTGTACATCTGGGCATCCCATAACTCTGAAGATGTACTCCATCCTTGCCAACCACCTGACTGCCACAAGTGGGTTCTCTAAAGCATCAAATTCCTTCGGCTTCCACTTGGTGAAATCTTTCAACCACTTACCAAACTCTGCAGCTCCCTCTGCACTATCAAGTGAATCGATTGGTCTTGATGACCCCCCCTCCGCGGTTGAGCTACAGAGCTACTCAGGGCTATTGGAACCTACTGGGTGCTCTTTGCATGAGCTGTGTCAACCGGGCTATCTCGTGCCCTAGACTCTCTCTCTCGCCGCTAGCCGCGCCCGAGTCTCGGCTCTGCTCTCTGCTCGCCATTAGGCCCATCATCATATCTCTCATAGCGAAAATATCTCCTCCTCGAGCTGTACCTTGAGGCATAGCAGCCTCCACCCTTCTATGGGAAAGTTAGCATCCGGTGCCACGGGCGGCCTCACGAGCCCGATATACCCGGCTGCTGGCTCTCTGCAACATCTCTATTTGCGCCTCCAGACGGACTGCTCCCATCACGTGTAACTCCGTGCATCTTCGCGCGATCTACACAGAAACCACAACGGGTTAGTCCACGCTCGGACTTTCTCTGCCAACAAAGATAACACATGTGTACTGCTTATAGTATCAAAAACAAAACCCTTAGCTTAAGGAACTTAGACAAACCTGGCGGCCGTGGAGTGCTGGAGATCATGGGAACACAACCTACAAACAGGTTAGTCTACAGAATCTATGACTCTATGCTCTGATACCAACTGTAAAGACCCAACCCGAAAAAAACGGTACTAAACCTAGGGCTTTACTCAGCATGCAAGTGAAAAGCATAAAAGGACCCGGCTGGGGTTGGATTGAAAAAATTTTCAAACATAAGAGCGGAAAAACATTAAAAAAACAAAGTAAACATTCATTTAAATTAAAAGCAGTGACTCATCAGTACTTTCCTTAAAAACAATAAAATAGTTCAAATCCTGAGTTTTCCCTATGGACCAAAGTCCTGTAACGGCCCAATTTTCTATTTCGGTTACCCAGGTGATTTCGGATCATTATTCGGATGTTCGGATGGGCCGTTAGAGCTGTTTTAACCCTTAGGGGTATTTTGGTCTTTTTGCCCCCGGTCAGGGTTTTGAGGATTTTCAAGATTTCAGGGCCTTTCCTGCCTTCATCGAAGTTTGGTGGTTGTCGGTTGCAAGACCCAAGAGGTTGGGCAAGTTGTTTGGGAGTTTGGAGGTATTTTAGTTATTGGCAAAATTAATGGGTTTTTGAGTGCTTCCTTTGGGATTTGAACCCTTGCCCTAAATGGTTTTGGGAGTCTGTAGGAAAAAGAGTTTTATTTTAAGCAAAGTTTTCTTTGGCCGGGTTTTGAAAGAGGAAGCTTTGGGAAGGGATTTTAGACCCATTTAAATTAGGAAAAGGAAAGAAATCAAGAAAAATCCCTTTCCCCCTTGCTTTGCAATACTCTCTCTCTCTCTCTCAAAACCCTAGCCGCACCATGCCCAGCCCTTGCCGCACCAACCCCAAATGAGCCACCACACCCTAGCCGCACCCCGCACGGGCCGCTCGGCCTTGCTTTCTCGCCACCCCCGATCGCAGACCTCCTCGCTACCCCGCTGACACATTACACGCCCCCGGATCGCTCAACCCATGGCGGCCGCTCTGCACCACCGCACCACCACCGCCCGATCCGCCCAGCCGCTCCGCCCGGTGCCCCCAGACGCGCCGCGTTGTTGCCTTAGCGTCTCCCGCGGCGTCGACCAGCCTCCCTAGATGAGCCTCCGTCGCGCGGACCAGCCGCCAAGATGCGCCTCCCGTGCGTCGTCCCTGCCGTCGCACGCCCGCAGCCTAGACGCGTCGCCCGCTCGCCGTCCTCGCAGACCCGACGTCTCGCCCGCGCGCCGCTCGGTAGCGTCTGCTCGCCGCTGCTTGCCGCGCGGCCGAGCCGGAACTGCGTCGCCGCCGCCACCCCCGCTGCACTCAGCCAGCGCCCTTTCTCGCTTTTTTTGCTGCCGAGACCGCATGTCTTCTCGGTTGGTAATTCCCAGCCTTTCCCTTTTAGATTTTAAGTCTGTCATTTCTTTGTTTATTTATTTAGGATGTTTTTATCATATGCCTAGGTTGCTCGAGTTCGCTTTAAGCTCGAGGGTCGTTATTTGATTCGCGATAGTTATTTTCCACTTGTTTCCAGGTAAGGATTTCTTACCGTGGTTGTGTGGACCCTGTGATGCTTTCTTGATTGTGCCTTATATGCATGTTTACTTCTATGAACATGATTAGTGGATAGGACCGCTTGTGATTGCATTCTTGCTAGCATGTTTGCCTCTTTGTACATGTTAGTGCCATGCTAGGATTGTTCTTCCAGCATGCTTGAGATTCCTGCTTTAAGTTCGTAGTATCATGCTAGGTTATGTGTGATTGATGTTGATATGTATGTCTAGCCAGGAATCAGTTATTTTGTACTCTTAGCTAGTATAGTAGAGTTTGACATCATCCAGAGGCTGAGAGCGGACATAACGTACTTTGTCCCCACCGGTCGGGAGTAGAGCGAAGCATAACGTACATTGCTTCCCCCCGGCAGCCGATGTGGATTTAGCTACCACATCGGCATAAGCCTAGTTTGTAGCCTGCTAGAGCGGAACCCTCCCAATGGTGCAAGCTCCGCCTTGGCTGGTTCTTAGCTTCAGTCGGTGGTACAGTCGCACGGATGAGTGCCGAGGGCCTCGCACTCATCGTGTTCGGTGACACCGCTTCCGAGTCTTTAGGCATGCGTGCACGCCCGCGCGTAGTTTGTACTTAGGCCCCCACATTTACGCCGGTTGCGCGAAAGATGCGATGCGCGCCTGCACACGCGTTAGTCCCCTGCCTCGAGAGCTCCCTGCCTAATGTTCGTGAGTACACCGCTTTCTTCGCTTTAGAGCGGACTTGGGTACTCTCGATAGTCCAGATTTGTTAGCGAGGTAAGAGGCCCTTGAGGACACCCATTGGGATTGGATTTTGAGTCGATCATATGGTCGAGGGAAAAGACCCTCGAGGGTGTCGGACATCTTTGGGATCGATTTTTAGGTGATCAATTGGCCGAGGAGAAAGACCCTCGAGATGTCCCGGATTGGTTATGAGAGCTAATCATTAGGCCGGAAGTAGGAGACTTCGAGGATTCCAGATTCGCCTTGTAAGCTCGTTGAGCTATGATCCGTGTTGGTAATCGTTTGCATGTATACTAGGGTGCCGGATGATTGATGTATCGTATTGTACCCTGTTGGGGATTCTTACTGAGTATGTTTATACTCACCCTTATTTCTGTGGTTTTCCACCAGGTAACTTGGGACAGCACCGGGACGGCTAGCGGAGGGAGCTGATTGATCATGGGAGCCGCTGGCACTCTGTCTTTTATTGTTTGCATAATATGTTCGGCATGTAGACGGACAGGAGTCATAGGGGGACGTTTTTAAAAGGTTTTTAAATGTTATTGTATGATTTTATAAACACTGGCCAGGCTTGTTTTACTTTGTTGGCTTTGCTTAAATGAAGGTTGTTGTTTATGTTTTAAGTGTCCCCGCTTTTAAATGTTTTGAAAGGTTTTAAATATGGGCACTAAACCGCTTCATGAAGTATTTAACTTGCATGCTGAGTGAGGACCTAGGTTTAGGACCGTGTTTTGGGTCGGGTTCTTACAGTCCAACTACATGCTGAATTCAAAAACAGTAAAATAAGACACGACAGAGTGTCAGCAGCATCCATGATCCCCCAGCTCCCTCCGCTAGCCGCCTCGGTGCTTGTAACGGCCCAGTTTTCTATTTCGGCATCCCAGGTGTTTCCGGTTCATTATTCGGATGTTCGGATGGGTCGTTAGTGCTATTTTAACCCTTAGGGGCATTTTGGTCTTTTGCCCCGGTCAGGGTTTTGTGGGTTTTGGAGGATTCCAGGGTCACTCCTGCCTTTGTCGAGGCTTGATTGTTGTTGGTTGTTTGGAAGTTTGTGGGTGATTTGGTAATTAGCAAAATTATTGTTAATTTAAGTGCTTCCATTAGGATTTGAGCCCTTGCCCTAGATGGTAATTTGGAAGCTTGGTTTAAATGGGTTTATATAAGGAGAAAAGGTTGCTTCAACCGGGACTCGAAGGAGGAAGCCCGGGGAAGGGATTTAGGTCACCAAGACCTATTTAAATTAGGAAAAGGAAAGAAAAAAAAAATCCCATTCCCTTGTTTTACCACTTTTCTCTCTCTCTCTCTTTCTCTCTCTCTCCTGGCCGACCTCACCAAGAAACCCAACCGAGCCTCACCGAGCCGTCCCGGCCACCAAGCAACCTGCCACCGAGCAAATTTCAGCCGAGCACTCCCAGCCAGATCGCACCAAAGCGAATTTCCATCGTCGCAGCAGACGCCACCCAGCAAAGAAGCAGATCGCTGCAGCAGCACAGAAATTTCAGCGCCAGACGCCTTCAGCGCCGCCGCCCGCCGCTGTTGCCCCTCATTCACGCCGCCGTCGCAACGCACTGACGCCATCGCCTAACCGATTCCGCGCCAGCGCCACGCGCCAGCGCCCAGCGCCGTCACTGGCCTGTCCCTCGCCGCACCCGCACTTCAAAGCAGCGCCCGCCAGCGCCAGCTGCTGCGCCCCAATCGCACGTCCCGCCGCCCACTTGCCGCCGAGTGCCTGCTTTTGCCGAGATAGATGGGACCGAGATCTAGTGCCTTCTCGGTTGGTAAATTCCCGAGCCTTCACTCTTTTGGACCCTAAGTTGTTTGGTCATTGTTATTTAATTAGGATATTTTTATTAAATGCTTAGGTTGCTCTGTTCACTTAGAAGCTCGGGAGTCGTTTGGTTGGCTTATGGTAGTTATTTTCTCGCTTGTTTCCGTAAGGATTTCTTACCGTGGTTGTGTGGACCTCGCGATGCTATCATGATTGTGCCTTGTATGCTTGGTTGTTGTTATGAGTATGTTAGCTATTGAGCGACTTGTGTTTGAAATCTTGCTAGCATGCCGCTTGTTGTTCATGTTAGTTCCATGCTAGGTTTGTTCTTCCAAAGATGCCATGTCTTGTGATTGTATGAAAATTTCCAAAGTGGATAGGTTACATGTTTTCTCTTGCTTCCATATCGTGTTGCTCTTGTGTCCCCGATATATTCTCTGTTAGTTCCATGCAAGGGGTTTAATTATCTTGGCATACCTTGTTCTGCTTTTATCCTCATTAGTTCCATGCCGTATAGGCGGGTGATGTATAGTGTAGAAGACTCGTAGGGGTAACTAGTTTAGGTCCCGCTCGGGTAGGACCCCGATGGACATCCGGAGGTGTAAGACCGATGGGCATCCTAGGTGTGTAAGTCCCGATGGGCATCACCGAGTTGGAGGTGTAAGACCCCGATTGGCATCCTAGGTGTGTAAGTCCCGATGGGCATCACCGAGTTGGAGGTGTAAGACCCGATGGGCATCCTAGGTGTGTAAGTCCCGATGGGCATCACCGAGTTGGAGGTGTAAGACCCGATGGGCATCCTAGGTGTGTAAGTCCCCGATGGGCATCACTGAGTTGGAGGTGTAAGACCACTGATGGGCATCCTAGGTGTGTAAGTCCCTGATGGGCATCACTGAGTTGGAGGTGTAAGACCCAGATGGGCATCCTAGGTGTGTAAGTCCCCGATGGGCATCATTGAGTTGGAGGTGTAAGACCCTGATGGGCATCCTAGGTGTGTAAGTCCCCGATGGGCATCACTGAGTTGGAGGTGTAAGACCCTGATGGGCATCCTAGGTGTGTAAGTCCCGATGGGCATCACCGAGTTGGAGGTGTAAGACCGATGATGGGCATCCTAGGTGTGTAAGTCCCGATGGGCATCACCGAGTTGGAGGTGTAAGACCCTGATGGGCATCCTAGGTGTGTAAGTCCTCGATGGGCATCACTGAGTTGGAGGTGTAAGACCCCGATGGGCATCCTAGGTGTGTAAGTCCCCGATGGGCATCACTGAGTTGGAGGTGTAAGACCCTGATGGGCATTCTAGGTGTGTAAGTCCCCGATGGGCATCACTGAGTTGGAGGTGTAAGTCCCATTGGACAAAGACCGAGTCCTAGGTTGTGTAAGGCCCGAAGGGCATCCAAGTGTAGAACCTAGGATAGGGAGTAGATGAAAGCCCTTGAATAGGCTCGCTCTAGAAGTAGCTCATAGCCTAACTCAACCGCTTTTGCTCTAAGTCATTGTTTTATTTGCATGTATACTAGGGTGCTAGATGACTGATGTATCGTATTGTACCCCTGTTGGGGGATTCTTACTGAGTATGTTTATACTCACCCTTATTTCTGTGGTTTTTCCACCAGGTAACTTGGGACATCGGCAGGATGGCTAGGAGGAGGCGGCTGGATGATCATGGATAGTGACTGGGATGCATGTTCTTTTATTGTTCTCTTTATGATTTAGCATGTAGTGGGACTTGAGTCCCTAGGAAAACACTCAAACTATTTTATGGTTTTCGTGATCGCACTCTTGTTTTGTTTTTAAGAAAAGCACCGATCAATTAATTACTCTTGATTTTTACATTGGCTTCGTGGTTTGTTTAAAGTTCGTTAATTGCAAAAGTTTTAAATGTGTAGAATGGATGGTGTTTTACATTCCTAGGCATGCATGCTAAGTAAGGATCTAGGTTAGAGACCGCTTCTTTTGGCCTGGGTCTTTACAGCTTGGTATCGAGCTCGAGTTATAGGTTCTGTAGACCGACTGCAGCTTGTAGGTTGTTTTCCATGATCATCAGCCCGCCCGCCACCATCGTGTATGTCCGTAAGTTTAAAGTTAATGGTTAAGAATTACAATCATCGCATCTAGTATACATGTGTTACCCTTGTTGGGCGGTGAGAGCCCAGCTGTGGGCTAGTTTTTATGTTTTCTCAGAGACCGCCAGCTTGTTGATTACACATTGAGGAGCAGGGGACGTTTGGTATCTCCAACCGAGGAGTTGGACCGTTCATGTTGATGATGAGACCTCGCCCAGTGTCGTTTAGACCCGTAGGCCACCTTTGGCCCCGGCAGATGAGTTGCCAAGAGTAAGGGGTAGAGTCTAGCACGCCTCGCAGTGAGACTCCTTGAGCAGAGTGTGCTCCACCATGCGAGAATTGATGGCGTGTCTTTTAGCTAATAGAGAGCGGAGACCCAGCGCAATTTGTAGCGCGTAATGGGGAGCCTTGGGCGCAGAGATAGCCCAAACCGGGCGAGTTTATTTAGGAGACACCCTCCTTGTAGCTTCAGCTGCCCCGAGGCTCCGGGAGGGATCGATCAACAAAGTTATGCCGATAAGTTAGTTGGCGTTGATCGAGCCGCCGAGTTTGGCTAGTGGAACCTCAGTAGAGCTGGATGTTATGAGACCCATCGCGGCAATGAGGTAGTTGTCCAGATCGAGTTTATCATCCGTGTTGGGATGACTCGGTGTTTAGAGGCCGATGACCTCGATGTTCGGAGGTCGAGGCGCGTCGCTCGTCTTTGTTTGATGCAAAGCAGTGAGGTGGTGGAAGTCCCCTATGAGAGGCGGATCGCCAGAGTCTCCACCACCACCCTGGCCGATTGGCAAGTCGCCAAGTTAGTAGCTTTTGAGGAAGATGTAGAGACATCTTGTCCTCTTGCAAGCCTCGCAATCGTTTGTAGCCACTTCTTTTAGTACCCTCGTAGCCGGGGGGTAGTGTGGAGTTTGCTTGTCAAGACTTAATCCGTCCGTGGTTTTCACCGCTATTAGAGAGAAGCACCTTCTGTTAGCATGTTCCAAGAGTGGAGCAGTGTGTCCGCCACCCGAGGGTTGGCTCGAGTATTTGTTGAGCATCGAGTGGGATGCACGAGTGGGCCGTGGCTTGTCCGTTAGACGTGATGTCGAGAATAATCTACTCGAGTGTTGAGACCCTTGTGTTGAGTGCCATTGCCTCACACACGGAGTGTGACCTTCCCTTCCTCGCAGAGGGACTTAAAGCCCGTAAAGAGATGTTTGTGTTGTTAAGATGTAGTGCTGTTGGCACCAAGCTTTGAGAGGAGACCTAGAGTCGTGCCGGTTGGCACTTTTTGTGCAGATGGTTCCAAGACCCGCCTCAAGTTTGGCATCCCCACTAGTCTTGTACCCACTTCCCGAGATTGCACTGCTTGGGTTGCATAAGAGATCTAGCTCGGTGGTAGTAAGAGAACTACAAGAGTGAGGTTGTTCGAGGATAAGTAGGAGCCTTTCGTGGTCACCGAGAGCTAGGTACAAAGGATGTGTTGGTTGTTAAGGGCTAGCGCGTCCCGAGTTCTCGCGCTTTGTGTTGTGGGGCTTGTGAGCCGCTTGGATGGTAGTGTGACTCAACTACCCCCGGAGTTACCCTAATATGAGTAGGGTTGGCATCGATGATGCGTGGTTGATCCAAAGTTAGAGCCATGAGTTGGAAGGTTGATCGGAGCACGTTTAGTGGACCATTGGTAAGAGGTAAGTTAGCTTGGTGTGGCTATGCTCTTGTAAGAGTGAGTGGACCAATGTGGCATTCCGTGGTGAGTTGACCACGAGTGGGTTGAACTCTTGTTGCTCCTTTGCTAGTTGTGGCTCTCATTGGGAGGCAAAAGTTGCCTTGTGTGAGAGTACTTATTGGTTTGGATCTTAAGGAATCAAGTTGGAGATGTACACGTCGGTGTACTTTTGTGTAGCTCTGTTCCGTGGTGTATGTTTTGGGAACCACGAAAGGTTCGTGTTGAGGAACCGAGCTCACTGCACTCCAAGCAAAGTCCCTCGGTTGAGTTGCTGGATGCTTGTAGTCGGTTGGCAAGCTAGAGTTGTTCTTAGTAGCCTCTGCGTTGGTTTTCAGAATTCTTAGCAAGGTGGTGCTTGGCGTTGACCAAGGTTTGGTTCCCATGTGGTTTCTAGAGCTAGCTTCGTTCGAGCAAGCGGGAGTTGCCCTGAGGACTTGTTCCTAGTCAGGAAGTTTTGGGAGTTGACCCCTCCCTCGGAGGTTGAGTAAGTACTGCTAGTTCTAAGTTGGTGGTTCAAGCGATTGTGGAATCCCTCGATTGTTGCTTTCGAGGGAATTGGTTGTTGTTGCCTTCGATGAGTAGGACAACTAGCGTGTGTGAAGTTCACTGGCCCTTCGAAGTCCGCTTGCTGGGAAATCGTCCCTGTAGAGGAGGAGTCGCCTTAGCTCCCGAGTTGTGTAGTTGATTAGAGTGGCGTGGCGGTCACCAATGAGAGTGTCCTGCGTTGGCTTGTTAGCAAGCGGAAAGTTGTTTGTCCCCGCAAGGGCGGAGGCCACCACAGTTCAAGGGCTTGAGTTGTTGTTGGAAGGTTGTTGGGTCCTTGGAGTTTGTAGAACCCCTAGTTCCTTGGTCGCTTGAGTTGCACCGTGGATGCCGCCGAGTATTAACTTTTGAGGTAGTCTTGCTGACCCGAGTTGTTCATGATCCGCAAGCTTGTGGTCGCCGCTATCCTTATTCCTCGCGATGTTTCGTGGGTGGAGTTTCGGATCGGAAGGAGAGTTAGGTCTAGCTATAAGAAGGAAGTCCTTAGAGCAAACCGGATGGACTTAAGGGTTGAGTGGCAGCTTGGAGGGGAGCTTAGCTCGTTCTAAGACTTGGTTTGAGTTTCAGAGAGCCACCCTTCTCGGGCTCTGCTCCTAGTTGGTGTGCGTCGCAGCTTGGCGTTATAGCCGAGCCACGCTTGAGTGGGTTGGCACAGCAGGTGCCGTGGAAATGGTTGGTAAAACCTTTGAGTTGTTATCCTCGAGGTGTTGTGTTGCAAGTAGCCGCGTGTTGTTTTATTCCTTCGCTCGAGATTGTTTTAGAAAGGTATGTTGTTTGTTTCCTTATTTGGCGATATTCTCTTAGGCCGTGGCTGGTCGGATTGCATTGGAAAGTTGTTGTCGGCCGATGAGGGCTCCAGCTTTATTAGTTTGGTTGAGTGGAGCCTGCTCTCGACCTTGTCGCTTCATGGTGGCCGTGAATGAAGTTTCACTAGTGTGAGTGGCGTTAGCCGTCCGGTGAACTGTATGTGCCCCGGCTTCAAGTCGTCGGTGCTCTTTCAAGATGGTTGTTTAAGTGTTGTGGTCGTGTTCTAGTGAGACAAGTTTGCCTTTGGGATCCGTCGCCATTGGTGATTCGATTGATTTCGCTAAGGTCACAGCAAGCCTTGTGGTTCGTTGATCTCATGTGAAGTAAGAGTAGGCCTTGTAGTTTCTGAATCCCGGGAGGTTCGGTTGTTTGGTCAACATGGTGTAGAGTTGAGGTCGTTTGGTAACAAACCGTGAGCCCAGAGAAGTTTCGCCGGTCTTGCGCGCGGAGAGTTTTAGAACTCGTGACCAATCCACAAGTTTGCCGAGAGTAGCGTCGTGGAGAGGCATTCTGAGTGGGTCACAGGATAAGTGAGCCCTAAGATTTTAAGATCGTTTGAGAGCTAATGCGAGTTTGAGGATGTGGCTTACCGCTTAGCACTACCGCATCTATTTCCTCGAATTCGAGTATGCCCAGTCTTGGTTGAGATAGCTTGTGGCGTGAATGGATGGCTTTGCGGCTTTGAGCCTTGGAAACCCAAGAGGGTTGGGATTTCAAGAAGGACTAGTGTTGGCTTGACAAGGAGTTTACTTGGTTAAGGATCAAGGAGTTTTCCTAGAGTTGTTTTCGTCTTAGGACTTTCGAGGACGAAAGTCTTAAAAGGAGGGAGTATTGTAACGGCCCGATTTTTCTATTTCGCTTCCCAGTGTGTTTCCTGTTCATTATTCGGATGTTCGGATGGGTCGTTAGTGCTATTTTAACCCTTAGGGGCATTTTGGTCTTTTGCCCCGATCGTGGTTTTGTGGGTTTTGGAGGATTCCAGGGTCACTCCTGCCTTTGTCGAGGCTTGATTGTTGTTGGTTGCGTGGACTCAAGAAGTTCGAGCCGGTTGTTTGGAAGTTTGAAGGTGATTTGGTAATTAGCAAAATTATTGTTAATTTAAGTGCTTCCATTGGGATTTGAGCCCTTGCCTAGATGGTAATTTGGAAGCTTGGTTTAAATGGGTTTATATAAGGAGAAAAGGTTGCTTCAACCGGGACTCAAGGAGGAAGCCCGGGAAGGGATTTAGGTCACCAAGACCTATTTAAATTAGGAAAAGGAAAGAAAAAAAAATCCCATTCCCTTGTTTTACCACTTTTCTCTCTCTCTCTTTCTCTCTCTCTCTGGCCGACCTCACCAAGAAACCCAACCGAGCCTCACCGAGCCGTCGTCCCGGCCACCAAGCAACCCACCGAGCACCCCAATCAGCAAAATTTCCAATGCAGATCGCACCAAAGAAATTTCATCGTCGGCCAGCAGACGCCCGGCCAAAGATGAGATCTGCGCGCAGCGCAAGAAGCCTTCAGCGCCAGACGCCTGCGCGCGCCGCCCTGCCCGCTTGTTGCCCGTCACTGCATGTCAAGCCGTCGCGCGCTTACCTGACGCTCATCGCCCAACCGATTCGCGCCCAGCACACCACGCCAGCCAGCGCCACTGTCCTGGGCTGCCTCTCGTCCCTGCACACTTCACAAGAATACCCGCCCAGCCTTCCCAGCTCAGCAGCGGCGCCCAAGAATACCACCACTGCTGCTCTCCCACCAGACGTCCCCGCCCGCCCACTTGCCGCCGAGTGCCTGCTTTGCCGAGATAGATGGGACCGAGATCTAGTGCCTTCTCGGTTGGTAAATTCCCGAGCCTTCACTCTTTTGGACCCTAAGTTGTTTGGTCATGTTGTTATTTAATTAGGATATTTTTATTAAATGCTTAGGTTGCTCGGGTTCACTAAGAAGCTCGGGAGTCGCTTTGGTTGGCTTATGGTAGTTATTTTCTGCTTGTTTCCGTGTAAGGATTTCTTACCGTGGTTGTGTGGACCTCGCGATGCTATCAAGATTGTGCCTTGTATGCTTGGTTGTTGTTATGAGTATGTTAGCTATTGAACAGCTTGTGTTTGAAATCTTGCTAGCATGTCGCTTGTTGTTCATGTTAGTTCCATGCTAGGTTTGTTCTTCCAAATGCCATGTCTTGTGATTGTATGAAAATTTCCAAAGTGGATAGGTTACATGTTTTCTCTTGCTTCCATATCGTGTTGCTCTTGTGTCCCCGATATATTCTCATTAGTTCCATGCAAGGGGTTTAATTATCTTGGCATACCTTGTTCTGCTTTATCCTCGTTAGTTCCATGCCGTGCATAGGCGGTGATGTATAGTGTAGAAGACTCGTAGGGGTAACTAGTTTAGGTCCCGCTCGGGTAGGACCCGATGGACATCCGGAGGTGTAAGACCGATGGGCATCCTAGGTGTGTAAGTCCCCGATGGGCATCACCGAGTTGGAGGTGTAAGACCCGATGGGCATCCTAGGTGTGTAAGTCCCGATGGGCATCACCGAGTGGGAGGTGTAAGACCCGATGGGCATCCTAGGTGTGTAAGTCTCCGATGGGCATCACCGAGTTGGAGGTGTAAGACCCGATGGGCATCCTAGGTGTGTAAGTCCCGATGGGCATCACCGAGTTGGAGGTGTAAGACCGATGGGCATCCTAGGTGTGTAAGTCCCGATGGGCATCACCGAGTTGGAGGTGTAAGACCCGATGGGCATCCTAGGTGTGTAAGTCCCGATGGGCATCACCGAGTTGGAGGTGTAAGACCCGATGGGCATCCTAGGTGTGTAAGTCCTCGATGGGCATCACCGAGTTGGAGGTGTAAGACCCTGATGGGCATCCTAGGTGTGTAAGTCCCCGATGGGCATCACTGAGTTGGAGGTGTAAGACCCCGATGGGCATCCTAGGTGTGTAAGTCCCCGATGGGCATCACTGAGTTGGAGGTGTAAGACTCTGATGGGCATCCTAGGTGTGTAAGTCCCCGATGGGCATCACTGAGTTGGAGGTGTAAGACCCCGATGGGCATCCTAGGTGTGTAAGTCCCCGATGGGCATCACTGAGTTGGAGGTGTAAGACCCCGATGGGCATCCTAGGTGTGTAAGTCCCCGATGGGCATCACTGAGTTGGAGGTGTAAGTCCCCGACCGGGACAGACCGAGTCCTAGGTTGTGTAAGGCCCGAAGGGCATCCAAGTGTAGAACCTAGGATAGGGAGTAGATGAAAGCCCTTGAATAGGCTCGCTCTAGAAGTAGCTCATAGCCTAACTCAACCGTTTTGCTCTAAGTCATTGTTTTATTTGCATGTATACTAGGGTGCTAGATGACTGATGTATCGTATTGTACCCCGGTTGGGGATTCTTACTGAGTATGTTTATACTCACCCTTATTTCTGTGGTTTTTCCACCAGGTAACTTGGGACATCGGCAGGATGGCTAGGAGGAGGCGGCTGGATGATCATGGATAGCTGACTCTGGGATGCATGTTCTTTTATTGTTCTCTTTATGATTTAGCATGTAGTGGGACTTGAGTCCCTAGGGAAAACACTCAAACTATTTTATGGTTCTCGTACCGTACTCTTGTTTTGTTTTTAAGAAAAGCACTGATCAGTCAATTACTCTTGATTTTTTTCATTGGCTTCTGTGGTTTGTTTAAAGTTCTGTTAATTGCAAAAGTTTTAAATGTGTAGAATGGATGGTGTTTTACATTCCTAGGCATGCATGCTAAGTAAGGATCTAGGTTAGAGACCGCTTCTTTTGGGTCGGGTCTTTACAGTGCTGTCCCAAGTTACCTGTGGAAGAAACCACAATAAGGGTGAGTATAAACATACTCAGTAAGAATCCCCGACTGCGGTATGATACGATGCAATTAATCATCTAGCAACCTAGTACACGTGCAAACAGTTATCAACACGGATCTTAGCTCAACGAGCTCACAAGGCAAATCCGGAGTCCTCAGAAGTCTCCTACTTCCGACCTAATGATTGGTTCTCATAACCAATCCCGGGACATCTCTGAGGGTATTTCTCCCTCGGCCAATTGATCAGCTCAAAAACCGATCCCAAAGATGTCCGACACCCTCGAGGGTCTTTCTCCCTCGACCAATTGATTAGCTCAAGAGCCAATCCCAATGGGTGTCCTCAAGGGCCTCTTACCCTCGCTAATAAATCTGGACTATCAGGAGGGTACCCGAAGTCTGGCTCTAAACTGGAAGGAACTGGTGTACTCACGAACATTATCCCGGGGGAGCTCTCCGAACCGGCAACTAACGCGTGTGCGCGCACACCGCATGTTGCTGCAGCCGGCGTAAATGTGGGGGCCTAAGTACAAACTACGCGGGCCATGTACGCATGCCTAAGACTCGGAAGCGGTGTCACTGAACACAGTAGTGTGAGGCCCTCGGCACTCATCCGCGCGGCTGTACCACCGACTGGCTAAGAACCGCCAAGGCAGCTTGCACCGCTAAGGTGGTTTCGCTCTAGCATGCTACAAACTAGGCTTATGCCAATGAGGTAGCTAATCCTCATTGGCTGCCGAGGGAAGCAATGTACGTTATGCTTCACTCTACTCCCGACCGGTGGGGACAAGGTACGTTATGTCCGCTCTCAGCCTCTGGATGATGACAAACCCAACTACACTGGCTAAGAGTACAGAGTAAACGATTCCTGGTTAACATACACAATAATCATCAATCATACATAACCTAGCATGGAACTACGAGCTTAAGCAGGAATCATAAGCATGCTGGCAGAACAAACCTAGCATGGCACTAACATGTAAAATCAGGCAAACATGCTAGCAAGAATTCAATCAAACAACTCTATTACTATCATGCTCATAATAATCAAAGAAACAAGCAAGGCATAATCATGAAAATATCGCAGGGCCCACACAACTCCGGTAAGAAATCCTTGCCTGGTCAGAAGGCAACAACACACAATAAAATAACTGCGATCGAACCCGAACAACCTATATCGAGCCAAACAAACACATCAATAATCATAAAATAGCCCTAAATACAATAAAATAAACAGGGCTCGGCTCGGGAGCAACTTACGAGGTGCGGCTGACACGCGAGCGAGCCACCAGACAGCTAGGCGACCACCACACGGCCGGGCCGGGCGCACTGGGCCGCAGGGGCTCGGCGCGGGCGTCTTGGCGGGCAAGGGCGCTGGCTCGGCGTTGGGCTGCGCGCGGGCGGCACAGGGGTGCATGGGCGCGGGCGCTTGCTCGGCTGGGCGTTGGCGCGCGGCGCGACTCGACACAGGGATGGTGCACGGGCTCGAGCGACACGACGCGACGGGCGAGCTCGGGCGCAGACGCGACCTGGAGACACTGTGTGAGGCTCGAGCGACACGAGCTGGGTGACGAGATGCGACACTCGCGGCGGCGGCCGCGATCAAGCGCACCGGGCGACGCCGGAGAGAGCTGAGCCGGCGATGGCACGACCTGGGCAAGGCGAGGGCGCCGCAGGCCGGGCCGGGCGAGCGGCCGTTGGCTCGGGCCGTCTGCACGCCGGGTTGGTCAAGGTTAGGTGACCAACAGGGGGCTCGAGCTAGGGGGCTCGGGGAGAGAGAGAGAGAGAGAGAGAGAGAGAGAAAATGGATTTTGGGGAAAAAATAAAAGAAAAAGGGAAATAAAAGAAAAATGGGAAATAAAAGGAAATAAATGGGATTTAATCCAATTTTCCATCCTTATCCACATTTTATCCAATTAAAACCTTAAAATCCCATTTCCCGGCTTCCTCCTCTGAGACCCGACCGAATCAATCTTTTCCAATAAATAAAACTCACTTAAATCCAACTCCCAAAGCAACACTAAAAGCCCGGGCTCGAATCCCAAAGGAAGCACACAACCAACCATCACTTTGCCAAAGCCCAAACCACAACCGAGCATCCAACCGACTAGCCCAAACACCACGGGACTCGTAGCCAACAACAAACAAGCCTCGACAAAGGCAGGAGCTTCCTCGAAGCCCTGAAAACCACAAATCCTGCCCGGGGAGCCAAAAGACCTTAATACCCACAAGGGTCCAAACGGCTCTAAAACCCAACCAAACAACCGAATCTTGACCCGAAGGCACCTCGAAAACTGGAATAGGAAACTGGGCTGTTACAATAGCATCCCCACTAGTCTTGTCCCGTTTCTTGAGGTTGCACCTATTTGGGTTGCATAAGAGATCTAGCTCGGTGGTAGTCAGAGAACTACAAGTGTGGGGTCGTTCGAGGGAAAAGTAGGAGCTTTTCAGGGTTACCGAGAGTTGGGTACAAAGGATGTTGTAGGTTGTTAAGGGCTAGCACGCCCGAGTTTTCGCGCCTGCATTGTGGGCTTGCGAGCCAGCTGGATGGTAGTGTGATTCGGCTACCCTAGAGCTACCCTAATATGAGTAGAGTTGGCATCGATGATGCTTGGTTGATCCAGTGTTAGAGCCATGAGTTGGATGGTTGATCGGAGCACGTTTAGTGGACCATTGGTATGAGGTAAGTTAGCTTGGTGTGGCCATGCTCTTGTTGAGTGAGTTGACCAATGTGTCGTTCCGTGGTGAGTTGACCCCGAGTGGGTTGAACTCTTGTTGCTCCTTTGCTAGATGTGGCTCTATTGGGAGGCAAAAGTTGCCTTGTGTGAGAGTACTTGTTGGTTTGGATCTTAAGGAACCAAGTTGGAGCTGTACACGCCGGTGTACTTTTGAGTAGCTCGTTCCGTGGTGTACGTTTTGGGAACCACGAGAGGATCGTGTTGAGAAACCAGTGCTCAGTCCTTGAGGTGTTAGAGCCTTAGTTCTTGGCAAGTGTCCTAACCTTGGTTGTAAGGATACCGTGTTTGTAGCCGGGTTGTTGCGTAGGCAAGTTATGCTAGTTGGCCCTTGACCTGGGTAGAGGCATTTCTTGTTGATCGATGGTTGGAGTTCAGTTGGAACTGATCCAGGGCGATGGTAGCAAAATCGCGGAGTTTCTGGCCGCCATGGCTAAGAGTGTTGTTCGGATCCTTACCTTGGGTAGAAGCTACGATGTGGCTGATGCTTTGAGCAAGAGGAAGTTTGGGCCTTCCGGTGGTTCCCGCTCTGGTGGTTAGCAGACTGGCCGACATAGCCAGTCTAAGGGTCGGGATCAGCACCGACCGCAGGTTAGAGCTCAGGATCGTCAGCAGGGCGGGGCCAGACAGCCGGCTCATTGCATCAAGTGTGGTAAGGCACTTTTCGGATTGTGTAGAGCTGTAACGACCTAGGTTTTCATCCCGGTCTTCCAGGTATGCCCTAGGGGTATTTTGGTAATTTGGTCGGGCCGTCAGGGCCGTTTATGTCTTTTTCCATTTGCTAAAATTATTGGATGGGTTTATGTAGGTTTTTTAGGCTTTGTGGATGGGTTTGAGCAAGGATAGATGCAAAAGTTAAAATAAAGAAAAATTGTGTTGCAGCCGGGGTTCGAGCCAGGGTGGCCTTGTATGCTAGAGAAGAGCCTAGCCAAGTGAGCCACCAAGTGTTATTGTTAATCTTTCCGCGTCATATCTTAGTTACCCTTGGATCTTTGAAGTTTGGGTGCATTCGGTTAAATGAAAAAGAAATTAGGTTTTTTTGTTCTTCTTCTCCAAACTCCATGGCCGCCCAACCTTTTTCTCCCTAGCTCCCAAGCCGAGCTCCTTCTCCCCTTGCAGCCCCGTAGTTCGTGCGTCGTCTCGGCCGAGCAGTAGCCCAGGCGAGTAGCCGAGCTAGGCGCCAAGCAGCAGGCTGCCCAGACGCACAAACAGCCCCAGATCGCAGCCCAGGCCGCCCAGATCGCCCAGACAGCCCCTGTCCCACGCCCAGCCCCGTCGCAGCCGCCCAGATCGTCCGCAAGCAGCCTCGCCCTGCGCTATCGGTCCAAATGTGGCAGCCTCTGCGCCCACCAGCCAATCTCGCCGCCGCCGCCGCCCGTCCGTCCACAGTGTCAGCCGCGCCGCGTGAGTTGCTCCCGAGCCGATCCTTATTTATTTGTATTATATTTAGGCCTATGGATTGTGATTATTATTGTGTTTGTTAGGTTCTCGGTAGCTAGCTCCTGTTCGATCGCAGCTTAGGATTTTGTGTGTAGTTGCCTCCCAGCCAGGTAAGGATTTCTTACCGAAGTTGTGTGGGACCTGCGATATATTATGTGATGTTGTTTGTATGCTTGTTTGTGTTTATCAGCATGTTTAGTGATAGGTGCTCTGTTCTGAATTCCCGATCGGCATGATTTCTTATGTTGTTTCTCATGTTAGTCCATGCTAGGTTGTTCCGCTCGCATGCTCGTATCTATTCTTGCTTCGTAGTATCATGCTAGGTTCCTTGTATCATTGAGCACGTATTGGATTGTATTGGATTGTTTCTTTGTTGATATTATAGGTTAGAGTTCAGGTAGGTAGCATCATCCGGGCCGGATGCATAACGTAACTTGCATCCACGACAGGGACGTACGAGACGGTACTCCGTCCCTGATCCCGTTAGGGTTTAGCTAACCCTAACGGCTGGCCCTGCAATCTTGGGTGAGGGTGGCAGACTGTTAAATGCCCCAACGGTTGGGATGATGACTTGGCATTGTGTAACGACCCGACCCGAATGGGGCTCTAAATGGGCCCTTACCTCAATGCATGCATACAAATCAACACTAGAATTTGCAATAGGGTTGTTTCGGATTCTAAGTAAAAACCAAAAACCGGCAAGAGTTCATTTAAAAGTCAATACAAAATTCTTGAAACTCCGTCCTGTTTCCAAGCACCTGTTCCAAGACAAATACATTTCCAAAACTTACTCTGATCAGAGATTTATTAAAATCATACAACTTTACTACATTTACAACAATGCTAGAATCCGGAAATACATTCATAAAACAACCTAGGGCTCCGTGCCCAACTACATGCATTCAGAGGACATTTAAAAACATAAACATAAATCTCAGAGTTGAACAACGGGTTACCATGATCACAGCTCCTCCTCCAGCCATCCTGCCTCGCGCCATGGTTTCCTGAAAGATAAGTAAGGGTGAGTAACGAATTACTCAGTAAGAATCCCCAACCGGGTACAATACGATACAATCAATCATCTAGTACCAAAGCATGCAAGCAAACAACTACCAACACGCATCATAGCTCAACGAGCTTACAATGAAAGATCGAGAGTCATCGGAAGTCTCCTACTTCCTACCTAATGATTGGCTCTCATAACCAATCCGGGACATCTCTCGAGGGTCTTTCTCCTCACCAATTGATCACTCAAAACCGATCCCAAGGATGTCCTCAAGGGCCTCTTACCCTTGCTAATCTGGACTTACGGAGAGTACCCGAAGTCGCTCTAACGGAAGGAATGGTGTACTCACGAACATTAGCCCTGGAAGGAGCTCTCCGATCCGGCATCTAACGCGTGTGCGCGCGCACACACCGCATGCTCTTCTCGCAACCGGCGTAAATGCGGGGCCTAAGGGCAAACTACGCGCCAGTGCACGCATGCCTAAAACTTGGAAACGGTGTCACTGATCACGAGAGCGCGAGGCCCTCGGCGCTCATCTGCGCGGCACAGTCCACCGACTGAAGCTAAGAACCGCCAAGGCAGCTTACACCGCGGCGGGGTTCCGCTCTAGCGAGCTACAAACTAGGCTATGCGAAAGTGGGTAGCTAATTCCACAACCGGCTGGTCGGGCGGGGTAGCAAGATACGTTATCTCCGCGCACACTTTATTCCCAACCCGAGCTAAATCCACCTTAGTGACCGGGGAAGCAAGATACGTTATGCGTCGCACACTACTCCCGATCGGTGGGGACAAAGTACGTTATGTCCGCTCACCTGCGGATGATGACAAACCCTACAACTCTATCTAAGAGTACAGAGCAAAAAGCAATGATTCCCGGCTAGCAAGCAAAGACCGACATCAATCACACTACCTAGCATGATACTACGAGCTTAAGCGGAATCATAAGCATGCCTACAGAACAAACCTAGCATGGCACTAACATGTAATATCAAGCAAACATGCTAGCGTAAATCAATCAAAGCCGCTCTATTATTATCATGCTCATAATAACAAGAAACAAGCAAGGCAAAATCATGACAATATCGCAGGGCCCACACAACTCCGGTAAAGAAATCCTTACCTGGTCGGAAGGCAACAACACACAATAAATTAACTGCGATCGAACCCGAGCAACCTATATCGAGCCAAGCAAAAACATCAATAATCATAAAATAGCCCTAAATACACTAAAATAAACAGGGCTCGGCTCGGGAGCAACTCACGAGGCGCGGCTGACACTCGAACAAGCCGGCTGCACGGGCTAGGCAGCCAAAGGGCTGGCCGGGCGCCATGGGTCGCAGGGGCGCGCTGGGCGCTGCTGACACGGCTGGCGCTGGGCGCGAGCCGCGCGCGAGGGTCCCCGGCCGCACGCGCGACAGCGCTGGCGCTACGGGCGCGGTGTTGCTTCTTGCTGAGCCGGCGCGCGCGCGCGGCTTCGGCAGAGAGAGACGGCGCGGTGCTGCTTGCTCGGCGCGAGGGCGCGCGATCTGGCGCTGGGACGCGCGATCGAGCTGGGCGAGGCTCGGGCGACGCGACGCGACATCGCGGCGCGGCTCGGCACAAGGCGCACCGGGCGACACTGACCACAGGAGGAGCGAGGGCGCGCGAGCCGGGCGACGCTAGGCGGGGCGCGATGCTCGGGCCGGGCGAGGCGGGCGCGGCGGCGCTGGCGAGCTCGGGCCGGCTCGCGATCTTTGGGCTCGGCTAGTGGGCGTGGGCGAGCCAAGGTCGCACGGCCGGGTCGGGCGAGCCATGGCTAGGGGTCAAGGCTAGGTGGGGGTGCTCGGGAGAGAGAGAGAGAGGAGAGAGAAAGATGCATTTTGGGGAAAAAGAAAAGAAAAAGAGAAATAAAGGAAAATGGGAAAAAGGGAAAAAATGGGATTTTTAAATTCCATTTTCCATCCTTATCCACTTCAAACCTCAAAATCCCATTTCCTGCTTCCTCCTTCGAGACCCGACCAAGCAATATTTTCCAATAAATCAAACTCACTTAAATCCAACTCCCAAAGCAACACTAAAGGATCGGGCTCAAACCCAAAGGAAACACCCAAACAACCATCACTTTGCCAAAACCCAAAACCACAACCGAACTTCCAAACGACTAGCCCAAACATCTCGGGACTCGCAGACCAACAACAAACAAGCCTCAACAAAGGCAGGAGCTACCTCGAAGCCCGAGAAAACCACAAATCCCGCCCCTGAGAGCCAAAAGACCAAAATACCCCCAAGGGGCAAAACCGCTCTAATGACCCAACCAACAACCGAATCTTGACCCAAGGCACCTCAAAATGGAATAGGAAATCAATGTTATAATACTCCCTCCTTTTAAGACTTTCGTCCTCGAAAGTCCTAAGACGAAACAACTCCAGAAAACTCCACCGATCCAAATGAACCGAACTTCTCGGCCAACAACACTAGCCCTCTTCGAGAACCAAAACTCTCTTGGGTTCTCAAAAACTCAAGGCCATAATGCCATCCATACTGGGCATACACCAACTCCAAGGGAACAGACGGGCAAACCACGTCCTCAACTCGCACTAACTCTAAAACGGTGCTACTCTCAAGAATCTCGAGGATCGCCACAAGCTATGAAGCTTTACACCACGCACCGCGAAACTCCTCTGGAACTCACAACTAACAACAAACAAACTCAACCCTTCAACAAATCAAGCCAAACAATCGAACCTTCCAGATTCCGTAAAAACCAAACGGCCAAAAGCAAACTTTTCCATGCAAATCTACTAGCAATCGCCAAAGAAAACATCGCCAGAGCAAGGAAACCACCAAAATTCCTCTCAAGGAAAACTCGGGCTGCAAGGACTAAACCATCACGCAGCTCTCTACGGCACAACACCTTGAGGAAAACAGCTCAATGGCTTTACCAACCAAAGCCATGGCACCTCTGTGCCAACTCACTCAAACGGCTCTGCTACTCCAACTGCGAGCGCACAACAACAAGGAACAAAGCCCGAGAAGGGCTTGCTCAGCAGAACTCAACCCAAACTTATAACGAGCAACGCTCGCCTCCAAGCTACCTCTCAACTCTTAAAATCCAACTGACTACTCAAAGGACTTCTCCTTTAAGCTTAGGCCTAACTCAACTTCCAACCAGAAGCTCCACTCCCGAAACCTTACAAGGAAAACGGATGACGACAACCTCAAAGCTTACGGATCCTAAGCCACACGATTCCGCAAGACTACCTCAGAAGCTAACACTCGAGGCTGACATCCATGGAGCAACTCAACCACCACAGAGGCTAGGGGGAAAGGGAAATCTTCATTCTCCAAAGAACCAACAACTTGCCAGAAACAACTCTTACTGGCTGGCCACCGCCCTTGCGGGGACAAACAACTCTTGCTTGCTAACAACACAATGCAGGGACCCTCTCGCTGGGCTGACCGCTGCGCTACTCCGACCAACTACACAACTCTGGAGCTAAGCTGACTCCTACAAAAACAGGAAACGAATTTCCCAGCAAGCAACTCTGAAGGGCAACGGACTTCACACAAGCTCGCTGACTTGCTCAAACCCAAGGCAACAAAGAACCAACTCTCTTGGAAGCAACACCCAAGGAATATCTCAACCAATCGGATCTCCAATCCAAACAAACAAAGACTTGCTCAATCACGAGGGAGGGGTCAACTCCCACAACTTACTGACTAAGAACACGACCTCAGGGCAACGCCTTCCAGCTAGAACCGAACTAGGACTCGAAACAACAAGAGAACCAAATCTTGGCCAAACACTCACAAGAGGCAAAACAACCTTTACTGTAGCCTCTAGAACACCATCCAAGAATCCGCTTAACTGAACAAACGACTACTTCCAAGTAGCCAACAAAATTTTCCCTCTTGCTAGCACCACTACCATCAATTCCAAGACCAAAGGAGTAACCTGAAAAAATCCCCGAAGGAAACGGCTCTTACAAACAGACAACCAAAGGACAGAGAGCTCCACATACGCTCACTGTCATGCTCCACTAGAGCAACAACATCTAAAACTCACGGGGCAACAACAGGGGCAACTCAACATCCTGGAACAGGAAAACAACCAACTGGGCACGAACCATTCGTCCCACGAGCAAAGCAAATCACTAGCAGCTCCAAACCACACCTTGGTCAACACCAAGCATCAACTTGCCACCACACCGGAACCAATCCGGACTTTACTCCAAACAAACACTAGCTTGCTAGTCTACCAAGACTGCTAGCAACTCAACCGAGGCTACAAACTACACGGCTCCAGCTTGCCAACTGAAACTCACTACCTGGGCCTGACTGAGCTTTGGAGAGGCTCTCCACAACCTAGGGTTCTTCGGCAACCCTCAACACACACTGCCGACAAACGAGCTAACAGCCAACTGCCTGAACAGGCACAACTCTCTCCAGCATCTCAACCATGTAGGCCAACTCCAATTCCTTGGGAACCAAGAGGATCTGAAACACTACCGAATGCGTCGTCCTCCTACTCAAACATCAGCCTCTCAACAAGGCTTCTACCCAAGGAAAGGATCCAAACAACATTCTTAGCCAAGGGGATCAAAAACTGAGCGGCTTTGCTACCACCGCACCTGTTCAGTTTCCAACTGAACTCCAACCGAAGAAACACCAAAAGTTCCAACTCCACACGATGCTCAAAGCTGAGGCAACCTTGCTTTACCAAGCCTCTACCAAGGGTGCTTACCCGTAAGGCATCCAAATCCTCTCACAAGGCATCAGCTCAACTCGCCTCAAAAGCATCCAACTCGCCTCATAGGCATCCAGCTCATCTCATGAGCATCCAACTCAGGGTCCCTCTACTGGACCAAACTCGCATCTACGCTGCTCAACTCTCCTCAGATAAAGGCCCTCGAAGGTAGTTGACCGTACTACCAACCACAAGAAAACTCTTGGCCTTAACACTAGCGCGAGACTCAAGCGCACCAACACTTACCAACCAATCTGGCGACTTACTCAACCTCCGTAAACACCGGGAGAGGCTCCGGCTCCTCTCGAGCATTCTTTCGCTTGTAGTCCATCGACTACCACGTAACCAGCCCTCCGCACGACCTAACCGGTGCAACCGCCATAAACAGATCCAAGGCTAAAGGAGTACGTCTGAACTCCGAACGGCATAGAACCATCTGCTATGCCCAAGCCAAACTCAAGCTCGAACCGGACTTAGTGCCAAAGTGGCACACCAACCAATGCACCTCAAGTGCTACTACTACCAAATCCACATCTCGAGGAAGTCAATGTGTTTAAACAACAAAGCAGGCTCTCAAGGGAGCAAAGATGACCCTTCATCCGCCTCAAGCCACTAACACGGCAACTTGCCAAACAATCGGGCGATCGGTGGAGACTCGCTAGTCCACCTCTCACAAGGGAATTCCACCACCATCCGATGAACCAAAAAGCACAGAACGGCACACCTCGGCCTCTCGAATGCAGGGGGCATCCCACAAACGGATGCTAAACTCAAACTGCCAACTACTTTACTACTACTAGCGGGACTTACTAAAACATCGAGCTCTACAGGCATCCATTTGCCAAATCAAGGCGCTCCATCAACGCCAACCAACTCATCCGAATAAACTCACAACATGCCCTCCCGGAACCTCTCAGGGCTACAAGAGCTACCGAGGGGAATGCTTTGAAACAAACTCGCCACCGGGCTATCTCGTGCCCGGGACTCCTCACTACGCGCTACAAATCGCGCTGGGTCTCCGCCCTCTCGATAGCTAAAGACTCGCCATCAAATCTCTCATGGCTGGAGCACACTCGCTCAAGGAGTCTCACTGAGGCGCCGCTAGCCTCTACCCCTCCTCCGTGCAACTCAACTGTCGGGGCCAAATCGGCATGCGGGCCTAACAACCCCGGGACGCGGCCTCAACATCAACACGATCGGTCCAACTCCTCGGTCGGACATGCCAAGCGTCCTACTCCTTTGGGTGCGATCAACATACTGGCGATCTGCACGAAGCACCTCCACCCTCTCACTAGGGAAAAGCGACAGAATCGGGCCACATGGGCCAACGGAGACTAAGCTCTACCTCCCTGAACGAGCGATGTCCTGTGGGCATCCGAATCTATCTGGATACCTCAACAAGCCGCTAAACAAACCGCTCGCGACCATGAAAGTTGGCATGATGGCTCACTAAGCCCAAACCAACAACGAGTCGAACCACCGCCGTCTCCGCTACACAACACAAGGCATAAAAGCTAGATGAAAAGTATTGTAAATTCTTACCCCTTTTCTTTAAAACAGTAACTTAGGCGTACCTGATGACTGTCGGAGTGCTGATGTAACGACCCAGGTTTTTCTTCCCGGTCTTCCAGGTATGCCCTAGGGGTAATTTGGTAATTTGGTCGGGCCGTCGTGTGTCGTTTGTGTCTTTTCCAGCACTAAAATTATTGGATGGTTTTTGTAGGTTTTTGGAGGGGTTTGTGGTTTGGTTTGAGCAAGGTTTGTTGCAAAAGTAAAAATAAAGGGATTTGTCTTGGCAGCGGGGGTTTGAACCCGGGTCTCCGGGAAGCTTGTAGAGAGGTGTGCCATATGAGCCATTAGGTGCTCTTGTTACTCTTTCTGCATCACATCTTAGTTAACCTTGGATTTTTGGAGTTTTGGTGCATTTGGTTAAATGAAATAGAAATAGGTTATTTCATCTCCTTCTCCAAAACATCTCTTGGCCGCCCAAGCTCTCCATCTCCATAGCCTTGCCGAGTTCTTCATCCTTGCATCTCCTTGGGTTCGATCATCATCATTCCGGGTAAGTCTTCGTCTTCTTCATCTTCTCATTTGGGTGTTTGTTGGCCGAATGTAAGAAAAAGGGGTTGTGTGTGTGTGTGTGTTGTGCAGCCAGCCGAGAGGAGCAAACCATCATCCCACCCACTCGCAGACGCCAGATCGGTCGAGCTACTGCTCTGCGACGCCTCGCGACGGTCGAGCTACTGCTGCGTCGCGCGCCCAGATCGGTCGAGCCACTCATCGCACGCCTGCACTGCTTCGCAGCAGCCTCGCGCTGTCGCGCCAAAGAAGAGATCGCCCGATCGCCGCGACGCCAGAGGTCCTCGCCAGCGCCAAGACGTCCACCGATCGCTCGCACGCCCTCGCCGTGTCCGCTTGCCGAGCCGCTCTCGCCGCGCTGCCGCTCGGACATTCGCCGCGCGCGCCCTCGCTGAAGTTGCTCGTCCGCGCTTCGCCCGAGACGCCACGCGCCCGCGCTGTCCAGACGCGCTTCGCCGCGCGCGCGTGTCCTCGTTATCGTGCAAGCACAGCGCGGCAGCGCGCATGCGTGTCCGTGCGTGCCAGTATACAGACAACCGGTAGCGTGTCCTCTGCCGTGCAGTAGCGCGGCCGCCGCCCCTTTTGCCGAGCCGAGCTTGCTTGCCGACCCCAAGCTCGTGTCGTCGCCGCGCGCGAGTTCCCCGAGCCGAGCTTGCTGTTCTATTGTTGTTTAGATATTTTAGATGCTGATTATTGTTGGTTTGCTAGGTTCCCGCCGCTAGCTCGGGATTGTTCCGCAGCTTAGGATTTGTGTGTAAAAGTCTTCCACCAAGGTAAGGACTTCTTACCGGGGTTGTGTGGACCTCATGTATATTTGTGATTGTTGTTTTGTATGCTCCGTGTATGATTACTAGCATGTTTATCTCTAGGTGCTCTGTTCAATTCTCGATGGCATGATCTCTTGTATTGTTTCTCATGTTAGTCCATGCTAGGTTGTTCTGTTCTAGCATGTTCGATATCTGTTCTTGCTTCGTAGTATCATGCTAGGTTCTTTGTATCCGATGATGAGCACGTATTGGACCGCATTGATTGAATCGTTATTATTGTTAAGGTTTAGAATTCGGGTAGATAGCATCATCCGGGCCCGATGCATAAAGTATCTTGCATCTATGGCAAGGACGATTGAGACAGTTCTCCGTCCTTGGACCCCGTGAGGGATTAGCTATCCCAACCGGTAGGCCCTGCAATCTTGGGTGAGGGTGGTAGTCTAAGCGATGCCCCAATGGTCGGGATGATGACTTGGCAATGCCTAGTCCCGGCAATGCAAGCACGTCCTCGGCGTGTTCGCAAAGAGCCCTTGATTGCCACCGATAAGGTAAGGACGGCTTCTGGTGTAAGCCTACCATGACCCGTTCCTTAGCCTCAAAGTGCGGTGGTACAGCCGACATAGTTCACGTGTCCAGGTCTCACACCCCTATGTCAGTGACACCGATCCAGAGATTTAGTTAGGCGTGGTATCCGGATATGGGCAGCTTGCCACTAGACCCGGCACCCCCCATAGTCTGTAGAAGCACGCGGTGCATCCTTACGCTCATTACAAATAGCCGACGGAGAGCTCCTCGGGATCTTGAGCCGTGCACCTTTCGTATCGTCGAGGGCAGCCGAGGCCGGGACTTGTTCCCGTATAGTGCGTTTAGTGTGTTGTGGTATTTCCGGACTAAGACCCTGAGATGGCATCCGAGGTCCAAGTGTGGACTTAGCTATGTGCTCCGCTCTGTGTTTGTTCTCATAGCTTGCATACATTCTTCTAGATGATCATGTATATCGTATTGTACCCCTGGTTGGGGATTCTTCTTGGGTAATTCGTTACTCACCCTTATTCTCGTGGTTTTCCACAGTAATCAAGGCGGGAGACAGGATGGTGAAGGAGGAGCTATGATCATGGAACTCTTTGTCATCTCTGATTGTTTTATTTTAATTATTATGACTCTTCACTTTTACTATTTCCCTGAATGCATGTAGACGGGCACAGAGCCCCGTGATGTTTTCTTACGTTTATGGATTCCAAATATTGGTACTTGTGGATTTTTAATGGTTTAAATAAATCTCTGATCGTCAGTGTGCTTTTAGAAATGTATGTTTTGGTTGTTGAATGTTTCTGCTTTTTACTTGGAATCCAAATGTATTTTTCATAATGTCTTTTATTTTCACTACATGCATTGGGGTAAAGGCCCATTTAGAGCCCCTTTTGGGGTGGGTCTTTACATTGGTATCAAAGCTCGAGTCATAGATTCTGTAGACCGACCTTTTGTTGTAGGTCGTTTTCCATGATCATCAAGATCAAGCGATCACCATCAGTACGCCTAGATTTATTGTTTTAGAAAGGAAAAGGGTTAAGAATTTACAATACCTATCATCTAGTGTATGCCTTGTTTGGTGTTGTGGAATGGTGACAGTGTGTTTTGATTCGTTGTTGGTTTGGATGTAGATCGCCAAAGATGCTACCACCCGCATCTGCGAGAGGAGGTTCGAGAGCGGTCGAGGTATCGTGATCGGATCGGATCATCTGCAGGACATCGTCCCAAGCCGACATCGATGGCATTCCACCAAAGCAGCTCCTCCTCGTTACGCCTAGAGCGGGCGTTGAGGCGACCGAAGCGCCGTGAGATCGCTCCTGGAGCAGAGTTTGCCGAGTCTATGAGGGCTTTTATGGTCGCATGTTGAGTGACCAGAGGGCGAGAGACCTGTGCCTTGTTGGCGTAGCAGCGGGAAGAGTCCCGAGCCCAGATCGAGCGGTGACTCGATTAGTTCAAAGCAGAGCTCAAGTAGCACCTCCAGCTCCACAGAGCAAGTAGCCCCAGAGGCGATATGGCGAGGGTGCCGAGGAATTGGGTAGGTGGTGAAGGATTTTGTGAAGTGGAAGCCCGAGAAGTTTGATGCCACCGGTGATGCGTTAGCGGCGGCCAGTGGATTGCCCATTTGGAGTACACCTTCCCGATCATGGTGTGCCCCGATATTCGAGAGGCCGAGATGTGCGGCTCATGTGCTAGGAGGCACAAATGAGATGGTGGTGGGAGTCCACTTTGAGCGAGAGACCACCGGGGTCTCCACCCGCTACCCGGGAGTTCTTCAAGGCCGAGTTCAAGGTAAAGTTCATCGCTGATGAGGCTCGAGAGAAGATGGTGGAGCTCTTCCGAACCTCAAGCGTGGTTCTCGACTCCATTGAGGAATATGAGCGCAAGTTCTCGGAGTATGGATATTTTGCTCCTCGCTGATTGCCACCCCGTGAGTCAAGATTCGGAAGTTCATATCCGGATTGAGGCGGGTGTTTCCAGATGATGTCGGGCTCGTGCCCCGACACTTATGCTAGGGTCAGCATCCAGATTAGCCACGATCTATAATGGGAAGTATCCTGCTGAGCGGGTTGTTGCCGCTCCTGTTCAGCGTCCTGTCCCAGCAGCTGTGGGGCAGAAGAGGAAGTTTGACTTTCGGGGTGGCGGCCAGCGTCGCCAAGGGCAGTTCCAAAGCCGGGATCAGCATAGGGCCCCGATCCGTTTTCAGCCTCGCCAGCAGGGCGGTCCCAGGCAGGTTCCTGCTTGTGCTTCTTGCGGGAGGACCCACACTGGAGCTTGCGCACAGGGGCCCGAGTGTGTTTCCGTTGTGGTAAAGAGGACATATGATCCGTTTCGCCTCACCAACTATGGCAAACTCGGCCAGTAGCAGCAGCGGGTCGAGTGTTTGCTACGACCGTCAGGAGGCCGAGCGTACGGATGCCGCTGTGGCAGGTACGCTTCTTGTTTTAGATCACTGCGCATTTGTCTTGTTTGATTCTGGTTCTACGCATTCATTTGTATCTGTGTTGTTTGCTGAGCATGCTAAGTTAAGACTAGAACCTCTAGGTTTTGAGTTATCTGTTGCAACTCCTTCGGGAGTTAGTATGTTGGCTAGAGATAAGATTAAGGATGGCCGGATCGAGATATCCGGAGAGTTGCTAGTAGCCACACTCATAGTTCTACCTATGAGTGGTTTTGATGTGATTCTTGGTATGGAGTGGTTAGCTGCTAACCACGCGTTGATTGACTGCCACCGGAAAGAAGTAGTGTTCAGACCGCCAGGTCGGCCTAGCTTTAAGTTTCGTGGAGTCCAGGGTGGAGTTTGCCCGCCGATGGTGTCAGCTGTGAAAGCTCGTCGTTTGCTAGCTCATGGAGCTTGGGGCTATCTAGCCAAGTTGTCTGGGAAGAGCCGCCTCCTCGTCTGTCTGATGATCAGTGCCGGCCGTGCAGAGTTTGCGGACGTGTTTCTGAGGAGTTACTGGGTTGCCCCAAAAGAGAGGTTGACTTCATTATTGAGCTCGAGCCAGGGACCCTCCCTATCTCGAAGGCTCCATATCGCATGGCGCCAGCGGAGTTAAAGGAACTGAAGATTTGGAGGCATTACCTGTATGGTGAGCGGATTCAGATGTTTACCGATCACCAGAGCCTCAAGTATCTGTTTACTCAGAAGGAGTTGAATATGAGGCGAGGAGATGGTTAGAGTTGGTAAAGGATTATGATCGCGAGATTTTGTACCATCCGGGTAAAGCCAACGTAGTGGCCGATGCTTTGAGCGAAAAGCCGTCGCACTCTGCGGGCGTTGTTGAGTTCCCACCAGTTTGCGAGAGAGAGTTCGAGCGGGCGAGGTTGCGATGTTGTTGGGAGAGGTTACCGCCAGGGTAGCTCGATTGGATTGCTGCTCACCGCCGATTCGCGGCAATGGATTATAGACGGCCAGGTTAGGTGACCCCGCACTTAAGAGATTGGTTGACAGAGTTAGTGCCGACGGTGACTTTGACTTTGTGTATTCCCGCATAAAGGTGGGTTGACTTATAGAGGCCGGTTGTGTGTTCCGGATATTGCGGGTTTGCGAGCGAGTTGCTCTCAGAGGCCCACAGCCCCTTTTGCTTGGCACCCGGGTACCAAGATGTATCGAGACCTTAAGCGGACTTTCGGTGGATGGGGATGAAGAGAGATGTGGCGAGTTTGTCGGCCGGTGTCTCACTTGTCGCCAAGTGAAGGCACCCAGCAGAGGCCAGCAGAGTTTGTTGCAAATGCATCGAGTGTACCCCAAAGGAAATGGGAAGAGATCTCTATGGACTTTATATCCGGTTTGCCAAGGACTCAGGGAAGTTCTCTCGGTTTGGGTGATAGTCGACCGTTTGACCAAGAGCGCACACTTCATTCCCTGTAGAGACACTTATACCGTGGAACAAAGGGCGCACTGCTTTTTGAGCGCATCATCCGTTATCATGGTGTACCGGTGAGGATTGTGTCCGATCGTGACTCGCGGTTCACTTCTCGCTTCGGAGAGCGCTCCGTAAGGGTTTGGGCACGAGTGCGCCAAAGATACGACTTTTCACCCTCGAGACGGATGGTCGACCGAGAGAGTGAATCGATTCTCGAGGATATGTTGAGGGCTTGTGTGTTGGATTTCCCGAGCGATTGGGACCATGATCAGTACTTGATGGAGTTTGCCTATAACAACGATTACCACGGTCGACGATTCGATGGCTCCATTCGAGGCATTGTATGGTAAGCGTTATCGGTCCCCCGTGTTCGGGGAAGAGGTTGGTGATAGACAGTTTTTGGGTCCCGAGTTACTGCGATTGACCAATGGTGCGGTCACGTAAGATTAGAGCTCGCATGTTGACACTCGAGAGCAGCAGAAGAGTTACGCCGATGTTCGGCGTCGAGATTTGGAGTTTGAGGTTGGTCAACATGTGTTCCTTAAGGTTGCTCCGATGCGAGGTGTTTTGAGGTTTGGTAAGCGAGGGAAGTTGAGTCCCCGCTTTGTTGGTCCGTTCGAGATCCTAGAGAGGATTGGCGAGTTGCTTACCTGCTTAGCCCTACCTCCGTCACTATCAGCGGTGCATAGTGTTTTTCATGTATCGATGTTGAGGCAAGATGTGCCGGACCGTCGCACATTGTGGACTTTGAGCCTTTGCAAATGAATGAGGATTTGAACTTCGAGGAAAAGCCGGTGAGGATCCTTGCCTTTGAGACCAAGACGTTGCGTAATCGCGAGATTCGTTTAGTAAAGGTTCAAAGTGGAGGAGTCGGGATTCGAGGAGGCCACTTGGGAGCGGGAAGACGAGATGAGGTTGCATTACCCTCGAGTGTTTTACATCTTAAGGACTTTCGAGGACGAAAGTCATAAAAAGGAGGGAATATTGTAACGACCCGTGTTTTTCTTCCCGGTCTTCCAGTATGCCCTAGGGGTAATTTGGTAATTTGGTCGGGCCGTCGTGGTCGTTTGTGTCTTTTCCAGCTACTAAAATTATTGGATGGTTTTGTAGGTTTTTGGAGGGGTTTGTGGTTTGGTTTGAGCAAGGTTTGTTGCAAAAGTAAAAATAAAGGGATTTGTCTTTGCAGTGGGGTTTGAACCCGGGTCTCTGGGAAGCTTGTAGAGAGGTGTGCCATATGAGCCATTAGGTGCTCTTGTTACTCTTTCTTCGCATCACATCTTAGTTAACCTTGGATTTTTGGAGTTTTGGTGCATTTGGTTAAATGAAATAGAAATAGGTTATTTCATCTCCTTCTCCAAAACATCTCTTGGCCGCCCAAGCTCTCCATCTCCATAGCCTTGCCGAGTTCTTCATCCTTGCATCTCCTTGGGTTCGATCATCATCATTCCGGGTAAGTCTTCGTCTTCTTCATCTTCTCATTTGGGTGTTTGTTGGCCGAATGTAAGAAAAAGGGGTTGTGTGTGTGTGTGTGTGTGTGCCCACCGAGAGGAGGAGCACCATCATCCCCATTTCCACTCGCGACGCCCAGATCGGTCGAGCCAGCTCTGTCGCACGCCCAGATCGGTCGAGCCAGCTCTGTCGCACGCCCAGATCGGTCGAGCCAGCTCTGTCGCACGCCCGCACGCCTGCATTCGCTCCGCAGCTCTCCTCGCCGTTCGCCCAAAGAAAGAGATCGCCCGATCGCTCGCCACGCCAGAGGTCCTCGCCAGGCGCCAGACGCGTCCACCCGATCGCCGCGCACGCCCTCGCCGTGTCCGCTTGCCGAGCCGCTTCGCCGCGCTTCCGCTCGAACATTCGCCGCCGCGCGCGCGTCCTGCCCGAGTTGTTGCTCGTCCGCGCGCCTTCGCCCAGACGCCAGCGCCCGCGCGCCTTCGTCCAGACGCTCGCCCGCGCGCGCGTGTCCCTGCTTGTCGTGCCAGCGCGCAGCCAGTGCGTGTCCGTGCGTGCAGCGGCACGGCAGTAGCGTGTCCTGCCGTGCCATAGCACAGCCGCCCCACCTTGCCGAGCGACTTGCCGCCACCCCAAGCTCGTGTCGTCGTCGCGCCGCGTGAGTTCCCGAGCCGAGCTTGCTGTTCTATTGTTGTTTAGATATTTTAGATGCTGATTATTGTTGGTTTGCTAGGTTCCCGCTCGCTAGCTCGGGATTGTTCCGCAGCTTAGGATTTGTGTGTAAAAGTCTTCCGACCAAGGTAAGGATTTCTTACCGGGGTTGTGTGGACCCTGCGGTATATTTGTGATTGTTGTTTTGTATGCCTGTGTATGATTACTAGCATGTTTATCTCTAGGTGCTCGTCAATTCCTTCCTGGCATGATCTCTTGTATTGTTTCTCATGTTAGTCCATGCTAGGTTGTTCTGTTTCTAGCATGTTCGATATCTGTTCTTGCTTCGTAGTATCATGCTAGGTTCTTTGTATCTGATGAGCACGTATTGGACTGCATTGATTGAATCGTTATTATTGTTAAGGTTTAGAATTCGGGTAGATAGCATCATCCGGGCCCGATGCATAAAGTATCTTGCATCTATGGCAAGGACGATTGAGACAGCTTCTCCGTCCTTGGACCCCGTGAGGGATTAGCTATCCCAACCGGTAGGCCCCGCAATCTTGGGTGAGGGTGGTAGTCTAAGCGATGCCCCAATGGTCGGGATGATGACTTGGCAATGCCTAGTCCCCCGGCCGCAACACGCCCTCGGCGTGTTCGGCAAGAGCCCTTGATTGCCACCGATAAGGTAAGGACGCTTTCTGGTGTAAGCCTACCATGACCCGTTCCTTAGCCTCAAAGTGCGGTGGTACAGTGACATAGTTCACGTGTCCGTGTCTCACACCCCTATGTCGCTGACACCGATCCGCAGATTTAGTTAGGCGTGGTATCCGGATATGGGCAACTTGCCACTGGACCCGGCACCCCATAGTCTGTAGAAGCACGCGGGTGCATCCTTACGCTCATTACAAAGCGCCGATCGAGAGCTCCTCGGGATCTTGAGCCGTGCACCTTTCGTATCGTCGATGGCGGTGAGGCCGGACTTGTTCCCGTATAGTGCGTTTAGTGTGTTGTGGTATTTCCGACTAAGACCACGAGATGGCATCCGAGGTCCAAGTGTGGACTTAGCTATGTGCTCCGCTCTGTGTTTGTTCTCATAGCTTGCATACATTCTTCTAGATGATCATGTATATCGTATTGTACCCGGTTGGGGATTCTTCTTGGGTAATTCGTTACTCACCCTTATTCTGTGGTTTTCCACAGTAATCAAGCGGGAGACAGGATGGTCAAGAAGGAGCTATGATCATGGAACCTCTTTGTCATCTCTGATTGTTTTATTTTAATTATTATGACTCTTCACTTTTACTATTTCCCTGAATGCATGTAGACGCACAGAGCCCAGGATGTTTTCTTACGTTTATGGATTCCAAAGATATTGGTACTTGTGGATTTTTAATGGTTTAAATAAATCTCTCGATCGTGAGTGTGCTTTTAGAAATGTATGTTTTGGTTGTTGAATGTTTCTGCTTTTTACTTGGAATCCAAATGTATTTTTCATAATGTCTTTTATTTTCACTACATGCATTGGGGTAAAGGCCCATTTAGAGCCCCTTTTGGGTCGGGTCTTTACACCGATGATCATGGAAAAACGACCTACAACAAAAGGTCGAGTCTCTGAGAATCTATGACTCGAGCTCGATACCAATCAGAACGACCCGACCCGAATGGGGCTCTAAATGGGCCCTTACCTCAATGCATGCATACAAATCAACACTAGAATTTGCAATAGGGTTGTTTCTGGATTCTAAGTAAAACCAAAAACCGGCAAGAGTTCATTTAAAAGTCAATACAAAATTCTTGAAACTCCGTCCTGCTTCCAAGCACTGCTCCAAGACAAATACATTTCCAAAACTTACTCGATCGAGATTTATTAAAATCATACAACTTTACTACATTTACAACAATGCTAGAATCCGGAAATACATTCATAAAACAACCTAGGGCTCCGTGCCCAACTACATGCATTCAGAGGACATTTAAAAACATAAACATAAATCTCAGAGTTGAACAACGGGTTTCCATGATCACAGCTCCTCCTCCAACCATCCTGCCTCGCGCCATGGTTTCCTGAAAGATAAGTAAGGGTGAGTAACGAATTACTCAGTAAGAATCCCCAACCGGGGTACAATACGATACAATCAATCATCTAGTACCAAAGCATGCAAGCAAACAGCTACCAACACTGATCATAGCTCAACGAGCTTACAAAGAAAGATCAGGAGTCATCGGAAGTCTCCTACTTCCGGCCTAATGATTGGCTCTCATAACCAATCCCGAGACATCTCTCGAGGTCTTTCTCCTCACCAATTGATCACCTCAAAAACCGATCCCAAGGATGTCCTCAAGGGCCTCTTACCCTTGCTAATCTGACTTACGGAGAGTACCCAAGTCGAGCTCTAACGGAAGGAATGGTGTACTCACGAACATTAGCCCGGAAGGAGCTCTCCGATCCGGCATCTAACGCGTGTGCGCGCACACCGCATGCTCTTCTGCAACCGGCGTAAATGCGGGGGCCTAAGGGCAAACTACGCGGGCCAGGTACGCATGCCTAAAACTTGGAAACGGTGTCACTGATCACAGTAGCGCGAGGCCCTCGGCGCTCATCTGTGCAGCCTGGTCCACCGACCTGAAGCTAAGAACCGGCCAAGGCAGGCTTACATCGTGGCAGGGTTCCGCTCTAGCAGGCTACAAACTAGGCTATGCCGAAGTGGGTAGCTAATTCCACAACCGGCTGGTCGGGCGGGGTAGCAAGATACGTTATGCTGCGCACACTTTATTCCCAACCTGAGCTAAATCCACCTTAGTGACCGGGGGGGGAAGTGTAACGACCCAGGTTTTCATCCCGGTCTTCCAGGTATGCCCTAGGGGTATTTTAGTAATTTGGTCGGGCCATCAGGACCGTTTATGTCTTTTCCAGTTGCTAAAATTATTGGATGGATTTATGTAAGTTTTTGAGGCTTTGTGGATGTGTTTGGGCATGGGGAGATGCAAAAGGAAAATTGTGTGTTAAAGTGTGTTTGGTGGGTTTCAACCCGTGTGTCCGAGAAGTCAGGTGGGTGGTGTGGCCAGTTGAGCTATTGAGAGCTCTTGTTGCTCTTTCTGCATCACATCTTAGTTAACCTTGGATTTTTGGAGTTTTGGTGCATTTGGTTAAATGAAATAGAAATAGGTTATTTCATCTCCTTCTCCAAAACATCTCTTGGCCGCCCAAGCTCTCCATCTCCATAGCCTTGCCGAGTTCTTCATCCTTGCATCTCCTTGGGTTCGATCATCATCATTCCGGGTAAGTCTTCGTCTTCTTCATCTTCTCATTTGGGTGTTTGTTGGCCGAATGTAAGAAAAAGGGGTTGTGTGTGTGTGTGTGTTGTGCACCACCGAGAGGAGCAAACCATCATCCCCACCATTTCCGCACGCGCCAGGTCGGTCGAGCCACCACGCCGCACGCCTGCACTGCTCCGCAGCAGCCTCGCCGTTCGCCCAAAGCCAGCGAGATCGCCCGATCGCTCGCCACGCCAGAGGTCCTCGCGCCACGCAAGACGCCCGTCCGGCCGCCGCTCGCCGCCGCCCTCGCCGTGTCCGCTTGCCGAGCTGCTCGCCGCCGCCGCGCCTTCGCTCGAGACGTTCGCCGCGCGCTGCCTCCTGCCGAAGTTGCTCGCCCGCGCGCCTTCGCCCGACGCTGGCGCCGCGCGCCTTCGTCGAGCAGCTCGCCCGCATACGCGCGTGTCCTCGCTGCGTGCCCGGCGCGCGCAGCCAGCGTGTCCGTCGTCCGTGCGGTAGCGCAAACTGGCCAGCGTGTCCTGCCGTGCGGTAGCGCAGCAGCGCCCGACCTTGCCGAGCGGCTTGCCGCCAGCCCCAAGCTCGTGTCGTCGCGCCGCGTGAGTTCCCCGAGCCGAGCTTGCTTGTTCTATTGTTGTTTAGATATTTTAGATACACGATTATTGTTGGTTTGCTAGGTTCCCGCTTTCGCTAGCTCGGGATTGTTCCGCAGCTTAGGATTTGTGTGTAAAAGTCTTCCGACCAAGGTAAGGATTTCTTACCGGGGTTGTGTGGACCCTGCGGTATATTTGTGATTGTTGTTTTGTATGCCTGTGTATGATTACTAGCATGTTTATCTCTAGGTGCTCTGTTCTGAATTCCTGACTGGCATGATCTCTTGTATTGTTTCTCATGTTAGCCCATGCTAGGTTGTTCTGTTCTAGCATGTTCGATATCTGTTCTTGCTTCGTAGTATCATGCTAGGTTCTTTGTATCTGATGAGCACGTATTGGACTGCATTGATTGAATCGTTATTATTGTTAAGGTTTAGAATTCGGGTAGATAGCATCATCCGGACGATGCATAAAGTATCTTGCATCTATGGCAAGGACGATTGAGACAGATTCTCCGCCCTTGGACCCGTGAGGATTAGCTATCCCAACCGGTAGGCCCCGCAATCTTGGGTGAGGGTGGTAGTCTAAGCGATGCCCCAATGGTCGGGATGATGACTTGGCAATGCCTAGTCCCCGGCGGCAAACGCACGTCCTCGGCGTGTTCGGCGTGTAGCCCTGATTGCCACCGATAAGGTAAGGGCGGCTTCTGGTGTAAGCCTACCATGACCCGTTCCTTAGCCTCGTGCGGTGGTACAGTGACATAGTTCACGTGTCCAGTCTCACACCCTATGTCGGTGACACCGATCCGGAGATTTAGTTAGGCGTGGTATCCGGATATGGGCGAGCTTGCCACTGGACCCGGCACTTCCCATAGTCTGTAGAAGCACGCGGTGCATCCTTACGCTCATTACAACGCCGATCGAGAGCTCCTCGGGATCTTGAGCGGTGCACCTTCGTGTATCGGCGAGAGACAGCCGAGGCCGGACTTGTTCCCGTATAGTGCGTTTAGTGTGTTGTGGTATTTTCCGGACTAAGACCACGAGATGGCATCCGAGGTCCAAGTGTGGACTTAAGCTATGTGCTCTGCTCGTGTTTGTACTCATAGCTTGCATACAATCCTCTAGATGATCATGTATATCGTATTGTACCCGCTTGGGATTCTTAATGAGTAATTCGTTACTCACCCTTACTTATCTTTCGAGTAACCATGGCGCGAGGCGGATGATCAAGGAGGAGCTGTGATCATGGAATCCTCGCTGTCATCTCGATTATTTCATTTTATTTATTATGACTCTTGACTTTTGTTGTTTCCCCTGAATGCATGTAGACGGGCACAGAGCCCCAGGATGTTTTCTTACGTTTTATGGATTCCAGCATATTGGTACTTGTGGATTGTTTTAATGGTTTAAATAAATCTCTGATCAGAGTGTGCTTTTAGAAATGTTTCTTTTGGTTGTTGAATGTTTCCCCTGAATGCATGTGGATTCCCCTTGTTTTACCTCTCTCTCTCTCTTTCTCTCTCTCTCCTTGTCGACCTCACCAAGAAACCCAACTGAGCTGCACCGAGCCACCCAGAGCCACCAGCCCCAGCAGCAGCCCCTACCTGCCATCAACTCTGTCGCCCAGCCGAGCAGCCAGATGCTGTCTGCCGCAGCCGCGGCTCGTCGCCAGACGCCTGCGCCAGACGCGCCAAAGCCATGCGCCGCCACAGCGCCGCCAATAGCCAGCGCCGCGCAGCGTCGAGCCGTCTGCTCTGCGCGTCAGTAGCACCAACGCCTCAGCGCCCGTCCACTGCCGCACGCATCGTGTCACAAGCCGCCCGTTCATGCGGCATTTGTCCCTTGCCACGCCAGCGTGCCCAGCTGTAAAGACCCGACCCAAAAGGGGCTCTAAATAGGCCTTTACCCCAATGCATACATTCAAAGGAAAGGATAATATGCAAATAAGTTTTTAGATTCCCAATTAAAACAAAACAATCAAGGTTCAATCAGAAATCAATATAGTTTGCTGAAACCTGTTTCAAGGCAAAAACATTTCCAAAACGTACACTCTGATCGAGATTTATTAAAACATTTGAAACATCCTCAAATTCAATAAAGCGGGAATCCACAAAATCATTCGAAAACATCCTAGGGCTCGTGTCGTCTCCACATGCATTCAGGGGAAAATGAAAGACAAGAGTCATAGAAATAAAAAGTCGAGACGACAAAAGACGTTCCCATGATCATAGCTCCTCCTTCACCATCCCCGCCGCGCCCATGGTTACCCGAAAGATAAGTAAGGGTGAGTAACGAATTACTCAAGAAGAATCCCCGATCGGGTACAATACGATGCACATGGTCATCTAGATGAGTGTATGCAAGCTATGAACATAAACACATAATAGAGCACATAGCTTAAGTCCACACTTGGACCTCGGATGCCAACTCGTGGTCTTAGTCCTAATAATCCACACCACACAATACGCCCTATACGAGAACCAAGTCTCGGCCTCACTGCTTCATCGCCGATACGAAAGGTGCACTAGCTCAAGATCCCGAGGAGCTCTCCGGTCGGCGCCATGTGTAATGAGCGTAAGCATGCACCGCGTGCTCTGCAGAACTATGGGGTGCCGGGTCTAGTGGCAAGCCGCCCATGTCCAATCCACCACGCCTAACTAAATCTCTCGGATCGGTGTCACCGACATAGGGGTGTGAGACTGACACGTGAACTATGTCACTGAACCACCGCACTGAGGCTAAGGAACCGGCCGTGGTAGGCTTACACCGAGAAGCGGTCCTTGCCCTAACAGTGGCAATCAAGGGCTACGGCCGAACACGCCGAGGACGTGCCCGATCGTCGGGACGAGGCAATGCCAAGTCATCATCCCGACCGCTGGGGCATTTAACGATCGCCACCCTCACCCAAGATTGCGTGGCCTACCGGTCGGGTTAGCTAAACCCTAACGGGGTCCGGGGACGAGAACTGCTCTCGACGCCCCCGTCATGGATGCAAGATACTTTATGCATCGTGCCCGGATGATGCTACCTACCTACACTTTAACCTATCATATCAATAACATACAATCCAATACAATCCAAAACGTGCTCAACAGATACAACGAACCTAGAATGGTACTACGAAGCAAGAACAGATATGAGCATGCTAGAACGGAACAACCTAGCATGGGCTAACATGAGAGAACAACATACGAAGTCATGCTAGTCGAAATTCAACAGAGCACCTAAACTATACATGCTGATAATCACAAACAAACATACAAACAACAATCACATAGAACATCGCAGGGTCCACACAACTCCGGTAAGAGATCCTTACCTTGGCCGGGGGCAACTACACACAAAATCCTACGCTGCGATCGATCCCGAGCTAGCTAACGAGAACCTAACAAACACAATAGAAATCACAATCATAGCCCTAAAAATATAATAAAACAAGCGTGCTCGGCTCGGCACTCACACAGCCTGCACGATCGACACGCGGACGGCAGCAGCGGCGGGTTGCTTCTTTGGCGCGACGGCGCAGAGGGGCCGATGGGCGCGCGGACCGCACACCGGGCGCCGACGGGCGCGCGAGGCGGCGCGGGCTGCGCTGCGCACATGACGGACGGCTGGGCGGGCGCAGCGCGCGGCGCGCGAGCAAGCGACGACGAGCGCGCTGGCGCGCGAGGCGCGACGCGATGCGCGCGCGACGCAGCGCAGCGAGCGCGCGCGCGCGCGCGCGCGACGCGGGCGCTGGGCTGCCAGCCAGTAGCGCGCGACGGCCGCGACGCAGGCTGGCGGTCAGGCGGCTTTGGTGCTCTTTCTTCTTGCGATCTGGGCAGCTGGGCTTCTTGCTAGGCGATCTGGGCGGCTCGGCTTGCCATTGGCGATCTGGGCATCTTTGGGCGACTGCTACAAACACACACACACACAAGCTCTTCTCCTTACCTTCGGCCAACAAGAACACCCAATCGAGAAGATGAAGAGGATGAAGACTTACCGGAATGATGATGAACGATCCAAGGGAGCTGCAAGGATGAAGAATCGGCAAGGAGAGCTTGGGAGAAAGCTTGGGCGGCCACAACTCTTTTGGAGAAGAAAACACAACAAACCTAATTTCTATTTCATTTAACCAAATGCACCAAACACCAAAGATCCAAGGTTAACTAAGATGTGATGCAGAAAGAGCAACAAGAGCACCTAATGGCTCAATTGGCACACATCTCTACAAGCTTCCAGAGACCCGGGTTCAAACCCCATTTGCAAGCCTAAAATTCCTTTATTTTTACTTTTGCATCTACCCATGCTCAAACCAAACCACAAAGCCTCAAAACCTTCATAAATCCATCCAATAATTTTAGCAACTGAAAAAGATATAAACGGCCTGACGGCCCGACCAAATTACTAAAATACCCCTAGGGCATACCTGGAAGATCGGGGCGAAAACTCGGGCCGTTACAATATTCCCTCCTTTTATGACTTTCGTCCTCGAAAGTCCTTAAGATCAAAAAAAGACAGATATCTTGCAATCTCATCCCGCTTTCCCGCTCACAAGCGGCCTCCTCTGAACTCTAACTCCTCCACTGAACTTTTACCAAACGGATCTCACGATTATGCAACGTCTTCGTCTCAAGGACCAGAATACTCACAGGCTTCCTCTCGAAGCTCAAATCCTCAATCGGCTGCAAAGGCTCAAAGTCCACACTGAGCGATGGGTCCGACACATACTGCCTCACACCGATACATGAGAATACTGCACACGGCTGACAATGACAGAAAAAGCTAACCAATATGCAACTCTGCCAATCCTCTCTCGAATCTCAAATGGTCCAACAACAGGAGACTCCACTTCTCCCGCTTACCAAAACTCAACACAACTCACAACGGCACAACCTTAAAAGCACGCACTGTCCAACCTCAAACTCTAAAACTCGACGCCGAACATTGACGAAACTTTCATGCCTGCTCTGAGCTAACCACAAACGAGCTCAACCTCTTGCACAACACCTCTGGTCAATCAACAGCAAACACAGACCCAAAACAACACCGACGGCCACCAACCTTTTCTCTCACAAAGACTAGAGACTCGCAACACTTACCATACAATGCCTCAATGGAACCACAAGAATCGACCACGAAGCGCTACCCAAGGCAACCTCCTAAAACCACACTGGTCTCCCGCTGCCTAATCAAGGAAACACCAACTCGCAACAAGCTCCGAAGGATCTGGCTCACTCCTCCCAAAAGACCATCGGACAAAAAGGGTGAAAACCCTACAGAAACTGCACTCGGCTCATAAGCCTCTAAGAACACTCTCCTGAATCACGGTTCGCCCACGCACTGCCTAGAACAAACCTTTGTTGCCACACCCTAATGGCAACATTTCCAACTCCGAACCGACATGCCTCTACTCCATAGAAATGGCATCTCAGACACCAACCGAGGTGCGAGCTCTAGCTATCAAGTCAATACTCTAAAAATCCGAACTCACACAACAACCTCAACTAGCCGACAGCTCCCACACGAAACTTACAATCCAACAACTTGAGTGCTACTGAACTAGGAAGCTCAAACAACTACAAATCGCATAGCTATGCCAATCCACTCATCTCTAGCTCGACTCAAATCACTAGGTTGGGCAAGACAACTTGCAAACAACCAGGCCCAGAGGGCTCCATCCACTAAACTTACCTCCATGCAAACAACGGAACAAAGCTCGCCTCAAATATGAAACACATCTCACAAGTCCAAACGATAACACATACACAGCTTAACCCTCAAGCTTAGGCTTAATGCACCTTCCCACCGAAACTTCATAACTGAACTCCACTACCCGGTCAACACCAACTACCAAGAACAAGAATACCAACAATGGTCGGCAGAGTGCAAGCTACACTAGCCGCCAAGGATCCTCGATAAGTCCGACCCTAATCCAGCCACAATGGTGCAACCTCAACCCACAATCGATACAAAGGAGATCTTCCACTACAAAGGTGCAACATCTTCCATGCCAACACACAAAATCTTAACCAACTAGGCCAAACACTCATAAGAGGCAGACAACCTTTACTGCAAACCTCTAGAACACCCTCCAAGAATCCGCTTAACTCGACAAACGACTACTTCCAAGCAAAACAACAAACTTCTCCTTCAAGCTAGCGCTTCCACCATTAACTCCAAGACCAAGGAGTAACGACAACTCCTGAAGGAAACGGCTCCTACAAGCGCACAACCAACGGACAGAGAACTCCACATACGCTCACTGCCTTGCTCCACCAGAGCAACAACATCTAATCTCACGGGGCACAACAAGGGTCCATCTCAGATCAACCTCCAAATGCCAAACGGGCAACTCAACATCCTGAAACAGGAAAAAACAACCAACATGGCACAAACCACTCGCCCCCCCACGAGCAAAACTAAACTCTAGCAACTTCAATCCACACTTGGTCAACACCAAGCATCAACTTGCCACCACACCGAAACCACTCCTGGACTTTACTCCAAATAAACACTAGCTTGCTAGTCTACCAAGATCTGCTAGCAACTCCACCGAGGCTACAAACTACACGCCTCCAAATAGCCAACCAAACTCACTAGCTGGGCTCGACCGAGCTCGGAGAGGCTCTCCACAACCTAGGGTTCTTCGGCAACCTCGACACACACACCGCCAGGATACGATCTAACAGATAACCGCTCGAACAAACAACTCCAATTTCCAAAGATCCCAACCATGCCGGCCAACTCCAACTCCTTGGGAACCTAGAGGACCCGAACGCTACAGAACGCGTCATCCTCCTACTCAAAGCATCGGCCACAACATAACTTCTACCCAAGGAAGGATCCGAACAACTCTCTTAGCCATGCCGATCGTAAACCACGCGGCTTAGCTACCATCGCTCTTGTTCGGTTTCCAATCGAACTCCAACCAACGATCAACAAGAAGATCCGCCAACCAAGCTTAGGCCCAACCTAACAAATCTTGCCTAAGCAACAACTTGATACCACGAGCAATCGTATCCTTACCACCTCAACCCAAGCCTTACAACAACCACCGAGTCCAACTTCTCAAGGCACCGAGCACGAGATCTCCAAAGCAAACCCTACATGGATCTCAAACTCTCGCCACTTTAACGAACCACACAAAACACACTTGTGTGCACAACTCCCAACCTTCCTTTAGAGATCCAAGACTAACAAGCGCTTTTCCACAAAGCAACGATAACTCCCGGCAAATGATACAAACAATCCAAGGAACACCAAAAGTTCCATCTTCACACGATACTCGAGCGGTGGCAACCTTGCTCTGCTAAAACATAACGACGCCAAACCGAACTTACTTTATACGAAGACTCTACCAAGTGCGCTACACACATAAGGCGCCCTACTCATCTCATAGGCATCCAACTCATCTCATAAGCATCCAACTCATCTCGAGAGCATCCAACTCATCTCACGGGCATCCAACTCATGGTTCCCCTGGCTGGACCGAACTCGCATCTACAATGCTCACTCAACTCAGTTTAGGCACCCGAAGGTAGTGGACCGCACTACCAACCACAAAGATCTCTTGGCCTTAGCACTAGCGTGAGACTCACACGCACTAACACTTGCCACCCGCCAACCTGCCGACTTACTCGACCCCCAAGAACACCGGGAAGAGGCTCCAGCTCCTCTCGAACATCCTTTCACTTGTGGTCCTTCAACTACCACCGAACTAGCCCTCTTGCACGACCTAAACAAGTGCATTTTCCATAAATGGATTCAATGGCTAAAGAAGTGTGTGAACTCCGGACGGCATAGAACCATCTGCTATGCCAAGCCAAACTCAAGCTCCGAACTGCACTTAGTGCCAAAGTGGCACACCAACCAATGCACCTCAAGTGCTACTACTACCAAATCCACATCCGAGGAAGCTGGGTCATTAAACAACAACAGCTCGCAAGGGGCAAAGATGACCCTTCATCCGCCTCAAGCCACTAACACGGCAACTTGCCAAACAATCGGGCGACTAGTGGAGACTCGCTAGACCACCTCTCACAAGGGATTTCCACCACCATCCGATGAACCAAATAAAGACAGAACGGCACACCTCGGCCTTTGAATGCATGGGGGCATCCCACACACGGATGCTAAACTCAAACTCGCCAACTACTTTACTACTATCGTAGGACTTACTAAAACATCGAGCTCTACAGGCATCCATTTGCCAACCCGGGCGTCTCCAACAACGCCAACAAACTCATCCGAATAAACTCGCTGATCATGCCCTCCCGAGAACCTCCGGGGCTACAAGAGCTCTTGGGGAAAAATGCTTTGAAACAGACTCATCCCACCGGGCTAATCGTGCCCGGACTCCTCACTACGCGCTACAAATCGCGCTGGGTCTCCGCTCTCGATAGCTAAAGACTCGCCATCGATCTCTCATGGTCGGAGCACACTCGCTCAAGGAGTCTCACTCGAGGCGCCGCTAGCTTCTACCCCTCCTCTAGGCAACTCAATCGCCGGCCAAATCCGCATGCGGGCCTAACAACCCCGGACGCGGCCTCAACATCAACACGATCCGTCCAACTCCTCGGTCGGACATGCCAAGCGCCGCTGCTCCTGCAGGTGCGATCAACATATCGCGATCTGCACGGCACCACCACCCTCTCACTAGGGGAAAAGCGAAAGAATCGGGCCACAAATGGCCAACGGAGTCTAAGCTCGCCTCCCTCTCGAACGATGTCCCGGGCATCCGAATCTATCTGGATACCTCAACAAGCCGCGCTAAACAAATCGCTGCGATCGCGGGAAAGTTGGCATGATGGCTCACTAAGCCCAAACCAACAACGAGTCGAACACCGCTTCGTCTCCGCTCCACAACACTACACAAGGCATACACTAGATGAAAGGTATTGTAAATTCTTAACCCTTTTAAAAAAAAAAGAATTTAGGCGTACTGATGACCGCTTGAGTCTTTGGTGATCATGGGAAAGACGACCTACAACAAAAAGGTCAGGTCTACAAAGTCTATGACTCGAGCTCGATACCAATCAGAAAGACCCGACCCAAAAGGGGCTCTAAATAGGCCTTTACCCCAATGCATACATTCAAAGGAAAGGATAATATGCAAATAAGTTTTTAGATTCCCAATTAAAACAAAACAATCAAGGTTCAATCGAAATCAATTAGTTTGTCAAAACTGCTTTCAAGGCAAAAACATTTCCAAAACGTACACTCGATCAGAGATTTATTAAAACATTTGAAACATCCTCAAATTCAATAAAGCGGAATCCACAAAATCATTCGAAAAAACATCCTAGGGGCTCGTGTCTGTCCATATGCATTCGGGGAAAATGAAAGACAAGAGTCATAGAAATAAAAAGTCGAGACGACAAAGACGCTCCCATGATCATAGCTCCCCCGACCATCCCGCCTCGCGCCATGGTTACCCGAAGATAAGTAAGGGTGAGTAACGAATTACTCAAGAAGAATCCCGGCCGGGTACAATACGATGCACATGGTCATCTAGATGAGTGTATGCAAGCTATGAACATAAACACATAATAGAGCACATAGCTTAAGTCCACACTTGGACCTCGGATGCCAACTCGTGGTCTTAGTCCTAATAATCCACACCACACAATACGCCCTATACGAGAACCAAGTCTCGGCCTCACCGCTCTCTCGCCGATAACGAAAGGTGCACTAGCTCAAGATCCCGAGGAGCTCTCGGTCGGCGCCAGAATGAGCGTAAGCATGCACCGCGTGCTATCGCAGACTATGGGGTGCCGGTCCTAGTGGCAAGTCGCCCATGTCCATCCACCACGCCTAACTAAATCTCGGATCGGTGTCACCGACATAGGGGTGTGAGACTGGACACGTGAACTATGTCACCAACCACCGCACTTTGAGGCTAAGGAACCGGCCGTGGTAGGCTTACACCAGAAGCGGTCCTTGCCCTAACAGTGGCAATCAAGGGCTACGGCGAACACGCCGAGGACGTGCCGATCGTCGGGGGCGAGGCAATGCCAAGTCATCATCCCGACCGTTGGGGCATTTAATGATCGCCACCCTCACCCAAGATTGCGGGGCCTACCGGTCGGGTTAGCTAAACCCTAACGGGGTCCGTGGACGGAGAACTGTCTCGACGTCCCGCCATGGATGCAAGATACTTTATGCATCGTGCCCGGATGATGCTACCTACCTACACTTTAACCTATCATATCAATAACATACAATCCAATACAATCCAAAACGTGCTCAATGAGATACAACGAACCTAGCATGGTACTACGAAGCAAGAACAGATATGAGCATGCTAGAACGGAACAACCTAGCATGGGCTAACATGAGAGAACAACATACGAAGTCATGCTAGTCGAGAATTCAGCAACAGAGCACCTAAACTATACATGCCGATAATCACAAACAAACATACAAACAACAATCACATAGAACATCGCAGGTCCACACAACTCCTGTAAGAGATCCTTACCTTGGCCGGGCAACTACACACAAAATCCTACGCCGCGATCGATCCCGAGCTAGCTAACGAGAACCTAACAAACACAATAGAAATCACAATCATAGCCCTAAAAATATAATAAAACAAGCGTGCTCGGCTCAAGGCACTCACACGCACGATCGACACGCGGACGGGCAGGCAAAGACGGCGGAAATTTCTGCTGGCGCCGACGGCGCAGAATGGGGCCGATGGGCGGCAGGACCGCACACCGGGCGCCGACGGCGCAGAGGCGCGCAGGCGCGCGCGCGCGCGCGCGACGGCTGGCGGGGCGCAGCGCACGCGCGCGCAAGCGGACGAGACAAGCGCGCGCCGCGAGGCGGCGACGCGATGCGGCGCCGACGGCGCAGCGCGAGCGCGCGCGCGCGCGCGCGACGCGGGCGCGCGGCCGCCAGCCAGTCTGCGCGCGACGGGCCGCGACGGCCGGGCGGGCGGTCCGGGCGGCTCGTGCTCGCTGGCTGCGCGATCCGGGCAGCTGGGCTTGCCGCTAGGCGATCCGGGCGGCTGGGCTTGCTCTTTGGCGGATTCTGGGCATGCTTTGGGCGACTGCTACAAACACACACACACACAAGCTCTTCTCCTTACCTTCGGCCAACAAGAACACCCAATCGAGAAGATGAAGAGGATGAAGACTTACCCGAATGATGATGAACGATCCAAGGGAGCTGCAAGGATGAAGAATCGGCAAGGAGAGCTTGGGAGAAAGCTTGGGCGGCCACAACTCTTTTGGAGAAGAAAACACAACAAACCTAATTTCTATTTCATTTAACCAAATGCACCAAACACCAAAGATCCAAGGTTAACTAAGATGTGATGCGAGAAGAGCAACAAGAGCACCTAATGGCTCAATTGGCACACATCTCTACAAGCTTCCTCAGAGACCTGGGTTCAAACCCCTACTGCAAAGACAAATTCCTTTATTTTTACTTTTGCATCTACCCATGCTCAAACCAAACCACAAAGCCTCAAAAACCTTCATAAATCCATCCAATAATTTTAGCAATCGAAAAAAGACATAAACGGCCTGACGGCCCACCAAATTACTAAAATACCCCTAGGGCATACCGAAGATCGACGAAAACTCGGGCCGTTACACTGGCGAAAGGCCCGCGCCTACTGCCCGCTGCTTTCCTACCGCACGCCCCGCCCGCCCACTTGCCGACGAGAGCCTATTTTGCCAAAATTATTGAGGTCGAGACCTAGTGCCTTCTCGGTTGGTAATTCCCGAGCCTCCACTCTTTTGGACCCTAAGTTGATTGGATGTTGTTATTTAATTAGGATATTTTTATTAAATGCTTAGGTTGCTCGGGTTCACTTAGAAGCTCGGGAGTCGCTTGGTTGGCTTATGGTAGTTATTTTCTGCTTGTTTTCAGGTAAGGATTTCTTATCGTAGTTGTGTGGACCCTGCGATGTTATCATGATTGTGCCTTGTATGCTTGGTTGTTGTTATGAGTATGTTAGCTATTGAACAGCTTGTGTTTGAAATCTTGCTAGCATGTTGCTTGTTGTTCATGTTAGTGCCATGCTAGGTTTGTTCTTCTAGCATGCCATGTCTTGTGATTGTATGAAATTTCCAGTGGGTAGGTTACATGTTTTCTCTTGCTTCCAGATCGTGTTGCTCTTGTGTCCCCTGATATATTCTGTTAGTTCCATGCAAGGGGTTTAATTATCTTGGCATACCTTGTTCGATTTTATCCTGTTAGTTCCGTGCCAGGCATAGGCGGGTGATGTATAGTGTAGAAGACTGTAGGGGTAACTAGTTTAGGTCCCGCTCGGGTAAGACCCCGATGGACATCCAGAGGTGTAAGACCACGATTGGCATCCTAGGTGTGTAAGTCCTCGATGGGCATCACCGAGTTGGAGGTGTAAGACCGATGGGCATCCTAGGTGTGTAAGTCCTCGATGGGCATCACCGAGTTGGAGGTGTAAGACCCTGATGGGCATCCTAGGTGTGTAAGTCCCTGATGGGCATCACTGAGTTGGAGGTGTGAGACCCTGATGGGTATCCTAGGTGTGTAAGTCCCCGATGGGCATCACTGAGTTGGAGGTGTAAGACCCTGATGGGCATCCTAGGTGTGTAACTCCCCGATGGGCATCACTGAGTTGGAGGTGTAAGACCCGATGGGCATCCTAGGTGTGTAAGTCCCCGATGGGCATCACCGAGTTGGAGGTGTAAGACCTCGATGGGCATCCTAGGTGTTTAAGTCCCCGATGGGCATCACTGAGTTGGAGGTGTAAGACCCTGATGGGCATCCTAGGTGTGTAAGTCCCCGATGGGCATCACTGAGTTGGAGGTGTATGTAACGACCCAGGTTTTCATCCCGGTTTTCCAGGTATGCCCTAGGGGTATTTTAGTAATTTGGTCGGGCCAGACCGCTTTATGTCTTTTTCTAGTTGCTAAAATTATTGGATGGATTTATGTGAGTTTTTGAGGCTTTGTGGATGTGTTTGGGCATGGGGAGATGCAAAAGGAAAATTGTGTGTTAAAAGTGTGTTTGGTGGGTTTCAACCCAGCGGCCCGAGAAGTCGTGTGGGTGGTGTGGCCAGCTTGAGCTATGGAGAGCTCTTGTTGGTCCTTCCGGTCATTTTATGGTTAGCCTTGGTTTTTGGAGTTTTGTTGTATTTGGTTAAAAGAGAAAGGAAGCTAGGTTTGCATTTCTTCTCCAACACCTCACTTTGCCGCACAAGCCGCCTCCCCACCAGCAGATTCGCCCGCGGCCAAGAGATCCACCGTCGCCCGAGATCCGGCCTGTCGCACCCGCTTTGCCGCCGCAGACGCCCTCGACCAAGCAATGCACCAGATCCGGCCGAGGATCGCCAGATCGCTTGTCGCAGCCGTGTCGCAGCCGAGGGAAGCCATCGCCCGATCGCACTGGTGTGAGCCCGTCGCGCGCCAAAGAAATTGCTCAGATCTGCCCGGCAAAGACGCCCGAACGCGCGGTCAGTCACCGCCGCTGCCGCCGTCGACACCAAAGAAACCGCCAGATCCGTCCCATCGCGACGCCTGATCCTCGCGCAGCCGCCGTCGCACTGGGCCATATGCAGCAGCGAGACGCCGCGTCCGCGCCGCCGCCTCGAAAGCCGCTCGCCTGCGACGCTCAGACGCTCGCTGCGTGCTTCAGCACTCGCTCACCACAAGCTGCCGCCAGCGCCGCGGTTTCCAAATACAGTGCTCAGGTAGCGTGTCAGCCGCGCCACACGCAGCCAGCACCAATTTCAGCCACAGCCACTACCGCTGAAAGAAGATTTCACCCGTGTCGTGCGTGCCGCAGAGTGCCCTGAGCCGAGCCTCGCTTGTTTTATTATATTTTAGGGCTATGATTGTGATTTCTATTGTGTTTGTTAGGTTCTCGTTAGCTAGCTCGGGATCGATCGCAGCGTAGGATTTTGTGTGTAGTTGCCTCCGCCAAGGTAAGGATTTCTTCTGGGAGTTGTGTGGGCCTGCGATATTTGTGATTGTTGTTTTGTATGCCTGTATGATTATTAGCATGTTTAGCCCTAGGTGCTCTGCTCAATTCTGATCGCATGAACTCTTGTATTGTTCCACATGTTAGCCCATGCTAGGTTGTTCCATTCTCGCATGTTCGATATCTGTTCTTGCTTCGTAGTATCATGCTAGGTTCCTTGTATCTGTTGAGTACGTATTGGACCGCATTGATTGAATTATTATTATTGCTATGGTTTAGAGTTCGGTAGGTAGCATCATCCGGCCGATGCATAACGTAACTTGCATCCCCGACAGGGACGCATTTGAGATGGTACTCGTCCCGATCCCGTTAGGGTTTAGCTAACCCTAACGGTGCCCCGCAATCTTGGGTGAGGGTGGCAAATCGCTTATTGCCCCAACGGTCGGGATGATGACTTGGCATTGCCTCGCCCCCGGCAGTCGGCACGCCCTCGCCAGTTCGGCCGTAGCCCTTGATTGCCACTGTTAGGGCAAGGACCGCTTCTGGTGTAAGCCTACCACGACCGGTTCCTTAGCCTCAAAGTGCGGTGGTACAGTGACATAGTTCACGTGTCCGTGTCTCACACCCCTATGTCGGTGACACCGATCCGTAGATTTAGTTAGGCATGGTGGATCGAACTCGGCGCGCTTGCCACTAGACCCGGCACTTCGAGTTTGCGGAGCATGCGGTGCGCGCTTACGCTCATTACAACGGCACGACCGAGAGCTCCTCGGGATCTTGAGCCATGCACCTTTCGTACGACGATGAGACAGCCGAGGCCGGGACTTGTTCCCGTATAGCGCGTATTGTGTGGTGGTTTTATTTTCCTGACTAAGACCACGAGTTGGCATCCGAGGTCCAAGTGTGGACTTAAGCTATGTGCTCTATTCTCGTGTTTATACTCATAGCTTGCATACATTCTTCTAGATGATCATGTATATCGTATTGTACCTCGGTTGGGGATTCTTCTTGAGTAATTCGTTACTCACCCTTATTCTCGTGGTTTTCCACAGTAACCAAGGCGCGAGACAGGATGGTCAAGGAGGAGCCGTGATCATGGAATCTCGCTTCATCATCTCGACCCATTTTATTATATCATGACTCTTGACTCTTGTTATTTCCCGATGCATGTAGACGGGCACGGAGCCCTAGGATGTTTTCTTACGTTTATGGATTCCAAAGATATTTGTACTTGTGGATTGTTTAAATGGTTTAAATAAATCTCTCGATCGTAGTATGCTTTTAGAAATGTATGTTTTGGTTGTTGAATGTTTCTGTTTTTACTTGGGATCCGAAATATATTTTTCATAATGTCTTTTATTTCCAATACATGCATTGGGGTAAAGGCCCATTTAGAGCCCCTTTTGGGTCGGGTCATTACAGTGTAAGACCCCGATGGGCATCTTAGGTGTGTAAGGCCCCACTGGGCATCACCGATTCTGGAGGTGTAAGGCCCCGATGGGCATCCTAGGTGTGTAAGGCCCTACTGGGCATCAGTGAGTCCTAGGTGTGTAAGGCCCCACTTGGCATCACTGAGTCCTAGGTTGTGTAAGGCCCGAAGGGAATCCAAGTGTAGAACCTAGGATAGGCTGTAGATGAAAGCCCTTGAATAGGCTCGCTCTAGAAGTAGCTCATAGCCTAATTCAACCATTTTTCTCTAAGTCATTGTTTTATTTGCATGTATACTAGGGTGCTAGATTACTGATGTATCGTATTGTACCCCGGTTGGGGATTCTTACTGAGTATGTTTATACTCACCCTTATTTCTGTGGTTTTTCCACCAGGTAACTTGGGACAAAGACAGGATGGCTAGCGGAGGGAGCCGTTTGATCATGGGGGTCCAAGACTCTGTCCTTTATTGTTTGCATTTATTTATTCAAATTTGTAGATGGACATGAGTCCTAGGGGAATGATGTTAAAGTTGTTTAAACTGTTTTGAATGTTCTTTTATAAATACTGGCCAGGCTTATTTTACCTTGATTGGATTTGCTTATGAAAAATGTTGGTTATCTTTTAAGTGTTCCCCGTTTCCAAATGTTTTGAAAAAGTTTTAAATATGAGCACTAAACCGCTTGTTGAAATATTTAACTTGCATGCTGAGTGAGGACCTAGGTTTAGGACCGTATTCCAGGTTGGGTCTTTACAGTTGGTATCAGAGCTCAGAGTCATAGATTCTGTAGACTAACCTGCTTTGTAGGTTGTTGTCCCCATGATCATCAGCACTCCACGGCCGTCAGGTTTGTCTGAGTTTTTAAGCTAAGGGTTTTATTTTACAATACCGCATCTAGTATACATATGTTCCCCTTGTGGGGTAGTGAGAGTCCCGGTGTGGACTAGCTTTGTGTTTAGTGTAGATCGCTTATGCTGATTACACATAGAGGAGCAGGGACGTTTGGTATTTCCACCAAGAAGTTGGATCACGCATGTCGATGATGAGACCACGTCCGTGGTTGTCTAGACCCGTAGGCCACATTTGGCCCCGCAATTGAGTTGCCAAGAGAAGAGGGTAGAGGCTAGCATGCCTCGAGTGAGACTCCTTGAGTAGAGTGTGCTCTAGCCATGAGAGAATTGATGGCGTGTCTTTTAGCTATCGAGAGAGCGAAGACCTGTGCAGCTTGTAGCGCCAGTAGTGAGGAGTCTCGGCACGAGATAGCCCAAATTGATGAGTTTATTTAGAAGACACCCCCAAGAGCTCCGGTAGTCCCGAGGTTCTCGGAGGGCTTGATCAGCAGAGTTTATGTTGATGAGTTAGTTGGCGTGATGGAGCCAACGAGTTTGGCAAGCAAAAGCTAGGTGGTTGGCCAGGATCAAGTTTATCATCCGAGTGTGGGGATGACTCGATGTTCGAGAGGCCAAGGCGTGCCGCTCGGTCTTTGCTTTGATACAAAGAGCTTGGTGGTGGAAGTCCCTTGAGAGAGGTGGACTAGCGAGTCTCCACGAGTCACCCCGCCGATTGGCAAGTGCCATGTTAGTAGCTTTTGATGAAGATGTAGAGACATCTTGACCCCTTGCAAGCTCTCGCTGTCGTTTGCAAACCACTCTTTTTTAGTATCCTCGTGGCCATGGTGAAGTGTGAAGTTTGCTTGTCAGGACTTAATCCGTCCTTGTTTTTTTGTTGGCTAGTAGAAGTGGAGCACCCTTTTTGTTAGCATGTTCCAAAGGTGGAACTAGTTGATGCCCCTGAGTGTTGGCCTGAGTAGTTGTTGAGCATCGAATGGGATGCAGGAGTAGGCCGTGGCATGTCTGCTAGACGAGTTGCCAGAGAGTAGACTACTCGAGTGTTGAGACTCTTGTGTTGAGTTCCATTGCCCTGTCCCCTGGAGTGTGACCTTCCTTACCCTCAGAGGGGCTTAAAGCTCGTAAAGGGATGTTTGTGTTGTAAAGGATGTAGTGCCTGTTGGCACCAAGCTCGATAAGGAGGCCTAAGTTCAGGCCTGCTCGCACCTGATGTGCAGGTAGTTCTATGACCCGCCCGGAGTTTAGCATCCCCACTAGCCTTGTACCCATTTTCTGAGGTTGCACCTGTTTGGGTTGCATAAGAGATCTAGCTCGGTGGTAGTCGGAGGACTACAAGTGTGAGGTCGTTCGAGGGAAGGCAAGAGCTTTCAAGGTCACCAAGAGTTGGGTACAAAGGATGTTGTAGGTTGTTAAGGGCTAGCGCATTCGAGTTCTCGCGCTTGTGTTGTGGCCTTGTGAGCCAGTTTGTTGGTAGGGTGATTCGACTACCCTTGAGTTTCCTTGGTACGAGTAGAGTTGGCATCGATGATGCGTGGTTGGTCAAGCGTGGGAGCCATGTGTTGGATGGATTGTGCGGAGCACATTTGGTGGACACATTGGTATGAGGTTGTTAGCTTGGTGTGGTTATGCTTTTGTAGAGTGAGTTGGCCAATGGGGCGTTTCGTGGTGAGTTGACCCCGAGTGGGTTTGAACTCTTGTTGCTCCCTTGCTAGTTGTGGCTCTTTTTGGAGGCAAAGGTTACCTTGTGTTGGAGTTCGTGTTGGATCTTAAGGAATCAAGTTGGAGCTGTGCACGCGATGTACTCTTGTGTAGCTCGCCCTTGGGGTATGTTTTGGGAACCACGAAAGGTTCGTGTTTGAGAAACCAAAGCTCACCCATGAGGTGTTAGGGCTTTAGTTCTTGGCAAGTGCCCTAATTTTGATCGTAAGGATACCGTGCTTGTAGCCGGGTTGTTGCTTAGGCAAGTTATGCTAGTTGGCCTTTGACCTGGTTAGAGGAATTTCTTGTTGATCGATGGTTGGAGTTCAGTTGGAACTAATCAAGGGCGGTGGTAGGAAAGCCGCGTAGTTTTTATCCGTCATTGCTAAGAGTGTTGACCGGATCCCTACCCTAGGTAGAAGCTATGATGTGGTTGATGCTTGAGTTGGAGGCTAACACATTCTGTAGTATTTCTGGTCTTCTTGGTCTTTCGAGGAGTTGGAGCGCGCCAGCATAGTTGAGATGCTGGAGAGAGAGTTGTGCCCGTGTAGCCAGTTGTCTATTAGACCGTTTGACGGCTGTGTGTGTCGGAGGGTGATCGAAGGAACCCTAGGTTATGGAGAGCCTCACCAGAGCTCAGCCAGACCTAGGCAGTGTTCCTCGGTTGAGTTGTTGGAAGCTTGTAGTCGGTTGACGAGCTAGTGTTGTTTTAGTACCTCTGCGTTGGCTTCTAAACTGTTATCTGTTGGTGCTTGTAGTTGGCCAAGGTTTGGTTCCCATGTTGTTGTAAGAGCTAGCTTGGTTGGAGCAAGCGGGCGTGGCCCTGAGGACTTGCTCTTGTTTGGAAGGTTTCAAAATTTGGCACCTCCTTCGGTGTTTGGATAGATACTGCTAGTTCTAAGTTTGTGGTTCAATCGATTGTGGAGTTTCTGGTTGGAAGATGAGTTAGGCCTAAGCTAAAGGAGGAAGTCATTCGTTTAGCCAGTTGGACTTGAGAGTTGCATGTCCTTGGAGGCGAGATTCGCCAATTGTAAGCTTGAGTTGAGTTCTGCAGAGCAAGCCTTTCTCAGGCTTTGCTCCTAGTTGTTGCGCGTTCGTGGTTGGCATTTAGTTGAGCCAAAGTTGAGGGGGTTGGCATAGAGGTGTCGTGGCATTGGTTGGTTAAACCTTTGAGTTGTTATCCTCGAGGTGTTGTGTTGTAAGTAGCCGCGTGTTGTTTTATTCCTTGCTCCTCTAGATTTCCGAGAGAGGTATGTTATTTGTTTTCCTGTCTGGCGATATTCTCTTAGGCCAGTGGCTGATCGGATTGCATTGGAAAGTTGTTGTCGGCCGATGAGGGGCTCCAATATATTAGTTTGGTGAGTGGAGCCTGCTCTCGACCTTGTCGCTCATGGGTGGCCGTAGTCTGAAGTTTCAACTAGTGTGAGTGGCGTTAGCCGTCCCGTGAACTGTATGTGCCCTCGGCTTGAGTGCGCGTCGGTGCTCTTCAAGATGGTTGCTTAAGTGTTGTGGACGCGCGTTCTAGTTGGAAAAGTTTGCCTTTGGGATCGGCCGCGAGATGGTGGTTCGATTGGATTTCGTTAAGGCTTATAGGCAACCATTGGAGTTCGTTGGTCTCTTGTGAAGTAAGAGTAGGCTGACTGGTTTCTGGAACCCGAGAGGTTTAGTTGGTTGGCCAGCATGGTGTAGGGTTGAGATTGTTTGTTAACAGCTGTGAGTATTAAGAGGAGTTACGCCGGTGCGTGGCGTAGAGTTTTAGAGCATGTGACCCGTCGACAAGTTTGCTGAGAGTAGCGTCGTGGAGAGGCGTTCTGAGTTGGGTCAGTAGGGATAAGTGAGCCCTAGGGTTGTGAGACTGTTTGAGAGTTGATGCGAGTTTGAGGATGTGGCTTACCGACTAGCACTATCGCATCTTTTTCTTCGAAGCTCAGTGTATGTTCAGTTTTGGTTGAGATAGTTTGTGGCAGACTCGATGCCTTTTTGGCTTGAGCCTTTGGAAACCCAAGAGGGTCGGGATTTCGAAGAAGGACTAGTGTTGGCTTGACAAGGAGTTGGTTGGTTAAGGATCAATGGAGTTTTCCTAGAGTTGTTTTCGTCTTAGGACTTTCGAGGATGAAAGTCTTAAAATGAGGGAGTATTGTAACGGCCCAGTTTTCTATTTCGGTTTCCCAGGTGTTTCCAGTTCGTTATTCGGATGTTCGGATGGGCCGTTAGAGCTATTTTAACCCTTAGGGGTATTTTGGTCTTTTTGCCCCCGGTAAGGGTTTTGTGGATTTTCAAGACTTCGGGGTCACTCCTGCCCTTGTCGAGGCTTGATTGTTGTTGGTTGCAGGACCCAAGAAGTTCGGGCTAGTTGGTTGGAAGTTTGGAGGTGATTTGGTAATTAACAAAATTATTGTTAATTTAAGTGCTTCCATTGGGATTTGAACCCTTGCCCTTGATGGTGATTTGGAAGCTTGGTTTAAATGAGTTTTAATAAGGAGAAAAGGTTGCTTCAACCGGGAATCGAAGGAGGAAGCCCGGGGAAGAGATTTAGGTCACCAAGACCTATTTAAATTAAGAAAAGGAAAGAAAATCAAGAAAATCTCATTCCCCTTGTTTTACCTCTCTCTCTCTCTTTCTCTCTCTCTCCTTGCCGACCTCACCAAGAAACCCAACCGAGCTGCACCGAGTGTAAAGACCCGACCCAAAAAGGGCTCTAAATAGGCCTTTACCCCAATGCATGCATTCAAAGTAAAGGACAATATGCAAATAATTTTTGGATTCCCAATTAAAACAAAACAATCAAGGTTCAATCAGAAATAAAGATAGTTTGCTGAAACCTGTCCCTGTCTCCAAGCACCTGTTTCAAGGCAAATACATTTCCAAAACGTACACTCTGATCAGAGATTTCTTAAAACATTTGAAACATCCTCAAATTCAATAAAGCAGGAATCCACGAAAACATTCAGAAAACATCCTAGGGCTCCGTGCCCGACTACATGCATTGTGGGAAAATAAGAAGACAAGAGTCATAGAAATAAAAAGTCGAGAGGCGACAAAGCAGTCCCCATGATCACAGCTCCTCCTTCACCATCCTGTCTCGCACCTTGGTTACCCGTGGAAAACCACAAAATAAGGGTGAGTAACGAATTACTCAAGAAGAATCCCCAACCGGGGTACAATACGATGCACATGGTCATCTAGATGAGTGTATGCAAGCTATAAATATAAACACAGAAAGAGCACATAGCTTGAGTCCACACTTGGACCTCGGATGCCAACTCGTGGTCTTAGTTCGGAGATAAATCCACCACACCATACGTCCCATACGAGAAAAACAAGTCTCGACCTCACTGTCTCATCGTCGATACGAAAGGTACACTAGCTCAAGATCCCGAGGAGCTCTCCTGGCCGGCGCCAGTAATGAGCGTAAGCATGCACCGCGTGCTCTTTGCAGACTATGGGGGTGCCGGGTCTAGTGGCAAGCCGCCCATGTCCAAATCACCACGCCTAACTAAATCTCGGATCGGTGTCACCGACATAGGGGTGTGAGACCTAGACACGTGAACTATGTCACCTGAACCACCGCACTTGAGGCTAAGGAACCGGCCGTGGTAGGCTTACACCGAGAAGCGGTCCTTGCCCTAACAGTGGCAATCAAGGGCTACGGCCGAACACGCCGAGGACGTGCCGATCGCCGATGAGGCAATGCCAAGTCATCATCCCGACCGTTGGGGCATTTAACGATCGCCACCCTCACCCAAGATTGCGGGGCCTACCGGCCGGGTTAGCTAAACCCTAACGGGGTCCAGGGACGGAGAATCGTCTCGACGTCCCCGCCATGGATGCAAGATACTTTATGCATCGTGCCCGGATGATGCTACCTACCAATTCTAACTCGCCTTAACAATCGGCAACAATCCAATACGTGCTCAAAAGAATACAAAGAGACCTAGCATGGTACTACTGGAACAAGAATGAATATGAGCATGCCGAAACGGAACAACCTAGCATGGACTAACATGAAAGAACAACATACGAAGTCATGCCATCAGAAATCGAAACGAGCACCTAAACTATACATGCCGATAGTCACAAACAAACATACAACATCAATCACATAGAACATCGCAGGTCCACACAACTCCGGTAAGAAATCCTTACCGCCGGAGGCAACTACACACAAAAATCCTAAGCCGCGATCGATCCCGAGCTAGCTAACGAGAACCTAACAAACACAATAATAATCACAATTCATAGGCCTAAACATAATAAAATAAACAAGGCTTGGCTCGGAGCAACTCACGCGCGCGCGCGGCCGACACGCGGACGGGCACACAACATGGCGAGGCCTGGCCTGGGCGCCGGAGATGGGCGGTGGGTCGGCGCTGGCGCGCGAGCAGCGCAGATGGGGCGCAGAGCTGGCGCAGCGCGCGCGACGGCCGGCCCGGGCGCAGCGCACGGGCGCGACAAGCTGGACGCGAACGGACATGCGCGGGCTGACGAGCGTCTGGACGTTCGATTCTGCTGCTGCAGGGGCTCGACAGGGCGCATCTGCTGGGCGAGATCGGGCCGCGACAGGCTGCTCGTGTGTCTCTTGGCCGCGATAGGGCTGCTCGGGCGTCTCGCTCGCCGCTTTGAGCGACAGCCGCTGATGGCATACGCAGGGGCGATGGAGCTGGCGACTCGGCGATCGGGCTTGCTTTGGTGCGATCCGGCCGGCCGGAGCCGCGACGGTGGGGCCTTGGCTGGGGGCTCCTCTCGCAGCCGCAAACAAACACACACACACACCCACACTCTTCTCTATTTACATTCGGCCAAGAAGAACTCAAATCGGAGAAGACGAAGAGGAAGATCGATACCTACCGGAATGATGATGATCGATCAAAGGGAGCTGCAAGGATGAAGAACTCGGCAAGGCAATGGAGAGAATAGCTTGGGCGGCCACACACTTTGGAGAAGAAGATGGAACAAACCTAATTTCTATTTCATTTAACCAAATGCACCAAAACTCCCAAAATCCAAGGCTAACCATAAAATGATGCAGGAAGAGCAACAAGAGCACCTAATGGCTCAATTGGCACACATCCCCACAAGCTTTCCTGAGACCCGGTTCAATCCCAATTGCAACATAATTCCTATATTTTTACTTTTGCATCTATCCATGCTCAAACCCATCCACAAAGCCTAAAAAACTTACATAAATCCATCCAATAATTTTAGCAACTCGAAAAAAGATATAAACGCCTTCCCGACGGCCCGACCAAATTACCAAAATACCCCTAGGGCATACCTCGAAGACCGGATGAAAACCCTGGGCCGTTACAATATTCCCTCCTTTTTATGACTTTCGTCCTCGAAAGTCCTTAAGACTGAAAAGACACAGATACCGCAATCTCATCCGTCTTCTCTCGCTCACAAGCGGCCTCCTCTGAACTCTGACTCCTCCACTGAACTTTTACCAAACGGATCCCATGATTATGCAACGTCTTCGTCTCAAAGACCAGAATACTCACAGGCTTCCTCTTGAAGCTCAAATCCTCAATCAGCTGTAAAGGCTCAAAGTCCACAATGAGCGATGGGTCCGACACATCTTGCCTCACACCGATACATGAGAACACCGCAGACACGGTGACAATGACAGTAAAAAGCTAACCAATATGCAACTCTGCCAATCCTCTCGAGAATCTCAAATGGTCCAACAACAGAGACTCCACTTCTCCCGCTTACCAAACCTCAACACAACTCACAACGGCACAACCTTAAAACTACGCCTTTGTCCAACCTCAAACTCTAAAACTCGACGCTTGAACATCGGCGTAACTTTTCTCGCTCGCTCTGAGTTGCCAACACTAGCTCTAAACTCCTGCACATCACCTCTGGTCAAATGCAAAGAACTCAGACCCAAACCAAAATTGATGGCCACCAACCTTTTCCCGAACATTGGAATCCTACAACACTTACCTTGCAATGCCTCAATGGAACAACAAGAATTGACCGCGAGAACTGCAACCCAAGGCAACCTCATAAAACCACACTAGTCCCCGCCGCTAATCACGGAAACACCAACTCACAACAAGTTCGAAGGATCCGCTCACTCTTCCCAAAAGACCATCGGTCGAGGGGTCAACACTCTCTGAAACCGCACTCACTCATAAGCCTCTTAACAACGCTCTCCGAAACCACGGTTCATCAACGCCTTTGCCTAGAACAAACCTTTTGCATGCACGGCTGGTGACAACAACTCCGACTGAAACGACATGCCTCTACTCCATAGAAATGGCATCTCAGACACGAAACGAGGTGCGAGCTCTCACTCTCAAACCAATCCTCCAAGAATCTAATCTCACACAACAACCTCAACTAATCGACACTCCCACACGGAAAACTTACAATCCAACAACTTGAGTGCTACGGCCTCGGAAGCTCAAACAACTACAAACCGCATAGCTATGCCAATCCACACAACTCTAGCTTGACTCAAATCACTGGCCGGACAAGTCACCGCTAACAACCGGGCCCCGAGAGGGCTCTCTCCACCAAACTTACCTCCATGCAAGCAACGAACGGCTTGCCTCAAAAAAATGAAACACATCTCATAAGTCCACTCGATAACACATACGAGCTTAACCCTCTAGCTTAGGCTTATTGCACCTTTCCACCGAAACTTCATAAACGGAACTCCACTATTCGGTTAACACCAACTACCATGAACCAGATTACCAAAAATGGTCGGCAGAGCACAAGCCACACTAACCAAAGAAGGATCCTCAAAAGGTCAAGACCCTAATCCAATCACAATGGTGCAACCTCAACCCATAATCGATACAAATGAGTTCTTCAACTACAAAGGTGCAACAACTTCCCTGCCAACACACAAAACCTTAACCAACTAGGCCAAACACTCATAGGAGGCAGAACAACCCTTACCGCAACTTCCAGAACACCACTCAAGAGTCCACTTAACTTGGACAAACAACTGCTTCCAAGCAGCCAACAAACTTTTCCTCCTACTAGCACCACTACTACCAATTCCAAGACCAAGGAATAACTTGACAACTCCCAAGGAGAAACAGATCCTTACAAGAGGACAACCGAAGGACAGAGAGCTCCACAAATCGCTCATTGTCTTGCTGCTAGCTAAGCACGACATCCAACTCTCCTAGAGGCAACAACAAGGGGGGTCCACCACAAACTAGACCGCCAACCATGGGCAAGAGAAGACTCACCCCCAAACACCAAATAAGGGCACTCTCAAACTCTGGGAACATGAGAGACATCTTACAGGGCAAACCACTTACCCACGAACAAGGCTAACTCCTTGGCAACTCGAAAACCACACCTTGGCCAACATCAAGCACCAACTTGCCACCACACCGGAACCAAATCCGACTCTACTCCAAACAAACTCGCTTGCTAGCCTACCAAAATCGCCAAAGAACTCACCCGAGGCTACAAACTACTCGACTGCTTGCCAACTAAACTCACTACCCGAAGTCGACCGAGCTCGCGAGGCTCTCCACAACTAGGGTTCTTCGACAACCCTCGACACACACTTTGTCGTCTAACGGTCTAACAACTAATCGCTGAACAAACAACTCCTTTTCCCAAAGATCACAACCACGCCGGCTCGCTCCAAACCTCGAAACCAAAAAGACCGTAAACGCTTCTGAATGTGTCAACCTCCTACTCAAAGCATCACCCACCATGTAGCTTCCACCTGTAAAGATTCCGAGCAACACTCTTAGCAACTGCGATCAGGAACTACGCGGCTTCACTACAACCACCATTTGTTCAGTACCATCTGAACTCCAACCAAGAGCCACAAGAGGTTCCACCAACCAAGCTTAGGTTCAACTTAACAAACTTGCCTAAGCAACAACCCAACTACGAGCACGGTATCCTTACAACCTCAACTAAAGCCTTACAACATCCACCTGGAGTCCAACTTCTCCAAGAACTGAGCACCAGTTCTCCAATGCAAACCCTACATGATTCTGGAACTCTTGCCGCCAGAACAAACTACACTAAACACACTTGTGTGCACAACTCTCAACCTTCCTTCAGAGATCCAAGACTAACAGGTGCTGTTCCAAAAGGCAACACTAACTTCTGGCAGAGATACAATCAACCCAAGGAACACCAAAAGTTCCATCTCCACACGATACTCGAAGCAGTGGCAACCTTGCTCTGCTAAAACATAACGATGCCAAACCGAACTTACTTTATACCAAGACTCTACCAAGTGTGCTTTACACATAAGACAACCTGCTCATCTCATAAGGCATCCAACTCATCTCATAAGCACCAAACTCATCTCATAAGCATCCAACTCACGGTCCCTCTGCTAAACCGAACTCGCATCTACAATGCTCACTCAACTCAGGTTTAGGCACCCGAAGGTAGTGGACCGCACTACCAACCACAAAGATCTCTTGGCCTTAGCACTAGCGTGAGACTCACACACACTAACACTTACCAGCCGCCAACCTGCTGACTTACTCAACCCCCAGTAACACTGGGAAGAGGCTCCAGCTCCTTTCGAACATCCTTTCACTTGTAGTCCTTCGACTACCACTGAACTAGCCCTCATGCACGACCTAAACAAGTGCATTTTCCATAAATGGATCCAATGGCTAAAGAAGTGTGCTGAACTCCGGACGGGTCATAGAACCATCTACTTATACCCATGCCACACTCAGGTCTGAACCAGACTTAGAGCCAAAGCGGCACACCAACCATTGCACCTCAAGTGCCACTACTACCAAATCCACATCTTACTACAAATGGGGTCAGCAAGGTCACAACCTCAAGTGACAAAAACTATGGCGAGGCATACAAGAGCTCAACTCAAACAACCATGCCTAAGGCATCTCATCAAACCAAGTCTCACTTGCCTACTCTTGCATCTCCACATGATGCTCAACAAAACTCGCCGCCTCTCTCAACATGCAAAAACTAGCCCTACTCTAGGGGCTCACCATAAGAAGAGTGCTCAAATCTACTGCACAACTGGGAAACCACCAACGGATCACGTCCGATGGGAACACTGCTCGCTGCACCCTTAACCACAGGGTTCCGACTTACTAGCTGCAAAACAACGACACTAACAGGAGAACAAGGATGTCTCAAAGAACCACCTCGAAGGCTACCCACTCTGCAGCTACTCACCGGGGCAATCAACCATCCGCTAAGGTTCAAGATCAACACCGAACTACCTGTGCTAGTCCACACTAGGACCTACTCCACAAGCATCAACATGAGCAAAAGCCAAAGCTAACTCCTCTCCTAGAGTGGTACTCCAGGCAAAACACCTCCACCCTCTCACTAGGGGAATTAATACCGGGCCACACGTGGCCTACGGAGTCTAACCTCTGCCTCCATCCGAACGATGTCCCAGTGATATCCGAATCTATCTGGATATCTCAACAAACCACAACATACAAACTCACACATGCGGGAAGTTGGCATGAAGGCGCTCTAAACCCAAACCAACGACGAGTCGAACTCTGCTCGCCTCGCCTCCACAACACAAAACAAGGCATACACTAGATGAAAGGTATTGTAAATTCTTAACCCTTTTCTAAAAACAGAAAACTTAGGCGCACTGATGACCGTCCGAGAGTCTTTGTGATCATGGGAAAGACGACCTACAACAAGAGGTCGATCTACAAAGTCTATGACTCGAGCTCGATACCAACTATAAAGACCCGACCCAAAAAGGGCTTTAAATAGGCCTTTACCCCAATGCATGCATTCAAAGTAAAGGACAATATGCAAATAATTTTCTGATTCCCAATTAAAACAAAACAATCAAGGTTCAATCGAGAAATAAAGATAGTTTGTTTGAAACTCATCCCTCGTCTCCAAGCACTGTTTCAAGGCAAATACATTTCCAAAACGTACACTCGATCAGAGATTTCTTAAAACATTTGAAACATCCTCAAATTCAATAAAGCAGAATCCACGAAAACATTCGAAAAACATCCTAGGGCTCCGTGCCCGACTACATGCATTCGGGGAAAATAAGAAGACAAGAGTCATAGAAATAAAAAGTCGAGACGACAAGCAGTCCCCATGATCACAGCTCCTCCTTCACCATCCTGTCTCGCACCTTGGTTACTGTGGAAAACCACAAAATAAGGGTGAGTAACGAATTACTCAAAGCAAGAATCCCCAACCGGGGTACAATCACGATGCACATGGTCATCTAGATGAGTGTATGCAAGCTATGAATATAAACACAGAAAGAGCACATAGCTTGAGTCCACACTTGGACCTCGGATGCCAACTCGTGGTCTTAGTTCGGAGACAAATCCACCACACCATACGTCCTATACGAGAAACAAGTCTCGGCCTCGGCTGCCTCACATCGATACGAAAGGTACACTAGCTCAAGATCCCGAGGAGCTCTCCTGGTCGGCGCTATTGAATGAGCGTAAGCATGCACCGCGTGCTCTCTGCAGACTATGGGGTGCCGGTCTAGTGGCAAGCCGCCCATGTCCATCCACCACGCCTAACTAAATCTCTGGATCGGTGTCACCGACATAGGGGTGTGAGACCTGACACGTGAACTATGTCACCTGAACCACCGCACTTGAGGCTAAGGAACCGGTCGTGGTAGGCTTACACCGAGAAGCGGTCCTTGCCCTAACAGTGGCAATCAAGGGCTACGGCCGAACACGCCGAGGACGTGGCCGATCGCCCGGGGATGAGGCAATGCCAAGTCATCATCCCGACCGTTGGGGCATTTAACGATCCGCCACCCTCACCCAAGATTGCGGGGCCTACCGGTCGGGTTAGCTAAACCCTAACGGGGTCCGTGGATCGGAGAACTGTCTCGACGTCCCCCGCCATGGATGCAAGATACTTTATGCATCGGGCCCGATGATGCTACCTACCAATTCTAACTCCGCCTTAACAATCAAGCAACAATCCAATACGTGCTCAAAAGAATACAAAGCAGACCTAGCATGGTACTACGGAACAAGAATGAATATGAGCATGCCGAACGGAACAACCTAGCATGGACTAACATGAAAGAACAACATACGAAGTCATGCCACCAGAAATCGAACGAGCACCTAAACTATACATGCCGATAGTCACAAACAAACATACAACATCAATCACATAGAACATCGCAGGGTCCACACAACTCGTAAGAAATCCTTACAGGCCGGAGGCAACTACACACAAAAATCCTAAGTGCGATCGATCCCGAGCTAGCTAACGAGAACCTAACAAACACAATAGTAATCACAATCCATAGGCCTAAACATAATAAAATAAACAAGGCTTGGCTCGGAGCAACTCACGCGCGCGCATGACACGCGGACGGGCGGACAACATGGCGAGGCTCAGCTGATGGGCGCTGATGGCGGCGGGGGTCGGGCGCTGGCGCCGACAGCGCGCAGATGGGCGCGGTAGGCTGGCGCACGCGTCTGCGCGCGCGACGGCCGGGTAAGCGCGCAGCGCACGGGCGCGACAAGCTGACGCGACGGAGCATGCGCGGACATCTGCGACGACGACGGGCGCGCGCGCGTGGCGCGCGCGATGGTGAGCGCGTCTGCGGCGTCGCGGTCTTCTGCTGCAGGGCTCGGCAGGCGCATCTCTGCGGGCGAGATCTGGCCGCGACAGGCCGCTCGGGCGTCTCTGGGCGCGCGATGCGGGTCGCTCGGCGCGTCGCTCGGCCGGCGGCGGCGGCAGTGCTCGATGGCACTGCAGGGGCGATGGAGCTGGGCGACTCCGGGCGATCTGGGCTTGCTGCTGGTGCGATCTGGCCGGTTGGGGAGCTGCGACGGTGGGGCTGCTGGCTGGGGCTCCTCTCGGTAGGCTGCAAACAAACACACACACACACCCACACTCTTCTATTTACATTCGGCCAGCAAGAACTCAAATCGGAGAAGACGAAGAGGAAGATCGATACCTACCCGGAATGATGATGATCGATCCAAGGGAGCTGCAAGGATGAAGAACTCGGCAAGGCAATGGAGAGAATAGCTTGGGCGGCCACACACTTTGGAGAAGAAGATGGAACAAACCTAATTTCTATTTCATTTAACCAAATGCACCAAAAGTCCCAAAATCCAAGGCTAACCATAAAATGATGCAGGAAGAGCAACAAGAGCACCTAATGGCTCAATTGGCACACATCCCCACAGGCTTTCCCGGAGACCCGGGTTCGAATCCCAGCTGCAACATAATTCCTATATTTTTACTTTTGCATCTATCCATGCTCAAACCCATCCACAAAGCCTAAAAAACTTACATAAATCCATCCAATAATTTTAGCAACTGGAAAAAGACATAAACGGCCCTGACGGCCCGACCAAATTACCAAAATACCCCTAGGGCATACCTCGAAGACCGGGATGAAAACCTGGGCCGTTACAATATTCCCTCCTTTTTATGACTTTCGTCCTCGAAAGTCCTTAAGACAAATAAAGACAGATATCGCAATCTCATCCGTCTTCTCTCTCACAAGCGCCTCCTCTGAACTCGACTCCTCCACCGAACTTTTACCAAACGTATCCCACGATTATGCAACGTCTTCGTCTCAAAGACCAGAATACTCACAGGCTTCCCCTTGAAGCTCAAATCCTCAATCAGCTGCAAAGGCTCAAAGTCCACAATGAGCGATGGGTCCGACACATACTGCCTCACACCGATACATGAGAACACTGCACACGGCTGACAATGACAGAAAAAGCTAACCAATATGCAACTCTGCCAATCCTCTCGAGAATCTCAAATGGTCCAACAACAGGAGACTCCACTTCTCCCGCTTACCAAACCTCAACACAACTCACAACGGCACAACCTTAAAACTACGACTTTGTCCAACCTCAAACTCTAAAACTCGACGACTTTGAACATCGGCGTAACTTTTCTGCCTGCTCTGAGTTGACAACACTAGCTCTAAACTCCTTCACATCACCTCTGGTCAAATGCAGCAACTCAGGACCCAAACCAAAATTGATGGCCACCAACCTTTTCCCAGAACATTGGAATCCTACAACACTTACCTTGCAATGCCTCAATGGAACAACAAGAATTGACCGCTGAGAACTGCAACCCAAGGCAACCTCATAAAACCACACTAGTCCCCCGCTGCCTAATCACGGAAACACCAACTCACAACAAGTTCTGAAGGATCTGGCTCACTCTTCCCAAAAGACCATCGGTCAGAGGGTCAACACTCTACAGAAACTGCACTCGGCTCATAAGCCTCTTAACAACGCTCTCCAGAACCACAGTTCATCAACGCACTGCCTAGAACAAACCTTCGTTGCCACGGCTGGTGACAACAACTCCACTGAAATCGACATGCCTCTACTCCATAGAAATGGCATCTCAGCACGAAACGAGGTGCGAGCTCTCACTATCGACACCAATCCTCCAAGAATCTAATCTCACACAACAACCTCAACTAATCGAGCTCCTACACGGAAAACTTACAATCCAACAACTTGAGTGCTACGGCCTCGGAGCTCAAACAACTACAAATCGCATAGCTATGCCAATCCACACAACTCTAGCTTGACTCAAATCACTGGCTGGACAAGTCAGCCTGCCAACAACCGGGCCCCAGAGGGCTCCCTCCACCAACTTACCTCCATGCAAGCAACGGAACGAAGCTTGCCTCAAAAAAAAAAATGAAACACATCTCATAAGTCCAAACGCGATAACACATACAAAGCTTAACCCTCTAGCTTAGGCTTATTGCACCTTTCACACCGAAACTTCATAAACGGAACTCCACTATTCGGTTAACACCAACTACCATGAACCAGATTACCAAAAATGGTGGCGAGCACAAGCCACACTAACCAAAGAAGGATCCTCAAAAGGTCAAGACCCTAATCCAATCACAACGGTGCAACCTCAACCCACAACTGATACAAATGAGTTCTTCAACTACAAAGGTGCAACAACTTCCATGCCAACACACAAAACCTTAACCAACTAGGCCAAACACTCATAGGAGGCAGAACAACCCTTACCGCAACTTCCGAACACCACTCAAGAGTCCGCTTAACTTGGACAAACAAGCGCTTCCAAGCGACCAACAAACTTTTCCTCCTACTAGCACCACTACTACCAATTCCAAGACCAAGGAATAACTTGACAACTCCCAAGGAGAAACAGATCCTTACAAGAGGACAACCGAAGGACAGAGAGCTCCACAACCGCTCGCTGTCTTGCTTAGCTAAGCACGACATCCAACTCTCCTACAGGCAACAACAAGGGGGGTCCACCACAGACTAGACCGCCAACCATGGGCAAGAGAAGACTCACCCCCAAACACCAAATAAGGGCACTCTCAAACTCTGGGAACAGGAGAGACATCCTACAGGGCAAACCACTTACCCACGAACAAGGCTAACTCCTTGGCAACTCGAAAACCACACCTTGGCCAACATCAAGCACCAACTTGCCACCACACCGGAACCAAATCCGGACTCTACTCCAAACAAACTCTGGCTTGCTAGCCTACCAAAACTGCCAGCAACTCACCCGAGGCTACAAACTACTCGACTCTGGCTTGCCAACTAAACTCACTACCTGGGTCTTATTGAGCTCTGGCGAGGCTCTCCACAACTAGGGTTCTTCGACAACCCTCGACACACACTGTAGTCTAACGGTCTATGTAACGGCCCAGGTTTTCATCCCGGTCTTCGAGGTATGCCCTGGGGGTATTTTGGTAATTTGGTCGGGCCGTCAGGGCCGTTTATGTCTTTTTCCAGTTGCTAAAATTATTGGATGGATTTATGAAGGTTTTTTAGGCTTTGTGGTTTGGTTTGAGCATGGGTAGATGCAAAAGTAAAAATAAAGGAATTTGTGTTGCAGCTGGGATTCGAACCCGGGTCTCCAGAAAAGCCTGTGGGGATGCGTGCCAGTTGAGCTATGGAGAGCTCTTGTTACTCTTTCCGCGTCATATCTTAGTTACCCTTGGATCTTTGGAGTTTTGTGCATTTGGTTAAATGAAAAGAAATTAGGTTTTGTGTTTTCTTTCCCAAAACTCCATGGCCGCCCAACCCTCTTCTCTCCCAAGCCCCTCGCCGTGATTTTCTTCCCTTGCGGCCCGCGCGCGCATTACAGCGACCAGCGACCAGTATGAGCAGCGGCCGGTCGAGGCTCACCAGATTGCACCAAGAAATTTCAGCGCCCAAAGAAGAAGTCGCCTGCCCAGATGCCTAGGCGCCCAGCGAGGCGCAGCCAGCGCCCGTGCCGTCGCAGCCTCCCAGCCGAGGCGCGCGCGGCACGACGCGCGTCGCGTCGCGCGCGCGGCGTCGCATCGCACCGCTTCGCGCGCGCGCGCCAGCGCCTCGCCATCGCCGGCCGAGCTCGCGTCGTGCATCGCGCCGCGCGCCGCCGCCGTCGCGTCGCGCGCGCGCGCCCCTCGCGTCTGCGCCGTGCGTCCGTCCGTGCCGCCCCGTCGCGCGCGCGCGCTAGCGCGCGCCATCCGCGCCCAGCGCTGTCCGTCTGCGCGCGGCCAGCGCCAGATGTGCGCCCATTTGCCGCCCATCGGCACCCGGTGTGCGCGCCATTTGCCGCCCATCAGCGCCCATCAGCGCCCATCCGCGCCAGCAAGATAGCCCCCGTCTGCCGCCTGCCCGTCCGCGTGTCAGCCGCATCGCGTGAGTTGCTCCCGAGCCGAGCCCTATTTATTTTATTATATTTAAGCCTTTAGAGTGTGATTATCATTGTTTTGTTAGGTTCTCGGTAGCTAGCTCGGGTTCGATCGCAGCTTAGGTTTTGTGTGTAGTTGCCCCGGCCAGGTAAGGATTTCTTATCGGAGTTGTGTGGACCCTGCGATGTTCTATGTGATTGTTGTTTGTATGTTTGTTTGTGATTATCAGCATGTATAGTTTAGGTGCTCTGTTCTGAATTCCTGACTAGCATGACTTCGTATGTTGCTCTCTCATGTTAGCCCATGCTAGGTTGTTCCGTTCTAGCATGCTCATATCTGTTCTTGCTTCGTAGTACCATGCTAGGTTCGTTGTATCTGTTGAGCACGTTTTGGATTGTATTGGATTGTATGTTATTGATATGATAGGTTAAAGTGTAGGTAGGTAGCATCATCCGGGCCTGATGCATAAAGTATCTTGCATCCATGGCAGGGACGTTCGAGGTAGTACTCCGTCCCTGGACCCCGTTAGGGTTTAGCTAACCCGACCGGTAGGCCCTGCAATCTTGGGTGAGGGTGGCAGACTGTTAAATGCCCCAACGGTCGGGATGATGACTTGGCATTGCCTCGTCCCCGACAGTCGGCACGTCCTCAGCGTGTTCGGCCGTAGCCCTTGATTGCCACCTGATAGGGCAAGGACGGCTTCCTGGTGTAAGCCTACCACGACCGATTCCTTAGCCTCAGGTGCGGTGGTTCAGGCTGAAATAGTTCACGTGTCCGTGTCTCACACCCTATGTCGGTGACACCGATCCGGATTTAGTTAGGCGTGGTGATCGGACATGGGCGGCTTTTGCCACTAGACCCGGCACCCCCATAGTCTGCAGAGCACGCGGCGCGCGCTTACGCTCATTACAAATACGACCGAGAGCTCCTCGGGATCTTGAGCTAGTGCACCTTTCGTGTCGACAAAGATGATGAGCCGTGGCCCGAGACTTGGTTCTCGTATAGGGCGTATTGTGTGGTGTGGATTATTCCGGACTAAGACCCTGAGTTGGCATCCGAGGTCCAAGTGTGGACTTAAGCTATGTGCTCTATTCTGTGTTTATATTCATAGCTTGCATACACTCATCTAGATGACCATGTGCATCGTATTGTTCCCCGTTGGGGATTCTTCTTGAGTAATTCGTTACTCACCCTTACTTATCTTTCGGGTAACCATGGCGCGAGGCGGATGGTGAAGGAGGAGCTATGATCATGGGAACTTGCTTTGTCGTCTCGACTTTTTATTTCTATGACTCTTGTCTTTCATTTTCCCCCGAATGCATGTAGCGGGACACGAGAGCCTAGGATGTTTTCTCAATGTTTTTGTGGATTCCCGCTTTATTGAATTTGAGGATGTTTCAAATGTTTTAATAAATCTCGATCAGTGTACGTTTTGGAAATGTATTTGCCTTGAAACAGTGCTTGGAGACAGAGGGCGGAGTTTCAAAGAAACTATATTGATTTCTGATTGAACCTTGATTGTTTTGTTTTAATTGGGAATCAAAAACTTATTTGCATATTATCCTTTCCTTTGAATGCATGCATTGGGGTAAAGGCCTATTTAGAGCCCCTTTTTGGGTCGGGTCTTTACTGATTGGTATCGAGCTCGAGTCATAGACTTTGTAAAGCGACCTTTTGTTGTAGGTCGTCTTTCCCATGGTCACCGGCACTCAAGACAGTCATCAGTGCGCGCTAAGTTTTCTGCTTTTAGAAAAGGGTTAAGAATTTACAATACCTTTCATCTAGTGTATGCCTTGTTTTGTGTTGTGGAGCGAGACGAAGCGAGTTCTCGACTCGTCGTTGGTTTGGGTTTAGAGCGCCATCATGCCAACTTCCCGCAGTGTGAGTGTATGTTGTGGTTTGTTGAGATATCCAGATAGATTCGGATACCGCTGTGACATCGTTCCAGATGGAGGCAGAGGTTAGACTCCCGTAGGCCACATGTGGCCCAGCTGTTAATTCCCCTAGTGAGAGGGTGGAGGTGTTTTGCCCTGGAGTACCACTCCAGGAGAGGAGTTAGCTTTGGCTTTTGCTCATGTTGATGCTTGTGGAGCGGTCCTAGTGTGGACTAGCCTGGGTAGTTCGGTGTTGATCTTGAACCTTAGCGGATGGTTGATTGCCCAGGTGAGTAGCTGCGAGTTGGTAGCCTTCGAGGTGGTTGCTGAGACATCCTTGTTCTCCTGTAAGTGTTGTTCTTTTGCAGCTAGTAAGTCGGAACCCTGTGGTTAAGGGTGCAGCGAGCAGTGTTCCCATCGGACGTGATCCGTTGGTGGTATCCCCAATTGTCTGGTAGAGTTGAGCACTCTTCTTATGGTGAGCCCCTAGAGTAGGGCTAGGCTGCTGCATGTTGAGAGAGCGGCGAGTTTTGTTGAGCATCATGTGGAGATGCAAGAGTAGGCGATGAGACTTCGGTTTGATGAGATGCCTTAGGCATGGTTGTTTGAGTTGAGCTCTTGTATGCCTCGCCATAGTTTTTGTCACTTGAGGTTGTGACCTTGCTGGCCCCATTTGTAGTAAGATGTGGATTTGGTAGTAGTGGCACTTGAGGTGCAATGGTTGGTGTGCCGCTTTGGCTCTAAGTCCGGTTCGCACTGAGTGTGGCATGGGTATAAGCAGATGGTTCTATGACCCGTCCGTGAGTTCAAAGACACACTTCTTTAGCCATTGGATCCATTTATGGAAAATGCACTTGTTTAGGTCGTGCAAGAGGGCTAGTTCGGTGGTAGTCGAAGGACCACAAGTGAAAGGATGTTCGAGAGGAGCTGGAGCCTCTTCCCAGTTGTTCTTGGGGGTTGAGTAAGTCACAGGTTGGCGGTGGGTAAGTGTTAGTGCGTGTGAGTCTCACGCTAGTGCTAAGGCCAAGAGATCTTTGTGGTTGGTAGTGCGGTCCACTACCTTCGGGTGCCTAAACTCTTTGAGTTGAATGAGCATTGTAGATGCGAGTTCGGTCCAAACAGGGGAACCATGAGTTGGATGCCCGTGAGATGAGTTGGATGCTCATGAGATGAGTTGGATGCCCGTGAGATGAGTTGGATGCTCTCGAGATGAGTTGGATGCTTATGAGATGAGTTGGATGCCTATGAGATGAGTAGGGCGCCTTATGTGTAAGCGCACTTGGTAGAGTCTTGGTATAAAGTAAGTTCGGTTTGGCATCGTTATGTTTTAGCAGAGCAAGGTTGCCACTTTGCTTCGAGTATCGTGTGGAGATGGAACTTTTGGTGTTCCTTTGGTTGATTATATCTCTGCCGAGAGTTAGTGTTGCCTTTTGGAAAGCACTGTTAGTCTTGGATCTCTGAAGGAAGGTTGAGAGTTGTGCACACAAGTGTGTTTCGTGTAGTTCGTTCGGTGGCGAGAGTTCCGAACCATGTAGGGTTTGCATTGGAGAATCGGTGCTCGCCTTCTGGAGAAGTTGGACTCCAGGTGGATGTTGTAAGGCTTTAGTTGAGGTTGTAAGGATACCGTGCTCGTAGTTGGGTTGTTGCTTAGGCAAGTTTGTTAAGTTGAACCTAAGCTTGGTGGGTGGAACCTCTTGTGGCTCTTGGTTGGAGTTCGATGATGGTACTTCAACAAATGGTGGTTGTAGTGAAGCAAACGTAGTTCCTGTTCGTAGTTGCTAAGAGTGTTGCTCAAATCCTTACCCTGGGTGGAAGCTACGTTGTGGCTGATGCTTTGAGTAGGAGGATGACACATTCTGAAGCGTTTCTGGTCTTTTTGGTTTCGAGGTTCGGAGCAGGCCAGCGTGGTTGTGATGCTGGGAAAAGGAGTTGTTTGTTCGTAGTTGGTTGTTAGACCGTTAGGCGACAAGTGTGTGTCGAGGGTTGTCGAAGAACCCTAGTTGTGGAGAGCCTCACCGAGCTCGGTCGGACCAGGTAGTGAGTTTAGTTGGCAAGCCGCAGTCGAGTAGTTTGTAGCCTCGGAGTGAGTTCTTTGGCGCTTTTGGTAGGCTAGCAAGCCGAGTTTGTTTGGAGTAGAGTCCGGATTTGGTTCCGGGGTGGTGGCAAGTTGGTGCTTGATGTAGGCCAAAGTGTGGTTTTCGAGTTGCCAAGGAGTTAGCCTTGTTCGTGGGTAAGTGGTTTGCCACAGTAGGATGTCTCTCCTGTTCTCCTGAGTTTGAGAGTGCCCTTATTTGTTGTTTGGGGTGAGTCTTCTCTTGCCCGTGGTTGGCGGTCCACCGCAGTGGTGGACCCCTTGTTGTTGCCTCTGGGAGAGTTGGATGTTGTGCTTAGGTGAGCAAGACAATGAAGGGTGTGAAGCTCTCTGTCCTTCGGATGTTCGCTTGTAAGGATCTGCTTTCTCCTTGGAAGATGTCGAGTTATTCCTTGGTCTTGGAATTAGTGGTAGTGGTGCTAGTAGGAGGAAAAGTTTGTTGGCTGCTTGGAAGCATTTGTTTGTCCAAGTTAAGCGGACTCTTGAGTGGTGTTCTGGAAGTTGCGGTAAGGGTTGTTCTGCCTCCTATGAGTGTTTGGCCTAGTTGGTTAAGGTTTTGTGTGTTGGCATGGAAGTTGTTGCACCTTTGTAGTTGAAGAACTCATTTGTATCAGTTGTGGGTTGAGGTTGCACCATTGTGATTGGATTAGGGTCTTGACCTTTTGAGGGATCCTTGCTGGTTAGTGTGGCTTGTGCTCTGCCAGCCATTTTTGGTAATCTGGTTCATGGTAGTTGGTGTTAACCGAATAGTGGAGTTCCGTTTATGAAGTTTCGGTGGAAAGGTGCAATAAGCCTAAGCTAGAGGGTTAAGCTCAGTATGTGTTATCGTTTGGACTTATGAGATGTGTTCCATTTTTTTGAGGCAAGCTTCGTTCCGTTGCTTGCATGGAGGTAAGTTTGGTGGAGGGAGCCCTCTGGGCCCTAGGTTGTTGGCAGTGACTTGTCCAAACAGATGATTTGAGTCAAGCTAGAGTTGTGTGGATTGGCATAGCTATGCAGTTTGTAGTTGTTTGAGCTTCCGAGGCCGTAGCACTCAAGTTGTTGGATTGTAAATTTTCCGTGTGGGAGCTGTCAGTTAGTTGAGGTTGTTGTGTGAGATTAGATTCTTGGAGGATTGGTTTCAGATGGAGAGCTCGCACCTCGTTTAGTGTGCGATGCCATTTCTATGGAGTAGAGGCATGTCGATTTCGTCGAGTTGCTTGTCACCAGGAGTGGCAACGAAGGTTTGTTCTAGGCGATGCGTTGATGAAGCTGCGGTTCTCGAGAGCGTTGTTAAGAGGCTTATGAGCCGTGCGATTTACAGTAGTGTTTTCACCCTCTGACCGATGGTCTTTTGGGAGGAGTGATCCAGAACCTTTGGAGCTTGTTGCGAGTTGGTGTTTCCTTGATTAGGTAGCAGAAGACTAGAGTGGTTTTTTGAGGTTGCCTTTGGTTGCAGTTCTCAGCGGTCAATTCTTGTTGTTCCATTGAGGCATTGCAAGGTAAGTATTGCAGGATTCCAATGTTCTGGGAAAACGTTGGTGGCCATCAATTTTGTTTTGGGTCTTGAGTTGCTGCATTTGACCAGAGGTGACGTGCAGGAGTTTAGAGCTAGTGTTGTCAACTCAGAACGGGCAGAAAAGTTACGCCGGTGTTCGGCGTCGAGTTTTAGAGTTTGAGGTTGGACAGTGCGTAGTTTTAAGGTTGTGCCGTTGAGAGTTGTGTTGAGGTTTGGTAAGCGGGAGAAGTGGAGTCTCCTGTTGTTGGACCATTTGAGATTCTCGAGAGGATTGGCGAGTTGCATATTGGTTAGCTTTTTCTGTCATTGTCGGTAGTGTGCGGTGTTCTCATGTCGGTGGTGTGAGCGGTATGTGTCGGACCCATTGCTCATTGTGGACTTTGAGCCTTTGCAGCTGATTGAGGATTTGAGCTTCAAGGGGAAGCCTGTGAGTATTCTGGTCTTTGAGACGCAGACGTTGCATAATCGTGGGATCCGTTTGGTGAAAGTTCAGTGGAGGAGTCAGAGTTCAGAGGAGGCCGCTTGTGAGCGGGAAGACGGGATGAGATTGCGATATCTGTCTTTATTTTGAGTCTTAAGGACTTTCGAGGACGAAAGTCATAAAAAGGAGGGAATATTGTAACGGCCTGTGTTTTCATCCCGGTCTTGAGGTATGCCCCGGGGTATTTTGGTAATTTGGTCGGGCCGTCAGGGCCGTTTATGTCTTTTTCCAGTTGCTAAAATTATTGGATGGATTTATGAAGGTTTTTGAGGCTTTGCGGTTTGGTTTGAGCATGGGTAGATGCAAAAGTAAAAATAAAGGAATTTGTGTTGCACTGGGATTCGAACCCGGTCTCCGAAAAGCTGAGGAGGATGCGTGCGCTTGAGCTATGGAGAGCTCTTGTTACTCTTTCCGCGTCATATCTTAGTTACCCTTGGATCTTTGGAGTTTTGTGCATTTGGTTAAATGAAAAGAAATTAGGTTTTGTGTTTTCTTTCCCAAAACTCCATGGCCGCCCAACCCTCTTCTCTCCCAAGCCCCTCGCGTGATTTTCTTCCCTTGCAGCCCGAGCGCTGCTCAGCCAGCCAGCGACCCAGTCGAGCGGCCGGTCGAGCAGCCTAGCCAGATCGCACCAAGAGCCCAGCGCGCCAAGCAGCGCGAGTCGCCAGACGCCAGCGCCAGCGAGCACCAGCCAGCGCCCGTGCCGCCGCAGCCGCCAAGAGAGCCAGCGCCCAGAGCCGTCGCGGCCGCCCAGCGCCAGCGAGACGAAGCCCGAGCGCCCAGCGCCTGCGCCGCCGCGCCAGCCGAGCTCGCGTCACGCATCGCGGCCCGAGCGCCATCGTCGCGTCGCGCGCGCGCGCCGCGCGCCTCGCGTCTGCGCCCGTCGCCCGCGTGCGTGCCGTCGTCTGTCGCGTCCGCGCTTAGCGCGCCATCCGTGCCCAGCGCTGTCCGTCTGCGCGCGCCAGCGCCCGATGTGCGCCCATTTGCCGCCCATCGGCACCTAGTGTGCGCCCATTTGCCGCCCATCGGCGCCCATCCGCGCCTAGCGCACCCCACCGTGCGCCCCGCCCGTCCGCGTGTCGTCCGCGCATCGCGTGAGTTGCTCCGAGCCGAGCCCTATTTATTTTATTATATTTAAGCCTTTAGAGTGTGATTATCATTGTTTTGTTAGGTTCTCGGTAGCTAGCTCGGGTTCGATCGCGGCTTAGGTTTTGTGTGTAGTTGCCCGGCCGTAAGGATTTCTTACCGGAGTTGTGTGGACCTGCGATGTTCTATGTGATTGTTGTTTGTATGTTTGTTTGTGATTATCAGCATGTATAGTTTAGGTGCTCTGTCAATTCCTCGACTAGCATGACTTCGTATGTTGCTCTCTCATGTTAGCCCATGCTAGGTTGTTCCGTTCTAGCATGCTCATATCTCTGCTCTGCTTCGTAGTACCATGCTAGGTTCGTTGTATCTGTTGAGCACGTTTTGGATTGTATTGGATTGTATGTTATTGATATGATAGGTTAAAGTGTAGGTAGGTAGCATCATCCGGCTCGATGCATAAAGTATCTTGCATCCATGGCGGGGACGTTCGAGGTAGTACTCAGTCCACTGGACCCCGTTAGGGTTTAGCTAACCCGACCGGTAGGCCCCGCAATCTTGGGTGAGGGTGGCGGATCGTTAAATGCCCCAACGGTCGGGATGATGACTTGGCATTGCCTCGTCCCGACGGTCGGCACGTCCTCGGCGTGTTCGGCCGTAGCCCTTGATTGCCACCGATAGGGCAAGGGCGGCTTCTGGTGTAAGCCTACCACGACCGATTCCTTAGCCTCAAAGTGCGGTGGTTCAGTGACATAGTTCACGTGTCCGTCTCTCACACCCCTATGTCGGTGACACCGATCCGGAGATTTAGTTAGGCGTGGTGGCGGACATGGGCGACTTGCCACTAGACCCGGCACCCCCATAGTTCTGCAGTGAGCACGCGGTGCGCGCTTACGCTCATTACATAATACGACCGGAGAGCTCCTCGGGATCTTGAGCTAGTGCACCTTTCGTGATCGACAGAGATGAAGCCGAGGCCGAGACTTGGTTCTCGTATAGGGCGTATTGTGTGGTGTGGATTATTCCGGACTAAGACCCTAAGTTGGCATCCGAGGTCCAAGTGTGGACTTAAGCTATGTGCTCTATTCTGTGTTTATATTCATAGCTTGCATACACTCATCTAGATGACCATGTGCATCTTATTGTACCCCGGTTGGGGATTCTTACTGAGTAATTCGTTACTCACCCTTACTTATCTTTCAGGTAACCATGGCGCGAGGCAGGATGGTTGAAGGAAGAGCTATGATCATGGGAACTTGCTGTCGTCTCTGACTTTTTATTTCTATGACTCTTGTCTTTCATTTTCCCCTGAATGCATGTAGCCGGGCACGGAGCCCAAGGATGTTTTCTGAATGTTTTTGTGGATTCCCGCTTTATTGAATTTGAGGATGTTTCAAATGTTTTAATAAATCTCTGATCAGAGTGTACGTTTTGGAAATGTATTTGCCTTGAAACAGGTGCTTGGAGACGAGGGACGTGTTTCAAAGAAACTATATTGATTTCTGATTGAACCTTGATTGGTTTGTTTTAATTGGGAATCTGAAAACTTATTTGCATATTATCCTTTCCTTTGAATGCATGCATTGGGGTAAAGGCCTATTTAGAGCCCCTTTTGGGTCGGGTCTTTACAGTCTAACAACTAACTGCCTGAACAAACAACTCCTTTTCCCAGCATCACAACCACGCTGGCCTGCTCCAAACCTCGAAACCAAAAAGACCAGAAACGCTTCAGAATGTGTCATCCTCCTACTCAAAGCATCAGCCACCATGTAGCTTCCACCCAGGGTAAGGATTCCGAGCAACACTCTTAGCAACTGCGATCAGGAACTAGCGGCTTCACTACCACCAACCATTTGTTCAGTACCATCTGAACTCCAACCAAGAGCCACAAGAGGTTCCACCAACCAAGCTTAGGTTCAACTTAACAAACTTGCCTAAGAAACAACCCAACTACGAGCACGGTATCCTTACAACCTCAACTAAAGCCTTACAACATCCACCTGGAGTCCAACTTCTCCAAGAACTGAGCACCAGTTCTCCAATGCAAACCTTACATGGTTCTGGAACTCTTGCCGCCAGAACAAACTACACTAAACACACTTGTGTGCACAACTCTCAACCTTCCTTCAGAGATCCAAGAATAACAGGTGTTGTTCCAAAAGGCAACACTAACTTCTGGCAGAGATACAATCAACCCAAGGAACACCAAAAGTTCCATCTCCACACGATACTCGAAGCAGTGGCAACCTTGCTCTTCTAAAACATAACGATGCCAAACCGAACTTACTTTATACCAAGACTCTACCAAGTGTGCTTTACACATAAGACAACCTGCTCATCTCATAAGGCATCCAACTCATCTCATAAGCACCAAACTCATCTCATAAGCATCCAACTCACGGTCCCTCTGCTAAACCGAACTCGCATCTACAATGCTCACTCAACTCAGGTTTAGGCACCCGAAGGTAGTGGACCGCACTACCAACCACAAAGATCTCTTGGCCTTAGCACTAGCGTGAGACTCACACGCACTAACACTTACCACCCGCCAACCTGCGCGACTTACTCAACCCCCAACCACCGGGAAGAGGCTCCAGCTCCTCTCGAACATCCTTTCACTTGTAGTCCTTCGACTACCACCGAACTAGCCCTCTTGCACGACCTAAACAAGTGCATTTTCCATAAATGGATCCAATGGCTAAAGAAGTGTGTTTGAACTCCGGACGGGTCATAGAACCATCTGCTTATACCCATGCCACACTCAGTCCGAACTGCACTTAGAGCCAAAGCGGCACACCAACCATTGCACCTCAAGTGCCACTACTACCAAATCCACATCTTACTACAAATGGGGTCGCAAGGTCACAACCTCAAGTGACAAAAACTATGGCGAGGCATACAAGAGCTCAACTCAAACAACCATGCCTAAGGCATCTCATCAAACCAAGTCTCACTCGCCTACTCTTGCATCTCCACATGATGCTCAACAAAACTCGCCGCCTCTCTCAACATGCAAAGCAGCTAACCCTACTCTAGGGGCTCACCATAAGAAGAGTGCTCAACTCGCTGCACAACTGGGAAACCACCAACGGATCACGTCCGATGGGAACAACACTCTCATTGCACCCTTAACCACGGGGTTCCGACTTACTAGCAAAGAAACAACAACACTTACAGGAGAACAAGGATGTCTCAAAGAACCACCTCGAAGGCTACCCACTCTGCAGCTACTCACCGGGCAATCAACCATCCGCTAAGGTTCAAGATCAACACTGAACTACCCAGGCTAGTCCACACTAGGACCTGCTCCACAAGCATCAACATGAGCAAAAGCCAAAGCTAACTCCTCTCCCGGGTGGGTACTCCGGGGCAAAACACCTCCACCCTCTCACTAGGGGAATTAATACCGGGCACACGTGGCCTACGGGAGTCTAACCTCTGCCTCCATCTGGAACGATGTCCCAGCGGTATCCGAATCTATCTGGATATCTCAACAAACCACAACATACAGCTCACACTGCGGGAAGTTGGCATGAAGGCGCTCTAAACCCAAACCAACGACGAGTCGAACCTCGCTTTCGTCTCCGCTCCACAACACAAAACAAGGCATACACTAGATGAAAGGTATTGTAAATTCTTAACCCTTTTCTAAAAACAGAAAAACTTAGGCGCACTGATGATGACCGGTCTGAGTGCCGTGATCATGGGAAAGAGGACCTACAACAAAAGGTCGGTCTACAAAGTCTATGACTCGAGCTCGATACCAATCTGTAAAGACCAGACCCAAAAAGGGTTCTAAATAGGCCTTTACCCCAATGCATGCATTCAAAGTAAAGGACAATATGCAAATAATTTTCGGATTCCCAATTAAAACAAAACAATCAAGGTTCAATAAGAAATAAAGATAGTTTGCTGAAACCTGTCCCTGTCTCCAAGCACTGCTTCAAGGAAAATACATTTCCAAAACGTACACTCTCGATCGAGATTTCTTAAAAATTTGAAACATCCTCAAATTCAATAAAGCAGAATCCACGAAAACATTCAGAAAACATCCTAGGGCTCCGTGCCCGACTACATGCATTCGGGGAAAATAAGAAGACAAGAGTCATAGAAATAAAAAGTCGAGAGACGCAAAGAGTCCCCATGATCACAGCTCCTCCTTCACCATCCTGCCTCGCACCTTGGTTACTGTGGAAAACCACAAAATAAGGGTGAGTAACGAATTACTCAAGAAGAATCCCCAACCGGGGTACAATACGATGCACATGGTCATCTAGATGAGTGTATGAAAGCTATGAATATAAACACAGAAAAAGAGCACATAGCTTGAGTCCACACTTGGACCTCGGATGCCAACTCGTGGTCTTAGTTCGGAGATAAATCCACCACAACATACGTCCTATACGAGAAACAAGTCTCGACCTCACCGCTTCATCTCACGCCGATCACGAAAGGTACACTAGCTCAAGATCCCGAGGAGCTCTCCTGGTCGGCGTTGTAATGAGCGTAAGCATGCACCGCGTGCTCTCGCAGACTATGGGGTGCCGGGTCTAGTGGCAAGCGCCCATGTCCAGATCCACCACGCCTAACTAAATCTCTGGATCGGTGTCATTAACATAGGGTGTGAGACCTAGACACGTGAACTATGTCACCTGAACCACCGCACTGAGGCTAAGGAACCGGTCGTGGTAGGCTTACACCGAAGCGGTCCTTGCCCTAACAGTGGCAATCAAGGGCTACGCCGAACACGCCGAGGACGTGCCGATCGCCGGGGATGAGGCAATGCCAAGTCATCATCCCGACCGTTGGGGCATTTAACGATCGCCACCCTCACCCAAGATTGCGGGGCCTACCGGGTCGGGTTAGCTAAACCCTAACGGGGTCGTGGGGCGGAGAATCGTCTCGACGTCCCCCGCCATGGATGCAAGATACTTTATGCATCGTGGCCGGATGATGCTACCTACACAATTCTAACTCGCTTTAACAATCGGCAACAATCCAATACGTGCTCAAAAGAATACAAAGAGACCTAGCATGGTACTACGGAACAAGAATGAATATGAGCATGCCGAGCGGAACAACCTAGCATGGACTAACATGAAAGAACAACATACGAAGTCATGCCATCAGAAATCGAACAGCACCTAAACTATACATGCGATAGTCACAAACAAACATACAACATCAATCACATAGAACATCGCAGGGTCCACACAACTCCTGGTAAGAAATCCTTACAGCCGGGAGGCAACTACACACAAAAATCCTAAGTCGCGATCGATCCCGAGCTAGATAACGAGAACCTAACAAACACAATAGTAATCACAATCCATAGGCCTAAACATAATAAAATAAACAAGGCTTGGCTCGGGAGCAACTCACGCGGCGCGCGGCCGACACGCGACGAGGCGAGACAACATGGCGAGGCTGCTGCGATGGCGCGGGCGCGATGGGCGCGGGGTCGCGCGCTGGCGCCGCGATGCGCAGAGCAGGGCGGCAGAGCTGGGTGCACGCGCGCGCGCGACGGCGCGGCCGGCGCAGCGCGACGGCGCGCGACAAGCTGGACGCGACCGACATGCGCGGCGCGCTGGGACGACGACGACGGCGCGCGAGCCGACGAGCGCTCTGAGGTGCCATTCTGCTGCTGCTGCGAGGGCTCGGCAGGCGCATCTGCTGGCGAGATCGGGCGCGATGCGGCCGTGTGCTCTGGCGTCTCTTGGCCGCGCAGGCTGTCTCTGGCGTCTGGCTCGCTCGCTCGCTCGATGGCACTGCGCAGGGCGATGGAGCTGGGCGACTCGGGCGATCTGGGCTTGCCGCTTGGTGCGATCCGGCCACCGGGAGCCGCGACGGTGGGGCCGCTGGTGGGGCTCCTCTCGGCGGTGCAAACAAACACACACACACACCCACACTCTTCTATTTACATTCGGCCAAAGAACTCTCAAATCGGAGAAGACGAAGAGGAAGATCGATACCTACCCTAATGATGATGATCGATCAAAGGGAGCTGCAAGGATGAAGAACTCGGCAAGGCAATGGAGAGAATAGCTTGGGCGGCCACACACTTTGGAGAAGAAGATGGAACAAACCTAATTTCTATTTCATTTAACCAAATGCACCAAAACTCCCAAAATCCAAGGCTAACCATAAAATGATGCAGAAGAGCAACAAGAGCACCTAATGGCTCAATTGGCACACATCCCCACAAGCTTTCTCGGAGACCCGGTTCGAATCCAGTGCAACATAATTCCTATATTTTTACTTTTGCATCTATCCATGCTCAAACCCATCCACAAAGCCTAAAAACTTACATAAATCCATCCAATAATTTTAGTAGCAATCGAAAAAGACATAAACAACCACACGACGCCCGACCAAATTACCAAAATACCCTAGGGCATACCTCGAAGACGGGATGAAAACTCGGGCCGTTACAATATTCCCTCCTTTTTATGACTTTCGTCCTCGAAAGTCCTTAAGATCAAAAAAACGACAGATATCTGCAATCTCATCCCGTCTTCTCCGCTCAAGCGGCCTCCTCTGAACTCGACTCCTCCACCGAACTTTTACCAAACGGATCCCACGATTATGCAACGTCTTCGTCTCAAAGACCAGAATACTCACAGCTTCCCTTGAAGCTCAAATCCTCAATCACCAGTAAAGGCTCAAAGTCCACAATGAGCGATGGGTCCGACACATACTTGCCTCACACCGATACATGAGAACACCGCACACGGTGACAATGTGACAAAAAAGCTAACCAATATGCAACTCTGCCAATCCTCTCGAGAATCTCAAATGGTCCAACAACAGGAGACTCCACTTCTCCCGCTTACCAAACCTCAACACAACTCACAACGGCACAACCTTAAAACTACGCACTGTCCAACCTCAAACTCTAAAACTCGACGCCGAACATCGGCGTAACTTTTCTCGCACTGCTCCGAGTTGACAACACTAGCTCTAAACTCCTGCACATCACCTCTGGTCAAATGCGAAGAACTCAGACCCAAACCAAAATTGATGGCCACCAACCTTTTCCCGAACATTGGAATCCTACAACACTTACCTTGCAATGCCTCAATGGAACAACAAGAATTGACCGCTGAGAACTGCAACCGAAGGCAACCTCATAAAACCACACTAGTCCCCCGCTGCCTAATCACGGAAACACCAACTCACAACAAGTTCTGAAGGATCTGGCTCACTCTTCCCAAAAGACCATCGGTCAGAGGGTCAACACTCTACTGAGAAACTACACTCGGCTCATAAGCCTCTTAACAACGCTCTCGGAACTACACGGTTCATCAACGCCTTGCCTAGAACAAACCTTCGTTGCCACGGCTGGTGACAACAACTCCACTGAATCGACATGCCTCTACTCCATAGAAATGGCATCTCGCACACGAAACGAGGTGCGAGCTCTCACTCATCAAACCAATCCTCCAAGAATCTAATCTCACACAACAACCTCAACTAATCGACACTCCCACACGGAAAACTTACAATCCAACAACTTGAGTGCTACGGCCTCGGAAGCTCAAACAACTACAAATCGCATAGCTATGCCAATCCACACAACTCTAGCTTGACTCAAATCACTGGCTGGACAAGTCAGCCTGCCAACAACCGGGCCCCAGAGGGCTCCCTCCACCAAACTTACCTCCATGCAAGCAACGGAACGAAGCTTGCCTCAAAAAAATGAAACACATCTCATAAGTCCAAACGATAACACATACAGGCTTAACCCTCTAGCTTAGGCTTATTGCACCTTTCCACCGAAACTTCATAAACGGAACTCCACTATTCGGTTAACACCAACTACCATGAACTAGATTACCAAAAATGGCTGGCAGAGCACAAGCCACACTAACCAAAGAGGATCCTCAAAATGTCAAGACCCTAATCCAATCACAATGGTGCAACCTCAACCCACAATCGATACAAATGAGTTCTTCAACTACAAAGGTGCAACAACTTCCATGCCAACACACAAAACCTTAACCAACTAGGCCAAACACTCATAGGAGGCAGAACAACCCTTACCGCAACTTCCAGAACACCACTCAAGAGTCCGCTTAACTTGGACAAACAACTGCTTCCAAGCAGCCAACAAACTTTTCCTCCTACTAGCACCACTACTACCAATTCCAAGACCAAGGAATAACTTGACAACTCCCAAGGAGAAACAGATCCTTACAAGAGGACAACCGAAGGACAGAGAGCTCCACAACCGCTCGCTGTCTTGCTTAGCTAAGCACGGCATCCAACTCTCCTAGAGGCAACAACAAGGGGGGTCCACCACAGACTAGACCGCCAACCATGGGCAAGAGAAGACTCACCCCCAAACACCATATAAGGGCACTCTCAAACTCTGGGAACAGGAGAGACATCCTACAGGGCAAACCACTTACCCACGAACAAGGCTAACTCCTTGGCAACTCGAAAACCACACCTTGGCCAACATCAAGTACCAACTTGCCACCACACCGGAACCAAATCCGGACTCTACTCCAAACAAACTCTGGCTTGCTAGCCTACCAAAATCGCCAAAGAACTCACCCGAGGCTACAAACTACTCGACTGCGGCTTGCCAACTAAACTCACTACAGGTGCGACTGAGCTCTGGCGAGGCTCTCCACAACTAGGGTTCTTCGACAACCCTCGACACACCTTTCGTCGTCTAACGGTCTAACAACTAATCGCTGAACAAACAACTCCTTTTCCCAAATCACAACCACGCCGGCTGCTCCAAACCTCGAAACCAAAAAGACCGAAGCGCTTGAATGTGTCATCCTCCTACTTAAAGCATCGGCCACCATGTAGCTTCCACCCGGGTAAGGATTCCGAGCAACACTCTTAGCAATCGCGATCGGGAACTACGCGGCTTCACTACAACCACCATTTGTTCGGTACCATCCGAACTCCAACCAAGAGCCACAAGAGGTTCCACCAACCAAGCTTAGGTTCAACTTAACAAACTTGCCTAAGCAACAACCCAACTACGAGCACGGTATCCTTACAACCTCAACTAAAGCCTTACAACATCCACTTGAGTCCAACTTCTCCAGAAGAACTGAGCACCAGCTTCTCCAATGCAAACCCTACATGGTTACGGAACTCTTGCCGCGCGAACAAACTACACTAAACACACTTGTGTGCACAACTCTCAACCTTCCTTGAGAGATCCAAGACTAACAGTCTTTGTTCCAAAAGGCAACACTAACTTCGCGGAGATACAATCAACCCAAGGAACACCAAAAGTTCCATCTCCACACGATACTCGAAGCAGTGGCAACCTTGCTCTTCTAAAACATAACGATGCCAAACCGAACTTACTTTATACCAAGACTCTACCAAGTGTGCTTTACACATAAGACAACTGCTCATCTCATAAGGCATCCAACTCATCTCATAAGCACCAAACTCATCTCATAAGCATCCAACTCACGGTCCCTCTCTCAAAACCGAACTCGCATCTACAATGCTCACTCAACTCGAGTTTAGGCACCGAAGGTAGTGGACCGCACTACCAACCACAAAGATCTCTTGGCCTTAGCACTAGCGTGAGACTCACACGCACTAACACTTACCACCCGCCAACCTGCCGACTTACTCAACCCCAGTAACACTTCGGGTAGAGGCTCCACTCCTCTCGAACATCCTTTCACTTGTAGTCCTTCGACTACCACTGAACTAGCCCTCTTGCACGACCTAAACAAGTGCATTTTCCATAAATGGATCAAATGGCTAAAGAAGTGTGCTGAACTCCGGACGGGTCATAGAACCATCTGCTTATACCCATGCCACACTCAGGTCTGAACCAGACTTAGAGCCAAAGCGGCACACCAACCATTGCACCTCAAGTGCCACTACTACCAAATCCACATCTTACTACAAATGGGGACAACAAGGTCACAACCTCAAGTGACAAAAACTATGGCGAGGCATACAAGAGCTCAACTCAAACAACCATGCCTAAGGCATCTCATCAAACCGAAGTCTCACTGCCTACTCTTGCATCTCCACATGATGCTCAACAAAACTCGCCAGCTCTCTCTCAACATGCGCAGACTAACCCTACTCTAGGGGCTCACCATAAGAAGAGTGCTCAACTCGCTGGATAAAGCTGGGAAACCACCAACGGATCACGTCCGATGGGAACACTCGCTCACGCACCCTTAACCACGGGTTCCGACTTCATCGCGAAAAAACAACAAAACTTACAGGAGAACAAGGATGTCTCAAAGAACCACCTCGAAGGCTACCCACTCTACAGACTACTCACTGGGCAATCAACCATCCGCTAAGGTTCAAGATCAACACCGAACTACCCGGCTAGTCCACACTAGGACTGCTCCACAAGCATCAACATGAGCAAAAGCCAAAGCTAACTCCTCTCCCGGAGTGGTACTCCAGGCAAAACACCTCCACCCTCTCACTAGGGAATTAATTAATTTGGGCCACACGTGGCCTACGGAGTCTAACCTCTGCCTCCATCTGGAACGATGTCCCAGCGGTATCCGAATCTATCTGGATATCTCAACAAACCACAACATACAGCTCACACTGCGGGAAGTTGGCATGAAGGCGCTCTAAACCCAAACCAACGACGAGTCGAACACGCTTTCGTCTCAGCTCCACAACACAAAACAAGGCATACACTAGATGAAAGGTATTGTAAATTCTTAACCCTTTTCTAAAAACAGAAAACTTAGGCGTACTGATGACTGTCCAGAGTCTTTGGTGATCATGGGAAAGACGACCTACAACAAAAGGTCGGTCTACAAAGTCTATGACTCGAGCTCGATACCAATCAGAAGACCCGACCCAAAAAGGGCTCTAAATAGGCCTTTACCCCAATGCATGCATTCAAAGTAAAGGACAATATGCAAATAATTTTCGATTCCCAATTAAAACAAAACAATCAAGGTTCAATAAGAAATAAAGATAGTTTGCTGAAACCTGTCCCTGTCTCCAAGCACCTGTTTCAAGGCAAATACATTTCCAAAACGTACACTCTGATCAGAGATTTCTTAAAACATTTGAAACATCCTCAAATTCAATAAAGCTGGAATCCACGAAAACATTCAGAAAACATCCTAGGGCTCCGTGCCCGACTACATGCATTCGGGGAAAATAAGAAGACAAGAGTCATAGAAATAAAAAGTCGAGACGAGCAAAGAGTCCCCATGATCACGGCTCCTCCTTCACCATCCTGCCTCTCGCACCTTGGTTACCTGTGGAAAACCACAAAATAAGGGTGAGTAACGAATTACTCAGTAAGAATCCCCAACCGGGGTACAATACGATGCACATGGTCATCTAGATGAGTGTATGAAAGCTATGAATATAAACACAGGAAAGAGCACATAGCTTGAGTCCACACTTGGACCTCGGATGCCAACTCAGGGTCTTAGTTCGGAGATAAATCCACCACAACATACGTCCTATACGAGAAACAAGTCTCGGCCTCACTGCTGTCTCTCTGTCGTCTGAAAAGGTACACTAGCTCAAGATCCCGAGGAGCTCCTCGGTCGCCAGAATGAGCGTAAGCATGCACCGCGTGCTACTGCAGACTATGGGGGGTGCCGGGTCTAGTGGCAAGCTGCCCATGTCCAGTCACCACGCCTAACTAAATCTCTGGATCGGTGTCACTAACATAGGGGTGTGAGACCTAGACACGTGAACTATGTCAGCCTGAACCACCGCACCTGAGGCTAAGGAACCGGTCGTGGTAGGCTTACACCAGGAAGCGGTCCTTGCCCTAACAGGTGGCAATCAAGGGCTACGGCCGAACACGCTGAGGACGTGCCGATCGCCGGGGATGAGGCAATGCCAAGTCATCATCCCGACCGTTGGGGCATTTAACGATCTGCCACCCTCACCCAAGATTGCGGGGCCTACCGGTCGGGTTAGCTAAACCCTAACGGGTCGAGGGACGAGAATCGTCTCGGCGTCCACGCCATGGATGCAAGATACTTTATGCATCGGGCCCGGATGATGCTACCTACCTGAATTCTAACTCCCTTAACAATCGGCAACAATCCAATACGTGCTCAAAAGAATACTGACAAAGCAGACCTAGCATGGTACTACGGAACAAGAATGAATATGAGCATGCGAACGGAACAACCTAGCATGGACTAACATGAAAGAACAACATACGAAGTCATGCGATCAGAAATCGAGCGAGCACCTAAACTATACATGCGATAGTCACAAACAAACATACAACATCAATCACATAGAACATCGCAGGTCCACACAACTCGGTAAGAAATCCTTACAGCGGAGGGAGGCAACTACACACAAAAATCCTAAGCTGCGATCGATCCCGAGCTAGCTAACGAGAACCTAACAAACACAATAGTAATCACAATCCATAGGCCTAAACATAATAAAATAAACAAGGCTTGGCTCGGGAGCAACTCACGCGGCGCGGCTGACACGCGGACGGGCAGACAACATGGCGAGGCTGCTGATGGGCGGCGGGGGTCGGGGCTGGCGCTGGCGCCGACAGCGCGCAGATGATGCGCGCAGCAGAGCGCGCGCACGCGCTGCTGCGCGACGACCGGCCCGGCGCGCAGCGCGGGCGCGACAAAGCTGGACGCGAACGGACATGCGCGGGCGCGCTGGGACGACGACGGGCGCACGGGCTGACGAGCGTCTGGAGGTGCGATCTCTTCGCTGCTGCGAGGGCTCGGCAGGCGCATCTGGCTGGCGAGATCGGGCCGCGACGAGGGGCTGCTGGCGTCTGCTGGCCGCGATAGGGCTGTCTGGCGCGTCTGGCTCGGCCGCTCGATGGCACCTGCAGGGCGATGGAGCTGGCGACTCGGCGATCTGGGCTTCTTCTTTGGTGCGATCTGGCGGGTGGGAGCCGCGACGGTGGGGCCTTGCTGTGGGGCTCCTCTCGGCGGTGCAAACAAACACACACACACACCCACACTCTTCTATTTACATTCGGCCAAGCAAGAACTCAAATCGGAGAAGACGCGAGGAAGATCGATACCTACCCTAATGATGATGATCGATCAAAGGGAGCTGCAAGGATGAAGAACTCGGCAAGGCAATGGAGAGAATAGCTTGGGCGGCCACACACTTTGGAGAAGAAGATGGAACAAACCTAATTTCTATTTCATTTAACCAAATGCACCAAAACTCCCAAAATCCAAGGCTAACCATAAAATGATGCAGGAAGAGCAACAAGAGCACCTAATGGCTCAATTGGCACACATCCCCACAAGCTTTCCTGAGACCGGGTTCAATCCCAACAACATAATTCCTATATTTTTACTTTTGCATCTATCCATGCTCAAACCCATCCACAAAGCCTAAAAACTTACATAAATCCATCCAATAATTTTAGCAATCGAAAAAGACATAAACAATTTGACGGCGGCCCGACCAAATTACCAAAATACCCCTAGGGCATACCTCGAAGACCGGGATGAAAACCTGGGCCGTTACAATATTCCCTCCTTTTTATGACTTTCGTCCTCGAAAGTCCTTAAGACTGAAACAGCACAGGATACTGCAATCTCATCCCGTCTTCTCCGCTCACAAGCGGCCTCCTCTGAACTCTGACTCCTCCACTGAACTTTTACCAAACGGATCCCACGATTATGCAACGTCTTCGTCTCAAAGACCCGAGAATACTCACAGCTTCCCTTGAAGCTCAAATCCTCAATCAGCTGTAAAGGCTCAAAGTCCACAATGAGCGATGGGTCCGACACATACTGCCTCACACCGATACATGAGAACACTGCACACGGCTGACAATGACAGAAAAAGCTAACCAATATGCAACTCTGCCAATCCTCTCGAGAATCTCAAATGGTCCAACAACAGGAGACTCCACTTCTCCCGCTTACCAAACCTCAACACAACTCACAACGGCACAACCTTAAAACTACGCCCGCCCAACCTCAAACTCTAAAACTCGACGCCGAACATCGGCGTAACTTTTTCTGCTCGCTGCGAGTTGACAACACTAGCTCTAAACTCCTGCACATCACCTCTGGTCAAATGCAAACAACTCAGACCCAAACCAAAATTGATGGCCACCAACCTTTTCCCGAACATTGGAATCCTACAACACTTACCTTGCAATGCCTCAATGGAACAACAAGAATTGACCACGAGAACTCGCAACCAAGGCAACCTCATAAAACCACACTAGTCCCCGCTAATAATCACGGAAACACCAACTCACAACAAGTTCTGAAGGATCTGGCTCACTCTTCCCAAAAGACCATCGGTCAGAGGGTCAATACTCTACAGAAACTGCACTCGGCTCATAAGCCTCTTAACAACGCTCTCCAGAACCACAGTTCATCAACGCCTTTGCCTAGAACAAACCTTCGTTGCCACGGCTGGTGACAACAACTCCAGGCTGGCCCGACATGCCTCTACTCCATAGAAATGGCATCTGCACACGAAACGAGGTGCGAGCTCTCACTACTGAAACCAATCCTCCAAGAATCTAATCTCACACAACAACCTCAACTAACTGACAGCTCCCACACGGAAAACTTACAATCCAACAACTTGAGTGCTACGGCCTCGGAAGCTCAAACAACTACAAACTGCATAGCTATGCCAATCCACACAACTCTAGCTTGACTCAAATCACTGGCTGGACAAGTCAGCCTGCCAACAACCGGGCCCCAGAGGGCTCCCTCCACCAAACTTACCTCCATGCAAGCAACGGAACGAAGCTTGCCTCAAAAAATGAAACACATCTCATAAGTCCAAACGATAACACATACAGGCTTAACCCTCTAGCTTAGGCTTATTGCACCTTTCCACCGAAACTTCATAAACGGAACTCCACTATTCGGTTAACACCAACTACCATGAACTAGATTACCAAAAATGGCTGGCAGAGCACAAGCCACACTAACCAGCAAGGATCCCTCAAAATGTCAAGACCCTAATCCAATCACAATGGTGCAACCTCAACCCACAACTGATACAAATGAGTTCTTCAACTACAAACGTGCAACAACTTCCATGCCAACACACAAAACCTTAACCAACTAGGCCAAACACTCATAGGAGGCGAGAACAACCCTTACCGCAACTTCCAGACACCACTCAAGAGTCCGCTTAACTTGGACAAACAAGCGCTTCCAAGCGACCAACAAACTTTTCCTCCTACTAGCACCACTACTACCAATTCCAAGACCAAGGAATAACTTGACAACTCCCAAGGAGAAACAGATCCTTACAAGAGGACAACCGAAGGACAGAGAGCTCCACAACCGCTCGCTGTCTTGCTTAGCTAAGCACGGCATCCAACTCTCCTAGAGGCAACAACAAGGGGGGTCCACCACAGACTAGACCGCCAACCATGGGCAAGAGAAGACTCACCCCCAAACACCATATAAGGGCACTCTCAAACTCTGGGAACAGGAGAGACATCCTACAGGGCAAACCACTTACCCACGAACAAGGCTAACTCCTTGGCAACTCGAAAACCACACCTTGGCCAACATCAAGTACCAACTTGCCACCACACCGGAACCAAATCCAGACTCTACTCCAAACAAACTCTGGCTTGCTAGCCTACCAAAACTGCCAGCAACTCACCCGAGGCTACAAACTACTCGACTCTGGCTTGCCAACTAAACTCACTACCTGGGTCTGACTGAGCTCTGGCGAGGCTCTCCACAACTAGGGTTCTTCGACAACCCTCGACACACACTGTCGTCTAACGGTCTAACAACTAACTGCCTGAACAAACAACTCCTTTTCCCAGCATCACAACCACGCTGGCCTGCTCCAAACCTCGAAACCAAAAAGACCAGAAACGCTTCAGAATGTGTCATCCTCCTACTTAAAGCATCAGCCACCATGTAGCTTCCACCCAGGGTAAGGATTCCGAGCAACACTCTTAGCAACTGCGATCAGGAACTACGCGGCTTCACTACAACCACCATTTGTTCAGTACCATCTGAACTCCAACCAAGAGCCACAAGAGGTTCCACCAACCAAGCTTAGGTTCAACTTAACAAACTTGCCTAAGCAACAACCCAACTACGAGCACGGTATCCTTACAACCTCAACTAAAGCCTTACAACATCCACCTGGAGTCCAACTTCTCCAAGAACTGAGCACCAGTTCTCCAATGCAAACCCTACATGGTTCTCGAACTCTTGCCGCGACAGAACAAACTACACTAAACACACTTGTGTGCACAACTCTCAACCTTCCTTCAGAGATCCAAGACTAACGGTCTTTGTTCCAAAAGGCAACACTAACTTCCGGCGCAGAGATACAATCAACCCAAGGAACACCAAAAGTTCCATCTCCACACGATACTCGAAGCAGTGGCAACCTTGCTCTGCTAATACATAACGATGCCAAACCGAACTTACTTTATACCAAGACTCTACCAAGTGTGCTTTACACATAAGACAACCTGCTCATCTCATAAGGCATCCAACTCATCTCATAAGCACCAAACTCATCTCATAAGCATCCAACTCACGGTTCCTCTGCTAAACCGAACTCGCATCTACAATGCTCACTCAACTCAGGTTTAGGCACCCGAAGGTAGTGGACCGCACTACCAACCACAAAGATCTCTTGGCCTTAGCACTAGCGTGAGACTCACACGCACTAACACTTACCACCGCCAACCTGTGACTTACTCAACCCCCAGTAACACTGGGAACAGGCTCCAGCTCTTCTCGAACATCCTTTCACTTGTAGTCCTTCGACTACCACTGAACTAGCCCTCTTGCACGACCTAAACAAGTGCATTTTCCATAAATGGATCCAATGGCTAAAGAAGTGTGCTGAACTCCGGACGGGTCATAGAACCATCTGCTTATACCCATGCCACACTCAGTGCGAACTGGACTTAGAGCCAAAGCGGCACACCAACCATTGCACCTCAAGTGCCACTACTACCAAATCCACATCTTACTACAAATGGGGTCAGCAAGGTCACAACCTCAAGTGACAAAAACTATGGCGAGGCATACAAGAGCTCAACTCAAACAACCATGCCTAAGGCATCTCATCAAACCGAAGTCTCACTGCCTACTCTTGCATCTCCACATGATGCTCAACAAAACTCGGCGCCTCTCTCAACATGCGGCTAACCCTACCTACTCTAGGGGCTCACCATAAGAAGAGTGCTCAACTCGCTGACAACTGGGAAACCACCAACGGATCACGTCCGATGGGAACACTGCTCATTGCACCCTTAACCACGGGGGTTCCGACTTCATCGGCAAAAAAACAACAACACTTACAGAGAAACAAGGATGTCTCAAAGCAACCACCTCGAAGGCTACCCACTCTGCAGCTACTCACTGGGCAATCAACCATCTGCTAAGGTTCAAGATCAACACCTGAACTACCCAGGCTAGTCCACACTAGGACCTGCTCCACAAGCATCAACATGAGCAAAAGCCAAAGCTAACTCCTCTCCGGAGTGGTACTCCAGGCAAAACACCTCCACCCTCTCACTAGGGGAATTAATACCGGGCCACACGTGGCCTCACGGAGTCTAACCTCTGCCTCCATCCGGAACGATGTCCCGGCCAGTATCCGAATCTATCTCGGATATCTCAACAAACCACAACATACACTCACACTGCGGGAAGTTGGCATGAAGGCGCTCTAAACCCAAACCAACGACGAGTCGAACACCTTTCGTCTCCGCTCCACAACACAAAACAAGGCATACACTAGATGAAAGGTATTGTAAATTCTTAACCCTTTTCTAAAAACAGAAAACTTAGGCGTGCTGATGATGACCGCCGTCAGATCTTTGGTGATCATGGGAAAGACGACCTACAACAAAAAGGTCAGTCTACAAAGTCTATGACTCGAGCTCGATACCAATCTGAAAGACCCACCCAAAAGGGCTTCTAAATAGGCCTTTACCCCAATGCATGCATTCAAAGTAAAGGACAATATGCAAATAATTTTCGGATTCCCAATTAAAACAAAACAATCAAGGTTCAATAAGAAATAAAGATAGTTTGTTTGAAACTCATCCCCTGTCTCCAAGCACCTGTTTCAAGGCAAATACATTTCCAAAACGTCAATCTGATCCAGAGATTTCTTAAAACATTTGAAACATCCTCAAATTCAATAAAGCTGGAATCCACGAAAACATTCAGAAAACATCCTAGGGCTCCGTGTGCCCGACTACATGCATTCGGGGAAAATAAGAAGACAAGAGTCATAGAAATAAAAAGTCGAGACGACAATGAGTCCCCCATGATCACGGCTCCTCCTTGACCATCCTGTCTCGCACCTTGGTTACCCGTGGAAAACCACAAAATAAGGGTGAGTAACGAATTACTCAAGTAAGAATCCCCAACCGGGTACAATACGATGCACATGGTCATCTAGATGAGTGTATGAAAGCTATGAATATAAACACAGGAAAGAGCACATAGCTTGAGTCCACACTTGGACCTCGGATGCCAACTCAGGGTCTTAGTTCGGAGATAAATCCACCACAACATACGTCCTATACGAGAAACAAGTCTCGGCCTCAGCCTGTCTACTGTCGATACGAAAGGTACACTAGCTCAAGATCCCGAGGAGCTCTCCGGTCGGCGCTGTAATGAGCGTAAGCATGCACCGCGTGCTCTCTGCGAACTATGGGGGTGCCGGGTCTAGTGGCAAGTCGCCCATGTCCAGTCCACCACGCCCTAACTAAATCTCCGGATCGGTGTCACTAACATAGGGGTGTGAGACCTGAGACACGTGAACTATGTCGGCTGAACCACCGCACTTTGAGGCTAAGGAACCGGTCGTGGTAGGCTTACACCAGAAGCGGTCCTTGCCTAACAGTGGCAATCAAGGGCTACGGCCGAACACGCCGAGGACGTGCCGATCGCCGGGGATGAGGCAATGCCAAGTCATCATCCCGACCGTTGGGGCATTTAACGATCGCCACCCTCACCCAAGATTGCGGGGCCTCCACGGTCGGGTTAGCTAAACCCTAACGGGGTCGAGGGGATCGAGAATCGTCTCGACGCCCCCGCCATGGATGCAAGATACTTTATGCATCGGGCCCGGATGATGCTACCTACCCGAATTCTAACTCGCTTTAACAATCAAAGCAACAATCCAATACGTGCTCAAAAGAATACAAAGAGACCTAGCATGGTACTACGGAACAAGAATGAATATGAGCATGCGAACGGAACAACCTAGCATGGACTAACATGAAAGAACAACATACGAAGTCATGCGGTCGGAAATCGAATGCGAGCACCTAAACTATACATGCCGATAGTCACAAACAAACATACAACATCAATCACATAGAACATCGCGAGGTCCACACAACTCGTAAGAAATCCTTACTGCCGGAGGCAACTACACACAAAAATCCTAAGCTGCGATCGATCCCGAGCTAGCTAACGAGAACCTAACAAACACAATAGTAATCACAATCCATAGGCCTAAACATAATAAAATAAACAAGGCTTGGCTCGGGAGCAACTCACGCGGCGCGGCTGACACGCGGACGGGCGGACAACATGGCGGCGAGGCTGCGATGGCGGCGGTGGTTTCCGCGCTGGCGCCGACGCAGCGCAGATGGGCGGCAGAGCTGGCGCCGCGCGCTGACGACCGGCCGCCGGGCGCAGCGCAGCGCGCGACAAGCTGACGCGAACGGACATCTGCGGGCGCGCTGGGACGACAGCGGCGCATGGCGACGAGCGTCTGGAGGTGCGGTCTTCTTCTGCTGCGAGGGCTCGGCAGGCGCATCTCGGCTGGCGAGATCTGAGCCGCGACGGCCGCTCTGGCGTCTCTGGAGTGCGGCGGTGTCTGGCGTCTGGCTCGGCCGCTCGATGGCACTGCAGAGGGCGATGGAGCTGGCGACTCGGGCGATCTGGGCTTCTTCTTTGGTGCGATCTGGCGGTGGGAGGCTGCGACGGTGGGGCCGCTTGGTGAGCTCCTCTCGGCGGTTGCAAACAAACACACACACACACCCACACTCTTCTATTTACATTCGGCCAGCAAGAACTCAAATCGGAGAAGACGAAGAGGAAGATCGATACCTACCCGGAATGATGATGATCGATCAAAGGGAGCTGCAAGGATGAAGAACTCGGCAAGGCAATGGAGAGAATAGCTTGGCGGCCACACACTTTGGAGAAGAAGATGGAACAAACCTAATTTCTATTTCATTTAACCAAATGCACCAAAACTCCCAAAATCCAAGGCTAACCATAAAATGATGCAGGAAAGAGCAACAAGAGCACCTAATGGCTCAATTGGCACACATCCCCACAGCTTTCCCGGAGACCCGGTTCGAATCCCAATTTGCAACATAATTCCTATATTTTTACTTTTGCATCTATCCATGCTCAAACCCATCCACAAAGCCTAAAAAACTTACATAAATCCATCCAATAATTTTAGCAAAGGCGAAAAAGACATAAACACCACGACGGCCCGACCAAATTACCAAAATACCCCTAGGGCATACTCTCAAGACCGGATGAAAACCTGGGCCGTTACAATATTCCCTCCTTTTTATGACTTTCGTCCTCGAAAGTCCTTAAGACTGAAACAGCACAGGATACTGCAATCTCATCCCGTCTTCTCCGCTCACAAGCGGCCTCCTCTGAACTCTGACTCCTCCACTGAACTTTTACCAAACGGATCCCACGATTATGCAACGTCTTCGTCTCAAAGACCAGAATACTCACAGGCTTCCCCTTGAAGCTCAAATCCTCAATCAGCTGTAAAGGCTCAAAGTCCACAATGAGCGATGGGTCCGACACATACTGCCTCACACCGATACATGAGAACACTGCACACGGCTGACAATGACAGAAAAAGCTAACCAATATGCAACTCTGCCAATCCTCTCGAGAATCTCAAATGGTCCAACAACAGGAGACTCCACTTCTCCCGCTTACCAAACCTCAACACAACTCACAACGGCACAACCTTAAAACTACGCACTGTCCAACCTCAAACTCTAAAACTCGACGCCGAACATCGGCGTAACTTTTCTGCCTGCTCTGAGTTGCCAACACTAGCTCTAAACTCCTGCACATCACCTCTGGTCAAATGCAGCAACTCAGGACCCAAACCAAAATTGATGGCCACCAACCTTTTCCCAGAACATTGGAATCCTACAACACTTACCTTGCAATGCCTCAATGGAACAACAAGAATTGACCATTGAGAATCGCAACCAAAGGCAACCTCATAAAACCACACTAGTCCCCGCGCCTAATCACTTAAACACCAACTCACAACAAGTTCAAGGATCCGGCTCACTCTTCCCAAAAGACCATCGGTCGAGGGGGTCAACACTCTCTGAGAACGCACTCGGCTCATAAGCCTCTTAACAACGCTCTCGGAACCACGGTTCATCAACGCCTTTGCCTAGAACAAACCTTTTCGTTGCCACGGCTGGTGACAACAACTCAAACTGAATCGACATGCCTCTACTCCATAGAAATGGCATACGCACACGAAACGAGGTGCGAGCTCTCACTCTCAAACCAATCCTCCAAGAATCTAATCTCACACAACAACCTCAACTAACTGACAGCTCCCACACGGAAAACTTACAATCCAACAACTTGAGTGCTACGGCCTCGGAAGCTCAAACAACTACAAACTGCATAGCTATGCCAATCCACACAACTCTAGCTTGACTCAAATCACTTGGCCGGACAAGTCACCTGCCAACAACCGGGCCCCCAGAGGGCTCCCTCCACCAAACTTACCTCCATGCAAGCAGCGGAACGGCTTGCCTCAAAAAAATGAAACACATCTCATAAGTCCAAACGATAACACATACATACAGCTTAACCCTCTAGCTTAGGCTTATTGCACCTTTCCACCGAAACTTCATAAACGGAACTCCACTATTCGGTTAACACCAACTACCATGAACTAGATTACCAAAAATGGCTGGCAGAGCACAAGCCACACTAACCAGCAAGGATCCCTCAAAATGTCAAGACCCTAATCCAATCACAATGGTGCAACCTCAACCCACAACTGATACAAATGAGTTCTTCAACTACAAACGTGCAACAACTTCCATGCCAACACACAAAACCTTAACCAACTAGGCCAAACACTCATAGGAGGCAGAACAACCCTTACCGCAACTTCCAGAACACCACTCAAGAGTCCGCTTAACTTGGACAAACAACTGCTTCCAAGCAGCCAACAAACTTTTCCTCCTACTAGCACCACTACTACCAATTCCAAGACCAAGGAATAACTTGACAACTCCCAAGGAGAAACAGATCCTTACAAGAGGACAACCGAAGGACGAGAGCTCCACAACCGCTCATTGTCTTGCTTAGCTAAGCACGGCATCCAACTCTCCTAGAGGCAACAACAAGGGGGTCCACCACGCACTAGACCGCCAACCATGGGCAAGAGAAGACTCACCCCCAAACACCATATAAGGGCACTCTCAAACTCGGGAAGCAGGAGAGACATCCTCTGAGGGGCAAACCACTTACCCACGAACAAGGCTAACTCCTTGGCAACTCGAAAACCACACCTTGGCCAACATCAAGTACCAACTTGCCACCACACCTAAACAAATCCAGACTCTACTCCAAACAAACTCGCTTGCTAGCCTACCAAAAAATCCAAAGAACTCACCCGAGGCTACAAACTACTCGACTGCGGCTTGCCAACTAAACTCACTACACCGGGTCCGACCGAGCTCGGCGAGGCTCTCCACAACTAGGGTTCTTCGACAACCCTCGACACACACTTTGTCGTCTAACGGTCTAACAACTAATCGCTGAACAAGCAACTCCTTTTCCCAAATCACAACCACGCTGGCTGCTCCAAACCTCGAAACCAAAAAGACCGAAACGCTTGAATGTGTCATCCTCCTACTTAAAGCATCACCACCATGTAGCTTCCACCCAGGGTAAGGATTCCGAGCAACACTCTTAGCAACTGCGATCAGGAACTACGCGGCTTCACTACAACCACCATTTGTTCAGTACCATCTGAACTCCAACCAAGAGCCACAAGAGGTTCCACCAACCAAGCTTAGGTTCAACTTAACAAACTTGCCTAAGCAACAACCCAACTACGAGCACGGTATCCTTACAACCTCAACTAAAGCCTTACAACATCCACCTGGAGTCCAACTTCTCCAAGAACTGAGCACCGTTCTCCAATGCAAACCCCTACATGGTTCTCGGAACTCTTGCCGCTTGAACAAACTACACTAAACACACTTGTGTGCACAACTCTCAACCTTCCTTCAGAGATCCAAGACTAACAGGTGCTGTTCCAAAAGGCAACACTAACTTCTGGCAGAGATACAATCAACCCAAGGAACACCAAAAGTTCCATCTCCACACGATACTCGAAGCAGTGGCAACCTTGCTCTGCTAATACATAACGATGCCAAACCGAACTTACTTTATACCAAGACTCTACCAAGTGTGCTTTACACATAAGACAACCTGCTCATCTCATAAGGCATCCAACTCATCTCATAAGCACCAAACTCATCTCATAAGCATCCAACTCACGGTTCCTCTGCTAAACCGAACTCGCATCTACAATGCTCACTCAACTCAGGTTTAGGCACCCGAAGGTAGTGGACCGCACTACCAACCACAAAGATCTCTTGGCCTTAGCACTAGCGTGAGACTCACACGCACTAACACTTACCAGCCGCCAACCTGCCGACTTACTCAACCCCAAAGAACACCGGGAACAGCTCCAGCTCTTCTCGAACATCCTTTCACTTGTAGTCCTTCGACTACCACCGAACTAGCCCTCTTGCACGACCTAAACAAGTGCATTTTCCATAAATGGATCCAATGGCTAAAGAAGTGTGTCTTTGAACTCCGGACGGGTCATAGAACCATCTGCTTATACCCATGCCACACTCAGTCCGAACCGGACTTAGAGCCAAAGCGGCACACCAACCATTGCACCTCAAGTGCCACTACTACCAAATCCACATCTTACTACAAATGGGGTCAAGCAAGGTCACAACCTCAAGTGACAAAAACTATGGCGAGGCATACAAGAGCTCAACTCAAACAACCATGCCTAAGGCATCTCATCAAACCGAAGTCTCACTCGCCTACTCTTGCATCTCCACATGATGCTCAACAAAACTCGGCCGACTCTCTCAACATGCAAAGAGCCTAACCCTACTCTAGGGGCTCACCATAAGAAGAGTGCTCAACTCGCTGCACAACCGGGGGAAACCACCAACGGATCACGTCCGATGGGAACACTGCTCACTGCACCCTTAACCACGGGGTTCCGACTTTCTTCGGCAAAGAAAACAACAACACTTACAGAGAACAAGGATGTCTCAAAGAACCACCTCGAAGGCTACCCACTCTGCAGCTACTCACTGGGCAATCAACCATCTGCTAAGGTTCAAGATCAACACCAACTACCTGTGCTAGTCCACACTAGGACTGCTCCACAAGCATCAACATGAGCAAAAGCCAAAGCTAACTCCTCTCTCCCGGAGTGGTACTCGAGGCAAAACACCTCCACCCTCTCACTAGGGAATTAATACCGGGCCACACGTGGCCTCACGGAGTCTAACCTCTGCCTCCATCCGAACGATGTCCCAGCCGGTATCCGAATCTATCTGGATATCTCAACAAACCACAACATACACTCACACTCATGGGGAAGTTGGCATGAAGGCGCTCTAAACCCAAACCAACGACGAGTCGAAACTCGCTCGTCTCCGCTCCACAACACAAAACAAGGCATACACTAGATGAAAGGTATTGTAAATTCTTAACCCTTTTCTAAAAAAACAAAAACTTAGGCGTACTGATGGACCGCTGAGTCTTTGGTGATCATGGGAAAGACGACCTACAACAAAAGGTCGAGTCTACAAAGTCTATGACTCGAGCTCGATACCAATCAGAAAGACCCGACCCAAAAGGGCTCTAAATAGGCCTTTACCCCAATGCATGCATTCAAAGTAAAGGTCAATATGCAAATAATTTTCGGATTCCCAATTAAAACAAAACAATCAAGGTTCAATCAGAAATAAAGATAGTTTGCTGGAAACTTGTCCCTGTCTCCAAGCACTGTTTCAAGGCAAATACATTTCCAAAACGTACACTCGATCCAGAGATTTCTTAAAACATTTGAAACATCCTCAAATTCAATAAAGCTGGAATCCACGAAAACATTCAGAAAACATCCTAGGGCTCCGTGCCCGACTACATGCATTCAGGGGAAAATAAGAAGACAAGAGTCATAGAAATAAAAAGTCAGAGACGACAGCAGGTCCCCATGATCACAGCTCCTCCTTCAGCCATCCTGTCTCGCACCTTGGTTACCTGTGGAAAACCACAAAATAAGGGTGAGTAACGAATTACTCAGTAAGAATCCCCAACCGGGGTACAATACGATGCACATGGTCATCTAGATGAGTGTATGAAAGCTATGAATATAAACACAGGAAAGAGCACATAGCTTGAGTCCACACTTGGACCTCGGATGCCAACTCAGGGTCTTAGTTCGGAGATAAATCCACCACAACATACGTCCTATACGAGAAACAAGTCTCGGCCTCGGCCGCATCTCTTCGTCGTACGAAAAGGTACACTAGCTCAAGATCCCGAGGAGCTCTCCGTCCGGCGCGCCAGAATGAGCGTAAGCATGCACCGCGTGCTCTCTGCGGAGACTATGAAGGGTGCCGGGTCTAGTGGCAAGCCGCCCATGTCCAATCCACCACGCCTAACTAAATCTCCGGATCGGTGTCACTAACATAGGGGTGTGAGACCTGAACACGTGAACTATGTCACCTGAACCACCGCACTTTTGCTAAAGGAACCGGCCGTGGTAGGCTTACACCAGAAGCGGTCCTTGCCCTAACAGTGGCAATCAAGGGCTACGGCCGAACACGCCGAGGACGTGCCGATCGCCGCCGGGATGAGGCAATGCCAAGTCATCATCCCGACCGTTGGGGCATTTAACGATCTGCCACCCTCACCCAAGATTGCGGGGCCTACCGGTCGGGTTAGCTAAACCCTAACGGGGTCCAGGGCGGAGAATCGTCTCGACGTCCCCCGCCATGGATGCAAGATACTTTATGCATCGTGCCGGATGATGCTACCTACACCAATTCTAACTCCGCCTTAACAATCAAGCAACAATCCAATACGTGCTCAAAAGAATACAATGAGACCTAGCATGGTACTACGGAACAAGAATGAATATGAGCATGCGAGCGAAATCGGAACAACCTAGCATGGACTAACATGAAAGAACAACATACGAAGTCATGCGGTCAGAAATCGAATGAGCACCTAAACTATACATGCGATAGTCACAAACAAACATACAACATCAATCACATAGAACATCGCAGGTCCACACAACTCGTAAGAAATCCTTACACAGCCGGAGGCAACTACACACAAAAATCTAAAGTGCGATCGATCCCGAGCTAGCTAACGAGAACCTAACAAACACAATAGTAATCACAATCCATAGGCCTAAACATAATAAAATAAACAAGGCTTGGCTCAGGAGCAACTCACGCGCGCGGCCGACACGCGACGGGCGGACAACATGGCGAGGCTGGCGATGGGCGCTGATGGCGCGGTAGGTCGTCGGCGCTGGCGCCGATAGCGCGCAGATGGGCGAGCAGAGCCGGCGCGCGCGCGACGCCGGTGGCCGGGCGCAGGCGCAGCGCACGGCGCGAACAAGCCGGACGCGAACGGACATGCGCGCGCGCTGGCTGACGACGACGGCGCACGGCCGACGAGCGCGTCTCGAGGTGCGATTCTCGCTGCTGCAGGGGCTCGGCAGGCGCATCTGCTGGCGAGATCTGGGCCGCGATGCAGGCCGCTCGGCGTCTCTTGAGGCTGGCCGCGATAGGCCGTCTGGCGTCTCGCTCGGCCGCTGATGGCACTGCAGGGGCGATGGAGCTGGCGACTCGGGCGATCTGGGCTTCTTCTTTGGTGCGATCTGGCGGGCCGGGAGCCGCGACGGTGGGGCGCTTGGTGGGGCTCCTCTCGCAGCCGCAAACAAACACACACACACACCCACACTCTTCTATTTACATTCGGCCAAAGAAGAACTCAAATCGGAGAAGACGAAGAGGAAGATCGATACCTACCCGGAATGATGATGATCGATCAAAGGGAGCCGCAAGGATGAAGAACTCGGCAAGGCAATGGAGAGAATAGCTTGGGCGCCACACACTTTGGAGAGAAGAAGATGGAACAAACCTAATTTCTATTTCATTTAACCAAATGCACCAAAACTCCCAAAATCCAAGGCTAACCATAAAATGATGCAGAAGAGCAACAAGAGCACCTAATGGCTCAATTGGCACACATCCCCACAAGCTTTCCCTGAGACCCGGTTCGAATCCCACTGCAACATAATTCCTATATTTTTACTTTTGCATCTATCCATGCTCAAACCCATCCACAAAGCCTAAAAACTTACATAAATCCATCCAATAATTTTAGCAACTGGAAAAAGACATAAACACTGACGACGGCCCGACCAAATTACCAAAATACCCCTAGGGCATACCTCGAAGACCGGATGAAAACACAGGGCGTTACAATATTCCCTCCTTTTTATGACTTTCGTCCTCGAAAGTCCTTAAGATCAAAAACAACACGGATATCTGCAATCTCATCCGTCTTCTCCGCTCACAAGCGGCCTCCTCTGAACTCGACTCCTCCACCGAACTTTTACCAAACGGATCCCACGATTATGCAACGCCTTCGTCTCAAAGACCGAGAATACTCACAGCTTCCCTTGAAGCTCAAATCCTCAATCACCGTAAAAGCTCAAAGTCCACAATGAGCGATGGGTCCGACACATCTTTTCTCACACCGATACATGAGAACACTGCACACGGCTGACAATGACAGAAAAAGCTAACCAATATGCAACTCTGCCAATCCTCTCGAGAATCTCAAATGGTCCAACAACAGGAGACTCCACTTCTCCCGCTTACCAAACCTCAACACAACTCACAACGGCACAACCTTAAAACTACGCACTGTCCAACCTCAAACTCTAAAACTCGACGCCGAACATCGGCGTAACTTTTCTACCTGCTCTGAGTTGACAACACTAGCTCTAAACTCCTGCACATCACCTCTGGTCAAATGCAGCAACTCAGGGACCCAAACCAAAATTGATGGCCACCAACCTTTTCCCGAACATTGGAATCCTACAACACTTACCTTGCAATGCCTCAATGGAACAACAAGAATTGACCACGAGAACTGCAACCGAAGGCAACCTCATAAAACCACACTAGTCCCCGCGCCTAATCACTTTAAACACCAACTCACAACAAGTTCTCAAGGATCTGCTCACTCTTCCCAAAAGACCATCGGTCGAGGGTCAACACTCTGAGAAAACGCACTCGGCTCATAAGCCTCTTAACAACGCTCTCGAACCACGGTTCATCAACGCCTTGCCTAGAACAAACCTTTTCGTTGCCACGGCTGGTGACAACAACTCCACTGGCCCGACATGCCTCTACTCCATAGAAATGGCATCTCACACACGAAACGAGTGCGAGCTCTCACTCTCAAAACCAATCCTCCAAGAATCTAATCTCACACAACAACCTCAACTAATCGATAGCTCCCACCACGGAAAACTTACAATCCAACAACTTGAGTGCTACGGCCTCGGAAGCTCAAACAACTACAAACCGCATAGCTATGCCAATCCACACAACTCTAGCTTGACTCAAATCACTGGCCGGGACAAGTCACCTGCTAACAACCAACGGCCCAGAGAGCTCCCTCCACCAAACTTACCTCCATGCAAGCAACGGAACGAAGCTTGCCTAAAAAAAAATGAAACACATCTCATAAGTCCAAACGATAACACATACAGGCTTAACCCTCTAGCTTAGGCTTATTGCACCTTTCCACCGAAACTTCATAAACGGAACTCCACTATTCGGTTAACACCAACTACCATGAACTAGATTACCAAAAATGGTGTGAGCACAAGCCACACTAACCAAAGAAGGATCCTCAAAATGTCAAGACCCTAATCCAATCACAATGGTGCAACCTCAACCCACAACTGATACAAATGAGTTCTTCAACTACAAAGGTGCAACAACTTCCATGCCAACACACAAAACCTTAACCAACTGGCCAAACACTCATAGGAGGCAGAACAACCCTTACCGCAACTTCCAGAACACCACTCAAGAGTCCGCTTAACTTGGACAAACAACTGCTTCCAAGCAGCCAACAAACTTTTCTTCCTACAAGCACCACTACTACCAATTCCAAGACCAAGGAATAACTTGACAACTCCCAAGGAGAAACAGATCCTTACAAGAGGACAACCAAGGACGAGAGCTCCACAACCGCTCATTGTCTTGCTTAGCTAAGCACGACATCCAACTCTCCTAGAGGCAACAACAAGGGGGGTCCACCACAGACTAGACCGCCAACCATGGGCAAGAGAAGACTCACCCCCAAACACCATATAAGGGCACTCTCAAACTCTGGGAACAGGAGAGACATCCTACAGGGCAAACCACTTACCCACGAACAAGGCTAACTCCTTGGCAACTCGAAAACCACACCTTGGCCAACATCAAGTACCAACTTGCCACCACACCGAACAAATCCGGACTCTACTCCAAACAAACTCTGGCTTGCTAGCCTACCAAAACTGCCAGCAACTCACCCGAGGCTACAAACTACTCGACTCTGGCTTGCCAACTAAACTCACTACACGGGTGCGACCGAGCTCTCTGCGAGGCTCTCCACAACTAGGGTTCTTCGACAACCCTCGACACACCTTTGTCGCTCTATCGGTCTAACAACTAATCGCTGAACAAACAACTCCTTTTCCCAAAGATCACAACCACGCCGGCTGCTCCCAAACCTCGAATCCAAAAAGACCAGAAACGCTTCAGAATGTGTCGTCCTCCTACTTAAAGCATCAGCCACCATGTAGCTTCCACCCAGGGTAAGGATTCCGAGCAACACTCTTAGCAACTGCGATCAGGAACTACGCGGCTTCACTACAACCACCATTTGTTCAAGACCATCCGAACTCCAACCAAGAGCCACAAGAGGTTCCACCAACCAAGCTTAGGTTCAACTTAACAAACTTGCCTAAGCAACAACCACTACGAGCACGGTATCCTTACAACCTCAACTAAAGCCTTACAACATCCACCGAGTCCAACTTCTCCAAGAACCGAGCACCGCTTCTCCAATGCAAACCCTACATGGTTCTCGGAACTCTTGCCGCGGAGAACAAACTACACTAAACACACTTGTGTGCACAACTCTCAACCTTCCTTCAGAGATCCAAGACTAACAGTGCTTTGTTCCAAAAGGCAACACTAACTTCTGGCAGAGATACAATCAACCCAAGGAACACCAAAAGTTCCATCTCCACACGATACTCGAAGCAGTGGCAACCTTGCTCTGCTAATACATAACGATGCCAAACCGAACTTACTTTATACCAAGACTCTACCAAGTGTGCTTTACACATAAGACAACCTGCTCATCTCATAAGGCATCCAACTCATCTCATAAGCACCAAACTCATCTCATAAGCATCCAACTCACGGTTCCTCTGCTAAACCGAACTCGCATCTACAATGCTCACTCAACTCAGGTTTAGGCACCCGAAGGTAGTGGACCGCACTACCAACCACAAAGATCTCTTGGCCTTAGCACTAGCGTGAGACTCACACGCACTAACACTTACCAGCCGCCAACCTGCTGACTTACTCAACCCCCAGTAACACTGGGAACAGGCTCCAGCTCTTCTCGAACATCCTTTCACTTGTAGTCCTTCGACTACCACTGAACTTGTAAGAACCCGACCCAAAACATGGTCCTAAACCTGGGATCTTACTCAGCATGCAAGTTAAATATGATAACAAGCGGTTTAGAGCTTACATTTAAAAACCTTTCAAAACATATGAGAAGGGGGAGCCCTTAAAACATAACCAACAATTTAAGTTTAAACAATCCAACAAATTAAAACATCCTGGCCAGTGTTTAATAAAATGTACAATACAATTTAAGCAACGTTTTAAACAATGTTCCCTAGGACTCTGTCCATCTACATCTTTGAATAAACAATGCAATAAATAAAGACAGAGTGCCATGGTTCCCCATGATCAATCGGCTCCCTCCGCTAGCCCTCCCGGTGTTGTCCCAAGTTACCCAAAGATAAATAAGGGTGAGTATAAACATACTCAAGAAGAATCCCAACCGGTACAATACGATACATCGGACATCTAGCACCTCAATATGCAAGCAAACAACTACCAACACGGATCATAGCTCAACGAGCTCATAACACAAGATCTGAAACATCCGAAGTCTCTTACTTCCGGAATCATCTAAGTCTCCTACTTCCGGCCTAATGATTGGTTCTCATAACCAATCCCGGGACATCTCCGAGGGTCTTTCTCCTCGGCCAATTGATCACCTCAAAAACCGATCCCAAGATGTCCGACACCCTCGAGGTCTTTCTCCCTCGACCAATTGATTAGCTCAAAAGCCGATCCCAATGGGTGTCCTCAAGGGCCTCTTACCCTCGCTAACAATCTGGACTATCGGAGAGTACCCGCATGCGCTCTAAAGCGGAAGGAACCGGTGTACTCACGAACATTAGCCCGGGAGCTCTCTCGAACCGCGACGACTAACGCGTGTGCGCGCACACACCGCATGCTCTTCTGCAACCGGCGTAAATGCGGGGCCTAAGGGCAAACTACGCGGGCCAGTCACGCATGCTCGAGACTCGGAAACGGTGTCACCGACACGATGGTCACGAGGCCCTCGGCACTCATCTGTGCGGCACTGTACCACCGACTGGCTAAGAACCGCCAAGGCGGGCTTGCACCGCTAAGCGTGGTTCCGCTCTAGCAGTTACAAACTAGGCTTATGCCGATGTGGTAGCTACATCCACATCGGCCGCCGGGGAAGCAATGTACGTTATGCTTCGCTCTACTCCCCGACCGGGGACAAAGTACGTTATGTCCGCTCTCGACCTCTGGATGATGACAAACCCTACTACTCTATCCAAGAATACCGAGTAAATCAATGATTCCCCGGCTAGCAAGCAAAGACCGACATCAATCACGTTTACCTAGCATGATACTACAACTTAAACAGAATCACAAGCATGCTTTGGAAGAACAAACCTAGCATGGCACTAACATGTAAAATCAACAAACATGCTAGCAAGAGATCAAACAAAGTCGCCTATCACTATCATGCTCATAACAATCAAAGAAACATACAAGGCACAATCGAGACATATCGCAGGGTCCACACAACCACTGTAAGAAATCCTTACAGGACAAGCGAAAAATAATCACAAATCAACCAAGCAATCCTCGAGCCTCTAATCGAACCCAAACAACCTAAACATAAAATAAAGCAACCCAAATCAAATACATAAAATGACCCAAATAAATCCCTAAACAAAGAGACCAACAAATCGGGGCCCAACGAAGAAAAGACTCGGGAAATACCATCCGAGAAGCCACAAGGCTCAGGCCAACCAAAGACACAACAGTGCAGTTGGGCGCAGCGAAGCAGTGGCTGGCGCGCCGGCACAGCGCAGGGCACCGGGCGCAGGGCGGCGGCGCGGCGCAGCACGCGCGCGCACGGCGAGGCAAGGGCGCACGGCGAGGGCTCGAGCTCGGGCCGGGCGACGCACACACGCGCGGCTTAGCGGTAAGACGGCGCCGGCGCGCGCGCGTGAGGCGACGCGATGGGCTCGGGGCGCTCGGGAAGGCACGGCAACCTCTGGGCGGCGGCTTCGGTCGCGTGCGCCAGGCTCGGGCGACTTCGACACGGACTGGGCAACACGGAGACGGCTCGGGCGATGCCGATCCGGGCTCGGCGCGACCAAGGCGAGGGCGACGCGATCCGACGCGGCGCGACCAAGGCGACACGAAGATGGCTCCGGGCGATGCAGATCTGGGCTCGGCGCGACTAGGGCGAGGGCGGCGCGATCGGGCGCAGGGTGGCTCGGCGCGCGCAAGCATGGGTGACTGGGGCGGCTGTGTGCGGGCGCGGCTCGGTGGGACATGGTGCGACTAGGGTCGGGCATGGTGCGGCTAGGGGCTGCTCGGGCGGGAGGAGAGAGAAAGGGAGAGTAAAAGGAATTTTGGGGATTTTGGAAAATAAAAGGAAAAATAAAAGGAAAAAGGGAATTAAAAGGAAAAATGGGATTTTATCCTCCTTTCCATCCTTAACCAATTTAAATAAGCCTTAAAGTCCTTAAATCCCACTTCCCGGCTTCCTCCTTCGAGACCCGGCTGAAGCAACCTTTTCCAAACAATAACTCTCACTTAAAACAAACTCCCAAAATCATCTCTAAGGGCCTGGGCTCGAATCCCAAAGGAAACACCCAAACAAAGATCACTTTGCCCAAAACCCAAATCACAACCGAACTCCCAAACGAATAGCCCAAACATCTCGGGACTCGCAGCCACCAACATACAAGCCTCAACAAAGGCAGGAGCTGCCTCGAAACCCTGAAAATCCACAAATCCTGCCCGGGGAGCAAAAAGACCAAAATACCCCTAAGGGTCAAAACAGCTCTAACGGCCCAACCGAACCACTGAATCTGAACCGGAAGCACCTCGAGAACTGGAATAGAAAACTGGGCCGTTACAGAACTAGCCCTCTTGCACGACCTAAACAAGTGCATTTTCCATAAATGGATCCAATGGCTAAAGAAGTGTGCTGAACTCCGGACGGGTCATAGAACCATCAGCTTATACCCATGCCACACTTAGGTCTGAACCAGACTTAGAGCCAAAGCGGCACACCAACCATTGCACCTCAAGTGCCACTACTACCAAATCCACATCTTACTACAAATGGGGTCAGCAAGGTCACAACCTCAAGTGACAAAAACTATGGCGAGGCATACAAGAGCTCAACTCAAACAACCATGCCTAAGGCATCTCATCAAACCGAAGTCTCATCGCCTACTCTTGCATCTCCACATGATGCTCAACAAAACTCTAGCCACTCTCTCAACATGCAAAGCTACTAACCCTACTCTAGGGGCTCACCATAAGAAGAGTGCTCAACTCTCGCTGCATAACAAGCTGGGAAACCACCAACGGATCACGTCCGATGGGAACACCGCTCATTGCACCCTTAACCACGGGGTTCCGACTTACTAGCAAAGAAAACAACAACACTTACAGGAGAACAAGGATGTCTCAAAGAACCACCTCGAAGGCTACCCACTCTGCAGCTACTCACTGGGCAATCAACCATCTGCTAAGGTTCAAGATCAACACCTGAACTATCCAGGCTAGTCCACACTAGGACCTGCTCCACAAGCATCAACATGAGCAAAAGCCAAAGCTAACTCCTCTCGTGGAGTGGTACTCCAGGGCAAAACACCTCCACCCTCTCACTAGGGAATTAACAGCTGGGCCACACGTGGCCTACGGAGTCTAACCTCTGCCTCCATCCGAACGATGTCCCAGCGGTATCCGAATCTATCTGGATATCTCAACAAACCACAACATACAGCTCACACTGCGGGAAGTTGGCATGAAGGCGCTCTAAACCCAAACCAACGACGAGTCAGAACCTGCTCGTCTCCGCTCCACAACACAAAACAAGGCATACACTAGATGAAAGGTATTGTAAATTCTTAACCCTTTTCTAAAAACAGAAAACTTAGGCGTGCACTGATGGTATCCGCTTGAGTTTGGTGATCATGGGAAAGACGACCTACAACAAGAGGTCGAGTCTACAAAGTCTATGACTCGAGCTCGATACCTACTATAAAGACCCGACCCAAAAAGGGTCTAAATAGGCCTTTACCCCAATGCATGCATTCAAAGTAAAGGACAATATGCAAATAATTTTCGGATTCCCAATTAAAACAAAACAATCAAGGTTCAATCGAAAATAAAGATAGTTTGTCAAACTCGTCCCTGTCTCCAAGCACTGCTTCAAGGCAAATACATTTCCAAAACGTACACTCGATCAGAGATTTCTTAAAACATTTGAAACATCCTCAAATTCAATAAAGCAGGAATCCACGAAAACATACAGAAAACATCCTAGGGCTCTGTGCCCGACTACATGCATTCAGGGGAAAATAAGAAGACAAGAGTCATAGAAATAAAAAGTCAGAGACGACAAAGAGTCCCCATGATCACAACTCCTCCTTCACCATCCTGTCTCGCACCTTGGTTACCTGTGGAAAACCACAAAATAAGGGTGTGAGTAACGAATTACTCAAGTAAGAATCCCCAACCGGGGTACAATACGATGCACATGGTCATCTAGATGAGTGTATGCAAGCTATGAATATAAACACAGAAATAGCACATAGCTTGAGTCCACACTTGGACCTCGGATGCCAACTCAGGGACTTAGTCCGGAGATAAATCCACCACACCATACGTCCTATACGAGAAACAAGTCTCGCCCTCAGCCTGTCTACTGTCGATACGAAAGGTACACTAGCTCAAGATCCCGAGGAGCTCTCCTGGTGTGCCAGTAATGAGCGTAAGCATGCACCGCGCTCTCGCAGACTATGGAGGGTGCCGGTCTAGTGGCAAGCCGCCCATGTCCGATCCACCACGCCTAACTAAATCTCTCGGATCGGTGTCACCGACATAGGGTGTGAGACCTGAACACGTGAACTATGTCGGCCAACCACCGCACTGGAAGCTAAGGAACCGGCCGTGGTAGGCTTACACCAGAAGCGGTCCTTGCCCTAACAGTGGCAATCAAGGGCTACGGCCGAACACGCCGAGGACGTGCCGATCGCCGGGGGCGAGGCAATGCCAAGTCATCATCCCGACCGTTGGGGCATTTAACGATCGCCCACCCTCACCCAAGATTGCGGGGCCTACGGGTCGGGTTAGCTAAACCCTAACGGGGTCCGGGGGACGGAGAATCGTCTCGACGTCCCCGCGCCATGGATGCAAGATACTTTATGCATCGGGCCCGATGATGCTACCTACCCGAATTCTAACTCGCGCCTTAACAATCAAAGCAACAATCCAATACGTGCTCAAAAGAATACAAAGCAGACCTAGCATGGTACTACGGAACAAGAATGAATATGAGCATGCCAGAACGGAACAACCTAGCATGGACTAACATGAAAGAACAACATACAAAGTCATGCCAGTCAGGAAATCAGAACAGAGCACCTAAACTATACATGTTGATAGTCACAAACAAACATACAACATCAATCACATAGAACATCGCAGGGTCCACACAACTCTGGTAAGAAATCATTACCTGGCCGGGAGGCAACTACACACAAAAATCCTAAGCTGCGATCGATCCCGAGCTAACTAACGAGAACCTAACAAACACAATAATAATCACAATCCATAGGCCTAAAAATAATAAAATAAACAAGGTTTGGCTCGGGAGCAACTCACGCGGCGCGGCTGACACGCGGACGGGCAGACAGCATGGCGAGGCTGCTGCTTTGGCGCTGATGGGCGCGGTGGGTCGGGCGCTGGCGCGATGAGCGCAGATGGCGGCGGAGCTGGCGCCGAGCGCGCGCGGACAGCCGGCCGGGCGCAGCGCACGGCGCGGACAAAGCACGGCGCGACGGCCGGCCGGGACGACGACGGCGTCCGGCCGACGAGCGCTCTGGGCGTGCGATTTCGCTGCTGCTGCGAGGGCTCGGCAGGCGCATCTGCTGGCGAGATCTGAGGCTGCGGCGAGGCTGCTCGGGCGTCTCGCAACGCCGCGATGGGCTATCTGGGCGTCTGGCTCGGCTGCTGAGCGACAGGCTGCTCGATGGCACTGCAGGGGCGATGGAGCTGGGCGACTCCGGGCGATCTGGGCTTGCTGCTGGTGCGATCTGGCCGGCTGGGGAGCTGCGACGGTGGGGCTGCTGGCTGGGGCTCCTCTCGGCAGGCTGCAAACAAACACACACACACACCCACACTCTTCTATTTACATTCGGCCAGCAAGAACTCAAATCGGAGAAGACGAAGAGGAAGATCGATACCTACCCTGAATGATGATGATCGATCCAAGGAGCCAAGCAAGGATGAAGAACTCGGCAAGGCAATGGAGAGAATAGCTTGGGCGGCCACACACTTTGGAGAAGAAGATGGAACAAACCTAATTTCTATTTCATTTAACCAAATGCACCAAAACTCCCAAAATCCAAGGCTAACCATAAAATGATGCAGGAAGAGCAACAAGAGCACCTAATGGCTCAATTGGCACACATCCCCACAAGCTTTCCCGAAGACCCGGGTTCGAATCCCAGCTGCAACATAATTCCTATATTTTTACTTTTGCATCTATCCATGCTCAATCCCATCCACAAAGCCTCAAAAACTTACATAAATCCATCCAATAATTTTAGCAATCGAAAAAGATATAAACGGCCTGACGGCCCGACCAAATTACCAAAATACCCCTAGGGCATACCTCAAGACCGGATGAAAACTCGGGCCGTTACACCGAGCCACCCCGAGCCACTGACCCTAGCGCAGCCCCTACTACCGCCATCACCTGTCGCCCGACCATCACCCGATCGCGCCCGACCATCAACCATGTCGCCCGGTAAAGGCGCGGCCCGAGACGCTGTCGCAGCCGGCGGCACTTCGCCCCCAAACGCCAGGATGGCTGCAAGAATGCGTCGCCGCGGCCGTCGCCAGCGCCCGCACATACCGCCGCGTCGGGCGTCTCGTCGTCATATGCGCGCCAGCCAGCGCCGCGCGCGCCAATGCCGTCTGCATGCAGACGACCTTGTCGCCGGCGCCCATCCGCGGCTTTGTCCTGCCGCCAAGGCCGGCCAGCCAAGCGCCCGCCGCCACGCCGATCTGCTTGCCCCACCGCACGTCCCCGCTGCCCACTTGCCGCGAGAGCTGCTTTTGCCAAAATTGTTGGGGCCGAGACCTAGTGCCTTCTCGGTTGGTAATTACCGAGCCTCCACTCTTTTTTACCCTAAGTTGATTGGCTGTTGTTATTTAATTAGGATATTTTTATTAAATGCTTAGGTTGCTCGGTGTAAGAACCCGACTCAAAATACGGTCCTAAACCTAGGTTCTCACTCAAAGATGCAAGTTAAATATTTCACCGAGCGGTTTAGTGCTCATATTTAAAACCTTTCAAAACATTTAGAACGGGAATGCTTAAAACATAATCAACAATTTTGTTTAAGAAAAACCAACGAAGTAAAACAAGCTCTGCGATTATATAAAAACATTCAAAATAATTCGAACAACTTTTAATAATGTTTCCCTAGGACTCTGTCCCATCTACATGCTGAACAAATATGCAACAATAAAGACAGAGTGTCGGCGGCTCCCATGATCAATCGCCTCCTCCGCTAGCCGTCCGTCTTTGTCCCAAGTTACACGTGGAAAACCACGAAAATAAGGGTGAGTATAAACATATTCATGAAGAATCCCCAATCGGGTACAACACGATACATCAATCATCCGCACCCTAGTATACATGCAAACAGATTACCAACACGGATCATAGCTCAACGAGCTTACAAGGCGCGAATCTGGAATTCTCGGAAGTCTCCTACTTCCGGCCTAATGATTGGTTCTCATAACCAATCCTGGGACATCTCCGAGGGTCTTTCTCCTCGGCCAATTGATCACTCAAAAACCGATCCCAAAGATGTCCGACACCCTCGAGGGTCTTTCTCCTCGACCATATGATCGACTCAAAAGCCAATCCCAATGGGTGTCCTCAAGGGCCTCTTACCCTCGCTTATAACCGGACTATCGGAGAGTACCCAAGTCCGCTCTAAACAGAAGGAACCGTGTACTCACGAACAATAGCCCGGGAGCTCTCCGAACCGGCGACTAACTAACGCGTGCGCGCGCGCGCACCGCATGCCGCTTTGCAACCGGCGTAAATGTGGGGCCTAAGTACAAACTACGCGGGCTAGGTACGCATGCCTAAAGACTCGGAGCGGTGTCACCGAACACAGTGAGTCGCGAGGCCCTCGGCACTCATCCGTGCGGCGTGTACCACCGACTGGAAGCTAAGAACCGCCAAGGCAGCTTGCACCGCTGGCGGGGTTCCGCTCTAGCAGCTACAAACTAGGCTTATGCCGATGTGGTAGCTAAATCCACATCGGCCAGGGGGAAGCAATGTACGTTATGCTTCGCTCTACTCCCGACAGTGGGGACAAGGTACGTTATGTCCGCTCTCACCTCTAGATGATGACAAATTTCTAACACACTAGCTAGAGTATAGAGTAAACGATTCTGGCTAAACATACATAATCATCATCAATCATACATGACCTAGCATGATACTACGAACTTAAAGCGAATCTCAAGCATGTTGGAAGAACAATCCTAGCATGGCACTAACATGTACAAACAAGCAAACATGCTAGCGGGAATGCAATCACAAGTCATCCTAACCACTAATCATGTCCATAAAAGTAAACATGCATATAAGGCACAGTCAAGAAAGCATCGCAGTGTCCACACAACCACGGTAGGAATCCTTACCGAAACGCAGCGAAATAACCTTCACAATCAAATAATGACCCTCGAGCTTTAAAGCAAAACCGAGCAACCTAAGCATTTTAAAAGCATCCTAAATAAATATACAAAGAAACAAAGCACTTTAAAAATCTAAAAGGGATAGGTTCGGGAATTACCAACCGAGAAGGCACGGGTCTCGCAGTTAAGGGGGCGCTTTTGGGCGCCGAGGTGCGGCTGGCGCCGGCGCGCTGGCTCGGGCGCTGCTCGGCGCTGCTGCGCATTGCCGCGCAGGGGGACGGGCGCTGGCGCTGGCCGCGCGCGATCGCGACAGGGCGCAGCGCGCGCTGCGGGCGGACGCGACGAGTGGTACGCACGCAGACGCGACGGTCTGGCTGCGCGCGCGCGCGGGGAAGCGACGCGTCGGCGCGCGTCGCGGTGGCTCGTGCGGGGACGGCGCGCGCGCTCGGGCAACCCGATCTGGTCGGTCGGCGCGTCTGGCGCACTGGTGCAGAGCGGCTGGCTGCTCGTGCGCTGAGGTCAGGCAAACTGGCTCGCTGCGTGCGCTGGGCCGAGCAGGCCGAGCGTGGAGTGCGCTAGGGCGGCTAGGGTTTCTTGGTGAGGTCGGCTAGAGAGAGAGAGAGAGAGAGAGAGAGAGAGAGATTGCAAAACAAGGGGAAAAGGGATTTTCTTGATTTTCTTTCCTTTTTCCCTAATTAAAAGGTCTAAAATCCCTTCCCAAAGCTTCCTCTTTCCAAACCCTACTAAGCAAACTTATCTTAAAAATAAAACTCTCTTTTCCTACTGAACTCCCAAGACCATTTAGGAAAGGGCTCAAAACCCAATGGAAACACCAAAATTACAATTAATTTTTGCCATTTTCTAAAACACCTCCAAACTTCCAAACAATTTGCCCAAACCTCTCGGGTCTTGCAACCAAAAACCATTAAGCTTCACAAAGGCAGAATGACCTTGGAATCCTGAAAATCCACAAAACCACGACCAGGGGCAAAAGACCAAAATGCCCCTAAGGGTTAGAATGACTCTAACGGCCCATTCGAACATTCGAATAATGACCCAAATCACACGGGTAACCGAAATAGAAAACTGGGCCGTTACAATACTCCCTCCTTTTAAGACTTTCGTCCTCGAAAGTCCTAAGACGAAAACAACTCTAGGAAAACTCCACTGATTCTTAACCAACCAAGCTCCCGATTAAGACAACACAAATCCTTCTTCGAAACCGAACCCTCTTGGTTTCCCAAAGGCTCCAAGCCCAAAAGACACCGAGTTTGCCACAAACTATCTCAACCAAAACTGAACTAACACTGAGCTTCGAAGAAATCATGCGATAGCTAGTCGGTGAGTCACACCCTCTAACTCGCACCAACTCTCAAACGGTCTCACGACCCTAGGGCTCACTTATCCGTGCTAACCCAACTCGGAACGCCTCTCTCTGGCTACTCTCAAAGAAACTCGTGGACGGGTCACAAGCTCTAAAACTCTACGCCACACTCCGGCAGAATTCTCTCGAATGCTCATAGTTTTGTTATCAAACACCTCGACCCTTCACCATGCCGACCAAACAATCGAACCTCCTAGGTTTTAGAAACAAAACGGGCCTACTCTTACTTCGCAAGAGACTGCGAACCCCACCGTTGCCTACAATCCTTAACGAAATCCAATTCGAACCACCAACCGGTGATCGATCCCAAGGCAACCTTCTCCAACTAGCATGCGCCCCAACACTAAAGCAACCATCATACGAGAAATCAAGCACCAAAGCCAAGGGGCACTTTTCTCGTCTCACCAAGCGGCTACCACCACTCACACTAGCCGATACTTCACTTTCGCCACCCTCGAACGACAAGGTCCAGAACAGCTCCACTCACCCAAACTAATAAACCGGAGCCCCTCATCGGCCGACAACAAACTTTCCAATGCAATCCGATCAGCCACCGCCTAGGTGAACATCGCGAGACAGAAAACAAACAACATTCCTCTCACAAAAATCTCGAGCAAAGAAGGAATAAAACATTACGTGGCTACTAGCAACACGATAGCCGGAGGATAACAACTCTAAGGTTTCCAACCAATGCCACGACATCTCTGTGCCAACCCACTCAACTCTGACTCAGCTATAACGCCAACTGCGAACGCACATCAACTAGGGACAAAGCCCAAGAAGGGCTTGTTCTGCAGAAACTCAACTCAAGTCTTACAACGAGCGAACCTTGTCCCCAAACTGCCACTCAACTCTTAAGTCCATCTGGCTGCTCTATGGACTTCCTCCTTTTAAGCTTAGACCCATCTCAACTTCCACTAGGAACTTCACACACGAAACAAATACGGGGGATAAGGATAGCGTCGATCTCAAGCCGGTGGATCAAGAACAAAACGAGTCAAGACAAGACTACCTCAAAAGTTAAAAATCGAGACCGGCATCCACGGTGCAGCTCAACCACCAAAGAACTAAGAGGGGTCTACACGCTCCAAAGATCCAACAACCATCCGTCAACAACTCAAGTCTTTGAACTAGCTGGCTTTCGCCCTCGCGGGAACAAACAACTTTCCACTTGCTAACAAACAGACGCAGGGACACTCTCGCTAGGCTGACCGCTGCGCTACTCTGATCAACTACACAACTCAGGAACTAAGCTGACTCCTCCTCTACAGGAACGATTTCCTAGCAAGCGGACTTCCGAAGGACAGCGAATTTCACACACGCTCGCTGTCTTGCTAAAACTCAACGGTAACAACCACCAACTCTCTCAGAAGAAACATCCAAGGATTCCTCAATCGCTTGAACCACCAACTAAGCACTAACGGTACTACTCAACCGCTGAGGGGGAGGCCAACTCCCAAAACTACCTGACTAGGAACAAGTCCTCGTATAACGCCACTTGGTCGAACCAAGCTAGCTCTTAGAAAACAGCAAGGGAACCAAACCTTGGCCAACGCCAAGCACCACCTTGCTAAGAATTCTAAAAAAACCAACGCGGTGGTTACTAAGAACAACTCTAGCTTGTCAACCGTCTACAAGCATCCAGCAATTCAACCGAGGAACACTGCCTGGGTCTGACCGAGCTCTGGTGAGGCTCTCCACAACTTAGGGTTCCTCTGATCACCCTTCAACACATACCGCCGACAAAACGGTCTAATGGACATCCGCTACACTAGCACAACTCCTTTCAAATCTCAACTATGCTAGCCAAAAGCTCTTCCTTGCCACATCTGTAGCAAGTACGGAGATGCTCCACACAATCCGGCGCGCTTACCACACTTGATGCAATGAGCCGGCCGCTCGCCCCGCCCGCCCGACGATCCTCGAGCTCTAACTCGCGGTGGCGCCGATCCCGACTCCCTAGACTGCCTCTGCTGGTGAGTCCGCTAACCATCGAGCGGGGAACCACCTAAGACCCAATCTTCCTCTTGCTCAAAGCATCACCACATCGTAGCTTCTACCTAGGGTAAGGATCCGAACAACACTCTTAGCCATGGCGGTAGAAACTCCGCGATTTTGCTACCATCGCCCTGGATCAGTTCCAACTGAACTCCAACCATCGATCAACAAGAAATGTCTCTACCCAGGTCAAGGGCCAACTAGCATAACTTGCCTACGCAACAACCCGGCTACCGGCACGGTAACCTCTCAATCCAAGTTAGGGCACTTGCCAAGAACTAAAGCCCTAACTCCTCGGAACCGAGCACCGGTTTCTCAACCCAAACCCCTCGTGGTTCTTGAAAAATACACCACTTTAACGAGCTACACAAAAGTACACCGGCGTGTACAGCTCCAACTTGGTTCATTAAGATCCAAACCAACAAGTATTTTCACACAAGGCAACTTTTGCCTCCCAATAGAGCCACATCTAGCAAAGGACCAACAAGAGTTCAATCCACTCAGGGTCAACTCACCACGGAATGCCACATTGGTCGACTCACTCTTACAAGAGCATAGCCACACCAAGCTAACTTACCTCATACCGATGGTCCACTAAACGTGCTCTGATCAACCATCCAACTCATGGCTCTACAAGGGATCAACCACGCATCATCGGTGCCAACCCCTCTCCATATTAGGGTAACTCCAGGGTAGTCGAATCACACTACCATTCAACCGGCTCACAAGCCCACAACACAGGCGCGAGAACTCGGACGCGCTAGCCCTTAACAACCAACAACATCCTTTGTACCCAACTCTCGGTGACCCTGAAAGGCTCCTACTTATCCCTCAACAACCTCAAACTTGTAGTTCTCTGGCTACCACCGAGCTAGATCTCTTATGCAACCCAAATAGGTGCAATCTCAGGAATGGGTACAAGACTTGTGGGGATGCTAAACTCCGGGCGGGTCATGGAACCACCCGCACGAAAAGTGCCAACTGGCCTGAATCTAGGCCTCCACTCAAAGCTTGGTGCCAACAGGCACTACTTCCTTTACAACACAAACATCCCTTTACGGGCTTTAAGCCCCTCGAGGGTAGGGAAGGTCACACTCCGGGTGACAGTGCAATGGCACTCAACACCAGAGTCTCAACAATCGAGTAGACTACTCTCTAACATCACGTCTAACAGACAAACCAAGGCCCACTCCTGCATCCCACTCGATGCTCAACGAATACTCAGGCCAACCCTCGGGTGGCAGCACCTAGCTCCACACCTGGAACATGCTAACGCAAGGTGCTTCTTTCTACTAGCCAGCTGGAAACCACAGACGGATTAAGTCCTCGACAAGCAAACTCCACACTACACCACGCTACGAGGGTACTAAAAGAACTGGTCAGAAAACGATCGCAGCTTGCGGGAGAACAAGATGTCTCTACATCTTCCTCAAAAGCTACTAACTCGGCCACTTGCCAATCGACCAGTGGTCGGTGGAGACTCTGGCTGTCCGCCTCTCACAGGATTTCCACCACCACACCGCTGCATCAAACAACACCGAACGCGCGCGCTCGACCTCTAAACATCCGGTCATCGGCCTTTGAACACCAGTCATCACAACACTTGGATGATAAACTCGATCCTGGCCAACCACCTTGCGCTAGCTAGCGAGGTCTCAAAACATCCACTTTCTACACAGCTTCCACTTGCCAAACTCGGCGGCTCGATCAACGCCAACTATCTTATCAAGATAAACCTGCTGATCAAGCCCTCCCGGAACCTCTGGGGCTACTGGAACTACAATGAGGGGTGTCTCCTAAATAAACTCTACCAGCTGGGCTATCTATGCCCAAGACTCCTCACTTCGCGCTACAAATCGCGCTGGGTCTCCGCTCTCTATTAGCTAAAAGACTCGCCATCAACTCCCTCATGGTCGGAGCACACTCGCTCAAGGAGTCTCACTGAGGCGTGCTAGCCTCAACCCCTACTCTTGGCAACTCATCTCGCCAGTACCAAAGGTGGCCTACGGGTCTAGACAACCCTAGACGTGGTCTCATGATCAACATGAACAGTCCAACTCCTCTGTTGGAAATACCAAACGTCCCTGCTCCTCTAAGTGCAATCAACATACTAGCGATCTACACAGAGCATTAAAGCTAGCCCACGCTGGGGCTCTCACTGCCAAACAAGGGTAACACATGTATACTAGATGCAGTATTGTAAAATAAAACCCTTAGCTTAATGAACTCGCACAAACCTGACGGCCATGAGTGCTTGATGATCATGGGGGCAACAACCTGCAAAGCGAGTTAGTCTACTGAATCTATGACTCGTGCTCGATACCAACCTGTAAGAACCCGACTCAAAATACGGTCCTAAACCTAGGTTCTCACTCAAAGATGCAAGTTAAATATTTCACCGAGCGGTTTAGTGCTCATATTTAAAACCTTTCAAAACATTTAGAACGGGAATGCTTAAAACATAATCAACAATTTTGTTTAAGAAAAACCAACGGCAGTAAAACAAGCTCGCCAAGATATAAAAATATTCAAAACAGTTTCGAACAACTTTTAATAATGTTTCCCTAGGACTCCTGTCCCATCTACATGCTTGAACAAATATGCAACAATAAAGACAGAGTGTCGGCAGCTCCATGATCAATCGCTCCTCCTCCGCTAGCCGTCCCCTTCTTTGTCCAAGTTACACGTGGAAAACCATAGAAATAAGGGTGAGTATAAACATACTCGGTAAGAATCCCCAACCGGGGTACAATACGATACATCAATCATCCGCACCCTAGTATACATGCAAACAAGCACCAACATAGATCATAGCTCAACGAGCTTACAAGGCGAGAATCTGAATTCTCGGAAGTCTCCTACTTCCGGCCTAATGATTGGTTCTCATAACCAATCCCGGACATCTCCGAGGGTCTTTCTCCCTCGGCCAATTGATCACCAAAAACCGATCCCAAAGATGTCCGACACCCTCGAGGTCTTTCTCCTCGACCATATGATCACCTCAAAAGCCAATCCCAATGGGTGTCCTCAAGGGCCTCTTACCCTCGCTTATAATCTGACTATCGGAGAGTACCCAAGTCTTGCTCTAAACAGGAAGGAACCGGTGTACTCACGAACATTAGCCCGGGAGCTCTCCGAACCGGCGACTAACGCGTGTCTTGCGCACACACCGCATGCCGCTGCAACCGGCGTAAATGTGGGGGCCTAAGTACAAACTACGCGCCGTGTGCGCATGCCTAAAGACTCGGAGCGGTGTCACCGAACACGAGGTGCGAGGCCCTCGGCACTCATCTGCGCACTGTACCACCGACTGAAGCTAAGAACCGCCAAGGCGTGCTTGCACCGCTGGCGGGGTTCCGCTCTAGCAGCTACAAACTAGGCTTATGCCGATGTGGTAGCTAAATCCACATCGGCCGCCGGGGAAGCAATGTACGTTATGCTTCGCTCTACTCCCGACCGGTGGGGACAAGGTACGTTATGTCCGCTCTCACCTCTAGATGATGACAAATTTCTAACACACTAGCTAGAGTATAGAGTAAACGATTCCTCGGCTAAACATACATAATCATCATCAATCATACATGACCTAGCATGATACTACGAACTTAAAGCAGAATCTCAAGCATGCCGGAAGAACAATCCTAGCATGGCACTAACATGTACAAACAAGCAAACATGCTAGCAGAATGCAATCACAAGTCATTCTATCCACTAATCATGTCCATAAAAGTAAACATGCATATAAGGCACATCCAACTAAGCATCGCAGGTCCACACAACCACTGTGAAGGAATCCTTACCGAAACGAGCGAAATAACCTTCACAATCAAATAATGACCCTCGAGCTTTAAAGCAAAACCGAGCAACCTAAGCATTTTAAAAGCATCCTAAATAAATATACACAGCAGCCTTAAAAATCTAAAAGGGATAGGTTCGGAATTACCAACCGAGAAGGCACGGGGTCTCGCCGCAAGGGGGCGATTTTGGGAGCTCGCTGCAGTGCAGTGGGCGCTGGCGCTGCTCTGGGCGCTAACGGCGCTGGCTGGCGCGGGCGGGCGCGCGGGGGACGGCGCTGGCGCTGGCTGGCGCGCGATCGCGACAGCGCGCAGCGCGCGCGGCGGCGCGCGACGCGACGAGTGGCACGCACGCAGACGCGGATGGTGCTGGAGAAGCGCGCGCGGCGGGCGGCAGCGCGCTTGGCGCGCGGTGCATGGCGGCTCGGTGCGGACGGCGTGGCGCGTCTCGGCGACCCGATGCGGTCGGTGCGGGCGCTGCTCTCGCGCTGGTGCAGGTGCGGGCTGGGCTGCTCGTGTGCTGGGCCGACGGCTGGCCGCCTGGTGCGCCTAGGGTGCTGCAAATGGGATGCTCGTGCGCTGGGCCGAGCAGTGGCGAGCGTGGTGCGGCTAGGGCGGCTAGGGTTTCTTGGTGAGGTCGGCTAGGAGAGAGAGAGAGAGAGAGAGAGAGAGAGAGAGAGAGAGAGAGAGATTGCAAAACAAGGGGAAAAGGGATTTTCTTGATTTTCTTTCCTTTTTCCCTAATTAAAAGTTCTAAAATCCCTTCCCAAAGCTTCCTCTTTCCAAACCCGGCCGAAGCAAACTTATCTTAAAAATAAAACTCTCTTTTCCTACGAACTCCCCAAGACCATTTACGGAAAGGGCTCAAAACCCAATGGAAACACCAAAATTACAATTAATTTTTGCCATTTTCTAAAACACCTCCAAACTTCCAAACAACTTGCCCAAACCTCTCGGGTCTTGCAACCAAAAACCATTAAGCTTCGACAAAGGCAGGAATGACCTTGGAATCCTGAAAATCCACAAAACCCTGACCGGGGGCAAAAAGACCAAAATGCCCCTAAGGGTTAGAATAGCTCTAACGGCCCATTCGAACATCCGAATAATGACCCGAAATCACCTGGGTAACCGAAATAGAAAACTGGGCCGTTACACTCGGGTTCACTTAGAAGCTCGGGAGTCGCTTGGTTGGCTTATGGTAGTTATTTTCTGCTTGTTTCCAGGTAAGGATTTCTTACCGTGGTTGTGTGGACCCTGCGATGCTATCATGATTGTGCCTTGTATGCTTGGTTGTTGTTATGAGTATGTTAGCTATTGAACAGCTTGTGTATGAAATCTTGCTAGCAAGATGCTTGTTGTTCATGTTAGTGCCATGCTAGGTTTGTTCTTCCAGCATGCCATGTCTTGTGATTGTATGAAATTTCCAGTGGGTAGGTTACATGTTTTCTCTTGCTTCCAGAACGTGTTGCTCTTGTGTCCCCTGATATATTCTGTTAGTTCCATGCAAGGGGTTTAATTATCTTGGCATACCTTGTTCTATTTTTTCCTGTTAGTTCCGTGCCAGGCATAGGCGGGTGATGTATAGTGTAGAAGACTCGTAGGGGTAACTAGTTTAGGTCCCGCCGAGTAAGACCCCCGATGGACATCCGGAGGTGTAAGACCACGATGGGCATCCTACGTGTGTAAGTCCTCGATGGGCATCACCGAGTTGGAGGTGTAAGACCGATGGGCATCCTAGGTGTGTAAGTCCCCGATGGCCATCACCGAGTTGGAGGTGTAAGACCACGATGGGCATCCTAGGTGTGTATGTCCTGATGGGCATCACCGAGTTGGAGGTGTGAGACCACGATGGGTATCCTAGGTGTGTAAGTCCCTGATGGGCATCACTGAGTTGGAGGTGTAAGACCCTGATGGGCATCCTAGGTGTGTAAGTCCCCGATGGGCATCACTGAGTTGGAGGTGTAAGACCCTGATGGGCATCCTAGGTGTGTAAGTCCCCGATGGGCATCACTGAGTTGGAGGTGTAAGACCCCGATGGGCATCCTAGGTGTGTAAGGCCCCACTTGGCATCACTGATTCTGGAGGTGTAAGGCCCCGATGGGCATCCTAGGTGTGTAAGGCCCCACTGGGCATTAGTGAGTCCTAGGTGTGTAAGGCCCCACTTGGCATCACTGAGTCCTAGGTTGTGTAAGGCCAGAAGGGAATCCAAGTGTAGAACCTAGGATAGGCTGTAGATGAAAGCCCTTGAATAGGCTCGCTCTAGAAGTAGCTCATAGCCTAATTCAACCGTTTTGCTCTAAGTCTGTAAGGACTCGACCCAAAAGAGGCGGTCTTTAACCTAGATCCTTACTTAGCATGCATGTCTAGGAATGTAAAACATCATTCAGAGTTTGAAATTTAAATCCTTGAGGTAAGTACATTCAAAACAAAGAAAAATATAATTCCATTTAAAATAAACAGGTAGATGACTGATCAGTACTTTCTTAAAAACAAATCAAGGGAAACGGTACGAGAAACATAAAATAGGTTTTTGAGTACTTTTCCTAGGGACTCAAGTCCCACTACATGCTAAATCATAAGAAAACAATAAAAGAATATGCATCCCAGTCACTATCCATGATCATCCAAAGAGCCTCCTCCTCCTAGCCATCCTGCCGATGTCCCAAGTTACCTGGTGGAAAACCACATAAAATAAGGGTGAGCAACGAGTTACTCAGTAAGAATCCCCAACCGGGGTACAATACGAAGACATATCATTTAGCACACGGACATGCAACCATGCAATGACTCAGAGCAAACAGATGGGTCAACAGAACGTCACTCTTGGGCTTGCCTATTCGAGGCTTACACAACCTAGAACTCAGTGATGCCCATCGGGGACTTATACACCTAGGATGCCCATCGGGGTCTTACACCTCCAACTCAGTGATGCCCCTCGGGGACTTATACACCTAGGATGCCCATCGGGGTCTTACACCTCCAACTCAGTAAAGCCCATCGGGGACTTATACACCTAGGATGCCCATCGGGGTCTTACACCTCCAACTCAGTGATGCCCATCGGGGACTTATACACCTAGGATGCCCATCGGGTCTTACACCTCCAACTCGGTGATGCCCATCGGGACTTATACACCTAGGATGCCCATCGGGGTCTTACACCTCCAACTCGCGGTGATGCCCATCGGGGACTTATACACCTAGGATGCCCATCGGGTCTTACACCTCCAACTCGGTGATGCCCATCGGGGACTTATACACCTAGGATGCCCATCGGGACTTATACACCTAGGATGCCCATCGGGTCTTACACCTCCAACTCAGTGATGCCCATCGGGGACTTATACACCTAGGATGCCCATCGGGGTCTTACACCTCCGGATGTCCATCGGGGCCTTCCCCGAGCGGGACGCGCTAGTTACCTCTACAATCTCTTACACTATACATCATCCGCCAATTCCTAGCATGGCACTAACAGGATAACAAGGTCACGGTTATGCCGAGACAATTTAACTCCTAGCATGATAACTAACAGGATATATCAGGAATCTCAAGCACAAAATCACCTGGAACAAGAAAGAGCAAGCAACCTATCCACTAGAAATTCCATACAAACACAACACATGGCATGCTATCAAAGTATTCGCAGGGTCCACACAACCCCGGTAAGAAATCCTTACCGGCGAATAGAACCAACGATCAACGGATGACTCTCGAGCTTCTAAGCGAACCCGACAACCTAAGCAAGTAATAAAAATCAACCTAGTTAACCAACAAAGAAATTGAAAAGCACAAAAAGTCCAAAGAGTCACCTCGGAATTTACCAACCGAGAAGGCACCGTGCTCGGCAAGGCGGCGTCGGCGGCGTGCGCGGAGGCGGCGACAGCCGCCGCGCAGCGGCCGATCGCTGGGCTGCTGCTTCTTTGGCCGTGCAAAGAGGGCGCTGGGCGCGCGCGCTGGTGCAAGGGCGAGGCGCGTGGCCCTCTCAGCACTGGCAGGCGGGACGTCTGGCCGGGCCGACGGCCGCAGACCGCGGTTGGCGTCTTTGGAGCACGGACGCAGACGATGTTGGGTGCCGAGCGGGGCGTCGCGTGCGGACGAGAACCGGCGCGGGCGAGCGGGCTCGCTGGAGCAGGCGTGCGGGCGACGCTGAGGCACGGACGGACGGCACACGGTGGGTGTGCTGAGACGCGGTTTCGCGGGTGCGGTCGGTCGGAGCGACGCTGGGGCGCACGGTGCGGCGACGAGCGGCGCTAGGGCGCACGGTGCGGCGATGGCGGCGCGCTGAGGCGCCTGGCGACGACGAGCGAGCTGGGCGCACGGCGCGGCGCGCGCCGGCCGGTCGACGGTGTGGCGACGGGCTGGGCAGGTGCGACGGCGAGGGTGGGCGGCGGCGGTGAGGGTGTGGGGAGAGGGTTTTGCGAGAGGAGTGTTTTTCCTTTTTTTTTTTTTTTTTTCTTCCTCAAATTAAATAAGCTTGGAAATCTTAAATTCCCTTCCCAAGGCTTCCCTCCTTCAAACCCAAGTTGACGCATTTATTTTCCTTAATTAATTCCAAACTCCCATCTCTCTTTGAGGCCGAGGGTTTGAGTCCTCCAAAAACATCGTTTAAACCTAATTTTATATTTAACTAAAATCCGGGCTGTTACAATACTCCCTCCTTGGAGGACTTCCGTCCTCGGAAGTTGCTGCACTAAAACAACCCCGGGTAATTTCTCCTCATCTCCCCTTCCAACTCCCAAGTAGCTTCCTCGACTCTCTGATTCCGCCACTGCACTTTCACTAAATCAATAGCTCGGTTCCTCAAGACTTTCTTCTCGAATGTTAAGATCTTTATGGGTTTTTCCTCAAAGCTTAGGTCATGGTTTAGCTGCAAAGGCTCGAAATCTATGACATGCGAAGGGTCTGCCACATACTGGCGGAGCATCGAAACATGGAACACACTATGCACCGCAGCCAAGGTGGGCGGCAATGCTAACCGTGAGCTACGGCCTCGATCCTCTCGAGGATCTCGAATGGTCCGACAAACACGGGGCTCGGGCTTCCCCTTCCTACCAAACCTCGTAACTCCACGCATCGGAGCCACCTTAAGGAACACGTGGCCGCCAATCTCAAACTCCAACTCTCTACGTCGACATCGGCGTAGCTCTTACGCTTTCTGCTCTGGGGCGGTCAACATTCGAGCTCGATCTTCGGATGCCTCATTGGTCAATCGGAGCAACTCTGGACCCAATACACGCTCGTCTCAACCTCTTCCCGAATCGGGGATCTGCAGCGGCGCTACCATACAATGCTTCAAACGGTGCCATCCGAATGGTTGATCAAAACTATTGTTGTAGGCGAACTCCATCAAATACAAATCATCGATCCCAACCGCCAGGGAAATCCAACACGCAGCTCGCAACATATCCTCTAAGATCTTATTAACCCGCTCGACCGCCATCGATGCAGGGTGGAAGGTTGTCTTTGTAGTCGCACTCTGTGCCCAAACCTCGCTGAAGGGCCTTCCAAAACCGTGATGTAAAATGGGAATCTGGTCGGAGATAATTTTAACGGCACTCCGTGGTACCTCACTATCTCGCTCAAGGAACAGTGTGCCCACCGCTCCACGGTGTAGTTTATCCCGCCTTAACGAAGTGGGCACACTTAGTCAACCTATCAACGACCACCCAAATCTGTGCATATCCTCTAGAGGTTCTGGGCAATCCTGAAATAAAATCCATGGTGATTTCCTCCCACTTCCACTGTGGCACCCCGAGCGACTGCAGCAACCCTGCTGGGTTTTTACGGCTAGGCGCCTTCACTTGGCCGACAAGTGAGACACCGACCGACAAACCGGGCAATCTCCTCTTCATCCCCATCCACCAAAAAGTCTCGCTTAAGATCTTGGTACATCTTGTTACCCCACAGTGCCATGCAAAAGGCGAGGTGTCGACCTCGGTCAACAATTCCGAACGAATACGGCATCGGCTGGGACACATAGCCGACCCTTATATCTCAAGCCACCATCTGCAAATATCTCAAAATCAAAGTCACCATCAGCCTGGCCCCTCTCATACAACTTTTTCAACTTAGGATCATTCAATTGGCCGTCAATAATCCTTTGCCTTACCGAAGGCCGGATGGTCAATCGAGCTACCACAGCGGTAACATCCCCTAACAACACTGCTATTTCTCGCTCTCTCGAGGTCTTTCCTTAAGATACTTTTGGGATTTGCCAACGCCGCTAGATGCGAGGTCTTCCTACTTAGTGCATCTGCCACAACATTTGCCTTTCGGGGTGATACAATATCTCACAATCGTAATCCTTCACGAGTTCCAACCACCTCCTCTCGCCTCATGTTCAGTCCTTACGAGTGAAGAAATACTTGAGGCTTTGGTGATCCGAGAAAATCGAATCTTTTCCCCATACAAGTAGTGCCTCCAAGTCTTAAGGGCAAAGACGATCACGCCAACTCCATATCATGAGTCGGGTAATTGCGCTCGTGCGGGTTTCAATCGCCTCGAAGCGTATGCTATCACCTTACCGTGTTGCATCAAAACGCAACCCAAACCAAACTTGCTTGGCATCATCAGACACCACGAAACCCCAGTTCCCTCGAGAACCGCCAACACCGGCGAGACGCCAAACCGCTCTTTAGCTTAGCAAAACTCTCATCGCACTTCCTATCCCAAACGAAATCAACACCCTTCCTCGTCAATCGAGTAAGCGGGCGCTATAGCGAAAAAATTTTGAACGGCGCGTCGGTAATATCCGCCGCACCCGTGAAGCTACGAATCTCCGAACACGATCGTCGGTCCGCCCACGAACTAACGGCCTCTACCTTCAAGGGTCCACCCACTCCTCCTTAGACACAACGCTTTCCAAGAAAAGCTACCTCCTCGAGCCAAAAGTCACACTTTGAGAACTTCGCATAGAGCTTGTTCTCGCGCAAGGCGCCAAAATCGCCTTAGGTGCGAGGCATGGTCCTCCTTAGACTTGGAGTACACAAGAATGTCGTCTATGAACACGATGACAAAGCGGTCCAAGAACGCCTTGAACACTCTGTCCATCATGTCCATGAATGCAACAAGGGCGTTAAACATCCAAAGACATGACTACTAACTCATAATGCCCATACCTCGACTCGACGCCTTCTTGGAATATCTCAGCATCCCGAATCCTCAACCGTGGTAGCCCGACCTCAAGTCAATCTTGAAAACACACAAGCTCCCCGGAGTTGGTCAAACAGTCATCGATACGAGGCAATGGGTACTTGTTCTTAATGGTTACCTTGTTCGGTTCCTGTAATCGATGCATAGACGCATCGAGCCATCCTTTTTCTTAACAAACAAAGACGGTGCTCCCCACGAGGACACACTCGGCCTAATAAATCCTCTGTCAAGCAACTCCTGCACTGTTCTTTTAACTCTTTCACTCTGCTGGCGCCATGCGATAAGGAGCTTTCGAGATAGGGCGAGTCCCCGGCTCAAGCTCTATTGAGAAGTCCACCTCCCTCTTCGACGGCAGGCTAGGCAACTCTTCGGGAAAAACATCCGCAAACTCTTGCACTATGGGCACCTGATCGACAGATAGCTGGTCACGGTTCTCCCCAGTCAACTTAGCTAAGAAACCCCAAGCTCCTCGAGATAACAAACGGTGAGCTTTAACTGCCGAAATCACCGGCGGACACACCCCACTCTGGGTGCCCCAAAATTTAAAGGTAGGCCTACCTGGCGGCCTGAACACCACCTCCTTACAACGACAGTCAATCATAGCGTGGTTATCAGCTAACCAATCCATGCCGAGGATCACATCAAAACCGCTCATAGCTAACACTATGAGGGTAACTCTGCAGAGTCCAGTGGACACTTGTATCCAACCGTCCCTTACCTTCAAAGCTAGCCAAAGATACTAGTTCCCGAGGGAGTAGTGACAGATAACTCAAAACCTAGAGGCTCTAAATTCATGCAAGCACGCTCGGCAAAAACAGCAGAAACAAAAGAATGGGTGGAACCCAATCAAACAACACAAAGGCGAGGTGTTCAAGAACTAGGAGCGTACTCGCCATCTGCGGGTCCGGCTCTCTCGACCTCTGGCGAGTCGTAGCATATACTCTTCCTCGCTCTTTGAAGCCGGGCCGTGCCACCATCGCTCTGGGGTGCAATGTCGGGCCCGATGCCCCTCCTTGCCACGCTTATAGCAAGCTCTAGGGTTACCACCACACGGCCCCAATGCCGCTTTTACCACGTGGTCTACAATACGGTGGCGCCTCCCCACGCCCGTTGGCGAGGGCCGATCACTGATTACGATCCCTGGCCGGTCTCTCGCCATGATAACCCCGACGGCGCAGTAGCGACCGCCTCCATGTCCATTACCTCCTGCGTCAAACTTACGCTTCGACCCGAGTACACTGGGCCTTCCGCACTACAAAGACTAACAACTCGCTCGGAGGATACTTCCCATCATAAATAGTTGCCAACTGCACTGCCTTGGCAAAAGTCTCTGGGGCCTGTGCCCTAACATCCTGAGACACTCCTCTCCTCGCACCCTCAATAAACTTCCCGATCTTCACTCGGGAGTAGCAATCAATCTACGCGCGCGAAGTACCCATACTCCAAAAACTTCCTCTCATACACCTCGATTGGGTCGACCCACGCTAAGGTTCGAAAATAGCTCAATCATCTTTTCTTGGGCTTCTTCACTCGATAAATTTTGCCTTGAACTCACCTTTCTGAAGAATTCCCGGTGGCGGTGGAGACCCAGTAGGTCTCTCACTCAAGGTGGAATCCCACCACCACTTAGTCTGCTCCAGCTAACGCATGAGCCGCACATCGAGCTCACCGCACCTCAAGACAAGCCATTACCATAAAAGTATACTCTAGCTCGGCAATCCACCTGGCTGCCACCAGTGGTTCTCCAGGGGCACTAAACTTCTCCGGCTTCCATTTGACGAAATCTTTTAGCCACTTGCCCAAATCCTCAAGACCTTCCGCCACAACGGCCTCGTTCACAATTGGCTCTCGCTGAGTGCAGATCTTGGTGGCATCTGCGGTCCTCTCACGAACTAACTCGGTCACCGCTCTATCTCAATCCGAGACTCCTCCTCTGCGTGCAGCCTAACAGAGCTGCGTCTCGCCCTCTGCTCGCCCTCCGTCGACAAAGAACCCAACCATAAGAGCCCTCATGGACTCCACAAAAGCAACTCCTGCAGCCCTCCGAGGCCGAAGTTGCCTCCACGCCTCTCACGGGCAACACAGCCAGAAGGGCCTGTGGCGGCCTAACATCGCATCGCCTTGGGACGACGTCCTCCCGTGTCGGAATCAATACGAATGCCTCGCTAGTCGGCCTCGAGCCTCCCCGCCTCTACGAGTGATCGCATACCGAAATCTCATGTACAACAAACCAACAATGGGTCGAACTCGCCTTCCCCGCTCCACAACAACAAGTCATGTACATGCAAGATGCAACCGGTATTGTAATTCTTAACCCTTAATTTTAAACTTACGGACATACCGATGGTCAAGTGAGCGCCGATGATCATGGAAAACAACCTACAATCTGCAGCTTCGCCTCACGTAACCTATAACTCGGGCTCGATACCAACTGTAAGGACCCGACCCAAAAGAGGCGGTCTCTAACCTAGATCCTTACTTAGCATGCATGTCTAGGAATGTAAAACGTCATTCAGAGTTTGAAATTTAAATCCTTGAGGTAAGTACATTCAAAACAAAGAAAAATATAATTCCATTTAAAATAAACAGGTAGATGACTGATTAGTACTTTCTTAAAAACAAATCAAGGGAAACGGTACGAGAAACATAAAATAGGTTTTTGAGTACTTTTCCTAGGGACTCAAGTCCCACTACATGCTAAATCATAAGAAAACAATAAAAGAATATGCATCCCAGAGTCAGCTATCCATGATCATCCAGCAGCCTCCTCCTAGCCATCCTGCCGATGTCCCAAGTTACCCGTGGAAAACCACGAGAAAATAAGGGTGAGCAACGAGTTACTCAGTAAGAATCCCCAACCGGGGTACAATACGAAGACATATCATTTAGCACACGGACATGCAACCATGCAATGACTCAGAGCAAACAGATGGGTCAACAGAACGTCACTCTTGGGTTTGCCTATTCCAGGCTTACACAACCTAGAACTCAGTGATGCCCATCGGGGACTTATACACCTAGGATGCCCATCGGGGTCTTACACCTCCAACTCAGTGATGCCCCTCGGGGACTTATACACCTAGGATGCCCATCGGGGTCTTACACCTCCAACTCAGTGATGCCCATCGGGGACTTATACACCTAGGATGCCCATCGGGGTCTTACACCTCCAACTCAGTGATGCCCATCAGGAACTTATACACCTAGGATGCCCATCGGGGTCTTACACCTCCAACTCAGTGATGCCCATCGGGGACTTATACACCTAGGATGCCCATCGTGGTCTTACACCTCCAACTCAGTGATGCCCATCGGGGACTTATACACCTAGGATGCCCATCGGGGTCTTACACCTCCAACTCAGTGATGCCCATTGGGGACTTATACACCTAGGATGCCCATCGGGGTCTTACACCTCCAACTCAGTGATGCCCATCGGGGACTTATACACCTAGGATGCCCATCGGGGTCTTACACCTCCGGATGTCCATCGGGGCCTTCCCCGAGTGGGACGCGCTAGTTACCTCTACAATCTCTTACACTATACATCATCCGCCAATTCCTAGCATGGCACTAACAGGATAAAAAGGTCACGGTTATGCCGAGACAATTTAACTCCTAACATGATAACTAACAGGATATATCAGGAATCTCAAGCACAAAATCACCTGGAACAAGAAAGAGCAAGCAACCTATCCACTAGAAATTCCATACAAACACAACACATGGCATGCTATCAAAGTATTCGCAGGGTCCACACAACCCCGGTAAGAAATCCTTACCTGAAGCGAATAGAACCAACGATCAACGGATGACTCTCGAGCTTCTAAGCGAACCCGACAACCTAAGCAAGTAATAAAAATCAACCTAGTTAACCAACAAAGAAATGGTGAAAGCACAAAAAGTCCAAAGGGTCACCTCGAATTTACTAACCGAGAAGGCACCAGCTCGGCAAGGCAGCGCGTGCGGTGCGGCGGCGCGCGGAGCGGCAATTTCGCGCGCGGTCGATCGGCTGGGGTTGCGCTGGCTTTGGCGGCTGGCAGCAGAGGGCGCTGGGCGCAGCGCTGGTGCAAGGGCGAGGCGCGTGGCCCTCGGCAGATCTGGGCAGCGTGACGTCTGGCGGCCGGCCGCCGACGGCGCGGCGGTTACGCGTCTTGCGGGCGAGCGCGCGCGACGCAGACGGTCTGGTGCCGAGCGGGCGTCGCGTCGCGGACGAAACCGCCGCGCGCGGCGAGCGGGCTCGGCTGGAGCAGCGTCATGGGCGACGCTGAGGCACGGACGGACGGCACACGGTGGGTGTGCTAAGACGCGGTCTCGCGGGTGCGGTCGGTCGGAGCGGCGCTGGGGCGCACGGTGCGGCGATGGGCGGCGCTGGGCGCATGATCTGGCGACGACGAGCGGTGGGGGGCGCCGCGGTGGGCACGACGGCCGGCTGACGGCAGGGCGACGGTCAGGCAAAGCGACGGCGAGCTGGACAGGTGCGACGGCGAGGGTGGGCGGCGGCGGCGAGGGTGTGGGGAGAGGGTTTTGCGAGAGGAGTGTTTTTCCTTTTTTTTTTTTTTTTTTCCTCAAATTAAATAAGCTTGGAAATCTAAAATTCCCTTCCCAAGGCTTCCCTCCTTCAAACCCAAGTTGACGCATTTATTTTCCTTAATTAATTCCAAACTCCCATCTCTCTTTGAGGCCGAGGGTTCGAGTTCTCCAAAAACATCGTTTAAACCTTATTTTATATTTAACTAAAATCCGGGCTGTTACAAAGTCATTGTTTTATTTGCATGTATACTAGGGTGCTAGATTACTGATGTATCGTATTGTACCCCGGTTGGGGATTCTTACTGAGTATGTTTATACTCACCCTTATTTCTGTGGTTTTTCCACCAGTAACTTGGGACAAAGACCAGGATGGCTAGCGGAGGGAGCCGTTTGATCATGGGGTCGCCACACACTCTGTCGTTTATTGTTTGCATTTATTTATTCAAATGTAGATGGACATGAGTCCTAGGGGAATGATGTTAAAGTTGTTTAAACTGCTTTTTGAATGTTCTTTTATAAATCTTGCCAGCTTATTTTACCTTGATTGGATTTGCTTATGAAAATTGTTGGTTATGTTTTAAGTGTTCCCCGTTTCCAAATGTTTTGAAAAAGTTTTAAATATGAGCACTAAACCGCTTGTTGAAATATTTAACTTGCATGCTGAGTGAGGACCTAGGTTTAGGACCGTATTCCAGGTCAAGTCTTTACACTGAGGCCGAGACTTGTTTCTCGTATAGGGCGTATTGTGCGGTGGATTATTCCGGACTAAGACCCTGAGTTGGCATCCGAGGTGCAAGTGTGGACTTAACTATGTGCTCTATTCTGTGTTTATATTCATAGCTTGCATATCTTTCGGCTAGATGACCATGTATATCGTATTGTACCCCGGTTGGGGATTCTTACTGAGTAATTCGTTACTCACCCTTATTTTGTGGTTTTTCCACAGGTAACCAAGGTGCGAGACAGGATGGCTAAAGGAGGAGCTGTGATCATGGGAACCTGCTGCTGTCTCTGATTTTTATATTATGACTCTTTGCCTTTTTATTTCCCCAGAATGCATGTAGTCGGGCACGGAGCCCTAGGATTTTTTCTCATTGTTTTTGTGGATTCCAGCATTGTTGTATCTGAGAAGGTTTTGAATGATTTTAATAAATCTCTTATTAGAGTAAACTTTTGGAAATGTATTTGTCTTGAAACAGGTGCTTGGAGACAGGGACAGGTTTCAGTAAACTATATTGATTTCTGATTGAATGCTGAATGTTTTAATTTAAATTGGAATTCGAAAACATATTTGTATAATGTCCTTACTTTGAATGCATGCATTGGGGTAAAGGCCCATTTAGAGCCCCTTTTGGGTCGGGCCTTTACAGTTGGTATCAGAGCTCAGAGTCATAGATTCTGTAGACTGACCTGTTGTTGTAGGTCGTTTTCCCCATGATCACCAGCACTCCGACAGTCATCAGGTACGCCTAAGTTTACTGTTTTAAAGAAAGGGTTTAGAATTTACAACACTTTTCATCTAGTGTATGCCTTGTGTGGTGTTGTGGAGCGGAGACGAGCAGGTTCTGACTCGTTGTTGGTTTGGGTTTAGAGCGCCATCATGCCAACTTCCCGCAGTGTGTGATGTATGTTGTGGCTTGTTGAGGCATCCAGATAGATTCGGATGCCGTTGGGACATCGTTCCAGAGGGAGGTAGAGGTTAGACTCCCGTAGGCCACGTGTGGCCCAGTTGTTGGTTTTCCCCTAATGAGAGGGTGGATGTAAAGACCCGACCCAAAAAGGGGCTCTAAATAGGCCTTTACCCCAATGCATGTATTCAAAGTAAAAGACAAAATGCAAATAAAGTTTTCGGATTCCCATTAAAAACAAAACATTCAAGATTCATTCAGAACGATAAAGTCTCATCAAACTGTCCCTGTCTCCAAGCACTGCTTTCACAGACAAATACATTTCCAACGATTTACTCGACGATCGAGATTTTATTAAAAACATTTAAAACATCCTCAAATTCAACAAAGCTGAATCCACAATTCATTCAGAAAAAACATCCTAGGGCTCGTGCCGACTACATGCATTCAGGGAAAAATAACGATAAGAGTCATAACATAAGAAACGCCGAGAGATGACAAAGCAGATTCCATGATCACAGCTCCTCCTTCACCATCCTCTCCTCGCGCTTGGTTACCCGTGGAAAACCACAAAATAAGGGTGAGTAACGAATTACTCAAGAAGAATCCCCAACCGGGTACAATACGATATACATGATCATCTATAAGAATGTATGCAAGCTATGAATATAAACACAGAGCGGAGCACATAGCTAAGTCCACACTTGGACCTCGGATGCCAACTCGTGGGTCTTAGTCCGGAAATACCACAACACACTATACGCCCTATACGGAAACAAGTCCCGGCCTCGGCTGCCTACCATCGCCGATACGAAAGGTGCACTCGCTCAAGATCCCGAGGAGCTCTCCGGCCGGCGCCGTAATGAGCGTAAGCGCGCACCGCATGCTACCGCAAACTCGGGGTGCCGGGTCTAGTGGCAAGCCGCCCCGTGTCCATCCACCATGCCTAACTAAATCTCTCGGATCGGTGTCACCGACATAGGGGTGTGAGACTGGACACGTGAACTATGTCACTGCACTACCACCACTTTGAGGCTAAGGAACCGGTCGTGGTAGGCTTACACCAGAAGCGGTCCTTGCCCTAACAGTGGCAATCAAGGGCTCTGGCCGAACACGCCGAGGACGTGCCGATCGCCGGGGACGAGGCAATGCCAAGTCATCATCCCGACCGGGGCATTTAACGATCGCCACCCTCACCCAAGATTGCGGGGCCACCGTTAGGGTTAGCTAAACCCTAACGGGATTAGGGATGGAGTACCATCTCGCACGTCCCCGCTCGGGATGCAAGTTACGTTATGCATCCGGCCGGATGATGCTACCTACGTTATGCATCGGGGATGCTATTTTATATTGAACTCTAAACCATAGCAATAATAACAATTCATTCAATGCGATCCAATACGTGCTCAATGGATACAAGGAACCTAGCATGATACTACGAAGCAAGAACAGATATCGAACATGCCGAATGGAACAACCTAGCATGGGCTAACATGAGAAACAATACAAGAGTTCATGCCACCAGAATTGAAACAGAGCACATAGGGCTAAACATGCTAATAATCATACACAGCATACAAAACAACAATCACAAATATACCGCAGGCCCACACAACTCCTGTAAGAAATCCTTACCTTGGTCGGGAGGCTTCTACACACAAATCCTAAGTCATGAACAATCCCGAGCTAGCGAGCGGGAACCTAGCAAACCAAAAATAATCAACATCTAAAACGTCTAAAAAACAATAGAAACAGCAAGCTCGGCTCGGGGCACTCACGCGCACGGCGACACGAACTTGGAGTTGCTTTGCAGTCGCAACGCAGCAGTGGGCGGAGCCGGCCGCTGTGGCCGCACTTGGGCTTTGGGGCCAGTCGCGCGCGGATGGCGCAGCGGCGCGCGCTGCTACTGTAAGAACCCGACCCAAAATACGGTCCTAAACCTAGGTTCTCACTCAAAGATGCAAGTTAAATATTTCACCGAGCGGTTTAGTGCTCATATTTAAAACCTTTCAAAACATTTAGAACGGGAATGCTTAAAACATAATCAACAACTTTGTTTAAGAAAAACAACGAAGTAAAACAAGCTCAGCCAAGATATATAAAAACATTCAAAAGCAGTTCAAACAACTTTTTATAATGTTTCCCCTAGGACTCTGTCCCATCTACATGTCGAACAAATATGCAAAGAATAAAGACAGAGTGCCGGGCTCCCATGATCAATCGGCCTCCCCCGCTAGCCGTCCCAGATCGCCGCTTAAGTTACCCGTGGAAAACCACAAAAATAAGGGTGAGTATAAACATACTCAGTAAGAATCCCCAACCGGGGTACAATACGATACATCAATCATCCAGCACCCTAGTATACATGCAAACAGTTACCAACACAGATCATAGCTCAACGAGCTTACAAGGTAGAATCTAGAATACTCGGAAGTCTCCTACTTCCGCCTAATGATTGGCTCTCATAACCAATCCCGGGACATCTCCGAGGTCTTTCTCCTCGGCCAATTGATCACCTCAAAAACCGATCCCAAAGATGTCTGACACCCTCGAGGGTCTTTCTCCCTCGACCATATGATCAGCTCAAAAGCCAATCCCAATGGGTGTCCTCAAGGGCCTCTTACCCTCGCTATAAATCTAGACTATCGGGAGAGTACCCAAGTCCGGCTCTAAACAGAAGGAACTGTGTACTCACGAACATTAGCTGTGGGGAGCTCTCCGATCGGCGACTAAAGCGTGTGCGCGCACACCGCATGCTTCGCAACCCAACCGAAATGTGGGGGCCTAAGTACAAACTACGCGGGCCGTGTACGCATGCCTAAAGACTCGGAAATGGTGTCACCAACACGAGAGTGCGAGGCCCTCGGACTCATCTCAGGCAAACTGCACTGCATCGACTGAAGCTAAGAACCGGCCAAGGCGGGCTTGCACCGCTAAGTGGGTTCCGCTCTAGCAGGTACAAACTAGGCTTATGCCGATGTGGTAGCTAAATCCACATCGGTTGTCGGGAAGCAATGTACGTTATGCTTCGCTCTACTCCCGATCGGTGGGGACAAGGTACGTTATGTCCGCTCTCACCTCTAGATGATGACAAATTTCTAACACACTAGCTAGAGTATAGAGTAAACGATTCTGGCTAAACATACATAATCATCATCAATCATACATAACCTAGCATGATACTACGAACTTAAAGCAGAATCTCAAGCATGTTGGAAGAACAATCCTAGCATGGCACTAACATGTACAAACAAGCAAACATGCTAGCAGAAATGCATCACAAGTCATCCTATCCACTAATCATGTCCATAAAAGTAAACATGCATATAAGGCACATTCAAGAAAGCATCGCAGGTCCACACAACCACTGTAAGGAATCCTTACCCGGAAGCAAGTGGAGAATAGCTATCACAACCAAAAAGACCCTCGAGCTTAATACGAACTCGAGCAACCTAGGCATAAATAAAGCATCCTAAGTAAATACATACAAAGAGCTGTAAGCTAGAAAACACAAAGGATTGGTTCGGGAATTACCACCGAGAAGACACGGGCCTCGTAGAGCAAGGAGGGTGGCTTGGGCGCCACAGCTGGTGGTGCGGCGCTGGGCGCTGGCGCTGCGCGCACGTCGGGCGGACGCGCAGGCGTCGCGCGTGTGTGTGGCTGCGCAAGGCGACGCGCGAGCGCGGCGCTTGGCTGGGCGCGCCACGGCGACGCCGCGGCGCGATAGTGCTGGCGCGGCGCGGTGGTGGCGCGGCTCGGTGCGGACGGCGCGCGCGCGGCTGGCTGGGCGAGGCCAGCGATCGCGCGCTGGCGCATGGGCGATGCAGGCGCGTCAGGCACGCTGGGCATGGGTTGTCTTTGCGGTCTGCAAGGCTGCACAGTGCGCTGGGCCGAGCAGGCTGAGCGAGTGGGTGCGGCTAGGGGCGCTAGGGTTCATTAGTGAGGCTCGGCTAGGAGAGAGAGTGAGAGAGAGAGAGAGAGATTTTTTTCCAAAACAAGGGGAATAGGATTTTCTTTCCTTTTCCTAATTTAAATGGGTCTAAAATCCCTTCCCAAGGCTTTCTCTTGCGGATCCCGGCTAAAGAAATTCTTTTCTTTTTAACTGAATCTTCTTTTTCTAAAAACTCCAGTTTCACCATTAGGGCAAGGGTTCAAATCCCAATGGGACCAATTAAATTCCAATTAATTTTGCTATCAACCGGAATGTCTCCGAACTTCTAATCAACTAACCCAAACTCCTTGGGTCTTGCAACCAACATTAATCAAGTCTCAACGAAGGCCGAAATAACCCTGAAGCCCTGAAAATCCTCAACCTCTGACCGGGGAGCAAAATACCAAAATACCCTTAAAGGTTAAAACAGCTCTAACGGCCCATCCAAACATCCAAATAATGACCTGAAATCACCTGGGTACCCGAAATAGAAAACTGGGCCGTTACATGCGCGCACGGCAGGCAAGGCACGGCACGGACGCACGGCAGGGACGCCACGCGCAACGGCAAGCGCCATGGCGTCGCGGCGATCACCAGAGCGGCGGCGCGCGGCGCGGCGAGGGCCTCATGGCGTCGCGAGCGATCAGCGAGGACGACCGCGATCCGGCGTCGATGGCTGCGCGACCGCGAGCGACCTTGGGCGATCTGGTCGCCAGCGCGCGACGGACGGAGGGTCGGGCGACTTCGGGCGATCGGGGCGCTGCTTCTTTAGCGATCCGGCGTCGCGAGTTGGCTTACCGGACGTCGCGACGATGGTCACTGGTCGGGCTTCTCTCGGCTGGCTGCAATCAACACAAACACACACAACACTCTTCTATTCACTTGGCCAAACAGCACACCAAACGGATGAGAAGAAGAAGAGGAAGATCGATACCTACCCTGAATGATGATGATCGATCCAAGGAGCCGCAAGGATGAAGAACTCGGCAAGGCAATGGAGAGAATAGCTTGGGCGGCCACACACTTTGGAGAAGAAGATGGAACAAACCTAATTTCTATTTCATTTAACCAAATGCACCAAAACTCCCAAAATCCAAGGCTAACCATAAAATGATGCAGGAAGAGCAACAAGAGCACCTAATGGCTCAATTGGCACACATCCCCACAAGCTTTCCAGAGACTGGTTCAAACCCAGTGCAAAGACAATTTCCTTTATTTTTACTTTTGCATCAAACCTTGCTCAAACCAAACCACAAATCCTTCAAAAAACCTACATAAATCCATCAAATAATTTTAGTAACTGGAAAAGACACAAATGGCCCTGACGGCCCGACCAAATTACCAAATTACCCCTAGGGCATACCTGGAAGACCGGGATGAAAAACCTGGGTCGTTACAGTGGATGTGATTTGCCCTGGAGTACCACTCCAGGAGAGAAGTTAGCTTTGGCTTTGCTCGTGTTGATGCTTGTGGAGCAGGTCCCAGTGTGGACTAGCCTGGGTAGTTCAAGAGTTGATCTTGAACCTTAGCAGATTGTTTGATTGCCCAGAGAGTGGCTGCAGAGTTAGTAGCCTTCGTGGAGGATGTAGAGACATCTTTGTTCTCTTGTAAGTGTTGTTGTTTTGCAGCCAGTAAGTCGGAACCCTGTGGTTAAGGGTGCAGCGAGCAGTGTTCCCATCAGACGTGATCTGTTGGTGGTTTCTCTAGTTTTCTGGTAGAGTTGAGCACTCTTCTTTTGGTGAGCCCCTAGAGTAGGGCTAGCTGCTGCATGTTGAGAAAGCCGGCCAGAGTTTTGTTGAGCATCATGTGGAGATGCAAGAGTAGGTCGTTAGCCTTCAGTTTGATGAGATGCCATAGGCATGGTTGTTTGAGTTTTGAGCCCTTGTATGCCTAGCCAGAGTTTTGTCACTTGAGGTTGTGACCTTGTTGGCCCCATTTGTAGTATGATGTGGATTTGGTAGTAGTGGCACTTGAGGTGCATTGGTTGGTGTGCTGCTTTGGAACTAAGACTGGTTCAGACCTGAGTTTGGCACGAGTAGGACATATGGTTCTACAATTCGTCCGGAGTTCAGGGCACTCCTTTAGCCTTTGGATCCATTTATCGCAGTTGCACATGTTTAGGTCGTGCAAGAGGGCTAGTTCAGTGGTAGTCGAAGGACTACAAGCGAAAGGATGTTCGAGAGAAGCTGGAGCCTCTTCCCAGTGTTACTGGTGGTTGAGAAAGTCAGCAGGTTGACGGTTGGTAAGTGTTAGTGCGTGTGAGTCTCATGCTAGGGCTAAGGCCAAGAGATCTTTGTGGTTAGTAGTGCGGTCCACTACCTTCAGGTGCCTAAACCTGAGTTGAGTGAGCATTGTAGATGCGAATTCGGTCCAGCAGGGGAACCATGAGTTGGATGCCCGTGAGATGAGTTGGATGCTCATGAGATGAGTTGGATGCCTATGAGATGAGCTGGATGCCTATGAGGGGAGTTGGATGCCTATGTGTAACAGCCCAGTTTTCTACTCCAGTTTTCGAGGTGCCTTCGGGTCAAGATTCGGTTGTTTGGTTAGGTCGTTAGAGCTGTTTTGACCCTTGGGGGTATGTTGGTCTTTTGGCTCCCCGGGCAGGATTTTGTGGACTGTTAGGGCTTCGAGGTCGCTCCTACCTTTGTCGAGGCTTGATTGTTGTTGGTTGCGAGTCCCGAGATGTTTGGGCCAGTCGTTTGGAAGTTCGGTTGTGGTTTGGGTTTTTAGCAAAGTGATGGTTGGTTGTGTGCTTCCTTTGGGATTCGAGCCGGGCCCTTGGTGTTGATTTGGGAGTTGAATTTAAGTGAGTTTTATTTTTGGAAGAGGATGCTTCAGTCGGGTCTCGAAGGAGTAAGCCGGGAAATGGGATTTTAAGGTTTTAATTTGGATAAGGATGGAAAAAGAGATTAACTCCCCATTTTCCTTTTATTTTCCCATTTTTCCTTTTCTTTTTTTTCAAAAAAAATCCCCTCTCTCTCTCTCTCTCTCCCCCCAGCCCGAGCCTAGCCCAGCTCGAGCCCCAGGTCGCCCAGGTCGCCCCCAACCCGAGCCTGCTCGCCCAGCTCGCCTAGCCAGGTCGCAAGCCCGAGCTCGCCAGCCAGGTCGCGTCGCCGGCCCGAGCTCGCCCAGCCAGGTCGCGTCGTCCAGCCAGGCCGCGCAGTGCCGCTCGTCTCGTCCGCGCCCGTGCCGCCTAGATCTGAGCCGCCTCGTGCCAGATCGAGCATCCCATGTAGCTCATCGTGCCAGATCGAGCGTCTTGTAGTCGTCGCGTCACGCTTGCTCGCCGTCCCTGTGCCGAGCCACGCCGCACACCCTCGCCCAGCCGAGCTCGCGCCCGCGCGCGCCTCCTCTCCTACCGCCGCCTGCTCGAGTTCGCGCCGCGCCAGCGCCTTTTTCGCTAGCCAGCCCAGTCAAATACAGCTGGCGCCCAGCCCCGTGTCGTCACACATGGGCCCATGGCCAAATTTCCAGCTGCCAAGAATGCCTCGCCGCCTGTGCAAAATGGCTCCTTCACAGAGTCACCGAGCCTCGTGAGTTGCTCCCGAGCCGTGCCCTGTTATTTTATTATATTTAGGCCTATGGATTGTGATTTTTGATGTGTTTGTAAGGTTCGCTTTAGGATTCTCGGGTTCGATCGCAGCTTAGGTTTCTTGTGTGTTGTTGCCTTCCGGCCAGGTAAGGGTTTCTTACCGAGGTTGTATGGAACCTGCGAATAATTGATAGTATGCCATATCTTGTGATTGTATGAAATTCTAGTGGATAGGTTACATGTTTTCTCTTGCTTCCAGGTTGGTGTTGTACTGGTGTTTCTGTTATATTAGTTCTGAGTGCTAGGGTCTTTTATCTTGGCATATTCTCGTTCCTGTTATATTCTCGGCGCAGTTCCATGTTAGTGCTAGGCGAGTGATCCATAATGTAGGTAAGTCCCCGATGGGCACCGCACTGCTTCTCAGTGTGTAAGCCCCGATGGGCATCATGAGGTCGCTTAAGAGTGTAAGTAATGTGACCTGGCTTTTGACTAACCTAAATAGTTTAAAAAAAAAAAAAAGGGAAATAGGAGTTGGAATTAATTAAGGAAAAAAATAAATGCGCTGCCGGGGCTCGAAGGGGGAGTCTTGGGAAAGTCATTTGAGATTTCCAAGTCTATTTAACTTAAGAAAGAAAAAAAAAAAAAAAAAAAAAAACACTCTCTCTCTCTCTCTCGCAAAACCCTAACCCTCTCGCCCAACACCCACGCCAAGACGCTCGCCACATCGCTGCAAGCAAGCCGCCGGCCACCACCCACACCGCCGCGACGCCGCTGCCATCGCCACTGCCGCACCGCACCGAGCCATCGCCACCCTGCATCGCGTCAAGCAACCCGGCCCGCCTGCCGCCGCGACCGCGCGCCCAGCGCCGCGCCGCCGCCGCCGCGTGCGCCCTAGTGCACCACCCGCATCGCCGCTCGTCCGCCGCGCCTGCAGACGACAAAGACTCCCAGCGCCAGATCGCGCGTCGCTCGCTCGCCTGCGCGCGCGCCGTCCCTGGCAGTCCGCTTCGTTCGCGCGCCAGCCTCGCCCGCCCGTGTCGCCCGCCGCTGCTGCCGCTGGCCAGACGCTTTTTGATAGCGCGCCGCCAGCCAGCGTGTCGGCTTGCCGCGCGCAAGCGCCAGCGCCAGCAATGGCCTGCGCCTGCGCCAAAGCCGCCATCATCCTGCCGCTGCTGCGCCGAGGCGTGTGCCTTCTCGGTTGGTTGTCGAATGCGCTTAGAAGCTCGAGAGTCATCCGTTGATCGTTGGTTCTATTCACTTCCGTGTAAGATTTCTTACCGGGGTTGTGTGGACCTCGCGAATACTTTGATAGCATGCCATATGTTGTGTTTGTATGGAATTTCTAGTGGATAGATTGCTTGCTCTTTCTTGTTCCAGTGATTCGTGCTTGAGATTCCCGATATATCCCGTTAAGTTATCATGCTAGGAGTTAAATTGTCTCGGCATAACCGTGACCTTGTTATCCTATTAGTGCCATGCTAGGAATTGGCGGATGATGTATAGTGTAAGAGATTGTAGAGGTAGCTAGCGCGCGTCCCCGCCGGGAAGGCCCCATGGACATCCAGAGGTGTAAGACCTCGATGGGCATCCTAGGTGTATAAGTCCCCGATGGGCATCACCGAGTTGGAGGTGTAAGACCCGATGGGCATCCTAGGTGTATAAGTCCCGATGGGCATCACCGAGTTGGAGGTGTAAGACCCGATGGGCATCCTAGGTGTATAAGTCCCGATGGGCATCATTGTGTTGGAGGTGTAAGACCTCGATGGGCATCCTAAGTGTATAAGTCTCCTGATGGGCATCACCGAGTTGGAGGTGTAAGACCGATGGGCATCCTAGGTGTATAAGTCCTCGATGGGCATCACCGAGTTGGAGGTGTAAGACCGATGGGCATCCTAGGTGTATAAGTCCCCGATGGGCATCACCGAGTTGGAGGTGTAAGACCCGATGGGCATCCTAGGTGTATAAGTCCCCAAGGGCAACACCGAGTTCTAGGTTGTGTAAGCCTCGAATAGGCAAGCCCAAGAGTGACGCTCGTTGACCCATCTGCTTGCTCCGAGTCATTGCATGGTTGCATGTCCGTGTGCTAAATGATATGTTTTCGTATTGTACCCCTGTTGGGGATTCTTACCGAGTAACTCGTTGCTCACCCTTATTTTCTGTGGTTTTCCACTGGTAAACTTGGGACATCGGCAGATGGCTAGGAGGAGGCACTGGATGATCATGGATAGCCGACTGGGATGCATATTCTTTTATTGTTTTCTTATGATTTAGCATGTAGTGGGACTTGAGTCCCTAGGAAAAGTACTCAAAACCTATTTTATGTTTCTCGCATCTGCTTTCCCCTTGATTTGTTTTTAAGAAAGTACTGATCACCATCTACCTGCTTATTTTAAATGAAATTACATCTTTCTTTGTTTTGAATGTATTTACCTCAAGGATTTAAATTTCAAACTCAATGACGTTTTACATTCCTAGACATGCATGCTAAGTAAGGATCTAGGTTAGAGACCGCTTTCTTTTGGGTCTGCTCTTCTGGCTTGGTATCGAGCCCGAGTTATAGGTTCCGTAGATCGACTGCAGCAGCTTGTAGGTTGTTTTCCATGATCATCAGCGCTCGCCCACCATCGTATGTCCGAAAGTTTAAGGTTAAGGGTTAAGAATTACAATACCATTTGCACCTTGCATGTATATGACTTGTTGTTGAGGAGCAGGGAAAACCGGTTCTGACTCATTGTTCGTTTGAGTGTAGATTGTCGTTATGCCAGTCACTCGTAGAGGGCAGGGAGGCTCGAGGCCGACCAGCCAGGGCATTCGTATTGATTCCGACACGGGAGGGACGCGTCGTCCCAAGCCGATGCCGATGTTAGGCCGCCACAGTGCCCTTCTCACGTGTTGCCCTGAGGGCGTGGAGGCAACTCACCTCGGGAGGCCGCACCGAGTTGCTTTTGTGGAGTCCATGAGGGCTCTTATGGTTGGGTTGCTTTGTCGACCGGGGCCGAGCAGAGGGCCGAGACGTAGGCTCTGTGCCGCACGCAGGAGGAGTCTCGGATTCGATAGAGCAAACGGCCGAGTTAGTTCAAAGAGAGGACGCGCAGTGCCACCGAGCATCGCCACCAACAGAGCCCATTGTGAACGAGGCCGTTGTGGCGGAAGGTGCTGAGGATTTGGGCAAGTGGCTAAAAGATTTCGTCAAATGGAAGCCGGAGAAGTTTAGTGCCCCCGAGAACCACCGTGGCAGCCTGTGGATTGCCGAGCTATAGTATACTTTTATGGTGATGGCTTGTCCCGAGGTGCAATGAGCTCGATGTGCGCTCATGCTTTAGCTGGAACAGCTAAGTGGTAATGGGATTCCACCTTGAGTGAGAGACCGGCTGGGTCTCCCCCTGCCACCTGGGAATTCTTCAAGGCTGAGTTCAAGGCAAAATTTATCAGTGAAGAAGCCCAAGAAAAGATGATTGAACTATTTTCGAACCTTAAGCAGGGGTCTGATCCAATCGAAGTGTACGAGAGGAAGTTTTCGGAGTATGGGTACTTCGCACCGCAGTTGATTGCTACTCCTGAGCTGAAGATCAGGAAGTTTATTGCGTCCGAGGCGGGGAGTGTCTCGTGATGTTAGGCACACAGCCCTGAGACTTTTGCCAAGGCAAAGGCATTGGCAACTATTTATGATGGAAAGTATCCTCCGTGAGCGAAGTTGTTAGTGCTTGTGGTGCGTAAGGCCCAGCAGTACTCGGGTCGAAGCGTAAGTTTGACGCAGAGGTAATGGACATGGAGGCGGTCACGCCGCGGTGGTACTTATCATGGCGAGACCAAAGACCGGATCGTGTCGTGATCACCTCGCCAACAGTATGCGTAGGGAGGCCGCCACCGTATTGTAGACCCCGTGGTAAACAACATTGGGGCCTTGTGGTGGTAACCCTAGAGCTTGCTATAATCGTGGTAAGGAGGGCATCAGGGCCCGGCATTGCAACCGTAGCGGCGGAGTGGCACAAACGCCTGAAAGAGGAAGAGTATATGCTACGACTCGCCAGAGGTCGAGAAAGCCGACTCGCAGCGGGCGTGTGCACGCTCCTAGTTCTCGATCACCTCGCCTTTGTGTTGTTTGATTCGGGTTCCACCCATTCTTTTGTTTCTCTGCTTGCTTTTGCCGAGCGTGCTTGCATGAATTTAGAGCCTCTAGGTTTTGAGTTATCGGTCGCTACTCCTCTGAACTAGTATGTCAAGCAGCTGTATAGTAAGGGATGGTCGGATACAGTGTCCGACTGCACTCTGCAGGTTACCCTCATAGTGTTAGCTATGAGCGGTTTTGATGTGATCCTCGGCATGGATTGGTTAGCTGATAACCACGCTATGATTGACTGTCGTTGTAAAGAGGTGGTGTTCGGGCCGCCAGGTAGGCCTAGCTTTAAATTTCGAGGCACCCAGAGTGGGGTGTGTCCGCCGGTAATTTCGGCAGTTAAAGCTCACCGTTTGTTAGCTCGAGGAGCTTGGGGTCTCTTAGCTAAGTTGACCGGGGAGAACCGTGACCAGATATCTGTCGAGCAGGTGCCCATAGTGCAAGAGTTTGCAGATGTTTTTCCCGAAGAGTTGCACGGCGCCTGCTTGCCAAGAGGGAGGTGGACTTCTCCATAGAGCTTGAGCCGGGGACTCGCCCTATCTCGAAAGCTCCTTATCGTATGGCGCCAGCAGAGCTGAAAGAGTTAAAGGAACAGCTGCAGGAGTTGCTTGACAGAGGGTTCATTAGGCCGAGTGTGTCCTCGTGGGGAGCACCCGTGCTGTTTGTTAAGAAAAAGATGGCTCGATCGCGCATGCATTGATTACAGGAAATGAACAAGGTAAACCATTAAGAACAAGTACCCGCCTCAGTATCGATGACTGTTTGACCACTCTCAGGGAGCTTGTGTGTTTTCAAGATTGACTTGAGGTCGGGCTACCACCAGTTGAGGATTCGGGATGCAGATATTCCCAAAACAGCGTTCAGGTCGAGGTATGGGCATTATGAGTTCGTAGTCATGTCTTTCGGACTGACGAACGCCCCAGCTGCATTCATGGACATGATGGACAGAGTGTTCAAGGCGTTCTTGGACCGCTTTGTCATCGTGTTCATAGATGACATTCTTGTGTACTCCAAGTCTAAGGAGGACCATGCCTCACACCTAAGGCGATTTTGGCGGCCTTGCGCGAGAACAAGCTATGCGAAGTTCTCAAAGTGTGACTTTGGCTCGAGGAGGTAGTTTTTAGGGACACGTTGTGTCTAAGGAGGGAGTGGTCAGGACCCTTCAAGGTAGAGGCGATTAGTTCGTGGGCGACCGACGATCGTGGTCGTAGATTCGTAGCTTCCCGGTCCGCCGGATATTACCGACGCCGTTCAAAAAATTTTCCGCTATAGCCGCCCGCTTACTCGATTGACGAGGAAGGGTGTTGATTTCGTGTGGGATAGGAAGTGCGATGACGCTTTGCTAAGCTAAAGAGCGCTTTGACGTCCGCCTCGGTGTTAGCGATCCGAGGGAACTGGGGCTTCGTGGTGTACAAAGATGCCAAAGAAGTTTGGTTTGGGTTGCGTTTTGATGCAACACGGTAAGGTGATAGCATACGCTTCGTGCAGCTTGAAACCGCACGAGCGCACTACCCCGACTCATGATATGGAGTTGGCAATGGTGCCTTTTTGCCCTTAAGATTTGGAGGCACTACTTGTATGGGGAAAAGATTCAGATTTTCTCGGATCACCAAAGCCTCAAGTATTTCTTCACTCGTAGGACCTGAACATGAGGCGAGAGGAGGTGGTTGGAACTCGTGAAGGATTACGATCGTGAGATATTGTATCACCCCGGGAAGGCAAATGTTGTGGCGTATGCACTAAGTAGGAAGACCTCGCATCTAGCGACGTTGGCAAATCCCAAGAGTATCATAAGGAAAGACCTCGAGAGAGCGAGAAATAGCAGTGTTGTTAGGGGATGTTACGGCCGGGGTAGCTCAGTTGACCATCCACCTTTCTGTAAGGCAAAGGATTATTGACGGCCAATTGAATGATCCTAAGTTGAAAAAGTTGTATGAGAGGGTCCAGCCGATGGTGACTTCGATTTTGAGATATTTGCGGATGGTGGCTTGAGATATAAGGGTCGGCTATGTGTCCCACCCGATGCCAGATTCGTTCGAATCGCGGACCGAGGCTCACACCGCCTTTTGCATGGCACCTGTGGGGTAACAAGATGTACCAAGATCTTAAGCGCACTTTTTGGTGGATGGGAATGAAGAGGAGATTGCCCAGTTTGTCGGGCTCGGTGTCTCACTTGTCGGCAAGTGAAGGCGCCTAGGCGTAAAACCAAGCAGGGTTGCCGCAGCCGCTCGGGTGCCACAAAGTGGAAGTGGGAGGAAATTACCATGGATTTTATTTCGTGATTGCCCGAACCCCTAGAGGATATGCACAGATTTGGGTGGTCGTTGATAGGTTGACTAAGTGTGCCCACTTCATTCCGGCGAGATAAACTACACCGTAGAGCGATGCAAGGCACACTGCTCCTTGAGCGAATAGTGAGGTATCACGGAGTGCCGCTTAAAATTATCTCCGACCGACTCCCGTTTTACATCACGGTTTTGGAAAGCCCTTCAGTGTGTTTGGGCACAGAGTGCGGCTCACAAAGATGACCTTCCACCCACAGACCGATGGCCAGATTGAGCGGGTAAATCAGATCTTAGAGGATATGTTGCGAGCCTGTGTGTTGGATTTCCCTGGCAGTTGGGACCAGTACTTGTATTTGATGGAGTTTGCCTACAACAATAGTTTCCAGTCAACCATTCAGATGGCACCGTTTGAAGCGTTGTATGGTAAGCGCTGCAGATCCCCAGTATTCTGGGAAGAGGTTGGAGACAGGAAGGTATTGGGTCCAGAGTTGCTTCAGTTGACCAACGAGGCTGTCCAGAAGATCAGGGCTCGTATGTTGACTGCCCAGAGCAGGCAGAAGAGCTACGCCGATGTCAGACGTAGAGAGTTGGAGTTCGAGATTGGCCAGCACGTGTTCCTTAAGGTAGCTCCGATGCGCGGAGTTCTGAGGTTTGGTAGGAAGGGGAAGCTGAGCCCCAGGTTTGTTGGACCGTTCGAGATCCTCGAGAGGATTGGGGCCGTAGCTTACCGGTTAGCGTTGCCGCCGTCCTTGGCTGCAGTGCATAGTGTGTTCCACGTTTCGATGCTCCGCCAGTATGTGGCAGACCCTTCGCACGTCATAGATTTTGAGCCTTTGCAGTTGAACCATGACCTGAGCTTTGAGGAGAAGCCCATAAAGATCCTGACATTTGAGAAAAAGATTTTGAGGAACCGGGCAATTGACCTAGTGAAGGTGCAGTGGCGGAATCAAGGAGTTGAGGAAGCTACCCGGGAGTTGGGGGAGATGAGGAGATGTTACCTGAGTTGTTTTAGGAATGCAGCGACTTCCGGGACTAAGTCTTCTAAGGAGGAGTATTGTAATGGCCGATTTTCACTAACCTAAATAGTTTAAAAAAAAAAAAAAGGGAAATAGGAGTTGGAATTAATTAAGGAAAAATAAATGCGTCGGCTGGGGCTCGAAGGGGGAGTCTTGGGAAAGTCATTTGAGATTTCCAAGTCTATTTAACTTAAGAAAGAAAAAAAAAAAAAAGGAAAAACACTCTCTCTCTCTCTCTCTCGCAAAACCCTAACCTCTCGCCCAACACCCACGCCGCGACGCTCGCTCGCCATCGCTGCGCGCCGCTCCAAGCCGCGGCCACCAAATTATACCGCCGCACGCCTGCTGCCACATGTCATCGCCGTGACCGCACCGAGCCATCGCCCGGCCCGAATCACAAGCAAACAGCCCGCCCGTCGCCGCGACTGCGTGCGCCTTCTAACAAGACCACCCGCATCGCTTCGCCATCGTCGCAAGCCCTGCGACGATAAAGACCTCAGCGCCAGATCGCGTCGCTCGCTGCTCGCCCGCTGCGCCCCCATAGTGAGTCGCTTGTTCGCGCGCCACCTCGCCGCCAGTCGCCCGCGCGCTGCCGCCGTCAGACGCGCCTTGATACGCGCCCGCCAGCGTGTCGGCTTGCTCGCCACGCGCGCGCGCGCGCCAGCGCCGCCACGCCCTTGCCGCTGCTTTGCGCCAGACGTGTGCCTTCTCGGTTGGTTGTCGGGTACGCTTAGAAGCTCGAGAGTCATCCGTTGATCGTTGGTTCTATTCACTTCCAGGTAAGGATTTCTTACCGGGGTTGTGTGGACCCTGCGAATACTTTGATAGCATGCCATGTGTTGTGTTTGTATGGAATTTCTAGTGGATAGATTGCTTGCTCTTTCTTGTTCCAGGTGATTCTGTGCTTGAGATTCCTGATATATCCTGTTAAGTTATCATGCTAGGAGTTAAATTGTCTCGGCATAACCGTGACCTTGTTATCCTATTAGTGCCATGCTAGGAATTGGCGGATGATGTATAGTGTAAGAGATTGTAGAGGTAGCTAGCGCGTCCCGCTCGGGGAAGGCCCCGATGGACATCCGGGGGTGTAAGACCCCGATGGGCATCCTAGGTGTATAAGTCCCGATGGGCATCACCGAGTTGGAGGTGTAAGACCCCGATGGGCATCCTAGGTGTATAAGTCCCCGATGGGCATCACTGAGTTGGAGGTGTAAGACCCCGATGGGCATCCTAGGTGTATAAGTCCCCGATGGGCATCACTGTGTTGGAGGTGTAAGACCCCGATGGGCATCCTAAGTGTATAAGTCCCCGATGGGCATCACTGAGTTGGAGGTGTAAGACCCCGATGGGCATCCTAGGTGTATAAGTCCCCGATGGGCATCACTGAGTTGGAGGTGTAAGACCCCGATGGGCATCCTAGGTGTATAAGTCCCTGATGGGCATCACTGAGTTGGAGGTGTAAGACCCCGATGGGCATCCTAGGTGTATAAGTCCCCAAAGGCAACACTGAAGTTCTAGGTTGTGTAAGCCTCGAATAGGCAAGCCCAAGAGTGACGCTCTGTTGACCCATCTGCTTGCTCTCGAGTCATTGCATGGTTGCATGTCCGTGTGCTAAATGATATGTTTTCGTATTGTACCCTGTTGGGGATTCTTCTTGAGTAACTCGTTGCTCACCCTTTTTTCTCGTGGTTTTCCACCGGTAACTTGGGACATCGGCAGGGATGGCTAGGAGGAGGCAAATGGATGATCATGGATAGTCGACTGGGGATGCATATTCTTTTATTGTTTTCTTATGATTTAGCATGTAGTGGGACTTGAGTCCCTAGGAAAAGTACTCAAAAACCTATTTTATGTTTCTCGCATCTGTTTCCCTTGATTTGTTTTTAAGAAAGTACTTGATCACCATCTACTGCTTATTTTAAATGAAATTACATCTTTCTTTGTTTTGAATGTATTTACCTCAAGGATTTAAATTTCAAACTCTGAATGACGTTTTACATTCCTAGACATGCATGCTAAGTAAGGATCTAGGTTAGAGACCGTTGCTTTTGGGTCGGGTCTTTACAGTAAGACCCCGATGGGCATCTCAGTGATCCTAGCTGGAGTAAGACTCGATGGGCATCCTAGGTGTGTAAGACCCGTTCGGCAAAGATTGATAGCTAGAGGTGTAAGACCCGATGGGCATCCGTATGTGTAAGACCCCGATGGGCATCATTTTTGGAGGTGTCGACTCCCGATGGGCATCCGTATGTGTAAGACCCGATGGGCATCATTGTTTAGCCTGTGTAAGACCCTATGGGCATCCTAGATGTGTAAGACCCGTTGGGCAAAGCATTGATAGCTAGAGGTGTAAGACCCGATGGGCATCCGTATGTGTAAGACCCCGATGGGCATCATTGTTTAGAGGTGTAAGACCCCGATGGGCATCCGTATGTGTAAGACCCCGATGGGCATCATTGTTTAGAGGTGTAAAACCCTGATGGGCATCCTTGTGTGTAAGTCCCCGATGGGCATCATTGTGTCATTGTATCCTAGGTTGTGTAAGACCCCGATGGGCATCCAGGTGTAGAACCTAGGATAGGGTGTAGTTGAAAGCCCTTGATAGGCTAGCTCTAGTGTTAGCACATAGCCTAAACCTACCGTTTTTCTCTATGTCATTGTTTGGTTGCATGTCGGTGTGCTAAATGAGATGTTTCGTATTGTACCCCGGTTGGGGATTCTTACTGAGTAATTCGTTACTCACCCTTATTTCTGTTGTTTTTCCACAAGTAACCACGGTGCGAGACAGGATGGCTGGAGGAGGAGCTGTGATCATGGGAACCCGTTGTTCAACTCTGAGTCTTGTTTATGTTTATGTTTTAAATGTCCTCTGAATGCATGTAGTTGGGCACGGAGCCCTAGGGTGTTTGCTGACTGTATTTTCGGATTCTAGAATTGTTGTAACTATTGCAAAGCTTGTATGTTTTAAATAAATCTCTGATCAGAGCAAGTTTTGTAAATGTATTTGCCTTGGAACAGCTGCTTGGAAACAGGGACAGGTTTCAGGAATTTTATGTTGAATTTTTAAATGGATGTTTTATGTTTTAGTTTTTACTTAGAATCCGAACACCATATTGCAAATTTTATGTAGATTTGAATGCATGCATTGAGGTAACGACCTATTTTAGAACCCCTTTCGGGTCGGGTCGTTACACTATGAGATGGGTAGGATGCCTTATGAGAGGAGTTGGACGCCTTATGTGTAAGCACACTTGGTAGAGGCTTGGTATAAAGTAAGTTTGGTTTGGCATTTTTATGCTTTAGTAGAGCAAGGTTGCCGCAGCTTCGAGTATCGTGTGGAGATGGAACTTTTGGTGTTCCTTTGGTTGATTGTATCTCTGCAAGAAGTTAGTGTTGCCTTTTGAAAAGCACCCGTTAGCCTTGGATCTCAGAAGGAAGATTGAGAGTTGTGCACACAAGTGTGTTTTGTGTAGTTCGTTCTGGTGGCGAGAGTTTCAGAACCATGTAGGGTTTGCATTGGAGAACTGGTGCTCAGTTCTTGGAGTAGTTGGACTCCAGGTGGATGTTGTAAGACTTTAGTTGAGGTTGTAAGGATATTGTGCTCGTAGTTGGGTTGTTGCTTAGGCAAGTTTGTTGAGTTGAACTTAAGCTTGGTTGGTGGAACCTCTTGTGTTCATGGTTGGAGTTCAGATGGTACTGAACAAATGGTGGTTGTAGTGAAGCCGCGTAGTTCTTGACCGTAGTTGCTTAGGGTGTTGCTCGGAATCCTTACCCTGGGTGGAAGCTACGATGTGGCTGATGCTTTGAGCAGGAGGATGACGCATTCTGAAGCGTTTCTGGTCTTTTGGTTTCGAGGTTTGGAGTAGGCCAGCATGGTTGTGATGCTAGAAAAAGGAGTTGTTTGTTCAAGCAGTTGGCTGTTGACCGTTAGACGACAGTATGTGTCGAGGGTTGTCGAAGAACCCTAGTTGTGGAGAGCCTCACCAGAGCTCAGTCAGGCCCAGGTAGTGAGTTTCAGTTGGCAAGCTGGAGTCGTGTAGGTTGTAGACCTCGGGTGAGTTGCTGGCAGATTTGGTAGGCTAGCAAGCTGGAGTTTGTTTGGAGTAGAGTCCGGATTGGTTCCGATGTGGTGGCAAGTTGGTGCTTGGTGTTGACCAAGGTGTGTTTTTTGAGTTGCTAGAAGTTAGCTTTGCTCGTGGGGCGAGTGGTTTGTGCCCTGTTGGTTGTTTTTCTGTTTCCAAGATGTTGAGAGTTTCCCCTTTGGTTATTGGAGGTGTGTCTTGGCTAGTGTGTGGTTGGAGGTTCAGTCTGTGGTGGACCCCCTATTGTTGCCCCGTGAGACTTAAGTGTTGTTGCTTTAGCTGAGCAAGACAGAGAGCGTGTGTGGAGCTCTCTGTCCTTCGGTTGTCTGCTTGTAAGGAACTGTTTCTCCTTGGGAGTTGCCAGATTATTCCTTGGTCTTGGAGTTGATGGTACTGGTGCTAGCAAGATGGAAAAGTTTGTTGGCTGCTTGGAAGCAGTTGTTTGTCCAGTTAAGCGGACTCTTGAGTGGTGTTCTGGAGGTTGCAGTAAGGGTTGTTCTGCCTCCTATGAGTGTTTGGCCTAGTTGGTTAAGGTTTTTGTGTGTTGGCATGGAAGCTGTTGCACCTTTGTAGTTGAAGAACTCTTTTGTATCAGTTGTGGGTAGAGGTTGCACCACTGTGGTTGGATTAGGGTCTTGACCTTTTGAGGGATCCTTGCTGGTGTAAGAACCCGACCCAAAACATGGTCCTAAACCTAGGTTCTCACTCAGCATGCAAGTTAAATAATTCATCAAGCGGTTTAGTGCTCATATTTAGAACCATTCAAAACATTTAAAAGCGGGGACACTTAAAACATAAACAACAACCTTCATTTAAGCAAAGCCAACAAAGTAAAACAAGCCTGGCCAGTGTTTATAAAATCATACAATACAATTTAAACAACATTTAAAAACGTCCCCTAGGACTCTGTCCGTCTACATGCTTGAACAAATTATGCAAATAAAAGATGAGTGTTTGGCGGCTCCCATGATCAATCGCCTCCTCCGCTTAGCCGTCCCGCTTCTGTCCCAAGTTACCCGTGGAAAACCACGAGAAATAAGGGTGAGTATAAACATACTCGGTAAGAATCCCCAACCGGGTACAATACGATACATCAATCATCCGCACCCTAGTATACATGCAAACAAGCTACCAACACAGATCATAGCTCAACGAGCTTACAAGGCGTAATTTGGAATCCTCGGAAGTCTCCTACTGCCTAATGATTGGCTCTCATAACCAATCCCGGGACATCTCTCGAGGTCTTTCTCCTCGGCCAATTGATCACCTAAAAACCGATCCCAAAGATGTTCGACACCCTCGAGGGTCTTTCTCCCTCGACCATATGATCACTCAAAAGCCAATCCCAATGGGTGTCTTCAATGGCCTCTTACCCTCGCTAACAAATCTGACTATCGGAGAGTACCAAGTCCGCTCTAAATCGGAAAGAATGGGTGTACTCACGAACATTAGCCCGGGGGAGCTCTCCGAACTGGCGACTAACGCGTGTGCGCGCACACCGCATGCTGCTGCAAGTGGCGTAAATGTGGGGGCCTAAGTACAAACTACGCGGCCAGGTGCGCATGCGTAAAGACTCTAAACGGTGTCACCGAACACGAGAGTGCGAGGCCCTAGGCATTCATCTGTGCGGCTGTACCACCGACTGGCGCTAAGAACCGCCAAGGCAAAGCTTGCACCTTTGGCGGGTTCCGCTCTAGCGAGCTACAAACTAGGCTTATGCCGATGTGGTAGCTAAATCCACATCGGCTGCCGGGGGGAAGCAATGTACGTTATGCTTCGCTCTACTCCCGAGCGGTGGGGACAAAGTACGTTATGTCCGCTCTCAGCCTCTAGATGATGACAAACCCTACTATACTTGCTAGGAGTACAAAATAACAGATTCCTGGCTAGACATACATATCAACATCAATCACACATAACCTAGCATGATACTACGAACTTAAAGCATGAATCTCAAGCATGCTGGAAGAACAATCCTAGCATGGCACTAACATGTACAAACAGGCAAACATGCTAGCAAGAGTGCAATCACAAGCTGTCCTATCCACTAATCATGTTCATACAAGTAAACATGCATATAAGGCACAATCAAGAAAGCATCGCAGGGTCCACACAACCACGGTAAGAAATCCTTACCTGGAAACGAGCAGAAATAACTTTCACAATCAAATAATGACCCTCGAGCTTTAAAGCGAAACCAAGCAACCTAAGCATTTTAGGAAAAACAACCTAATTAAATAAACAGCAGCCAACAGCCTAGTGAACAAAGGAGAAAAGACTCGAGAATTACCAACCGAGAAGACACAAGGTCACGCCCAAACCCACACGGCAGGCGCCGTCAGTCTCCGTCAGCGACAAGCGGTGCGCCGGCGCGGGGCACTAGCACTGGCGCCGGGCGCTAGCGAGGCGGGGGACGTGCGACGCGGGGCTATCGCAGCGAGCCAACACGCTGGTCGGGCGCGCGGGCGACGTCCGGTTCGCGAGGATCGCGCGCGCGGGCGACGATATATGGGCGGCAGCGAAGCGAGCAGCCGCGCGCGTCTCGGGCGGCTCGGTGCGGAACGCGCGCGCGCGCTCTGGCGCGCTGGCTGGGCAATGCAATGCATCTGGACGCACCTGGGCTAGGCGATGCAACGCTTCTGGGCGCACCTTGGTTTGGGCGCGCGGGCGTCTGGTGCGGCGTGCGCGTGGTCGGGCAGTATCAGCTGCCTTTGGCCGAGGGGTCTGATGCGGCCAGGGTGTGGTGCGGCAAGGGCATGGCTGGGCGGCTAGGGTTGGGTTTTCTTGGTGAGGTCGTCTAGGAGAGAGAGAGAGAGAGAGAGAGAGAGAGAGAGAGAGAGAGATTGCAAAACAAGGGGAAAGGTACTTTCTTGATTTTTCTTCCCTTTTCCTAATTTAAATGGGTCTAAAATCCTTCCCAAAGCTTCCTCTTTCAAAACCCTACCCAAACAAACTTTTCTTTCTAGAAAACTCTTTTCCTACAAACTCCCAAAACCATTTAGGGCAAGGGTTCAAATCCCAAAGGAAGCACTCAAAAACCCATTAATTTTGCCAATAACTAAAATACCTCCAAACTCCCAAACAACTTGCCCAAACCTCTTGGGTCTTGCAACCAACAACCACCAAACTTCGATGAAGGCAGGAAAGGCCCTGAAATCTTGAAAATCCTCAAAACCCTGACTGGGGGCAATAAGACCAAAATACCCCTAAGGGTTAAAACAACTCTAACGGCCCATCCGAACATCCGAATAATGATCCGAAAACACCTGGGTAACCGAAATAAAAAACTGGGCCGTTACAATACTCTCTCCTTTTATGACTTAAGTCCTCGAAAGTCGTTAGACGAAAACAACTCTAGGAAAAACTCCACTGATTCATAACCAACCAAGCTCCCGATTAAGACAACACAAATCCATCTTCGAAACCGAACCCTCTTGGGTTCCCAAAGGCTCCAAGCCCAACAGACACCGAGTCTGCCACGAACTATCTCAACCAAAACTGAACTAACATTGAGCTTCGAAGAAAGCATGCGATAACTAGTCGGTGAGCCACATCCTCTGACTCGTACCAACTATCAACGGTCTTACGACTCTAGGGCTCACTTATCCCTACTAACCCAACTCGGAACGCCTCTTTACGGCGCTACTCTCAGCAAACTCGAGGACTGGTCACAAGCTCTAAACTCTTCGCCGCGCACCGGCGAAACTTCTCTGGCTCACAGCAGTTAACAAACAGCCTCAACTCTACACCACGCTAACCAAACAACTGAACCTCCCTGGTTTCAGAAACTAAACGGCCTACTCTTACTTCGCAAAAGATCTGCGAGCCCCAATGGTTGCCTACAATCCTTAACGAAATCCAAATCGAACCACCAACTGGTGACTGATCCCAAGGCAAACTCCTCCAACTAGCATGCGTCCACAACACTTAAGAAACCATCTTACGAGAAATCGAAGCACCAAAGCCAAGGGGCACTTTTCTGGTTCACCAAACGGCTACCACCAACACACCAGGTGAAACTTCAGCTACGGTCACCTTTAGAAGACAAGGTCCAGGCACAGGCTCCACTCGGCCAAACTAACAAACTGGAGCCCCTCAACGGCCGACAACAAACTTTCCAATGCAATCCGATCAACCACTAGCCTAAGAGAACATCGCCAGACAGAAAAACAAACAACATTCCTCTTACGAAAATCTCGAGCAGCAAGGAATAAAACATTACGTGGCTACTAGCAACACAATAGCTGGAGGATAACAACTCTAAGGTTTCCAACCAATGCCACGGCATCTCTGTGCCAACCCACTCAATCGTGGCTCAATTTATAACGCCAATCGCGAACGCACATCAACTAGGAACAAAGCCCGAGAAGGCTTGCTCTACAGAAACTCAACCCAAGCTTATAACGAGCAAGGCTCGCCTCCAAGCTGCCACTCAACTCTTAAGCCCATCTGGCTGCTCCAAGGACTTCCTCCTTAAAGCATAGACCTAACTCTTCTTCCAATCCAGAAATTCCACCCACGAAACATTGCGAGGAATAAGGATAGCGACGACCACAAGCTTGCGGATCCTGAACAACACGAGTCGGCAAGACTACCTCAAAAGTTAAAACTCGAGGCCGGCATCCACGGTGCAACTCAACTACCCAAGAACTAAGGGGTTCTACAAACTCCAAAGATCCAACAACCTTCCAGCAACAACTCAAGCCCTTGAACTGGCAGGCCTCTGCCCTTGCGGGAACAAACAACTTTCCGCTTGCAAACAAACAAACGCAGGGACACTCTCGCTGGGTTGACCGCTGCGCTACTCTGATCAACTACACAACTCAGGAGCTAAGCTGACTCCTCCTCAATAGGAACGATTTACCAGCAAGCGGACTTCCGAAGGACAGCGAACTTCACACACGCTCGCTGCCTTGCTCAAACCCAAGGGCAACAACAACCAACTCTCTCGGAAGCAACATCCAAGGGTCCTCAATCGCTTGAACCCCCAACTTGGAACTAGCAGTGCCTACTCAATTGCCGAGGGAGGGGTCAACTCCCAAAACTTCCTGACTAGGAACAAGTCCTCAGGGCAACGCCCGCTTGCTCGAACAGAGCTAGCTCACGAAACAACATGGGAACCAAACCTTGGTCAACACCAAGCACCACCTCGCTAAGAATTCTGAAAATTAACATGGAGGTTACCAAGAACAACTATAGCTTGTTAACCGACAACAAGCATCCAACAACTCAACCGAGGAACACTACCTGGGTCTGACTGAGCTCTAGTGAGGCTCTCCACAACTTAGGGTTCCTCCGATCGCCCTCCGACACACACTGTCGTCAAACGGTCTAACAGACAACTGGCTACACGAGCACATCTCCCTCCAACATCTCAACTGTGGCTTTGGCCAAAGCTCTTCCTTGCCATACAGCAGCAAGCACGCGCGATGCTCCACACAATCTGAAAAGCGCCTTACCACACTTGATGCAATGAGTCGGCTGCCTGGCCCCACCCTGTTGACGATCCTGAGCTCTAACCTGCGGTCGGCTCTTATCGCGACCCCTAGACTGGCCCTGTCGGCGAGTCTGCTATCCACCTGAGCGGGAACAACCAGAAGACCCAAACTTCCTCTTGCTCAAAGCATCACCCACATCGTAGCTTCTACCCGGTAAGGATCCGAACGACTCTCTTAGCCATGGCGGCCCGAAACTCCGCGATTTTACTACCATCGCCTGGATCGATTCAAACGAACTCCAACCATCGATCAACAAGAAATGCCTCTACCCGTGTCAAGGGCCAACTAGCATAACTTGCCTACGCAATAACCCGACACTGCGCACGGTAAACTCTCAACCCAAGTTAGGGCACTTGCCAAGAACTAAAGTCCTAACTCCTCGAATCGAGCAGACTGGTTTCACAACCCGAAACCCCTCGTGGTTCTTGAAAAATACACCACGGAACGAGCTACTACACAAAAGTACACCGGGCGTGTAGGCTCCAACTTGGTTTCTTAAGATCCAACCAACAAGTATTCTCACACAAGGCAACTTTTGCCTCCCAATAGAGCCACATCTAGCAAAGGAGCAACAAGAGTTCAACCCACTCGGGGTCAACTCACCACGGAATGCCACATTGGTCGACTTACTCTTACAAGAGCATAACTACACCAAGCTGACATACCTCATACCAATGTGCCCACTAAATGCTCCACTCAACCATCCAACTCATGGCTCCAACACTGGATCAACCACGCATCCTCGATGCCAACTCTACTCATATTAGGGTAGCTCTAGGGTAGCCGAAACACACTACCATCCAACTGGCTCACAAGCCCGCAACACAGGCGCGAGAACTCAGACGGGCTAGCCCTTAACAACCAACAGCATCCTTTGTACCCAACTCTCGGTGACCCTGAAAGGCTCCTACTTATCCCTCGAACGACCTCAAACTTGTAGTTCTCTGGCTACCACCGAGCTAGATCTCTTATGCAGCCCAAATAGGTGCAATCTCAGAAATGGGTACAAGACTAGTGGGGATGCTAAACTCTGGGCGGGTCCTGGAACCACCTACACGAAAAGTGCCAACTGGCCTGAATCTAGGCCTCCTCTCAAAGCTTGGTGCCAACAAGCACTACTTCCTTTACAACACAAACATCCCTTTACGGGCTTTAAGCCCCTCTGAGGGTAGGGAAGGTCACACTCCAGGTGACAGGGCATTGGCACCCAACACAAGAGTCTCAACACTCGCGTAGACTACTCTCTGACATCACGTCTAACAGACAAGCCAAGGCCCACTCCTGCATCCCACGTGATGTTCAACGAATACTCAGGCCAACCCTCGGGTGGCAGCACCTAGCTCCACACCTGGAACATGCTAACAGAAGGTGCTTCTCTCTAATAGCCAGCTGAAAACCACGGACGGATGAAGTCCTCGACAAGCAAACTCCACACTACCCCTAGCTACGAGGGTACTAAAAGAATCCGATCGCAAAACGCATCGCGAGGCTTGCGGGAGGACAAGATGTCTCTACATCTTCCTCAAAAGCTACTAACTTGGCGGCTTGCCAATCGACCGGGTGGCTGGTGGAGACTCTGCTGGTCCGCCTCTCACAGGGGACTTCCACCACCACACTACTGCATCAGACAACACAAGAACGACACGCCACAACCTTAGAACATCAGGTCATCGGCCTCTGAACACCAGGTCATCCCAACACTTGGATGATAAACTCGATCCTGGCCAACCACCTTGCTACTAGCAGTAGGTCTCAAAAACATCCAGCTCTACAGGCTTCCACTTGCCAAACTCGGCGGCTCGATCAACGCGAACTATCTTATCAGCATAAACCTGCGATCAAGCCCTCCCCGAGAACCTCCGGCTCACTGGAGCTACAAGGAGGGGTGTCTCCTAAATAAACTCTGCCAGCTGGGCTATCTGTGCCCAAGACTCCTCACTACGCGCTACAAATTGCGCCTGGGTCTCTGCTCTCTGTTAGCTAAAAGACCTGCCATCAACTCCCTCATGGCTGGAGCACACTCTGCTCAAGCAGTCTCACTCGAGGCGTGCTAGCCTCAACCCCTACTCTTGGCAACTCATGCGCCAGGCCAAAGGTGGCCTACGGGTCTAGACAACCTGGGCGCGGTCTCATCATCAACATGAACAGCCCAACTCCTCGGTTCGAAATACCAAACGTCCCCTGCTCCTCTAAGTGCAATCAACCTACTAGCGATCCACACAAAGCATAAAAGCTAGCCCACGCTGGGCTCTCACCGCCAAACAAGGGTAACACATGTATACTAGATGCGATGTTGTAAAATAAAACCCTTAGCTTAATGAACTCGCACAAACTGGACGGCCGGCGGAGTCTTGATGATCATGGGGCAACAACACGCAAAGCGAGTTAGTCTCTGAATCTATGACTCGTGCTCGATACCAACCGTAAGAACCCGACCCAAAACATGGTCCTAAACCTAGGTTCTCACTCAAAGCATGCAAGTTAAATACTTCATCAAGCGGTTTAGTGCTCATATTTAAAACCTTTCAAAACATTTAAAAGCGGGGACACTTAAAACATAAACAACAACCTACATTTAAGCAAAGCCAACAAAGTAAAACAAGCTCGGCGGTGTTTATAAAATCATACAATACAATTTAAACAACATTTAAAAACGTCCCCTAGGACTCTGTCCGTCTACATGCTCAACAAATTATGCAAATAAAAGATGAGTCTGCCGGCTCCCCATGATCAATCGGCTCCCTCCGCTAGCCGTCCGGTCTTGCCGCATGTTACACCGGTGGAAAACCACGAAATAATAAGGGTGAGTATAAACATACTCGGTAAGAATCCCCAACCGGGTACAATACGATACATCCAGAACGACCCAGTTTTTTCTTCCCGGTCTTCCGGTATGCCCTAGGGGTAATTTGGTAATTTGGTCGGGCCGTCGAGTCGTTTGTGTCTTTTCGATTACTAAAATTATTGGATGGTTTTTGTAGGTTTTGGAGGGGTTTGTGGTTTGGTTTGAGCAAGGTTTGTTGCAAAAGTAAAAATAAAGGGATTTGTCTTTGCAGTGGGGTTTGAACCCGGTCTCTGAGAAAGCTTGTAGAGAGGTGTGCCATATGAGCCATTAGGTGCTCTTGTTACTCTTTACTGCATCACATCTTAGTTAACCTTGGATTTTTGAGTTTTGGTGCATTTGGTTAAATGAAATAGAAATAGGTTATTTCATCTCCTTCTCCAAAACATCTCTTGGCCGCCCAAGCTCTCCATCTCCATAGCCTTGCCGAGTTCTTCATCCTTGCATCTCCTTGGGTTCGATCATCATCATTCCGGGTAAGTCTTCGTCTTCTTCATCTTCTCATTTGGGTGTTTGTTGGCGAATGTAAGAAAAAGGGGTTGTGTGTGTGTGTGTGTTGTGCGGCCCGGTAGGAGGAAGCCATCATCATCCCGGCAGCTCGCCACGCCCGGTCGGTCGAGCCGGCTCTGTCGCCGCGCGCCCGGTCGGTCGAGCGGCTCGCCGCCGCGCCAGGTCGGTCGAGCCAGCTCTGTCGCCGCGCCCGGACTGTTCGCGGCGGCCTCGCCGTTCGCCCGGCCAGCGAATCGCCCGATCGCTCGCCACGCCAGAGGTCTCGCCAGCGCCCGGCCGCGTCCAGCCGATCGCTTCGCGACGCCCTCGCCGTGTCCGCTTGCCGCCCGCTCGCCCGCGCGCCGCCGCTCGAACGATCGCCCGCGCGCGCGTCCTGCCGAGTTGCTCGTCGCGCGCGCCTTCGCCGCCCAGACGCCCGCGCGCCAGCGCGCCGTCGTCGAATCGCGCGCCAGCGCCGCGTGTCCACCCTGCTATCGTGCCAGTAGCGCGGCGATGCGTGTCCGTCGCCGTGCGGTATACGGCCAGTAGCGTGTCCTGCCGTGCCGGCCAGCGCGCGACCGGCGCCCGACCTTGCCCGAGCGGCTTGCCGCTGACCCCAAGCTCGTGTCGTCGCGCGCGCGAGTTCCCGAGCGAGCTTGCTTGCTGTTCTATTGTTGTATAGATATTTTAGATCTTGATTATTGTTGGTTTGCTAGGTTCCCGCTCGCTAGCTCGGGATTGTTCCGCGACTTAGGATTTGTGTGTAAAAGTCTTCCGACCAAGGTAAGGATTTCTTACGGGGTTGTGTGGACCTGCGGTATATTTGTGATTGTTGTTTTGTATGCACGTATGATTACTAGCATGTTTATCTCTAGGTGCTCTGTTACAATTCTGATCGGCATGATCTCTTGTATTGTTTCTCATGTTAGTCCATGCTAGGTTGTTCTGTTCTAGCATGTTCGATATCTGTTCTTGCTTCGTAGTATCATGCTAGGTTCTTTGTATCGATGAGCACGTGTTGGGTGCATTGATTGAATCGTTATTATTGTTAAGGTTTAGAATTCGGTAGATAGCATCATCAGGCCCGATGCATAAAGTATCTTGCATCTATGGCAAGGCGATTGAGACAGTTCTCGTCCTTGGACCCCGTGAGGATTAGCTATCCCAACCGGTAGGCCACCGCAATCTTGGGTGAGGGTGGTAGTCTAGCGATGCCCCAATGGTCGGGATGATGACTTGGCAATGCCTAGTCCCGGCGGTAAACCGCGTCCTCGGCGTGTTCGCGGTAGCCCTTGATTGCCACGATAAGGTAAGGGCGGCTTCTGGTGTAAGCCTACCATGACCCGTTCCTTAGCCTCGGTGCGGTGGTCTGGTGACATAGTTCACGTGTCGGTCTCTCACCCCTATGTCGGTGACACGATCCGGAGATTTAGTTAGGCGTGGTATCCGGATATGGGCGACTTGCCACTGGGCCGGCACCCCCATAGTGCTGTAGAAGCACGCGGTGCATCCTTACGCTCATTACGGCGCCGGGAGAGCTCCTCGGGATCTTGAGCGATTGCACCTTTCGTATCGTCGTCGTGGCGGTGAGGCGGGACTTGTTCCGTATAGTGCGTTTAGTGTGTTGTGGTATTTCGGACTAAGACCACGAGATGGCATCCGAGGTCCAAGTGTGGACTTAGCTATGTGCTCCGCTCTGTGTTTGTTCTCATAGCTTGCATACATTCTTCTAGATGATCATGTATATCGTATTGTACCGGTTGGGGATTCTTCTTGGGGTAATTCGTTACTCACCCTTATTACGTGGTTTTCCACGAGTAATCAAGCGGAGAGCGAGGATGGTGAAGGAGGAGCTATGATCATGGAACTCTTTGTCATCTCTGATTGTTTTATTTTAATTATTATGACTCTTCACTTTTTACTATTTCCCTGAATGCATGTAGGCAGGCACAGAGCCCCGGGATGTTTTCTTACGTTTATGGATTCCGGCATATTGGTACTTGTGGATTTTAATGGTTTAAATAAATCTCTGATCAGTGTGCTTTTAGAAATGTATGTTTTGGTTGTTGAATGTTTACATTTTTACTTGGAATCAAAATGTATTTTTCATAATGTCTTTTATTTTCACTACATGCATTGGGGTAAAGGCCCATTTAGAGCCCCTTTTGGGTCGGGTCTTTCTGATTGGTATCGAGCTTCGAGTCATAGATTCTGTGGCCCGACCTTTTGTTGTAGGTCGTTTTCCATGATCATCGACCTCAAGCGGTCATCAGTGCGCCTAGATTTATTGTTTTAGAAAGGAAAAGGGTTAAGAATTTACAATACCTATCATCTAGTGTATGCCTTGTTTGGTGTTGTGGAATGGTGATGACGAGTTTTGATTCGTTGTTGGTTTGGATGTAGATCGCCCGACATGCGATCCCCGTCTGGGAGAGGAGGTTCGAGAGCGGTCGAGGTATCGGGATCGGATCGTCTGCGCGGGACATCGTCCCAAGGCGACAACGATGGCATTCCACCAGCGAGCTCCTCTGTTACGCCTAGGCGGGCGTTGAGCGTGGCCTTGCCGTGAGGCGCTCTGGGAGCGAGTTTCTTTGAGTCTATGAGGGCTTTTATGGTCGGCATGTTGAGTGACCGGAGGCGAGAGACCGAGCCTTGTTAGCGCGCAGGCGGAAGAGTCCGAGCCCCGGTCGGCGGTGACTCGATTAGTTCAGCAGTGAGCTCGATAGCACCTCGGCTCCACGAGAGCAAGTAGCCCAGAGGCGGATATGGCGGAGGGTGCCGAGGTGGGTAGGTGGTGAAGGATTTTGTGAAGTGGAAGCTTTGAGAAGTTTGATGCCACCGGTGATGCGTTAGCGGCGGCCAGTGGATTGCCCATTTGGAGTACACCTTCACGATCATGGTGTGCCCCGATATTCGAGAGGCCGAGATGTGCGGCTCATGTGCTAGGAGGCACGGCCGAGATGGTGGTGGGAGTCCACTTTGAGCGAGAGACCACCTGGGTCTCCACCCGCTACACAGGAGTTCTTCAAATTTGAGTTCAAGGTAAAGTTCATCGGTGATGAGGCTCGGGAGAAGATGGTGGAGCTCTTCCGGAACACAAGCGAGGTTCGACTCCATTGAGAATATGGCGCAAGTTCTCGGAGTATGGATATTTTGCTCCTCGGTTGATTGCCACCCCAGTGAAGATTCGGAAGTTCATATACGGATTGAGCGGGTGTTTCCCGAGATGTCGGGCTCGGGCCCACGACACTTATGCTAGAATTTGTCGATTAGCCACGATCTATAATGGGAAGTATCTGCTTTGGCGGGTTGTTGCCGCTCTGTTCGGCGTCTGTCCCGGCCGGTGTGTGGGGCGAAAGAGAAGTTTGACTTTGGGGTGGCGGCGGCGTCGCCAAGGCGATTCAAAGCGGGATCGGCGCCAGGGCCCCGTCCGTTTCGGCCTCGCCCGGCGGGCGGTCGAGCGAGTTCTGCTTGTGCTTCTTGCGGGAGGACCCTGCTGGAGCTTGCGAGGCGGGGCCCGAGTGTGTTTCCGTTGTGGTAAAGAGGACATATGATCCGTTTACGTCCTCGGCCCGGCTATGGCGGCTCGGCCAGTAGCGGCGGCGAGGTCGAGTGTTTGCTCGACCGTCGGGAGGCCGAGCGTCACGGATGCCGCTTTATGCGGAGTGCGCTTCTTGTTTTAGATCAACTGCGCATTTGTCTTGTTTGATTACTGGTTCTACGCATTCATTTGTATCTGTGTTGTTTCTTGAGCATGCTAAGTTAAGACTAGAACCTCTAGGTTTTGAGTTATCTGTTGCAACTCCTTCGGGAGTTAGTATGTTGGCTAGAGATAAGATTAAGGATGGCCGGATCGAGATATCCGGAGAGTTGCTAGTAGCCACACTCATAGTTCTACCTATGAGTGGTTTTGATGTGATTCTTGGTATGGAGTGGTTGGGCTGCTAACCACGCGTTGATTAGGATGCCACCGGAAAGAAGTAGTGTTGGGCGCGCCGGTCGACCTAGCTTTAAGTTTCGTGGAGTCGAGGTGGAGTTTGCCGCCCGATGGTGTCATTTGTGGCTAAATCGTTTGCTAGCTCATGGAGCTTGGGGCTATCTAGCCAAGTTATGCAGGAAGAGCGCCCCTCGCTGTCTGTTGATCAGTGCCGTCGTGCGGGAGTTTGCGGGCGTGTTTCTGAGGAGTTCTGGGGTTGCCCCCAAAGAGAGAGTTGACTTCATTATTGAGCTCGAGGCAGGGACCCTCCCTATCTCGAAGGCTCCATATCGCATGGCGCCAGTGATTAAAGGCGAAGATCGATTCTGCGGGAGATGTTAGGCCGAGGGTTCATCCGTCAAGTGTGTCCCAGTGGGGAACACGATTCTGTTTGTGAAAAAGAAGGATGGATCTATGCGCTTATGTATTGATTACCGCGAGCTTAATAAGGTGGCGATGAAGAATAAGTATCCGTTGCCCGTATCGATGATTTGTTCGATCGGCTTGAGGAGCTTACGTGTTCTCAAGATAGATCGAGATCCGGTTACCATCGATTCTTGGATCGGGGATGCCGACATTCCTAAGACGACTTTTCGAGTCGGATATGGTCATTATGAGTTTGTGGTTATGTCGTTTGGATTGACCAATGCCCAGTGCGTTCATGGACATGATGGATAGGGTGTTCAAATCATTTTTGGGCGGCCGTCATTGTGTTCATTGGCGATATTACGATTTATTCGAGGTCTAAAGAAGACCATGCGAGCATTTGAGGCGAGTATTGGCGGCTTTGAGGAAAACCACTTTATGCGAAGTTTTCCAAATGTGATTCTGGTTGGAAGCGGTGGCCTTCTTAGGCCACGTGGTTTCGAGAGATGGTATAGCCGTGGGACCCGCGAAGATTGGTAGCCGTGAGTTCATGGGCCAAGCCGACTTGATTCTTGCCGAGATTCGCGACTTTACGGGTTTGGCGAGTTACTACTGTCGGTTCGTCAGGACTTTTACTGCTTTAGCCTCGCCCCTCACTCGTCGGCGAGGAAGGGTGTCGAGTTTGTTTGGGGCAGGCGAGTGTGATGAGAGCTTTGCGAGCTCAAGCGCGATTTGACTTGACACCTGATGTTGGCGATCCGGAGAGAGGGCAGGTGGTTTAAGTGGTCTCTGATGATGCTTCCAAGTTTGGTTTAGGTTGTGTGTTGATGCGGCACGGGAAGGTCATTGCCTATGCTTCCGTCGGTGAAAAGCCGTATGAGCGAACTACCCGACTCATGATATGGAGTTAGCGGCGATGGTGTTTGCACCAAGATTTGGAGGCATTACCTGTATGGTGGCGGATTCGGATGTTTACCGATCACGAGCCTCAAGTATCTGTTTACTCGAAGGAGTTGAATATGAGCGAGAGGAGATGGTTAGAGTTGGTAAAGGATTATGGCTGCGAGATTTTGTACCATCGGGTAAAGCCAGCGTAGTGGCGATGCTTTGAGCGAGAAAAGCGTCGCACTCTGCGGCGTTGTTGAGTTCAGCCCGGTTTGCGAGAGAGAGTTCGGCGGGCGAGGTTGCGATGTTGTTGGGAGAGAATTCTGCCGAGTAGCTCGATTGGCTATTCGTGCGTCGATTGGCGTGGATTATAAACGGCCGGTTAGGTGACCCGCACTTAAGAGATTGGTTGTGAGTTAGTCTTGTGGTGACTTTGACTTTGTGTATTCCCAGACGATGGGTTGACTTATAGAGGCGGTTGTGTGTTCCGGATATTGCGGGTTTTGCGGCGAGTTGCTCTCGAGAGCCCTGATTCCCCTTTTGCTTGGCACCCGGGGTACCAAGATGTCGAGACCTTAGCGGACTTTACGGTGGATGGGGATGAAGAGAGATGTGGCGAGTTTGTCGGTAGGTGTCTCACTTGTCGACAAGTGAAGGCACCCGAGCGAGCAGCCAGCGAGTTTGTTGCGACCAGCAGGTGTACCCGATGGAAATGGGAAGAGATCTCTATGGACTTTATATCTGGTTTGCCAAGGACTCAGGAAGTTCTCTCGATTTGGGTGATAGTCGACCCGTTTGACCAGAGCGCACACTTCATTCCGGTAGAGACACTTATCTGAGTGGAGCGAGTGGCGCGCGGTTGTTTTGGAAGCGAGATCATCCGTTATCATGGTGTCTGGTGAGGATTGTGTCCGTCGTGACTCGCGATTCACTTCTCGTTTAGGAGCGCTCGGAAGGGTTTGAGCCACAGTGCGATTTAAACCCTGACTTTTCACCCTCGGAGCGGATGGTGGTGAGAGAGTGTGAATCGATTCTCGAGGATATGTTGAGGGCTTGTGTGTTTGGATTTCCCGGTGCGATTGGGACGATGTCATGCTTGATGGAGTTTGCCTATAACAACGATTACGATCGGCGGTTGAGATGGCTCCATTCGAGGCATTGTATGGTAGCGTTATCGGTCCCACGTGTTGCAGGAAGAGGTTGGTGATAGAGCGAGTTTTGGGTCCCGAGTTTCTGCGATTGACCAATGGTGCGATCACGAGAAGATTAGAGCTCGTATGTTGTGACTCGGAGCGAGCGAAGAGAAGTTCTGTAGATGTTGGCGTCGAGATTTGGAGTTTGAGGTTGGTCGGCATGTGTTCCTTAAGGTTGCTCCGTCACGAGGTGTTTTGAGGTTTGGTAGCGAGGAAGTTGAGTCCCCGTTTTGTTGGTCCGTTCGAGATCCTAGAGAGGATTGGCGAGTTGCTTACCGGTTAGCCCTACCTCCGTCACTATCGGTGGTGCATAGTGTTTTCATGTATCGATGTTGAGCGGTATGTGCGGACCCGTCGCACATTGTGGACTTTGAGCCTTTGCGGTGAATGAGGATTTGAACTTGAGGAAAAGCGGTGAGGATCCTTGCCTTTGAGACCAAGGCGTTGCGTGTCGCGAGATTCGTTTAGTAAAGGTTCGGTGGAGAGTCGGGATTACGAGGAGGCCACTTGGGAGGCGGGAAGGCGAGATGAGGTTGCATTACCACTGAGCATTTACTGTCTTAAGGACTTTCGAGGGCGAAAGTCATAAAAAGGAGGAATATTATAACGACCAGGTTTTTCTTCCCGGTCTTCGGGTATGCCCTAGGGGTAATTTGGTAATTTAGTTGGGCCGTCGAGTCGTTTGTGTCTTTTCGATTACTAAAATTATTGGATGGTTTTGTAGGTTTTGGAGGGTTTGTGGTTTGGTTTGAGCAAGGTTTGTTGCAAAAGTAAAAATAAAGGGATTTGTCTTTGCAGTAGGGGTTTGAACCAGGGTCTCTGGGAAGCTTGTAGAGAGGTGTGCCATATGAGCCATTAGGTGCTCTTGTTACTCTTTACTGCATCACATCTTAGTTAACCTTGGATTTTGGAGTTTTGGTGCATTTGGTTAAATGAAATAGAAATAGGTTATTTCATCTCCTTCTCCAAAACATCTCTTGGCCGCCCAAGCTCTCCATCTCCATAGCCTTGCCGAGTTCTTCATCCTTGCATCTCCTTGGGTTCGATCATCATCATTAGGGTAAGTCTTCGTCTTCTTCATCTTCTCATTTGGGTGTTTGTTGGCGAATGTAAGAAAAAGGGGTTGTGTGTGTGTGTGTGTTGTGCGGCCAGTAGAGAGGAGGCGACCATCATCCCGGCCAGCTCATGCGCGCGCCGGTCGGTCGAGCCAGGCTCTGTCGCACGCCCGGTCGGTCGAGCCAGCTCTGTCGCCGCGCCCGGTCGGTCGAGCGGCTCTGTCGCCGCGCCCGGACACATTCCGCGGCGGCCTCGCCGTTCGCCCAGCAGCGGTCGCCCGTCGCTCGCCGCGCGAGAGGTCCTCGCCAGCGCGCCGGCCGCGTCGGCCGATCGCTCGCTGCGCGCCCTCGCCGTGTCCGCTTGCCGGCGCTCGCTCGCCCGCGCGCCGCTCGGACGATTCGCCCGCGCGCGTCGTCCTGCCGAGTTGCTCGTCCGCGCGCCTTCGCCCGAGCGCCGGCGCCGCGCGCCGCCGTCGAGCGCTTCGCCAGCGCGCGTGTCCACTTTCGTGCCCGGTAGCGCGGCGGTGCGTGTCCGTCGCCGTGCCCGGCGCCACGGCCGGTAGCGTGTCCTGCCGTGCCGTAGCGGCCAGGCGCCCGACCTTGCGAGCGGCTTGCGGCTGACCCCAAGCTCGTGTCGTCGCGCGCGTGAGTTCCCGAGCCGAGCTTGCTGTTCTATTGTTGTATAGATATTTTAGATCTTTGATTATTGTTGGTTTGCTAGGTTCCCTTTCGCTAGCTCGGGATTGTTCATGACTTAGGATTTGTGTGTAAAGTCTTGAGACCAAGGTAAGGATTTCTTCACAGGGGTTGTGTGGACCTGCGGTATATTTGTGATTGTTGTTTTGTATGCACATGTATGATTACTAGCATGTTTATCTCTAGGTGCTCTGTTGCAATTCTGGTGGCATGATCTCTTGTATTGTTTCTCATGTTAGTCCATGCTAGGTTGTTACTGTTCTAGCATGTTCGATATCTGTTCTTGCTTCGTAGTATCATGCTAGGTTCTTTGTATCGATGAGCACGTGTTGGGTGCATTTGATTGAATCGTTATTATTGTTAAGGTTTAGAATTCGGGTAGATAGCATCATCGGGCCCGATGCATAAAGTATCTTGCATCTATGGCAAGGGCGATTGAGACGATTCTCAGTCCTTGGACCGTGAGGATTAGCTATCCCAACCGGTAGGCCACAATCTCTTGGGTGAGGTGGTAGTCTAGCGATGCCCCAATGGTCGGGATGATGACTTGGCAATGCCTAGTCCCGGCGGCCGGCGCGTCCTCGGCGTGTTGGCGGTAGCCCTGATTGCCACGATAAGGTAAGGGCGGCTTCTGGTGTAAGCCTACCATGACCCGTTCCTTAGCCTCGGTGCGGTGAGTACTGGTGACATAGTTCACGTGTCGAGTCTCACACCCCTATGTCGGTGACACCGATCCGAGAGATTTAGTTAGGCGTGGTATCCGGATATGGGCGGCTTGCCACTGGGCCGGCACCCCCATAGTGCAGCCAGAAGCCGCGGTGCATCCTTACGCTCATTCTGGCGCCCGGCGGAAGCTCCTCGGGATCTTGAGCGATGCACCTTTACGTATCGTCGATAGGCGGTGAGGCGGGACTTGTTCCGTATAGTGCGTTTAGTGTGTTGTGGTATTTCCGGACTAAGACCACGAGATGGCATCAGAGGTCCAAGTGTGGACTTAGCTATGTGCTCCGCTCTGTGTTTGTTCTCATAGCTTGCATACATTCTTCTAGATGATCATGTATATCGTATTGTACCCGGTTGAGGATTCTTCTTTGGGTAATTCGTTACTCACCCTTGTTACGTGGTTTTCCACGGGTAATCAAGCGGGAGGCAGGATGGTGAAGGAGGAGCTATGATCATGGAACTGCTTTGTCATCTCTGATTGTTTTATTTTAATTATTATGACTCTTCACTTTTACTATTTCCCACTGAATGCATGTAGGCGGACACAGCCCGGGATGTTTTCTTACGTTTATGGATTCCGGCATATTGGTACTTGTGGATTTTTAATGGTTTAAATAAATCTACGATCAGTGTGCTTTTAGAAATGTATGTTTTGGTTGTTGAATGTTTACATTTTTTTACTTGGAATCAAAATGTATTTTTCATAATGTCTTTTATTTTCACTACATGCATTGGGGTAAAGGCCCATTTAGAGCCCCTTTTTGGGTCGGGTCTTTACAACATCAATCATCTGGCACCTAGTATACATGCAAGCGATTTACCAACACGGATCATAGCTCAACAAGCTTACAAGCGAGAATCTGGAATCCTCGGAAGTCTCCTACTTCCGGCCTAATGATTAGCTCTCATAACCAATCCCGGGACATCTACGAGGTCTTTCTCCCTCGGCCAATTGATCGACTCAAAAGCTGATCCCAAAGATGTCAGACACCCTCGAGGAGTCTTTCTCCCTCGACCATATGATCGACTCAAAAGCCAATCCCAATGGGTGTCCTCAAGGGCCTCTTACCCTCGCTAAAAAATGCGGACTATCGGGAGTACCCGAAATGCGGCCCTAAAGCTGGAAAGAAGCGGGTGTACTCACGAACATTAGCCGAGGAGCTCGAGCCGGCGACTACGCGGCGTGTCTTGCGCTGCGCATATCTTTGCTTCAACCGGCGTAAATGTGGGGCCTAAGTACAAACTCGCGCGTGCGGTGCGCATGCCTAAAGGCTCGAAAGCGGTGTCACTGAACACGATGGTGCGAGGCCCTCGGCACTCATCATGCGGCCAGTACCACCGACACGAAGCTAAGAACCGGCCAAAGCGGGCTTGCACCTTTAGCGGGGTTCCGCTCTAGCGAGGCTACAAACTAGGCTTATGCGGATGTGGTAGCTAAATCCACATCGGTATCGGAGGAAGCAATGTACGTTATGCTTTGCTCTACTCCGGCGGTGGGGACAAAAATGCGTTATGTCGCTCTCGGCCTCTGGATGATGACAAACCCTACTATACTAGCTAGGAGTACAAAATAAGCGATTCACGGCTGAACATACATATCAACATCAATCACACATAACCTAGCATGATACTACGAACTTAAGCGGGAATCTCAAGCATCTTTGGAAGAACAATACTAGCATGGCACTAACATGTACAAACATGCAAACATGCTAGCAAGAGTGCAATCACAAGCTGTCCTATCCACTAATCATGTTCATACAAGTAAACATGCATATAAGGCACAATCAAGAAAGCATTGCAGGGTCCACACAACCACGGTAAGAAATCCTTACGTGGAAACGAACAGAAATAACTTTCATAATCAAATAATGACCCTCGAGCTTTAAAGCGAAACCGAAGCAACCTAAGCATTTTAGGAAAAACAACCTAATTAAATAAGCGACCAACGACCTAGTGCCCAAAGGAGAAAAGACTCGAAAATTACAAATGAGAAGACACAAGGTCACGCCCTAACCCTTACGGTAGAGGCGGTATCCGTCGGCAAGGACAAGCGGTAGTGGCCGGCTGCAGCCTTTGGCGGGCGCTGCGCTAGCGAGCATGGGGCGATGTGAAGCCTTGGCTGCTCGCGAGCGAGCAAACTCATGCTCTGTTGGGTCGGGCCCATGGCGAGGCGTCGGTGCGAGGGCAGCAGCGAAGCGGCAACGTCTGGCGGCAGCCCAATATTGGACAACGTGTCGGCGGCGGCGGCGGGAAGCGCGTGGCGCGTCTGGCGGCTTTGGTCTTGCAACAGCAGCGGCGCGTCTGAAGCGCGCTGGTTGGAGCAATGCAATGCAACGTCTGGCGCACACAGGGTGAAGGCGATCTGAGGCGTCTGGTGCGGCGTGGTGGCGGTATCTCTTTGGTGAAAGCGATGCGATCTGGCCCGAGTGTGGTGCTGCTAGGGCATGGTGGGCGGCTAGGGTTGGGTTTTCTTGGTGAGGTCGGCTAGGAGAGAGAGAGAGAGAGAGAGAGAGATTGCAAAACAAAGGGAATGGGACTTTCTTGATTTTCTTCCCTTTTCCTAATTTAAATGGGTCTAAAATCCCTTCCCAAAGCTTCCTCTATCAAAACCCGGCCCAAACAAACTTTTCTTTCTAGAAAAACTCTTTTTCCTACAAACTCCCATAACCATTGAGGGCAAGGGTTCAAATCCCAAAGGAAGCACTCAAAAACCCATTAATTTTGCCAATAACTAAAATACCTCCAAACTCCCAAACAACTTGCCCAAACCTCTTGGGTCTTGCAACCAACAACCACCAAACTTGATGAAGGCGGGGAAAGGCCACGAAATCTTGAAAATCCTCAAAACCACGGCCAGGGGCAAAAAGACCAAAATACCCTAAGGGTTAAAAGCGACTCTAACGACCCATCCGAACATCAGAATAATGATCCAAAAACACCTGGGTAACCGAAATAAAAAATTGGGCCGTAACAGCTGGTTAGTGTGGCTTGTGCTCTGCCAGACATTATTGGTTCTCTGGTTCTTGGTAGTTGGTGTCAACCGAGTAGTGGAGTTCCGTTTATGAAGTTTCGGTGGGAAGGTGCAATAAGCCTAGCTAGAGGGTTAAGCCTGTTTGTGTTATCGTTTGGACTTGTGAGATGTGTTTCATATTAGAGGCAAGCTTCGTTCCGTTGCTTGCATGGAGTAAGTTTGGTGGAGGAGCCCTGCAGGGCCCGGTTGTTGGCGGTGACTTTTCGGGGCGTGATCTAGGTCGAGTTGGAGTTGAGTAGATTGGCGTAGTTATGTAGTGTGCGGTTGGTTAGGCTGCTTGAGTTAAGTAGCACTCAAGTTGTTGGTTTGTAGGATTCCGTGTGGAAACCGGTAGCTGGTTGAGTTTTTTGAGTGGGTTCGGTTGTTTGGCGGATTAGTTGTAGTAGGTAGAGCTTGCACCTCGTCCCGGTGGAGATGTCATTACTATGGAGTAGTGACATGGCGGTTTCAGGCTAGAGTTGTTGGCACAAGGGTGTGGCAACAAAGGTTATTCTAGGCGATGCGTTGATGAAGCGTAGTTACGGAGGCGTTGTTAAGAGACTTATGGCGAGTGCGATCATGTAGTGTTTTCACCCTCGTAGATGGTCTTTTGGGAGAAGTGAACCGGATCCTTGAGCTTATTGCGAGTTGGTGTTTCCGTGATGAAGCGGTTTGGAGACCGATGTTAGTTTTATGAGTTTGATTTGGGTACTTGATTCCCGGTGTTTAGTTCATATAGTTCCGTTGAGCGTTGTATTGTAAGTGTTGCGAGATTCGGTGTTAGGAAAAAGGTTGGTGATCGTCGATTTTGTTTTGGGTCTGAGTTCTTTGCGGTTGGCGGCCGATGCGATGCAAAAGTGTAGAGCTCGTATGTTGGTAGCCCGAGGCGGCGGGAAAGTTTCGCCGATGTTGTCGTCGAGTTTAGAGTTTGAGGTTGGGCGGTCGCGTGCTTTTAAGGTTGCACCGTTGTAAAGACCCAACCGAAAATGGAACTAAATCTAGAGTCTTTACTCGGCATGCAAATTTAAAACATAAAAGGACCCGGCCGAGTCGGATTAAAAACTTTCAAACACATGAGCGGGAAAACAATCAAAACAAAGTAAACATTCATTAGGCAAAAACGAACCATTCAAATTAAAGCGATGGTGATCGATTACTTTGCCAAAAACATAAAATAGTTCAAATCATAGTTTTCCCTACGGATCTAAGTCCAACTACATGCTTGAAATCCAAAAGCAGTAAAATAAGACACGGCCAGTGTCGGCATCCATGATCTCGGCTCTCTCCGTTAGCCACCTCGGTGCTTTGTCCCAAGTTACACATGGAAGAAACCACGATAAGGGTGAGTATAAACATACTCGGTAAGAACCCCCGGCCAGGGTGCGATGCGATGCAATCTATCATCTAGCGACCTAGTACACATGCCACAAATATCAACACGGATCTTAGCTCAATGAGCTCACAAGGCAAATCCGGAATCCACGGAAGTCTCCTACTTAGGCCTAATGATTGGCTCTCAAACCAATCCGGGGACATCTCAAGGGTCTTTCTCCCTTGGCCAATTGATCATCTCAAAAACCGATCCCAAGATGTCCAGACACCCTCGAGGTCTTTCTCCCTCGACCAATTGATTAACTCTAAAAAGTCAATCCCAATGGGTGTCCTCAAGGGTCTCTTACCCTCGCTATAAATCTAGACTATCGGAGAGTACCCGAAATGCGGCTCTAAACAAGAAGGCTGGTGTACTCACGAACATTGGCAGGGGAGCTCTCGAACAGGCTACTAGCAGCGTGTCTTGCGCACACCGCATGCTCTTACTGCAGCCGGCGTAAATCACGGGGCCTAAGGGCAAACTACGCGCGGGCGGTGCATGCCTAAGACTTCGGAAAGCGGTGTCACTGAACCACGATGGTCACGAGGCCCTCGGCACTCATCTGTGCGGCTGTACCACCGACACGAAGCTAAGAACCGGCCAAGGCGGGCTTGCACCGTTGGCGGGGTTCGCTCTAGCGGCTACAAACTAGGCTTATGCCAATGAGGTAGCTAATCCTCAGCTTGGCTGCCGGGGAAGCAAGGTGCGTTATGCTTCGCTCTACTCCCGCCAGGTGGGGACAAGGTGCGTTATGTCGCTCTCGGCCTCTGGATGATGACAAACCCTATTATACTAGCTAAGACTACCAAGTCGTGATTCTGGCTAACATCCACAAAGACATCTGTCATACATAGCCTAGCATGATACTACGAGCTTAAGCGGGAATCTCAAGCATCTTTGGAAGAACAAACCTAGCATGGCACTAACATGTACAAAAGGCAAAACATGCTAGCAAGAATTCAATCACTAGCTATCCTATCCACTAACATGCTCATAAGGTAAACAAGCATACAAGGCACAATTAAGAAAGCATAGCGGGGTCCACACAACCACGGTAGGAAGTCCTTACACAAAACAAGTGGAGAATAGCTATCACAACCAAAAGACCCTCGAGCTTAATCACGAACTCGAGCAACCTAGAGCATAAATAAAGCATCCTAAGTAAATACATCACAGCCACGAAGCTTAGAAAACACAAAGGGATTGGTTGGGAATTACCACCGAGAAGACACGGGCCTCGGCGACAGGGAGGGTGGCTTGGCGGCTGCTTTGGTGCTGGTTGGTATTTAGTGTGGCCCGACTGTAGCGGCGGCCCAGCTGGCGCTGAGCGCCTTGTAACACGTCGAGCGGACCAGCGAGGCGGCAGCAGCAGTGTGTCTGCAGCTGCAAAGCGCCAGCAATGGCAACTCAGCCCAGGTGGCCTGCGGCCAGTCAGTCCTTGTTGGAGTGGGCGTGTGAGAAGTCATGTTGGAGCGGCGTGAGGCGTCGTCTTGGCGCGTGTCTGAGGCTGCGTTGCGGCCTTTATGCGACCACGGCGACGTCGGAGGCGGTCTTTGGGCGGCCACGAAGGCGGCGTCGGTGGCGATAAGTCGCGGCGGTGAAATTTCTCTGTTGTCTGCGAGCGTCTGTGCCACTTGGCGAAGCCAGTAGGCTGGGCGGTCGTGGTGCAGTGCGCGGTGCGGGTGTCTTGAGCGGTACATCTGCGGGGGGGTGGTGCGTGCGGCTAGAAATTTGGGTGGCTCGGGGTGGCTCGATGGTGTGGCTAGAAATGCTCGGCTAGGGTTTTAGGAGAGAGAGAGAGAGAGAGAGAGAGAGAGTGCGGCTAGGAGGAAAAATTAGGAGTTTCTTGATTTTCCTTCTTTTCCTTATTTTTAAATAGGGTAGGAGACCTAAATTCCTTTCCCAAGGCTTTTCTCTTGCGGGTCCGGCCAAAGAAATTCTTTTCTCTTTTTCTTTTTAATTAAGACTCTTTTCTTAAAACTCCACATTCACCATTTAGGGCAAGGCTCAAATCCCAAAAGATCAATTAATTCCCAATTAATTTTGCTATTAGGGAAGGAAAGCAGGGCCGTTACAATACTCCCCCTTAAAGACTTTCGTCCCAGAAAGTCCTAAAGAGGCTGGAACAACTCAAGGTAATGAGTCCTCATCTCGTCCTCTAGCTCCCACGTCGCTTCCTCGCCCTCTGATGCCTCAAAGAACCTTTACTAAACTTATCTCTCGGTTGCGCAATACCTTGCGCTCATAAATAAAAATTTGCGGGCTTCTCCTCGAAGGATAAATCTTTACTCAACTCTAAGGGCTCATGCTCTAGCACATGCGACGGATCCGCCACGTACTTTCTCAACATCGAAGCGTGGAACACATTATGCACCACCGTGACAAGGGCGGGGGTAAAGCTAGCAGATAGGCCTTTGCTCGATCCGCTCAAGGATCTCAAAGGCCCTACAAACAGGGGCTCGGCTTGCCTCGCTTTCCAAACCTTAACACCCCACGCATAGGTGCTACTTTCGGAAAACATGTTGACCCACCTCAAATTCCAAGTCTCTCGCCTCACATCAGTAACTTTTTTACCCTACTTTGTCTTTGTCAACATGCGAGCCCTTATCTTACGCCTTGCGTGGTTCGTCATCTGAGTAACTCGGGTCCCAGAACACCTATCCCCAACCTCCTCCCGAACACTGGGGATCTGCGGCGCTTACCATACAATGCCTCGAATGGGGCCATCTGAATAGTCGCTGATAGGCTGTTGTTGTAGCGAACTCCATCAAAATCTGATCTTGGTCCCAGCTGCACAGGAAGTCCAAGACCACGGGCTCTCAACATGTCTTCGAATCGATTCACCCTCTCGGTCGACCATCGGTTTGAGGTGGAAAGCGATCTTGGCGCACTCGGTTCCCAGGACCATACGGGCGCTCTCGAGCGAGATGTGAACCGAGAATCCCGATCGATACTATCTTTGCGGGTACCCGTGGTACCGCTGTCTGCTCAAGGAACAAGCTGTGCCTTTGTTCCCGCGTATAACTAATCTTCCGGGAATAAAGTGTGCACTCTTGGTCGGCCAGGTCCACTACTACCGGATCTGAGTGAACCCTCTCGGTGTCCTCGGCAACCCGAGAGATAAAATCCATCGAAATCTCATCCCACTTCCTTTGTGGAACACTTAGCAGTGCAATAAACTGCGGGTTTTACATGCAGGGGCCTTCACTTGTTGACAAATGAGACACCGCTAACAAACTCCGCTATATCTCTTCATGCCCATCCACGAGCGTGCGCTTGAGATCTTGGTACATCTTGGTACCTCACGGGTGCCAAGTGAATGAGAACTATGTGCCTCGGCGAGCAACTCTGCTCGAATCTCTGCGTCATCGGGGCGCTGTCGACCTCGGTACCTCAAGCCTTAAATGCGGTGCCACAATAAAGTCGAAATCACCATCGGCCTTAACCCTCTCGAGCAATCTCCTCAACTTGGGATCACTCGGTGGTATCGATGATCCTGCTGCTTAGCGACAGGTGAGCCCGATAGTTGGGCTACCACAGCGGTAACCTCTCCCAACAAGGCGCAATCTGGGTTCGCTCAAACTCTTTCCGCAATTCAACTTGGGAGCTCGGCCAAAGGCTGCTTTGAATCACGACGTCTTCCTACTCAGTAGCATCGGCCACAACATTGGCTTTTAGGGATGATACAAAATCTCACGATCGTAGTCCTTTACTAACTCGAGCCACCTTCTACGCCTCATGTTCAACTCCTTACGGTGAAGAAATATTTGAGGCTCACGGTGGTCAAGTGAACAAGCTGAATCCTCTCACCATATAAGTAGTGCCTCCAAATCTTTAGAGCAAAAACAAGCTGCAGACCAATTCCATATCATGAGTTGGATAGTTCTTCTCATAAGGCTTCAAGCTGGGGGAAGCATAAGCTATCACCTTCCCATGCTGCATCAACACCTGACCTAAACCATACTTGGAAGCATCACTATAAACTCACGAAACCTCCTGTTCCTTAGGAGCCCTTACCACCAGTCTTTGTCGTCAAGAGTGAGCTTAAAATTGGGCAAAACTTTCCTCACATCTAGCATCCCAAATAAAGTCAACACCCTTCTTGGTCGGGCGGGTTAGGGAGTCTTTGCCTTAGCGAAAAAGTCTTTCACGAAGCTTGGTAATAACTGCCCGGACCCAAAAAGCTGCGTATCTCGGCGGCCGTCGTCGGTCAGGCCCATGAGCTTCTTTGCCTCTATCTTTGCGGGGTCCACCGCTATACCATCTGCCGACCACGATATGTCCAAGGAAGGCTACTCTCTCTAGCCAAAATTCACACTTAGAGAACTTTGCGAACAAGCTGGTTCTCACGCCAATCTTTGTCAAAACTTGCCTCAAATCGAAGCATGGTCCTCCTTTGTCTGGAATAAATCAAAATGTCGTCTATGAATCGATAACGAAGTTATCCAAGAATGCCTTGAACACTCTGTCCATCATGTCCATAAGCAGCTGCGCGGGGCGTTCGTGAGTCGAAAGACATGACCACGAACTCATAATGACCATACCTCGTCACGAGCGCGGTCTTGGGATATCTGCATCTCGAATCCTCGGTGATGGTACCACGACCTCAAATCAATCTTAGAAAACAACGAGGCTCCACTGAAGGTGATCAAGCGAGATCATCTATCTGCGGCGGGGATACTTATTCTTCACCGTGACTTTATTGATTCTCTATAGTCTATACACAAGCGCATGGATCCATCCTTCTTCTTAACAAGCGGGGCGGAGTGCTCCCCACGGGGACACACTCGGACGGATGAAACCTCGATCCGGCATCTCTTGCAAGCGCACTTTGAGTTCTCTCAACTCGGTGGCGCCATACGATCACGGGGCTTTGGAAATGGGAAGAGTCCACGGCTCCAGCTCAATGGTGAAGTCAACTCCGCTTGAGGTAAAGCGGCAACTCTTGGGGAAAACATCGCAAACTCTTGCACCACGGGGACCATGTCAGCGATCCAGCGCGATACTACTATCTCTGCGGCTTTGCCAAGAAGCCCCAAGCTCCTCGAGCCAACAATCTATGGGCTTTATTGCTTGAGATCAAAGCGGGCAAGTTCCGCCTGGACCTGCATGAAACTTGAGCTTCGGCCTCGAGCGGCCTAAACACCACTTCTTTCGTGGCGATCTATCAAAGCATGGTTCTCTGCCAACCAATCCATGCCAAGGATTACATGAAACCGCTCATAGACGGCACTATGAGGTAGCCTCTAAAATCTCATCGGATATCTCTGTATGCGGCCATGCTAACTCTCTTTGCTAGCTAACATACTCACACAGAAGGAGTGGCAACACACAGCTCAAACCCTAGAGGTTCGAGCTCCACACAACTTGTCTAGCGAATGCATCGAAACAAAGGAATGGGTCGAACCAGAATCAAACAATACAAATGCATAGTCTTTGTAAGACAAGCGGCGTACTGCCTAGCTGCATCATCGATGCGCTCGCCTCTGGCGAGTAGTGGCAAACACTCGAGCCTGCTTCTTTGGGCGGTCCCTCTGTTGCTAAATCCACGAGTGCGAGAATCGGCCAAGTGCCCCTCCTTGCCACATCACAGCCCAGCAAGCAGGGCGATGCTCCACCACAGACCATAATGTGCCTTTCGCACTTGTTGCAATGGTGTTGCTGGTCCCCCTGCTTTGCGATCACAGGCTCTACCACGAGTGTGCGCGATCTCGACCAACTGGGTGGCCTGCCGGCGAGTCTGTCTTGCGACCGATTGGCGAAACCACTAGAAGTCCTAGACTTCCTCTTACGCCGAGATCTGCTTTGGCGAAATTTAGTAGCCAGTGGGCGCAGCGAGGATCTGCCTTTGGCGGATACCGGGTTATAAATCGTGGCCAACTCCTTTGCTCGATCATAACTCTCGGGAGCGAGTGCTCGAACATCACGAGCAACCTCCTTCCTCGACCCACAAATGAACTTCTTAGTCTTGAGCTCCTCGGTGGCAATGAGCTCGGTCTTGAAATAGCTAAACTCGGAGAACTTCTTCTCATAGCGACAATACTATCGATCCTGTTTGATTTGAGAAGGCCTCTGCCATCTCTGCTTGAGCCTCGTCATTAACATACTTAGCTCTGAACTTCGTTCTAAAGAACTCCCAGTGGGTGGAGAAGACCAGGTGGTCTAGCCCTATCTGTGGACTCCACCACCACTCAGTGTGTCGGAGAGAGAACATGGGCGCACATCTCGGCCTCTGTACATCTGGGCATCCCATAACTCTAAAGATGTACTCCATTCTTGCCAACCACTGACTGCCACAAGTGGGTTCTCTGAAGCATCAAATTCTCTTGGCTTCCACTTGGTGAAATCTTTCAACCACTTGCCCAGAACTCAGCGGCTCCTGCACTATCAAGTGAGTCGGTAGTCACGATGACCTGCCCCTCGGGTTGAGCTACAGGAGCTACAGAACTCTTGGGCTGCTTTGAGGGTGCTGCTCTTGCATGAAAGCTGTGTCAAGCCCAGGCTATCTGTGCCTAGACTCCTCTCTCTGCTGCTTGCTAGGCTGCTTTGAGTCTCGACTCTCTGCTCGGCCATTAGGCCCATCATCATGTCTCTCATAGCGAAATATCTCCTCCTGGAGCTGCACCTTGAGGCATAGCGGCCTCGCCCCTTCTCAGGCAAGTTAACCTCAGGTGCCACGGGCGCCTCTGAGCTTTGATATACCTGTTTCTGCTGGCTCTGCGGCATCTCTATTTGCGATTCAGACGGACTGCTCCACTACGTGTGGCAGGCATCTTGGCGATCTACGGAAACCACAGCAGGTTAGTCCACGCTCGGACTTTCTCTGTCAACAAAGATAACACATGTGTCTTGCATATAGTATCATAAACAAAACCCTTAGCTTATTGAACTTAGACAAACTGGCGGCCTTGGAGTCTTTGGAGATCATGGGAACACAACCTACAAGCGAGTTAGTCTCTGAGAATCTATGACTCTGTGCTCACGATACCAAGCTGTAAAGACCCAACCGAAAATGGAACTAAATCTAGAGTCTTTACTCGGCATGCAAATTTAAAACATAAAAGGACCCGGCCGGTCGGATTAAAAACTTTTCAAACACATGAGCGGGAAAACAATCAAAACAAAGTAAACATTCATTAGGCAAAAACGAACCATTCAAATTAAAGCGATGGTAAATCGATACTTTACTTAAAAACATAAAATAGTTCAAATCATAGTTTTCCCTACGGATCTAAGTCAACTACATGCTGAAATCCAAAAGCGATAAAATAAGACACGGCCAGTGTCGGCGACATCCATGATCTCGACTCTCTCAGAGTTAGCCACCTCGGTCTTGTCCCAGATTACATGGAAGAAACCACGATAAGGGTGAGTATAAACATACTCGGTAAGAACCCCGGCCAGGGAGTGCGATCGATGCAATCTATCATCTAGCGACCTAGTACACATGCCACAAATATCAACACGGATCTTAGCTCAATGAGCTCACAAGGCAAATCCGGAATCCACGGAAGTCTCCTACTTAGGCCTAATGATTGGCTCTCAAACCAATCCGGGACATCTCAAGGGTCTTTCTCCCTTGGCCAATTGATCATCTCAAAAACCGATCCCAAGATGTCAGACACCTCGAGGTCTTTCTCCTCGACCAATTGATTAACTCTAAAGTCAATCCCAATGGGTGTCCTCAGGGTCTCTTACCCTCGCTATAAATCTAGACTATCGGGAGTACCGAAGTGCGGCTCTAAACAAGAAGGAGCTGGTGTACTCACGAACATTGGCAGGGAGCTCTCGGCCGGCTACTACTTGCGTGTCTTGCGCACACCGCATGCTCTTCTGCAACCGGCGTAAATCACGGGGCCTAAGGGCAAACTCGCGGGCAGTGCGCATGCCTAAGACTCGGAAAGCGGTGTCACTTGAACCGCGATGGTGCGAGGCCCTCGGCACTCATCTGTGCGGCTGTACCACCAGACACGAAGCTAAGAACCGGCCAAAGCGGGCTTGCACGTTGGCGGGGGTTCGCTCTAGCGAGCTACAAACTAGGCTTATGCCAATGAGGTAGCTAATCCTCACTTGCTTTGCGGGGAAGCAAGGTGCGTTATGCTTCGCTCTACTCCCGGCCAAATGGGGACAAGGTGCGTTATGTCGCTCTCGGCCTCTGGATGATGACAAACCCTATTATACTAGCTAAGACTACCAAATCGTGATTCTGGCTAACATCCACAAAGACATCTGTCATACATAGCCTAGCATGATACTACGAGCTTAAAGCGGGAATCTCAAGCATCTTTGGAAGAACAAACCTAGCATGGCACTAACATGTACAAAAAAGGCAAAACATGCTAGCAAGAATTCAATCACTAGCTATCCTATCCACTAACATGCTCATAAAGGTAAACAAGCATACAAGGCACAATTAAGAAAGCATAGCGAGGTCCACACAACCACGGTAGGAAGTCCTTACACAGAAACAAGTGGAGAATAGCTATCACAACCAAAAAGACCCTCGAGCTTAATACGAACTCGAGCAACCTAGGCATAAATAAAGCATCCTAAGTAAATACATCACAGTGACCGAAGCTTAGAAAACACAAAGGGATTGGTTAGGGAATTACCAGGAAGACACGGGCCTCGCGCGAGGAGGGTGGCTTAGGCGGCTTCTTGAGTGCAGTTGAAGCTGCTGGCTTCAGTGGCGGCCTAGCCCAGGCCTGCCCGCGGCCACGTCGAGCGGACGGCCAGCGAGCGCGTATGGGTGTCTGCGGCTTCAAGGCGACCAATGCCAGCTCTCGGCTTCAATTTGGCCGTGGCGAGTGTCATTGGAGTGGGTAGCCTTGTGGCGTCGCGGCAATTGCGTGGCGGCGAAGCGTGCGGCGAGGCGCGCGTCACGGGCTGCGTTGCGGCCTTTGTCGCGACCCACGACGGCGTCGAGCGGTCTTTGGCGGCCACGAAGCGGCGTCGGCCGGCGATGGGAGTCGCGGCGGTGGGGCTCTTTGAGTGCGAGCGTCTGTGACGGCTGCGAAGCGGTGCAGGCGATGCGTGAGTGCAGTGCAGTCTGCGAGTGTCTTGAGCGGGGTGCGGCGGGGTGGTGCGTCACGGCTAGAAATTGGAGTGGCTCGGGGTGGCTCGATGGTGTGGCTAGAAATTTTTCGGCTAGGGTTTTAGGAGAGAGAGAGAGAGAGAGAGAGAGTGCGGCTAGGAGGGGAAAAATTAGGAGTTTCTTGATTTTCCTTCTTTTCCTTATTTTTAAATAGGGTAGGAGACCTAAATTCCTTTCCCAAGGCTTTTCTCTTGCGGGTCCCGGCCAAAGAAATTCTTTTCTCTTTTTCTTTTTAATTAAGACTCTTTTCTTAAAACTCCACATTCACCATTTAGGGCAAGGCTCAAATCCCAAAAGATCCAATTAATTCCCAATTAATTTTGCTATTAACCGGGAAGGAAAACAGGGCCGTTACAACCGTTGTGAGTTGTGTTGAGGTTTGGTAAGCGGGAGAAGAGAAGTCTCCTGTTGTTGGACCATTTGAGATTCTCGAGAGGATTGGCAGAGTTGCATATTGGTTAGCTTTTTCTGTCATTGTCAGCTGTGCATAGTGTTTCCATGTATCGATGTTGGGGCAGTATGTGTCGAACCCATCGCTCATTGTGGACTTTGAGCCATTGCAGCTGATTGAGGATTTGGGCTTCGGGCGGGAGCCTGTAAGTGTTCTTGTCTTTGAGACGAAGACGTTGCGTAATCGTGAGGTCCGTTTAGTAAAAGTTCAGTGGAGAGTCAGAGTTCAGAGGAGGTCGCTCGTGAGCGGGGAAGGCGGGATGAGATTGCGATATCTGTTACTGTTTTAGTCTTAAGGACTTTCGAGGAAGAAAGTCATAAAAAGGAGGAATATTATAACAGCCCGGGTTTTCATCCTGTCTTCCGAGTATGCCTAGAGTATTTTGGTAATTTGGTGAAATTTTGTCGGGACCGTTATGTCTTTCGATTTGCTAAAATTATTGGATGGGTTTATGTAGGTTTTTTAGGCTTTGTGGATGGGTTTGAGCAAGGATAGATGCAAAAGTTAAAATAAAGGAAAATTGTGTTGCAGCCGAGGTTCGAGCCAGGGTGGCCTTGTATGCTAGAGAGAGCCTTGCCAAGTCAGCCACCAGGTGTTATTGTTACTCTTTCTGCGTCATATCTTAGTTACCCTTGGATCTTTGGAGTTTGGGTGCATTTGGTTAAATGAAAAAGAAATTAGGTTTTATGTTCTTCTTCTCCAAACTCCATGGCCGCCCAACCTTTTTCTACCTAGCTCCCAAGCCGAGCTCCTTCTCCTCTTGTAGCCCCGTAGTTCATGCGTCCTCCCGGCCGGCGGCGGCCAGCCCGGCGGCCAGCTAAGCGCCCAGTGTTTGCCAGGCGCCAGAACAACCCAATTGAAGCCAGGCCGCCCGAATCCCGAGCGGCCCCAGCCGAGCGCCAAGCCCGTCGAAGCCGCGCCCAGCGCTCCACATCGGCGTCGACCTCTGCGCCCCACCAGGCCCGACCTCGCCGTCTTTGCTGCCGTCGTCCAGCGTGTCGGCCGCGCCACGTGAGTTGCTCGGCCGAGCCTTGTTTATTTTATTATATTTAGGCCTATGGATTGTGATTATTATTGTGTTTGTTAGGTTCTTGGTAGCTAGCTCGGGTTCGATCGCGACTTAGGATTTTGTTTATGGTTGCCTCCGGCCAAGTAAGGATTTCTTCTGGAGTTTTGTGGGCCTGCGATATATTATGTGATGTTGTTTGTATGCTTGTTTGTGTTTATCGGCATGTTTAGTGATAGATGCTCTGTTACGAATTCCAGTGGCATGATTTCTTATGTTTGTTTCTCATGTTAGTCCATGCTAGGTTGTTTCGTTACGGGCATGCTCGTATCATTCTTGCTTAAGTAGTATCATGCTAGGTTCCTTGTATCTGTTGAGCACGTATTGGATTGTATTGGATTGTTTCTTTGTTGATATTATAGGTTAGAGTTCATGTAGGTAGCATCATCAGGCGGGATGCATAACGTAACTTGCATCCACGAGCGGGGGGCGTCTGCGAGGCGGTACTCAGTCCACGATCTCGTTAGGGTTTAGCTAACCCTAACGGCTGGCCCTACAATCTTGGGTGAGGTTGCGGTATTAAATGCCCCCAGCGGTCGGGATGATGACTTGGCATTGTCTCGTCCGAAATGATCGGCACATCCTCGGCGTGTTGGCCGTAGCCCTTGATTGCCACTGTTAGGGCAAGGACCACTTCTGGTGTAAACCTACCACGGCCGGTTCCTTAGCCTCGGATCACGGTGGTTGGTGACATAGTTCACGTGTCTGAGTCTCACACCCTTATGTCGGTGACACCGATCCGAGAGATTTAATTAGGTATGGTGGCCCGGACACAGCGGCTGCCACTAGACCGGCACCCCAGTCTGCGATGGCATGCGGTGGCGCTTACGCTCATTCTGGCGCCATGGAGAGCTCCTCGGGATCTTGAGCTAGTGCACCTTTACGTATCGGCGATAGGCAGGCTAAGGCCAAGACTTGTTTCTTGTATAGGGCGTATTGTGTGGTGGATTATTCGGACTAAGATCACGAGTTGGCATCAGAGGTCAAGTGTGGACTTAAGCTATGTGCTCTATTACTGTGTTTATATTCATATCTTGCATATCTTTCGGCTAGATGACCATGTATATCGTATTGTACCCTAGTTGGGGATTCTTCTTTGAGTAATTCGTTACTCACCCTTATTTTGTAGTTTTCCACGGGTAACCAAGGTGCGAGGCAGGGATGGGTGAAGGAGGAGAGTGTGATCATGGGAACCTGCTTTGTTGTCTCTGATTTTTATATTATGACTCTTTGCCTTTTTATTTCCCTGAATGCATGTAGTCAGACACGGAGCCTAGGATGTTTTCTCATTGTTTTTGTGGATTCAGCATTGTTGTATACGAGAGAAGGTTTTGAATGATTTTAATAAATCTCGATCGAGTAAACTTTTGGAAATGTATTTGTAAGGACCCGACCCAAAGGGCGGTCTCTAACCTAGAGTCCTTACTTAGCATGCATGTCTAGGAATGTAAAGCGTCATTGAGTTTGAAATTTAAATCCTTGAGTAAGTACATTCAAAACAAGGAAAATATAATTCCATTTAAAAATAGGCAATTAGATGGTGATCGATTCTTTTAAAAAAATAAATCAAGGAAATGAGTGCGAGAAAGCAGAAAATAGGTTTTGAGTACTTTTCCTAGAGACTCAAGTCCCACTACATGCTAAGTCATAAGAAACAATAAAAGAATATGCATCCCAGTCGGCTATCCATGATCATCCAGACCTCCTCCTAGCCATCCTGCCGATGTCCCAAGTTTACAGGTGGAAAACCACGAGAAAATAAGGGTGAGCAGAGTTACTCGGTAAGAATCCCCAGCAGGGGTACAATCGAAAACATATCATCTAGCACACGGACATGCAACCATGCAAAGACTCGAGCCAACGGATGGGTTAGCGAGCGTCACTCTTGGGGCTTGCCTATTGAGCTTACGACCTAGAACTTCAGTGTTGCCCTTGGGGACTTATACACCTAGGATGCCCATCGAGTCTTACACCTCCAACTCGGTGATGCCCATCGAGGACTTACACACCTAGGATGCCCGCCGGTCTTACACCTCCAACTCGGTGATGCCCGCCGGGAGACTTATACACCTAGGATGCCCATCGAGTCTTACACCTCCCACTCGGTGATGCCCATGAGACTTATACACCTAGGATGCCCATCGAGTCTTACACCTCGGATGTCCGCCGGGGTCTTACGGCGGGGCGCACTAGTTACCCCTACAATCTCTTACACTATACATCACTGCCAATTTCTAGCATGGCATTAGCGAGGATAACGTGTTCCGCGGTTATGCGAGACAATTTAACCCCTAGCATGAAACTAACAGGGATATATCAAGAATCACAAGCGCAAAAACCATCACGAAAACAAGAAGGAACAAGCGACCTATCCACTAGCGATTTCATACATACACAACACATAGCATGCTATCAAGTATTCGCGAGGTCCACACAACCCGGTAAGAAATCCTTACAGGTGAATCGATCAACGATCAGCGGATGACTCTTGAGCTTCTAAGCGAACCCGACAACCTAAGCAAGTAATAAAAATCAACCTAGTTAACCAACGGCAAAAAAAAACACAAAAGTCAAAGGTCGGCCTCGGGAATTTACCAGCCAGAAGGCACCAAGCTCGGCAAAGCGGGCGTGCGGCGGTGTGTGAGTGTGGTAATGTTCTTTGTGAGCGATCGTCATTGAAATTTCTGCTTATTCTTTGGCGCGAGTCTGTGGTATTGGTGGGCGCGCGAGTGCTTGGCCCCAGTGCAAGAAGCGGCCAGCGTGGCCCTCGGCGTCTGATGGCGGGGCGTCTGGCGGGTTGTGATCGTCTGCGAAGCGGTCAGCGTCTTTGGCGCGGACCTTGGCGATCTTTGGGTGAGCAGTCTTGGCGGCAGTGGCTGGCGTAGCGCGGCGCGGGTGGGCGGCGCGCGGAGTGTGGGAGAGGTTTTTGCGAGAGGAGTGTTTTCTTTCCCTTTTTTTAAATAAATAAGCTTGGAAATCCTAAATTCCCTTCCTAGGCTTCCCTCCTTCAAACCCAAGTTGACTCACTTATTTTTCTTAATTAATTCCAAACTCCATCTCTCTTTGGTAGAGGGTTCGAGTCCTCAAAATCATCTTCTAATCCTTATTTTAATTTAACTAAAATCCAGAAATTGTTACAATACTCCCTCCTTAGAAGACTTAGTCCCGGAAATCAGTTATTCCTAAAACAACTCTGGGTAACATCTCCTCATCTCCCTTCCAACTCCCAGGTAGCTTCCTCAACTCCTTGATTCCGCCTTTGCACTTTCACTAGGTCAATTGCCGGTTCCTCAAAATCTTTTTCTCAAATGCTAAGATCTTTATGGGTTTTTCCTCAAAGCTCGGAGTCATGGTTTTTAGGTGCAAAAGGCTCGAAATCTATGACATGCGAAGGGTCGACCACATCTTGGCGGAGCATCGAAACATGGAACACACTATGCCGCTGCGGCCAAAGTGGCGGCAATGCTAACCGGTAAGCTACGGCTCCGATCCTCTCGAGGATCTCGAATGATCCGACAAACACGGGGCTCGACTTCCCCTTCCTGCAAACCTCGAGAACTCCGCGCATCGGAGCAACCTTAAGGAACACGTCTTTGCCAATCTCAAACTCCAACTCTCTCGTGACGACATCGGCGTAGCTCTTACGCTGCTGCGGGGCGATCGACATCTGAGCCTAATCTTACGGACAGGCCTCATTGGTCAAGCCGAAGCAACTCTGGACCCAATACTGCTGTCTCAACCTCTTCCCGAATCTGGGGGATCTGCGGCGCTTGCCATACAACGCTTCAAGCGGTGCCCATCCCAGATGGTTGGTAGAAAACTATTGTTGTGGCGAACTCCATCAAATACAAATCTTGGTCCCAAGCTGCCGGGGAAATCCAACACCTTGAGCTCGCAACATATCCTCTAAGATCTGGTTTACAGCTTCGATCAGGCCATCGATGCACATGGGTGGAAGGGCATCTCTGTGTATTGCACTCTGTGCCCAAGCACTGAAGGGCCTTCAAAACCATGATGTAAGCAGGAATCCCGGTCGGAATAATTTTAAGCGGCACTCCGTGATACCTCACTATCTGCTCAAGGCAGTGTGCCTTTGCTCTCTGGTGTAATTTATCACTGCACGGAATGAAGTGGGCACACTTAGCCAACCTATCAACGACCACCCAAATCTGTGCATATCCTCTAGGAGTCTGGGCAAACCGAGATAAAATCCATGGTAATTTCCTCCCACTTCCTTTGTGGCACCCCGGCGGCTAAAGCAACCTGTGGTTTTTACGCCTAGGCGCCTTCACTTCTTTGACAAGTGAGACAAGCCCGAAACAAGCCCCGGGCAATCTCTCTCTTCATCCCCATCCACCAAAAAGTGCTTAAGATCTTGGTACATCTTGTTACCTCACAGGTGCCATGCAAAGCGCGAGTGTGAGCCTCGATCAACAATTCGAGCGAATACACGGCATCGGTGGGACACATAAGCCGTCCTTATATACATAAGCCACCATCTGCATATATCTCAAAATCGAAGTCACCATCGGCTGGACCCTCTCATACAACTTTTTCAACTTAGGATCATCAATTGGCGTCAATAATCCTTTGCCTTATCGAAGAATTTGGATGGTCATTTGTGCTACCACACAGCGGTAACATCCCCAACAACAACTGCTATACTGCTCTCTCGAGGTCTTTCCTTATGATACTTTTGGGATTTGCCAGCGTTGCTAGATCACGAGTCTTCCTACTTAGTGCATCTGCCACAACATTTGCCTTTCGGGGTGATACAATATCTCACGGTCGTAATCCTTCACGAGTTCGAGCCACCTCCTGCCTCCTCATATTCGGGTCCTTAGGTGAAGAAATACTTGAGGCTTTGGTGATCAGAAAATCTGAATCTTTTCCCCATACAAGTAGTGCCTCCAAATCTTAAGTGCAAAGGCGGCGCTTTGCCAACTCCATGTCATGAGTCGGGTAGTGCACGCTCGTCGTGCGGTTTCAAGCTGCACAGGAAGCGTATGCTATCACCTTCTTAGTGTTGCATCAAAGCATAGCCCAACCCAAACTTACTTTGGCATCCTTTGTACACCACGAAACCCCAGTTCCCTCAGGCGCCAACACCGAGGCGGGGCGTCAAGCGCTCTTTAGCTTAGCAAAACTCTCCATTCGCACTTCCTATCCCAAGCGAAATCAACACCTTTCCTCGTCAATGAGTAGCGGGCGGCTATAGCGGAAAAATTTTGAGCAGGCGTCGGTAATATCCGGCCAAACCAGAAAGCTACGAATCTCAACCTGATCGTCGGTCAGCCCACGAACTAACGGCCTCTACCTTGAAGGGTCCACGACCACTCCTCCTTAGACTGCGTGTCCCGAGAAAAACTTCACCTCCTCGAGGCCAAAGTCACACTTTGAGAACTTACGCATAGAGCTTGTTCTCGCGCCAAAATTTGCCAAAATCTGTCTTAGGTGCGAGGCATGGTCCTCCTTAGACTTGGAGTACACAGAATGTCGTCTATGAACCACGATGACAAAGCGGTCCAAGAACGCCTTGAACACTCTGTCCATCATGTCCATGAATGCGGTGGGGCGTTAAATCGATCCGAGAAAGACATGACTACGAACTCATAATGCCCATACCTCGACACGAAACAGCTGTCTTGGGAATATCTGCATCCCGAATTCTCAGCTGGTGATAGCCCGACCTCAAGTCAATCTTGAAAAACACACAAGCTCCACGGAGGTGGTCAAGCAGTCATCGATCTGAGGCGGCGGATACTTGTTCTTAATGGTTACCTTGTTGATTCCTATGTCGATGCATAGGCGCATCGAGCCATCCTTTTTCTTAACAAGCGGCGACAGGTGCTCCCCACGAGACACACTCGGCCTAATAAATCCTCTGTCAAGCAACTCCTGCCGGTTTGTTCTTTTAACTCTTTCGGCTCTGCTTTGCGCCATGCGATAAGGAGCTTTCGAGATAGAGCGAGTCCCAGGCTCAAGCTCTATTGAAAATCCACCTCTCTCTTGGCGGCGGGCGGGCAACTCCTCGGGAAAAACATCGCAAAAACTCTTGCACTATGGGCACTGCTCGGCGTGAGATATCAAAGTCACGGTTCTCGCCGGTCAACTTAGCTAAGAAACCCCAAGCTCCTCGAGCTAACAAGCGGTGAGCTTTAGCTGCGAAATCACCGGCGGACACACCCCACTCTGGGTGCCCCGAAATTTAAAGCTAGGCCTACTGGCGGCCCGAACACCACCTCCTTACAACGACAGTCAATCATAAGCGTGGTTATCATTAACCAATCCATCACGAGGATCACATCAAAACCGCTCATATCTAACACTATGAGGGTAACCATGATGATGCAGTGGGACACATGTCAAGCCATCCACTTACTATACAGCTGGCCAGACATACTAGTTCAGGAGTAGCGACGGATAACTCAAAACCTAGAGGCTCTAAATTCATGCAAGCATGCTCAAACCAAAGCAATGAGAAACAAAAGAATGGGTGGAACACGAATCAAACAACACAAAGCGAGGTGATCAAGAACTAGGGCGTACACGCCACTCTGGGTCGGCTCTCTCGGCCTCTGGCGGGTCGTAGCATATACTCTTCCTACTAGCTGTCTTGTCTTTGTTGTGCCTGCTTGCCTTACAGTTTTGCAATCAGGGCACTGATGTCCCTCCTTACCACGATTATAGCAAGCTCTGGGGTTTACCACCACAAGGCCCCCAATGTTGTTTACCACGAGGGTCTGTCGGTGGCGGCCTCCCTACATGTTGGCGAGGTGATCGCTGATTCTGATCCGGTCTTGGTCTGCGCCATGATAAGTACTCTGGCCAGCGGCCCGCCGCCTCCATGACCATTACCACTGCGTCAAACTTACGCCCGACCCAGAGTACTGCTGGGCCCCTTACGCACCACGATGCTAACAACACTGCTCTGACGGAGGATACTTTCCATCATATATAGTTGCCAAACTTGCCTTTACGCTTGGCAAAGTCTGCAGGGCTGTGCCTAACATCACGAGACACTCCCTGCCTCGGACCATTAATAAACTTCACGATCTCATTTCGGGAGTAGCAATCAAGCTGCGGTCTGAAGTACCCATATTCAGAAACTTCCTCTCATACACCTCGATTGGGTGGACCCACCTTAAGGTTCGAAAGCGGCTCGATCATCTTTTCTTGGGCTTCTTCACTAATAAATTTTGCCTTGAACTTCGGCCTTGAAGAATTCCCGGTGGCGGGGAGACCAGTAGGTCTCTCACTCAGGTGGAATCC